>JAUMJK010000211.1:0-1453280 GCA_033558105.1 Coccyzus lansbergi | reverse complement strand
CTGGGTATATTTCCAGCAACATATGTAATTGCAGATTTCAGAAAACATTTTCTTTGAACAATGTGCACTACTTCCATGATGCTATCATCAGTCTTGTGTGCAATTTGCTTTTTAATAGTCTCTTTAGAAAGCTGTCAGGTCTAATCAAAACTTGCATAATTTCTGTTTATCATTTAGGAAAATTAACAAGTCTCCACCAAAGGAAAACCTCTCTGGTGAATAGTACACCTCAACTCATTACTGAAAGATGTTGGATGATTCTCTGATGCAATTACTAGTAATATTAATGGCAACTAGGAACTTATTTGTATCCAGATACAAATAATAAGGATCTTCAGATTTATATTTAGAAGAATTTTATCTGGTTTTATAGTTATAGTTACAGTACTATTACAAATAATTGATTTATGAATTAGTAATGATTAATCCTACTAATTAGCCATTAACTACTGAATCATTTTTGCACTTTGGTGAGATGAGGCAACCAAAAATATGAATATATCACTGAGAGGTTTCTTTTTTTCTAGTAAAAATCAAGTTTTGTTAAATCAAACTGAATTTGACTATGGGAACCTCGGAGATTTGCAAAATTCTTAAAGAAATACGAGTATTCCTCAGCATGAAATATACAGGAACCAGTATTCTCACCAGCAGATATATACACTTGTCTAATCAGCAAGAATATGGACTAAAAATAAACAGTATTTGTCTAATGGCTTCATCCCACTTCCCCTCTGCTGGTATGTATCCAGAAGGAATCCTGCACAGGGACAAAGACCTATACTATCTTAACAAAATTTAGCTGGGCCCTCAGACTAGTGTAAATCCACCCTTCTGGTTCTGTCATTGTTTGCAAGTTTTACATAATGATGGACTTCTTCCTTTATTTATTGTTATGAAAATTACTCGTTAGAAATGCTTTTGTTATATTTAGCTGCCTTTAGCTTTATCAAGGCAAAAGTGCCTTTTTCTATTAAATGCAAAGCCTGCGCCCCTCTTGTTCCAAGTGCACTATCACAAATTCAGACACTATGTGGTATTCACACAGTCAGCAGTTTGAACCTTATCATGCATAAGGAGATCACCAAGCCTACTAGTATATACAGATTATTTTATTATTTGCACTTCATTTAATTGTATCAATATGCTCTTAAGACTACTATGCAGATGAGTATTTACAGAATTCACTCCCAGCATCTTGAACAAGCACATGTTATCAAAGCATTTTGGTGGATGAAGGAGGATAAGCAAACAGATGTTGCATGCACAGCAGTGGATGAGAGATCGTCTCACTTTTTGCTAAAAAAAAATAACTTTTATTGGAAAAGCTATCTGTATACGACATTTTGTTGCAGACTAGATCATTGAGGTACCGTCAAAAATGAGACCGAAGGGAATGAAGAGGTAAGGTACAGAACTATCCAGTTTCTTGTGGTGTGGTGGGCTTTAAGTGTTTTCTTGACCATACAATATTTAAATTAAAGTAGAACTTTACAGGTCTCCAATTTATAAGTAAATCACTTCCTATGAATGACAATGCATCTGATTCTAATCTCTTCCTGACTCATCAGAGCAACTAGTCTCCACTCACTGTTCTCTTTACACTGGACTTGTACAACAATCTCATCTGTGACTTTCTTCTGCACATCCCTGCACTCCCTCCCCGCCCCAGGTTATTTTACAATCTATTTTTTCAACAGATTCTTAAAACTCTTTGAGAAGAAGAATGAAATCTGAAGCTTTCAATGTTATTTCTACATCTTACAAACATACAAAAGACAGGGAAATTGTTGTCTTTCTGAGGATGACGGTTTAAAATACGATCTCCAAACTTAGTGCCACCTGGACATTATTCACTAATAAAACTGTGGAACTTCTATTTTTGAAAAAAATATTTTAAAAAATATTATTTCTCAGGTACTACAAAATAATTTAAATAAAGTGTCCTTGGGAATGCAAAGTATGTACTGGTACATCATATACTAAACAGGATGGAATTTAAAAAAAATTCCCAGTAAGAGATAAATAGAGGCAAGTGAGATTTGAATCACAGAAGAGGTGACAGATAGTTATTCATCATGAGAAATATACTCAAAAGATATATTACCTCCAGGCTTCTAGTACAATGTCCTGGACTGCTAAATTTGCTTGTAAGGAACTGGTAAATCACTACCTGAAACAAGGTGGTTAGCCCTGAACCAATAGATTCCCTTACAATTGACTGCTTGATTATTTTGAATATATGGCTTAGTAATCAAGTCAAGAGACTAATTCTAGGTCTAAACCAGAGAAATGACTGCTTAATTTTGTGACATGGCTGCCTTGCTTAAACTTTAGCTTTTGCAATGATAGCTTTTGAACTGCAGTTTAACAATATGGACTAAGCAATGTAAATTGTCATGGTCAGGTATCATCCAGAGCTTCCCAGTCTGGGTTATAAGACCTTGTGTTTCCCAGCAAAAACCTGCTTTTTGTTTCTTGTTCTTTCTTTTGCCTCTGATTGAAAAATTAATGGTACTGAAGAAGTACGGAGCTGGCTTCTTAATTTAGCACTGTCTTACTCAGCAATTTTTAGAAGCTACATTGGAATAGGAAGGATACAGAAAAGTCATTGGTAGAAAAGATTATTTATCTTCTCTTGTAATAAAATAGTCAGATTGGGTAGTACATCAATTCTATACAGTGGTCTGGCTTTCCCGACATCTGTGTTTCAGAGAAGTCTTCAAGACTAGGATAGATTCCTTATACACCCTTTGAAGGGCAATGTTGGTAAAATACAGTTGTAGCACTGGTATACGATAACTTTGTGGTCTGCATACAATTTGTACAATTTACATGTACATGTGTGCGCTAGTGAGCACATGCATCTGTGTGCACACCTGTGAAGAGAAAAACTTTATATAACTGTCCTTTGCTCCCTGACACAATCTGTGCAACAAACATTACCTGTTCAGCTGTATGTCTCTGTACAAGAGAGACTCTATCTGAGCAAAGTCACTCCCTGAGTATGAATTAAGTTACCGTCAGTATGAAAAGAAATTTATTGATACAGTCCCTGATAGATTTCCTTTTTACTCATTTTTTACCTATTCTTAGGAAAACATAGAGCTTTAAAGAGAAAATTCAGTAACTAATTTTCCTATTGGATACTGTGTATTTGGAAAACCTAGAGCTCTAAAAGCATCTGAAATAGTAAGAGGACTCCTATGTTGCACCAGGTGGGAAAAAAAGAAAGAGAGGGGGAAAAATAGGAAAAACAAGAAAAAGGGGGGGAAAAAAGAAACAGAGAGAAAACTCTGGCTTGCTTCTTGCTTGTCTGGGGAGATCAGGAGTGTTAGACTTAAACCCTTATTTTTTCTGAGCCAAATCAGAGAGATGAGTATCTCATCCCAATTCTTGACCATCAGGCTGTAAGCCATTTATTTCCCACACTTCATAAGAAACAGGACCTGCTTTTGTGTCTGGACAAAACATAAAAAAAGTTGAAATATTGGAAATATTTCCAGTTGCAGTCCTTTGAGAAGTATAACTCTTATTGGCATTTTTCTCTGGAAGAACTATTCTTCAAAAAGGGAAAGTATTCTTCAAATGAATAATACCCTGATTTACTATGAAAATCTGTTTAAGAATTTTCCTTATACCAGGAGGATTCCTGCTTTTCTATTTGCTTTTTAAACTAAACTAATACACTTTTGAAAGCTTTTGTGTCATCTTAATGAGGCATGCTGCTGTGGTTTCTTGCTTTTTTGGTACATAACTTCCTTTTCCTCTTCTCCTCCATATCCAGGTGTAACTTTCTTCAGAATTGCTTAGGTTCTTTTCATGACTTTTATTGAATTCCTAATCTTTCCTTAATTTATGTGACTGATTAGACCTGCACCTTGGTTTTGCAGTTGAATCTGATAGCATATATGCCCTTCTACAGCGGGTTGCCTAGGCATGGTGCTATCAATGTTGAGCCTTTCACTCTGCTTGCTCTATTACTCCTGGGTAGCCGTTTGCCTTCCCTCTGCATAGCTTTCTTTGCTTTCATGCCAGTAAAATAACAACTTTCTTTTCCATCTTGTTTATTGCTTTATACTATTATTGCTGCCTTAGCAATATCAAGTGAGTAATATTGGTGACAACAACTAAAATACTGATTACTTGCTGCTACAAAAGGGTACGGTGTTCAAATACGCAGGACTTGTTTATCTCACACCAAATATGAAGACCTCTGTTAAGACTAATATAAGTTATTTATAAAGTTATTCATGGTAAATAGCTCCAAGTGTACACAGAACTGCAGAGTGTTCTGAGTTGGAAGGGATCCACAAGGATCACTGAGTCCAACTTTTGGCCCTGGACAGAACAATCCCAAAATTCTTTGGGCATTGTCCTGATGCTTTTTGAACATTGTCAGGCTTGGCACACTGACTGCTTCTTTGGGGAGCCTGTTCCAGTGATCCACAATCCTCTAAGTGAAAAACCTTTTCCTAATATCCAACCTAAATCTCCCTTGACACATCTTCCTGATAGGTCTTATCATTGGTCACGAGAGAGAAGAGAACAGTGCCCGCTCCTCCTTCTCCCCTTATGAGAAAGCTTAAATCATAAGGTCTCCTCTCAGTCTCCTCCAGGCTGAACAGACCAAGTGACTTTAGCCATTCCTCATGTAGCTTCCCCTCTAAACCCATCACTAACTTTGTGTACCTCCTCTGGACACTCTTTCAGTAGCTTTATATTCTTTTTATACTGTGGTGCCCAAAATTGGACACAGTACTCAAGGAGGGGTCACATTACATTACCATGCAGAGATAGGCAGGGTTTTGTGACCTCACATACTGAGATGCCCCAAATACTTACAATGAATTGCTTTTTCCCACAATAGCAGTAATACAAGGAAGTTTATTTTGTCATGCTCAGATTTCAACATCTTCAAGTATAACTTCCCTATCCTCAGTA
This sequence comes from Coccyzus lansbergi, assembly GCA_033558105.1. Classification (NCBI taxonomy): domain Eukaryota; kingdom Metazoa; phylum Chordata; class Aves; order Cuculiformes; family Coccyzidae; genus Coccyzus; species Coccyzus lansbergi. The sequence continues at coordinate 1,448,336 of JAUMJK010000211.1, read as the reverse complement.
AAACAAGGAAGATTTTCTGCATTCCAGTACTAACACAGAATGTAGATCTTGAAGAATATCTTTAATATATTGAGAGGAATAAATGATTGTATGATTTTAATACAATATAATATAGGATACAGCAAAAGATATAAGGCTACATTTCCCAGAATTTCTTCAGTGAAATCAGAGTGGCCAGAGGAGACATTTACTATGAAAATTTTACTAAAGCTTTTGGAGAATGGTGAAGATCAATTATGTGAGTTAACAACACACTGGAAAGAGATTATATTTGATGGATTCAACCGCAGTTGAAGTTAAGAATGACAAATAGAGAGAAGGAAAGATTTCAGAGTATCTGGAAATCAAAATCTCATGTTTAAAGGGATGGAATGATAGTAATTTCATTCCCCATTCTGCCCTTGACTTGCAATGTGACCTTGAGTTAGTCTCTTGATTTCTGTGTTGGTTTTGGCATGAGGGTATGCTGGTTTTCTTGCAGAAAATGCCTATAAAAGAGATTACTTCCATTGGATTTTCTTTTTTTCATTGGAAACAAACACTCTTCCATCAAAGTAAATAGTGATAGGGTATGTTGACTCAACTGACAGGACAGTAGAATAATTTCTGGATTCATTTGGACTGCGGCACATACAATGACATATGTCTGCTAAAGATGTGTTGAACACTGCAGTATTCATAAGGTTAACTGGCATAGCTCAAAACAAAATGCATACAAGGCATAGACCATAGATAGTAGGACGTGAGACGTAGTCTTTTACAATAAATAACATAAAACTCGCTAAGATGTCATAGGATAAGTGAGAAGGAAACACTGAAGGGTAGGGCACAGAATTAATTTTGTTCAGTGCATACTTCATAGGATCTCCAGAGTCTCTCTGAAGTGTCTTTCTTACTTCCTCATTTCCTGACAAATTAACATTACTGACTCCTCATTTGCATCACACATTCTGCTTGTTGTCTCGTGCTCACTATTGCTTCTAGTGGATCCAGTCTAGATAAACTCTTATGTCATGTTGATGGCTACACAGTTAAACCTTTTTCATGCAGATAAACTCCTAGATGATAGTGTGTTTGATTCCTGCCTGTCTTGTGTACTCATGTACAGGTAAGTGGATAAGAATTGGTGCATTTCTGATTTAATATTTTGTACTTACTTTGGGAAGATATAAATAGAAGCAAGCACAAAGCATTGAAGAAAGTTTTAAATCTAGGAGGAAAGTATAGATCTTTAAAAGCTCTATGTAAATGATGTAAGCTAACTAGAGCAACTACATTTATTACAAAAAGCACAGGTTTGTGCTGATAACTTCTTAAATATTTTTCTTTATTTGTCATCAAGCATTTCCTTTGATTACTGGATGCTAAACTTTTAGAGCAATTACTGAAAGGGCACAAGCCTCATAAAGGATGTGACCATGAATTATCTCTGCTAGTTGAACTAGCTTGTCTATTCCCCAGGATGCGGCTTTAAATAACCTGCATGACAAATAGATTGAGTTCTGTATTCTGTGATACACAAACACTGAGGTATTTTTTTAAAAAAATGTTTATTATAAAGATTACTAGCCTTTCAGTTAGTCTTTTTATGAACAATCTTGACTGTTTCAGAATACCACTTCGGCATTTCTAAGCACAATAGATTAAGGCTTGGCAAAGTTTAGATGAAAATTCATATTATTATGATTCTTATGATTATCATGATGATTATTATTGTTGTTATAATAGTTATGATGATGCATAGTATTTAAGTAATTATTCAGATAATAGAAGAAATAAACATTTTTAGGCACAGATATCATTTAAAAGAGAAAAGAATAACTTTTACATACATGCACTGGATATTCAATTTATTGGAATACATAAATTTTTTAGCAAAAGGAGTCTAGCCCTTAAATGTGTGATACTGAGTTTTCAAAAGTAGCCCTTCATAATGCTTGTTAACTGGTTAGAAAAACTGAATACCTCATTTCGACTTCACTTGAAATCACTTCTTTATGATTTGTAAACTGATGTCCATAAAAAGAGTTGTCTGGAGACTTTCTCAATACCCAGCTGTCTAAATATCTTAAATGCTGCCATTACATCTCTGAACTTACATGACTGCTTGCAAACCAACAAATATGCTCCAGCAGCACATCCCATGGCCTGCATAGATGAACAAGAAGCTCCCACATCCATCTCTAACACAAAAAGGAAACCTGCAGATGGTGGAAGCAAGGACAGGTATCCTGGGATGAATGCAGAGAAATTGTCCAACCAGCCAGAGATCAGGTTAGGAAAGCTAAAGCCCTAACAGATTTAAATCTGACCAAAGATGTCAAGGGCAACAAGAAAAGTTTATGTACATATGTTGGTGATAAAAGGAAGATTAAGGAAAATGTGGTCTCTCCCTGGAAGGATGAGGAGCTCTGGTTAGCTGGGATATGGTGAAGGTTGAGGCACTCAATAACTTTTTTTGCCTCAGTTTTCACCAGTAAGGGCTCTAGCAACATGCCCCATTGCTCTAGTTGCAGAAGGCAAAGTAAATAAAACACCCACTGTAGAAGATCAGGTGCAAGACCATCTAAGGAACCTGAAATGTGAACAGGTCCATGAGAACTGATGAGTTGCATCCATGGGTCCTGAGGGAACTGGCAGATTGCTAAGACACTATCCATCATATTTGAGAAACCTTGGCAGTCCAGTGAAGTTTTCACTGACTGGGAAAGGGGAAACATAAACCTTATTTTTAAAAAGGGGAAAAGGATGACCTGGGGAACTGCAGGCCACTCAGTCTCACCTCTGTGCCCAGAAGGTCATCGAGCAGATCGTACTGGAAACTATGCTAAGGCACATGGAAAATAAGGTGGTACGGCTTCACTAAGGGCAAATTGTGCCTAGCAAATTTAGTCCACATCCAAATCAAGATTGGTGATGACTGGAAAATATGTGTGCAAAGCTTTCACATTTAAAATTAGAATTATTCTTCAATGAATAGAGGAAACATGACTAACTTACAAAGGAAGAAAACCTTACTAACTTCAGAAGTTACATTTCAAAGGTTTGGGGTGTGAGCAGATAGAAAATCTCAGTTTGAACACAGTTTCAAGGCCAGAAAAACACCATATTGGGCTAACATTTTGTTGCTACTAATGCACAATTATTTTTTTAGAGTAAATAAATACCTGTCTTTAGTGTAAAAAGATATCTATGTTAAATATATATTAAAGATAAGGTCCTTAAACTACCTTTGTGGTTTCTATACTGGCTCACTTCTTACTTCTGAAACTTTTAATGTTTGTTGCTTCCTTATAATATAATTTCTTGTTATAAGTGAAATGAAGTCAAATGTATGCTGCCTATAGTTTATCACATTTGCTAGACTTATTTCATTCTCTCATTGAAAGAAATTTTACACTATTTTTATATAATCTAATATCATTTAACACCTATATTAACCTAGAGTGTTTATCGACCGCATTAAGTAATAGGATAGTAGCAGAAATGCAGCAGGAACAAATGTCGTGACTACAGACAACTCTAAACACATGCTCAGGAAGCTTTGGATTAAGGTAGTTGATATAAAAACACTGCCTTTCAAAGGCACATCCTTTTGTAATTGCTTCCTTGGTATTTGCACCTTGATATCTAGCAGGTTTACAGTTTTTCAGAATTACTTTCATAGACCTGTGGAACTGCACAATGTTCAATATACAGCACTAGTATATTGCTGTCAAACCATATTGATTTGGGTGTGTTTATGTGGTATAACATAAACTGACAGAAATTCTTTGGATGTGCTACAAAGTCAGAGGTTTTCCAGTAATTTTTCAGTCAAGTGAATACAGAACATTCTCACTGTGCCAAAAGATAAAAGACTGCATTACACTAAATAACAATGGTTGTATTTACAACTAAGGCCACAATGTTGCAGTGGCACGACTAAAGGCTACAGGGCACAGAGTCCTTAAAAAAAATATTTCTATAGACTGCAAAACTTCATTATTCTTGCAACCTCAGGATACAGGATTTGCTTTCCTGAGAGCTTCTTCAAATGCTTCTGAAAGGGTCTATGCTTCCTTTTGTATAAAAATTCTGAACACGATTCAGAAGAAAGTTAATCCGAACAGTTAATCCACTAACTCTACTTTTCATCTTTTTCTATTAGCATTCCATATCTAGCAGTAACTGTCTACTAATACGTAAATTTGGGGTAGTTAATTTCCTACTCTTTAACTGACCATGGTCTCAGTGAACATATGCATACTTATCAGTATAAATATGTACATTTTAGGCCTTGGCTTCACACAACAATGAAATTAAATATTTACAAAATATACACAATAGAATCCTCCATTTGTTAATGTGATTCATGTCCGATACTAGTGGGTAATAAATTCATGTGAGTGTTGGCATAACCATTTGCTTGCACTTTTAAAATGCTCACAACTGGGGAAAAAAAAAAGGAAATTCAGTACTCTTCTCTCATAGCTGCTTTATAAACGATCTCTTGCTAACAAATCATCTCTAGAAAAAGTTGTGCACGCAACTTTGAGGAGACCATAAGCAAAAGTTATGTGTGTGGGAACGTGAATGTTCAGATCAGAAAAAATCACAACATGCAAAGTAAACTATAAAAAAATCGAGATAAAATTCTAACTTTATTTTCCACATCCTCTACCTGAATCTTACTCTGCATTAGTGAAAAGTGTTTTTCAAATATGTGAGTTTCTAGATCAATTATCCTAAGTGATTAGACTATCTGCTGGAATGCCCGAGAAGAATATTTTATGGGCATAACTTGGATATGAATTTGAACACAGAAAAAGTATGAAAAACCTGCTACAGACTTCAAAGCAGATAATTAGCCTCATATTGAATGCTGTAAAAAAATAAATATCCCACACAACTTGATTTGCAAACCTTTTGAATGCATAATTCTCATAAAATTAATTATACTGCAAATTCAGAAGAGTGGAATTTCAGCACTTATAAGTTGTTCACATCTCAATGTTTATTCAGAGGCCTCAAAGCAGATCACAAATATTAATTTAGTACAACTCATGATCTCATAAAAAAAGTAGCCTTGCTGCCCTGCCTCTTTCCATCTTACCTTTCAAGAGTTCGTTGTTTTTCCTGGTAGCCCCAGCCTAGGAATGAGTACTTTGCAGGGTTTTTTGGAAACAATTTCAGTGATATAATGATCTTAGGGAAGCAAACAAATCCTTTTCCAAAACTGCTGAACTGTAGGGATTTTGCTGCAGAGATGGAGCCTAGCTATACCTCAGGGGACTTCTGTGAGAAATTGTTAAGCCTCCTGATGATGGACAACCATTATTGTCTGTATTTTTTTCAGATCTCAACAGTACTGTACTTGTTGCTTACTAGTCTGCAGCATGATGTGCTATGATGTACTCTTGAAGTGCTATGGCAGAAAAATACATATTTTTTTGTACTGAGAGAATTGGAAAATCATGTAGTTTTAATTAGCTGCCAAAGGACACTACAGTAGCTGGTACTACAAAGCACATGAAAAGACTTGCCTTGCTTTGGCTTTGCACTTGTAGAATCAGTTAAGAGCCTGTCTTTCTACAGCGGGTGATGAATGTGAATTATGTGGATTGGAGAAAGCGTGGGGTTTTAAACACAGGCTCTTCCCTTTTCATTTCAGTGCAGCTGGGTGGCTGCTAATTTACTCTTGCTCTATTGCCTGTTTCTGGATCATTACTGAAACTGTGTTAGTCATAGACTCCCTGAGATGTTTTACAACATTTCTTGAATAACAGACGGCTGGTGTACAGCAAAAGCACACCACCCAGGCTCCAGTTCTCCTTATACTCACTTGTACGCTCCTGAGCAAGCAAGGGCATAACACAGAGGCCTGAAGAAAATCTCTGGGGGTAAAGAAGGAGGCATGGCCAAAGAGCAATTTCCACCTCCCTGTTGCTCTGTAACCTCCAAAGGAAAAAGAGCAGGAACTGCAGGTGGCCAGGTAGCAAGTTTCCTTCCTCTTAGTCTCTGCTTTGGCTTCTGAGATGGAGAAGCTAAGAAGCAGTGTCAAATGTGCTCAGTTAATATTTCTTAAAGCTATATGAATTCATCTAGATGTTCTGTGGTATTCATTTTAGGAGGGCACTAGCTTCCGTCCAACCTTCAGCTTCCTACAAAACAATATCCTTACTCAGATGAAAGGGACACCGCACAAGAACGTTGAAGATTGGTATGGAAAAGCAATGAATATTAACAGAAAACAAATATTTTCTGTGTTTTGCCTGAGCCTTTAGTTTGGCCTGAGCCTTTAGAAGTATATACAAGCACCTTTCCTATTACCCTTACCTTAATTTATGGATACACGAGCTAAACTAGGTTTTAACTTTTCTGTGGGTTTTTTTTCCCCTTTTTGGTATCACTCTTAGGTTTTCATCTATTCAAAACTGGCAGCACTTACTAAAGCATCTCAGAACTGAGTTTTCTTCAGTGTTCAGTATCACCAGTCACAGCACTACCATGCTGTCATGGAAATGGAAGATGCCTACAAGTGCTAAATACCTAGTTATCAAAATGATATACCTTTCAAGATCTATGTATATCAGCCTTAAGTCTCCAGAAATAAATTACATTTTTTACTGTATTTCTATAGTTTTGTGTACCATGTTCTGGATACCTATGTGAAAGTTTTCGATGTTTTAATAACTAATCAGATGTTATTATAGAACACTTTGCTGAAAGCATAGAATAGCTTGGATTAGGAAGGGACCTTAAAGATCATTTAGTTCCAGCCCCCCTGCCACTAGATCAGGCTGCCCTTGAACATCTCCAAGGATAGGGCATGTACAACTTTCCTGGGCAGCAAGCCGTTCCGGTACCTCACCACTCTCATTGTGAAGAAATTCTTCAGTATATCTAGTCTAAATCTATCCCTTTCCAGTTTATGCACATAAAATCGCTGAAATGCTGCAATCCTGGCTAACACTACAGCCACATAACCACAGACTGGCTGCATGTATACTTACTTCGGCACAACTTCCAGACTGATTCCTCTATAGCCAAATTCTGTGCAAGTCACTACACCTTCAAAACACTTCCGTAGGTTTTTTTTTTATTGTTTCTAACAAACATCATGGAAAGTGAATTATTTAATATAAGGAATTACAAACACATACTCCTTGAAAATTTTCCAGGTCAGTGATAAAAAATTGCCTGCACCCTAAAGGTAGAGTTGCATGAATTGGCACAGCAGTGATTTATCTCTGTTGCAATGTGAAGAAGTATCTTGTCCAGTTCATTTGATACTCTGCTGAAGAATTTCCTCAGTGTGTTCTTTATACAAGAACTGGATTCAATCAATTTCCATTAGTAAGAAAGCTATCTCTGAAAAAAAAAGTTTTAACTTGCCATAGCAGAAACAGAATTTCAGGTTTTCAAACCTGTCAAAAATGAAACCCATGTTGGCTTAAACAGAATAAGTTAACTTGCATGTGTACTAAGGATATGTGAATGGGTATTTGTCCTTACTCACAGTTAGGCTATTCCAAAATTAAATTTGGATCACCAAAAATTACTGAACTTCATTCTTCCAGATGCTTTCCAAAATATCATCAAATAAGATGGGTAGGCTTTTCCTCATATAGAACACAAAAACCACCATAGGTGGCTGTCCACATAGATCTCCCAACAGCACTTGCAAATTCACCTATAGATATATGGTGTCTTGACCTTGGCCAGCAGCCAGACACCCACCGAACTGCTCTCCCAATACCCTTCCTCAACAAGAAAGGAGGAGAAAATAAAATTAAAAGCTTGCAGGTCAGGACAGCAGAATTACTCACCAATTACCCTCATGGGCAAAACATGCTTGATGTGGAGGAGATTAATTTATTTCCAGTTAAAAATAGAGTTGGGTGGTGAGAAATAAAGACAAAAAATAAAACACCTTCCCCCACCTCTCATTCTTTTTTTTCCCAGGCTCAACTTCACTCCTTCATTTCCAGCTGCTCTACTTCACTGCTCGATCCTGGGCAGCATAGGAGGATGGGCACAGGGGCTGTGGTCAGTGGCGTCTCCATTCTGATGCTCCTTCCTCCTCGCACTGCTCTGTGCTCCAGCCTGGGTTACCATCCTTCAAGACTAACCTGTTCCAGCCTGAGATTTCCATGGGCCACAAGTCCTTCAGGACATGTCCACCTGCTTCGGTTTGACCATCCCCAGGAGCTGCAGAGGAAACCCTGTTGTGATGCCTGAAGCCTCTCCTACCCCTCCTCCTGCTCTTATTCTGCTGACCACACTACTGTTTCTCACTTTTTTTTTTTTTAGTATTGAGTGTTTTGCCCTGTATGAAACACTTTTTCCCCAAGGTGCTCACGGGAATGGTTGAGGAGGTGGGGAGGCTGGATCCTGCAGGAAACAGTTGTGCCCAGCATGGGGCAGCCTCCGCCACTCATCACAGACCACCCTGCAGCTTCCCCAACTGACACCTAGCCATGCAACACCTAGCACAAGAGGTAAAGAGAGTCTTAAAGGCATAGTTTAACACATCTTACAACTGCATGACCTATGAAAGGGTTTGAAGTAAAACAGATTTTAAAGGGATGCTGCTATCTAGGTACTCTGAGATAATGGAGCTTGGCTTGCATATTTGCAGTGTGCATTGAATATCCATACAATACACTGGAATAATACTTATCCAATGCTTATTCCTATAACTTAGGATCAATTAAAATATCTTCTTCTAGACCTGATCCGTACCAACCTGAAAGATTGATCTGAAAGATTTTAATCAGTTTGAAGTATTCAGTCACAAATTCTCAGAAATTTGTGCTGAGCAATACCGTCTGCCTTCGCTTTCTACCCAGCCGACCCTCTCTCAACTTCTCCATCACTGTGTCACTGTCTACATCTGATTGATAGCACTTCAGTACTTCAAAGTCTGAGATTAATGATCAAGCTCCCATGTCATGGTCACCTGAATGCAAAGGAAGGAGTGTGACTTGAATTGTGAAGGTTTAAAAAAGAAAATATTTTTCTTGTCTTATGAAGGCTAAAAGGTCATTCTTGAGCATAGGTGGTTTAAATAATTTATTGTGAGCTACTGAGTCATAACAGAGTTACTGATCTGTCTTTTATTACGGTGACATTCTATTTTTCCAACTCTGTCTTTTTTATACTGCAGTAAGATTAAATAGCTCTCAATCTGCAGCAACCAGAAATGCTTAAGCATGCTGCAACTGCATTATAATGCATCATATCTATGCCTTTCATAGTCTGACTAAAGGGAGATGCCTTGATGGGACTACATGCTAAAAAGAAGTGTTTCACTTGGGAATATCATGCCTACATCAGCTTTGAGTGCATCATTTTTGTAAGCTTCCTGTACATACTCACTTTGCAACAGGAGATGATTTGAGACTCCAGTGCTGATCTTCTTGAATTTCTGCATTGGTATAGAGAGTCTTCCTACCTTGTCAATATTACCTTCTTTATTTTTTTACTTTCATTGTTCTGTGAAGTCAAGGGGTGTTCATATTCTCTTTATTCTAACTTTTAGTTACTCAGAAAGGTTGCCTAGAAGTTAAAATAATTTTCACAGCTGCTAGTATTTCACAAATTCCATTTTGTCTTCAAGGTGCTTTCACCACCGAACTTAAAGTATTTATATGTATTGAAGACATTCTGGATCATATTCCCTGATAGAATAAGGAAGTTTAGCCCATTGAAAAGGGTACCTATGAAAATGTCTTTACATCTTCTGACTACTTCAATTGCAAAATCTTACTTCACCATAACTGCAAATGCTTCTAGTTCCTGTATAAACAGCCAAAACCCCTTTCCTCAAGTAAGACTGCACAATCCTCTTCTTCACTCTGTTCCTTTTTCCTTGTCTCTCCTTTTGACCCTGAAGAACAATCACAGACCAGAGCTAAGGCCTCTGTGGGGAATATGGATCTCATTATAAGAAAAAGTTCTACTAGGTAGAATTTCTGTAGTTCAAGGAATGTGCAGTAGTATAAAACTGTCAATGAAAGTAAGAAGTAGAGAGAAAAAACCCAACATTTTAAAAAGGAAACACTGGATTTGTCATGAAGCTGTTGGGCTCCATGCAGAGCTAGCCCCTATATTGGGCATGTTTTGGTAAATGAGCCTGATGGAGGACACAAATTCTTGTGGGTCCTTCTACATGGGTAGGGAGCCCACATGTTGCCACAGGTTTCCACCCTACCAGCTCTGCAGTCCAACAGCCCTGCAGGGTCTCTACTCATGCAGTTTCCCCTCACCTGTCCCCTGTAGCATTTCCTGCACAGGCTGAGCTGGGGAATCCTTATGATTCTGTTTCCTCCGGACAGAAAGAGGTGGAAAATAAAAACAAACAAGGTAAAAGAATATGGCAAATCATAACAATGAAAATGAGCTTTGGGAAGTCTGGTTTTAAAAAAAGAAGAGTTTCTGCTACTAAGACTGCACATTCAATTTGTCCTTCTGCTGGACATTAATGGGTGCCAGAATTTTAAGGCAGTGTACATATGTTTATTACATTAAAAAATACAACTTCATTTCTACTTACCTCATTGTTATTAATAGATCTACTATTGCTATTGCATCAATTAAAAATGAGAATAATGATATTAAGCTTACAAAGGTCTTGAAATGTTAATTCATTGTTTTGGGAGTGTTCTCCATTATGTGAAACCAAAGTCTCATGAAAAATCAAACTATTATGTTATGAAAAAATAGGCCTAGAACTTGAATTTCAGTCTTGACTAGACCAGTTTTATGTAGACAAGGCTCCATCTGAATACACTTTTCTGCATGAATATGTTTTTCTGACAAACTGTCAGATATTAATCGATGGTGTTTGAAATAATCTGTCCATTTGAAAAACTGTGAACCACTGTTATCCTCATTGGACATTATGAAACCATTATGAAACCTGAATGAAACCATATTCTTTATATGTATGAAACAGTAGAAAATTCCACAAATTGTGTCTGATCCCATGAGGGCTGGGAGCTCTTCAAAAATGAGATCCTAGCAGATCAGGAGAAACACATCACCATGTTCCAGAAAAAAAGCCGGCAGAGGAAAAAAACAGCTTGGTTGAACCAAGAGACCTTGAGTAACATCAAAAAGAAGAGGAGTGTTTAAAGGCTCTGGAAGTGGGGACAGGCCTCTTGGGTAGGCTACAGGGGGGAAGTGAGGTTGTGTAGAGAAAAAAATCAGAGGGGCTAAGGCTCAACTAGAAGTCAGGTTGGCTAAGGCTGTGAAAGATAACAAAAAAATCTTTCTATAAAGATATATAAAAAAAGGAGGACTAGGGAGACAATACAGTCCCTATTGGATGCAGAAGGAACAACAGTGACAGGGGATGAGGAAAAGGCTGAGATACTTAATGCCTTCTTTGCTTCAGTCTTTAATTGTAAAGTTGTTCCCTCTGTGTACAAACCTCAGAACTAGAGGAGCAATACGAGGCTCCCATTGTCCAAGAGGAGGTGGTCAGACCCTTGCTTGCCCAACTAGACACACACAAGTCTATAGGGCCAGATGGGATTCACCCTAGGGTATTGAAGGAGCTGGTGGATGTGCTGGCCAAACCCCTATCCATCATCTTCCAACAGTCCTGGAAGACTGGGGAAGTTCTGCAAAGGGATTGAAACAGGCTGGACTGCTGGGCTCAGTCCAATGGCATGAGGTTTAACAAGGCTAAATGCCAGGTCCTGCACTTGGGCCACAACAACCCTGTGCACAGCTACAGACTAGGAGAAGTCTGTCTAGAAAGCTGCCTGGAGGAGAAGGACCTGGGGGTGTTAGTTTACAGCTGACTGAACATGAGCCAGCAGTGTGCCCAGGTGGCCAAGAAGGCCAATGGCATCCTGGCTTGCATCAGAAACGGTGTTACCAGCAGGTCCAGGGAGGTTATTCTCCCTCTGTACTCAGCACTGGTGAGACTGCTCCTTGAATCCTGTGTTCAGTTCTGGGTCCCTCACCACAAGAAGGATGTGTAGGCTCTGGAGTGAGTCCAGAGAAGAGAAGCAAAGCTGCTGAAGGGGCTGGAGAACAGGCCTGATGAGGAGCGGGTGAGAAAGCTGGGGTTGTTTAGCCTGGAGAAGAGGAGGCTGAGAGGAGACCTCATTGCTTTCTATAACTATCTGAGCAGAGGTTGTAGAGAGGAGGGTGCTGGCCTCCTCTCCCCAGTGACAGGGGACAGGACAAGAGGGAATGGCCTCAAGCTCCACCAGGGGAGGTTTAGGCTAGACATTAGGAAAAACGTTTCACAGAAAGGGTCATTGGGCATTGTAACAGGCTGCTTATGGAGGTGGTTGATTCACCTTCCCTGGAGGTGTTTAAGGTATGGGTGGGTAAGGTCCTAAGGGGCATCGTTTGATAGCAATGGTTGGACTTAATTATCCAGTGGGTCTCTTCCAACCTGGTGATTCTAGGATTCTATGATTTTTTTCAGATGTGCTTAGTGGATGACATTGGCATCAGCCATTAACATGATTTTGATTTTTCTTTCACTACAAGGATCCCCTGACTTTATGCAGTGATGTGCGGTTTGCACTGATTTACGTGGTGGAAAATCAGATAAAACACAGCATAAGTAGATTTTGCAGACCAATTTGATGCCCTTTTTAGACAAGATAAAGAATTGTCCTGACAAGAGTAATTCTGCAGACTTGATCTAATTGGAGTAAAGCTTTTGGCATGCTGACACATGGGCAATTGTTAGTTAAGTTGAAGAGGATGAGGATTAGTACAAGAATGTCAATACAGTAAGGCAGGGGCCAAAGGGTATACAATGAGGTGTGTTGTGCTGATGAGCCATCAGGCTAGATGGATACAGGTGGTGAAATCCCTTAAGGAGTAGCAGTTGTTAAGTCTTGGCCAAAAGAGGGTGAATGTGCCACCTGAGGTTATTGGCGAGATGATGTTCAGAGGCACTGCCAGTGCTGACTGACAATTACCTGGTGATTGGACTGACAAGTATCTGGTGACTGGATAAAGAATATGGAGTGACTGTAAGGCCACAGTAAGGCATCATGTGAGAAATACAGTGAGGCAATATAGGATAATGGATATAGGAGCTAATTACAGGAATTTCTGCCATGGGCTGGGCATTATCACTTGAAGCAAAAGAAATACTTGTCTGCAATATTTTGCCAGAATATAGTTATCAGTCAGCAAGGTGATGGAGCAGTGAAAACAGCAAGGCAAATGTCAGCTTACAGACTAGGGCATTTTCACCACTTCCGAGCTCTTCCTAACTGGTTGTAGGATCATTGACTTTAATGTGTATATGCTTGCTTTAAAGGCTTATTTTGCATGATTCAAGGTTAACTGTATTTGTGGCACACAATTGTACTAGGCAACTGGGCTCTGATTTGTAAAGTATTGATATGTGACTTAAAACAAGGCAAATTCAAAACCGAGGTTATGTAGCTTGCTTTGAACCTTAAAGAAATGTATTTTCTAAAGTACATTCTGCCTTGTATACACAGATTGTTTCTGCTACAACCACAAAAATTAATGAGGTTATGGTGGATACAAAGCAGCATAATTTTTGACCCTAGTCTAGTCATACTGTGCAGTGTGTCCCCACCCCCCCATATGTATGGTCTATGTTAATATATTACCTGCCTCAACCTGAAATCATCTTAGCTGTATTTTGTGTGCTCTCAGCTTGGAAGCCCTTACAAAAATCTAATAGCTAATCAGCTAATACAAAAGACAAAGGGGAAAAGACAACGAACTCATCTTTAGCTACAGCTACAATGGCATAAAAAGAAATACAGTATTTCTAATAAAATTTAAAAAAAAAGTGTGCATCCTGTTCTGATGTGTAAGGATGCTGAGCAATCAGCAGCTGATGTGCAGCAATTCCAAGGACAACCCTTGCCCTAAAGGATCATCACAGATGACTCAGTCACAGGGGGCTCTCAGCTGCTTGGAAACCCCAGCCTCATGTTACAGTGTGTAATGTTATTTCTGATGTTATTTTTAGATTCAGGGTAAAAAGAAAAGCATAGATGGGCAGTAAAGCAAACATGTATAGAGCTTAGAACAGAGGAATCAGCACACCACAGTGTCTTGATTTTTTTATTTTCCAAATACAGGTATTTTGTAGGGCATTGCAAACTCCTGATTTAATTCATTGGAAAAGAGTAGGTTATTAATTTATTATTTAATTGTTGGAAATTTAGTATCTGAAATCTTATCTATTCTTTTACAGGTTCTGGTCACAACTGCTTGTCACTAAGGGTCCTTCTGTGAAAATCTTAGCACCAGGGTGTAGGACACAGCCTCTTGTGTGAGTGACTACTGTATCTGGCTGGCACTGGAGCAGCATGAACAGTGAAGGATACCTTCCACCCAGGGCTGGCTGCATTTTGGTAGCAGAGGAAGGATCTCTAATAAGCAGGGGCATCCTTCATCGCTGAATGCATAAGGTGCAACATGATACAGAAGTTTATAACATTTCTTTCTGAAGGTAGAAGATCATTGAAATAGCATTGCTTATAAAATGAAGAGAGAATTAGACACCTCCAAAGTTTATACTACAGTTTCATTTATAACACCCAGAGCACCAGTTTGTAAACTTTCGTCTTACATGTAACCAAGAAATACACTGGCAGGCAAACAGAACACACCCTGCTCCCTTACGCCATAGCAACTTCACAGCCAGAAATGCAGACCACAAAAACAGGTGCGAAATTCTGAACTTCCTTTGTGTTGAAGGATTTTAAGTTAATTCTATTAATCTTTTATAGCAGAATAAACACAGAAGCCTGAGACACCTCAGTTTGCTGTAATAATTGATCACATACATTTACAGGGTCTTTTAAAATGCTAAATATTTCTTCTGGTCCAACATGTTTTAATTGTGTATATTTTAACACATTATTTGGCGTTCTGTGAGTTCATAGCACGCCCTGATTAGCCTAAAGGGAAGAATATTTCAAGCAGGTCTTTTGAAGGATTCCTAGCAATGAATCGATACAATATTAATACATATCACAGAGCAGTGTGATGAGATATGACTCGGTTGATGTTATATGCTCCATTAAGGGGCATATTTAATATGCAACGGAAAATTATTTACTTTCCAAAACAGGGCCACAATCTTCAAGCAATAGCTGCTCATATGCCTTAATTAAAACCGATTAAAATATACCACTTCCCCCCCCCCCCCCCCAAAAAAAAAAAAAAAAAAAAAAAAAGAAGAAGCCACGGCAGATTAAGGGGATACTGCCCCACACATTCTCTTTTCCTGCGAGTCATTTCTACTTCGCAGGCAGCCTGCAAGGTCAGGGGCGGGGAGTTTGCACACCTCTGGTTCCAATTGCCCGCACCCGGCGGCTGAGGCTGCTGACAGACCCCTCGCCGGCCCCCACGCCGCTCCCCGTCCCACCGGCTCGGGGGCGCCGAGGGGGTCCCCCGGCATCGCCCCTCGAAGGCGCCCGCCCGGCAGCCCTAACCCCCTCGGCCCCCCGCCGGGCTCAGCCTCCCGGGCAGGTCGGGCGGGGGGCAGCGAAGCGGGAGGGGCGGCCGGGGCCGGGCCCCGTGAGGTCAGCGGCGGGCGGGCCAATGAGCGGCGCGGCGGAGCCGGGGTCCCCCGTCGTGCGGCGGCTGCATGGGGCGGGCGGCGGCGGCGGCGGCGGCCGCGGGGCGAGGGGTCCCGGCGCGCCCCCGCCCACCCGCGGGGCGAGCCTGAAGGAGGTGGTGCCGCCGCCCGGGCACAGGTGCGGCGGCGGCGGCGGCGCGGGCGGGTGCGGAGCGCCCTCCTCCCGGCGGGGGATGTGCCGGCCGCCGGGGGCGCGCCGCCCGTGGGAAGCGCGCTCCTAACGCCACCTGGGCGCCGCGGGGAGCGCCCGGCGCGGAGCGGGCGGCGAAGGGGCACCGGCAGCCGGGCAGGTAGGAGCGGGAGCGCGAGCTCGGGAGGGTCGGAGCGGCTTTTGTTCGGTTTTTCTGTTCTGTCTCGCGCGCGGGGCGGCGGGGAGCGGCTCGCGGGGTCGCCGAGGCCGGCGAGGGCAGCGGCGCTCCCCGCGGGGAAAGTTGCGGGGACGGCGCCCGCGGCCGGGCGGCTCGGGGAGCCGCGGGACCCCGCGCCCGGGGCGGCGGCGGCGGCCGCCGCCGGGGGGGGGGGCTCCGCCGGCTGCGGTGGGGCCGCCCCCCCTACCCCTTCTCCCTCCGCGGGGCTCGGAGGAGCGGCCGCTCCCGGGGACCCTGACGGGCGCGGGGAGGCTCCTCGGGGACCGGGGGCGCGCGGCGCGGCCGCCCCGTCCCGCGGCGCCTCGCACCGGGAGCCCCGGCTCGACGTGCCGCCCTGCTGGTCCCGCCCGTGCGCGGATCCCCCGCCGCATCTCCTCCTTTTTCCGATATCGCTGAGGCTCCTCGGGGCTGGGTAGCGGGGTGCGGGCTGTCGGTGGCGGGGTGCGCGCTGACAAGGCGCCCGCAGGAGCGCCGGGAGCGGAGCCCAAGCGTTCGCTTTAAAACTATTGCTGCCCGTGGTGTCTTCGCCGTGTAAGTCTCGGGGCAGAGAAACCGGCGTGTGCGCGGGGCTGCGGGTTCTCTTACCGATTAACAGGCTTCTGGTCCGGGTTTACTTCTGGAAAAATGCAAATCCCAGCAAATATCTGTGCTGACCATATATAGAAGTAGTCATAAGCGAAGAACTGTGACTTCAGCTGCTGACACACGTTGAGAAACTTTTTTTTTTTAAAAAAAGAACAAGCAAACAAAGGCGGGATATGTCCTAAGGTTGTTTTTGAACGAGCAGTAGATTTGCTTGTCTTTACACCATACGTTAACTGAACTGTTCGTACTTTATTATTATTATTATTATTATTATTATTATTATTATTATTATTATTATTATTATTATTATTATTTACCTGCGCACCTCAAATTCAATGAATGATATATTGATTGTGTTTCGTCTGCTTCTGTATATTTAATCTGACAGCGTTTGGTTTGCTTACTTGTGTTGGACCAGGACTGGGGTAGGTCATACTGCTTCTTGCAGAATGGAAGCCTGGTTTGGTAGCTTTCAGAAACGTGCCTCGCTGTGGAAGAAAGCTGGTCACTCACATGGTAGCAATTCTATGTGGCATGGAAGAAGTACTGCAGAGGCTTTTCATCTTGTGTGTCCCAAAAAGTTGCCTCCCTGTTTCTCTCGTGGGTTTTTTTTTTTTTTTTTAATTATTATTTTTTTGCCATTATTTTTTAATAGGTCCGTTATTACTAGAAGCTTTTACATGTATATTGTTGCACACGAATGAAGTTTACATTTTCTCCTGCTGAGCATCATTCAAAGTAATGTGTTTTTACTTTGGTGCCATGTACATGTTAACAGGGTAACTTGAGTTTTAGGGAAGAAAAATCAGTTGGCTTGAACTGAAACACTGAAAACAATTGTCATGGACTATTTTGCATGTAGCAGTTTTGCTAAATTTTAGTAGCAAAGCAACGAATTACTCCAGGAATAATGCAGTATGAAATTCATATGATTTGCTGCCAGCTATATCAGAACAGGTTGCAAGTTTTCTTCTTTTCTTCTGCCATCGAACCCAGAAATTGTTATGTGTTCTTCAACGTTTCCTTCAAAAGGAATAGAATCTAATTTGTTACAGAAGCTGTTACGAGGTGCAAATTCATGTAATTTTAAAGTAGATGGATAGTAACTTTCTGGAGGGAGCTGATTGCATACTTTGTCATATATCTGTATATTGTCAAATACAATCCATTTTTAGTTCTGTTACTGAAAGAAATTTAAATTTCATCTTACTCATATTAATATAGTCTTCATCCAGCAACTTCTCAATGCATTTTAGAGTAGTCTCAGAAGTAGGTTTTCATGGTAAAAACCAACCATGACCATATGAAATACCTCAGTCAGAGTGCTCAGTGTTTTCTTTAATTACAGCTTTAAGTATCTTGGAGTTAAGAGTTAAAATATTGTGATTAATTTGTAAGCTTCTGTAATAAATTGTCACACTTAGCTTTAGAATGAAGAGTGCCCTATAGTTATTCCTTCAAAACAATCTGACCTCACTTTCTTGCATTAGTAGTACAATTTCAGTCTTAGTGTTATGAATGTTTTCAGGATCAAATGCCGAATTGATGACTAAGGTGGAAATTTCTCCTACATGAATTCTACAACATTATGGTTCTTAGGTTCATACCTTCCCTCTTCTCTCAGTGTCGATTTTAGCAGATAGAAAGCCTCGACATGTACCTTTTGTGCTGGCAATTGCTGTGCTTGCTAAGTGTTATGTGAGTCAAAAAGGAAGGAGAAGGGTGTTCAAAAGATGCTTGACACTAGAAGAAAGTTTAAAGTGATCTGGATGACCTTAGTTAATTTTGTCCATTCTCATCTTATGGCTTGTCTGCCACTAAGCAGATATACTGTCAAGGCTGTGGTACCCTGAGGATGAGACTAAGCCTCTGGGAGGTATTTGAAGGCAATGAAAGCTCTGCTCAGCGTTGAGTTTAGTACATAATATGTTAGAATAATTTACTAAAGTTAGTATTTCTACTGTATTGACAGCTTTCATTTAATGAGGTTGTGTAATTAAACTTTGAAATAAGGAGCGATATGGATAAGAATATGTGGAGGAGGATATGCAATGCTATATTTAAGTATCTTAGTTTGTGAATATGTAACAAATACTTAAATGGATTGGAATGAAAAGAAGAAGCCTTATGACGCCAAAAGTAGTCTGTTTTGCCTCTTCATTCAACAGCATTGCTACATCATCCATGACTTCATTCTGTGCCTTTTTTCAGTAAAAGAATATCAGTTCTGCTGAAGAGCATGGCTGCCGAAACATGTGAAACTGTCAATTATTATTACTGGGAATGCATATGTTAACCACACCTCTAGACACACCATGCCTGTCTGTGTATCCAACAAAAGATCTTGTCAAATATATGCTGGAGTATATTCCTGATGGTGTTGGGGAGTAAATTGGAATTAATTTAGTATAAGCCTGGCTTGCTGTATTTAGATTTGGACTTCGTGCTCAGGATTTTGTCTTATTTTTGTTTTAAGAGAGGATAAGAACATGCTGCGACACTTTCTACTCCTTGTGCCTTGGTTGAGTGCCATCAGCAAAGACACGCACAACCTTCTGCGTACAAGCCTGGCTAAGAGATTCAGTGAGGGTAGGGAAAGCCCTCCTACTGAATATAAATTGTTGAAATTAACTGTGTAAAGTAGGAGAGGATGGAAGATTAACCCTTTCATCTGCCAGAGAGCGTTGTTTCACAGTGGAGGCATCAGTTACTGTAAAGTAAGGTAGACTTAAGTCAGTTTCTTCATTGAGTGTTTACAAACTGAAGGCAAGATCTTTTCTATGGTTGGAAGATTTTTGGAACACCCCCTCCCACCCTCCCCCTTAAAAATGATAAATATTCAGTGGCTGAAATGAGAGCTCTAGCTCAGGGAGTTTGATACTTCTGTAAATCATTCTTGATAGAAACTGTTGCAGAGAAATGTATGGTAAAAGAGCTCCAGTATGGAGTATGTGAAAATGTTTTCCTCGATATAATTCAGCAGTGCAACTGCTTGTCAATGGCATTACCTTTCCTCCTCTATTTTCTGTGGTTTTGTACTAACATTGGAGTAAACAACCCCGTAACTGTTTAATTTAGAGAACTTTCCTGCAGGCAAATTCAGGGATTTGTTTATATAGTGAGATGCAATATAACAGTGTAGCCACAGTACTGCAGAGTTCTATGTAGACCAACCTTCCGATAATTTGCCTGCTCTTCATTGTGAACATTACGCCTGGTATAGATCTCTTGGAGATTTTGGCTACTGTGCTAGTTATTGTGAAGATAGTTAAAATGATTGGTGGATTCATGATTGTCCAGTTACATTCAGCAGTTGATGGAATTATACTCAAGAATGAGACTTTCTTTTTTCTTTCCACCTCTACATAAGAAAGCAGTGTGATGGTATGTAAGGATAATCTCTCAGAGTGTGTAGATGATGTTAATCTGCCCTTCTGCATTCCCAGTATTTCCCTATGAAAAAAGACTAGTTGTGATATGCAAAAGCTCCTAATCCAAAGTGAGAGGTTTCCCTCTTTTTTACAAACCCATCGATGATTGATAAATTTGTGGTGGAATGCTTGGAATATCTGTGATATGCCTATGTTGATATGCCTCACTTCTGTTAAAGAAATCGATCTAATCCCAGTGCCTGTGGTTGGCTAAGGTGCTTCGTGCAGTGTTGTTTGCCTCCTTAGCTCAAACCTGTGTTCATGAGTACTGTTCCGTCCGCTACTACATTAGGTGTACAGAAGCCAGGTGCTAAGGGCTCTGTGTTGGCCTTACAGCTCCATGTGACATGTAAAGGGTCATCTTCCAAGGTCAAGTCTAGAGCTGTGACAATAGGTATTGTCCTGCAGCCACCTTACTCCTGCCTGTCCTTCTCCTAAGCAGGGGAAAGCCCCTTCAATGTCTAGGATTAAGGGTTTTTAAGAAGTCTTTCCAACATTCCTGCATGAAGGTCTGAAGTGTCACCTATAGAATCTAAAAGAAATAACCCTGGCAGTCTTAAAAGGAAAAAATGCTGTATATCATCCACAGTGATTTATGAAATGGCTTTGAGGGGCAGTTTGCCATTGGCCTACACCACCATCATTTTGTTATGAAAATTTGTTGAGTTCTGTAATTATGAGGGTTTCTATTAGCAGAAAATACATTTTTAAGATAGTCAAATAGTACTTTTTATAAAATCTTACTAAGTATGTACTGAGGAAGCAAAGCATTTCACTTCCTTCAGCATTGCATGATAAGCAGTTACATAGAGGCACACTGTTCTTCACAGGACTAAAATAGTAAGTCAAGGGAAAAAAAAAGACATTTCTCTCAAAACCTTAAATACCTTGTGGAAGGTACTGGGTTGCAACAAAACCGAATAATTTCACAAGATAATAGCAATCTTGATGTAAAGTATTGATTATTACTTTTTGTTTCATATGACCTGGAAAATACTTATTGGCTTCATGGTTATTTCTTGGGAATGAAAGTGAGCAGGTCGTTATCTTGAAGCAACACACTTGCATTCACCAAAAATGCAAACTAAAGGTCTCTGCAAAACACTGAAAGAACAGTGTCATATCTGTAGAGAAAAGTATTGAATTACCCTTCCTTATATTAATGTTGAGAAGCTTGTCCCATGGGGTGCCATTGTGTATGAAAGCAGACACATCCTTGTACTCTCCTAAGACTTCCTGGAACGACAGAAGCTGGATCTGTCTTGGAGTATTAAGACAGCAACATTCATGCTACACATGTGAAGCATGAAATATCCATTATACATGTAGAACTTGATGACACAAAAGGCTTGGTTTTGTAGCTACAAGCGCTATATTGGTCATCTATGCAAAATCTAACTGCCTTTATTTCTTTTTCCAGAAGGCTTTTAACACTCTCCCATGTTTCTCTAGTAAAAATTAATAGTACTAATTGCCACTTCTTTTATCATTAATTTCCGAATCGACATGAAGTATTGCTATGGCAACAAATCATTTTGAACTTCATTGTAGACAATTAGTAGGAAAATTCAATCTCAATATGTAATAAGCAGAATAGTAAGAACTACTCAGAGGATTAAAGAACTTTCTTTTAAAAAGAAGAGGAGTAATACAGACAAAACTGTCATAGAAGAACAGAACTTGAAAATTTTCAGAATTATCTTTTTATTAATCATTTCCTGTTACTCTACAAAGGTGTGTATTGCTTCTAACAAAATAATTACAGCACTCTGTCTCCTCGGAGATAAAATACATCACCCTGTGGAATACTCTGCAGATTTTTATCTCTGATAATGATGTTTCACTGTGAACGGCTGTATCTTCATTCAAAGGATGGCTGTTCTTCAGTCCTGACAGTGGATGTATGAGAAAACCCTAAGTAGGCTCCAGCATTAGCTGGACATCAAACAATCCAAATCTACAATGTCACAGTTAGGTAGTGGTTTACCTCTGCCTTTTTTACCAACTGAAGCATCCTTTGTCTTTAATCAAAATAGATTGCTATTTGCAGTTTACCTTGTCATCTCTCTTGATAATGGGCAGACAAAGGAAGATATCCATATATACATACGCAAATTGGGAGGCTAGGTAGAGGAACAATAGAATAAAATGGAACTGTCTTGGATTGTCAATCTGTGATAGATTTTGAGGTAGTAAAACTATATGTTAAACATTTGTAAGGGGAGCTAAGTTTTTGAGAATGTTCATTGCAGTGGAAGAAGACTTGGTGAGAAGTGAGCAAAAGCACAGGTAAAGGGTAAGAACAAGAAAACTGTAAATTAAGGAAATTAAGAGGACAGTCAGGAAAGAAGTAATGCTTGAAGAAGGAAGTCTGGAAGGAGTATCCAGGGAACCTGTCTTACATGTATACAGAACAGAGAAAAGAAGGAGAAGGGTACAAGACCCAGAAAAATTGAACTACACAGCTCCAGGTGCTAAGGGAAGAACACGGCTTTGGCAGACCTCCTGTGAAGGAGGTGGTGTCTTGCTTTACCTCAGTGAAGCAGTGGGTGGCTCCTTCAAAACTGGGCTTCACTGGATGTTAAGGCAGTCTTTTCAGTTTAGTGTTAAAGTATGTTTCATTATACGTATTGCCCCTGTCACCCACTAGACCTTCTCTCGTTCCCCTGGCCAGACTGTTAAACTTGCAAGTAATAATTGGTAGGAGTCAAATATTAAAAGTGCAGTTGCATGCAAGGCCACAGCTCTGCAACTTTCTCTTGTCAGAACAACTCTTCTTGGAGAGCCTTCCAGAGCCCTTTGGAAGACCTAGCTGGTGTTAGACCATAAGTTACTCCAAATTTTCTTTAAACTCTCTGTGAAACTATTTTCCATGTATGAGAATGCCATTTTTTAGTGGAGTTAGTAGTACATTCATAGAACATCTAAGACTCCCAGGGCCCATACATACCAATGGACAAAATAACCTCAAGACTGTTTTCTGTCATTGAGGCTGCTGTATTAAACTTGATTTTGGGAGATATTCAGGAGACAGTGACAATTAACCTGGGGCAATGTCCTGCAGGGTTGAGTCCAACTCTACAAGTACAGATGATGCTTTTCTAGTGTCCCAGCACAGACTTTAATTTACTGGTATGACCAGAAAGGATGGTGTTCACCAGACCTACCAATGTGAAAATGGGAGAGAGTTATGACAACTATGACGTCTTTGATTTGCCCAAATAATCAAAGTTACCACTTCTGAGTGGCCAAAACTTGGAATCCTGCTTGAAGCTGTAACTTGTGGTTGTTCTTTCTAGTAGAATAGTTGTCTGGCTTTGTTAAAGTCACTTTAACAAAGTGTTCCTTTAGGATCACTGGAAGAAAAAAAAAAAAAAAAAGGAGAGAGTTGCGAGTTCCATCTTGGATCTGGAATTGCTGAACTGCTGAGGTTATTCAGGAGGTAAGTTCAGGAGGTTTAAATCACAAAAGATTTTAAAATTTTCTTTAAGGGGGACCTTAAAGACCATCTAAATCCAACCCACCTGCCATGGGCAGGGACACCTCCCACTAGATCAGGCTGCTCAAGGCCCCATCCAACCTGACCCCTTGAATACTTCCAGGGATGAAGCAGCCACAGGTTCCCTGGACAACCTGTACCAGTGCCTCACCACCCTCATTGTGAAGAATTTCCTCACAATGTCTAGCCTAAAATCTTCCACTCTCCAGTTTGTAACCTTTTCCCATGGAGTCCTGTCGCTTCATGCCTATGTGAAAAATCCTTCCTCAGAATTCTTGTAGGCTCCTTTCAGGTACTGGAATGCTGCTGTAAAATCTCCTTGGAGACTTTTCTTCTCCAGGCTGAACAACCCCAACTCTCTCAGCCTGTCCTCATATGGGAGATGCTCCAACCCTCTGATCATCTTTGTAGCCCTCCTCTGGACCCATTCCAACAGTTCCATATCATTCTTATGTTGAGGATTCCAGAACTGGGCAGGAGGTGGAGGTCTCGTAAGACTGGAGTAGAGTGACAGAATCACCTCCCTCAACCTGCTGGCCACACATATTTTGATGCAACCCATGATATGGTTGGCCTTCTGGACTGCGAGCGCACATTACCGGCTAATGTCAAACTTCTCAGCAACCAGCACCCTCAAGTCTTTCTCTGCAGGGCACTCTCAATCACGTCATCCCCCATCCTGCATTGAAACTTCAGATTCCCGCGATGCAGGACCTTGCACTTGGCCTTGTTGAACCTCATGAGATTCACACAGGCCCATTTCTCCAGCTTGTCCATCTCTGGAGATGACATCCTGTCCCTCCAGTGTGGCAAGTGTACCACTCAGCTTTGTGTAAGCTGAAGATTTGCTGAGGGTGCACTTGATCTCCCTGTTTATATCATTAATGAAGATATTAAACAGTACTGGTCTCAGTATAGGCCCCTGTGGGACACCACTTTTCGCAGCTCTCTGTCTGGACATTGAGTCATTGACCACTACTCTCTGAATATGACCATCCAACCCATATCTTATCCACCAAACAGTCCACCCATCAAATCCATAATTTTCCAATTTAGAGAGAAGGATATTGTGGGGGTCCATGTCAAAGGCTTTACAGAAGTCCAGATAGATTAAATCTGTTGATTATTTTTTTTTCCTTCTACTGTGGGAGGGGTTATGCCCTTCTGATCCTCATCTTGTTTTCCAGAAGGGGTTAGGAAAGCAGTTGTCAGTGGAAACTGTGGCAAAAAGGTTGGTGAGTACCTTGACCTTCTCGTGTGTTGATATGAGGTCGCTGTTTTCTTTCATCAGTAGTGGTATGCTTTCTTTAACCTTCCTTTTCTGATTAACATACCTGTAGAAGCCCTCCTTCTTAATCTTCACTTCCTTTGCCAAGTTCAGCTCCATCTGTGCCTTGGCCTTCTCGAATCTTCCTAAATCTAGTAAGGAGGCTGGGTGAGGGGATATAGTTTATTTCAAATTTCTTTATTTGCAGTCTTATTCTGGTTATTATTTGTATAAAATTTCCTGTGGGAAGAGATGGAGAAGTTCACTTATAAGAGGAAGGACATAAGTTTTCTCTGGAAGACAGAAAGAGATGATCTCTAGTGTCTGGGTATAGTGTAAAAGGGCTAACAAAGTATGGCTTCAGAACAAAGACCACTGAAGGAGAGGGAAATGGTTAATTAAAGCAGATATTGAATAGGCTAACCTTCAAGTGAGTGTGGTAGAGAAACTTACAGGACTCCACTCTAGGGATAAAGGCTTTTGCTACAGAAAATAGTTGCTAAAAATAATGCTGTACAATGCAAAGGGAATGAATATAAATAGGAAGCCCGTGATAATAATTTGTAGCTCCATTTCTGGAAAGTGCAGTTCAGTAACTGCTGGCTAGTGATGATGTGGTAGGCAGTTGAATTGGTCCTCCTTTTCCTTGGTCAGAAACAACAGTGTGATAGAAAAATATATTAATAAAACTGAAAACAGTTTTTTACTTTCTCATTGATAGACATTCATGGGTATGTGTTTTAGATTGTTAGGTTTTTCTTTTCAGTCATACATGAAGTCATAATCAAAAAAGCGTGCCTTCTAATACTTTCAAATAAAAATACAAATGACTACTACTTTTCTTCCTGTTCCATACCTTATTTTTGGAAATTACTACATGGAATGTGTGCAGATACATGTGAAGATGAACTGTACTTTCCAGAAACAGCAGACGGTGTTTATACCATTCACTACTGAGTCAGTAATTTTCATTCTCACTCAGCTCCCAAACAAAGCTGTGTTTGTTTGCCAAAGGGAATGCTAGAGAGGCAAAAATGTGCAAGCAAGATTGAAAAAAGGTTTTAAAAATAATAGTAGGTTTGTTCATCCTTGTAAATGGTAGGAAGTTAAAAAAAAAAAAAAGCCAAGTGAGTTTAATACACAGAAACCTTTCAGTTAGGATTTAAAGACTGCCTAAGATATGATCACACTTACTGATACAGTCTGTCTAGAAATTTCTGATTTCCTTCCGTGATTCTTTTAATGCATCAGCTTGAGCAGGGTCTGATGGATAGTACTCAAACTAAGTTACAAATTTGTATGAATTTGGAAACAGAAGGGTTGTGACTCCCTTTAATGTCCAAACTCTTTGGGGACTGATGAGACCTTTGTACTCATATCAAATTTTAAGATTCATACCCAGCAACCATAGATATTAGATGCTTATTTTATTAGTAAAAATGTCATTAAAGTATTCATTCAAATGTATTTTTCATTGCTGTGATTCTTAAGTTTGTATTTTATGCGAGCTACATTTCTTGTATGCACAACCCATGTGATCCATCATTAAAAGCACATTCTTACAAGCTGAGGAGAACAGAGTTTTAAAGCTATTTGTGTTTCCATCTTGTTTGGGGAAGAAAAATTGTCATTCCAGCTAGTATATATTGGTCTGCTCCCTGTCTCCTCCCCAAATAACAAAGTAAAGCTGTAAAATAAAAATCATGATTCTGGAAAGACTTTATCTTTGGTAATATTAAGCAAGCATGAATTCAGTTTTATAGATTTATACTAAACACTTCCATGAGTTAGGTTGAAACAACTCAATAGATGTAGGAAATCTGAGCCAATAATTTAAGTGTGCTTACATCGAGTCCTCCATCTAGAAATGTGGTTCAGTAAACAGGTACCTGGAGTGCAGAACCTTTGTGAAGTATTATATATGCAGAAGCTTTTCAGGGCACTTTTGAGCAAAGCTGCTGCTGATGTGACTTGCTATGAACAGCTCCTGAATTATGGGTGTGGTAAAATAAAACTTTTAAATGAGTCAAACAGAAAAATGAGGATTATTCATCTCTTGTAGGCTGACAGCAGTGATCAGGAGACCTGCTAAGATTCAGGCTATAGCTGAAGATGTTGAGTACTGAAAAAAGCAAAATGATCTCAACTGGACTTTATTTAAAAGAAAATTATCCACAAAAAAGCACATCTTGCCTACTTTTCCCCATAACATTAATACACATGCACAATTCTACATTGCTATCATTTGCAAGTTAAGAAAATGCAGGTTAAAAGGTAAATATGATCAGGTATGTTGCTTCTAAGAAGAAAATATTGAAATTGAAAACTTTTGTGAAACAATTTGTAATGTACCGATTATTTTTTAATATAGTCAAATGTCTAGTACCTAGCAAACAGCCAGTGTTAGTGTGCAGAGGTCTTATCCTTGTTATATCAGTTTTAGACTTTCTGTAGTACTGTGAGTCATATGATTGACCATTATCTTTCTCTGTGTCAGATCTCATCCACTAATTCCACGTGATATATTGGTTGGTTGGTTGGTTTCTAGGGATAATGCATTTCTTTTCCTTCTGCCTCTCTCAAATTTCATTGTAGTTGACTATTTTCATAAGTATTGTGGAGAACAAAGATTCCTTTACAAGAACTAAACCCTCATCCTTTTGTTTTTATGAGGTAGGAACATTTCTTTGATATGGTTTACATAATGGGATGGGTAAGGATTTATTTGCAGTGTGTATTGATTATATGACAGAAACAGTTGAGTGCTGAGAATGCTTGTCTTGTAACTTATTGGGGTTTTGTGACTTGCATGACTTTGATCCTGCTTTCTGTATTGTAGTTTGAATCAGGCATTAGAATGTCATGAGGAAAGCGTTTTCAAATCTTAATGTTGGACATATCAAAAACCTGAATTTCAAGATTGTTCCTTTCAACCACTTCTAATTTTTTTTATGGACCATGTGTGTGTTTGTTGGTTTAGCAGCTGTTTTTCTTCTTAATGTATTTATTTTTTACTACATTAAAAATAATTTTTGATGGCTTTTCACTGGAGATCACTGCTGCTGCCTCTGATTTCAGTGTAAACAAATGCAAGGCTTCATGGATTCATTGGCAACTATTGAATTTTCAACATTAAATTATTAATTTAATTTCTGGAGGGATTGTAGGAAGTCTTGCACCTACCTTGTGGCCACTTCCAGGTTAGTATCAGCAGTTGTGCAAGATGATATTTACATAGATACTATCTTGCACCGATGCTATACAAAATAGTTACCATACTGTTTCTGAGGAAGTCCTAAAAAGAAACATTTTTGTAAGAAATCTGAGGATTCTACTGCTTAAGATACTAAGTTATGCTTGGGTTTGAAAAAGTACAGTAGAAAACTGTAGTGCTGACTCTTCCCCCCCCCCCCCCCCCCCCCCCAACAATGCCAGGTATAATGGATTATTAATGATTAAGATCAATGAGTAGATCTAGCAAAAGTTCACTCATCGTACTGGGCTAGCTCATGCAGAAGGTTAAGCCTAAAAGGTAAAACATTAAGAGGAAGCACCAAAGAAGTGTTCATAAATTTGATGGTTGTATGTATACACCATCTGGGCATGTTTCTATCTAACTTAGAAATATGGGATGGCACCTAGCATTGTTAAGCTGAAAATTGAGGGGTGTTTTGAATTTGAACAAGTGAGGTTTCACTTCAGCGTGTATTTCACTTTATTTTTCTTTTCCAAGCTCAGACAATAAGTAGCACAGTTCTTTCTCAGTTCTACTTATCTATTTTTTTTATAATGTTCTTTTGAGTTTTCCAGTAGCAGTGGTTCAAAAAAACTCCCATTTTTTTTCTCCTGCTAATTTTTTTTTTCCTGGAATTACCATCTTCTAGTTAAAATGAAACAGAAATGTTAATGCTAAAAATATGTGGCCAGTGATATGTGTGGAGTGTATGTGTGCGAACCATACTTCAAGTCTGTGCTAATCAACTTAAGCAAAATAAATTGAAATAAATATCCCCAAGCTATTTGCAACAGTTAAATTATATTAATTTAAATGAGATTAAAGGTATAAACTTGTAGCTATTTTCATGTGAAAATAAGTTCAGGCAATATGAAGATAAAGCCAAACTCAAGTCAGGACACGTGGAATAGTGTTAATGTTCTGCAGATTAAAACCCAATTGGATTGTGTGTATAAAGTTGTGAAAGTCATATTCTGAATCAGCTTGTAAGAGTGAAGATCCTCAGTATGCTATTGTTGTCATAGGAGTAGCATTAATTATGGATTAGTGATGTTTAGGCATTTTATCTTTTCAACAAAATTTAGACAGAATGCTGTCTGAAAGCTGAATACCATATAAAACAAAAAGATGAGCATCTAGTGGTGTAGTTCAACAATTTTCAGAAGCTTTAATTTGAAGTTTCAATGGGATTAATAAATTGCTAGACTACATAATTTAGTAGCAAGGCTTTACCTTGCTACTAAATCCTTACTATCTGAGAATTTAGTGAAATTTTACATCTACTTGAGCTGTTGTTATGGATGTCACTGAGATATCATGTAGACATGTGAAAATGGCTTCAGCAGTAATATAATATGTTAAAATGGATAAATAACTGTATGTTAAAGCTTTGCACAGCCAGCTACATGTAGCAAAATAGTTGAGTATTTTTTTGTGTAGCTGAACTTTAGGTAAGTTAATGCTCATAGAAAGGTAACTGAAAGTTTTTATTAGGCAAAGAAAAATTCACTAAAATATGGAAGTAATTAATGAGTCTGCACCGTCACTGAAAGGTATAAAGTTGAATGTTCACAGTGTGTTTTACTGAAAGGCTAGTTTTACTTTTGTAATTACAAATGTGTGCAAACAGCTGTGGAAGTTATATATTATAACATTTTATCCGGAAGAGCTTAATGTAAAGAAACACAGGCTAGAGTGTAGGTGGGTGTGCATTGGCTACATCTCATTAGCTCGCATTTACTTACGTCAATTTGTAGCTTCTCTGAAATCATCAACTTTGCACAGAACGTCTGCTGTATATACTTAGGTTCTGTGAGCCCTAGGAAATTTAAATACCTGTACCTAACGCTTCTTAGGCTTCTTGAGGGGTGTGTGGAATGTAAAAAGGCAGTATGTAGACAGCTTGTGTACCAGCTGCTTTTATTTCCTTTTGCACACTGTTGGGGTCCTACACTTCTGCATTGCTTATGGGCTGTTTGTTGATGAAAGTTACTGAAAGAATCAGCTGAGTGTTGCAGTTTCCATATTGGAAAAGAAAATGTGTGACTATTGAGTTGTCTGTTTCCATGTTGATACTTAAAATCTTTGACTGCCAATCCTGCATTTCAGTAGTCCCTTGTTATTTTTTTAAAGAGATTTGAGCTTAAATGAGTGAAACTTCATGCCCTGCAAAACAACTTTATTTCATAATAACTTCAGTACAAAAACCTGAGAGAACTCTGGAATGAGGAATTTGTTTACTCTTCTGACAGCCTGTAAAAAGTAATTAACTAGCTAAAGTCAAGGGAATGTTTCTGATTATTTAGGCATGACCAATGTATCTCTGCTGTTCCATAACAACTATGTGTTATCACCTCAGAAATTTTTTAAAGTCTTTAGGTTAGACAGCAGGTGGACACAATTCTGTCTGATTTTCATTGAGTTAGTGCTATGGGATTTCCCCTTTGCTGTCTCTATTAATCCTGTCTGTTTAGTTAAAAATCAGAGAAAGGAGATGCAGATAGTTATCTGACAGTAGAGACAGGCTGGCCACCCAAAGAAGTTTAAAACTTATGATAAACTTTCTCAATTTCTCCCTTTTTACTAGAATTAAATTTGTTATTCATGGATTTGGAGCAGCAGTACTTTAAAGTTTTAGGGTTACTGTTATGCCTTGAAAAATCTGTATGGGTACTTTCAACTTCCATGAAACAGCAGAAGTTGTATGATAGTGTGAGGTACTAGGAGCCTGGAGGCAATGGCAGATGGGACACAATGGGAAGCAGCGTTGAAATAATTCACTAGCATGTATTCCTCTCTTGTACACGTGTAAGCACTCATACAGGCACCTATCAGTGAGGGGAAAATGGCAAAATTTGACTCTTTTTCTTGAAACTGTTTGTTCTTTCTGAGGCCGCAGTGTATTTCTTGCTCAGTTATAAGGCTGTAGTAGTCAAAGGTTTCCCCAAACCAAGTTGCTGAAAAATCTTTTAATGACAACTTTAAGTCAGTATTGCTACGTGTCAGTATAGCAGGTGTTTCACCATTCATGTGAACTGCATTCAGAGCCCTAAGTATGTCACAGGAGAGACATGAATTGTATAGGTTAAGATAAAAAAAAATGACTGAGTATGAGTGATTGTGGACTGAGGCATTTGGGAGCTCTAACAAGGGCAAAGTTAAGGTTAATTGGAAGATTATAAAATTTCTTTGTACAAAGACATGGTATTTTAAATCATATAACACATCAGAAGTGAAATGTTTTCTCCTTTACAGTCAGGAACAATAAAGTAGCAGGTAATATTCTAGCTTATATTGATCATAGTGGCAGGGTAGTTTTGAATTAGGTAGATTTGCCAGTGGTCTTCTGTCTGATAGCTCTTGCCATAATCAGGGTGGAAAGAATTCCTCCATATGCTCATGCAAGTTGAGTATGTGTTTTCGTTCTGTTTATGAGTCTATTCCTTGCAAAAGGGATTCCTGTGCTCTACCTCAATTGCAAACTGCTTCTCCAGCAGAAGCGAGGCAGTAGAAGGGGTGAGAACATGGACAGCAGTGCCAGACCATTACAGTCCATTAATTTAACCTTAATTATACTTTGCCCCATGATTAATACAAGTCATTGCTGCCTGGTCACACTGTAGATTGTGCTGAATATTGTACAATGACAAGTACAACTCCTTTGAGTCATTTTGACTCCGTGGCTTAAACAATCATTGTTTAAACAGGGTAAGAAAACTGTTTATTTTAAAAATGTTTCCAAGAAGTCTTAATCCCCTTTTGGGGTAAATGGAAAAGTTTCTGCTAAAAGATTACTTTGAACTGTAGAAAGCAGTCAGGTTGAATACTGAAAAGGAAATAGAAAAGATAATTTAAGAGCTGTTCTGCTTTCTCAGCAAGTAAAGAGACAAAACCTCTTTAGATTGGTTAGATTTGCTCTCTAGTCTAAGGACTGGGCAAAACATCTTTACAGATCAAGAGATGAGTTGATCAGGCTAAAAATGTGTTCCTAGGAGAAGAATTTGGACCAGGAGTGCATTGAAACAGCCTAGCTCAGTGCCCGCACATCCACAAAACTCATCACTGTGGCAGGAATATCAGTGGATGAGAAGGGAGGAAATCATTAGCTTAGCATAGGTTATTGATTCACCATACAAGGTAGCTTTGTTCTAAGGAGTTTTGAACACTGTTTGGTGATTTCCCTGGAGACTGCCCTGCACATCCAGCTCTTCTGGTCTGAATTGCTTGCAGGTCGTGGTTACCACTTGTATAATGAGCTAACATCTACCTGAGTAAGAACTACAGCCTTGCTATCATATCCCTGTTCCTTCCTTAGCAAGCATCCCCTTTTCTGTCCTAGTTGCGAGTCACATGTTTTCTTTCACTGTGTGTTTCATATCACATGGTGCAGCTTCAGTGGGAGGCTCCAGTGCCTGAATCTTCTGAAGAGAAAGTTTGCATATTAAATGACTTGGGAGACCTCTGTCCTGTAATTGTGCCCCATTCTGTCACTGTGTGGACCACTGAGCAACCCTCTAAGTGTTATGCTTTGTCCTGGAGATTTTAAGGAGCCTGAAGTTACCACTGCTTTACCTGAAAATGTTTGACTACAGAATGCACAAATGTTGGAGCTACCTGAGGAGTAGCTGGGCTGTCTGTGCAACAGGGGCAGGAGTGTGGCCAGGACTCTCTGTGCTTTGTTTCTTTTCGTCATTCAAACACTTTGAAAAAAACTGTGCCAAGGAAAATGTTGTATCTCAAATTTAAATGTATTCTTGGGAAGTCAGAATCTTATACGTGAATCCACAGGTTCAATTCCCCACTTCTGAGGATACCAGTTGGCCTGAGTGTAATAGTAAATAGTAAACCCTCTGCATTGGCTTTTCTTTCAAACCTAACTCTGTATTTATATGCCTGTTCTTAGATCCATATT
Organism: Coccyzus lansbergi; assembly: GCA_033558105.1. Lineage (NCBI taxonomy): Eukaryota > Metazoa > Chordata > Aves > Cuculiformes > Coccyzidae > Coccyzus > Coccyzus lansbergi. The sequence goes on along the minus strand of JAUMJK010000211.1, from coordinate 1,415,444 downwards.
TGTTTGACAGAAGATGATTCAGATTGGTCTCTGTTTTTGCCAGAAAAAGAATCTTGTGTGATAGTAATTCAGATCGAAACTCATGCTCCAACACCTGTCCCGTCCCATCTCACCCCCCTGCCTCCCCCCATCCCCATTGATTAAATATGTTGGCTTCACAGTTTTAAGTAAGACAGAAGGTTTATACTTCTGAGTTTCTTTTGTGCTTATGTAAGAAAAAAGAAGAGAGGATTAAGGGTTGAGTTGCTTCAAGACATAAATTAAATTATTTTCTGACAAAATCACCTCTAAGATATTTAAAAAAACCTAAACAAAACAACTCTAAAGCCTTTCACATGTAATCTTGGTAAAGCTTATATTCTTGGGAGTTGCTTGTTTACTGGCACTTTCTTTCAGGGGTAATGGCTATATACATAAGTGTATGTGTATGTTAGTACAATTCTGCAACACCTGCTTGTTGCAGGATTGCACACGTCTGACAAAAGCTTCCATAAATGGTGGCTACTCTTCTCTTCAGTTTTAATTACATGTCCATAGATGTAGTATGTCTACAGAAGCTCATAATTCCTTTCTTGTTGTCATGTACCCTTATGCGAGAGGTTTTTAGCTTATAGGACCAGATGATAGCTTTCTTGCAGTGATGAGCAAATGGGAGTAGGAGGAGAGGAACTCTTCACTGTGAGTCCTACATGATGGAATGAGGCAAGGCTAGGTTGTCTGGGCTTATATACATACTTATATGTTAAAGTAGATACATTAGTTGCAATTTTTGATAATGTTCTTATTTTTTTGTATAAATGTTTGTAATAATACTAAAATTGCATTAATTGATTTGTCAACAATTACTTTTACAAGTAGGCAAAAGAGTTAAAACAGAAAGCTCTCCCCACTATATCTAATTCTACGTACAAAATACTTGAATAATTTAACTACAGAAGCTGTTCCACTCTCTCATGTACATATATTCTTCATTGCCTTGATATTTCAGGGAATTTTGTTCTTGTGTGGAAGTAAACAAAATGTTCCGTCTTTGCTATTTTAAGCAACAAATGGAAACTTTCATGGGTGAAACAAAGAGTTGAAATGTAAACTGAAACAGCTTTCAAGTTGAAGTCCAATTTTGGGGTTATAAACTGCTTTTGTAAGACTTCACTGTAGCTTCATTGCTTCTTTCGGATTTAAGTATGATTACAAAACACTGCTAGCGTTTCCCTGAGGTAATGAAGAGAGGTTGAATGCTTATCTGAGAACATTAAGGAGCTGGAAACCTTTGCTCTTTCATTCAACATCTCTGTTGGCTTCTGGGAGGGGGGAACTGAATGATGAGGAAAGCATTTGACTGGAAGTTGTAACTGCCTCCTGCGTGTCGTCTCATCTTTCCTTCACCTGCTTTTTGGTCTGTTCTAGATGCTTTTTTGTTTGTCTATAGTCTAGAAAAACTGGTCTCACCCAAACCTCTCTTTAGATGCTATTATGTTAGCAGTGTATCATTTTGTTTATTTATTTACAGGACTTTTGACTTTACCCACTGTCAAAATATAAATTCTAACACTGGTATGCGTCTTCTCAACTTCTATTTTAGATTTGCATTTAACTGAAGGTAAGGTCACTGCAATTGCACATCAGGTTTGGCGTCCTGCAATGCCACAGAGGTAATGGCCAGCTAAAGATACTAATCAGTGGTAGGAGAGTTGTAGAACTATCTTAAGAAGCTCTTAATTATTCCAGTTTGTTACTGAATAGGTTTTTCTGGGGTGCCAGTGCAACTCTGTGAGAAGTAAGTTGAATATCCTTTTGATCATCAGGTTTTTGACTGACGTGAATGAAGTAGGAATTGATTCAGATGTTGTGCCCAGTCCTTTCCTGGCAGCATGCTCAAGGAAAATAGGTGCTGATTTCTTTTATAAGAACCAATAGGAAGCAATGATTTCACCTCTATAGAAACAGGGTCCAATCAAATTTATTTAGTTGGACTAACATTTGTTCCTCATACCTGTATAACAAATACAGAAGACAAATTAGTGCCTGTTACCATCATGAATATGAATGTTATTAGTGCAGCTCCAGCTGCTTAAATTTTTCAGGATTTCAGCATCTGTGAAAGAACTGACATGTAATGATGGGATATGGTTGAGGCGTAAAGCTTTCTGCTACAGTTGAACCTTTAAAGGTTACAAGGATCACCTCACTTGCTCCTGAAGCATAGTGGTCTCTCAGGCAATACATGAGAAATGTAAAAATCTACAAAGTTGTCATATGACAGTTTGTGATAGGAGGTGATATATTTAAACTGCAGGCATGATACAGTTGTCTAAAATGAAATTTTACTGCTAGTTCAAGATGAAAACTCATCCCTACGAGTGACATCAGCTATCTGGTTACAAATGAACAAATAACTCTTTTGGCAAGTGTAACTTAAAGTTTCCACCTGTGTAGTCGTTCTTGCTAACAGACTCATGAAGTTTTTGTGCAGTACTGGCACTCATGAATGACGATTCCCATAAAGATACCATTGCATGTACATGCTTCATTTTCTTTCACTCAAATATATACCTAATGCAAGGTATGTTTCTACCTACCAAAGATGTCTGTGACATCTGAGAATTTTGCACACCTTTTTCCTTAACATTTCCTCACCCATAAACGTCTCTTGTTTGTTCCTGTATAGATATGTTGATAATTGCTTTGCTAAAAATATTTTTACTTGACATCAGAATCACTGGTTATGGGAGACTATTTTTGTTTATTCTATTAAAAGCATAAAAAAGGTTACATCACCACATGGTAATCTTCTCACATGTACACATATATTGCTTAAAATAACAGGTTAGTGTACCTTGCTTATAATTTTAAATATTTTTTGTTGAAAAGCTAGTTAGTTTCAGAATTGTATGGTTCCTTAAAAATACATATAACCATGAGTAGAAAAGGTGAATGTATTTTTTTTTTTTTTAGAAATAGAATGCAGCAGGTTGAAAGATAGCAAGTTTGTTTAGTATGCTTGAAAGTGTGTTGAAATTTAGTGCTTATAGATTAATTTTAAATTTGATTTATGGGTGGTCTTTAAAAAATATGTTTAGGAGGTGTTTCATTTATGGGATAGAAAAGGAAGGTGATATTTGCAGGTTTTGCTTGCTTCTTTAGTTCCTCCAGTTGTGTTTGTAGTTTAAGTCTAGTAAGTGGTTTTGGTCTGAAATAATTCTTGGAAAAAATGAAATTTACAAGTTATTCTGAAATTTTCTAAGGAAGAAAAAGATATATATAATCAGGAAAATAGGAATTAATGAGGTCAGTTTAAATGAGATTGACATTTTAATCTGTCTTAGCAGTTGTGGTATACTATGAAAGTTGCTGTTTTACCTCCCACATTGCCTTTTATCTGTATAATACATGGCAGTAGATACCATGTGTTGCGTTCTGGCTTGTTCAGAAATTAAGACAGACTCAAAGTAAAATGTCTCTGCCATTTTCTAAAAATTGTGTTTTTCAAAAGTTAATTCTTCTTTATTTGATTTTTTTTCAAATTCATTCTGAAGGCGAATTCAACTGTAACTAGTTGAATTATTCCACTCTGTGCCTGTGTAGGGTACTTAAGACACACTAATGGAAAGCCTGCAAGATAAGGGGCTTAGCTTTCAGCTTTGGGTGGGTTTCTCCCCAGTGTGTTTTAATGTTACTGTTTCTTTGAATAATTCTGCTTTATGCCACTTATTTCAGTCTCTAGTGAACAACAGAAGAAGAAGGAAAAAAAAAAAGAACCTAAAGTGCGGCTCAGGCACAATTAATGAGTTTCTGTCTAAAGGAATTTATACCTTGCTTGTCAAGTGACAAAGGCTGAAAATGCCTTGATACTCTAATATTTCCACCATGATACAGGGAAAAGTGAAACAGCATGTGAAAGGCTCGGACTAAGTGGCTTGGGAAGGCAGAGATAAAGAGCCAATGTTGTCTGCAGTGAATGAGTGTGAACTTGAGGGAAAATAAAAGCATTAGGAAGCTTTATGATTGTTGGCCTTTATCTGGAAATTGAAGGAGCGCATTTCTTTCTTTGACTGCTTCAGACTTGCGAAAGCTTTAGCTGGCCCCACTCACCCTGAGATTTCTGGCTGCCCCTGTGAGGACCTAAAAAGAGCTGGCTGAGACTGGTGCTGGGAAGTCAGCCGAGGTTGTGCAGCCAAGAAAGGAAGGAAGGTCAAGCAAAGGGAAACTATGCAAGAAGTCTGAGGAATCGCATCACCTACTTGAGGAGGAAAGACATAAGATTGGTCCCCTGTAACATCCTGAAATGCTGAAAGCTGTTCCTCTGCTGGAAGATAACTTACCTGTAGTGAATGGAAGGCAGCAGAAAAATTGTGATTTTTGCAATCCATTGGCTCCCATTGGGATGGGAGAGACCATCTTCTGTTTATTGCTTCAAGGACAGATCTCTTCAGAGCTTAAAATTATTTTTGTTAATTCTCTAGAAACAAAGACGAAATAGTTGACAATTATGCTGTCTACACATTGTATCAAAACAGTAGAATCTATGACAGTGAAATCAAAGGAGTTACACAGTTGAAGCAGCCAATTTCTAAAACTGAGGAAGGCAAACCCCAGTCATGGGTCTGGGAATCACAGTCTGAAACACCTGAACTTTGAAAGGGCCAGTAATCAAATTTGAGTCCCCTAGATGGTGCTGTAGAAGAAAATGCTTGTGTTATTTGTATAGGTATAAGAGACTATTCAAATATATATATATATATATATACACACACACATACGCACACCCCCCTGGATGTGTATATATGTAAAAAAAATATCAAACATCTGATGCAGATTGGTGAGTCTGACCTGAGGCAGTGTATGCCCTTTTTGGTATTTGTACTGAAAAGTGTTAGGGAAGGAGGAAGAAATGATTGAAAAGAGCACATGAACAAGCAATTAGGAGAAATGCTTCTGAATAAAAAACTTCAGAGATCAGTTTGGTAACCAAATCAAAAATTGGAAGTTAGCACCGTCATAGGAATTTTGAGGATGTAAAACCTAGAATTGAAATATTCTCTGCCATATCACTACAGGCAGATGCAGAATGACCGAGAGTGGTCATCAGCAAGGATGAATTATCATAGTCTGTGGAAGTTGTCCAGCCCCCAGCACTCCTCTTTGTCTCTACCATGCTGGCAGTTCTGCTCTGGCAAGCTAGCACTAGCAGGATTAAATATAGCAAAACAAATGATTCAAATGAGATTTGCAATATACAGAAAAAAGTCTTTGCATGTAGATATAGTATTTTCTGGCCTTACGTCAGATTAAATGTTCTTATACCTCAAAGGAATGTTCTTGGTCTTTTACAGTTAAATTGACTATTGATTACTATTGTGATAGAATCATAGAATCACCAGGTTGGAAGAGACCTACCAAATCATCGAGTCCAACCATTCCCATCAATCTCTAAAACATACTCCTCAGTACCTCATCCACACTTGCCTTAAACACATTCAATGAAAGCAAGTCAACCACCTCCCTGGGCAGACCATTTCTTTACCTAATGACCCTTTCAGTGAAGAATTTTTTCCTTATGTTGAGCCTGAACCTCCTCTGGCAGAGCTTGAGGCTATTCCCTCTCGTTCTGTCCCCTGTCACTTGGGAGGAGAAGCCAGCTCCCTCCTCTCCACAACCTTCCCTCAGGTAGTTGTAGAGAGCAATGAGGTCTCCTCTCGGACTCCTCTTCTCCAGGCTAAACAACCCCAGCTCTCTCAGCTTTTCGTCATAAGGCCTGTTCTCCAGCCCCTTCACCAGCTTTGTTGTTCTTCTCTGGATGTGCTCCAGAGCCTCAACATCCTTCTTGTGGTGAGGGGCCCAGAACTGAACACAGTATTCAAGGAGCAGTCTCACCAGTGCTGAGTACAGAGGGAGAATAACCTCCCTGGACTTGCTGGTCATGCCATTTCTGATCCAAGCCAGGATGCCATCGACCTTTTTGGCCACCTGGGCACACTGCTGCCTCATGTTCAGTCGGCTGTCGACCAACACCTCCAGGTCCCTCTCCTCTAGGCCCCTCTCCTCCAGGCAGCCTTCCAGCCAGGCTTCTCCCAGTCTGTAGCTCTGCATAGGGTTGTTGTGCCCCAAGTGCAGGACCCAGCATTTGGCCTTGTTAAACTCATGCCATTGGACTCTGCCCAGCAGTCCAGCCTGTTCAGATCCCTTTGCAAGAGCCTCCCTACCCTCCAGCAGATCGACACTTCCACCCAGCTTAGTGTTGTCTGCAGACTTGCTAAGGGAGCACTCAATGCCTTCATCCAGGTCATTGATGAAGACATTGAACAGGGCTGGACCCAGCACTGAGCCCTGGGGAACCCCACTGGTGACTGGCCTCCAGCTGGAGTAAACTCCGTTTACTACCATTTTCTGGACCTGGTCATTCAACCAGTTTTCCACCCAGGAGAGTGTGCACCTGTCCAGGCCAGAGACTGACAGGTTCTAGAGCAGAATGCTGTGAGAAACTGTGTCAAAGGCTTTACTAAAGTCCAAGAAGACCACATCCACAGCCCTTCCCTCATCGAGTCTAGTCACTTTGTCATAGAAGGCAATCAGGTTAGTTTGGCAAGACCTACCTTTCGTGAACCCATGTTGACTGGTCCTGATCACCCAGTTCTCTTGCAAGTGCTTCATGCTAGCACTCAAGATCACCTGCTCCGTGACTCTACCTGGCACTGAGGTCAGACTGACAGACCTGTAGTTCCCCGGATAGGACAAGGGGCAAAGGTTTTAAACTAGAAGAAGGCAGATTCAGACTAGATGTAACAGAGAATTTTTTTTATGGTGAAGGTGGTGAAATATTGGAGCAGGTTCCGCAGAAATGTGGTAGAATAGAAACCCTGTCCCTGGAAACATTCAAGGTCAGATTGGACAGACCCTGAGCACCCTGATCAGTTGAACATGTCCCTGCTCGTAGCAGAAGGGTTGGACTAAATGACCTATCACCCCTAACTATTCTATGACTGATTTGTCTGTACAGGAATGGACTTACCAATATGGTGTGTTTGGTTAAGATGTAGTTCAATTGCATTTCCTTTGCCATCTTCCCAAATCTGTGTGCCCTCTTCCCCCTCTTTTAGCAACTTGTGTAACAAGAATACCTCTCTGTGGTTTTTGATTTCTCGTAGTAATACAAAGGGAGACGTAACAAAGATCTGAGCCTCATCCCTCATTGCCATGGTTCAGAAGAACTGAAGAAAATGACACACTAACCTAGATGTGCTAATTGTTTTCAAGAACTCTAGAGGAATCAGTCTTTCACCTTGCACTAATAATTAGAAGATGTTTAATTTAAGCTTTCCTTTCAAGAAAATATGATTATTTTTATAGTAATGCCTAAGTAAGAGTTCAGACTGTGTAAGGCTTAAATAATTTCTGTTCACTTAAAGAAGAGCCAGGCAAGAGAGATCCCTTGTGCTTTAAGACCACAAAAGTATTTTAAAATTTTAATGAGATTTAATTAAAAATGCTACTGTTTCAGTTGCTTCTAATATTACTCTAGCAGTAAATTGCTTTCCTAAAGAACCTTCCAATAATGTTAGTTATTAGTGGTAGTTGTATGGGTTTAATTTTTTTTTTTCTTTTCTTACTTGAGTTTCCCAAAGCACAACTACTCCCCTTCTCATCACAATACCAGTAGCAGTAGTGGAGTAGATCTGTCTTGGTCTGTATCCACAAGCAATTTCTTTTTATAATGCATTTCAACAAATGCTGCCAGGGACTCTACCTTCAACCCCGAGCAGCAGGGCATGGCTACTTCTTTACAGTTTGCCTGATGAGGGAGGTGGAGTTCTTCAAGAAGAAAACTTCTGTTTAGTTTACCTTCATCAGTTCCCATTCAACATCTCTGAATAGATGGGTGGCTTCTAGGGAACTGAAAAGAAAATGTCAAAATGCAGCTGTCTGTCAGCTTTGTCTCCATTATATTAGTCAAGTAGGTTTTTTTTAAAAAAAAAGGAATAAAAAATTAATTCAGGTAATGTTAATTCAGTAGCTGTTTTGAATGTGTTAGTACAATAGAAAATCTTTCTTTTAGTGCAATAGGATGAGGCTGTTATCTTTCAGCACTGATCACACTGTAATATTGTTAGTACTTCTTTTTGTACTCTTCTACCTTGTGGAAGAGAGAAAGATAAAGGAAAGGTAAGGCATTTGTACCAGTGTGCACCCCATGGTTTGATCTGTCATGATGCTATTAATCTCTGCACCTTTTTTTTTTTTTTTCTGGTCCATCAAAGTATTGTTAATTGAAAGCAGACTTCCACAGGGTTTTGAAATATATCTGGTTTTTTTTTCCTCTTCTTTGCATTTCCCAAAGTCAGTGCATGTGTGTAGACAAAGAACTTATTTTTGTGTTTTCTGTTCAACAGTTAAATCTTTTCCTGCTGATCATTCTTTTATGTGCCTTTATTTTTTTTTCTGGCTGTCTGACTTTCTGGTTGTCTGCACCATGAATCCCTTAGAATTTCACTGTTCAAGAACTTTAAGAGAAATCTTGTAATACTATGGATTTGGATGGTAATAAGGCAGAATGTCAAAATCGCAGAATTTTCTCTTAAGTACTCTCCATTGCTCCTAGGAGAAACAGCTCTCAAACTAAAAGTTTCCACTTGAGTTCTGTTAAGGTGCTTTGAAGTGCACGATGCTTCCACCTCATGAACATCTACTTGTCCAGTGAACTACTTAGAATCCAGCTAATCTCTGCTAGGTGATCTCTGCAAGCCTTGTAAGTATATGTGGCTTAAATCTTTAGGTCGGTGTCACTGCTCCAGCTGCTATCAACACTTTTAACCCTTATTTTATTGTATACATACAATTGGCTGTCTCTATTGTTGCCTTCTTGCTTATTTTGCAGTTGGTTCAAAAGGAAAGAGAAAAGGAACAGAATATTTTCAGCTCTGTTGTTATGCTGAGTGTCACTTACCTAGTGTGATATACTGTCCTTTAAAGAAAAGAGGGGTAGTAATCAATTCCTTCCTCCTTAGCATAAAAGCTTTTAGTAAATGGAAAGCGGTATGGGCTGGGAGCCAGGAGACTGGGTGCTAATATCTGTCATCTGCAAACTGAGGTGGTTGTTCTGGGCAGTTCGCAATCCCTGTTGACTCAAACCTCTGGTAAGTTTTGTTGTTGAAATCACTAGCATTTTGTATATATTTAACTGATGTTATACTCAATCATTTTAGTGAGTGTTTGTAACAGGGTTCAAATCTCAGCTTTTTATCACATTTTGATGTTAGTACTTCTGACATGAATATGCAAAATATATTCAGTGGTATCTGTTAACATAGGACTTCCTTAGTAGCTCACGACTTTGCTTTAGAGAAGTAACTTGGCAATCTCAGTATTTGACCTGCCATTGTCCTATGGCAATAGAAACAATGTTACATCTAGTGGCACAGAAAAACCTGAGCAGAAAGGATGTCCTGAGGGGCATGGGGGGGACCAGACTGAAAACCTATGCCAGATATTAGCTATGAGTGTCTTCGGGAGTCCATGACACAGTTGGCCACATTGTCTATTCCTCTTACAGCTTTCCATTACCATTGGAGGCCCAGGGATTGAAAAGATCACGTGTTTGTGTCCTCCTGATCAACTGTCCAAAAGGAATACCATGAGATGGACTTACTATTATGAGAACTGTAATAGCATATGCAGTAGTCCTGTCCCTGTGCATTATTCCTTTTTCTTAATAGAACATTGTGAGCATGTCTGTTCTCTGCTCATCATCCTACTTGCTATATTAAATATTTCATAGTAACAGAAGCGCTGTAGAAATAGGAGGCAGCATCTATAAGAAAATTAGTAATACGTTTTAGGGATTTTTTTTTTTAAACGTCAGTTTCACTCCTTGATCGCATAGTGCTTTCTGCCATATACTGTTGTGTAAAGACAAGTAGAATTACTGAAAGGGAAGGTCTGCAGGAAGGATGTACCTATCTATTTTGCCAAGTCAGTAGTTATTTGCTAGCATACAGTTAAAGAAAGAACATCAGTGTATTGCAGAAATATGGGTAATATAGCAATCAGAATATTTGTGCTCTTAGCTTCTTATAAAAGCTCATAGCTCTGCTTAATTTTATTTCCATATTTAAGAGTGATGAAAAATTGGATTGTGAAGCATATGGGTACTCTCTCTGTAGTCATGCCTGAACACAGTGGTGTCTGAGAACCTGTCTGAAAAAGGGAAATCCCAACTTCCATTTAGGAGGAAAAAAGTAAGAGTATTCTGGATTTCTGACATAATGGCATTAACTAACTTTCGATCTAAAACTTGCATAGCGTCTAATCCAAGAAACAAACAGAAACAAGGCAAAGGGATAAAGTCTTCAGAGGAATCTCCAAAATGCAAACAGTTTGCTTGAAGGGAGCAGTGAGAAGCATGGTGCTGAGGCACTTGCATACTGGCATAAACAGTATTTTCTCTTTGGATAAAGAATCTGGATTTGTAGGATGGTTATGCTTTTCACAAAACTGAGCAAAAAAGAACATAATGTACCTAAAAAAAGAGACAGAAGTGTACATATCCTGCGAAATGAAATGATTTGTTTAATAAACTACTACATCCCCTAGCTGGAATAATTTCCTTGAATATGATGAAACATGAGTGTTGCTTATGTATTTGACACTGAGACATGAATTATTAAATAGCTGACATTGAAGAAGGTAAAATCTTATCATATGTGAACCTAAGTAAAAGTAAGGTGGTATAGAAGCTGAATCAAATTTGTAGTTGACAGAATACACTTGACTGAATGCAGGTGTACACTACAACAGTGTATGTACAGCGGATTTAAGATAATGCCAGAGAGGAAATTGGAGCCTACTTACTCCCTCCTCTGTTTTGGTGGTGACATCTAATTCTGTAAGTAGGGATATTCTGTATAAAGGTAAATTTAAAAAAAACCAAAACACCAACCCCCAAACAAAATGAATGAAGCAAGATTGCTACACTACAGAGAAAAAAAATAAAAGGACAGCCAAGGAGAAAAAGTAGTAAATATCTTTAGCTTCACTGTAGAGCTAAATGTAAATGCTTTAGGATGATGAGTTGCTGCAGGTAAGGTTGTATTTTTTTTCTTTTTGTGATCAATGGTTTTCTAGAGTTGAACCTTATTGTGCTGCTGTGGTGAAGGCTGTCTCCCTGCATCCCTCCGAACTCTAGACTGTTGTGTTAAAAATGTGGCTTTTGTGTTTAATGCTGATTTTAAAAATGTCATGGAGGATATGCATTAATTCAGTAGTATTAGCAATTGTATCTCCCTAACCTTCCAGCCAGTTATACTTCCTGACTAGACTGAGGAACTTTATTTTCTTGTTGGTCTTCTGCTCCAGTTGAGCAGATGGCAAAATAACAATATTGATTAAACAAACAATTCAGTGTTTATAAACTAGGTTTTGGTACACTTTCTTTGTAGGCCCCAAACATTTGGTCCAAGTACTGTGCCTTAGTGAGTAACTATAGCAGCTATAGTGTTTTTCCTTGAATTTGCAAGGAGCTGAAAGCCTGGACTCTGGGTTGCCTGCCTTGCAGCGTTTGAGTAAGCCATGAGAAAATTTGTCAGAAGTCTTTTGGAAACATCATCCAATAAATCACCATGCAAATATTTTTATTTTCCCCCCAACTCTGTCATGCAGAGTGTTTCTGTCCTGGAGAGCATGTTGATCCCCTGAGTCACTGATCTTGAATAATTAGAAAGTAAAGCTTTTTCTACTTCATTTCAGAAGTTGGAATGGCCCGTGTCTGTTAGGAAACTCTTGCTTAAGGTTAAATATTTAAAATTCATTTATTTCCTAAAATATGTCTTGGTAGACTGCATATAATCTTAAACTATAGCAAGATGTGACTATGCAGGTGATTCCACAAATTTATTTAAACTCAGTTTTAATTCATACTTTCAGTAAAGAGGATTTGACTGTCTTTTACTGACAATCTTATGTTTGTAGCATGCAGGCAGCAGTTCAGTAACTGGAAATAGATAGGTAGTTTTCTGTTTTATTAAAAGTAAAGTTTGGAGCTTCTTGCATGTTCAAACTTTGTTGCTAAAATTAAAACAAAAAGACCCTCAAAACTTTCCATTCTTCACTGGAATGGAAGCAGTGGCTGTTGAAATGTGGAGAGTAAAACTGTAATCAGGAGTATGCAAGCACTTGATTGAGCCTCAGAGTGCTTACATGTCGGGGAGAGGGAAACCGTGGTACCAGTCCTTGCATGAGATCCTAATGTAGCATCAAGCAATTCCTTAAACTAGGGAGCTATTGCTTGAGGGGTAGTAGATGAGGTGTCACTTCTCCAACTCTTCCCCCCTCCTTTTTTTTTTTTTTTAATTAAAAGAAATACTGGAAGTGCTTGTGCAGGTAGTTGGAGGGCTCAGTTTGGTGGATAGTTTGAAGATCTGTGAGGAGTTAAGACAGGGCACTGTTTTGACATTGCTGGACAACTAAGGCATACACAGAATTGGAGATCGGGCATTTAAGGATGTTTGCTTGCGTAAATATAAATCCTGTAGGGGCTCAGAAAGGTTGCTGTTTTCAACTTGCATACCTGAATTTCTTCTTATCCTTTTGTTGATCTGGGCTTAACTACCTCATAGGACCAAGCATAAAAAAGTTAAAAAAGATTAGTTTGAATATCTTGGTTAAAATGGGTATCCCCTGTGGAGGAACTCTAATGTAAATCAATTTATTGTGATACTATCTAAGCGATCTTCAGGGTAAGATAATCATACTTATTTCCGTAAAAACATATGATGGACTGCAGAAGTCTGAGGTAATAACTCTGTAGAACTTCTTAAGGTCTTATGCCTGTATTGTCTCTCCTCCTTATCCCCAGTTCAGTTTGTAACTGTAGCTAAAATTAACTGAGGGTTGTTTTTCATATTATATATATGTGTATGTACATGTGTATGTTTATATATGCATATATTCACTGAAAAGAAAAAAAACTCTACAGAAGCAGATAAAAGGACAATATTCATTGTGTATTCAGGTTAAATACTGTTTTTTGAAAGAATGTAAAGTAAAAAGTCCCACTAACTCTGACTTGGGAAACAGGGTTTCATTCACCATCAAGTTCTTTGGATTCACCAGTGTATTAAATTTAATGAATAATTTCTTAAATATAAAAAAAATGTTTTAAACACTAAGAATAGTTTTTATTAATGTAAAGATATAGACAGACTTTACAAGAGTTGTATCAAGGTATAACAGCATATAATTGAAAATTTGTTGTTAACACTGGAACTGAAGATTAAGTTTTTCATATATTCTGATTACAAAGAACTTTGAACAAAATCAGTTTGGAAGAGGATAGAATTTTTTTAAGATGAAGTTAAGATTTTGACTTAGAATTTCCAAAATGTAATGTATATCAACATTCTAAAAATAGAATTATTGAAAATAAGTGCCACTTTGTGGAACACTTTAGAGTGATGTGAGTTTGTTTTTTGTTATTCCCTTCACACACTTCAAAAGCTGTCAAAAAAAAAAAAATCTTTTGAAATTAAATGCCAGCACAGTGAATGTGATTTTTGTGAGACATTTTGATTTCAATGTAGCAGCATTTTTTGGTGGATAGCTATTCAGTTGTTTCTTCCAACTAGCTCTACTATGAAGTGGCTTATTTATGCATTTTTAATTTGTGCATGTTTTATTTTGTATGGCATAGTTCCACTTAATCTTTGTAAAGCTCCTAAGATTTAAGCTTTATAGAGCCCTTTTCTGTAGATACTATCCCTATTACACAGGAACGTAAGCAAATACAGAGGAAGGTTAATTGAATTGCACTGCTGCAGTATGTGAGTATTGGAGCTAGAACTACAAATTGGGAATGATCAATCCCAAGTCAGTATTTTTAATATAGCGGGAGTCTTTCCACTGGTAATGTAACCATAGAAAAAAGAAGGGCAGAAAACACAAAGTTAACAAGACCTTAAAATTAAGCTCTAAGGTATTGCTCTTCAACTTGTTAAGACTGTGTTTCCCTCTTTATATGCTATTTCCAATAACAACTCCCTTAGCTTCAAGCCATGGCAGGTAAGATAAATGGGATACTCTGTGGCCAATAGGAGCCTTGCTGTTCATTTTGGAGACCAGAGTTTTAACTGATCATATGTCTTAGTTATGTTTTTTCTATGTATTTGAATAAGTAATAAGTCACAGACTCTTAAGGGCTTTTAGAAACCTCGCCTTATAATGAAGGTCACTGTAGAACCATATGTAGGACTAATGAAGAAGATTGCCTTATACTCATAGCTATGACTTTATGGTATTGACTGTTTAAGGAAAATATCACTCACTACCCTGATAAAACATTCTGAAAAGCTGTACAACTTACCTGTGACATCCATGTGTGGTTGGCTTCTACCAAACTAGTTTATGTATTTGTTATAGTTTTAACTCCTGTTTGATGTGCTTGTTTCACTTAAATCAGGATTGAAAGTAGAGATCTGATCATGAAGAATATTGCATTATTTTTTGATTTTGGAAAAATTATTTATGGTTAAGCTTTTATTTTATTAACGTAACTTGACTTTCTGTGAATTTCTTAGTTTGGTGATCCTGTTGGACTTATAGCTGAGACTGAAGTAAGCAGTGCTGGTATGGAGCTCATTTGCTGCCAATCCTCTCAACTACGAGGTTGTGCAAGGAGTGAGGGGGAACACAGCAGGTAAGGGGGGTGGTTTTTTTGCACCAGCAACAGGTACAATACTCCCTTTCATGGAGCCTGTTTAAGGGCAGCTTTTGGTCTTTCAGGGAGGGAGGGGAAAGCTTGTTAGTAGTTGAGAAAAGATAGTGCTCAAAATCTGCTTTTTCCCTGTGTTCTTGTTGCTGCACAGCACTCTCTCTGCTGACAGGAAGCAAGTCTATGGATGTGTTATGCTCTTTGCAGTACTAACTCCTTTGTAATTCTCTGTTTCAGTTGCTCATTATCTTAAGCATTTAGTACAAATGTGCTAATAAAAAATGTAAGATTTTCATGTAGTATTGAAATGGCGACAATCTCTCTTCCATTAGAAGAATGTTTTAAGAAGCAGCATATTTTTTGTCAAAGTAAATATGTCTCCTTTATTACCCTTCTGGAACTGTTTTTAGATAATTGTAGGTTGGTTTTAAACTGCGTGTGAAAAATTATTTATTACAGCATCTTAAAAGGTTCTGGGGCCCTTGGTAAATACCTGATAGTTTAGGTCCATATTCATACACTGAGTCCTATCCCAAAAAAAATTTTTGTGATAAATGGATTAAAACTGCTGACAGGTAAACATGCAAAGAAAGAAGAATTTGGGATAAATTGGTTTTGTTGTTTTGAGAAGTGTCTTTTTAGTACATTTCTGTTATGAAATATGTTGCCAGAGCTCCTGTTGCAGTTAACTTTGCTTACTTGGGATGACAGTTTTAATGCAGGAACAAAATCTATGCTTCTTTTTTCTTGCTGAAACTTTCAGAAACACAACAGAGCTGTAATACTTCTGTCCTATCTATAAAAATATGAAGAGAGAACAGAGTCCAAATCCATTTTATTATTGTGTAGGTATGATAAAATAGCTAACTTGTCTCTGTGAGAGGGAGGTATGCAGGAGACTCTGTTTTGAGAAAATTAAGGAAAATGTTTTTCCATATAAACATGGTGATTGTATGTACTAGGCAATAAGGGATTGTACATTTGCCACTGACAAGCTGCAAGTTCACAGTCTTATTTACACTTGTGATATAGTGTTTGTCTTTATCTATAGTTCTGCTCCACTTCCAGTGTCTCTTGGAAGTTCTGTTATTCCTTGGAAATAGGAATTTAAATTTTTTTTTTTTTTTTAGTTTTGCATGCATCTGTTGCAACTGTTAATTGATAAGGAGACAGAAAAACAAGAGTGAATTGAGGTACTGTGAAACAATGGAAGCTATTAACTTCTAAAATCAGTTTATTGAAACTTCACAGGTTATTCATAATGGGTGCTGTTGAACTGTGTTAAGAGTAAGATTTATATAATCAGGAGTAGGCAAGCATGTGATTGAGCCCCAGAGTGCTTACATGTCGGGGAGGGGGAAACCGTGGTACCAGTCCTTGCATGAGATCCTAATGTAGCATCAAGCAATTCCTTAAATTAGGGAGCTATTGCTTGAGGGGCAGTGGATGGGGTGTCGCTTCTCAAACTCCTTCCTCCTTTTTTTTTTCTCATGGCTTTTGTTAATTGACTGCCTGTCCTCTAACCAAGAGGCCTGGAGTTCCTTCCCAGTTTTCAGGCAGCCTCCTTTCTCCCATCCACTGCAAGCTGCTATCAGTGGTACCATGATCTCCTGTAAGCACATTCAGACTTGTTATTTGTAGAGGGGTGGTTGGAAGGGGTGCCTGCAGGAGCAGAGCAGAGCTGTGATCTCACCTGAGATGTGTTTACTAAGCAGGCTGGGTATGGCAGGTGGTTAGTGGTTCCTCTCCTGCTCATGACACCTGGCAGCAGATGGCAGGGCCATCCGCTTGGCACCTTAGGGGCCCCTTTGATTCAGCCTTCCCCTACCCCGGGAGTGTATATGTCCCTTCCTGTGGCAGAGGTGCGTGCGTGATGGCTGACATTGCTGTTTACTTTATCACTTTTCCTGCCCACTCCAAGCTGAGACCTCAATGTCTTTAACAGGGACCTGGACCACAGGTGAGTTTTGCTCTGAGCTGCGCAGGAGACAGCCCTCTGACCTGCAGGTGTGCCCAGGAGGAGGGGGAAGAAAAAAAACCCTATGGTTTTGAATTATCTTTGTATTGAATAGCTTTCTACCCCTTGCTCCTATTGTTCTGTGCCTTCAGGTGACTGTATGTCCAACAGCTCTTCCTCCGTGTCAGGGCAGAGGCCACAGGGCATGACTGTGCCTTTCACAGGCAGCAAAGACAGCCCAGAATGAGCTCTATAGGTCTTCTTTCTAAAAGCTGTAGTCTGATGTGTCTGAATAATAAATACCAAGAAGTGTCTCACATACTTGAATGAAAACACTTGGACATCTTTTCCCCTCCCTGTCACTTTTTAAACCCTTTGGCCATGTGCTTTTTCTTTCCTATATATATATGTATATATTTACTCTCTCTATTTTTTATTTGCTGCTTTCTATTTTGCATACTGGGAGTAAAACTACTTTTTAAAAAAAAATTCTTATATGACAAGTTGCAGAGCTGATGCAGGTACACTATTTCTTAAATGACTGTACAGGCCCATAGGGAACCCTTTGGAGGAGCCTGGACCCATTGGCTTAGGGAAGGAGGAAATGCCTGTGCCGTTGCCTGGTGTGGAGGCAGAACCAAGTGAAGAGCTGCTCCGGTATCCCAAATTCTTGGAGCTAGTCTACCATTGGCTAAAATTACCAACTCTATCACTGTTCTGATGTGAGAATTTGGCTGGTTTTATTTGCGTCCCCCCGCCCCCTGAAAGGATCACAAATTGAACTTGTGAGGATAGACAGGTCTGTTCAGTAGCTCCTCCTGTTATTCTGGTGTTACAAAACACGAAAAATAAGAATCTACAATTTTTAGAGTTCAAATGCATAAGTGCATCGATGCTTCTACTGTTGCATACTTCAAGTGGGCATATTTTACCTGCTATTGAGTAGTGTGTGTGTCTCGGAATCCAAAGCCATAGGGTTTCCAGGGTTTATTTTTCTTTTTCTGTCCTATAGAATATGCCAGTATCAGGATCAACCTTAGCTTTAGAGTACCTGCATATATAGCAAGCATCTTTTTTTTTTTTTTTTTTCAACTAGGTTTCAGCTATTACTTTTTTTTTCTACTATTTCTCTGTGGGTTTTGCAACCTGTAGAAGTGGTCAAGTTTAACTAAACTCACAGATAATACATGTTCAAAAGTAAAAATTAAATTGAAACTTTGGATTGCTAATGTTTCTTTAATAATTAACTATTACCATAAGTAAACTAAATCACTACTTTTAATAACTGGACGAATTCTAATTTTAGTAGTTAAAGCTGGAAAGTTAAGAGTAAATAGTTGAACAATATGTAAGGTTTGAAAAAGGTCAGTGTTGCTAATTTGTATTGGATTTTAACACAAGGATTCTATTTGTTATAAGTTTGTTACTGTAGAAGTATAAACTCAAAAGTAGTAATGATGACTTAGCGTAGTATGTTATATTAAATAAACTTGTCCTGTTAGTGCTGCATGCAAGGCTTTATTTACATTACAGTAAGCTGTTTTCTGCTGCATTTACAATTCTACTAGACAAATAAATTAAGGGATCTCATGACAGTATGATTTACTTTCTCCCTGCAGACTGAAAGACATTAATATTTTTAAGCATATTTGCTTGGAAGTTGTTACATTAAATTTTCTGTTGGGACACTATCAAACCTACCATCTAGGAAAGGAAATAGATAAAAGTAAGACTTTTCTTATTGTCCTTCTACTTAAAGGATTAGCAATTATTAAATATTGTATTTAGAATTCTATGCTATTGCAGGCAATATTGAACAGCCTTTTAAAATATACTCCTATCCTGCAATAACAAATGAACAACCACAAAATTAAATAAACTGAAAGATCTAGTACACACTCACACACAAAGCTTTATTTAGTCTTCTGTGTTGTACAAAGGTACTTGTTTGGAAATCAGTGAATAACAGCTTCAGCTTTGGTTGAACTAAACAGATGCAGCTCAGTGAATGATTTGGCCTGTAATCTTGGTGGTGGTAATAGATAAGCTGTGAGGGGAAAAACTCAGACAGAGCTCCCAGTCCCAGGATAATTTGCAGGACTGAAAAACTGGAGGGTGAGGGCAGTGAAGAAGTATTTCTGTTTAGGTGATGGAGCAGATTTTGTCTGCACTCCAGGTACAAAGGCCATGGAACATCGTAGTCCAGTCTGTTCTTGTATAATATTTTCATTAAGACACATTTTTTCCGACATGGTAGAGGTATAACTCCTGTGAACATCTGTTTCGTTAAAAAAAATGTGAATTATAATTTCATTTCATAAAAGCATGAAGCTGGTAGAATTCATTTGAAATATCTTGATGTAAGTATTTGGAGTTAAGCTCTTCCTCTTTCTATCCTTTTTCAATGAAAGCTGCTTGACAAAACACAGGGTAACCTATTCTTTTTGTAAACATTGCCTCCTTTGGTTGCTCAACCTGATGCAGTTTCCATTTGTTAGGAACTGTCAGCCCTGGTCCTGAGAGGAGACGGTTGCTGCTCTCACACACAGCTGACTCCCTTCTACAGGACACCATATGGCAGTCCCCGCCATGAGGGCACATGCCATCAGGAGTTCTGAGCCACTAAATTCAACAACACTTGAATTTATAAACTGTTGAGGATTTCTAGTTATTTATCTGATAAGTTAAAATACATTTGTTCGCAATGCAGCCCTTTTATGTGCAGAAGCTCCCTTACTTGCAAACAATGGTCTATACATGGCTTTCCCAATGGAATTAAACATTCATATTTTTATTTCCTATATATATAGGAGCACAAGAGAAATGTTAGTTTTGCTGTGCTGAGTTGATTGTGCTGCAGTGTTGCTTGTTCTTCCCAGCTGAACTCATTTCTCAGTTACAGCTGGTATTTTGTGCATCTGTGGTGTGGTGCCGTTGGTTTAAAGGTCCTGTGTGCTGTTCTGTCTGTTTTCAGAGCATTTCCTTCAGTGTTCAGATTAATACTTGTAGGAGGCAGCAAAGTGGATGGGACTAATGCCCTTGGAAACTAAGTGTGGTATTTGGAAAAGCTCTCGTTATTACTATAGTTTTAAATAACTGGGGGAATGTGAGTAGGAGGGGCCACTACTCTTATGCCTTGTAGTAGATCACTATGAGAACATTACTTTTATTAACTATTTGCCTTTATTTTTTCTTCTCTTATTTTTCTCATTTTTCCTTTTCTTTTCCTGGAGCAGTGGGGTAGAGGCAATAAACTTGCAATTCTGTAAACTATTTTTCTCAACCGTATGCCCTCCTTAACATAGGATTAGTATTTAAATATTTCCATTTTTCCAGAATGAGTCTCTCATTATGTTTTGAAACTAACAAATAAGAGTAAAGAAATTTCACAGGAAAACTTGGAGGTTACTGAAATGCCACTTAAACATTTCTAATCTAGTGGATCTGCTTTGTATGAAAGCATGTTAGAAGTACAATATTGTTTTGATCTCTGTAGCAAAGTTACAGTACTGTGAAGTGTTTTAAAAAGAAATATTTTCTAGTTTATATTAAGGGCTGTTATGTAATTAAAAATGGACTTTTTTGGCTTCAGTAACATTCTCTCATTTGATATGTTGATTTAGTGGTCACTATTATATGTTGAAGATTTTTTGCATGAAAAAAGCCATGCAAGTTCCCAGTGATTGAATATCAGGCAATAAACAGGAAACAAAGTCAGCAAAAAGCCAAGTAACAGAAGAAACAGTAAGTAGTGATATGTAATTGAGAAAGAAGCTACCTTGTAGCATTCCGAGGTGGACACAATGATGACTTCCCTGGGAAATTACAAGTTATCTGGCAACAATTGCTACTGATTTGAAGCTTCGTTGTAAATACTATTATTTTGCCATTTCATTTGAAGGTGAGCTGAAATAATTCGTGTAATGTGTTTACAGCTCTGTAATGTGTAATTTGAATTTAAGTAGGTACTACCTGACCTCTCTTCCTGGTTTCTGTCAGTAGAAACCTAACTGAAAGCAGAACTTGATACGTTATTGCTATTTGGCAAACTATTAATGAACCTTGTAAAAAGGCTTTGCACGCTTGTTAGATAATTCTTACAGAAAGCTCTGAATTTGACAAAAATAGAAGGGTAGAAGGTTTTGAAAGAGTAATGTAGACAAATTGGCTTTCTGGTATAGAATCTCTGTCTTAAGTCTGGCTGCTTGTCCATGGACTCCCAGGAGGATGAAGGGTTGACAGTGCTCTGGGCCATCTCCAAGGGACCTGGGAGGTGTTTGACTTACCTTAGGGTGTCTTGGGAGACACCAGGTACCTATGACTAGGCAACAGAAATGGCTCTTGGATGTCTATCTTACTTAACAGATCTGTAGACACTGAAACATAGATGTGGGAATCTTAAAGCAGACTTTGCACTAGGAACTTGAAATTTTTCTTTACATCATAAAGCAAGAATGTCTTGCTTTTTCTTCTCCTTAAATCATGACATTTTTTCATTATTTTTCCCTTGTTATGACAAAATTTGGACAGCAGTTTGTAATCAATATGAAAACACTGAGAAGCTCTGATCCAAGGTATCTCCCACTTAGTTCAGAATCCCCCCCACGTACTTTGACATGTACTTGTGCAATTTTTTTTTTCTTTTGCTGCTTGGCTTATGATTTTATCCTTACAGAAGAATTAAAGGGAAAAAACCCTATCATTTTTTCATTGCTTCATCTAATCTCATTATCATAAGCATTAAACTGTAGTACTTGCATGAAAAGTTTTCTTCTTGCATTGCCGTGACTTTAGAATACATTTTCATTTATCCAAGCTGGACATATTTCTGTGCATGTGTTCTTTTTTTTTTCCCCCCCTAAGTAAATTCTTCTGTCCCCTTGCTCATCTTTGTTGCTCTGACCTATATGTAGCAGTTTTCCAGCCACCTCTCTAGTGGAAGCAAGCTTCAGCTAGTATGCATGAGATCAAAATATATTTATATATGAAGTGTTCCATTTTTATAATTTATGATGGTTTTATGTGGTTTAAAATTATACTGGCTATTCTGTAGTCCTGTTGCATAACATTTAGATTTAATTTCAAATTCATTTTCTCCAGGGCATTTATTACTGTTGCTTTTCAGTTTCTTCCTGTATACTAAATTATTATGAGGACCTTCAGGTAAGAAAGGCCTGCTTAGTGCTAGGAAACAGAAGAGCAGGGAAACAAAGGTCAGTCCTACCTGGGGAGCAAGAAATGGTTCACTGGGGAGCTCTTAACATTTTTAAGACACCCAGGCGTGGAAAGCAAGATCTTGTTTTGCTGCTTCTGTAGTTTCTTTCATGTCTAAATCAGTATTAATTTAAAGACTATTGTTAAGAAATAGTCTGTTTCTAACATTGCCTTTATTGTCGTGCCCTGGGAAAGGGCAAATACAAGTACTAGGAAATGTAACATTTTTTTTTTTATAAATATTAGCCAATGGACTATTTCAGTCCAAACAGTATTTGTTAGAAACATCTGTTATTGATACAGAGCTTATTGACATATTTACTATGTTGTCATTGTCTCGGCAGCTACCTGTAAATGTTTTATAGTGTCTGTAGACAATTTTAAGATGAAGTGAGATGGTAAGGATTAGACTTCACTGTGTGAAGGAAATACAAGTTGTTTTCATTTGGTTTGTTTTGTATGGAGTTTTTTGTGTGGTTGGTATTTTGGTTTTAGTTATTTTTTCCCCGTTTTAGAAAGTATAACCATTTTCATAAAATTTTAACCTACAAAAGGGGATGTTTGGAATTGCCTAGGGAGATGCTTACTATCTGCGTTATTCTAACTTTTCAGCCCTTTTCCCTAGCTGTTAATTCTGATAGGGTATCAGTACTTAATGAGAACATAAGTCAACCAGTTAATCTATGTAAAACTACATTTCTGTGAAAATAGTCAAAGTAAACTATGTCCAGAAGCAGGAATGATTTTTATCTATAAATGCGGCTTTTACTTTGTTGTTTACTGTTGAATTCAGTGTTACAGCTGAATGCTCCATGGAGTTCTGCATGTTTGTCACTTTCTGTTAATGTTTTGATTACACTTGGAAAATATCCCTGGATTTGGGTTTGGTTCTTTTGGACATGGTGATAGTCCAGGATGTTCCTTTCCTGTTCAGAGAGTAGAAGCAGGGCAAATAAGGACTCAAAGAAGTGTGCATAATTTAAACTGGGAATTAGGGAGAAAACTAAAATAACAAAAAATGTATTCATCTATAAAATCCCTGATAGATACTGCAGAGGTTTTCATGTGACTAACTTAAAAATTACTCCTGCTGTAGCAGCTCAGCAAAGACAGCCTCTGTGCTATCTGCTGGGAGGGGACTAGTTTGCACTTACCTTTCTGCTTATTACGGCTGTCAGGGAGGGTAATCTTGTAGACTTTTACTTGAATCACATACATGTACTGAAGGAAGACATTTTCTCTGTGACTTAAGAAGCCTTTTAGATGCTGTGATTGATCCCTGACTGGGCCACTGGTAAACTTTTGTTTCTTTTATTTCTGGCTTGTTTGGATTGCACAGTATATGACAATACAGCATATTGAAAAATAAGTGAACCTTAGAAGTGCACATGCATCCAAAATCTTTAAAGAACTTAAAGTATGCCTGGTTTTATAAAAAACATTTTTTCTCTGTTTTTATCTAGAGATTTTGTACATCACCACTCGCAATATTGGGCTAGACAGTTCACTTGTATATTTTTCCTTTTCATTGTTTTTAAAAAGTTGCCTTTCCCATTCTTCCTCCACTGATCATGTGAAACAGTTTTCAGGAACGTTACACATCTGAGTGCAGTCATCCACAAAGTGCTAGTAGGAATTGTGGGTGGCTGCACTGCCTGGTGTCCTGCTTCTCACTGTCCCTGAGGGCATGGGGCTTCTGCTGTCCCTTGAATTATAGGTGTAAATTTTAATGGGACTAGGCTGCCAGAATTTCTCAGACCACTTTTAAAATTTCAAGCTGTGAGTGAAAGTTTCTTATAAAGACGCTTTTCCAAAGTATTTATTTCTTGTGGGCTGAAGGAAAGTGGGTTTTCATTGTGGTGGGTTTTGAAGCTGAAGAATCAGATTTCACTGGAAGTATTTATTCTACATAAAATATATACTCATGTAATTCTGAAGGGTGATGCTGTCTGTATATTATATACCAGTCTTCTTGAAATTATTTCTGTTGTTATATCTGATCTGTTCATAAAGTTTTTTTTAATCGTATCAAGTGCCCTGGTGAATTATTTTTATACCTCATACTTCATGCAATATTAGACTGAAGCGTTTACAACCAATTTTGGATCTGATACAACAACATATACTCCTATTATTTTCCCTATATGTTCTTTTTTCTTTATGTTCTAGGAAACTGCAGGTTGCATGGAAGAAAGCTCTCCTGTTAATTGCCATGAATGGTTTTAACAGGTAGCAGATAAGCTTTGATATCTGTGTGCAAGTCTAACCATACAACCACAATGGGACCATGATTGCAGGGAAAGGTGTGTCTCAGACACATGGGCTGGAGGGAAGCAGTGTAGTGTTCAGAAAGGACAGGTCTCTTCTCCTGTTTATCCTTTCTGTTAAGTCCACTGTTGATTCAACATAATGAATAAGTAAACACCAGAGCTATATAACAACACTCCTGTTATTAGTAAACCAAACTCACCCAGTTCAGAGGACATCACACTTCAAAATTACTGCTGGGAGAATGCTGCCAAATATGACATTCATCTGAAGAACAACTACTAGTGTTTAGTGATTTATTTTTTATAATTGTATAAAAAACATACATTATAAAAGTAGTGAAACAGGGTAAGAACAAAGTGTCTGAGTACTGCTTTTGATGATGTGCTAAACTGTTAGCCCAGTGGTGAGGGTGTTCATGTTAGGCATAGTATACTCAGACTCCACTTACTATTTTGCCTAAGAATGCTTGAACACACTACTCCCTCTCTCTGAAGGAAGTGCTTTGTTAGCCAGGCTAGAAATGACTCAGGAATAAGGTCTGTTGTCCTGTTCTCTATACCAAATTAAACATTCAGGGGAGCAGGGACTGGAATTGCGTCTCATTTCCCAAGTGGCTAATCTAGACAACGGTCTAGAGTGTTGCATTTTCTCATTACCCCTCCCTTCCTCAATTTACATCCAGTTTATGCATGGGAAATGGTTCCGGTTGGCCTGCAGCATTAGAAATTATCACACTGGCATGTACTTTTGTCATGCCCAATTCAAGTGCAGAAGGGAGTGATTAGCCCAAAGATATTTTGGTAGGTCACACCCCAAGACTTTGTATGGTTCGTCACAGAGACAGAGTTTTATTATTTTTATTTGCTTTATCTGAGGAATTTTTATGCCTTTGGGGTTGCTTCAAGGAGCCCAGAGACCTTCTATTCTAGCCAGAACTGATAAAAATATATGGAAACAGTCTCCTGAGGTGCATTAGGATGACTGTTGCCTGAAGATTGTGGGAGGTGATCCTTCCCATCTCTTTGACACTGGTGAGGCTGCATCAGCAGTACTGTGTTCAGTTCTGAGCTCTCCAGTACAAGATAGATATGGATATATTGGAGCAAGTCCAGCACAGAGCCACAAAAATGATTAGAGGACTGGAGCATCTCTGTAAGGAGAGGCTGAGAGAACTGTGACATTTCATCCTGGAGAAGGCTCGTGGGGTAGGGGTGTCTCATCTATGTATACAAATACCTGAAGGGACATAATGAAGAGGAGAGAGCCACACACTTTTTACTTATGCCCTGTGACAGGACAAGAGCCAAAGCACAGGTGTTCCTATTTGAACAACAGGTAACATCTTATTACTGTAAGGGTGACTGAGCATAGGCACAAGTTTCTTTGAAAAAAGCTGTGGAGCCTCCATCCCTGGAGATAATCAGAACCTTACTGAACATGGTCCTGGACTACCTGCTCTAACTGACCTTGCTTGAGCTGGTTTGTTGAATGAGACAATCCCCAGAGGCCTCTTCCAACTTCAGTTTCTCTGTGAAAAATGTGCAGTTCTGGTATCTTATTCTACTCACAGATTCTCATTGACTGTATAAACATTGTGTAGCTAGGTTTCTTGTTCTGTCAGATTAAGATGTGAAATCTGTTGAAAAAAAGTTTAAAAATTTATGGATGACAGAAACCATTTAGAGTGATGGTATTAATATTATAGAATCATAGAACAACCAGGTTGGAAGAGACCCGTCGGATCATCGAGTCCAACCATTCCTATCAAACACTAAACCATGTCCCTCAGGACCTCATCTACCCGTGCCTTAAACACCTCCAGGGAAGGTGAATCAACCACCTCCCTGGGCAGCCTATTCTAATCCCAGTGACCCTTTGTGTGAAAAACTTCCTCCTAATCTCCAGCCTAAATCTCCCCTGGTGGAGCTTGAGGCCATTCCCATGATTACATACAGCATAGGAAACTTCTGGATTTTAGATAAATTCTGGGTAGTTATTTGAAATTAGTTTCCTTAATAAATGCTTTTTTTCTTTTACCTTAAATTGATTTATACCTTATCCTAAAAGCAAGTTTTATGTTGCAGAAGAATCTGTACTTAGTGTCTGAAAACCGTATCTGGGGGACTTGAATTATTATTTTCCTTATCTGCACAGAACAATTCTTTGGAAAGGAATAAAAGTCTTTGTGAGAAAAGGTAAAAAAAATGTGGAAGCATTGGGTTCATTTCAGCATTAACCTGATGACTTTTGAGTCGAAGAATACTGTAGCAGTAAGGAGCAGTATGTGCAGATGTGGTTCTTGCTCCTAGCGCAGTCATGGGGAATTTTGGAATGTAATTTACAGAGGGAAAGCTGGAGTGAGTTTGGGGATTTTTTGTTTGTTTTTATTTTTTAACCTCAATCCACTTATCTCCCTGATTTTTGGGTACCATGAAAGCTTGTAATTATAAACAAAGCTTCAACAAAGGAAAATGTAAATTAGTTTTCATTCATGTATTTAAGGAAACAGAAGATTACTTAGATTCTCTTAGAAGTTTAAATGTAAAAGCATATCTTGGCAAAATTCTGAGCCTCCTTGCTCTCCAGTGTGATGTTGGGAACCTACTTCTGTTTTGGAGGATCACTGAGGTGGTCAGGTCTCCATGACCCAGTCTTCGTGGATAACTAAAAAAAGTCCTTGTTTGCTTTCAGCTGGAGCTGGATAGTGTCTATATGTTTTGACTAGTACATATGATGTGTCTGTATGCTTCTGCCTGAAGTGGCTTGACCCCTTTATCACTGCAGGTTTTGTCTCTATTGAAAATAGGCAGGCTGGGGCTGTGCATTTGTTAAATGTTTTGAGAGTCATTCCTCTCAGCCATTCCTTGGTGGCTTGCCTGCCACATACTGCATGCTGCTTGTCTCTGTGCTTGGTTGCCTCAGTGGTGCAGAATGGCTTGTAGGACTGTGTAATGGACTATAATAAGATACAGCTGGAGGCTAAGTGCAGTCATTTTTGCAGAACTGTTTCAGTCTTCATCACTTCACTTCCACAGATCCCTGCCTGCTGCCCCTAGGCCCAGATGCTTGAATGGGTACAAGAGATGCGGTGGCAGGCAGGCCTGCCTGTGCCTGCACTGCTGCCAGGGAAAAGGGCTCTACACCCACATACTCTTGCTCAGGGACATGGTTTAGTGGTTGATAGTAATGGTCGGACTAGATGATAAAGGAGGTCTTTTCCAATCTAGCGATTCTGTGATATGGAAAGGCAAACACTAGGCATCGTATGCCGTAGGAAATTAAGTGAAGAAATACTGCTGTATTTCTAAATGTAGTTTGCAAGCTGTGTGTATGTATCAAGTCTGTATGATCAACAACCATATTTCTTTAAGTTGTCATTTTATTCATTAGTATAAAATTTGAAATGTTACATGGTGGAAGCTTGGGTTCTCTGTGGCTGTGAAGATGTTCCAACACCCTTCCCATGTAACTGAGTGATTATTTTTGCCTTTCACAATTATATTTTACATTCTTCCATTGAAAATTCCTGTACTTCATAAACCAGAAGGTCATGGGATTCAGAACAATCTCAGAGCAAGGTGTGAGTCCTGAAAGTCATCTTTTAAATACCTTTCTTTTAAAATCTCCTAATCTTCTCCTTCCCATTTTATTAAACCAAATCCTTTGCAATTATTAGGGAAGAGAGTCTGTAAACTTGACATCATAACTTCCAGACTGAGAAGTCAGTAATGAAGACATACCTTAAAATGGGTTGGTTAATATTTGATTATAGTAGACACTGCTTGTACATTCATTGACCTAATCTGTTAGCCAATTTATTAGTAAATGGGATAGCACATACTGAAGATCTGAGTGGCCGGTTCTGACAGTGTAAAATTTTCTGTGACATTTAATACTAATTTATTATAAGAAAAAAGCCAAATACTTACTATACTACATGCCGAAAGAGGAATGTCCTTATGGCTTTTCTTTCACTGTCTTTCAATGAATCTGTTCCTTCACTTATCGTAGTTGAAGGAAACCAATTGTGTTACTTTAGTAACTGTCAGCAAACAGGCTGGAACAGCACAGTTGTTGCTTATTTACACTTCATGCTCTCATTTCAATCCTTTATGGTAATTTTTTTCTTAAGTTCGTTAATGATAAACCTAATGAAAACTTGAGGATTTTTTTTTTTAAAGATGAACTGAGAAAGGGAGAAATTACACATTATATATTTTATTACAAGAAGCTTAGAAACAGGTGGAAGATGGCTGTGCACATATGGGGAAGAAAGGAAGCACAAGTGATAAACTGAAAAAACTACCATTTTCACTTATTAGTATTAGACTTTAACTTAAGCTAACAAGAAACTTGGAACTGAGGGACTCTTCAAGCTTTTAAGTGCAAGAGTAAACAATTTTGATTGTCAACAAGATTTATTTTTTGATCTTTTTTAATTAGTGCATAAAACAAACAAAAAAAAGGGAACATTCAAGTACTCGAATATGTTAGATAAGTTAATTTATATTGCTTCAACATGTATCATAATTTTACTTTGTTGCAATAGAAAATAGCAGGCAACAGCTGATCAAGTGGCATAAGTAAAGAGGAGAACTTTTCTATACCCATATTATCTCTTAGTTGCAACTTAGAATGAACGAAATCATTAAAATAGCAACATTTGAATTACTGAAGTTTCTCTTTGTAGATTAAGGGAATTGAAAGTGATGGCCCTGTTTGACATCAGTTTGATGAGTCAATGCTTTTATTTCCAGCTAATTTAATTTCAGTAGCTGAAAAGAATTTGAGACAACTCCATGTTTTCCTTGAGAGGAACTTTTTTTCCTTCTGTTGCTCTTCCTGCCTCCATGCTCTTGAGATCTGTTTAATTAGTTCCACCGAAATAACGTATGACTAAGTGTTCTATTTCTTCGATTTTTTTGATTCATAGGCTCCTACTTTGCTGGGAAAGTGTAGATGCAAAAATGAAAATTAGTTTCAGACTAACACAATTCAAGGTAGTTTCTTCTTGAATATGTTCACAGAATTCTATTACAGTTCAACAAAATATTTGATGATGGTTTCCTGAGATTTACTTAAACTTCCTTGAACTGCATTTTCCATAAGAGAATTTAGCTTGATATTTTAGTTAATTTTTAAATAGCAGCTACTTTTAAACATATTTTTTTCAGTTAGTTTAACAAATGGAAATGAAACCATTTGTAATCTGGAGTTTCAAGGAATATTTATTATTTCAATCAAAGAAATCAGGTGTTTTAATTTTTTTTAAACCATATTATTTTTGTTGGACAATATTTCTTTTTCAACATATAGAAATGTTACCACATTACAAACAGGAATAGTAACAATTTATTCTGCAACCTGGAATAATTTTACAAGGAAGTTCTAGGTAATACCTTAACTGTTACCTTTGTAACAGTTATTATCCTGGTAAATCACTTTTAACATGTTTAGTTAGTGATTTTAGTCTTCTCTTGGCAATTGGTAATACTTTAATTTTTCTTGAAGTTCTTCACACATGTTTTACTGTCCCTAAGGATAAAAAGCTGTCCATTGTTAGTAAGTCTTGATTTTGATGTATCCTGAAAGATACAGACGATTAGTATGTGCAACTCATTGGTCCTCCCAGGGGAAGGATTCTTCTTCCTTCTCCAGATGTTAGTTTTCAAAACTCTACTTCTGTTTATTGCTCAGCGGAGATGCTTGGACTGTTTGTTATGTGGTACTGGAAGTGATTGTTGCAGCGATGGGGTTCATTGCTTATCTGAAAACAGGGAAACCAGGCAGCAGCCAACTGCTTAAGTTTGCCTTTTTTCTGTAACAGGGAGATCGTGGAGCTTCTCCTTAATGCAAAGTGCAGCCTGACCCCTGAAATGCTTTGCCTTACTTTCTGTCTCCCTGCTGCTACTTTCAGTCTCCTTTGGCTTTGTCTGTGATCATAAAGATAATTTTTAAAGTGATGAATTCCACTGGCTTTGGTAGGATCACTTGAATATGTAAAGCTAGACATACTTGAAAACTTTATTGAATCAGGGACCAGATTTTTCATAATCTCCTCTTTATTTTTAATCTGAATGAGTGGGTCAGTCTCGGGAACCAGATGTCTTAGTTTCAGAGTTCTGCACTTTGTCAGCTGTAATCAGCCCATGCTTTTTTATTTTTTTTAACCAACATTTATTTGATTTTTTTTTCTTTCAGTCCATAAGAAAAAATGAGATTCCTATTGTGTATGTAAAGAAAGCGTAAGCAATTAGCCCACTGAATGAACCATAGATGTATCTCAGTCATACAGCTTTGGGAGATTGCTAGGTAACTTTTATATTTCCTTTGAGGTAAAGACAACTAATTCTGAGGCCTTTCTTTGCGGGTGCATCTTGCATAGTGAGGTTTAATTACAATAAATGAGCAAAGTATTTACCACGACTTCTTTATGTTGTGCATGTCAGGGCTCCTGGCATTATGCAACAATGACATCAGACTGAGTTAAGAGTTGTATTGAAGAAACTCCTTTTAAGCTTGGAGAGTGGAAGATTCTTAGTGTGCATCTTGCCTTAGACATCTCTTAGGTCAAATTGTAATTACAGGGAAATGTCCTCCAAATGGCATTATTTCCAATGATATGTAAAATCTATTTTCTTGCATACTTTTTAAAAGAAGTTTTAGAATCTTTAATGTTTTCTTTTCAGTTTTGAGGAGGCATGAGTATCCTGGAATGGAGTACATTTCCATTCACTTGGTGTTATATACAGCCTATACGAATGCTAACATTCATGATCCAACCAATCATTTTAAATTAGTCTTAATATTTACAGTTTTTTGTATCAGAAAAGATTGGTTAGAAGCTCATAAAAGTGAAGTAATTGCCTGACTTTTGTAATATTAGGATCCATTCATACTGCCACAATCAGATGACCAATATTGCATAGCCATAGTACTTGTATTTAGAAAAGGAAACATTCACTTCTTTTAGCATGAGAACAAAGCTGATTAATCTACAGTAGTGCAGTAGCCAGTGGTCCTCCTCTAGTCTTTAATGCATTTATTTTAACAACATTATTGGGAGATCACAAATCCTAGTAGAATTTCACCTGTAACATGAATATGAGGTACAGAGACCACAGCAAAAACTTAAAGATTAATAGATGCTTAAAATTATTTCAAGAGCATTTTAGGAAACAAGAACGACATAATCAAGAACTACCATTTTATAGGACCTTATTTTTTTCCCCTCTTCAGTTGTTCAGCGAGTGGTAAAAACCTGGCTTTTTCTGTCTTAAATTGACAGAATAAGTTTGAAAAGAAAGAACAAAGACATTGAAACTTCTAAATACTTACCAGGACTAATTGCGGCATGTTTTCTGAATTCATGTTTGTAACCAATTCAGTGAGAGCTGTGATGCTTTGTATATTGTGTTAGTTTTCATAATCAAGAGTCTGTGTTTTGCTAGGTCTTAATAAAAACAAGTTTACATTGGTAATATACCTAACAAAGTCTTTAATGTTATGTATTTGACAAAAGTAATGTTCCAAAAGCTCACATTGAGTAAACGTGTTCACTTCCATTGCTACTTTTGAGTAATTTATCACTTTCTGTTGTCTTGCCGATTTATAATACATGTAGCTTTTGGTTTACTTATTAACCTTGCTAAATACCTGTACCATAGCTTACTTTCATTCTTCTGAAAGCTTTGCTGAATTCCAAGTGGTAGTCCATGTGTAGTGTGCTTCTTGGCCAGATCTTGTAGGACTTCAAAAGTACTGGCTTGAATTTGCTGGTGAAATCACCAATTTGTAGCTGCTACTTAGCCTCCTTCTTATGTATTATCATACTAGCAAATACATATCAAAAAAATATCGCCTGACTTTGAGCTACATATTGGTAACTTTTGCTATTTGTCTGTTGCTTCTTGTTAAAGTAGTAATATTTTGTAAAAAAAAAAGTAGTTTTAATTTTCTTTCACATTTTAAATAATGCTGGATCATGTGCTGTCAGTCAAACATTTCTCAATATGTGTGTACTGTATGTACTTGTAACTTGTAATTCCTGGAGAAGTAGCCCAATATTGGATATTTTTTTTTCAATTCTAAATAAAATAATTGATTACATTTGGTCCTTTTTAGTATAATTAGTTTTACTTTTAAAATTGGACATTGAATTGATCGTATTCTCAAAGATTAAAATATCCATAATATGTATCCAATGTATTCTTTATATAGCATTTCACAGATTATCAGTAACAAGTTATGTTGTACCATTTTCACAGTGTATTTTATTAACTCATTAATATACCAGTTTTCTTCTTAATTAGTTAAAGTCTGCATCTAAATTTTATGGAAGAATGGAAAAATCTGTTTTTGAAGCAGCTTTATTTCTTACATCGATTCCTAATTAAGATTTCTGATAAATGCAGCCAGGATTTTATCTGTTCAATCAGACAATCCTATAACTTTTAAGAAGTACGTTGTAAGAAATAGGCCTGATGTTCAATCTAATCTAGTGCAACCTAATTTGCTATTTCTGTGAAGCGCCTCTGAGTATATTTTTCTGGCTTTTAAAACATTTGATCCTATGTGCTGTCTTTTTGTCTCCTTTCTGTATCTTTTCAAGATTTCTCATGTCTTTGTTATTTGTATCTTTCCATGTAATTTTTCATCTTCGGATTTGAATGTAGTTCTTTCCTATATCTCGTGCCCTTCTTTCATGTTTTCCCAGTCACTATAGTATGGATTTCTCCTACATTCTTCTTTTCATTAGTTCTTTTTAAAGCACTGTGATCAATCAATAATTTACAATAAATCTTACAAGCTCTTCCCTTTCTAAGTGTCTGTCATAAATTCACAAATTGTTGTAAGATACTCTTTCTTGTGTATAAACTATACAGTTCTTATTTGAATTTGCAATTCTGACAACCTTGATGTTGTCCTTTTTGTTACCATGTGGGAGTTTTGCTGAAAGAGTGTACTCGTGTATTTTATCTTCTGCCTTTAATAGAGCTGAATGCAGATTTTATAAGTCAGAAATAAAATTATTTTGGCAGTCTTAGTCTTTTCTTAAGTTTTTGTGCCATAATAAAGCATAATGCAGAGTAGTTGTCCTTTTCTGCTTCAGTTGGTTCGAGTGTCAGGGATACTGCAGATCAAGTCGAGGTACTTAAAAGCTTCTGCATAAAATTTGTCTTAATCTTGCAATCATTTAAAGTAAAAAAGAAAGATTTAGCTTAAGTCTTCATGAGGAGAAATAGACACAAATCATCCCACTTCCATGCCACCATATAAATCCATGGAACCATGAAAAACAGCCTTTTCATTGACCTTTCCCTGCTTTCATGATGTATTCATTTTTTTTCAGACTGGATCCTTAACTATAACATTAAACTTAGTAACTCATTTTGATCATTACACAACCTGTTAATGATTGCATTGTTTCACATTGGTCATATTATTCAGAGCTCAAGTATAAAAAAATATATATATTTACGCTTATAATACAAAGTATAATAGTTAACATTAATTATTGAGTCTGCTTTGTAATGCAGAAGTCTTGCTTGAATGCCTTCATCTTGAGTAAATATAAAACAATTAGTCTGTACTGACAATTCATTTGGTTTTACAGCTTTATTATGCACTATTATGTAATGAATCAGTTAAGCTTGGCTTGTGTTACCTGATTTAGCGAAGCAAAACAGATCAACCTTTTATTTGTTGGTGACTAATCCCGATGCTTTCTCATGTTATACTGTTATTATTACTTCATTTTCTAATGTTGCAAAGTATAATTTATAGACTTCAGAAAATGTTGATGCCCACTGTCTTGATAACATTTTTATGACAAGTGAAGTATCTACTAATTTACAAAGGGAGAAGATAGAGCCAAAAGGGTAGATGGCATCTTCCAGGTCCTTCCTTTAAGACTAGCTGAGTCTCACTCCTGCCTGTGCTGGTGAACTGATTACTAAAGGAGGAAACATTATAAACAGTGTGACTAGTCTTCCCAGTTAAAAAACACAGGAGGGAAGTGACACCCGTGCAGCGGACACACTTTTGAAACCTCTGTTTTATCTCAGGTGGCAGCATTTAATCAGGGAGGTCATTCTTGCATGCATGTTCTCTTCAGTTTGTCTTCCATTTTATTTTTTTTTACAGCCCACTCATAACTTTAGAATACCCACTATTTCATGATATTCTTCTGTTTTGAAGTGTAGATTTGGGATTTTTGGGGGTGTTAAAAAGTTGCATTTGATTTTTTTTTTCCCAGTAAATTCCTGGGACTGCCCAGGCAATCCAGAATTTTCAGTAGCCAAAAAGTAAAAGTGGTTTATTTTCTTCTGATACATAAACCACTAAATATATTTATTATCATTATGTCCCAAGTTGTCCTCTTCCTCTTCCAAATGGGTATATTCATATGACTAAATAGAAATCAAGTATGATTTTCTTCACATTGAAATCTAACCAGTGACAAATGTATTTCTCTGAGAAAGGTCCAGTGCCATCAAAAGAAAGATCTGAGTGGATGACTGTAGGTGGTTATGAATGTTATAGTCATTATTAAAGTATTACTAAAGAAGGGTAGTTTTAAAAAGCTTTGTGGTCATAATCTTTTTATTTTCTGGATGTATTTTTCTCTTATCACTAAATGAGGTATTTGAAAGGGGCCTACACCATGACTGGCAACCTTAAGCTTTCAACAGTTCATTTCCTTGCTGAGTTAACTTTTAAATAGAAAGAAAATATTTGTGTTAGTAGTCAAGTTGGCAGTTATGATTACTGTTTTGACTCACTATGTCAAAGAACAGTGTAAGAGTCACTTGTGACTATCTAACTCTTTTCAGTATTTAAAATAAAAAGGGTTTTATGATTGTTCATGGAAGTATGTGGAATATTTTATAATAGAGCTGATAAAAAAAGAAATCACAGAGCTGGGTAATATTTTAAATGCACATTGATTATTCTGATGTTGAGCAAAGAAGGAGGACCTAGGTTGTGCCATGTAGTTTACCTTTTCCCCTCTTCCATTGACAACCAAGCTTTTGTTTCTTTAAGGAAGTCATTAATATTTTAGAAGAGCTTTTATAAATCTAATGTGAATAACTGTCTTTTTGGTGACAAAAAAAGCAACAGAAAAGGAAGGATGTTTTAAGAAAACTGCCACATATTAAGTAATTGTCTTCTTTTATAAAATAATTCTGTATCTTGAGCTCAGTTCCTTCCTCTGCCTGAAAGGTATTTCCTTCCCTGGGACATTGCAGTCACTATGAGGCTTTATGAAATTTAGGTGTTGTTTAAAGGCTAATTACAGTTGGCAGTCCTCTTAATTTCTACAGGTCATACTGTTACTGCACTCTTTGCAGAGAGTATGTGTGTGTGTTGAGGGAGGGGGAAGTTGTTGCGTTTTTTTTTTTTCCCCGGTATGCAAGTGGGAGGAGTGGTTCCAGGGATATTTGGGCAGGTGTCTTTTGTCTCCTCTGCTGGTGAGCAGAGCTTGGATGCTCACAGAGTCAGTTCCTCATCCCTCTTCCCCGATGTCAGTGCACATGTTACTGCAGAGGTGTGCAGAGGGCTGGCAGGCAGCCCCTCTTCAGGTTCCTTCCACCAAGTGACTACGTTGAACGCTTCCCCCTTCCCCTCACCCCTTTATTTTCCTCACTGCTGCAGTCCTTTAATCTTTATTTTGTTTTTCTTTCTCAATTTTACTGGAATTATTTTTTTTTCTCATTCAGGGTGCTTGATTTTAATCAAGCTTAGGTTAAGCCAGACCATAGTTCAGTTTATTTGGCTGCTGGATGTTCCTGACTACCCTTTCAGTATAGGTCATGCTGGCAGCATGCCTGTTCCCTAACCAGGTCTAGGACAACTTTCCATGGGGATAAGCCTGACCCTAAGCCTACCTCTAATGGCTCCATGTGGAGAGTTGTCCCTTCCTGTCACTACCCTATCTACACGTCTGCAGGTGATCTCTGTGGCCGGGGCATCAGGTCTTCCCAGTGCCTGGAGAAAGCCAGTGCTTTTCAGAACCCAAGCATTGTACTTGACTCTGCATTAAAGGTGTTCAAAGGTAGAACTGCATTCCGTAGTTTGTGCATTTGAAACACATTAACTGGATTTGTCAATCTTAACAAAAACTGCTTAGTTTGTGGGGTTATGTTTTGGTAATGAACAACCTCATACATGAAACACTGTAGCTCTCTCACACTCTGGTGAAGCAGATTAGGTGTCTCTGCAGATTGGCTAAATACTATGGGGTTTGAAGAACCTAAGGGTCCATGATTACTTATGGCAAAGATTTGCTGTAAACCACATAGACAAATTCATCTTGCATTCAAACTTGAGAAAAAAGTATTCCTAGTTAGTCAGATATCCTAAATTATTATTACATTCTGAATAATTTTTTTACACGTTCTCATGACTTGGATGAAGGCATCGAGTGCACCCTTAGCAAGTTTGCAGACGACACTAAGCTGGGTGGAAGTGTTGAGCTAATGGAGGGAAGGGAGGCTCTGCAAAGGGATTGAAACAGGCTGGACTGCTTGGCTGAGACCAATGGCGTGAGGATTAACAAGGTCAAATGCCAGGTCCTGCACTTGGGGCACAACAACCCTATGCAGTGCTACAGACTAGGAGAAGCCTGGCTGGAAGGCTGCCAAGAGGAGAGGGACCTGGGGGTGTTGGTCATTACCCAAGTGAACATGAGCCAGCAGTGTGTCTAGGTGGCCAAGAAGGCCAATGGCACCCTGGCTTGTATCAGAAATGGTGTGACCAGCAGGTCCAGGGAGGTTATTCTCCCTCTGTACTCTGCACTGGTAAGACCTTGAATCCTGTGTTCAGTTCTGGGCCTTTCACCACAAGAAGGATGTTGAAGCTCTGGAGCGAGTCCAGAGAAGTGCAACAAAGCTGGTGAAGGGGCTGGAGAACAGATCCTATGAGGAGTGGGTGAGAGGGCTGGGGTTGTTTAGTCTGGAGAAGAAGAGGCTGAGAGGATACCTCATTACTTTCTATAACTACCTGAAAGGAGGTTGTAGAGAGGAGGGAGCTGGGCTCTTCTCCCAAGTGCCAGGGGACAGGACAAGAAGGAATAGCCTCAAGCTCCGCCAGGGGAGATTTAGGCTGAACATTAGGAATAATTTTTTCACAGAAAGGGTTTCAAACCATCAGTTTCAGAACCATGGTGGCAGTGTCACTGCAGTAGATGTAGATACCTAGGAAAAAATAGCCCAAGTGGGTAGAGGCAAATGATTGTCAGAAACTTATAAAGAAGGATAGTAAAAAAATAAAAATGGAAGTGTACTATTTAGACAATTATAATATAAATTTGGACTGCAGCATTTCAATACATTCTTTCACATAACTTCAGCAGACAAATTTTTTTATTCTGAAAGAGAAACCACAGCCAAATATGGGAACAGTTCCTTTTTATCCCCCACCAAAAAAGTGAAAAATGAGATTTTGGGGTTTGGTTTTGGTTTTTTTTTTGCTCTCCTTGTAAAATTATTTTCTTTTTCTTACTCCAGACTGGTTTTTTAACATACAAATGATGCCAGAATGCATGCAATCTCCCACCAGGGGAGACTTAGGCTAGACATTAGGAAAAAAATTTTCACAGAAAGGGTCATTGGGCACTGGAACAGGCCGCTCAGGGAAGTGGTTGATTCCCCTTCCCTGGAGGTGTTTAAGGCACGGGTGGATGAGGTGCTGAGGGACATGGTTTAGTGTTTGATAGGAACAGTTGGACTCGATGATCTAGTGGGTCTCTTCCAACCTGGTTGTTCTATGATTCAATACTATGTATAATACCAGGACTGACTGCATCATTACTAAACATTGTCACCAGTAAGAGATACGTGTGATAATCGAGCATGTATTTAAATGCCTGTGCCATTCTGTGAGTGTACATGCCACGTGAAACCAGGTGCAAATATGATTATGCATCTAACTATTTGTGGCTGTTAGGATGCTATACAGACATATGTGAAAACAAAATTACGTCAGAATCACAGAACAACCAGGTTGGAAGGGACCCATTGGATCTTCTAGTCCAACCATTCCTATCTAACACTAAACCAAGTCCCTCAATACCTCATCCACCCGTGCCTTAAACACCTCCAGGGAAGGTGAATCAACCACCTCCCTGGGCAGCCTATTCCAATGCCCTATGACCCTCTGCGTGAAAAACCTCCTCCTAATCTCCAGCCTAAATCTACCCTGGCGGAGCTTGAGGCCATTCCCTCTCATCCTGTCTGCTGTCACTTGGGAGAAGAGGCCAGCTCCCTCCTCTCCACAACCTCCTTTCAGGTACTTGTAGAGAGTAATGAGGTCTCCTCTCAACCTCCTCTTCTCCAGGCTAAACAACCCCAGCTCTCTCAGCCGCTCCTCATAGGGTCTGTTCTCCAGCCCCTTCACCAGCCTCGTCGCTCTTCTCTGGACTTGCTCCAGAGCCTCAACATCCTTCTAGAAATATGAAGTTAGTAGAAACTAAGCTTAAGTCTGAATGTAGGCACTTTAATCATTTGCAGATTCTTATTCTGTGGACATTGCATATGAAAAGACTAGGTTAACTGAAGTTTATGTTTTTCCTGCATTGTCTGTAATAACATTATTTGTGTTCTCTTTATCAAGGAATTTATTTCAGAAGTTAGTTCTACAGTGTTCTTCCAAAGCAAGCTGACCATTTTGTGGTTCTCTGAAAATGCAAATGGAGCAGGAAGCCATACCTGGTGCTTAAGCATTGTTGCATTTTCCCTTAAAAGATACAAATTTTAGTCATAGGTCATATCTTGCATTTTTTATGTTTAAGATTAGTAACTGATGAAGTGTAACATATAAAAATAGCAGTTCTTAGTGTTTATTGTTGTGGATGGAAAAAACACAAAGTATTAAAAGGTACTGCAGCTCTTATTTAGAGTCTTAGCAGCTGTTGTAAACATCCTCTTTGCCTTTCATGTTTTTTTCTTCTTGAATATGTGAAATTTTCTTCTCGAGGAAGAGGGGTAATGTCTATCCCATTTTACTGTAGGATCATCCCTTTGCTTATCCCTTTGAACTATTTTCCACAGCATCATGTCTAAAAAAACCTTTCAGTTTGAAAAGTTTTTGTGTTTGATTTTGTTTCTTTCCACCAAAAAATTCCATTCTTCTTGAGGAAACCTAAGTGATCTAGATTAACTCTTTTCAGTGAACTAGTAAGCAATCCGCAAGAATTCCAGTGTCAGATGATACCCACACTCATGCCTGGCTATAGTGAGTACTTCAGCACTAATGCAGAGGCTAGTACTTAGCAGGGGCGGGGCAAGTATGTGAACCTTTTTTTTTTTATGGTTTTAGCATGTGTTTTGGTTTCTTAATCTGGCTATCAAAGGGACTGAAGTTTATACAGTATTTGAGAAACTTACCTCAGAGAAAGTCTTGTTAACATAGATATTTCGCAAGAATTTTTCTATACCAATAAATAGATATTTCTGATTAGAAGATTTGATTAGTTGTGGTTGACAGCTGTCTTTTTTACAGTTCTCTGTCTTTGGGCACTGTGGAAGAAAGTGGCACAATACTAAAAGTAGTTAATTTACCTTTTGTTTCTTTTCTATGGTAACAGTCATTGTCTTCTTGGCACATAAATCTAGCTGAATTTCATTTGCAAGATGGACATAAGTGTGAGAAAACGATGTGGACTAGCATGTGACACATTCTGTAAAATGTTTGATGTAATTTTCAGTTTTGCTATAAATTAACTTTCAAGCATTTTATGTTCCTGATATATTTTTGAAAAGTTTTTTTCTGACTTGACTGTGTTTATCTCTTATGATACTCAACTCTACTGCAGTTTCTGTGACTTTATTGTACAAGTTACCTTTATCTTCATTTTTTAAAATTAAATGCCAAGAAAAAGACTCTTTACACAAGATGGTTTTGAAACTCACGTTTGTACCTTTGCTTCAAATTCTTAGTTAAGATTCATTGTGGTTTTTTTTTTTGTTTTAGTATGTTGCTGCTTTTGTTTAGCGAAAAAAAGGCTAGCTTGGTTGCAGTGTGCTAGCACACCCCTGTCAGTTGTGAAACATTGGGCTATTTGAAAGAAAACTTGTGAGAATTGGTGCCACATGCTGAATGAGGAGCTGAGAGCTCTCTGTCCCTTCTCCATCTCCAGAAGCAGTATCCTGCTACTTAGTCAGTGCCTATAAACTATCCTATTGCAAGGAGGTAAAATCAGTTACCTTGTATTCTGCTGAAAGCTAGGGAAGTGGGAAGGAGCTGGTGACCTGCCTGGGTTTCCTTCCTCAGCAGCTTCCTGCAAGAGTTCAAAAGTTTCTGTCCCAGTGTGTATGAAATATACTTGCCAGCTCTCTCCTGTGGGCACACACGTGGTTAGTTTTTAGAAACTGTTTTCCTCTTACTTTTTCTGCTTCCGATGTGCTTTTGTTCACATCAGCATACGCTTCTGCAAGTTAAAATGGCAAATGTCCCCCTCCATTCTACTTCATCTGTATGTAGTGCCTCATTAATTTAATTTCCCAGTGAAATTTGTTTCCAAATATGTCTTGAAAACACGTTTCTTCTTTGACTTTCATCTTAATACTTCTTCCTAGCTTTGATATATTATTTAATTCTGTAATTTTATTATTTAACACCTGAGAACATAACATGCTGGAGTACAATTTCTGAGACTATGTAGACATACACACTGTTTAAAACTGGTTAGAAATTTTCTGAAAACAAACAAACAGCAAATGTCTTTTGAAAGTGGAAACAGATTGAACCTAAATATTTCTTTTCAAATACTTGGGTTGAGAGAACTTTGCCTGTTTGAGGGAGGAGTCTAATGAGAACTCGGCAGCACCAGAGCTGTAGCTTTCTTCACGTAGACAAAAGCAAAGTTTGGGGGAAAAGTGAAACAAGAGAGGAAGCTCACAATTTTTTATTGAACAGTCAATATTGATAAATAGAAAAAGAAATCACCATTTGTAATCTCCTTGATCCTGGTTCCCCAGAAGTATCATAAAAATGGTTAGAAATCCACACATGGTTCTGATTCCATGGGAGTGCAAATATTCACAGCAAATAGTTCAAGTGACTCATAATCTAATTTTGTATATGCAAAGAATCTCAAATGAATGGAAGAGAACACTGTTAAATAAAAATTGGTATTTGGCTTTGAGCCCATACTCCTGAAAGCACAATTTGACTGATCCCTCTGGGATTAGTGGCAAGTACTGCCCTAAAGGAGTGGTAAAATATCAATTTAGTCCTAAGATTCTCCAAACCACAGCAAGGTCTCCAGGAGCCAGCTTACAGCTGGCTGATTTTCATTCTTAGAGTCAATGTATGTCAAAACACATCTGTATTCATTGCAAATGGGTCCCTTGTTTCTGGTAAATGCCAGCAAATGGTAGTTTTTCTATTTATGTATTTATCCAGGACATATTTTTACCTTGTCTACTAAACATCAGGACTAAACAAAAAAATATACAATACCTGTATAGAATATAGTTATAGGAAGTGACACCTGACTCCCTCAGAGGGAGGTAGTAAAAATACCATTATTACGGTCATCTGTACACTGCCGAGAGAGGGCCTTTCTGAAATACTCCTGGTTCCTCTGTATGCAGTGTTCTGCCATGTGAAAAATAATTGAGTTAACCTTGAATAAGCAGTGTAGCCTTGTCAGATGTGTGTTCTGTTCAGGTTAAATGCTGCTCCTCAGCACTGCTAATTGGTTTGTTGCGCTAATATTAACTAAACTTGCTTTCTTCACATTAGTGACCTGGCACTTTCTGTGCAATTCAATTTTGGTGAGTTTTGGACCTTTTGGTTTATGTACAGTTCAGGATATTTTCCAGCTACCGTTCTGTGAGAAATAATTAAACATTCAAAATTGTTATCTGTATTTTTTTTGTATCATTAAGAGTATCCTTATATAGGTCAGTGGGTTTTTGAAAGATACAACAATATTGCATGCCTGAAAGTAAAATGAACAAACAAAACCCATTTAGTAGTTACTTTTCCTAGATTTTTTTTGTGTGTTTCTTGCTGTATATTCAAATCCAACATTAAAATGTGTCTCTCAGACCAGTATGGGAAACTACTGAGGTGATGTCAGTTAAATGAGATTTCTTCATCTAGTCGAAGAGCTTAACAAGGGAAATTCTAGTATGTAGTTCTACATATCACATCTACAAAGTGTGTAAGTATATATTTAACTACAATATTTTTGATGTTATATGGAATTTTTAATATATTTACTTTGTGTTCATCCTGGGTTTTCTGTCTTGAACCTGAACAAAGAGAGCAAAGACTAAAACTATCCATTTCAAGATGATCATCAACACTGTGTAAATGTAACCTTTTTATGTGACTTTGAGCCAACTTCCTTAAAAAAAGTATATTTAAAATTTGAGCTATTTTTTTTCTGTTACATTCTGGATTTGGTTTAATGTGTTAGCAACATGCTGTAGCTGTAAATATTTCTGTACAAATGCAAAGTCAGTTCTTTCAAGATTTTTATTCATGGTTTATGTTTAATCAGAATTACCTCCTAGCCATAACTTCAGACGAGAAACCCATCCTTCTTTTTCTCAAAACTTACATTTCATTTTAGACTAAACTATTTTGAAAAGTTGCTAGACAGTTCCAGCTGGCAGGATTTGATATCATGGTGAAGTTCATGAAAACACATCCGTGTTTTATCTACCTGATAATCTACTGTTTAGGTGCTGAAAAAGTTGCCTACTTAACTAACCCACGTGCAAATGTTTACTATGTGACACTCCAAGGGTGCCATAAAGTTGTGTTTTACACATGGCAATTGGCATCATAGCCTTTATAACTGGCATGTGGCTGAGACAGTGTACACTGCCTAACGTGATGTTCCAATGTG
This sequence comes from Coccyzus lansbergi, assembly GCA_033558105.1. NCBI lineage: Eukaryota > Metazoa > Chordata > Aves > Cuculiformes > Coccyzidae > Coccyzus > Coccyzus lansbergi. Next base: position 1,372,436 of record JAUMJK010000211.1, on the reverse strand, counting down.
TTGACAACATCCTAGTTGGAGGAATTTTGATCAGGTGTTTTTATAATCTTTAAGTATTCTCAAATTGCAGGGTCTGAGAAGGCTTTTTCTCAGAATTTTCTTCTCTGTCATGATCCAGTATTATTCAAGGATGGCCTCTCTGGAGAAAGAGAAGAAATCTGCTATCATTTGCATTACGCCATTGTAGTGGGCAAAGGACACCCTCTGAAAGTGAAGCAAACATAGGTTAGGTAAACTGGAGGTAGTAGAAAATACAGTTTAGGCTTCTCTTCAATGTGGTGTGAGAGAGCACCATATATTCTAGCTTTACAGCAACTAGAATTAAAAGAGACTTAAAGTGAGATAATTGTCTTCCTAAAAGTATTAGAGAGGCTTGATATCATACCTGTGCTCAAAGCAAAGATTTCTTCATCCTAAAGACTGTGTTGATCAAAAGTTGATAATTGTTGTGGTATGTATGCTGGGGTCCAGTATCTACTCTGTTTTCATCCTTTGGGAAGACCCTCATAGCTTGAGGTAGGCCATAAAAGGGGGTAGATCATAAGCCTGTCTTTCCAAATGCTGTATTAAACGAACACTAATTTATGGCACATAGCATCATCTAACGGTTCAGCTTATAAATGCAAATCTTTATTATGGTTTCAGTGGCTTCATCATTTTATATGCTGGCTCCCGCCACTCTTTGATGCAGCCAGGTAATTTGAATTATACCATTAGCAGGAGAAAATGTTCCCATGCCAAAAGCTCTTCCCCATCAGCATCTCTTATATCACCATTCTATTTTACTGCTGTTCTGCATGACATTTCTCCTGTATCTCTTCAACTTTCTACCTTTGTAATGGCTTACTACTTAATTAAGCTAGCTGGCCAAGTATAAACAGAACAAACAATGATGGATAGGTTCTATACAAAAGTTAAAAATACTTTTACCGTAACTCATTAAAGCAGCTCCTTAATTTCATGTTAAGTGTAAGAGGAATGTGGATGGGAAGGGCTGTGGAAAATGGATTTGTTTACAGAATGGAATGAAATTGTCAGATAAGAACATTTCCTATGAAAACTATATTTTGGGCAATTTTTAAAAATTTCTTTAGAAGGGAGAGAGGGAAATTCTTTAAATACTTCATTTACTGAAGATGCAGATGTGTATTATTAAAAGTTCCAAAGCTACTGAAATAGTCAACTTAATCGAGAAAAAGTGTTGCTTAAATTGGGCTTGGCATTGCTCAGTGGATGTACTTCTTATCCCTTTCTCAAGATCAGTTCTTAGGCCTTAGGTCATTACTGATATGACTTCATTTCAAAACTAATGAGGTTAGCAGACAGTACAGTATTTCATACTTGATTCCTGAACCTACTCAGTGTCAAAAAGTTTTTATTGTATTTGTTGTGTTTTGGTTTAATATATGGCAATTAATGTTTATCAGGAAACTGAAAGAAAAAGACCTCTTGTGGCAGGTTCTTTAGCTTCTGTGGTATGGCGGATGGCAGGAACTGTGTTGTGTGTCAACCCAAGAGAGAACTTAAGTCCTAAGGATGATCAGGTGCTGGTAAAATTATTTTCATGGGAGGAAAAGAAAACCAGGAAAAAATATTACTTTGAGCATTTCTATCAATTTGTTCAAAGCAGCAGTACTCTCTTATTCACACATAACTACTTTTAAGAGGCTCTTCTCTATTTAAAATAACATTTATTTTTAAAAGAATGTTAAGTATTAGTATTTGTTAACACGTGGCATATTTTCCATCTTCTTGCTATAGTGAAGTATTGTAGTAATACTGTTTAGTGTTTAGCCTTTATTATGCATGAATTAATGTAACTAATTTGAAATGCTTGATATTTTTAGTCCTTTCTTCCAAACTGCAGTTCAGAAGAAGATGGCTCATGAATGTTAACAGGTAGAATAGTAGGATAGCAATTGTTTGTGTAGCAGGACAAAAGGAATATTTTATTTTCCAAGAATCTGCCCCCATGTATTCAGTTTAAATTTCGTAGAGAATGAGTTTACCTGTAAAGCTTCTAGGAGACCTATATAGCAAAAAAAAAAAAAAAAATAAAAATAATGTTTCTGTTTCTGTTCTAACAATTAAAGAAAGATGATTGAACCACAAATGTGTGTTGTGGGGATTTTCAGAAGAGTGCTTTGCTCTGATTAATAAAGTGTCAAGATGAACAGTAGTTGAAATGTTGTCAATTTCATAATATGGCACTTATAGCATGCTGACCAAACTGAAAAGACATAATAAGATAATAAGTTTAGCAAAGTTAAGAAAAATCAAGTTCAAAGGATGGGGCAAACTCATCTACGTGCTATATTGATGCTTGATACTCTTTCCCTGTAGGAGTGTTGAAAGCCAGTCAGTACTGTGGAACTGACTTGCTTGAGCCTCATTCTTCATCAGCTCTGGGGTTTGTTTTTTTATAACTTGAGGAACAGTATTTAGGCTTTGCAAAATATATTGGCTTAAAAGAATTACTTATTTTAAAACTTTGTTTAGTAACTAGAAATTTTACTGAGAATCAAGGCAGCTTTAAGTAGCCTGACCATCTTAAGAATCTGGCTGCTTAGGTGAATTGACAAAAAGTAAATTTTAGATGTGCTTCATTATGCTGGGCAGATTCTTTGTTTACGTGATTCCATGTTGATAGAATCTAGTAACAAGTAAAAAGATATAACCTGCCCTTATCCTGGTTTATGTATTTTAATTTCTATGAATTCTAATCAGAATAAAATAAAAATTTAATGACTAGTGGATATAATTTCTGTCATTAAGAGGTTTGCCTTTTGTCCCATGCCTTTCCCTCTTCCACAAAACCCGTCATGCAACAGAATTTGTAGCATGGCATTCTCAGTTTTTCTTCCTCTGCGGAGAAGTGGTTTATAGTTAGAAGGCAACAAACACAGTGCCAGGCATCTAGCTCCTCTTCAGATGTAACGAAAAGAAAATAAATAACAAAGCTAATTTGATTCTATGTAAATCAGTTTGTTTAAAGAACAAAAGAACATCTGTTGCTTTTTGCATGGCTTTATTGTTTGTCTTTTAATGAAAAAATAATTTTGTTCTGCTTCAATATTTGAGTCCTTTTTATCCATCACCAGCTACACATGCATTACTGTGTGTTTCTAATCAGTGGTGTGGTTGTGCAAACTGCCTGTTGGTCCCTGCTTACTGCCTACTTAGTGCATGTTTCTTTATTACCTGGTCTTAACAAGCATGAACTCTCTTTTTCTTGGAGGAAATTGAACTAGAAATCCCATTTCAGATCTGCACCAATGTAGTTTATTGTGGTCTTTTTTCTACATGGGGTAATTACATGATTTGTATTAAAAACTTGTTTGAGATCTTAAGTCTCACATCATAATTTTTAAGGCAGATAAACTAGAAAACAGTGAATTGTGCTTTATAAATTTTTTTCCTCCCCACATTGGTAATTTACTTTTAAATTAATAATTAAATTAATGGACTTTTTGCTTTTGTTTTCTGGTTCGACAGTTTTCTTATTCTTACGGCATTTTCCTAAGGCTGAGATTTGAGGTGTTGCCACTTTGTGGAAAGCATTTATAAAAATAATTAAGCTTTCTTTAAAATGAAAAACTATGTAGTCAACTATATTTTTTAAAATGTTTGTCTGTAATTTGTGGGTCATTTGAAACTATTCTGAAGGAAAATTAAGTTTTCTATACTTATGTATTTTGAAAAATGGAAACTGAAGTTTCAGTTTAATCTGGTTCAGAAATGGCATATGTATTTTGTCTATTTTGTTAGTATTTAGTTATAAATCATATGTAAACTTGAGAATTAATTAGTAGGATAATTGTAGAAGTAAAATGATGACACACTTATAAAGCAATCCTTTAAGAAGCTAGAAAAAGCATCTTTCCTCTGATTTATGAAAGCAATTTAAATATGTGGCAGTATTATCCTCAATACTTGTTATATCTAATGGACAATTTAAGCTTATTTAATAAGAAAATGCAGAGAAGAAATGAAAGGATTGAGCTGTTGTTCAGAGAGAGGCTGTGAACATCAAGCATGGTTGATCAGAAACAAATCAGCCATTTGCCATTAACAGGCAAATGTCTGATGTGATCTACAACTTTCAAATGCTTGGAGCTGACTCTTGGTATAAATGTTGTAAGGGATTATTGCTAGAGTTTACTGAAAACCAGAAAGATTGCTTTTAAGGAAGTGCTTTCAAAATTGTGGGCTTGCTCCAATGAGGAAAAAAAGAACGGGAAAAGTCTACTTTTTTTTTTTGTTTCCTTGATGAAAAAGAAGATGGATGCATTTTCTCCAGCCTCTTCCTTCCATTTGTGCAGTGGGGTGTGTGGAATACTGTTTGAGACACCCAGCTTCAGTAAATCCCTTGTTCTGGACTTGTTGTGGCAGGTCTTGTTCTTCCCTGGTTTGCTTTACAAGCCTACATTCTTTACCTCTTCAGAAACCTTCTTCATGAAAATATGATACAAGGATGCATTCCAGTTAAGAATGTAGAGTTTGAAGATTTCCTCTTAGCCTTAGCGTGTTCAGTCGTGTACTTACTGTGCCAATCTGTGTTATGTTGGAGTGTTTGGTTGTGGCTTACTTGAATTATAGATTTCAGTCTTCTTGAGTTCCTGGCGGGCAAGCATCTACTTAAGGAAAAGAAAATCCCGTTATAATGATGTTTTCACTGGGAATTACTGGGAAAGGGGGTTTGGAGTTTGGTAATTTCTGGGGGTTTGGTTTGATATTGATTTATGCCTCTTCCATCTTCTCTTTTATCTATGCAGCACTCTGGGGAGACGAAGCGGTTAGAAACCTTCTATAATTACTGAAGCAGAAGAGGGCATGGCTTTGTCTCATTTGATGTACTGGTCTAGTCTGGTAGCATAAGACAAGGAAATACAACTGTGTTTTGGGATAATGTGCACTTGAAACATGAAATCAAGCAAAAGTAATGTAAAATTATGTTCTCCAAAAAGATTGCAACAGTGTGTTTGACAGACAATGCGATTAAAAAGACAAGCAAACCAACACCCACATTACGGTTGGTTTTTAGGAAGATGGGGAACATTTATATTCTTTCTTCAGAAAGGATGTCTAGTATAAGGGTCACCTTGTCATTAGAGCAGGCGAGTAATGTCTCTGCAGCAGCACTCTCTAGATGCGCTTCACTTCAGTTGCTGTAAACTGACAGCTGAAATGTCACCTAGAACATGTTACAGCTCGAACATGTCTGCTCTAAGTTGTGTGGTGGCATATTCTAGCACATGATTAAGTTTCTGGGCAACGATTAGTTTTTTTAGGATATGCTTTTAGGGCTTTCACCTGTTGCAGCTTTTGTCAGAAGGCAGACAGCACCTTGTATTTCAGTCAGCATTGCAATCTTCTTTGTTTTAGCTTTGCAAATGTGTCACAGGAGTACCATTAGGCTATTGCTAAAGCAGTCACCTACTCAGGCTTCTTCTGTGGCTGCTTCTGCTCCCACTGTCAGGTGTCTTTTCAAGTTTTCTTTCAAAGAAGGCCACTCATGAGTATTTATTAGTCACACTGCAGGACCTGGGAGAAGCCGTTAGCTTCAGGGTTGAAGTGTTATCCTAGCCATTTCCTATTATTTCATGCACCTCTCCTCCTCTTCTTCCATGGTCCTGAGGTCTGAAAGCAAAGACAAAACTTTCTGAGCAGTCCCCTGGCTGGGCATTGAGGTGTCAGGATGACCAGACATCCTGACACCTCAATGATGCTGGATATGATATCAGGGCTCCCTTGGTGGCCATGGGCAGGGCATGGTCTTGGGGAAGACACAACTAAACAAAAGAGCCCTCTTGGGATGTTTTCTTCATGCTGGATGCTTTGCTGTCACATGCAGTGGCAGTGGGTGCTCAAACCCTGAGCTGCTGTGCCAGAACCACCATTTGTTCACAAAGGCCAATGTAGACCTGTAGTAAAATACATCTTAAAGGTCCAACACAGTCTCTTTCCTACAAAGAGAATATGTTCCTAATACACTTCTCTGAAGTCTCAGTTTGGGAATGAGTGGCATGTCGGACATGTTCTTACCACATAGCACTCTAAGAACTGAAAAATAAATGTGCTGATTCAGTAACAGTTAATCATAATAATCCTGAGGAGTTATGTGCCTTATGTATAAACTATGCAGTGTGTTGTGACAGTGCCCTTTATTTAGTTTTGGAGTTATCCTGTGCCTCAGTAACAGGTACTATGATAAGAAAATACAAGTAGAGAAGAATTTAAAACATGGTTTGGTGTAGTCTAGGTGACTGACACCAGGGTGAGAGAAAAAACTCTCTGCATCCCTACCTCTGCCACTATGCAGTAAGGGGATATTAAGGAAGTTAGTTAATCTGTTCCTCCTTCCCAGTTTGAGATTAATTCCTGAAGATTTTCAGGAAGTGACATGTAATTTAAGGATCTTTTATAGAGGGAAACCCTGCTTTCTGACTTCAGGCTGCAACTTCTAGAGAATAAAAAAATTCTGTTTTATGGGATATTGACAGTATCTTATCACTGAATAGTTAGAGGTTCAAAGAACAAGTTTTGACTGGTGTAGCTTGATTTATGCCAGTCAGTAATCAGAAAACTTCTTAAAAATTTAGATTATTTTCCTACTGCTAATATTGTCATGTGGCAGCACGGAAACAAGTCAATTGGCATAAATCTGTTCAGAAAGAATTATAATGTATTGCACGTAACAGGAAAGGGGGAAAATAGGGCAAAAGAAGAAAAGCCTTCTACAAAGCAAGATGAGTAAAAATAAAACAGATATGAAATGCAGCATTAAACAGTAAAAATACAGAAAGCTCCATCTGTCATTCTGTGACTGTAAGGCTGAATCTGTCTTGAGTACTGCTGATTACTGTACAATCAAACATTATTGATGGCTCTAGATAATTTAACAAATGGGTGAAAACTGATTCATTATGCTTAACTGGTGCTTTGCAAATGACTGAGTACAAGGTGATAATAAAAATGCTGGTCAGATAATGCAGCAATGACTGTGATATGTGGGATTTATTGCAAATGAGAACCACCTTTTTTTTTTTCTTTTGAGACTTGGGAGCTGTTCATTTTTAATAAGCATTTTTTAAGAAAGAATCCAGGAATTGTCACATCACTCATACTGGCACAGAACTCACAGATGTACATGCCTTGGAGCACTTCAGCCTTAGTAGGCAGACACATAGAATCACCGAATAAACTTTTTCCCAAACCCAAATTGTTTATGATTGCAAAATAGATACTTTTACCCATACTTGTAGTCTTTGAATTCTTGACTTTGGCTCATCCAGCATAAATCACCATGGTTATGGAAAAACACCTAGAGGCACCTAAAGTTCCTGCATTGGAATGTGGCAGAGCAGTTTTATGTTTTCTTAGCATTCTATCCCTGGAGCTGAGGTTTTCTCCCTATGGCTTTCTGACAAAAAACTTGGAAAGTTAAAGATGATTCAATATATGAAGGCTTCCTGTAGCTCTAAGACCCAGTGATATTTCTGAGATGAAAGTGTTCGGTTCCTTCACTCTGCTCCTTTGCCTATCCTTTTTGGTTCATTTCCTTTAGCTCTTTCTGCTATGCCTAACCTAGATTATTCCAGTTGGACATCACAGTAATAAAGCAGAACTGAATCATCCATGCATCTGATGAGATAAAGACATCTTAACATGAAGTTTTATTTTAATTGCCTTTTATGGAGCACAAGGGAATTCTAAATAGACAAATGAGCTTTCTGTAGACATTTGTGATTAGCAAAACTGGCCATTTCCAGAAAACAATAAACTGAGAAAACTTACATTTTGACAATTTAAAAGGGAAAATTATATAGATGAAATCTCATTTTTCAATTTATTTGGCTGCATGCCGAAGCATTTAAAATGCTTCAGAATTCATCAACACATTTACAGCAGAAAGCAATAATAAACATTTAAAAATACTAATTTAATTTCCACATTTCCCAGAATCCAAAATACACATTTTAAAATTTGGAATTCCTTTTAGGGAGCTTCGATGAACCTGAATCCAGGTGCAACCTGATTAAACCAGGTTCTTTATATAATTCCTATAACATGATGGAGTCTCACACACCTGAATCCATTTTAAAGTGGAATATGATGCAGTTTAAGAGACCTTCTCAAGCCCTTGTAGGAATGCTGTATTAAAGGAATGGATCATCTTTGTGGTAAAAGTCAGTCTGATACCATAACCAGGATGGGACTGCTGACATTTCTGTCTTTGAAAGCAGATTTCTTCCTGACACGCTCCTGGTATAAAGAGGTGACTCCAAAGATAGGACATGTCCAGGTTTACTTTAGGTATGTCTAGCCGAGCAATGAATTGAAAAAGTGATAAATTACCTGTAAGGTGTTAGCAGACTTAAGAGAAAATTGTACAGCTATACTGCCCTACTTGGCAGAAATTGTAAGCAAAATCTTACCTTTTAATTATTCATAGAGGAAAACATATCCTTTAAAATACTCACTTCCTCACATTGAATTGAAGGTGGCTTTGAACATGGATACTTGGAGAATCCTTTCAGTGTCCTAAAATCAGTGTTTAAAGGATTTTCTAGACATGTTAGATTCTTTGCCTTTAGAAAACACAGATGACATTTTTTAAAACTATTGATATATGGCTATGTACAAGTCAAGTTCTCTGTCCAACCATAACTTAATAAAACCCTTTATGATGTGCAGGGTCATTTCAATACTTCATCTAGAAATCCAAAACAGTTGTAATAATTGAAGAAGACAAACGTTTTTTCAGTGCTCACTACAGAGCTACGCTTCAGAGAGTACTTAGTTTTTAGGGAAGAAAGATTGTAAAACCTCTACAATGGAGAAAACAGTCATTACTTTTCAGGCCTAAGAATGATGAACAATTGTTAAGCTGAAACTGTGTCACTCATAAGATGGCATTGATCTTCCTGCCACTTCTTACTTCTTGTGTCTTTTAGTGATACTTTCCTTTACCCTTTTCCATATGTGATATCCATGTGCAACCACTGTGCACATACCACTCCTGCCCTCCTTCCTCTTCAGAGCCAGAATTTCAGAGAAATGTACAAGCTATTTATTCATTCATTCAGCTCTTTCCTGCCTCCTTCTTGTTTGCAAAATGAGCAGGAAGCTATTTGTGCCTGGTGACTCACCATCAGTTTTTATGAGGGGATTATGCTGAACATCACTGATTCACACACTCTGGGCTTTGTCAGAGGTCAATGTATTGGCAGCATTTCCCTGTAAATATCATACAAGTATGGAGTTGTTCTCAAGAGCTTTAAGTAATTTCTGCCTTCCATGGTAGCAGCTGCTTGTTTGGAAGTTGCCAGCAGGGGACAAGGTGACAAATTCTGTCTGAGTATCAGATGCAGAAATTTCCCAACATTCAGTGGGTGTGTGGGCACCTGCTCAGCAACAACCTCTTCCCCTTTCCATCACCCTGAAGCATGCACCAATTTTTACTTTCCATAATACAAAAAGCTGTTGAGGTGAATGCATAAAAACTGATTAGATATTGTTCATAGCCTTTCACTTTATAATTCTTCTCCCCTCTTACCACAGGGTTGCTTTCTGCCCTTTTATAACTACTCTCACATTTTCTGTTGTAATGGGCACTACTCATCAAAGGTGAAAAAAGAAAAATCTGGGCACTAATCTTCAATGTCCTGTAGCTTAAGGAGCTATCACCTCTTTGAAATCAGGGAGTTTCCTATGAATTTAAGAGTTAAGCTATAGAATCCCAGGTGGGGATTTGTCATTTGCTTGCTTGTATTTCTGTAATGCTTTCTGCATATTCACAGATACATGCACAGAATGCATCTGTAGTAAACTGTGTATTCAGTAGCATATCGGGAGGTCCAAGAGGAATCCTGCAAGCAGTAACACAACTGCCTAATGTACTTTGTCATTGGCACAGCTCATAAAAACAAAGTACTTAATTTCTTGCAGAATGAGCCGCTGATTGTAGACAAGATCTTGAAAAAAGGAAAAGGTTGGTTGAAGGTTGTTTTTTCTGCCATCTGACACCCTCAGTCAGTCCCTACTTTTTGATTATCACATGTTGCTGTGCTCCTGCGTGATATTTGCTTTCAGTAGTTCTGTCTCCACTGGTAATACAGAGTTCCCACAGATTTCACTGGGAAGGCAACGATCTGGAAATGGTCTCATATAGATGAGGTCTGCTACCGCTAGGCATGCCACTGGATGCTGTGTTTAATTTGCTGATGAACACTGTCAGGATACTTGTGATGGAATAAGATGAAGAACATTCTCCAAATTGTCCATCTGACCCCAGGTGCATATAGTTTTGAGCAGAGGTCAATGTAGGTGCAGATCTTGCTCTCTCTCAATATCTAATACCTAGTCAATAAAGTCTCAGTACCTAGAATAATGATAGATCATTCTTCTTCCTTCTTCACAGCAATGGTATTTTCCCTTTCTGATGTGTTTTCTTACAGAGGAATAACAATGTACGTTGTAAGCTCTGTTACATACCCTTCTCACAATCTTGCACAGCAAATTCATCTATTACTGAAATAATGCTGTTAGTATTTTACCTTTGACTGCTTTATGGACTAATATATAAAACAACATCTTTTTAAAATAATATAGTGTTGTTAAGTTTGATCTAGTGTTTTAAATGGCTTGCTCCATAAAAAAAAGAACGATGCTTTATTTCTTGTGGATTTGTTTTCTGTCTTATGCCATCTTAGGTCTTTCTATGACAAATATATTGTTCCTTCTGTCTTGAGTAACGTCCTTTATCATAGTCTCATTGGAATATCTTCCATTCTGATTACTCTCCCTTTTTCCCTGTTCCGCCTCTGGTTTTCTTATTTTTCTCCTTTTTTTCCCTTCCCTCTCCAATTTTGATATAGACAGGATAGGATTCAGAAAACATGATTGCTGGAATGGCACTGCTGACATGACTGGTGCCAGCAGGTGGAAAGACTGCAAAGCAAAACTGATTAAGGCTGAATTTTTCCTGTCCTTTTTTTCCTAGGTGTTCTTTTATTACTAGTGTATGGTTTTGCTGCCTAATTATCCTGAAACTTGTAGAAGCCTCACAACTTGGAGTGTCACATCAATACGCCATTTTGGAAAGCTTTTACTTAGAACTATAAAAAAAATGCCAACCTTGTAAGGAGGATGGTTTTTCATTTTGTATTATCATGATTTAATTATAGGTGTTGTTAGAAAAATAGATTAACTTGACATTAGAACTGCTCCTTCAGGTAAATATATATTTCATTGGAGAGCATCTAAGTGGCAAGTTTTTCTTACTTGAACTTAGGTGGAATAGTGAGAGAAACTAAAGAATTCCAAAGGGATTTTAGAAGCTAATGTCGTACACAGAAGCTACCACTACATGTGGCTCAGTGATATCTTGAGACGGTTGGAGGCTTAGGAAAAGTTAGGATGCACTTCAAAATCACTACGTTGCTGCCTGGGCATTTCCTTTTGGGCTTTGTTGGAAATGACCGTCTGAGCTCCTTGAATGTCCTTCTGAGTCAGTATAGTAATCTTATGTTCCTATCAGTTTCTGAAAAGACTTTGTGTTTAAAAAGCCAGCACGACAAAGAACTGAGGAAGGGAAAAGCATGAAATGAATCACAAACAAGCAAACCACCCATGCCTAAGTTGTACCAGGGAAGAAACATCTGTAATAGGGAGAGTTTGTGATACAGTTTGTATGAAATAAAACTTAAAGTCTTGTATTTCCAATTAGGAATTCCTCAGTTTTCTTGCTTTGATGGCCTATGCTCTGGTTTATAAGATGTTAGCATCTTCGGGATAATCAAATGTTTTCAGGTCACTGGGCAGGAAAATCGTTAGTTTGGCTGGATGTACAAAGTGATCTTCAGCACAAGCTTCACAAGATGAGACTAAAATAATGCACTTACAATTGCTGTCTCTAGAAGCTCTTGGACAAACAAAATCTATTACAAAATCGTTTATTTTGCCTGGAAAGAGATGGTCATTAACATTTGTTGACTTACGGTGGTCACCATCTAAAATATAATCGCAATTCCCAATCACCAGTGTCTGAGGAACTGTGAGTTAACTCTACTCTGAGAGAAAAGTCCGTATGTTTCAGATCTCACCCTGTCAGAATTATCATATACTGTTGCAGTTACAGATGTAAATAGTATTAATCTTTATTAATTTCCTTGGGATATAATGAAACTAAGCTACACAATGGTAGTCATTCTTTTTCTCGCTCTCTTCCCCCCGCACCCCCATTTCCTTTTCTTCTCTCCCCAGATATCTTAAGTGTAGAAGACAGTGTTGGAGGTAATCCTAAGGTGGTTGTGTTTGGGTGTATATTTCCTCATCAGGTTTGTTCAGAATTGTGTCATTGTTTTCATTAATTCATGGGTGATATGCTTTAAAAGAAAATGGTTTTGGTTTTTTTTGTTTTTATTGAAAAAGGAACGTGAAGTCTTGACCTCTCCTGTCTCTCTGTGTATAATTCATACATTGTTCAGTGAAGTTAGTGGTGAAAATAAGAAATCTGCCATGTTGAATTAGGGTTTTTCTTCTAGAGAAGAACCCTTGGGATTTTTTTGTAGTTGTAGACAAATTATCCTTTCTGAGAGAGAAATCTTATCACTTGGACTCATTTGCCTCTCGTATACTTTCATCTGCCCGATTTTGAACTACAGATTTTAAATCTGAAAACTGTCTGGTGAAGTCATGCGTCATTGCCAGTAAAAAGTATTAGCTCTACCCTTAAACTTGTTTTACTGTAATGTTATATACATTTCTTCTCAGTCTCTAGTTTTGTCACATTTACAGTTTGTGCCAAGAGGATTTGGATGTAGAAAACAGAAGATTTGAACTTAGATCAGTATTGTACTTTTCTTACAGCTAGGGACTGAACGTTTTGGTTGAAAGCTTGGTAAGATTAATCTGATATTTCTGTTATTTTGAGTGTATGAAACTTGGTACTGAACTTGAATTTTGATACCATTGCAATGGATGTTCTATGAGTATGTAACAGATTTATAGGAATTTCAGGTGTATCATTCTAATTATTTACAGTGGAGAATATGGTTAAATTTTATGCGCTTCTATATGGTCTTATTTTTCCATTACTAGTGTATTATATGGAGTGCTATAGCATTTGAAATACTGATTTCTGTAGCTTGTATGACCTTTTTTTAAAGCAAATTGCAAAACAACACATCTAATCTAATGACAAAAAAGGAAAGACAATAAGTAGGTTGTATTTTTTGAATGAAATAAATGTTTTCTAGTATTCTACCAGGGTAAACCAGTCATAGCTGCTTGTCCCTCCCCTCTTTACCCTTTTGATACCAGTTGCAATACAGGATTACTGCTTTGTGGTCTTGTTGGATTTGTTAAGAACACAATTATCCTGTTATTTTGTATAATACATGTACAAAGTTGCATAGTTCTGTGAGTAGTATGAAATAACAATCACAAATAATGGTGAAGGATAAAGGTTAAGGATAAAGTTGTGACCAGAGAAGGGTACTGGTTTTTAATTAAAACATCTTTTTGTTTTGTTGATATTCTTTCAAGTTATTCTAGTTCTGTTATTATGGGATTTTGAAATAGAATGTAAAAAATGAGCAACTGCCTGTTTTTTAAGCCTTCACCAACTTTGAAATCATTCTCCTCTCCAATAATTAAATGACAGCATGTCTCGCATGTTTAGTTTTTTTTTTTCTCCTCTTCTTCAGTAGTTGCCTGTTTGATAGGGCAGGGTAGTATCGGTGCATACTTGTGATAGAACACAGACATGTTCACTGTTCGAACACAGTGTTATAAAAATTTCTTATCATGCTCCTGGACCTCCTTCAGGTACAAATCTGTTGACTGTCCATAGCACGATGAGTGAGGCGCTGCTGCTGTGCACACAAGGGTGTTTCTGAGTATGTGGATCATGTGCTACACTCTTCAGGCTTGGTTACCAGATGAGGAAACAAAGTCTGCATTTGAGCTAGGTATTCTGAGGTTTCCTCAAACGTATGCATTTGAAATGACTAAAGCATATTTTCTAGGTCTTTGAAAGTAGAATTCGTTCATTGGTACAGAAACCTGTATATTAGTTGGTTGAATTAGCAAAATTATAATCCAGTCAGAAGACAGGTTGAAGAGTTATTTTATTTTGATGGTACTAATGCTGCTGTCTTTTAAAAACAAGCATTTGTACCTGTTTCATCTAAATAAATGATATGGGATAAAGATGACTTTGAAAGGAATTTCTATTCTAATTAAACAAAGCAAGAATGACATGGTTCTTAAGACATCTACCTAGTATCTATGAAGTGGCTATCACTCCATATATAGCATGTTTTGCTTGTCTTTTGGAAGCTTTTTTTAATATCTAAAGGTTAGTCATTAGGTCATAGCTTTGATAGATTTAGCATAAGCCTTTAATCTCTCTTTATTGATTTTTGTATGTAACTTATTCTCATAATTATTATAGTAAAGTTACCACATAGCAAAGTAGAGTACATCCTTGTAGTATCAGAATTCTTTATCTTATTGTTTATATCTCATTAGAAGAAAAAGTATTGCCTATCTCTTCTTATTTCACCCAAAAAGGATAGACGTTAGGACACTATAATACCACAAAGCAAGAGTAATGTATAAAAAGTATGTTCAGATTTGGCTAACAACGTCTTGGTTGGGGAAAGGCAGTGTTAATTTTGAGGGGAAAAGGCTGCAGGCTCCTGGTTTGTTTTATTTTTTTTTTTTTTTTTTGGTTGATTGGTTGGTTTTTTTCTTTTTGTTGCCTGGGGCTAAGTTAGAATAAGAATTATGCTAAAACAGTAATAAAAATGCGTTTTTAAACATTGGATTTTATCACCCATATAAAAATCAGTAATATAACTTAACTGTCCAGGATTTGTACAATATGTACTTCTGTCTTAATAACAAGACATCTGCTGAATTAATTGGCTCAGCAATCTGAAGAGCTGCATATATTGTGAATTGATGAATATTTTCTGTTACCTCAAAGCCTTTTGGACTTTTTGCATCTTATTCATTTTAGCAAAATTACTTGTTTCTTAAAGATTTTGCTATGTGTATTTTCACATAAAAAAAGAAAATAATAAACCCAAATCTCCTTTCTTCCAATCTCTTGTGATTTTTCTCCTGCTTTCAGGATGCTACTTCCAGCATAATTCTTCTAGCAATGACAAGGAAAATTTGCTGACTCTGCTCCTGGTATCTCCCTTATATTTTTCATCCCTCAGAGGAAAAATACCTGACAAATGGACCAGCTGTCTCCCTTCCCTGGCGAGGCTGAGGGTAGTTTTCCTGGCTCCTGTATTCCCTGATTTGAGGTTCTAACCTTCCTTCTTCTCAAATCTGCTACTCTGAACAGGTGGTTTGTGAATTGCTTAGTGTATCACTAGCAAGCTTCAGGATAAAGCAATACATCAAATGTTCGGTAGCTCGTTCGTGTACAAGATAGAAGAGGTACAGCATTGACACTTTTCAACTTCTACTCAACCACTTCTTAAAACTTTTTCTTCCTCCTGTACTATCTGCTGCATCCTTTGAGAAGTGCCTATGTGTTCCCTTGAACCTCTAACTGTAAGATCCCTGCGGATTTTTGGCTGATACTTGACTGCACCATTATAAATGTATAAATGCTGGTAGTATGGTTTAACAAAAAACAGCACCAATGCACAGAGGAGCTAAGAACTCAGTATTTTATTGCTATTCCGCAGAGCAAAATGTGAAGTTTTGAGAACATAAATCTAACTATCCTTTGTATTTCTAAAAGAAAAAGTACCAGGGAAGTTTACCTAGCCAGTAATTCTGAAATCAGTTTTTCAATAGCCCGCTTTTGCATACTGCCCCTACTGAGTTTCCTTCGGTTTAGATGATGCAGATAAGTATTTTCCATTCTGAAACACCACTTCTTTTTTCCTTCTCACTGTATTTTTTGAAGGATTGTGGCCAAGGTGGAGGAATAAACATTTCTCACCTGCATCTGTAGAAGAAAACATTGAACAAGATCTGTGGCCCCAGAGAAAGTTCTTTAGAGTGAACAAAATATGTGACCATGAAGGAATCACAGCTAATGAACACTAGACAAACATGTGACATAAAAATCTACCAGCTAACTCAACTAATATGAAAGCCATGAATGGAAGGCAGTTGAATAATTTTATCTATAAGGTCATGATTAACATTACTCTGTGCACTGCATAATGATCAGTTACTGACTGCTTAAGTTATCTTATATAATGAGACTTCGTCCTGTAATTCATAGACTCTGAAATGGCTACTTTCTTTCCCCCACATCTTAAATTTTATCATAGAATCGTAGAATAATCAGATTGGAAGAGACCCACCAGATCATCGAGTCCAACCGTTCCTATCAAACACTAAACCATGCCTCTTAGCAACTCGTCCACCCATGCCTTAAACACCTTCAGGGAAGGTGAATCAACCACCTCCCTAGGCAACCTGTTCCAGTGCCCAGTGACCTTTTCTGTGAATTTTTTTTTTCCTAATGTCGAGTCTAAACCTCCCCTGGTGGAGCTTGAGGCCATTCCCTCTTGTCCTGTCCCCTGTCACTTGGGAGAAGAGACCAGCTCCCTCCTCTCTATAACCTCCCCTCAGGTAGTTGTAGAGAGCAATGAGGTCTCCTCTCAGCCTCCTCTTCTCCAGGCTAAACAACCCCAGCTCTTTCAACCGCTCCTCATAAGGCCTGTTCTCCAGACCCTTTACCAGCTTTGTTGTTCTTCTCTGGACTCACTCCAGAGCCTCAACATTCTTCTTGTGCTGAGGGGCCCAGAACTGAACACAGGATTCAAGGAGCTGTCTCGCCAGTGCTGAGTACAGAGGGAGAATAACCTCCCTGGACCTGCTGGTCACACTGTTTCTGATCCAGGCCAGGATGCCATTGGCCTTCTTGGCCACCTGGGCACACTGCTGGCTCATGTTCAGTCAGCTGTCAACCAACACTCCCAGGTCCTTCTCCTAGACAGACTTCTTCCAGTCTGTAGCTCTGCATAGGGTTGTTGTGCCCCAAGTGCAGGACCTGGCATTTGGCCTTGTTAAACCTCATGCCATCGGACTCAGCCCAGCGATCCAGTCTGTTCAGATCCCTTTGCAGAGCCTCCCTACCCTCCAGCAGATCAACACTTCCACCCAACTTAGCGTCGTCTGCAAAGTTGCTAAGGGTGCACTCCCAAGAAATCAGGATTGTTTTCTTCTTTTGTAATCCCAGTTAGTGTGTGTAGTGGGTATTTACTGCATCAAGTTGGGTGTTTTACATACCAGCTAAAAGCAGAATGAATGAACCTTCTGAGAAAGTTAAAAGGTCTGTCATACCCCCACTTTTGAGTCCAAGTCCATATTGCTGATGTTAAGGAGGAGGTGGTGTGAAGCTATTCCAATGTTATTTCTCTTAGACAGCCTTTAGCACAATATAATATAGGTTGTATTTCAAGCTTTATTTTTTTTCCCATAAATGAGGATGTATCTGGCATATTTAGAGGTTTATTGTTAACTAACACTAGCTATTAAAGGATTAGTTCTGGTGACATGTGCTAAGCGCAATGATGTTGCTGCTATATGAAGGTGAGTTGACCAATGGGGATCTGTGTTCTGCTCTCAGGCTCTATCCACTTTGAGTCCTGGATGAAGAACACTTTTCTTTTGATCCTGACTTTGTTTTATTTTTTTAACTGAACTGTCACTGCTAGATGGTTGAAGATATGCTCAAACCATCAATTCTAACTTAACTTATTGCCCTTCTGCTTTATTAATACCTCACACAGGCAAAAGGCTGTGACGTTAAAAAAAAAAGGGTTTGGTTTAACTGTTGTGTAGCACACAGTAGCACAGGAGCTTCTGTAGCTCCCCCAAAAATTATTTGGCTCATAGAATATGAACATACAAATACTTGCTTTGTCAAACAATATCGATGCCTGTTCACAGAATTTAAATATGCTGAGAAACAGTATTTTTCCATGTAAGATCTCTTTTCTGTTGTTGATACAGTAAAACTATTCTGGCAGGTCAGCTGTCTTCTGCAAGGTAGAAGAGAAATACCCATATATTCCTCTAGTGTAAATAGCACAAATAAGTAATTGACAAAGAGAACAGTTGTTCCTGAGGTCCATTGATCAAGAATCTCCTGTACTGTATACTGCCATGAAAGTTAACCTTGTATCATAGAAGCGATGTGCACTGCAGTGCTGGAGAATGAATGTCACATTTTCATTACATATTTGCTCAGAACAGAACTCCTCGTAGGAAATACATTAGCCCTGTTTCTCTGCTGGATGTCCTGCTAATGGAAGATAGTGAGTCACAAGGGAAGTTCATAGACTGATTTAGGAGGAGAGTCTTTTAAAAGTCACATAGATTTTAAAAATTATACTTAGATGATATTAAATGTACAGTATATTTCCATGCATAGAAGTTGGGATATTCAGAACCTGTTTAACTGATGACTGATTCCAACAACTGACGTGTTGATTTCTCTGTTCTGTTACCTTAAAGCAGCAAAATGAGTATTTTTTCTGCACAAAGAGCTTAAAAATTGTGCAGACAAGTATTAACATAGCATTGCAAGGCTTCACACAGATCTGAAGTAAATAGGTAAAATGATGTCCATGGGTTGAATGTGAAATTAAGAGCAAAACGTTCATTCAAATACTTCTAAAAAAAGCTCAACAAAAATAATTGACACTACTAGTGACTGAGTGGACCCCTACCTACATTTCAAACCAAAATGACACTGTTCGTCAATAATTCATTGTTAGGGTTTTTTATTTTAAAGTTAGTTGCAATAAAATAACAAATTTATGCACATCACAGGGTTCAAGTGTTGAGTTATGACCTTAAATTCATTGCAAATAATGACTGAGGATGTGGTAAGGTGGGAAATTTTTGTAGAGAAAAAAAGAAAAAGAAGATGCAAGAAAAATGTTGTTTCACAGTTTCATTTGTTCCACAAGGAGAAGTATTCGCTGTTCAAATGACAGGTAAATGGTCCTTCCTTCCTGAGTCTTAAAATTTATTGTTTGAAAAGTTAGTATAAGTCAGTCCTTTGAAAATGAGGGTGTTTTGAACAATGCATATGTGCTCCAAATGCAATTTACCTAAATTTATTTTTGGACTTTTTTTTTGTTTGTTTTGGAAAGTAGCATTTTAATAGAATATCACTAGGCCTCTGACTAGTAGGTTTTTTTATTATGGTTGTAAGCTGTATTGGTTATGCTTTAGGTTAGTGGATAGTAGTGGTTGTATAAGGACTAAAAAGACCATCAGTACTCATTGTACATTGTGGTTACAAGGTCTCACTGTTAAAACAAACTTGAACAGTTTCAACCAAAAATATACTAGTCCACACTTTTTAAATAATGCACGTTCATAATATTTAAACAAAATTTTATTAAAATAACAGTTACAAATACTTTTCAGGAGCCAAACTGCTTGGTTATTTGTATATGATCCAGTTGTGTTCATTTTAAGGAGACGAATGCATCCAGTTTCTTTTCCTGCTGTAAACAATATATGGTTATTCGTCAGTGTGTTATAATTAATCAGCTCACATTTAGCGTATAGTCGATGCAAATCTTAGTATAGCCCAACCTAATAAGAGGTTTGCACCTAAAGAAAACCATATAAATAGCAATCACTTTCCATATAGTCAACAATGCAAAACAGGCAGCATGGTGAACGTTTTATCAGGAAAGCTCTTCGGCACTTTCATGCGTTTACACAGTGTGGCCATCCTGGTTTCCACAGTGTGTAGCTGGCAGCACTGTTGGGTTTCTGTGTTTTGTTTTCGTTATGTTATACCACTTAGTAACTATGAGTTTGACTAATTTAAAAAAAAGGGCAAAACATAGGATCATAGAATCATTAGGTTGGAGAAGACCTTTGAGATCATCAACTCCAACCGTACCTGTCCACTACTAAATCATATCCCTAATTACTTAATCTACCTGCCTTTTAAATACGTCCAGGAATGGTGACTCCACCATTCCCTAGGCAGGCTCTACCAATGCCTGGTAACCCTAATACCCAATCTAAACTTGTCCCGATGCAGCTTGAAGCCGTTTCCCCTTCTCCTGTCCTCTGTCACTTGGGAGAAGAGACAGGCACCCACCTTTCTACAACCTCCTTTTAGGTAGTTATAGAGAGCAAAAAGATCTTCCCTCAACCTCCTCTTCTCCAGGCTAAACAACCCCAGTTCTCTCAGCTGCTCCTCATAAGACTTGTTCTCCAGCCCTTTCACTAGCTTTGTTGCCCTTCTCCAGATGCACTCCAGGATATCAATGTCTTCCTTGTAGTGAGGGGCCCAGAACTGAACACAGTATTCGAGGTGTAGCCCCACCACTGCTCAGTACAAGGACAGAATGACTTCCCTAGTCCTGCTGGCCACACCGTTACTGATATAAGCCAAGATGCTATTGACTTTCTTGTCCACCTGGACAAACTGTTGGCTCATGTTCAGTCAGCTGTCGACCAACATGTCCAGGTCCTTTTCCTCCAGGCTCTTACCAGCCACTCTTCCCCAAGCCTGTAGCACTGCGTGGGGTTTTTGTGTCCAAAATCCAGGATTCTGCACTTGGCTTTGTTAGACCTCATCCTGTTGGTCTCAACCCATCGATCCAGCTTGCTCAGATCCCTCTGTAGACCCTCCCTATACTCCAGCAGATCGACGCTTCCTCTCAATTTAGTGTCGTCCACAAACTTGGTAAAGATACACTCAATCCCCTCACCTGGCACTTGGGTGGATCCCATCTGGTGCCATACACTTATGAATATCTAATTTGCCTAGCAGCTCTCTAACCATTTCCTCTTGGATCAAGAGGCCTTTGTTCTGCTTTTCCTCCCTGTCTACTGGCTCATGAGGTTGAGTACCCAGCGAACATCTTATCTTACTATTATAGACTGAGGCAAAGAGGGCATTAAGTTCCTCAAGAATTATGCTTAAAATTAGAGGTCCAGGTACATAAAATGTTCTACCCTGTTAAATGCTTTGTTGAGTGAAAATTAATATATCCAACAAGTAAATATTTATCCAATAATAAAATATCTGTTTCGGCTCAGAGGCAATATATGTCAAGTGGCAGGGGCAGTAACTGCATGAATAACTGCATCCCTCTCTGCCCTTGTGGGTGAGCAGCATAGGCCCAGGCTTGTATAACCTGGCCATAAAGGGTGTGTGACTCCTGAATTTTTCTATTCAAGCTGAGCCGTTTGCTGTTGGCTATTTGAGATTAGCCTTTCACTGATTGTGAAATACATATAAAATGCCACTGGTTTCTAATTAGTTTTCAGTGGAGGTTGCTTGTTAGGAAAAAGCCCTTTGCCTTTTATTGAAGTGACAGCTTAGATTTTGATAGAAAACAATGCTTGCAAATTACTGTCAATAATGTTGACTTCCTTCTATGCAACTTTTCTAATGAATGAAATCAATTGCTAATTTGTGTTTCATCTGAATTGTTATATAGCTACATAGAACATTCATGAAAATGCCCTTTTTTTTGAAAGTCTTTTGTGGAGCTGGCAGTGTGACATATGTACAGTCTAAACCTGTTTTTACTTCATCTTCAGAGATCATCTAAATCTTTTTTTTTTTCTACTGACATTAGAACCTTTGCTCTTGGAGCAGGCTGCCCTTTGTAGGTGGGCAGGCGTGCCAATCTCTGATCCTGTGCAGGGGCACTGCTGACCCTGGGGGGAGCTGGCTCCAAGAGCGTGCAGTCATTTTATAATACTGATGCGCAGAGACCACTGTTTTTCATGTAGTTCTATGTGAGACTGTAATTTCAACCAGGTGTTTTGTCTTGAGGGAACTGGGGTTGTTTAGCCTGGAGAAGAAGCAGCTTAGGAGAAACCTTATTGCTCTCTACAACTACCTGAGAGGAGGTTGTGGAAAGGAGGGTATTAGTCTCTTCTTCCATGTGACAGGTGACAGGACAAGGGAGAATGGCCTCAAGCTCTGCCAGGGGAGATTTAGGCTGGACATTATGAAAAAAAAAAATCACAGAAAGGGTCATTGGACATTGGAACAGGCTGCCCAGGGATGTAGTTGAGTCACCTCCCCTGGAGGTGTTTAAAAGTCGGTGGATGAGGTGCTGAGGGGCGTGGGTTAGTGGTTCAAAGGAATGGTTGGACTATGATTCTATGACTTGATGATCCTGTGGGTCTTTTCCAACCTCGTGATTCTGTGATAAACTAGTGGATGTAAGTAAATGCCTTTTGCTAAGCATATTTGTTTTGACTTTCATGCAGATTTGCACCATGCTGAAATACTCTCATATTTGGGACAGTTAAGAATTTATTTCCCTTGTAAACTAAATCTGGATAAGGGTTGGTTATAGTAAATTTATGATGATGTTTTCTATACATTGAATTTTCATAACTTCATTAAATTGGTCTGAGCCTGAAATTCAGCATTTCTAATGGGGTTTTGGTGAAGAAAGGTAGCCCAGACAGGTTTAATGTTTTGAAGGGTTATGTAGTTGCCCTTAAGCTATTTACAGAATTTAGATGTAGGATTTCAGCAGGAGGGGGTGTATGAAAAATATGATTGCGGCAGACCAAAATAATCTGTGGAAAAAGGTTAAAAATTGTATTTACTTTACCTAAGCTTTTCTCATTAAAGGTGAAAAAAAAAAATCGATTCTCTCGCCTTCCGTGGAGGTGTTTAAAGTGCAGGTGGATGAGGTGCTGAGGGGCATAGTTTAGAGACTGGTGGGAATGGTTGGACTTGATGATCCAGTGGGTCTCTTCCAACCTGGTGATTCTATGATTTTATGATTCTAGCCTTTAAGATCTGTGCAATTCTGTGGAAAAATGTAAAACCCTACTTCAGAGACATGTTTGAAATCTTATTCTCTCCCTGATGAAAGGCATATTTTGTAACCCCCCACTTTGAAAATGTTCCATAAAAGAGAAACCAGTGTGCTGGGATCACGCTTTCACTTTAACC
This sequence comes from Coccyzus lansbergi, assembly GCA_033558105.1. NCBI lineage: Eukaryota > Metazoa > Chordata > Aves > Cuculiformes > Coccyzidae > Coccyzus > Coccyzus lansbergi. The sequence goes on along the minus strand of JAUMJK010000211.1, from coordinate 1,349,479 downwards.
TTGATTTCCTTTTAACCTAAGGTTTGACATTAAATGTAACTGAAATAAAAATCTTGTTTTGAAAAGAAATACTTAAGTCTGAAACTATTGAAATTAAATGCTTCAAGAGTGGTAGAACTGTCCCATCCCTTTTTGCTTTGAGAAAAAAAAAAAAAAACAACCCAAAACCAAAAAACAACAACCAAACAAAAAAACCCCTAACACAAACAACTCCAAATTTGTCAAATTTTCAGTATGAGACGGGGTTTCAGCTTAAGTGGCTGCACTTTCTGGGAATCTGGAGGAACCATGAAAGAATGTTTCTATATTTTTTTTTGTTTTTAAAAGAGGCTTCATTAAAGCTTTCTTGGGAGAAAGCAAGATTGCTGAACGTTGCTAACATTAGATGTTAGTCAATGACACTCCATCAGCTTTTATTTCTGTGCCATGCAGCCACTTGGCCAGCAGCCTGCCTCTCTTGCCTTTCTGCCCATCATCTGTGTTTAAAAATGCAACTTTGAGATCAAGTTCTCAAATGAGCTTTGTGTCACTCTAGCCTTCATGTTTAGTGAAATAGGAACAAGTAACAAATATGAATATGTTTCTGTTGATGGGGTGATGGGTGTTACTTGTCTTGCATACACTCCTAACGCAAGTTTTGCAACAATACCTTGTGTGAGAGGTGTTGGCACTTGCAGGCCCTGTCAGGCTGCCTGCTCACGTGGCACTCTTCCTTGTCATGCACCTTCACAACTAATTTTGGCACGTGGATTTTATGCCTTGGTAAAAAGTGTACTGTGAAGTCCTGCCTAAGAGAAACCAAAAGAATAATAAAATTGTGCATGAAAATTATTTTGAGTATTCCGATGCATAGCAATATCATTAAACAACAATGAATAAAAATATTTGAATCCTGACAAGTCAGCTGGAAGCCAAAACCACGATAAAAGAAGTATCTGAGCAAAATATGTGGCAGTGGTTGTAAGAGAGGCTCTTGCTGGATGGCAATTGTGTGCAACAGAATCTTGTCTGTCATTATGAATGTATGCTTTAAAGAGCAGAACACTCCCTTTTCATAATTTCAGTCTGATGATCTTTTTTGTGTTTTGTGTTTTTGTTTGTTTATTTATTGTTTTTTTAAGGTCTTGATGGTTATGACATAATCTTTCATCAGTGGATGGTATAATGGGCTATGGGTTGGATGATTTACAGTCATCTGAAAAATGATTTGTACTTCTCTTCTTCATCGTCTATGGTAAGTTTTGTTCCTGTGCATATGTATTAAAAACTTGAGTTTGCAGTGATTTACATTAGAAGTTGTTTCCATTGTTTTCATATAGACTAGCCTAGAGTTGTTAATTTACTGAATACAGAACAACTAGGTCTTTTTCTTAAGATATTTGAGAATGGTTTAAAAACTTAACTTCAAAAAAGAGCCATACAAAATTTTTCTTTCTCTCTTTCGGATGATTTTGGAGTTGTGCAAAGATCCTGATGTACAGATTGATTTTATCTTCCCCTTCAGCTTGAATGCATCTTCACCTCTGTACGGAGTGTCTTAGTTCAAATTAGGGTTCACACAAATGTTCTTTTTTGGTATAATACAAACTACAATGTATTTAACAAGAAAATAACTCTAACTGAAGAACTGTCTTTAGAAAAAAGTTTTCAGTTTTAATTTTACGCTGCTTTTATATTTTGTGCGTACAATTAATTTGTTTATAGTTTCCATGAGCAATACTAAGTATCATATAAACAATAATACTAAAAGCAAGGCTCCTCGTAGTATAACTGAACTATCACTTCTGATTTACAGTTTCCAGACATGCAATAATGAGATCCAAAGCACTATTTGTTCTTTTGGCTAAACGCATTGACAAACCAAATTTGGATATCAAGATGTTCAGCTCCCCAACTGCTCTTTAACACACCAGAAATAGCAGCCTAGTCTCCTGTCCAAATATCAGATTGAGTATTTCAGGTTAAAATCCCCATTGTCTTTCTCTTATTTTTAAGGATTATGACATAGCTTTTATGTGCACAAAGTTTATTTGAGAGTGGTACTGTGTTTTCTGGAATAGTTGCTTAGCCATTGTTAAAATCTGTCTGTAAATCTTTGTCACCTTAAGTCTCTGTCTAGGGTTCAAATTAAGAAATATATGACATGCCAACATGAAAGATATCTTTCCTGTTCTATTCCTGTTCAGGGTCCTTAGAAGTATGCAGAAGTAGTGAGAAAAGCAGAGAGGTGTAAGCGCTGAGAGTAGAAGAAGCAAGTTAATGGCATCAATCAAAGCCGTATGCTGAGTAGCGTAATGAACTAAGACACAGGCATTACTGTTTGTAGATGGGCACTTGCACTTGATAATGGAAAGGTGTTTATATATCCCATATAAACAGATACTTACTTGTGAAGCCGGTTACTATTCTATTTGGTGGAAATAGCTATATACACAATGAAATAAACAGACATACCTGTCATCCTTTGCAGGGCATTTTCTTGCCTACCTTTCTTAACAATTTCAGCTGGCTTTGCTTTTCAAGTGATGTGTCTTCCAAGTCATAGCCATTCAATTCTGAAACCAGGAAGCCAGATAAAGAAAACATCACCTCACTTGTTTCTGCTGATCAGTTATTGAGGAAAAAAAAAAGAAATATTGTTTAATGGGTTATCTAGCACCTGTTGATTCTGTGAAGCAGTTCCCTCGGTATTCATTGAGTCCTGTGTTGTTCCCTAATTTTTATTTGCCAAATTAGCTGATTTGCTTCAAAGACTTGACCTTTTCTGTTCTCCTCTCCTCTTCCTTATCAGCAATGTGCCATACGTTTCTGAGCCTATTTTGCATCCTAAATGTGCATGGATTCATGATGAAATAAGAACTTTGACAGGTCAAGTGGAAGAACTAACTTCTCTAAACGGAGAAAAGGATGTGTCCCATATGCGTAAACACTTCAGAATTTTGTCTGCTTTTCCAGAGGTCTGATACTCCACATTATACTGCAGTTATCCCCTGTGTCCACCAGCATGAAAACAGAATCCAGTCCACAGTGCTTCGTGTCCAAATAATAAAAAACCCCAAAACAGTGATGACATCTCAAATTGTTTAAGAAATGCTGTTTTGCATTGTGCTGACAATTAAGTACATTGCTGGCTTTGGCAGTGTTATTTGTTAGAATTATTCGTATTTGCAGTCAGGCTCTTTAAGCAGAGGGTGTAGGTGTGAAAGGGCATCTGCATCACCCTCTGTCATTTTTGTATCTACTTAAGACTCATGTAGGCTGTCAAAAGCCCAATGAATTACCACACGGCTTCTTTCTAACTAGATTAAAGCTAAAGTGGACATCAGGAAATAAAGAGAATGTCACCATGTGTGATGTGAAACCTAGATGATTTTTTACCCTTACTACAGTAGTTGTGTAATGATATTTGGAGGTGAAGTGAGCATTACTTGTCAAATTCAAACCCTACAAGAGAAGAAGCAATATTCAAACCAGTAAAATACATTTAGAATCTGTAAAATAATAATGATGATGATAGTAGTTCTTATTTGTTCCCAAATCCTATATTAGCTAGACCAGGGAAATCTAGTACAAAAAGATGTGTTAAGGTGATAAAGCCAGACTTTTAGAAGAGATGCTGGGAAATGTGATGGGAAAATGAAATCTTTTACAAGGAAGGTATACTGGAAATGCAAAATTGTACATTAGCCTGTAGTTCCTGAGTGTCTTCTTCATCTTGATTCTGCGTTGAACCAACTGATAACAACTTTGGCATTTTTTTGTGGCTGGAAAGAAGTCCACTGAGATAATCCCCCTTCCCCCAAACCTCAAACATAGTAACAACAAGAAAAAGTGGAAAACCTTAATTGTCTACTGTATATCAAGAGACTTCATATGGTATTTTAATATCAAAGGGACCCTTTTAAAGATGCTAAATGTGTAAAATCAGCACAGAATGACATTAAGGAGCATTACAGTTGCTATTTAAGAGATGTGATTAAAAATAGAATATATAAAAAGTTAAAGGTCAGGACATCTACAAATAAGATAAGTGATTCAGACCATATGTTAAGTTATAAGAATAACAAAGGAATTTTTACTACATAATTACATCAACTTGGAAGGTGCATTTAAAATAAGTCTAGGAAGCTAGATGAAGGAACTGTAGCAGGTATCCCAAAGTCCTAATACATACAAGCTATATTTTCTGAGTGTTATATAGTATACACAACAACTTGAAGGAACAACATCAGCAACTGATGTAGTTTTATAACTTGACTTAAAAAAAAAGCAATAAGAAGAAAATATGGAGAAAATCTAGCCCTGTATTTCAGTTTCCCAACTGAAAACAATATATCAAAACCCATGTACTGAAACTTCCTATACCGATACGCAATAATGGAAAGCTTGCATTCTGGACGTTTCTGCTTCTGAACTTTTGTTTCAGCTTCTCTGTGCTGATGGCTCATCATAGTTTACAGACAGTATGGTAACTGATGTGCTCTATTTTAATTATAAATCATCATTAATACTATTGAAACAAATCAATTTTTGTTATTTCTATTGCTTTCTCCTTATCATGGAACTTCAGTTATCTAGAAATGCCTATGATTGTGCTTAGAGTTTTGCTATGTCAGAGTTCATACAAATGCACTCAGGGAATCTAGGTGTGTCCTGCCATGCCACCTGCAAGCTGGGTTGTCCGAACACATCAATGGGCTTCATTTGGATGCTAGAAGAAATAGCATAGCAGGTACACTGAGAGAATCGAAATGAAGCATGCATTATTTATGGAAGTAATCACAATCCTACTGAGATGCCTGCAGCTAATAAACAGAAACAAAGAAATAACTGTTAGTGTTTGTTTTGAAAATTCTGTTTTGGGTCAATTTAAACTAGGATTTTAATGCGGCCTCAGTACATTAAACTAAGAACTCCCCTTTGCCCTTTTATTTGCATTTCCATATGCTTCAGTGTACTTCATTTTCAGTCTAATATTGTGATCCAGAAGGACCACACTATGTTGAGAGTCTTGAATAAATTATGCCCAAGAAGCTTCAAAAGCTACAGAGAAAGTAGCCTTGAAGTTAAGTGTTGGTTAAAATAAGGCTTAGTAACCAAAGAGGCATTGCCTCTGATGTGCTTTCAACTAATGATTTTCTATTAGTAGGGAATCCTTGACTAATTATTCTCTATCAGTGAGTCCTGATGGATGTGCTAGTCAATGGATCAGTGAGTCGTTTTATTTCCTCTAAAAGAGAGTCCTTCTAATGTAAGTGTGATAAGATTTGGTTTTAAATGAACTGCTGCAAGCAATTTATTTGTCTGAATGTTTGCTGGAAAGTATTTTTACATACTGTAGTTTTGAATTTGAAAATAGTTTTCTTAAATCATAAATTATTTGTACCAAGTAATGACCTCTGCGGGCTTTCTACATTTAAAAAAACCAATAGTGAAGAAGTAAAGTTGCTTGGAATGAGAAGAAGCTCTGTGGTAACATTACTGTTGTGTTTAAATTCTATACTCTTTAATTGCATCTTGCTGTAAAGAAAGTGCTGGGTTTAAAGCTCCAGCAAAGTTGCTTAAAAAATATCCAATGAATTAATATTTAATTTTTAGCCTTTCTACTGTGCTACTGTAAAAAAGCAATGGCAACCTTTTTCTATAAAAGACTAAGGGCTTGCTAGTTTCATTAAGGTTAAAAAGAAGCTACATACAATTACTAGTCAACTGATTTTTTTCATTATTTCTAGATTGTTAATTCAGGGGTTTTTTCATTGATAATTATTGACAAAACAATATATTTTGAGTGCTTCAGAGCTGTTTGTTTTTTTTTTAATTCTTCTGCTGTGAAGGTTAAGTTTCTAATGGCAAACCAAGATGCAGTACAGATCTGTCCAAACCATTATCAGTTTGATACAGGAAGATGCTGGAAAGCTGGAAGGTTTTAAGTGGCATGCAGCCTAGGAGAAACCGTATCAGTGATCAACTGCCTTTTGGTGCCCTAGGAACACCATCTCCTCTCATGAAAGTTAAACCTTGTTGAGCTTCAGGTAATTAATGCAATTAACTCAGTGAAAGATCTTTTTGAAGGGAGAAGTAGCTTTATTTTAGATATTTAGTAAATGAGTTGATTTTACCTACTTGTGGTCTCACACTGGCATGATCACTGCACTAAAATATGTGTCCAGGTATTCTGGCCACCTTCAGTCATGTGCAGGTCTGGAGGCCAGGAGATACTAGCATTTGTATCCTCACCACTTCTCTTTGTCACCGCTAACCAAGAGGAAACAGGTGAGTTTTGGGGAAGCTCTTTTATATCATGTAGGCTCCAATGTTTGATATATTTTCATTGTTAGCTTCAGAATTTTGCCTACTTCAGCCCCTGTAAGGAAAACAGTCTGCCAGGTGTTCTCCTTTCATGTTTCTCAGAGCGGCTGGGGTGGTAGGAAGAGGCATCACCACATAGGGTGCCACCTCTCCAACCTGTTTACACTTCTGACCATAGCAGCAGCCTGGTTTGCAGTGTAATTAATTACACAGTTTTAATTCCAATTACCTGGCTTGAGAAAATATGCTAAATGTGTACTATGAAAATTGGGCACCTTAAAATTACGTAATCACCCAAAAGTGTGCCTAGAAAGTGGAACTTCCTTTTTTTTGTAGAAAAAAAAAAAAAGAAAAACTAAATATATTTATCTTCTGTTTGTTTGATAATGACTGCTGGAGCCAGGTGGTGCTTCCCATATCCCTGAGAAGTCTGATTTTGATAGCACCCAGGGTTTATCACAGAAAGGATGCAATGGGGGAATAAAAAAAAATATGCTGCTTAGAGCAATTATTTATTTTTCTTTGTTCTTTCCTAGTTAGCAGGCAAAGTTTTTCTGAATGCTTATTGTTTCAGAGCTTTTGGAGGTTTATGTTACATAAATATATATGTTCAAATTAGATTTTTCTATGAGCACAATTATAGAATCATAAAATCATACTAAAAACAGGTTGGAAAAGACCCACCAGATCATTGAGTCCAACCATTCCTATCAAACAGCAAACCATGCCCCTTAGCACCTCGTCTACCTGTCCCTTAAATACCTCCAGGGAAGGTGAACGAACCACCTCCCAGGGCAGCCTGTTCCAGTGCCCAATGACCCTTTCCATGAAAAAAGTTTTTCCTAATCTCTAACCTAAACCTCCCCTGATGGAGCTTGAGGCATTCCCTCTTGTCTTATCCCCTGACACCTGGGAGAAGAGGCCAGCACCCTCCTCTCTACAACCTCCCCTCAGGTAGTTGTAGAGAGCAATGAGGTCTCCACTCAGCCTCCTCTTCTCCAGGCTAAACAACCCCAGCTCTCTCAGCTTTTCCTCAAAAGGCCTGTTCTCCAGCCCCTTCACCAGCTTTGTTGCTCTTCTCTGGACTTGCTCCAGAGCCTCAACATTCTTCTTGTGGTGAGGGGCCCACAACTGAAGACAGGATTCCAGGAGCGGTCTCACCAGTGCTGAGTACAGAGGGAGAATAACCGCCATGGACCTGCTGGCAACACTGTTTCTGATCCAAGCCGGGATGCCATGGGCCTTTTTGGCCACCTGGGCACACTGCTGGCTCATGTTCAGTCGGCTGTCAACCAATATCCCCAGGTCCTTCTCCTCCTGGCAGGTTTCTAGACAGAATTCTCCTAGTCTGTAGCTCTGCACAGGGTTCTTGTGCCCCTAGTGTAGGACCTGGCATTTGTTCTTGTAGGACTCAGCCCAGTGATGCAGCCTGTTTCGATCCCTTGGCAGAGCCTCCCTACCCTCCAGCAGGTCCACACTTCCACCCAGATTAGCGTCATCCGCAAACTTGCTAAGGGTACACTCAATGCCCTCATCCAGGTCATTGATGAAGATATTGAACAGGGCTGGACCCAGCACTGAGCCCTGGGGAACATCACTTGTAACTGGCCTCCAGCTGGATTTAACACCATTTACCACCACTCTCTGGACCCGGCCATCCAACAAGTTTTCTACCCAGGAGAGTGTGCGTCTGTCCAGGCCAGAGGCTGACAGTTTCCATAGCAGAATGCTGTGAGAAACTGTGTCAAAGGCTTTACTGAAGTCCAGGAAGACCACATCCACAGCCTTTTCCTTGTCCAGCAGCCGAGTGACTTTGTCATAGAAGGCGATCAGATTAGTTTGGCAAGACCTGCCTTTTGAGAGCCCACGTTGGCTGGGCCTGATCACCCGATTCTCTTGCATGTGCTTCATGATAGCACTCAAGATCACCTGTTCCATGACTTTCCCTGGCGCTGAGATCAGACTGACTGGCCTGTAGTTCCCCGGGTCCTCCCTGCGACCCTTCTTGTAGATGGGCACAACATCAGCCAGCCTCCAGTCCAGTGGAACTTCCCCAGTCTTCCAGGACTGCTGGAAGATGATGGAAAGGGGTTTGGCCAGCACATCCACCAGCTCCCTCAATACCCTTGGGTGGATCCCATTTGGCCCCATAGACTTGTGGGTGTCTAGTTGGGCAATAAAGTCTCTAACCACCTCCTCTTGGATCGTTGGAGCCTCATTTTGCTCCTTTAGCTCCAGGGTTTGTACACAGAGGGAACAACTTTCTTTACAATTAAAGACTGAGGCAAAGAAGGCATTAAGTACCTCAGCCTTTTCCTCATCCCCTGTCACTGTTGTTCCTTCTGCATCCAATAGGGACTGTATGGTCTCCCTGGTCCTCCTTTTATTATTTATATCTTTATAGAAAGATTTTTTGTTATCTTTCACAGATTTAGCCAATCTGATTTCTAGTTGAGCCTTAGCCCCTCTGATTTTTTCTCTACACAACCTGACTTCCCTCCTGTAGTCCATCCAAGAGGCCTGATCCCTCTTCCAGAGCCCATAAACTCTCCTTGATATCACTCAAGATCTCTCTGTTCAACCAAGGTGTTTTATTCCCCTGCCACCTTTTTTTCTGGAACATGGGGATGGTTTTCTCCTGAGCTGCTAGGATCTCCTTTTTGAAGAAGGGCTCCTTTGCCCTAAAGTACTGTCTCCCATGAGACTTTGCCAACCAGCTTTTTGAATAGGTCAAAGTCTGCCCTTTGGAAGTTTAATGCTACTGTCCTGCTAACCACCCTCTTCACTTCACCTAGAACAGGAAACCCTATCATCTCATGATCGCTTAGTGCTAGGCGTACTCCTACTGCCACATCCCCCCCATGGCCTTCTCTGTTCACAAACAGCAGGTCCAGGAGGGCACCTTCCCTTGTTGGCTCATTCACCAGCTGTGCAAGGAAGTTGTCTTCCACACAAGAGTTTGTTATGAAGCAAACTAGATAATATTGAGGCATTTAGAAGCTCTGCGGCCCCCAACTGCAGGAGAGGAAAGCAGGACTTTGGTAATCAGAGTAAATGAGGGTGGCTCTCCCCTTTCCAGAGTGGGCTGTCCATCCCCTCTGCTCCTGGTTTCTATTCACAATGTGGGGGTTTCTGATGAAATGCATATGGTATCTATATTTCCTCTAGCTTTGATTATTCTCATAGCCGGTATCAGCAATAGGAGAAGTAGGGGAAAAGAGGAAAATGGTAGAAAAGACACAGCTTCTGAAAAGCCATTTAGATTTCTCAGCAGAGGGAAACAAAATCTAGGCTTTTGAAAGGACTAATGAAGTCCTTAAGTAGGGGAGGAATGATATTCATAAGTTTAATTCATGCTTTTACAGCAGGCGTCCACAGTTCAATTCTGCATTCATTGCTTTTAGATGAGCTCTATATTAAATCCAAGTAAATTTTATTCAGAAATTTACATAAGATTTTTTCCCCCCAATTTTAATGTTGTCAATAAAAGCATCTAGGTATTGGCAATTTTTTCACTTGGATAGAACTATCTCATTGAGGTAAGAATTGTTGCTAGAATACTAGGTCAGTGCTGAGTTTTATAAGTAGATCAGTCGTACTTTCTGATGCAATAACTACACTTTGTAGATATTATTCTCCTTTTTAGACTCTCTGGTTACACAGAAATGCTATTGGATAGCCTCCTTTACCAGAAAATAAACAAAGTTGGAGTAAACCAATATAAAATCCTCAAATCTTTAAGGAGCATCTTATGGAGTTGCTTTTCACAAAAGTGACTTATTTCTCAATATCCATTTCTGTTAAGTTCAACGTCTTCTTTTTGCAAAACCATATAACGCTTGCTCTTATTGGCTTTGCTCTCATTTTATGTCCTTTTGTATTATACTGTTTTCTACAGCCTTACATAAACATGACTCCTGGCTGCGTTTATGTGAAACGAGTGCATTTTACAGTAGTTTGTAGAAACTAATTTGGACTATAAATTTCTGTGGGGGTGCGTTTCTCTGGTAAATTTTATTTTTTATGCTAAATTATTTGCTTAAATGCTACAGTGAATAGATTTGGTATCAAAAATATGTATTTGGCCTGCCAGTATTAAGGAAATAGTTACTTAGATACATCAGAATACTGATTTTGAACAGTTGGGACCACTGGCCTAGTTAGATGTGCTGTTCAATATTCTGAGAATTAATATATGCTGTTGTGTCTCAGTGATGATTTGCTGTATGTCATGAACTGATGCCTTTTTTGTGTGGTGTATATGTAAACATATATGCATCTCCATAAAAAGATGAAAGAATAGTTTAAATTCTATAGAGACACTTAAAAAAAAAAATTTGGGGGGGTGAAGAATTGTCTTCTTGTGAGAGATGAGCAAACTTTGAAAATAATTTCTTACCTTTAGAATGAAACATAAACTTTTATTTATTTTTTTTAATTGCACGCATGCTTTATCTGTGTTTTTAATCCATTACTGTGCACGTCTTAATACACGGATCTTTATTGTAAGGTAGGATTCATCTCTCAGTTCCTAATGGGGAGAGGTAGGCAATTCCCAAAGCCAATTCCTCTCTTACATCTATAATAGGCACTTATCTTAGAAAGGGATATATTACCCTCTGGAGTTGGCTGTGCATGCAACTTTGTTACTTCCTATTTAAAAAAACAGGCCAGGAAAAGCATTAAGAACTCAATGCTTCCTGTAGTTCTTTTTATTTTGTTGAAGCTATAGCAATCACAACTCTGAAATGACTGCACTTGTTTGAGTGGATTCTACATTTTAAGTCCACAAAGGGCTCTCACAAAATGATAGAAACTTTCAGGCTAGAAGATAGAGTTCTTCACCACTGTTATTATGTAGCACAGTAAAAAAACTAAATAAAATATCTTAAATTATACTAAATAGTATACTTAGTATACTACATCCAAATAGGTGGTGTCCTTGAGATCTTTTGCTTGCTTAATAGTTCGTCATTCACAGGAATAACATTTTGGCTCTGTTGTGTACCTGCCACTTTATATAAACAGAGTGTTAAATTTATTGAAACTAGGAGTTTGCAAAAAAATCTGGGAGAAGTGAGAAGATTTTTTGAAATGTTTTCTGTTTTTTAATGTGTTCATGGAAAAGAGTAATTATATTGAATTCTGTGTCACCTCTTTTCTAGAAAGTCTTGGTCTTATTGTCTTTTTTCTGCTTGGGACAAGCTCATGCTGCTTCTCACCTTTCATGTTGCCTACACTAGCTGAACTAATAGAAACCTTTGCCTCAGTTAGAAGCTTTCACCTAACACAGGATCAACTATAAAAAATACAGCAATGCTTCAGTGCTTTGCTATAGTACCTTTTATCTAAATATTTTTTAAGTCTAGTGTCTTTGTCATGACCTCCCTTTGGCAAGAGCTTTACTGGTTTAACATATTTATTCATCTGTAGTTTTCGATGGATTAGACAGTCTTCATTTCCTCTCCTAAGTGAAATATGTGTCGTGGTGCTCTGTTAAATAGTCAGTGTTTCACCATGGCAATGTGGGCATTTTAGTTGTGTGGCAATTATTTCCCACAGGAGAATATATAGCCTCATTCAGGACTTAATACTTACAGTCTGAGTTTCATCTTCAGCCAAGTGAAGTTAATAGCTTGACTCTGCATTATACAAGACTTTCTTGTATAGTGCTAATTAATCAATGCCATGCTTTAAAGCTGAAACCTTTTGAATAAAAAAAAATAACGGTTAGATTTTAACCATATGTACTAATAAAACAAAATGTGTACCATTTTGGGTTATCATGACCAGATTTCAGCTTGCATAATAACCTTCTTAGTACATTTCAATTATATAGTCTGCTGTTCTTTAATTCTTCCTCCAATCTGTTTTGTTGCTTGGTACTCTTCAGCAGCTACTCTGTTCTCTCCTTCAGGTAACTTCACTTCAAATGCCTGGAAAAAAAAATCATTCCACTTAGAAATAGGAAACACCACAGTAACATGTAAGAGGTATTCAAATATATTTCATTGTCCAATTTTTCCTGCTTGACAAGATTGTGGGTATTTTGGTGTTACTATGCTAGAAGAAGGAGAGAACATTTTTCATGTTAGGAAAATAATTTAATTGTTTTGTAGGCTGCCGAGCTTTTGTAGGTATCAAAGAGCAGCTGAAGGTTTTTGAGAGACGATTTTTGGGTGTGATTATACTCAGGGGAGAGGTAGGAAATGAAGGATCTGCCTCAAAGTGGTGACTCCTGTGAGAGAACTGAGGCATCAAACAACCTTTCCAGCAAGAGCCTGAAGCAACACATTCACTTCTACAGCAAGTGATGCCAAGGAGTCTGAAAAGCTCAGATTAAATTAATGCAGGTGTTGGTGTTAGAGAATCAGATCTCTGAAGAATAGTGCTAGTTACTATCAAGGGATGGTTCTTGGCAAAAGAAGTTTGGAGGTAATTTAAATTGCAGTGCAACTCAACTTTGTGTTGACTCCAAGCAAAGTCATAAAATAGTCATGCATATGATTTAGTTCTGAATGTGAGTCAGCTACAGAGAGGAATACTCTTAGATTTCTTTTGTTTGGAAAATTCACATACTTGAGCTGATTCAAGCACAAGCTCACCATATTTGTTAAAGATCTGGTACTGATTTTTAAAAGAGAAGAACTAGAAGTTAGCGGAGGAGAAACAATTCATAATAGTTTATTTTTAAAATAAAAAGTTTACCAGTTCTCTGTCCTGCACACAATAAGAACAGCTTTTTTCAAAGAAATCAATAGATAAAATCCTTGAAGTGTACGTAAAGGGTGCTATTAAATACTTTTCAAGTACATTAACATAGTGAATAAGCAAGATGGATTATGCTTAAAAAAAAGTGTTCTTGCAAGATGTTAGAACTTTGTCTATCATGTTTTAGTGTAATCTAGTTGGACAAGAAAGAGAAACTTTGGCCTTTTTTAAAAAGACATGGCTTTGGGAACAGGTGACCTCATCTATGTGTTTAGAATGGTCATAGTAAGTCCACATTGGGTAATGTTGTTCAATGCTCCCAGCCTTTGCGGGTGACACAGATGAGAGAAATGAGCTTGTAACTCTGATGCTATCCCTAGGTATGTCTATAATCCTGAGCCATTTATAAGATGTGGGCTAATTCAGCTGTTCCTGAAGAGACATTGTTATTTCAGAGGATAAATAGTGCTGTCATATTATCATCACTTAACTGAGTATTATGAGATTGCTAACATTGACTTTCTCTCTATTTGGCTAAAGAAGGGTATAAACTTGCTTATAAACTGTGCTTTTCAGAGCTGCTTTTATACCACATTCCTGTGAGTGCATCATTGTTGACAGAGTTTTTGATTATGTTTGACTTTTGCTTTTGCTCCTGGTGTTCTCTGAACTTTGGATTGAATTAGTGATTCTAAGTTGTCTGATTACTGATAAGCTCCGGAAATAAAGCTCTTTGACTTTTCCTCTACCTCCTTACTTAGATTAGTCATGTAGGAGAGGAAAGCCAAATCAAGACACCAGTATTCATGTGCAAAGAAATTTGTCATTATCTGGTAACCCTGTTGCTAAGAATGCTTTGACTCATCAAAGTTATGTGATGCCATACACTTTTAAAAGGTGGCTGCTCTCAGGCTGAACTACATTATGGAAATAATTGGATGCTTATAAAACTTGATGGACTGTATATTATTTTTTCAGATACTTCCAGTAATCCTCAAGGTTTCAGTTTCCTAACCTGATAGGTGAAAAGTCAGCTAAGTGTCGAAATGTTTTTGTGATGGCCTGATTGGACATTGCAGGACAAGGAACAGCACCGAACCACCAGGCTTTAGAAGTGGTCATTCTATACTGAAGCTGAGCCCTTTCCTCTCTTCCCCTTCGGGTATGAGGCACCCCCAGTTATCATAGATGCCACTAACTTCCAGCAATATTGTGCCTGTCCCTACCAGTCTTTGGGAGACTGAAAACCAAGTTTTTTGTAAGTTTCACAAACTTGTGTTAGTATTTTTCACCAGCCCAAAATAAGGTGAAATTCTGTGAATATTTTTTCCCCCACTAACAAAATCCACACTGCTTTTCCAAGAAATTAGTTTAGAAACTATGTTGGCTTTTCCCAAAAGGGACTTCTGCGTTATGCCAATTAAAAACAATAAACCATCACCTTTCCCCTCTGTTTAATATGGATAGCAATTCCAGTGTATCTAATCCATTATCCATGACTAGTTGTTACAGTGCAGATCTTCATGTATGATTCAGTTTATGTGAGAAATTACACTGTGCATGAGAATCGAGAGCCTCAAAATTCCTTTACTGGAAAAAAAAACTGCAAAAAAAAATGTTTCCAAACATAGGAACATCTGTTGGCTGTAACACGCTTAATTTCTGCAGAGATCATTAGGAAAAAGCATTTGAGGAAACAAAAGACATTGATAAAACAAGGCTGCACATCTTGAAACTGTAGTTGCACAGCAGTAACTAACATTGAGGTTTCAACAGGAAGCCCTGTGGCAGTATATCATTTTATGGCTTTAGGACTTACTGCTGTTTTGATGTGAAATAGTGGCACTCAGAAAATTATTTACAATTTAAAGAAGCAGACTTTTCCAGGAGCTTACTTCACTTCTGTGATATCCATAGAAAGTATGTTAGAACTGTTTTATGATCTCTAAAAGTTCTGCAGCTCCTTGATATTTGGGGAGAACATGGCCTGCCATGGTGAATGATAAACTAGTATTATGTTTTTATTTCACTGCACTTGTGGGACTTGTGCTCTACTTCTGGAGTATGTGGATAAATCAAATTTCAAAATCCAAACATGGTGAGAAAAGACCAGTAAGTCACTTAAGTAGGTATTTTGTGTGCTCTTACACATATTGGAGGTGAAAAGAAAATACAGGAGAAATTGGGAGTAAGGGGAGAAGAGGGTGGCATTGCAAAGAGTCGGGGGGAGGGGAAGTGTATATATAGTTTTGAATAGAATATCTTTTCTTTGGAGGTCAGAAAGTTTCTGCTGTTCAAGGCTTTCTGCTGCTTGCCTCTCAGGGTAGGAGTGCTTCTTTGGAAATACCTTCCTTAGAAAGCAGGTCAAACAGCTTCTGTCACTGTGGTGTTTTGGTTCTGAGGGAAAGGGCAAAATGAAAATAATTTTCTAGCCAGACTTGAAAACTGTTGCAATCTACTCCTTGACAGAGTGCAGAAAACAGTAAGTGGCATGTTATGGTACAAGTTAAATTAACTGTGTTAATTAGCTGTCTGAGCTCTCTGTTTTTTGTTTATCCTGCTATATGTGTCTTTTCTAGATGCATCTTGTGGGTCACACAAAATATAATCAAAGCAGTTGACTGGATGTGTATTTACTTATCTCTGTTTTATAACCTACTTGTTCAAATATGAAAACTGTTTTGATTAACTCTGCTTGGATAATCTGGCCCCGAGTGGTGGCATTTATGTTAACTTTTTTATATTTCAACATGGAGATTTTATCATACAATTGAATTTGAAAAGTACAAAGTATGTGGACTAATATTGACAGGTACAGGAGTAATTTTCAGGACTTCAAATGGAGGAGAAACTGGGAATGTGTCAAACTGTCAGTCTGTAAATTTAGATCGAGTGGAACGTGGAGGTATTTTTGAATTATGCAACTGCTCAGCATTTTCTTTAGTAAAAGTCCATAAATATGTTCCTTGTAGTTGTTCTTCAAACCAGATCTAGTTTGGTCTAGGATAATGATTTTTTTAGTAGGGTCAGGAGAGCAGTTATTAACCTTAGGGAGGTATTTTGGATTGTCTTGGTCAGTTGAAAATCACTTTAGATGTAAACTTTATTTCTGGAAATGAACTATTCTCTTATTGATTACAGAAGGAATTGCAGCAATGCATAGTAGAAGGTATGATACGATGGAACATCTAGGTCTTGCTTGTGTCGCGTGTACTGAAATATCTGCCTGTCCCAACACTACCAAAATGGAAGCTGCCTATTTCTCCACGCATTGGCTATGATACTGATGGGGCTGGTTATTTTTCCTCAGTCCACCATCTCCTTATTTTTCTTCAGAGGTTGGGATCAGCTGCCTGCTGATGTGCTTACCCAAAATCTGATCCCAGGCTGCTGTGGCAGATACAGCTGTATCACCTAGCAAGGGTAGCAAGATGAAAAGTCAGTCTGGAGCTGTGCGATGCCAGTGTAGCTTCATGCAGTGCTCCAACAAAAGAGATTAAATGGTGCCTTGAAGGCACAATTGATAACCTGGCCTTCTGCATAGGGGTGCCTAGGCTACGTCCCTTGAGCATTGGTAGGTGTATTGCAGAGGGGATGATGTCCAGACTTGGCACTGCTTTGTAGTTCAGTTCCCATACTCCTGTTTGCCAACATTTGATTGCTTATGTCTCTTGCTCCTCAGTTGGTTCAGAGGCCTCCCTGGTTGATGGGAAAGGGGCAAAATTTTAAGGTTTTAACAGTGTAGTAGTTAATCGTGTATTCTTTTAAAGTCCTGATTGGACTTGGTTTTGTTTTGTATTTAACTATTTGGTGAAATAGTGATTAAAATGATGTCCAAATGAGGTTAATAGTGGCTTCAGTATGTATAGAAATTTGCTCTGACTTCATTAAGTTTCTGCTTTTTCTGTGTATCTGCTTTTATACAGGCCTTTTTGGTCACTGCAGTGTGGCAAGCTTTTTTCTTTTTCCTTGTGAAAAAGGTTTCAGGTTGTGTTTTCCTCCATGTTTATTGATGGATTTATTTATGGATTCAAAGCTGATTATTTATTTGTTGACTGTCACCAGCTGCTTTTCAAACTCTTTTGGCTTTTGTTGAGGTGCTGGTGCTGATTTGGATTGGAGTAGTTTTAATTTGTCTTTCTCTCAGTGTCATTACCCTCAAAAGAGAATAATAAAGACAACCCTCATTAAAGGAATGAGTAGTTTTTATGCAAGACCAAATGGTATAAACTATGTATAAATTTAGTTTAGGAGTTAGAATGGAAGCTCTCAGTCATTAAGGTAGTTGGACTCTGCAGCAGCTTTGAAATACAAATAATGAACTTGTGAATCATTTTTTAAAATGATCCTATGGCCCTTTGATAACAAGCACCTGGGTATCTGAAGCACATCTTAATATTTCCGAACAAAAACAGAAATGGGGTAGCTTTGAGAAATCTAACTATTTCTGTAGTTTATTGGAGACCATTAAGACACAGCGACATAACAGGACTGATTCATTGTCAGTTAAACCTAACTGGGTCTGAAGAATGGCATTGTTCATCCATATAGTATCCCCCTCAAAATGAGGAAATACATTATTTCCTAGCTGCAGCTCTTTTAAAGAACAGCTACTGGCATTGGGAAAAGCAGAACAGATAGTTTGGTAACTTGAACTGAGTCTCTTCCTACAGGCTGTCAGGGCTCAGTAATCTAATCTGTTTTGTTGATGATAACTGATAGAGTTAAGCACCACAGAGCAGGGCCAAAAAGGAAATTATAAATAGAGATCTTGCAGCACTGGGGAATTATATTGAAATCATCATTCTGAATGGTGTGCATCATAACTGCTGGAGTAACAGAAATGGCTGGGAACTCCTCAGCGCCTTGAAAGTATGCTGCAAGAGTCTTAGCACAAAGAAATTAACAGATCTAGATGTGAAAAAGCAAGATATTAAAGTAAGTTAAAAATGCCTTTTCTTACAGCTTTGGAGCACTCTTGCATCTGACAAAAAGCTTCTTGGGATTGACAAGTAACCCCCTCTTGATTGTGCCTGCCATTTCTTGTGCAGACAGTTCCACTTCTCAGCTAATATCCTGCATTTAACCATAAAGCTGAATGCACTGCTGAAATTGTTCTTTCTCTTAATTCTTTGACTGTGCCCTGTGCTTATGTCTTCCTTCCTCTTTCTCCCGCAGTTACTTTCTCAGAGTGGAACATTTACTACTTATTTTTTAACCTCAAGTCACCATTCTCCCACTTGAAGATTTGTCAGCTTTCTGTACTTTAGCTATACCTACTTCCATGGCAAAAGTTAATTCCTCTGCAGCATGTGACTGCCAGTTGAATGCAATCCGTAGAGGCAATTCATTAGTTTACTACTTAGGTTTTCTTTCATTCTGATGGATCACAAATAAATTATTCCCTCTGCTTTTGCTATGTGTTTTCATATCTGGAGGTTCTACTTGCATGCCCTGAAGTTACTTTTTGGCAACTCTTTCTTTCCCAGCAGTTCAGGCTCTGTACAACTGTGGTTCTTACTCCTGCCTTATGCCAGATCCTGGGATGGTGGGTCTGTCCCCCTCTGACCCAGTTAAGTGGGGGAAATGCTGTTTCCCAAGCACTGACATGAACTGCCACTTGGAGCCTGCTTCTCAGGATCTCATCCCAACCTTTCCTCTCAGTTGGAAGACTTGGAGTCCCACTGTGCAGTTCTAAGAGGTCTGTGCAACCTGTGGCTCAGGCATATTGTTTGAGCCCAAAGCCTTGAACCAAATTTCTCCATCACTGTTGACCACCAAACCTGGTAAAACAAGTGTGGATTTTGGTGGGGGTATTTTGTACACTTGCAGTGACTGAAGCCTTCAAAAGTTTTTCTAATAGATTTTTCTTTCTTATTAACGTTTTTTGTTGTTTTTTAATACAATGGTGTTGAAAAAGCTGAGATGCTCTCAGCTGCAGTGATGCAAGTATTACTATTTTGTGTGCCACAAATTCAAGAATGATATGTTGTTCATTTGTTAGCTTACAGTTCCTGTTCTCTAAAGTTTTAAAATGTCATTAATACAACAGTTTTCTAAGATATACTAGCAGTGCTTTGCAGAGCTCTTGACATTTTGCATGCATAAAAAAATTCTTAAAGCAAGGGGTTATTTATTATCTCATCCCTCTAGGCTGTTAACCAAAACTGAGGTTGTCACTCGAAATACAGATTACAGTGTGTAACAAAAATTATTTGAATTGTTTCAGATGTGTTTTAGCAAGAGATATAAAATATGTTAACATTAATTTGTGATCTTGAAATTTAAAACAGATTGGTTTTCAAATAAAATTGCTGCATTATGAAAGATTCATGTTTCAGAATATCTGATCATAATAAAAGGATACAGTAATAGTTTCATTTTTCTCATCTGAAAGGCAAATTAATATTTAGACGCATGAGTAAGAGCTGTAATATCATTCTCGACATTATTATTATTATTATTATTATTATTATTATTATTATTATTATTATTATTATTTTTATTCCTGCCCTAGAAGCACTGAGTCTGTAGAAGTTTTCTGTAGCCTGTTTATTTTTTTGTGTGCAGCTTGACACAGTGTAATTTTAACACTGAAATGTTAATAGCATTTTCTGGGGAATAATTCATAGAGTTCTATTGCTTGTGTCGCTGTCAAAAAGGAACGAAATTTGCCAGACCTGGGTAGTTGTCAAAAGGCAGTGTAAGCTTGAACAACTTTGTGAAGGGCACACACGTTCTTCACGGCACAGCACCCTGCCTTCTGGGTGAGAATTGCGGACATTCCTCAGGTCTCAGTTTCTGCCTTTCTTTTAGGTTTTCGTGGCACCAGATGATACTGCTGAAAATGCTCATAGTACTTCCTGTGAAATAATTTTCTCATGCTTGACCTGTTTAGGAGCATACCTGAGCCATGAGTGGACTGACAGACCTCTGTGACCCTATTAATGTGCTGTTGAACAACTTCTCTACTAGGATAGATTTACATGATCCAATGAAATGATTGTGTTAGTTTTAAATTGTGCTTCGCTCTTGTTTTTAATATAGCTTCACATTTTTGGGGCATAACCTGGCTTTTCCCATACTGTGACTTTCTCTCTGAATTTCAGCAGAACTGCTCGTGTTTAAAATAAAACATACCTAAGTGCTCTGATGGCTGAGGGCCAGAACACTCAACATGTTGTAGAGCTGAGCCCTAAGTACGTGCTGCTTTAATGTATAGTCTTCTGTAGAATGGGATAAAATCACAATTAACTCTATAAGAAGTGTCACAGTCCTGTGAGGATTCAGAAAATACCTCAGTGTATGGAGTGTTGGTTTAGCTTTTAGCAAATGCAAGTGCAAAAGAAGCAATGCCTGAGGCAGAATTTTTTTTTAAAGTTGTTGTCAAATGAGGTGCTTTCTGTGAGTAATAAATTGGTCAGTTAATTTTCTCATCACCAAGTTTGAACTTGTTCCTGCTGTTGAACGCTACTCTTGGTTTTTTTCAGACATTGTTGAAGATGGCATTTTACTTCACTTTTTTTACCATTATAAAGTCTTTAAAAGCTTTTACACTAATATTGAATAAGTGGAATTTGTGGTTTAATCTGCACATAGAATGCATTACTGCTGCTGAGGAGGCTGAGGGAGGCAGGTAGGAGATTTCTATTTTCTATCTTTTATCCCAGTTAGACCACAGAAGCATTCCAGGGTCCTTATCAGCCAAGTAATTTGTGTGGGGTTTTTTCCATAGTAGTACTGATACAAAGTGTGATATAGTTCAGACATGTCTTTTGGCAAGTATTATTTGATAAGTAAATCTTCAATGTGTAATTTTATGCATATTCTATTTTTCAATTTCTGTAAGGGAACATTTTCTGTTTGGGAAATAATTTTATTAATTTTTTTAAATTACTTTCATTTGAATAAAAATCTGGGTTATTTTGTTTCCGATGAGATATATAGAGACAGAAAGTAAGAAATTTCCCCCACTTCCACAAGTCCAGTTCTGTCCTGAAGTGAACTTCTATATTGTCAAACATTTTGGCTGCCTAAACTTGTCTTTACTACTGTAGCTGATAGATTATCCTGCTGGGCAGTACTGCTGCTTGTGAGTTAGTGTGAAGTGGCTCAGTACTGTTTATTTCTCTCCCTATTGCAGCTGTTCTGTTCCAAGCAAGTTTAATTGTGTGTTTCTAGTCTAAACATATGCTGGCATTTGCTAAGTGCAGAGTGCTTATGGTAAATGAAAATAAACAGAGCATACAATTTGCCTCTTTTCTTCTGATACTGTGGGTAGTGAAATAACAACTGTTAAGCCAGGTTTTATGCTTTTCCTACCCTCTGCAACATTTTGTACTTGCCAGTCAAAACTATTTCTCTACAGTGATTCTGAAGCTTGCTTTTCAGCAGAGATCAAATCCCTTCTCTCTACTTTTTTTTTTTTTTTTTAAATTTTCACTGAATTCATGGAAAGTATGATATACAGGAACTCCAGTAATCTTGTGAGAAAACTTTTTTTTTAGAATGCAAATAAAAATAAAAGATGGAGAAAAATGGTCCAGGGTCTAAAACAGACAAAAGGTCCAAAAAGATGTTTCTTCCACTTTTGGTATTAAGTGCTGTTACTTTGACTAAAATCCAGAAGTAGTACACCACTACCTTGCTAAAAAGCAATGCTCACAATTTTTCAAAGGGGAAACAAAGTTTCATCATCTTTAATTATGGTGGAGAAAAATCAGCAAAATCTTTGCATAATACCATAAATTGTTTTAAGTGGTATCTTTTAAGATTGTAATATGACTAAGTAGGGCATAGGTCTATCTTCACTAGCTGTAGGTCTTTGTTAAATGGATTATCACTGCCAATAGTCCAAAATTGCTCTGTGTTGCAAGCTGTTGTAACTCACCTTAGTACTGTGCTACTAAAATATATTTAATTCTTACTGAACTATCCTCAGACACCCTACAAAATATTTTAGGATACATGATACTGTGCTAGTGGTTTTACATTATATAATCATAGAATCACCAGGTTGGAAGAGACCCACTGGATCATCGAGTCCAGCCATTCCCACCAATCTCTAAACTATGCCCCTCAGTACCTCATCTACTTGCACATAATGAAATAATACTTTTCATGTCATATTGACATTTATGTTTTTAAAAGTAAATATTTATTACTATTAAAGGTCATATTGTTGAGAAAGAGTAAGCTGATATTTGTGCTTAAAAGTAGTCCGACGAAAGACTGATTAGGAGGGTAACCAATTGCCTTCTTTTTATGGAGCATAATGACAGGCTTCAGATGTGTTTTCCTCTGTAATCCCTCTGAAGGAGTTCAGCAACCACAGAATAACGATGTCAGAAAGCAGTTTGTGTTTCTGCTTGATTAGCTTATGACACTTTTGCTTCTTTTTTAATTTGCTTTAAAATCCTGTTAAATCATTTCCTGTCCTGGAAAAAGAGTTCAGAGGTGGCTCATGACTCTGGTTGTTTTGGGAAGGATATTTATTTCACTTTTCCTAGCAAATAGCATAATAAACTGTCTACTGCACTTAGAACAATTTAGGGACCTGTTATGAAATGGCATAAGCAAATTCCTTTGATAGCTACTCGTTCAGGAGCATTAGCATAAAGCAGCTGAAGTAGCCTGACATAGTAATAAAAGTTACAGAAATTTGTGAGGGGTCTTATTGTTTTTGCTCTGCATCAGAGCACTTGAGCAGGTTACACTCCTTGTATGTGCAGTGATGGCTCCAAGCCTGCTATTTTTCCCATATGGGGATTCTAGGTGATCTGCTGTCTTCCAGGGGGAGAAGTAGTATGAGTATGTGACTGAAGAGAGAGAAATCTCATTTAAGATTTAGGGTGATACTGAAAATGCATTTATGAGGAAATATATCAATGAAGTTTGAGAATTTGACTAAATGCAAACGTTTGGTGAAGTGACTGTATTTGGTCGAGTCCTTGTGCTGTGGTTGCTTTTACAGAGCTTTAAGTTTGTCCTTCTGTTCAATAAAATAGCACTAAAATCTAAACAAAAAGTAGATGCAAAACCAAACAACTGTCCTCTAGAATGTTGTTCCAAGCAGCATAATAGGGACAGATAACATTAAGTAATGGCTTTCAAAATTTTCTTTGTTTTCCCCAGGATTCTGTCTTTTATATCTTTCATTGGTATTTCTGTGAGAATAACAGGCAGGAAAGTTTTCTAACACTGCATAAGCAGCTTGTTCTAATTTCTGTATACTATGGATGTGTCCTCCAGCAGATGTTTGTGAGGGTCAAAGAAGCAGTTTTGATAATCTGTTATATTTCTCATAATATATCACTTCTAAGAGAGGCAAAATCTCTAAATACAGAGAGATATCTCTGATACTAGTTAGGCTGGCATCTAGAATAAAGTGGGTTTATCCTTAGGTAAATTACCTGTAATTGTTCACAATTGTGTGTAATATTCTGCTGCAAAACAGTTAAGTATTGATGAAGCAGTGAACTCTTATAAAATGCTTATATGCTTTTCATGGCATGTTATCTTTAATGAGAATCTTGCAGTCTGCTGCTGGGGTTTGGATAATATATTGCCTATGACTAAGCATTATGGAAACTTTCAGACTTGCTTAAGATCAAAGAGTTCAAAGCTTTTAGCTCTGTGCATGATTGATACCTTACTGATTATACATATGTACACATTCATGTTACGTATTGCTGAGTTTGTACATTGTACTTAAATGAGGCAACTGAGCAGGAGCTTGAGCATCCAGGACAGAAATTTCCTAATTCCTTGATGAAGGATAGCTCAGAAATGGAAAGCTGGCACAGCCGCTGTCTGGAAGGAGACACAACAGGACTCTAGCCTCCCGCCTGAAATTTCCATTCGTGTTGAGCAATGCAGAAAATGGCTCAGGTCTCTTACAACCCAGAGCATTACAGCAGAGAGGCAGCAGAGAAAACAGTTGAGACCTAGTTACAGGAGCACTTCTGCAGTTTGTTCTGGAAAAATATGGAGGAAAATAAATACCCAAATGCATAGGTGCAAGTGAGAAGAAAATGAAGAAGAAGGAATATTCAGCTCAGTGGTACTCTTGCAGATGAAAAGTCCCTATCCTGGCATGTCAATTTGTCTACTTAATTACACTTGTAAGAATCATAGAATCATAGAACAACCAGGTTGGAAGAGACCAACCGAATCATCGAGTCCAACCATTCCTATCAAATAATAATAGAATAATTCTCAAAAGAGAGTTTGGAAAAGCTTAATAGACCATTTCTACTACAGAGCAAGGGAAATTTGCAAAATCGATGTCCCATAACAAAAAATAAGTCTAATTATAAACCCTGGCTTAAAATCCAAGATGTACTGGTCCTGCCACAGTTTGCAGTCCAGCAATGAGCACTTTGCCTCCTGAGGCTCTGCAGCCACCTGCTGGTCAATCACATGCTGCCCCAGAATGCCCACTGCATTTTCCCCTCCAAAGCTCCAGAGATGCCTTTGCTTGCTGTAATATGCTGAGGGTATCTAGGAGAGGACAAGGGAGTTACAACAAATAAAGACAGGCCCAGAGGGAAGCCTGGAGCCTGCTCTTCACATTCTCAGAGCAGAAAACAGTAGCTTCTTGGCCCTCCCTACCTCTGAACAGTTAGGTTGACAGGTACAAACAATATTCACTCTCATCCTGATCTTATCCCTCACTTCTGCTGGAGTCCTCTTGATCAGTCAAAGATAAACGTGCAACCACACACTTAAGAAACAAAAGGCAACTCCTGTTCAGCCTCCCTGTTCCAGCTTTCTTACATATTAGAAAGCAAATAGTCTTGTGCCAAATTTCCCTTTCTTTTTTGTGTTTGTCTTTGTGTGTGTAACTTTCTTCCAAGCCTAGCTGTGATCTTCAGCAGGCTCTCTCTGGAATCCCAGAGATGAAAAGCGTATGCCAGGCAGCCAAGCACCATCTCTGTCTTTCAGAAACAACTCAGTCTGAAAAGGCCCAGTGCTTTTTCTCCTATAGCCTGTGTATCAACTGTAACAACCCTCCTCCCTTGATGCCTTTGCCTTTCCTGTCATTGAGGACATTAATTGATTTCTGGTGTCTTATTCCTTAATCCAGGCACCTTGTTAGTGTTGCAGTGGCACCTGGGCACTTCACTACAGTCTGTGACAAACTGACTTTCAACTGGATGCCATCTCTGACTTTCATGTTTCCCTCCAGATACTTGCAGAACTGTGCCAGATATTTTTCTTTTAAGTATAGATGAGAGTATTCTGGTAGGATATATCTAGAATATTTGTGCCAATTTATTCAGACATGCAGACACACTGGTTCTAGATCTGAAATAATTTTTCATGTCAGTTTTTAAAATAAAATAATTATTTTGTTTTCTTTTTTACAACATTGCCTATTGTATTGCTGTGGATTTTTTAAAATTACTTTCTAGGTAGTTAAGCACTAGACTTTCAGATGACTTTATCTCTCATCATAACAGTATTTTACTAGGTTTTATTTGGTTGTTACTAATTACAAACACAGTTTTGTTTACTAGTGTAACAAGCTTTGAAAGTAGTAATCAGAGTAAGTAAGATTTGCCCTTACGATTACTCATCTTCACAGTGTTTATAAATGTTGTGTAATACACTGTCTGCAGTAACAGGGAGCCCAGTCAGCAACTTAGGAGGTACTTTCTGATCCTACAAAGTTAATGACTACAACTCAGTAATATTTGCTGTGTTGCACTGATAATATGCACCAGGATTCTTTGTAGGAAAAGTATGTTGCCTTGTTGTGTGGCAAAGTTAAATCTCATAAGTACCTTAATCATACTCATCTTTTCTCCTTGAGATTGCTACACATACTCCAAGATGAGAAGTAACTCACCAACATTCTCTCTTTAGGCAATGCCAATGAATGACAGCATTGGACTGTTCAAAACATTACATCTCCAAT
This sequence comes from Coccyzus lansbergi, assembly GCA_033558105.1. Lineage (NCBI taxonomy): Eukaryota > Metazoa > Chordata > Aves > Cuculiformes > Coccyzidae > Coccyzus > Coccyzus lansbergi. The sequence goes on along the minus strand of JAUMJK010000211.1, from coordinate 1,323,537 downwards.
CCTGATATGAGTGCACAGATGAGTCAATAAAATGCTGGATCATATTAATAATTCATTATAGGGATAATTACACAGGAAATAAAAGGGACAGAGAAGGCCATTGTCTGCTTGCATCATTTTTGAAGACTGAGATGTATTATATGCCTGATGGAGCTTCTTAGTGCTGCTTAAGAAACATTGGCCTGCAACTATGCAGAACACCTTAGGTAACTATTAACACAGCCCCTAAAATAATAAGAGACTAGTTACTTATTAAAGGACTGAACATGAGAGAGAAATAGTGCAACGTTAAAAGTTTTCATTGAGCTGAACAGTAAAGTTAAATTTAAAAAAAAATGTTAAATTAATTTAACACTCAGCCTTGTCAACATCTTGCATGCTTTTAACCAGTACATTTCTTAAGCCCAAAAATTACTTCTGGTAGATCAGAATAACAAGCACAGAAAAAGATCCTGGCTTCTATAAAGGTGGGACACGCATTCAGTTAGCCTCCACAGATTCAAATTTCATTTTGACACCTTCCTGCAAACTGAAAAATACTGCAATAATCAATAACACCCCCAACCCCACCCCGTTGTATGTATAAAATGTCATTGTTTGCGCTCTAAGTGAATGAGAATCATTCATAGATTGAAGCCAGGACAGGTCGTTGAAGTCATACAAAGTCATTATTCTCAGCTGATTTCACCCAACTTTTCCCACCCACACTGGAATACATTTTAGACTCCCCCTTCTTACTGTCCTAGTCAATTTTGAGTATTTAACTTGGTGGTGGTGAAGATATGTGAATTGTAGTGAAGAACCATTTTGTCCAACGTGCTAAAAGACACTTTGCACATCATGTCTGTGCTAAATGCTGTCACTGAGACAAGAGGACTGAACTTTTTTGTAAGTAGAAACCTTACAAAACCAATCACTTTGACCTGTAATCTTACTTTTTATTGAACTTAGAAGGTTGGTCTGATCGACGATGATGTAGTTAACTAGATAATCTTAGATGCTTGTTCTCTTTTGATTGCCCATATAGTGAGAATAATTTCTCTAGGGAAATTACCCACAGTACCAAAATTAAGTTTATGTGGCAAGTCCCAATAACAGATTCTGATCTATCATTTCAGGCCAAAAAAACCAGATGGGCTAGAATGACTCATTTTTTATTCTCATTATAGCTCATGTTTCCCAGTGCTCTGTGTCATGTTTTAAAACTAGTCACAGAAAGCAGTGTGCCCTCATTTCTTCAAACCTTGCTGAAATCATAAGGACAAACTTACGTTTGTGTTGCATGGAACTGAGCTTGTTACAACAACAAGAGACACAACTCAGAACATCATGCAATTAACTGTGCCAAGCTGTTCCTCAGTAAAGGCATCTCAAGGGGCTTTGGAGGAGAGAGTCAGTTTGTGGGTGCCTGAGGCAGGTGACTGCAGAGCCTAAGGAGGTGAAGTGTTCATTGCTGGGCTGCAAACTGTGGCAGGCCCCATGCTTCTTGGAGGTAAAGGATAACTTTTAAGCCAGACTTTTTAACCAGACTTAGTTTTTGTTCTGGGACAGTGATTTTGTATTTCCCTCATACTTCCTCTTGCTCTATAATAGAAGTTCTCTTTTAGGTTCCTTGGACTTTTGTTTCGAGAATTAATGCTCCTGGAGTGCTGTTAAACATGTAAAGTAGTACAAGACAAAGATTTCTGTGACTTCCATTGCACGACATCACCAACCTTTTAATACGTAGTTTAACTCATTCTTATATAAGGTTTTTTTTGATTGGTTCATTGCTTTTATGAAAAGAAAGTTTATTTTATCATCCTGAGGAGGTTAGGGAATAAGAGATAGTGCCTCTAACTTTCATATTAATCTTTGGCATAAAGGAGAAAAGCTTAATCCATTGTACAGATATTTTAATGCGGATAAATAAACTATTCAAGCGCAATAGACATTCACAATGTTATTTTAAAAATGTTTAATATTATGAAGAACAGCTCTGATTGAACCATGGAAATATGTGTGAGCGGAGGAAATCTCTCCTGTTTTGTATAATGCCTGTACTGAGCTATTTATATGCCATTGCAGAGGGTGTTTCTTTGGACATATAATAAAGCGTTCTCTTTGAAGAATGAGAATCAAAGCAGTTGGTTTGAAGAACTGTAGTCTCTTTGCTCAGGGACATAAATCCTGAGCTGTGCGTTGTTTAGACTAGGCTGCATGGCCTCCCTTTAGCCAGTCAGCATAGTGGGAGGGAACATATATATTGGGGTATGAAAAAGACCCTTTTTTATTTTAAAGTTCCCCAGATCCAAACTTCTTTCTCAAATGGACATCTCCGTATTGTCAGTACTCAGGGCTGAGTGTTTCTGTTTATATGGATGGGGCTCATTCCCATTCACTGCTCTGAAAAATGACTCTCTCAGCTTTTGACACAAGTGAAATTTTCAAAGAACTACCCCCTCTTTGCATGCATTTCAGACATCGTTGCTTTGTTTTCTGGGGGCAAACCAAAAGCATGTTCTCTCCTGGATGAGAGTCGAGGTGCTCAGGTGGCTGTTCTGTGGGCTCCTGCAAGCCTTGTTTTGGACAGTAGGGTTTGGTCAGGGAACAGGGGGATTGGCGTGAAGCAGAAACCCTCAGCACCTGTGTGTGCCCTGCTCGCAGCACTGAATGCTCCACTGCATCACACCAGCTGTGGTGTGCTTTGCCACATACTGATTTCTGCATAGGTTCTGATTGCCCTCTGGAGAAAGATGCATGCAAACCCCCAGGAGACAAAGAGCATTTCTAAGGGCTTTTTTTCCTCTCCTTTTTTTTTTTTTTTTAATTCCCTCTGGAAGCTGAAAAATGACTGTGAAGCACTTTCAATGAAATGCTGCTGGATGGAAACCTAAACATATCATACTGGGACAAGCTTTTGAAGAGATGAGAGCTTTCCTAATGTGTTCACTAGTCCGGGTTAGTTTGAGGGAGTGACAGCTCCCTTTGATGTCCTGGGCTCCAAATATTTCCTCGCAGGAAAGGAATAGAAGACCAGTAATGTGATGCTTTGTTCTGAAGTCAGGAGCTGTGCAAAGAAAACCTTGAAACTGTAAGGTTTAAGAAAGTGATATGTTCATGCCTCAGGAGAGAGATAGAGCCCTAAGGAGCTGAAATTCAGGTAATTCTGTGGTTTCATGTTTTGGTTTGCGTATCATATTATCTTTTGTGCTAATTCACTTAAGCACATGTGGGCTTTATTTTAGTAGGAAGGTTTTAATTAGAAACATGCTGAAGACATTAACAGAAGTTGGAAATATTTGAAAACTATGTTTTTGCAGTGATTTCTAAAATAAACAAGAGATTTACAGTTAGAATCCCTTTCCATCTTCTCTTTCACAGCTGAAAAGTTGGTGACAGATAGATAGTAGTTCAAATGTAGTTGTGCGCACTTCATCACAACATGTGGCAATCCTTAGAAATTATCTTAGTAGATAATTTCATATTGTGTTATTTAGTATGGCCTATGTTGAACGTAGGTGATAAGTACATCTCAGGTCTGCCTTTTCCAAGCCTGGGAAAGGAAGGAATCCTGCCTTGATACTAAAACTGTAGCTGTTTTCAAATTATCCATTTCTGTAATGGTATCGTAGTTCAGTTCTGTCACTTTAGCTAATCAGAGGAAGAATTTTAGTTAAAAACTGAATGATCTTTGAAGAAATTTATATTTTATTTGTTTCTTTACTTTAAAAAGCTCTCATTTTGTACATTTTATGAAGATTAATTTTTTTTTTTACTTCAGGGTAAGTGATCTCAATTTTTTCCTCCTCTTTAGAAAGAGTGATGAAGTCACTTAAAATAGTTCAGCAGAACCAGCAGATTTTCCAGATTTCTCGGTCTGGCAGTACAGACATATATGCATTCCTTGTGGAATGCTTTTATGAAAAGTGATGGTATAAAGTTTGCAAGACACTGAAATCCTGCTAGGACTCTGGTAGTGTTTGTGTTGGCTTGATGGCAAAAAAGGAATTTTCGTGTTAGATCTACAATCAGTAGCACTATAAAAGAAATACAAGGTTATAAGGCTAGCTGAATATTGAGTTAATCATCTACTCTGTTTAATAGTCTTATTTCTGTAGAATCATACCTTTGTAATTTTGGGGAGTGAACTGGAGAATCTATCCCCAAGCACATTTGGTTGTTCTGAGCACACAAGCAGTTCTCTGCATTTGTTTTATTACAGGAAAGTGTACTGTAACATCTGCTTGGTGATGATGCTAATCAGAGAGTTTATTTGCTCTCTTCAGGGTCTCTGTCTAGCATACTGAATTCATATCTTTCATATGAAAGGACAAATCTTTCTAAGTGCAGGCAATGTAATGATGTACATAGGATTTCCACGCAACCTACCTCAGCACTTCCCACATTCCGTGTAATCACAGAATAGTTTGGGTTGGAAGGGAAGCTTAAAGATTAAAGTCTAACCTTCCTGCTTCGAGCAGGAACATCTTTCACTAAATCAGGTTGCTCAAAGCTCCATACAACCTGACCCTGAACACTTCCAATAATGTCCTGTCCAAGAGGCTCTCAGGACAGCAGGAACTGTAAGGACCCCTTCCCTGCCAGGGTGATGCAGAAAAGAGGAAGGAAAATGTGAAAGGATGTAGTCAATTCAAAACACCTCAGTGTAATATCAGTGTTTGTCATGATCATCAGGCTATGAGCTATTCTGAGATGCCTCCTTACTGTTTTGGCTTATAATTTGATTTGGAAGAGTGCCTAAGTAAGAACCCTGTACTGATCCTGCAGTCTTCTTCATTGATCGTAATAGTACCCAGGAGATGTAGCTGAGTCACCAAACTGGGCTATTTTTCTAACATGCATCTGTGTTTTATTTGATTATAAAGTCCAGATCCCCCTGCTTTCTGTTATAAGCTTTTTATCTTACTCTGGTTGTGTCAAAATCAATTTGTAATTCTTTGGTGTACACATGAAATTAGTTTTAATTTACTATGTGTTTCCAAGGGTGACTGACATTTAATATTTTGTTCTGAGGGTCTCATTAGTACTGTGTACCCGTAATCTGTTCTGTGGGTATAATGACAGAGGGTAAGTGAGCTACTGAACGGCATCCATCTGTTTACTTAGTGAATGGCCAGAGGGGAATATGGTGGGGGGAAGGGGGAAGATAACTGATTGTCAGCATTTCTGCATTTGTAGTTTAGAAAAGTCAAATACAATATTGCGGGTTGGCTGTGAGCTTCCAGGATTTCAACCCTCCATGACCCAGAAGACACTTCTTAATAGTGAGTCATACACACCAAGTGATAAGAAAATCATGGCAAAACCTGTCAAGGCAGAAATTATTTTCAAGCATGAGAGCAATTGCTACACCATGAATATAGTAGTTCCTTTTGTGTGCCTATATTCAATACTGAGAAGTAATTTGCTTTAATTTAGTAACTGCAACCCCGTCCCTTATCTGTGCTGTGGTCAATACATGCAATACATATATGGCCTGTGTGTGGCAATTATTTGGTTTTATTTTACTCTCCTGTGAGTGACTTGTCTTAGAGTTTTTGTTGTCCTCAATGGTTCCATAAGCCTGATGTCAACTGAAGTTAGAGAATAAAGAATATTTTTATTTCTTTATTTTTCTTTTTTTGGGTCACCCGCTGAAAGTAACCATCTGCTTCGTCTCTAGCTTGGAGGAAGTCCTCACTATTTTTAACAAGAAATATTGGTGCACAGAGAAACATTTCACTTTAAACTTCTTTGTTTCTTAAATGTTAAAAGAATTTTTTATTTTTTTTTAAAGATGTTTGGAGAACTTTGTGTTGCAAGAAACAAACTTTACAGTTTTGGTGCATTAGCAAGATTATTCAACCTATAATTCAAGTAAGCAAACGCAAGAGCAATCAGTACAATCAGCATAAATACCATAGAAAAAGAAGCTTAGAAAGAAAAATGCAATGAAGTGATTCTGAGATAAGAGAAACCTGTGTGAAATTAGGTAAAGAGAATGATGACTTATTGTAAAGCAAAGTATTTCAAACTTCGTTTTTCCTGGAGAATTATTGAGATTAATTTTTCAGGATATTCACTTTTATTACACTATGACATAATCTATGTGAACTGTCTTGATGGTTTTGGTTTCGTTAGTTTGGGAAAAAAACCCACAACAACTTGAAAGTTGCAAATTGTTTTTCTCTGGCCTTTAATTAGATTGCTTTAAAAAAATCTATTTTCTTCTTTACATTGTTTTCTACCTCTGCCTGATAAAATTCCCACTCGCTCATTAGACTTGAGGTGACTATTGTGGTTATGCAAGAACAGAAAAAATGTTAAGGGCAGAAGAAAGAACAGATTGTACTGTTAGATTGCACCGTTATTTATGCCAGGGCAAAGGATACTCTGAGGATTGCTTTCCAGAACAACTGCTCTTATCTAGGCATTTTACAGTGCTTTTGAAGTTGCGTCTGGTGCTTGTAGTGTCTGAATGTCTGTTGTCACTGAGCCTTGGACTTCTGGCAGCCACAGGACCAACTATAACACAATGTTTTCTCATTTAGAGAAATGTTATTCTGCACTGAAGAAAGGTTACATATGTTTTCCTTACATTAAATCCTGCTATGAATTCTTGCTTTTGTCATGTACATTTCCATGTTCTTTTTATAGAAATGGGTTTTTTTTGTCTTTTACTACACTGAATTAATGTACAGATTGTACTTAAAGGAATTGTAAAATAATACTAGATTTTATATTTAGATGTAGTTCTATATTAACATATTCTATAGAAGATATATTTAGATATGTAGTGAATAGCATGTAACTATTACTAGTTATGTTTACGCTTGAAATGTTCTATAGAATTACGTTGATTAACCAATGATTGTAAAACTTCAGTAGTATCTGCATAATTCTTAAACCAAAACAAACAAAACCCCCTCCCCATACATTCATTTTATGTAGTATAGAATTTATATATTTATATAATTTAAAGTCTTTATATTGTAAGGGTATAGTATGTCTTTCTATTAGAAGAATCATTGTATTATGAGATTATTACAGAGAGAACAGTTAACAATATGTCCTGTTAGTCTGAATCAAGCCTGTTGTGTTCCTTTTCATGTTCCTGCAAAAAAAAAGTATGAGGACTCACATCTCCTCCTTTTCTCATCTTAAAGAATACGCTAGACTTTTTGACCAATCTCATTTGATAATCATTCACACTCAACTCCTCTCATGTCCCATTTAAGAAAAGTGTAGAAACTGGTTGTATATAGGAATTAGCATCCTTATATGTAAATATCTCCCATTTATGTTAATGGCATATGAAAATAGAAAATGAAACCTGCAAAAAATATACTCTTGACGTTCAAAGGTTTGAAATTTTTCTTCCTTTATTTATGTACAGTAATTTTATCAGAAAGTATTATCTCCTGATGACAAGAAATGCTAATAAGCATTTTTTTCTGTATAGATTTTAGTCTCAGTGACAAGTGCTGATCAAAATTATTCTCCCAAATAATCTAACTGTTTGGAAAAACATGTGAAAGGAGAGAATGGAAAGGAGGTGTCTGGCTTCAAAGTTTGCTTCCCGTGCTGATGCGTAAAATATAGTGGACAGGCTATCAGTTGCAAGACAGCATGCTTTAGATTTTATGCTCCTGAAACTCTCCTGTACCTGAGACTACTTTAATATAGTCTGGTCACTTATCCCTGGACTTCCTGGCCTGAATCAAGGTGCTTACTGCATTTTCCCCTATCACAGCAATTATATCACTTTATAGCTCAGCTGAGCTTGTCACGTTTGTCTGTTTGATTTAAGCGAAGAACAAGAAGGACAGGAGAGAAGAAGACATGGGGATGAGCATCAAGTCAATCTAATTCTAACCCCCTGCCATGGGCAGGGGCACCTCCCACTAGATCAGGCTGCTCAAGGCCCCATCCAAACTGGCTTTGAACATTTCCAGGGTTGGAGCATCCACACCTTCACTGGTCTAGTGTCTCACTACCCACATTGTGAAGAATTTCTTCCTAATGTCTAGTCAAAATCTTCCACTCTTTAATTTGTAGCCATTCTCCTTAGTCCTATCACTACGTGCTTTTGTAAAATGTTCCTCCGCAGTCTTCTTGTATACCCCCTGCAGGTAATGTAAAATCACTATAAGGTCTACATGGAGCCTTCTCCAGGCTGCACAAACCTAACTGTCTTAGCCTGTTCTCATATGGGATGTGCTTCAGCCCTCTGATCGTCTTTGTAGCCCTCTTCTGGACGAGTTCTGTATCCTTCTCATGTTAAGGATTCTGAAACTTGACACAATGTTTAAGGCATGAGTGGACGAGGTGCTAAGGGGCATGGTTTAGTGTTTGATAGGAATGAGTTGGACTCAATGATCCGGTGGGTCTCCTCCAACCTGGCAGAATCACCTTCCTCGACATGCTGGCCACACTTCTTTTGATGCAGTCTTTTGCATGACCTTCTGGGCTGCGAACACACATTGCCAGCTCATGTCAAGCTTCTCATCAATCAGCATTGCTGCAGAGTAATAAGAATTTTAGATATGTCTTTAACATATTCAGGCTATTTGCTTATATTAAACATGTCTACCTCTGGCATACTGACAGGGTACAATGCCGGTTTTGCAGTTGCTTTCTTTTGAACTCCAGAGACTGTTTGCTATTGCAAATTGTCTAGCTGCTGGTTTGATACCTCCTCCTTCCAGAGAAAAATTGGATGCCACTATCCTATCCAGTTGAAGATTAAAAATTAATTCATAGTTATGAAATGTTCAGTCTACCTTTTTGTTCTGTTTCCTGCTCCAACATTTTAGGCGATCGGTATCCTGTAATTTCAGTCTGTATGAGGTTGTCACTGTGAGAGTCATGAAATGAACAAAGAGCAAAAATCTGACTAATTCTTAAAATCTGTCTTGAATATGGGTCTTTACAAAGCATAGACATGATATGTGTCAGGTTTTTCTAGGTGAATGACAATTTTTTGGTCAAAGAACGTACACCACTAAGACAAAGACACAGATTCTGTCTTTTTTTAACAGAGTATTTTGTTCGTTTTTTCTTCCAAATATTAGAAAGAAATAAAGAAGACTCATGTGCTATCCTCCTAAAAAGGAAACACTGTTTCAGTTCAGCTGTGTTCAGTTGAAGTGGTTGGTCTTTTCTCATTGTTCCTCCAGTAGCTTTCAGTGAGTGACTATGGAAATATACGTTTTATTCTTACAGTGACATAACAGCAAGGATTTCGACTCTGCAGTTCAGTAGAGTCAAAAGCACATATTAAATGTCATATACTCAACAGTAACTGTCTAAGTGACTGTAAATACAGATACGTTGTTTACATTTTCCATAATCCAGGAATAACTGGAGGAGGAGGATGGCTTACAGAAAAAAGCTATGTTTTTTCTGTGGCTGTTGGTCTGCTTAAAGTTTTAATTTAGTCGAGGAGTGCACCTTTGGAATGAATCTCCTGTTCTGCAGTATCCTTCATGTTGCCATCTTGGTGTATGCAAAGAAGATGCCTGTAGTGAAACTAAACTGAAAGAAACATGCAGTTTAGAAGCCAGAATTGGAAGTAAATAACTTTAGAGATTCTATGTATTTTATGTGCTTCAATTCATTGTAGCCTCTTCCTCAAAGTGCTTCACTTGTGGCTTTGAATCTCTCCAATGAGCCATGAAACAGAAAATACTTGATATGAGACTGCAGTTCTTGATTTTGTACTGAAATTAGTCCAAAATCCAATGTGACATCTTTTCAGTATCGCTACATAGTGATCAGCGTATAAAGTGCAGTCTAAAAAAACAAACAAACAAAAAACCAACCAGAACCCCAAACCAAAAAAACATTAGTATTAATCTAGACTTTTTGAACTTTTCTTTAAAAACAAAGATTGCTTCACAATATATTTCTTTTCATGCTAATGTTGCAGGAAGCAGAATTAGCTCTCCTCTATCTCATCCGTTCTAGTCTTTGTTGAATGACTTTCAGGATTGATTTTGATATAGAAAACAAAAGCGGCCCTATGTATTTTTTTTTGATTGATGGATTAATTTCACATTAATATTAAGAGTGTCCCATTACACAGCCTTTAATTTGAAAAATATTCTGAATCTAATTTTAAAAATCTCTGTCGTTCCCAGTCTGTATTACTGGAACTACAGAGTATCCTTGTCTGGAAACAAACAAACAAAAAATTATGAGACACTTTGAAATCTTAGATGTTCCTTTGTTCCCTTTAGCCATTGTCTTTCGTTTGAAATTTTGGATTATTCCATCTGAAAACCAGTTATGGGAACATTTGTTTCAAGCTTTTTTGTAGGAGAAATAAAAATTGTAATCAGTCTTGAAGCATCTGTATCTATTTACAGACAGCAAAACCTCTTATCTAAGTTTTGATATATGCATGATTCAAGTCTATAAAACCTCTTATTAGGATTATGATATAACGAATGTAGGAAATAGAAATATCTGTTACAGTGCTTTCTGGCCTGTTTATCAGCACTTGCTAAGGACGTATTGTTGGAATACAACTACACACTCTGGACTTATTTTCAGGCTACGGATTTAATAACTTCTTGCAAGGTAAATCCAGCAGTGTTTAAATGTATTAGAAGTGAATAAGAGCATTTGACAGGGCAGATGAAATTCTGCAAATCACTTTCTTCTGTGATCTAAATTTTGCTTTATTTGGAAAAAACTGCCATATATTTGGAAAGAAAAGTCAGAATACTTAGAGGAAGGATCTATGTAGAAGCTATGGTGACATTTTAATTTTTTTTCTCATTTTTAGAATAAGAAGGATACTGAGTAAGTAGAACAGTGAATAAGGAGTATGAAATGCTGGTGCTTTTTATATAGCTAAGTTTTATTTGGAATAATGTGTATTTTGACACTGAGGACTGACTGGAACACATGTCTGTATAAGACTGTCTCAGATGCATCCTATTTCATTACAGACTGAAGACATTCTCTATCTGGTATTTTTGCAGAACAACTGTAAACAGAAAGACAGAATAGATGTGTTTCTGCTTATCAGTTCTGACCTTTGTAAAATTTTAAGGCTACTGAAATTTCACAAGAAGTATTTATGTGAACTAATAAGGTGACATTTATATGAACTAAAAGTGACGTTTAGATATTATAAGCTAAATGATGATATCAAAGCCCCCTTAACTTCTGTTGAAAACCTGTTAGTATTTTATTTTTTGTCTCTATACGCAGTGCAGGAAGATCTTGAAATAGATTCCAGTCTGTGTTATGTACAGATGTAGATATAGGTATAGATATTCAGTGGCCTTCTTCAGAAATGACATCAATCTGACATTAGTCAGAATGAATTTCAGTCTTGAAAAGAACCTAGATAAGACTCCAAACTCTTCCTTTTGAACTTCTGAGATGATGTAAACTCAGTGATTTCCTGGAAGCTGATATCAATTTATATTGTCTTTGCCTTCCAAGTGTGGATTTTTAAAAATATATAAGTATTAATATGTCATATCTAGCTGTTAGGTGTAAGTATACAATATGTACTGCAGAGTCTTTCAGTTTAATTCATTGTAGTCAGCAGTGGGAGTGACAATGAGTTGTTACTAATGTAAAAAGATTAAAAAGTAAACGGTAGTGACTCACCACATAATTAATTTGCCATGGTGTGGCAGCAGCCAAAGTGAAGATTGGTCTGGCATCTCTAGGCTTCTCATCTGCTGATTCTTCCCCACCCCTTCTTTACTTCACTGACTCATTTCAGGGGCTCCTGCTGGCTTTGCTGAGAATCAGGCTGACCATGGTTAGCTAAGTTTTATTAGACTGCACTATTTGGCCATTGGTGATAAAACTAAATCAAGTGAAAATGGGAGACAAGAGGAAAGGGCAAATTATTCTTAAGTTGTGTCATAAGGGAAGACCTAGGGAGACCATGCAGTTCCTATTGGACACAGAAGGAACAACAGTGACAGGGGATGAGGAAAAGGCTGAGGTACTTAATGCCTTCTTTGCCTCAGTCTTTAATTGCAAAGAAAGTTGTTCCCTCTATGTACAAACCCTGGAACTAGAGGAGCAAACTGAGGCTCCAGTGATCCAAGAGGAGGTGGTTAGAGACTTACTTGCTGCTACGGAAACTGTCAGCCCCTGGCCTGGACAGGCGCACACTCTCCTGAGTGGAAAACTGGTTGGATGGCTGGGCCCAGAGAGTGGTGGTAAATGGTGTTAAATCCAGCTGGAGGCCAGTTCCAAGTGGGGTTCCCCAGGGCTCAGTGCTGGGTCCAGCCCTGTTCAATGTCTTCATCAATGACCTGGATGAAGGCATTGAGTGTACCCTTAGCAAGTTTGCGGATGATGCTAAGCTGGTTGGAAGTGTGGATCTGCTGGAGAGTAGGGAGGCTCTGCAAAGGGATCTGAACAGGCTGCAGCGCTGGGCTGAGTCTAATGGCATGAGGTTTAACACTGCCAAATGCCGGGTCCTGCACACTTGGGGCACAACAACCCTGTGCAGTGCTACAGACTAGGAAAAGCCTGACTGGAAAGCTGCCAGGAGGAGAAGGACCTGGGGGTGTTGATTGACAGTGACTGAACATGAGCCAGCAGTGTGCCCAGGTGGCCAAGAAGGCCAATGGCATCCTGGCTTGTATCAGTAATGGTGTGACCAGCAGGTCCAGGGAGGTGATTCTCCCTCTGTACTCAGCACTGGTGAGGGCGCTCCTTGAATACTGTGTTCATTTCTGGGCCCCTCAGCACAAGAAGGATGTTGAGGCTCTGGAGCAAGTCCAGAGAAGAGCAACGAGGCTGGTGAAGGGGCTGGAGAACAGATCCTATGAGGAGTGGCTGAGAGAGCTGGGGTTGTTTAGCCTGGAGAAGAGGAGGCTGAGAGGAGACCTCATTGCTCTCTACAACTACCTGAGGGGAGGTTGTAGAGAGGAGGGTGCTGGCCTCTTCTCCCAAGTGACAGGGGACAGGACAAGAGGGAATGGCCTCAAGCTCCACCAGGGGAGATTTAGGCTGGACATTAGGAATAATTTTTTCACAGAAAGGGTCACTGGGCACTGGAACAGGCTACCCAGTGAGGTGGTTTATTCACCTTCCCTGGAGGTGTTTAATGGACGGGTCGACGAAGTGCTAAGCGGCATGGTTTAGTGTTTGATAGAAATGGTTGGACTTGATGATACGGTGGGTCTCTTCCAATCTGGTTATTCTGTGATTCTATAAAAAAGATCGCCTGTCATTGTCAAGCAGATTACTGTATTTTGAAAAAGAAGTGCTGGTATTAAAGATGACACGTAGTGACACCTTATTTATATCATAACTTTTATGATATCTTTGCATTCTATGTGTAGGTATAAAAGATACACAAAATCTATGAGTTCTCTGCGTCTGAAGTTCAGGGATCTAGAAACAGCTGCCATTTGCAAGAAACACTTCTTCATTCCAGAGGTGTGTTGGGAGTACAGTGTACATCTTATCAAAAGGTGCTGTTTTCTATGTTTCTCAAGTGTTTTCAAATATAGAATTGACTTTTACAGCTGTTCCCAAAAGTCACAGTTCTTCCTATTTTGTCTGTTTTTCCTTTTGCACAACCAAACCAGAGGACTCAGGGGATGTAGCAGGACTTGTGACAGCTGTGGGGTAATTTATCAGGTACCTCCTTTAGGAGTTTGGGGAAGGATGTCATCAGTAAGACAACCTCAAGGTGTGGAATGATGCTTTTGAGTCTTATTTGCTCTTGCAGCTTGAAGTGTTTTCCCAGCTGTAACAAACTGGAAAATTGATTCTATGTAGTGGCAATGATTTTTGGATTATTTTCTCTTGCTGAGTTTTTTTTCTTTCCTGAGATTACTGTTGGGAAATTCTTCACATCTTGGAGTGTACTTATCATTAATAGGAATTTGCACGTTGTCAGAGATGTGTAACCTTGAAGTACAATTAGATGTGGAGAAATTTTAGGATTAAGAGCTTGAAATATAACCATCACTACAGGGAAAGTCAGAGATAAGTGTGAAGAATAAAGTTAGCAATTCCTTTACCCATACAGAAATGTCTAAATAATGAGGTATGTTTAAATTAAGCCTTCAGTTTCTGTTAGATGTGAGAACTGCATTGTCAGACTGGTTTTAAGGAGTTATACTCTGTCACTTCTTGGTTTCAACTCTCTGTCTCCACATCCTCCTGCCAGCAAATCAAAACTGGAAACGGTTCCATATGATTTTAGGTTTTTGTTTTTTTCCTTAGGGTGAATTTCTCTCCCATTATGCACTCTTCTGGCACAGCCAGCATATAGCCATTTAAGATTGAAAAGGGAAAAAAAACCACAAAAAAGGAAGAAGAGAAGTTTGGCTGGTCTCCAAATCTTTATCTAATTGAAATGATATTGTGCAACTTAAATTTCAGTAACATAGCTACAGTCAAAGATTTTTTTGCTAAGCATGCATGACACACAAATGTCTAATGGACTAGATTGTATTTTGTTCATTAGAAATGCATGTCTTGCTCTAACAAGAGACCTAAAGGATTTTGCTGGGATGTAGTGATGTGACTAAATGTTTTCTGTTTAATACCTAAGCAGTTCTTGATGCCTATATGGTTTTGAATCTGCAATTAGGTCATGTAGTCCTTCCAAGGAAGAAGTTGCCACCAACTTAGAATGCCCAAATTTCAATTTAGTTGAAGTGCAAAATAGCCATTAGTAATACCTTTTGAGTTTGAGGAATTTAGCAGCTAGTGAATTTCCATAGATCATTAACCCTGAGGAAGATAGTAAAGTTGATTGCAATCTTGTTAGTTTTTCATGTATGCCCCCTTTTTTAAAAAATGGATTAGAAACAAGAATGTACAATTTTCTCATCACAAAAAACCAATTGCTATGATTTGACACCTTTCTTGCCAGCACATTGTTATAAAGCATATGATTATATGAGTTATGTCCATAATAAATATTTTGCCATTTTAGAAAAGAGGAGTTAAGATGATCTTTGAATGCAACAATAATCAGTGAAGCACTATTAAATAGGTTTTTATATAAATAAATGTCGGTAGAACAAGACAAAATTCCCAAACTGCAGTTTTTCATAACTCTTAGAGGAATAAAAAATATGTATTTAGAATTCATTCTGTTTCTTACTAATTTACGCTATTACATATGCTATTCTGAAGTTAATACTGCATTATTAAATATTTTGTATCGAGTACAGTTTGATAGATTCAAATGACTTTAGCAACCGTGCTGCTTGAGAAAATATTACACAAGCCATTTAGTTCATTTTTTAAAAGCTTAATCCAGAAGCACATATGAGATTTGCTGGAACTCTGAGAGTATATGTGTAAGTGCTTTCCATCCATAGACATACTCGGAATCAGCCAAGAGCCATCTCAGTTCTAAGACCAAGCCTCTGACTTGCTTTGATTTATTCTGCTGGCTTTAACAGTTAGGCTAGTTTAAAATCTATAATGTAAAATTTGAAGTAGGAATTCCCAACTAGCTGTTAAGGTGAGTACTGTAGTAACTTTGTTGACATTCATGCTTGTTTTAAATGACAAAGCACAGGCAAAGAAAATGGCCATGGCAAATATGAGGTGATAACAAGATTTGAATGCACTCCTTTCTTTGATTATCATCATTCCTGTAATATTTTTTCTAGTTGCAAGTGATGCATGCAGTCTGTTCTCATGGAAATAAAAGCTTTTAACATAACTGTCTATCATAAGTCTTGGCATGCATGATATGTTCAGGATAATTTTGTTAGATTACTTTCAAACAGAGTGTGGGTGAGTATTTTGCTGCCTCTCAGCTGTTCAGCTTACTTTTCATTATCAATGTGAGAGAAACTCAGAGAAAAACTTTAAAAAATGTTCTCAAATTGACTATTTCATGTATGTATATGGCATTCAATGTTTGACTCTGGTGATACAAGTCAACAGGGCCAAGACTGGCATTTAGTGTCCGCTGGAGGTGGTTCGGTTGTTCAACCCAAGACAAGAAAAAGTAGATTCAGTCATCTTTTGAGGAATATCCTTCATAAATTTTAAAAATTACTGTTCATGATTGTCTACAGATTCTGTCTTTCTAAATTTCAAAGTGGTCCTATATCAAATGCAGTGCTTCACAGTTTATCGCAAACAATTCCTTTGCCTTGTGGCAAAGGCATAAAATTGGCTTGGTTTCATGATTTAAAAAAAGGGAATTGGCTTCTTCCTTCTGCCTTGAAAGGAAAAGTTGGTTTACATTAGATTAATTTAGAATTCATCATACACAAATTATTTTCTATTACTCTTGTGGAAATTCTACTGGTGAAGCCCACATAAGATCAGATGTTTATTAATCCCAGTGAAATATATCTATAGTTCATTAGATCTCCTCCAGTGGATGTTACTTCTAACTCAACCAGGTATTGAAGAGTTTTAATTTCATACTCTCTGTATTGAATAATGAACAATAATTCGGCAAATGGTGAATAATACTTAGCTGTCTTCGGTGGATATGATGGTCCTGCAGTGTCAATATAAGTTATCAACAATAGTTAATGATAGTTAATTAAAATGATAATAAATAGCTAATAAATATTTAATAACTATACTGATATGTAACATTGCTTCTACACTAAACAAGGGATAGATCTTCTGAGTAGGCTGATTCTGCATTGTTTCCTAATTGTGCAGTCTCGTTTTCTGCAGAGATAGATGGTGAGCTTAAGGAACTCTGAATAATTCATTTTCTCCAGTAACATCATGTGAACGCGGGGATGTTCTGTGGTCTCAGCAGTACTGACAACTTCAAAGCAGTATTAATCTTGGGTTTCACAACACAGATATCCAGCTATGCAGAAATCTGGTGTTTTCTGCCTGTCACATATTCCTCTGTTTTGGCAAAATATTTGTGTAGCTATGTGATGTAACAGATTGGAAAATTGATTCATCTTTTTTTCTTAAGAAAGGTTGAAAAAGGAAGAAAGGGGTTTCTGAGAGACTGTCTAATGTTTTATGTCACAAAGTGTAGTTTGAATATTTTTCTACCCATTTAGAGGGATTGCTTACTGGTTATAGACCTCATTGGACAAAAGCAAAACAAGTTACAAGATTTAAATCATCATTCAGAATAATTTTGCAGTTGGCTTTAGAATAGAGAATGTGAATTAAAAAACTTGTTTAATGCTGCAAATACATTTCTACTGATACAAAGATATGATTTTCTCATTGTGAATATATGGTTGTTGCCATTTAATAGTAAAGCTGCTCTTCACCCAAACTGACAGAAAACTAGCTTCAGAGAGGGAACAGTACCAGCAAAAGTGGAAGTGAATTATATCCTTCAAAGGTTTGTACTGCTTATAAAAATGTTAATACCTTAGGTAGTAGCAATTGTAACTTTATTTTGTAAAAAGAAAGATGTTATTAAATAGAGATGTTTCTAGTGCATCTCAGGATGTACTTCCATAGTTGTTAATAGTCAATTTGTGCCCTACAGGACCACCCAGAAATACAGGTATAATCTACACCAAGAAGAGGTGAAACACACTTTTGTTTGTATTCAAACTGGGAGTTTCTACTACCTTTATTCGTTTGCACATGACAGTACATAAGAAGAATATAGCTGGCATGTGAGAACAGAGAGAAGTACTCAGGAGGGAAAGCAGAAGGTTAAACGTATTAGCCTAAGACAATTCTAGTCCAGAAATGCGCGTCTCACAATTTGCAGAGTTATTTGCTTAGCAAAAGTCAACATCAAACACGTAGCTCAGGCAGCCAAGTGTTGCATGAAATGTAAAAGAGAAGAATAGTTAATGACTATTGCAGTGGACTAAAGTGCTAAGGCAAGCTGCATCAGTACCATGTATTTCTAAGTTTTATTTCAATTTCTTTGTCATGATCTGGTATAGCTGGCACTTGCCTGTTTGTCCCAGTTCAAAAAGCAAGTTAATGATAGCTTTTGTGAAAAATGGAGAAACTGCTACTTATAGCCCTGTTTTCCATTTTTGAGTACTGGAATAAAAGACCAAATGGTGTTCTCTGCCAGAGTCTGTAACAGAGCAGGCATTTCACCTTCGTAAAATCTGTAAAAAGAGAAGACAGCATTATCCTAACATGCTCCTTGCCATGAACAGTCATGTGAATCATAAAGAGATTTATTATGAACCAGTTAGGCACAGGAGTGATGAATCTTTTTGCCATGATACTTGCAATGGATTGAAAAGCTAATGCTAGGAATTAAAAATCAATAATTTTCATCAAAAACAAAGCAATACTGCCAATTTATACTATTAAGCAATCAGTAACAGCAATTTTTAGTAGAAATCATCATATCACTAGTATCTTCTGGTGAAGTGCTTTAATCTGCATTAAATGCAAAAAAAAAACCCCAAAAACCCACCAGTCCACTGATGTCAGGAGTGGACTTGCTTGCGTCAAAACGAAATTTCTGACATAAAAATCTTACATGCTTGAGATGTCTTAATTTAATTTGCATTCACTTTGGAATTTCAGACTGGTCGTGGATTTGCTGTGAGTGTCTTCATGGGAGACATCTACTTTATTAAGTGTGCTACAAAACACAATCAGAGTTGCAGAGTTAAAATGTTGCATCTGATATCAAAACACATTTCTTGGCAAAGGTTTTTATACTGCAAGCAAACGCCTCTAGAATTGGTGTGGTGTTGGGGTGTTTTAGGAGGATGATGATTCTTTGGAGAATAAAAGTTTTGTCATCAATTACAATGCATGTAGATGTTACATATGTTTTGTGTTGATTCGTAGGAAAATTAGAGGGTTTTTTTTTACCTCCTATGCATTTTACCCCTTTTGTTCATGTATAGCTACTGAACCACTTCACCAGTTCCGCTGTCTATTTAGAAAACATTATCCTTTTCCGTGTACTTAGGTCGTCTTATGATTTCTTATCCTATGTTAGGGGAGGAGGGGAAGAAAATTTTAAAAAGGGGAAAAAAAAAAAGAAAAAAAAGTCCCCAAACTAAAAACAAGTTAAAACTCCACTCAAAATTCTGTTCTTTAAAAAAATCTATCAAGAAATAAAGTGCTCTGTATTTTAGACTGCCATAACTCTTGAGTCTGGCTAGTAACACTTTCCTTTCATCTTACCTCTAAGAACTAGAATGAGATTTGATAAATACATAGAGGTAGTATTTAAGCTGCCAGGGTTTAATGATCATTGCGAGGATAGTTGGAATGGGGAAGATTCAAAAGAAATTGTCATCCTTTATAGAAAGATACTTTGTAAATCATCCTGTATGCTACTTTTAATTAGATTAAGTGTATAATTGGAAAACTTCTTCAGATCCAAAACTTGGATTGATTTCAAGGCACAATTCAAAGGGAAGGTCATCTGATCATTTCAGAGATGAGTAAAATATCAATGGAATGCTGGTTCAAGAAGAGTGCATGGGTTATGGACTGTCTCTTTCTCTGAGCTCCATGTATGTCTCTGGGAACTTGTAACAAGACAAATTACCAGAGGCAAAGTGTGCTCAGACCAGGCACTTGTTTTCTTTTAACTGCCTGTCTTAGTTTCTCCATTCATCTCTACTAGCTTTTAAGGCAATGACCTTGCAGTCTGGATCTGGTGGAACTAATACATCGCAGATACTATGTAAGAGTAGCTAGCAGAAGACATTTCTGCTGTAGTGATGCTCCTAGGTTAAATAATGCACTGCGCTTACCCTCTCTGTGATTACTCTCTCTTGTTTTCAGGGCAGTTAGAGAGACAAGAGAAGTGGAACAGAGCTTACAAGTACAATACTGTTAAGATCCACTTTTCCACAAATGAGGCTACAGAATGGTCCTTTATAGACATTCAGCTTGGTTTAATTTATTCAGGTTTGAAACTCGCTTGCCAAAAAAAAATATAAATTTTCAGCAATTGCTACACAGTATAGAGAATAATTTGCTCCTAAATCTCCAAGATATTTGCTTAGTTTCATCTTTGCTTTTGGTAGCAGATGTTCCTGTCAAGACCATGAATGAATGAGGTTCTTTTATAATTAATAAATTTAAAGTAGTTTCACTCAAACTGTTTATTTTGAGTCTATAAACTGTAGAATTCAGAAACAGTTCCCTAGAACTGCATCCTTCTAGTAGGTTTCAACAAATCTTGTAAAGTATGCAAAAACAGGTGGAGAGAGTACTGTTTAAGAAGTGTCTTTTAACTCTATTAACATATTTAGAAGTATTGTTTCTGATAGTTGTACAAAAAGTGGTCACAAGTGGGGTTCCCCAGGGCTCAGTGCTGGGTCCAGCCCTGTTCAGTGTCTTTATCAGTGACCTGGATAAAGGCATTGAGTGTACCCTGAGCAAGTTTGCAGGCGATGCTAAGCTGGGTGGAAGTGTCAATCTGCTGGTGGGTAGTGAGGCTCTGCAAAGGGATCTGAACAGGCTGGACCGCTGGGCTGAGTCCAACAGCATGAGATTTACCAAGGCCAAATGCCAGGTCCTGCACTTGGGGCAAAACAACCCTGTGCAGAGCTACAGACTAGGAGAAGCCTGGCTGGAAAGCTGCCAGGAGGAGAAGGACCTGGGGGAGTTGGTTGACAGCTGACTGAACATGAGCCAACAGTGTGCCCAGGTGGCCAAGAAGGCCAATGGCATCCTGGCGTGTATCAGAAACGGCGTGACCAGCAGGTTCAGGGAGGTTATTCTCCCTCTGTACTCTGCACTAGTCAGACTGCTCCTTGAATCCTGTGTTCATTTCTGGGCCCCTCACCACCTGAAGTATGTTGAGGCTCTGGAGTGAGTCCAGAGAAGAGCAACAAAGCTGGTGAAGCGACTAGAGAAAAAGTCTTATGAGGAGCGGCTGAGAGAGCTGGTGTTGTTTAGCTTGGAGAAGAGGAGGCTAAGGGGAGACCTCATTACTCTCTACAGCTACCTAAAAGGAAACTGGGGAGAGGAGGGTCCTGCGCCCTTCTCCCGAGTACCAGGAGACAGGACAAGGGGGAAAGGCCTTAAGCTGCACCAGGGGAGGTTGAAGCTGGACATCAGAAAAAAAAAAAAAAAAAATCATGGAAAGGGTGATTGGACACTGGAACAGACTGCCCAGGTAGGTGGTTGATTCACCTTCCCTAGATGTATTTAAAAAAAACAGTGGATGAGGTAGTTGGGGACATGATTTAGTGGGTGATAGGAGTGGTTGGACTTGATGTTCCAGGAGGTCTTTTCTAACCTAGTGATTCTGTGAAAAACTTGTCTTCAAGTTTTAAAATATGTTGCTAGTCTGTCCATTTCACTATTTGTTTATCAGCTGCTTATAAACCAGAAAAGAGATCTTGTGAACAGCACAGATACGTATCCCCAGCACAAGTGAAAAAAAAAAAAACCTAACCTGTTAATTTCGTAAAATAAAAGACAACATTAATGCAAAAGAAGACTAAATTAATCCCACCACATTTACCATCCTAGATAGTCAAAATATCTCTGAAATTAGCTACAAGTATATTGCTGTAGTAACAAGCAAGTTACATTTAACGTTTTTTAAATTATATGTGACTCATTGGCAGGATTCGATAAATAAATAACTCTGTATTTTCTTTGCTAAAATATTCTTAGGTTTTGTTAGCAAACATACTGTCCATCATTAGTTATCTGTTAATATTCATCTCTTACTTCAAAAACTTGTAAATCATTTGATCAGGATACAACTCTTCATGGGCTGCCCACTATTCTGTCACATCAGATGCTTCCTCCACAGTTTCCTTCTTGGAAGGCAATCATAAGATGCAAATGGAAAATTCTTGTGAGATATTTTCTAACATCTGATTTTTTATGGGCTCCTCAGGCAGCTGGGCTAGTCAAGCTGGAAGAACTTCTGAGATACGCTGATAATGAAGTGGCTTCCCAGCCTCTTCAGTGCAGTGTCCCCTCCGAGATGTAATATAATCTGCATGTTACATCTTGTCACAGACTCCAAAGATGAAAATCATACAGCCAGAAAATGCAAATATGTGGTGTAAATTGAATGTGCTACGTAACCATAAGGCATGTGGACAACTGAGCAATCTGTTGTGATGGCTGCTGGATTTCACTGATGTGAAATGCCCAAACATAATTTATAACACATAATTTTGCAGATGTTTGGAGTAACACAACTCAAAGTAGAGTCAGAGGAAAAGAAAGTTTATGTTTAAAGTTTTGAATTTAAATGGGAAACGAAAATTTACTTAGTTTGGCTTTTTTCTGTATGCTAATTTTTCTGGTTTTGGTAGGTATTCTTCCACTGTAGATCTGTATTACAAGTAGATAATCAGAGTTCTTTATAGCCTAGTGGACTTTCAGACATCTTGAAGGACAATGTTTACCTATAAGTGCAAATCAACTGCATTTTTTTATGATATAGAGTTTCAACTTCAAGTGTATGTTATGCTTAATATTTCAGATTGCAAAACGTGCACTGTCCTAGCATGTTAACAATGGTTACAGGAAACCTAAAAATAGAGAGCATTTATTTCTGTCAATTGAATTGTTGTTATCTAAACTCAAAATTTAACTTGACAGTTATTAGTAAAATGCCTGCTTTCTGTTTTTTTTTTCATTGATTATTGTCTTATATGATTAAGATTTTTGTCTTGATAACTACTTGACAGAGGAAAAAAATAAAGAAAAAAATAGACAAAAGACAAAACTCATGGAAGTTTAGATATCACTTTAAAAAATGTTGAAAAAAAAATATGGGGATAAAGCCCAAATGATATTTCCCTTGAACAACTCTTTTCTAAAATGCTTTTCATTTTTTTTCCAAATGCAACAGATTGCTGCATAAATCCTGACTTATAGCTGAAACTCTTAAACTTCAAAATTAATTATTTCAATAAACATATAAAACTGGAAAAGTTTTGATTTCTGATTGGGCTCTATTTGAAGAAATAACCAGGATTGAATAGACTGTATCTGGCTGGATTCTTGAAATTCTTTTGGCAATAAAAAGAACTTTAAGTAATCTTCAAAATGTCACTGTTAGTGTATTGATATAAGAATATCTTCTTGTGAAGAGGAACTTGTTTCTTACTGTTGTAAATGAAAAAGATGAAATTAGAGAAATTACAAATAATGCATTAGTAGGAATTAGACCATTTTCTCTTTGTCCTTTTACTTTTCCCTGCTACAATGTTAGTATTTGAAAGTAAGCCAACTTAAGCTAGTAAGTTGCTATTTTTCTTATCTCTTAACAAGTAAAAGAACTTTTATGTAATAGCAAATAAGGTTTTTAATTATTAAAATTCTTACAAGATTTCGCTTAGACTTTACTTTTATCAGGTGGGAAAACCACTCCTCAGTATCAGTTGAGGTATTATAATGATGTAGGTCTTAAATTTCTTTCTTTTTTTGTTTCATTTTAGTACTTGATCTGTATCTATATTTTACTTTTCATGCTTCATACTTGCTAAAAGTTGTTTTGGATCTTTTTATCTTTTGACTTAAAATCTTGCAGATAAAGTATTCCCAAGTAGCTGATCTTCTGATCCTGTGACTGGAAAACTAAAGTTAGTAGATACAATTAATCTGGACATATAAAACTTTAGTGGTTCCCTGGCAGACAAAAAAAAATAATTTCCTTTTGGTGAATGAGCTATACCTTAACATATTTTTCTATTATGACTTTCAGTGCAGTGTTCTGGAATGTACCACTGCAAAGCATGTAGTAATCTTGTAAGAGAATTCAGCAAAACTAGTTTCTTAAGCAAAGAATAATAGAATAATAGATTCATAGAATTGCTAGGTTGGAAAAGACCCTTGAGATAATTGGGTCCCACTGTACCTGCCCACTGTTAAACCGTATTCCTGAGCACTTCGTCTACCTGTTTTTTAAATACCTCCAGGGATGATGACTCAACTGTGTCCCTAGGCAGCCTTTTCCAGTACCTAATAACCATTTCAGTGAACCATTTCTTGATGTCTAATCTGAACCCCCAATGGTACGACTTGTGGCCATTTCCTCTCATCCTGTCACCTGTCACCTAGGAGAAGAGACCAAATACCCACCTCACTACAACCTTCTTTCAGGTAGTTGTAGACAGTGATAAGGTCTCCACTCAACTTCCTTTTCTCTAGGTTGAACAGCCTCAGTTCCTTCAGCTACTCCTCATAAGATTTGTTCTCCAATCCCGTGTAAGATAGAGATTGGAGAGTGTATAAGTCATGCACTATAAGTTAGAGGGAAAATGTTTCTATATTTAAGAAAGGCAAAGAAGAGGAAATAAAGAAAAGTATAGCTAGAAATTTGTTTGTGAGGGTTTGTTTTAGACCATCTGTGTTGTTCCTCCCTGCTACTCCAGGACTAATCTTGATGTGAGACTCACTGGTCTGTGTAAGGGGCCCAGGGTGACTGCTGTGCTGTACAAACTGGTTGGCACCAAGGCTTGCAGGGTGCTTGGTGCAGCAGCATCATTTCAGCAAAGCCTCCAAATTCCTTCCATCAGTACAACACAAATTCAGGAATGACCTAACCTCTCCACTCCTGGCAATATTTGATTGGGATTTATTTCTTCCACTAAAAGCTTTAGCGTCTATGAGTATAAAAGCTATGTATAAATCTATTGCAAAATTGTATCAATGTAGTCTTTCAAGAAACAAAGATCTTGACTCTTTATCTTGAGTGAGGGGCATTCAAAAGTGGAGAAGAGGGACCTATGTCCTTGCACCTCTTCCTATATGAGTTGCGCATTGGGTTGAGTAGAGTAGCTGTATATTGAAAAAGGTTCAATTATAATTGGGATCACTGTCAGACAAGGGTAGGCCATGTAGGGAGGTGGTTGAGTCACCACCCCTGGAGGTGTTTAAAAGACAAGTAGATGTCGTACCTGAGGACGTGGTCTAGTGGTGGACTTAGCAGGGCTGGATTGATGGTTGGACTCGATGATCTTAAAGGTCTTTTCCAACCAAAACCATTCTGTGATTCTGTCATATGTGCAATAACCTATCAGTCCAGAGCAACAGGATATGTTGGTGATAAACTATTTTCCCAATAACCTTATGTGAATTTAAGGATTTTTAATAATCTCAGATCTGTGAGAATAAACTAGGGTAAAACCCAGCAAATCTGCATTATTGTTTATTACAGTAAGTAAATCCTGTTGCACCATTAGAAGGACCAGAAACATACTATGAAAAGTACTTGTTCAGAGTGGCGTTTTCCTCAAAAAAAGTACACACTTCTTCATTAAAATGTAATATCTTAGAATAAAGGTTGAAAGGTTAGCTTCTTTTAAGTAAAAGCAACTGTCAAAGTCATGTCTGTTATAAAATTCTGTTCTCCGCACTACAGCAAATCTCTCTCTCAGCTAACGTCTCATTTGCAAGTAAACAACCAACCCGTGCTCTCTCTGCCTGAAGTAAGATGATGATTCCATCTGGCTGAAGGCTTACCAACTTGGGAATTATCATTGCAGCACCATTACTCTTACTCATTGTGTGTCCCCTTATTCTGCTTTCTTCTTTTTCAGAGCACAAAGTGGTATCTTTAAATAGATGACATTTTTACATCTAATGCATATATAATAGTGTTCGAGGCATCAACACGCTTTTCATAATTTCACACTGCTTTTTGAATTTACAGGCTTATTAAAATGTTCCCAGTTATTCCTTTTGTTTGCTGTGTGAGAAAGAGCTACAAATAGCAGGGCCTTTAAAAGTTGACTTGTTTGAAGTTACATGGTAAGGCAAAAAGAAGTTTTGCAGATGGAATTTATCTGCTGCCAGGTAGAAAGACTGTCCTTGAAAATAATGAGCTATTAAAATAAAACCACTCTGTTTTTTTAACTGATATTCCCATTAAATTAACTTTCCATGGGATAACTGTACTACTTAAAGGAACAGATGACATCAGAAGCAGTTTCATCAGTACTTTGCCAAACCATCTTCCTGAATAGAGCTAATATTGAGCTGTTAGAAATGTTTGCTTCTATTTTTGTCATGCTTTTGCTTCTTGAGTGTTTACATTAGATTTCTTTAATTGACTTATTGTACAGTGAGGTTATGACCTGGTTCCTAAACTTGAAGAAAGCACATACAGACAATTTATTTTTAAAAGAGATTACATTATCATCTTCCTATAGTTATTAAAGTCTTGAAGCAGCTTATGTTCCTGTCTATAAGCAATATATTTATTTGGCTGACAGCACTGTTTAAAAATATAGGAGGGCATGAAATACTACCCTAATGCCTATTGGAGATGAGCTATGCTGTACTGAGGTGGAAGAGGAGTGGAAGATGTCTGCAGGACCACCAAGACCCCCTACACGGAAAGAAAATATGACAAGTGGTGCTGAATGGGTGGTATTGTAGCCTTGTACTCTCAGGATAATCTGGTCAGTGCAAGGACAGTCATTTTCCTATATGCAAGGATGTTTAAGGATCCATTTTCTTTGGAACAAGTAGCAGATTTGGAGCAGATGTCTGGATTAACACCTTTCTCTCTGCTCTTCTTCAGGACTCAGTTCAGCAGCATACTGTCCTTGGCAGAGTTCATGGCAAAGCCAAAGTTTAGCTATGAATCATGAAATCAACCAATTCCTCTAATGACATATGTCTGCAAGATTTGCAGCATTTAACATTAAATATTTGTGCATGTGACATCAAAGTTGTTTTCTCATATGTTCTGAATGCATAGATTTTTGTTCAGAAATGTTGTGAACTAAACAACAGCCAGACAAATCAGGTAGAAATATAGGAATTCCTGAGTAAGGTGTGTAACTTTAGCAGACTTGATATAACCTTTAGAAGTTTAATATAGCAATCAACAGATTTCAGACCATTTTCAGATGGCTGTGAAGAGGGTGATATTTGCTGACTTGCAAAATCTCCAGATCTTGACTGTATCACTGAAGGAAAAGGCCAGATTTTTATTTAGACTCTTGACTTAGTTTTGGGTGGACTCCAACTTGCCTAAAGTTATCTGTCTCGATGTTCGATGTTTAATCTAAATTAGCCATTGGGCTTTTTCCGATGCTCATGGAGGGAGGCTGCTGCAAGGAGTGATTCACATCAGACTAAAATAAGTTGTTACATTACATGGTATCAACAGTGCTCTTCAGGACATTCCTTATGTCTCTGGGAAACTGAGCAAAGGGATATTGCTGAAGAAAAAGATGCAGTGTTTCTTAGAATTGATGCAGTTATTTTCATAACACTGGAGTGGTATTATTCCTCCTGAAGGCAGTTAGTTCAGAAGTTATCTATACTGGCCCATTTTCTGTGA
The DNA here is from genome assembly GCA_033558105.1 of Coccyzus lansbergi. Lineage (NCBI taxonomy): Eukaryota > Metazoa > Chordata > Aves > Cuculiformes > Coccyzidae > Coccyzus > Coccyzus lansbergi. Next base: position 1,296,374 of record JAUMJK010000211.1, on the reverse strand, counting down.
GTTAAAAAACAACCCAACATAATTAGTTCTGTTGGGTATTCTGCATTGGCATTTCATTGTATTATACTGATGCAAGACCTCCTTCTGAGCTCAGTCTTAGGTGTTTCTAACTACAACTTTGACATTATTCCTCCTACTGCATTTAGAAAAATAGCTGAGCTTTGTTACATTTTCTGTAATGTCCACAAGATACATAATTTCCGTGATTTCATTGTTAGTTTATAATAAATTTGGACCTTCCTTGACTCATGAACCCAATGAAGATGATCACAGAATTTTTGTCTGTAAAGCCTTTATTAAGTAATTCAGTACCTTACCAGGGTGAGGGCCTGTGGTTGGGCTGATTGTATACTAATGTTGTTTTGCCTTCCAGAGGCAGTAACTGTCATACGACGATGTTGCTAAAGATCTTAATTGCCTTAATGCATCTTGGTGTGCTTTGATTGTCTAAATACATTTTGGTGTGCTTTAATGCCTCTAAATTAATTAAGCAATTTAATACTGTTATTAAGTTTTGAATTCCATTACTTCAGCAGAAACATAAAGCTAATGTGATTGTATGCCATAGGAATGGAAGCACCTATGTTTTTAAGGATTATCCCTCAACATTGCAATTATTCACTAAATGTCTAGTTCAGAAGATTCACAGAACGGATTGCTGATATGCACTGAAGATCTTACCTGTAACTTATGATTTAAAATAAAAGGTCAAAATCCACAATTACAAGATTTCTTAGGAAAAAAAGAAGTATTAGAAATGAAGGCCGTTATGTCCAAATTAATCACAACAGCTTAAGTGCCTGCAGAAGCAGAAAATATGTTAAATAGAACATATTTGGAAGGAAGACAATATAGCCCATATTCCAGGGAAAGGCAATAATAAACAATACCCAAACCAACAATCCCTGCTAATCTAACCTGGGGACATTTCTTCTTACTTCCAAATTTAATTATTAGCTTAAAGAGGTATCTGGTAGTGAGGCATGTTATTTTTCTTAAATATTTAAAAATATAAGTTATCTCCATTTATACCATCTATTAAAAAATCATTATGCTTTAGGGCATGTAACTTCTACTATGAATGTATAGAAACAATACTACCACTCTGTTTTAAATTGAAATAGAGAAAGAAATGTATACAGGCAAAAAGCACATTTATCCCAGCTATGAGATACAACTGGGGTAACTCTCAGTTCTCAAGGTAAATGTGTACTTTTACATTTTTTATAGATGACAGCACTTCCATTATTACAATGACCTGTAAAATCATGGAATAGCAAAGCAGTGCTGCAACACAGGAGTAATTATAGTGAAACAGGCAGAAGTGCATGTTCTTATGAAATTGCCTGTGGAAGTCAAAGCCCACATACAGTGCATAGAGCTTCTGGTCCATACTAATTCTTTTTCCTGGTAGAGTGTAGGTGATTCTGTTCCTTTCATAGATACCTCTCATTAGATTTTAATCTTATGTATCACCAACTGAGTCTATATACTTTGAGTTGCTTACAGCACTTTTCTCATCTTAACCCATCTGAGTAGATGTATATCAACAACAAATTTTATTACACTGCCTTGTAGTAGTAACCAGTTGCAAGCTTTTTCTGATAGTTGGAGTTAAGTAAATTCTGTGCAAACCCAAACTTATATTATCTGAGCAGAGGAGTTAAGTGATGATAGGAAAGCCATTGGATACTTCCCCTGGGTTTTATGTCTAGTTTTAGTAAAGTATGGGCATCAGTATGACATAGTATACTTTGTAATTTTGGGAATCTAATTTGTTGATTAAATTGTGAATGTAATGACAAAATGTGGCATGACACAAGGGTTTCCTGTTAAGGTTATCTTGCAACATATCATTCCTTTCTTTTTTGTTCTTCTTTCTACCTTCTCCCCACAAGGCGAAAGCTGTTGAGCTTTTTAGTTTGTATGAACATTCAAACAAATTTCAACATAGTGATAGGGAAAGAAATGACTGAGCTGCTTTTATTGATACCACAGTTCTATTTACTACTTTAATACAAAATTAATAAAAATATTTTAAATATTAGTTAAAAATAGCTACACAGAAAGCCACACTGCAAGTTATCTACAAAACTTAACAGATTTTTGGACATGAGCAAATGCATTTAAAGTTTACTTATGATGTTCCTCCACAGAGGAGTAGGCGTATGTCCCTGCAGTGAGCAATTCTCTCAGTTTTTGATCCTCAGATCTCATGCCTTTGCAGTTGATCACAATAACACAGAAAAATAGTGAACAATGATTTGCATTTTTAGCAATGAGAAATTCTATTTAAAACCTCTCCAGCCTGGGCTTTTTTGTGGGCTTCAAGTCCTCCAGGGCATGTCCCCCTGATCCTGTGTGGACTGACAGGCAGTGTTTTGCTCCTTTTAAAATATCTTTTCCCTGAGGTGCCACCAGCAGGGCTGTGGGGCTGTGCCATGCTCTGCAGTAGAGCCACCGGAGCCAGCTGTGCCCAGCATGGAGCAGCCTGAGCACAGAGACCCAAATCGGAGGTAGATCCAAGGTCTGTTACATGATTTTATTGAATCTTTTAAAGTGATTTTTGCACTGAAGGTTGCATTAGTGCTGCCATGCATTTCTCAGAGAATCATAGAATTGGAAAAGGTTGGAAAAGACTTTTAAGATCATTGAGTCCAACCATAAACCTAACACTTCCAAGCTCACCACTAAACCATGTCCCTAAGCGCCACATCTACACATCTTTTAAATACTTTCATGCATGTTGATTCAATCGCTTTCCTGGGCAGCCTGTTACAATTCTTGGCAACCCTTTTAGTGAAGAAGTTATTCCTATTATCCAATCTAAAACTCCCTTGGTGCAGCTTCAGGCTTTTTCTTCTTGTTATGTGGGAAAACAGATGAAGACCCAGCTTGTTGCAACTTCCTTTCAAGTAGTTGTGAAGAGCAATAAGGTTTCCCCTGGCACTACTTTATTCCAAACAAAACAGTTCCCTCAGCTGGTGCTCATGAGACTGTGCTCCAGACTCATCACCAGCTTTAATGCTCTTCCCTGGATACACTCCAGCACCTTCTTGTATTGAGTGGCCTCAAACTGAACACAATATTCAAGTTGTGGCCTTACCTGCTGAGTCCAAGGGTATGATCACTTCCCTAGTGCTGCTGGCCACACCATTTCTGATACAAGCCAGGATGCTATTGACCTTCTTGACCACTTGTGCATGCTACTGGCTTATGTTTGGTTAGCTCTCAACACTGCCATGCCACTTTCTGCCAGGCATTTTTCCAGCTACTCTTTCCCAACTGTGTAGTGTTATATGGAGTTGCTGTGGCCCAAATGTCTCCAGGCCATGTAGGAGCCTCTCCCTCCTGTTCCTGGGAACACTGATGGCATCACTTCCTTTGAATGCCTTGGAAAAACTGCAACTGCAGGAGATGGTGCAGATGCCTTCATCTGAGTGTCTCAGGGTCCTGTCCCCAAGGCCTAGGAAGCTGCCTGCCTAACAAGGAGCTGCAATTCATGTTGAATCCAGACTGGTGCCCACTGTCCAGGCTATCGGCCCAATAGGACCACTTGCAGGTTTAGTGCTGATGGGTTTATGGGCTGGGTGGGCCTGGCTTCAGGTCATTCTTTCACTCCCTGGTGGTTTTACAACAGTGAGTTCCTTATTGAGGATTTAAAATTACTCTTTAGTTTAGAAGAAGAGAAAAGAAAGTGATTTCTTCAGCGCTACAAACAGATTCGGTAAAGCTTCTTGGATAAAGTGATATAATTCTGGTATGTACAATTACAACTGTTGAGTAGTATCTGTAACTCTTGGGTGTAGAGGGAGTTCAACATTTAAAATTTCAACACCTTTTTTTCTTTGCCTAGAGACATAATTTTATATGTTTGAATATAAAACCTGCATTGCAGCCACTGTCTGGGTTCATTTTAGGGGATTATTTAAGGTTTGCATATGCATACTGTTAACTTTCTTTTGATGTAAAAGAGTGGATTTTAGTAGGTGATTATTGCATCTCTTGCCAACAGTTTATCTCTTCCCTGTGCTTATAAACATCTTCATTAACCCCATTTTTTTTTCCATCCAAAGTTTCATTAAGGCAATTGTTGAGTAATTTTGTGTATACTTTTTACAGAATGGAGTTTAGAAAGAAATTAATGATTACTGAGATTTTCCTCTATTGCCTAGCAGGCATACTTAGGAAAGACCAAATTACAGGACATTTCCTGAGCACCCCAGCAGACAGGCAGCACATTTCCATTAACAGACTTACCATTCCTTTTCAGGAAAGTCCATCTGCTTCCAACTGATAAAGCACCATATTACTCACAGTGCATTTAACTGACTTATGATAGTTCAAAACTTATGCTTTCCCACTCTCTCAGATATACACACACCAGACAATGTAACTTGTGTACATAAGTCGTACTCAAATACTTCATGAAATACTGAAATTTCTTATGTTTTGTGAGATTTTTTAAACTCTTTTTTTTCCTGTAATCAGCGACACTGAAAACTACTGGAAGGGGAAACTTCTTTCTCAGTTACTGTGTCAGGAGGAGAAAAGGAAGTCAGTAAGAGGATCATGAATGTCTTAAAACTTTCAGGTAGTTTTTAATAGTGAAACTGTGTATGGAAGAAATGGAGCTATGTGTTTGCTCAGGACATCTTTTTCAGATAAGGTTGTCTTCCATGAAAAGGGTTATGTATGTTTTTTTCCATATATATATATATATATATATATATATAAAACCAGATTTAGATGTGCTGTGTAACGGATGGAGGACATTATGTACTCCCAAGGCTTACTTTGTCTCATCCTAAGCCAACAACTACAATACATCAGCTTAGTTGAGTGGTCCTTTGATGTGGCAGCTTTTCCTGCATTGACCACACAGCTTTTCCTGAACAGTTCATGGATAGATGGCTGTAACTGTAGAGATATCTAATGTTTAGTGAGACCACTTGCTTAATTATTAATGCTGATTACTGGTGAGCTTTCTGGTTTGGTTGGTTTAGCCACTATTGTCTGGTAGTGTTATGTAAAATTATACATGACATTTAACAAACTTAGGTTTAAAAAATTATTTTTTTAATCTAAAAAACAGAGGTGGTAGAAGTCAGGCATCAGTAATCACCCAAAGGAATCAAGATCTAAGAGAGATTGTAATCACTTCTCAAAATTTAAAATGCTTTTGTGATTCTAAAACAGATCCATAGAAAATATAAGTAATGAAGAGAGTAAAACTGAATTACCCTCCTAGTAGTTTTTCCTGCTGTTTTCTTTTCCTGACTGCTTATGCTGATGATTATATTCAGACACTGTAGTGCACTTATGTGATGCTTTCTATGTGAACTGACCTGAGTTGAACACCTTTACGCCAAGCAGATCTAACTATTTCCAAAACAGCCACTCAACTTTGCCAATAAGATGCTGGAGTCACTATTGTAGAGTGAAACAAATGTGTTATGTCTAGACTGAACAATTTATGAGACGTATATAAGACTAACAAGTTAAAATAATACCTGAAATGTCTGGATTTTCTTTTACCATACTCCTCAGAACCTGAAAACTAAATGAAGCCTTCTAGTTACTCAGCAGCTGAAACAGATTTGGCTGAGTCAGTTCTGTGAATTGACATCTCTTTGTTGAGAACATTGCCTAAGTTCAAGATGCTGATCATTAATTTCTCCCTCAGTTGAACTGGATGAAAGAGACAAAAAATTATTCTTTTCAGTCATCTTGAAGAAATAAAAATTGAGCAAGTTGGATGAAATGTTGTGTGACGTTGAATTTCTCCTTTTAATTTGCCTTTATGGAGTTTCTGCTACAAACTCAGAAATGCAGAAGATTATTCAGTTCAGTGGGCACTCAGTTAGCATCTGCACAATATAGGAAGAATTTGTCTTTATAGCTAGTGTTTATAACATCCATAGGACATCAGTTTATCTTTGAAGTCCAAGTTGGCAGAATGGGTCTGTACCTGCTTCCGTCTCTTTTTTAGGATATTCTAGAACCTTGTTCTTTAATGTAGAAGAATAGTTCAAACCAATGTTTTGCAAGTGTAAAGTGCAAATCAAACAGGTTTTCATTTTCCCTGATTTAATCTTGGGTACTTAACAGGTTAGCAACCACATGTAATGATGTCTATTGCAGCTCACTCTCACAATACCTATAAACATCAATCTCCAAATGTTTGTGTCAAGCAACAGCCTTTCTCTCTTCTAAAGGAATCAGATTGAAACAAGGTGGAAAGGTGTGTGTATAAAACTTCAACATAGTTACATCAAATGGACCTTGATCTTCTGTACAACCTGAATAGTTAACTGGTTTTGATTGCTTTTCAAAGAGTTTATTAGTTTTGTTTTTAATGAGGAAGTAGTTTATTGCTAACTAAAAATATAATAACTTGATAGGGGAATTTTTTAGCATTATTAAAATTCCGTATTTAATTGCCAGAAATTAATTTCTCAGCTAAAAGCAGGGTCAAATAACTTAAATGAGGCTTCCTCTTTCAATTGTTTTGCACTCTTAAAAGTGTATAAGTGACTTTAAACTGGCTTTTGTCATGAAGCAGATTTTTAAAAAATATTTTTCTACATTGATATTGTGAATGAGAAATGCTTTCCATCCTTTATATTTCCTGTATAAAAAAATGATTAACAGTTAGTTTTTTAAGAGTTTCTAAGTGTTCTTGTTTTATGTGTGATGGTATGTAATTCCACCATGGACTTTTAGGGACCTCAATTAAACAATAATTGGTACATGCTATGCAAATTATAGTTTGAATACATGGCTGAATTACAAAGGCTACATCAGTAATTACTAATTATGAATTACTAATTTCTGTATCACTGGAATGAAATACTGAAAACAGAGCTGCTGTTTTGACGAGTCTGGAACCATCCTTTCTGAGCTGAAAAATCCATCTCTCCCACTGAAGGCTCCATAACATCCTTACAGAGCTTCTGCCTCACTTAACAAGCAAAAATACCCTTCTACGTAGGAGGCAGTTAAATGTAGTGCATGAGCTCCCTGCCTGCTCCTTGCCTCTTTCTGAGTGTTGTGACTTTCCACTGTGCAGTGAGATTTCCTTGTGCTGCCCTTCCTGTGCATTGCCTGTCTGGGAGCAGTGGCAGAAATAGACTGAGTAGCAGTGTAACAGCTCCACAAAGAAATGCCTTGGAAAATATATGCTTCTATAAGCGATTGTCTCACGTCTAAACATTTATCTGGGCTGAGGGGTTATCAAAGGCTGCTCTTATGAAAGGGTTTGTCACACTGAGACATCCAGGCTCCTTCCAGTTAAGAACTACATGGCATTGTTTGTAACACTAATAATGCATATTCCTTCTTTCCTGGCTGTATTTCATCTGATGTTCTTCCTTTCCACGTACTCTTGCAAGTTCAGCCACTCTTGTCTTCGTTTGATGTGTTCAGATTTTCTTCCACTGTAATGAATTGTGCTCTTGGCTGTGCAGGGTTAATAGAGGGAGTGACTGTTTTTCAGGATAGTGAGAAGAGGAGGGGGAAACCTTCGTGATTAATGCTGTATCAGAGTGGTGTTAGAAGTACCATGTTGATATGCACAAATGTACATGGGTAGTAAATTTGTATTTTCTTCCATATTGAAAATGGAGTGTAGCTTCAGTCTTGTTTGTTGATAATCTCAGCCTTGGTGGTGGTGGTTTGTTTTGTATTTGTTTTTTTGTTTATTTTGGTTTTTTTTTTTTTTTAGTTCCTGAGAAACTCAGCATCCAGCATAACCAGTGTGTTCTCTCTCTGGTCTGCTACCTTCTTTTTATAACACTTGGGAGTGAAATCCCTTGGCATGCTGGTAAAGGCTGAAACATTGAGTGAACACATAGAGCATCTGTTGATTCAGTACCACTCTTCTGTGTTTAAGTTATTCAAAGGGGTCTTGAAGCCTTAGGCTGCAATGGCATGCAGTAAATGGGATAATAATGGCAGATGGTTCTCCTTGGCACTAATTATGTATAATGAAATGGAACATAGTCATTAGTGGCTAATCCTCCTGCACTTCTGATTTAAGGAACTTACAATTTTTGCAGCGACAAGTATGTTGTTTAGGTTTTAATTATTGTTATTTTTGCTTCCTCTGTACTTATGTCAACTGTTAAAAAGCAACACTGTGTTAAAAGCAGCTAAAAACATAATACGTGGAATACATTAGGGGAGTTATTTTTCTAACTTTACATCTTCTACATGAAAGGTAGTATTCCAAACCAGCTTCCTAAATTGGTTAGCTTGAGAGACTGCATGGTTTGGGAAAGAAAAGGAGAGCCCTGTTCTTACTAGACAGGCTCAGGATCCCATCTCTCGCTGTGCCCAGAGGTGCCAATTTCCAGGCACAGGCCAGACAAGCTCCCTTGCTGACTCAGCTGCATACTTTTTGTGCTGCCTAGGAGAAATTTTTATTCTCACACCAGTTTGGTCAGTGGGCTTGAAAAATCATCTAAAAATACTGTGATCACACATAGCCATTTGGCAGTAGGTGTGAGCAGCCCAAAGGCTTGTCAGTTGCCATCTTATTTCCAGTGCTGCAGATCTGTGATAGATGCATGCTTGAATTGTTCTGTTTTCAGCTAGGTCTCTAAGATTTAAATATATACATGTATATTATTCAGCTATAGAAAGATTAGAAAGTATTAATAACTTTTGTCTTTTATTGGCCCAAAGAAGTCCTTTTGGCTTATATGTCTGTGTCTCCCCCACCTGTCCTTTATCTATTTTAATAATTATTCTTCTGTCTTCTTTTTTTGTTCACAGCCTACATGCTGACATGCTACCAGTTTTGTTTCCAAAAGAGGAGTTCACAGAACTACACAGTGCCTGATCCAACTAGCTGCTTTGATGTTCCTCACTGGACCATGTAGGTAAAATCCAAAGAAACATATATATTCACTTTATGTCTTTACAAGTATGCAACGTATCACAAAACAACTGATTTTTTACAACAGTGCTCACTTTGCAGAATCTGGGTCTTTTAGGATTTATGAACTCCAAAATGATTTATTATGGCCCTATACATTTGCCATGTGTTTTATCATCAACCGACACACAACTGTAGACCATCATAAGTCACAATGTGTTTGGTCTTGTTGCCACATCTGGGAACACCACGGTGATCTAAGTAAGTGAACTTTAATTGTTAGCTGCAGATTTTTTTTTTTTTTTCTTTTTTGTGCTAAGCACAAAACCCGGTGGAGAAATTGAATAAATTCTCAAGCAGTTGGCCTACCTTGACCTTCTTGTTACTACAGCTGCACAACTAGCAGAATAAGACCTAGCCAGGGTAAGAGCTAGGCTGAACTGGTTTACATGAGTGAACCTCTATGCCTGTCTTAAGAATAGAGCAGTATCGTGGTCTTGGCAATCAGGAGAAAGATGTCTTCTGTTATACCTGTTTACTGTGTTGAACTTCTGCAAAAAAACTTCAAGTTTTCAATTAATTTCAGAAAAAATAAAAAATGTAGCTGATATTCCACTTCCAGGATTTCCTTGCAGAATATTTCAGTCTTCTTGTAGTAGAGGTGAGAATCCAACAGGTGAAATTCAATTTATTGAAAAGTGTGGTTTCCCTTCTGGTTTTGATGTGCTTCTGGAGTTTAGTTTCAACAAGTCATTTCCCTCTGAAGAGTAAACCTAGACAAAGCACTAAATTGTTCTGATTAAACTACCAGTATTCATTATCACTTGACAGCTTTCTCCCATGTACGTTACACTGTTTCATGTCTCAGTTGTGGTGGCATTTAAAAGAATTTACATTAATTGGTAGGCTGCAGTGTTTATGTCTATGTTATAGCTGGTGTTTCTTTTATATTCATTGCATATTCCTCTAAGATTTCTGCTTTCATTTGCATTTCTAATTACATGGAAGTGAGCTGTAAACACGGATATGTAGCAGTAGATTTGATGACCTGTTTCTACTCATGCTAGTACACTGTCTTTACATGGAAAACGTTCTCCTCACATACTTGCTTTAGCGACTGTGGCACTGACAGTTATTGTGATTGTTTCTAGAGCGTCTTGAAATTTCTGTCACTCAGTTCTATCAGGAGAAACTTTCTAGCAAAGTCTTCTTAGGAAAGCATTTTCACAGCTTACTGTTTGAATCTTTATAGCTTCCATACTAAGGGTAGATTTTTCAGATGAATTTTGAAACCATGTTTACCCCTACTTTCATATCCTGAAATTAGCACATGATATCTAAGCACTGTTACACTGCTGACCATATTCAGTTACAGTTGGTTTTAAGTGGTTTTTTTTTTTAGGTATTTTCTGTAAGGTGAAAAGTTGTGAGTTTGGTTGTTCTTTTTTTATTTTTTTTCTTTTTCAGACAAGAGAGTTTCTGTTAATAAAATAAGGAAAACACAAGTTTTCTGGTTTAGTAGTTAAATTTAAGTTGTTACAACTCATAAGTGGGTTGCTAGTTCTAGATTGGAGGAGAGACTCATGCTTCCTGTTGTGAGTATCCAGAATCCTCCCCAGCTGTAACTGACAGATAGGAAAGCAATCTGAAAAGATATTTATTATGCTGGAGAGGGTATTGAGTCTGAGGACAATCCCTTTTTTGTAGGAATTAGTGGCATAACTATTCCTTGGCAGGAAATGTTTTACTCTGTGCCAAAATTCAGAGTACCCCAAAGGGACTGGAATTGAACTCTATTCAGTTTTAGCCTAAAAAGAACAAAGAAAACACCTGAATTAATATAATTAACTTCTGCCAATTTTGTTACAGTCCACATCTCTCTCTTTCTCTGTATAAACATGTATTATTTAGACTCTGATGTTATAGAGGGGAAACAACAAGCAAAAGTTAAAGGGTCAAAGCATCAAGCCATGTAATCTGTCTGCAAGAAATACAGCAACAAAGTTTTCTGAAAGACAGAAATGGATATTGTTTTTTCTCTGATACTAAATTAACAATAACAAAGCCATTCATGCAAATAAATCTAATTGATTGTTTAGATTTACACCACATTGTCATGCTACCTCTTAAGGGATGATATGTATAAAGAAATAATAAAATAATATGTTTTCCTACCCATAAATGTGCAATGCATTAAACAGAATTTGTCAGTTCATCTGAACACGTTACATTAGTCAAGAGGAGTAGCATCATTTTGCTTAGAAAAAGTGCATTAGCTCAGCTGTTTGGGCTGTCAGAATGTTAAAATCTTGCCTCAGATGTAAGGGTAGTGGTCATTGTGACATACATTTGTCATTTAATACAAGTAATACTTGTGGTTTAGGAGCTTTTAGCAAAGTATAGTTATCTGCAAAGGTTGTGGTACAGGCCCGCTCTGTAAGAGTACAAATGCTAACACAATTGGTGTAACTTACAAGTTGAAACTAGATAATGCCTGATTCAAGAGTGAGGGGAAATGTCTTTTCTTAGAAGCTTTGTACAGTAGTATTTGCATGTTTATTATTAAAAAGAAATTTAATGCATTCAAATTTATTCATATTTGTTCCATATAGTCATAAACATGCCTAAAAATATTTTTCCGTATTTAAACATCTACTTGAAAGTTTGTGATATTTATAATATCTACTAACTTAACCAAAATTTTAAGTCTGTAGCATTGATGTTTGTTTTATAAAGGAGTGACACAGAAATATTTGCTCCTATACATTATCCATTGAAAAATGATTCAAACCTTTAAGGCAGAGAACTGTCGTGAGTCCACACTTTAAGCAGTTGCACAATCAGCCCAGCCTTAGAGTGCTTACTTGCTTGGTCCCTTTGAAGTGTCTTAGCTTGACATTATTTCAGGAGAAGCATTACAACTTAGGCCATTGTATATTTATGGCTAGCATGTTGAGTTAATGATTCATCCAAGAGAACAAAACATACTATACTATTATATTTTAAATAGATGATTAGTGCCAGAAACTAATTTTCTAAAGGAAATTCCCTCTTTGTCTGTTGATGGTCAGTAGAGAACATAGACTGAGGTTCAATTTATTAATTAATATTTGCATATTAATAAATTGATTACTTTAATTACTTGGAGGAAAAAAGGTGGCATGAAACATCCTGAAAGAAAGTATACTTTTAATACTGGAATTTTTTTGAGGATTTGTGATTTAAGTGAAAGATGGAAATATTTACATATTTAAATTTAAGTATACAAAATATAATTACTGAAGCTCCCTCTAGGAGATAGTATAAACAATTCCTCTTTTGTTACATACATTAAAACAATTCTTCTTTTGTTACATACATTAAAAACTCAGGTGGTGTGATTATTCCATTCCCTCTGAAAAATCACATAGCTTTTACTAGCAAAGATCTTTCAACACCTTTTTCAGAGGAAAGACTATTAGTTTTTGGAATAACATATTTCTATTTTCTATTTCCTCTGGCATTTTAAAAAAATCTTGGATTTTCTTGTCACGTACTTCACATCATGTTTAACTTGTGAGGACTGACTAGTTTGCAGCAGGAGGTGGTATATGAGATACAGACTTGAGGAAGAGCACAATTTCCATCACCACTTCAAAGGAAATACATTATAAGTAAAATACATTTCTCTAGGGGCTTACAAAATGATTCTGTTTATAATTTAAATTACATTAAGCTAAATAAAATAGTACAGTAAAATCCTCGAGGGAAAAATACTTCATTTAAGTTTGAGCAGTATATTGCTTCCATTAATTGGCAGTATTTTATTTTCTCTCTCTAATAACTTATTTTTCATTGACTATATATAATTAGAAGTATGGTCACTATAACAGAAGTAATTTTTTTTCCCATTTTGTGTTCCAAGCCCTTCTGTTCAGTAGATCACTGTAGTTTTATTTACCTATCTTCTTTCATTTCTGATATCTTTATTCCTGGTGACTAACCCTCTGAGAATCAGTGTCTCACAGAAGATTACCATTACATATTCAACTTAATCAAATTTATATTGGAACTCAGACTCTAAACCAGCCTGAAGTTTTGTTTCGAAATCACGGTGTGTGAGTCTTTCTTCTGTTGGTTAGTTTTAGAGTCTGCTCATCCAAACCACACACATTGCTTTTTCCAGGGTGCTCAGAAGGGTAACTTTTGAGCAGAACCTGAAGCACAAGAAAGAGAACCCATTTTATAAATGTAACTTGGAGGCAGAGAGGAGATGCTGTACATACATATGTACATGTACATATATGCATGTGTGTATTTTGTTATCTACAGATTTAAGATCATATATGTTTGTGCATGTGTGTACATGATATTTGCTAGTATGCATATAGTTTCCTTTCTTTACTTGCTATTAGTTTATGCCTATTCAGTTTCACATGGAATCCTGACAGCAAATTCCACTTCATGTGAAGATAATGTGACTGCCAGGAGAGAGTGACTAGGAAAATATTGGAAAACCTCACTGAACTATCTAATTATAGGAGTGATTTATTCCACTTCCCTTTTTCACCTTGTGACAAGAGACCATACAGGCTGAACTAAATCAGTTTACTGTTCTTAATAGCATGGAAGGTGAAAAATCTGTAGTGCTGAGCTCCTCTAATATTGATGGGTTTTCAATACGGGAATCAGTAAAAATAGTCTATGCACATATTCGCTTACAGAAGCTGAACCAGGTTGTACAGTAGAAGCAGACCAGTCCCATATGCAATACTTATTCCTACTTTAGGGTCACCTCTCAACCAGTCACTAACTTCACATTAATCTCCATTTAAAGTCTAAATCAAGTTTTGTGTTTCATATAAATTAAGTGATTAAAAATATTTTTCCGATGAAAAATAAATCTTTACAGCTAAATATTAATGATACTGATATATAAAAAGAAAGAAACCATGCACAAATTTTCCCCTAGTTTTTTAGTGTACTTTTTTTTAAAGATCACTTTCAAAAGGCAATAAAAATTAAAATTAACACTGGATTAAATAAAAACTTTCTTGACTGGAGAGTTTAATGTTAGACTGAATAAACCTTGAGGGGAAAAAAGGTAGTACAAAATATCAGAGCGTAGACATATTTTCTGTTGTCTCAGAACCTAAAAATTTTACAAAAAAAGTAAGAAGACTTAGTCACAAAAGTGACTAAAGAAATTACTTCAGTATGCTTTCTAAGATTTTCATTAAGGCTTACATAAGCTTATAGTTTCATTGTATATTCTTAGGAAACATTACCTTTTCCTTTCTGTTTGATAAGAATATTATTTTTTTTCTGCAATGCTACTTGCATGCATTTTATTAACTAGTTTTCATTCCTACTGTAGTTACCATGTGCTAAACAATAGAAATAATGAATTATACTATATTTTGTCAAGTAGGAATTGATCTGAATTTTTCTGTATTGTTTTCAACTTTCTCCAAATTGGGAGTGCTGGTGGATGAAAAGCTGGATGCAAGTAGCTAATATGTGCTCACAACCCAGAAAGCCAACCTGGGCATCCGGGGCTGCAGCAAAAGAAATGTGACCATCAGGTCGATCGAGGTGATTATTCCCCTCTACTCTGCTCTCATGAGACCCTACCTGGAGTACTGCATCCTGCTCTGGAAAGACGTGGAACTATTGGAGCAGGTTCAGCGGATGGCCACAAAAATGGTCAGAAGGATGGAAAGGCTGAGAGAGTTTGGGTTGTATAGTTTAGAGAAGAAAAGTCTCCATGGAGACCTTATTGTGACCTTTCAATAATTAAATGAGGGTTATAAGAAAACAGGTACAAACTTTTTAGCAGGGCTTATAGTGATAGAACAAGGGGTAATACTTTTAAACTAAAAGGGAGTGGATTCAGACTAGATAGAAAGCAGATGTTTTTTACAATGAAGGTGGTGAAACACTAGGACAGGTTTCCCAGAGAGGTGGCAGAGGACCCATACATGGAACCATTCAAGCTCAGACTGGATGGGGCTCTGAGCAACCCAGTCTAGTGGAAAGTGTCCCCGCTTACTGCAGAGGGTAGGATGAGCTTTAAAAGTTCCTTGTATCCTTTTCATAGGAATGGTTGGACTCGATGATCCTGTGGGTCTCTTCCTACCTGGTGATTCTATGATTCTAAACCACACTATTTTATGATTCTATGAAATTTATTCAAAAATAGTTTTCATTTTGCAGTTAAATAACAACATGATTAAATATTATTTTTACTTCTTTGTCTCCTATCCCTTTCCACCAACCTTAAAGTTAATAAAGAAAAATTTTATTGTTTTAATAAATGTATATGCATTTATCACCACATATTTTATTTAGTTCTCTGGCTGGGATGGTTTGTGGTAGACTGAATAAAAGTGTAGTTCCTCATTAAAAATCTCAAAGTCTTGTACAATGGAAGTCCATCTTTCTGTAGGTAAATGCATGCTTCTATTGCTTACTAAAATCCAACATCCCAAGATAGTTCAGGTTGAACTCTCAGGTCTGACTGCTTGATCATAAAAAGAAACAAAAGCCCTTGGAGAAATTCAGGTTGGTAGCAAACCCTGGAGAAGTGGGGTGGGAGGGCAGTGGTCCTAATTCTAAAGTGTCCAAAATTTTCATTACAAAATATTTTTATTATTTTGTACATATAACAACTTGCCTGGTCTGTAGTTCTATGACTCTGAACAACAATCTCATCTCACATCTATGCCTTTCATATTGTCTTATGATGCTATAGGACTGTTTTGAAATATCCCCTCAAAATCACACTCTTTTGCTATTATTATTCTGCAAAGGGATCTGAACAGCCTGGACCGCTGGGCTGAGACCAGTGGCATGGGGTTTAACAAGGCCAAATGCCGAGTCCTGCACTTGGGTCACAACAACCCTGTGCAGTGCTACAGACTAGGAGAAGTCTGTCTAGAAAGCTGCCAGGAGGAGAGGGACCTGAGGGTGTTGGTCGACAGCCGACTGAACATGAGCCAGCAGTGTGCCCAGGTGGCCAAGAAGGCCAATGGCATCCTGGCTTGTATCAGAAATGGTGTAACCATCAGGTCCAGGGAGGTTATTCTGCCTCTGTACTCAGCACTGGTAAAACCGCTCCTTGAATCCTGTGTTCATTTCTGGGCCCCTTACCACAAGAAGGATGTTGAGGCTCTGGAGCGAGTCCAGAGAAGAGCCACAAAGCTGGTGAAGGGGTTGGAGAACAGATCTTATGAGGAACGTCTGAGAGAGCTGGGGTTGTTTAACCTGGAGAAGAGGAGGGTGAGAGGAGACGTCATTGCTCTCTATAACTACCTGAAAGGAGGTTGTAGATAGGAGGGTCATTGGGCACTGGAACAGTCTGCCCAGGGAAGTGATTGATTCACCTTCCCTGGAGGTGTTTAAGGCATGGGTGCACAAGGTCCTGAGGGACATAGTTTATTGGGTGATTGGAATGGTTGGACTCGATGATCCGGTGGGTCTCTTCCAACCTGATGATTCTATGATTACTGTTTTAAATAAGTGAAAATGAAAGACTGCAGTACTAAAGTCTGGTATTATGTTACTTAAATGTACAAAAATGTTTTTTAACACATATCTGTAATGTAAAACATACTGCATTTATATAGTTTTTAGCCATTTCTTTCTGTTTTTCTCATTTAGCCTATGAGTTTTCTGGAGACTGTATTTTGTCTGATGAGATGGTTGCTGCTATCAGAATACAAATGATAAAAGGTATCACAGTGGAGGTGTCAGTCCAGCTGCAGTTGGTAATCAATGTTGCTTTGAAGCAGAGATTGTAAGAGGAAAGGAACTGGTCGAAACAAAGAACTCACATTTTAGCTTTTCCCTGGGATTTTTCAACCTTTTTTTCCATTTTAGACATCAGAGGAATAAGTGATTAAAAAGCTAAGCTTTATTTTCAGTTCTTGGGCACTTGTGCATGAAAGCCAGGGTATTTACAGGCACCTTTAGTAAGATGGTCACTGCTGATTTCAGTTCTTGGGCACTTGTGCATGAAAGCCACGGTATTCACAGGCACATTTAGTAAGGTGGTCACTGCTGATCTTTCTAGTGTTGAGTGAATGACAATGCTTATGCTTTCATACCAGTGCACATCTTCTGGAAAACGGCTGCATTTTATTGGGACACTAATGCAGACCTGATCCTATCCAGTAAGGTGCTATGGGCTGATTCCCTAAGGTATAGCAACTCTCAATATCATAAATTTAGCCTCTGCAGGTATTTATTTTAATCAGTTGTTTGTATGACAGAAAAATAAGATTCCTCAATGTTCGAAATGTTTTAGATCTGTTCAGTGAATATTTTGAATAGGTGACTTTGAGTCAAGCTTATTGTGTCAGAATAAATTATGCTGGTCCTAACTAAGGCTTGCAGCATGTACTGGTGCAATATGTACAGGAGAATAGTTAGAATCACATACACTGCAATATGTAATTACTTTGTTGGGACATTTGTAAAACTTATCCTAGTGATCAATAGAAAAGAAGAAATTGATAGTGTTACTTTTTTCTATAGAAGATATTACATCCCTTATGTTAATTTATATTAACAGGTTAACTGTGTTGACTCAAAGTCTTACGTGCAGTCGTTGACTGTTTCCTATGTAATCAACTAGGTGATGGAGCTGCAGGCAACACAGCTTGCAAGAGGAGACTTTTCAGCTTGATTTCTGATTTTCAGGTGAGCTGTAGGCACCACACCAATACCATTTCATCTAAGGTTATTGCAAACCCGGTGTGACTGTGCCAAGAGTTTTGAACAGCTGGAGGCTCAGGTGGGATGAAAAACATATATTGGGCTGACATTTGCCAGCTTGACTGATTTGTAAAAGAAAACTCAAGAAGCAATGTTTTGACATATAATTTGTCAGTGTCATTTTTATTAAAAGGATGTAATGTCTGTCTTCAGAAGTACTGAGTCAGATCTTCAAGGTGTGTTACTCTGAGTAAATTTTAAAAGTATATCTTCCCTTCTGAAACATTAATGTATTGGTACTCACAGGTCCTTGAGGAAAGAAACAACAGGTGTTTCACATGAGTATTCTTTTCATATGGGAAACATCAAGGTGAAGGCTGCCATATGCAATATTGTTTTACTTCTCTGTCCATGGAAAATAAGTTACTTTGTATACTAAGGTATTACCCAATGCACCCTGGGGAGAGGATGTGAACTCTTTAAGTGTTTTATCTTTTGTTTGCTCTTTCGTGAGCTGCATTTCTACTTTCTTCACACTGCATCTATTCCTAGTGATTCCTTTTCCTCAAATAGCAGCCAAGGTTGACTAATTCTTATAATCCATTCTCTTTATGCATCTATCTTGTTGGTACTATTTGAATTATATGCCTAAAACTCAGTTGGAATTAATAAAGATGTAAAATACTGACAAATCTATTTTCTTATTACTCTTCTTTTTAATAGGGGAAAACCCAGAACCCTAAGGACTACAAATCCATGTCTTACATTAACAGGGGTCCTATTAGCTGTGTTTTTGGGTTTCTGTAATTGATGAAGAGGCCTTTGGGATAAACTGTACCATGTAGCTACCAAAAATATGTGTGGTTGTGTAATGCGTTAGATGTTGTTAACTGCTTAAATTAGTTCCCTAGTGCACACATGTGCATTCATTACTACTTGTAATATGTATCAACAGTTTTAGCTATTAAAAAAATAAGTTCAAACTCTGCCACTGCCATTAATTTGCTCAGACCATTTCTCTGTACATATGAGATTTTTTTGGAATGGATCAATAATTAGTGGTAT
This sequence comes from Coccyzus lansbergi, assembly GCA_033558105.1. Classification (NCBI taxonomy): domain Eukaryota; kingdom Metazoa; phylum Chordata; class Aves; order Cuculiformes; family Coccyzidae; genus Coccyzus; species Coccyzus lansbergi. The sequence continues at coordinate 1,277,731 of JAUMJK010000211.1, read as the reverse complement.
TTTTGATGAGGTTTCTTCTTTTTAAAGGTAGTTTAGTAATATTATTTAAGTGATTTCAGTGAGTCTAATTATCTTTTGACAATTTAAAGAAATGAAAAGTACAAACCTTGAACTGGGAAAAAATGCTTATATTCTTCTTGTGCCCAGATTTCTGCTAATGCTCCCTGTGGAGTATAATAATTCTGCAGGAAAACGTCTATCAGTCATACTAAAACAGAGAATCAAGGAAATAAATCTTCAAAACCTTCAAGACAAGAAGGTACGGAGCTGCCTGAAACAGAAATATCTTTAGAAAAATTGTTTCAAGTTGCAAAGACTTATTTCTAAGAGAAAAGAAAAAAGAGAGACAGAGGAATATGATAGTATATTTAACAACACTTATAGGAGACAGGACTTCTTTTAAAAGTCTTTTGGAGGACCCCTGTATACTAAGCTACATAGAATTTAATCTGCCTGTGAAAGATGAAAGGATGAGGTGAGCCTGCCAGAATTTAAGCCTCTGCTTCCAGGGAGCCTAGGTTTTTCTACCTCAGTGATTATATCTCAAAGCTGCTTTCTCTGGCTATAAATCTCTCTAAATCATTGGTTTAAAGAATTGTATGCAAACTTACTGCATCTTCATGAGGTATTGAAGAGTCTCCATTATTTCAGTGCAGGAACCAAGACTGTGTGTCATATTTGAGAGAAACACAAACTGTTCTTTGTTGGTTTCTTCTTGCTCAGTACTTTTTCATTTAATATACTTGTGGCATAAATAATAATGCACAGCTTTGATTAACCAGTTCAGTTTCTGGTGTAGAGATTCCAAATTGTGCAGATATATAGTTCTGTATATCAGATTTAGAAAGTTCCTACAGATTAAGCCAAAGGAATTATTTCCTTCATCTGTGTATTTATGTATGTATATATTTGTTCGTTTTATGTGCTACATTTGCCTTCATAACTACAAGTTGAAAACCAGTGGAGATCTGTTGTTCCACTTTTGTGAGGCTTAAATATTCATTTGATAATGGAAATACAGGAAAACAAGTGATTGCTTTTCATCTCCTATTAACTTTATATTTTAAAAAGGCTGGACTTTGTATTGGAGTTTCTATATAAAAGCAGTATTTTTTAAAAAAAAAACAAGAGTATTGTATACAATTAATATCAATGAAAAAATTATTTTTCTTGAAATTTATTATTCAATCAGCGCCTATTTTAATTTCAGTGACAGTCTATACATTGTCTGTCATCACAAACTTACTTTAAGTTAAACATGATCACATATAGCAAATGGTTTTGCATTTTTTAAATTTTAAAATGGTATTTATTTTTGTTTAACTTGGAATTTTTCATATACCATGTTATAAATAACCTAAACTGAGACTTGCTGCATCTAGGAATGAGCTGATTCTTTGAGCTCTTTAGTTACATCAATTTTCATAAGAATAACAAAAGATTTCCCACATAAAAGGGGACAGAATAAGTGAAACTTCACTGTGTCATCTCAGTACTGCTTCGTTTCCAGATTTTTCTAGTGATCTGGCTATTAGTGAACTATACATGTAGACATTTCATTTTTCATCCTTCGTATAATCGCTATCATGGATGGAAAGTACATAATAAATAATGGTGAGATCTTTAATTTTCATTAATTAAATAGAAAAATACGTATAAGAAAATAAAAGAGTAGTAATTGATTAATGTCTTTCTTTTGTAATAGTAGCATCTTCATGAAAAGTGTGTGAAGATGTAAACTGGTTGTAGATTTCTGGAAGTGTCTAAAGGAGGTTAAACTTTAAACAAGTTTTAGAATTTATTTTTTTTTTAAGAATAAAATAACCTATTTCTGAGAATTTCCTGACCCAGAATAACAGAATTACTAGATGCTGGAAATGGCTGTAAACTCAGTTGTAAGTGAGGATTGTATCAGATAGAAGCACACAATTTCTGAGCTTTGTGCCAGTGGGAGGGACGTGAACCTAGGATTTTTCTGCCCCATTTACAAGGAGTTGAGTAGCAGTAGCAGCAGCAATAATCCTCTGGGAAAAGTAGGGCATTACTTCAGTTCTCACCTTCATGCAGATGTATGAAAAGCAGGGGGGTTGGGATAGTCTGCTTTATCTATTTTTTATTAGAAACATCAAGCATGATCAGCCCTTTTCTGTGTGCAAACACATCTCAGAAAAACGTGGGTATCTGGTTGGCGGTGACTAAGTGGACTAATACGTGTTTCACAAATGTAATAAAGTGGAACATGTATATGATACTGTTAATCTCAGCATAGTACAGGTGGCTTTTATCTGCAAGTTCTGATAATGACTGGATAGGAAGCATGGATAAACCATGGGAGGCTGCCAGCTCAGATGAGATCTCAGTAGGCAAGGACTTGAGAGCACAGGTGTCTGAAAGCAAGAGAAGCTCTGACTTACCCACAGATGCAGGTGCCTGTATGGACGTATCTGTTGCAATGCTTAGCCCTCCACAGAGGTATACAAGTGGACAGGTGTGGATATGGTCTAAGCTTCAATGTCATTTTAAAGGAGTTTAACAAATTGTTGTAGGTACAACTGCAAGTAAAAGATTCTACAAAATCAACACTATAGGCATGTTTTCTGTTCATAGAGCAAACTGTGTTAGAGCAAGCTGGCAGGAAATACAAAAATAAGGTTGCTGTCACACAAAAATCACATAATATGGAAGCACATCTGTGTAATGACAGTGATTTCATTATGCCATTTCAATAGCTAAAAACTAAATTCTGGTCTAATGTTTTTCAAAGGTCACTAGGAAAAAAATCCTTTGGTAACAGTACTATGCTCAGGGCATCATTCTGAGTGTATGTTTTATTACTTTAAAAAAACCCAACAAAACTATTTCCTGTTATGAGGGTTGAAACAGGAAAACAGTGCAACATACACTGAAACTCTTAATCAGGGGTTCTTTAGAGACTTCTCTAAATTTGGATCATAATAAATGCACACAGGATTTGCACACACAAAGCGCTTCTTGTTTTATGATAGACATGTTGATTGCTTGTTAGATGCTGTTCTCCATCACTTTTAATGCTGTCCTTCCCATAGTAATACTGTAAAACCTTTTGGGTATGAGTTGATCACTTATCACGTGTGCAGGAAATAAATCTAGTATTGTGTTCTGTTATGGAAGGGAATTCCTGAAGTGTTCACACTATTAAGGAAGGATTAGAAGTGTTGAATCAAGATTGTGCTTGTTCTTTCTTTCTGTGGGAATTCATTTCTCATGTTATGGCTAATTTCTAAGACAACTTTCTCTATTTTCCATGTAATCAGTATCTCTTCTACCAAGGAAGTAAAATTGTATGTTTGTAAAAAGACCAAGTCCTGAGAGTACCAGACTGAGCAACGCATTCCCAAAATGCAGTCATGTAGCAATACTGCCATTAGCATTTATGTTTTTGTTGTGCAGCTGAAAATTTCAAGCCATATCCTTTTCTGTTCACTATTACATGTCATGTAACACTGAAGTCCTCTCTTTTGCTTTGCATGAAGTCTCCTCTGTAAATTGTTTTTCTCTGACAAGAAGGCTTCTGCCATCCTATTTGTCCCTTCCTAGTCATTTTGAACAGGGACAAGTTAAGGGGATCTGTCAGAGTGGAAGAACTCCTACTAAACTCAGTTGCTGTTCTTGAGCATACTGAAAAGAGATACTTTGAAAGAAGAAATTGCTTGGTTCTCACACATTGAGAGGCATCGGGAACCTCTACCCTACTCAGGATTTCTTATATGTCTAGAAAAAATCTCTATAAATGCTTCTGCCACTGACTCAGCCATTAGTAAGCCTTCTTCCACTAGTTTTTGACTTTTGATGAGGTGGAGAGGAAAGATAATATTTGTAAAAACAAAGAATTAACCAAGGGATATTTTACATTTATATCAGTTCTATTTCTTGCTCTTTCTGTTGGATAAAGGTCATCTTTTAAGTAAGCAAAATACTAACTCTGGCTTCCCATACCTTGAAAATGAAGCAGTCTCTAAAAACAGCCTTCATAAAAGGATCATCAATGTGATATCACAGGTGTTGTATCTTGTGAATCTACACATTTATTCAGTCTGCAGGACAAAATTGCTCTCTTAGTCCAGTATCTTTGAGGATTCAGGTAGTCAAAATAAGCTTCTATGATTTCACATCCCATGCTTTATAACCTGTAGTTGAAGTTCCTTGAACTTCTTTTAGTCCATTATTATTCACTGGCTACTTCTTAGGTATGCAGTAATACCTACGCTTATCACAGATAACTGCCAAAGAAATCTTAATGTAATGTGTTTTAGAGATAGAAAATGTACATTTAAATGATAGGAATCTTATATGAAAGATTCAGTCAGTTTTATGATTTAAAAAGTGTACACAACAATATATTTTTATGAATTCTGAGAGAACTCTAGTGAACATTGAATCATATTCTAGTGCATCTATTTGTATTATCCTAATTCTGTTTAAGAAATGTGTTCTTAGATCTGTATACTGATTTTTACCTGCATCCCATTTTAGCTTTTGAGAGAAATACTATAATCACCAGTCTGCTTTACCCTCAGTCTAAAGTAATTTCATAGACCTTAGTGAGGGCTTAATAAGAAATTGTGTCCCCCGGTTGCTTTGTTTCTATGTGAGCCATTTTCAGAACTTCCTCACAAACCAATGATGCTGTATTCTACTTATCTGCCAAGGTTTTAAGACAGAGTTTAGTTTCACTAGAAATTTTCAGAGATGGGCTCAAGATGAAGTTTTAAATCTGCATTGTTAAGCCCATTTAGAGCACAGCTCTTCCTGTTACATTAGGGAAAAGCACTGGCTGCATTTCAAATAGCTTTTCCATTCTTGTGCCTACTTTTCTCTTACCTCTTTTTTAATGTAGATATGCTAAATGGATTAACGTGTGCTAATTACGAATCAAAACCTTTCCAAAAGGGACACCTGGACATTGTATGTGTGGACTTCTGCGAGGAATTTTGATAACCTGCTGTGGCCCATGTTTTCTATAGGGTTTTCTGTCTTTTCAGTTCTATCAACCACAGAGGTGACTGGGAAATATAGTTAACAGTCATTACTACCTTATTCCCAAGTAGCTGCCCTGCCTTATTTTTTTTCTCTTCTATATATCCTCTACACAGCAACTTATTCTAACTTAGATAACCTGTATGAGACAATGACAAAACAAATTTTCTAAAAATAGCAGAGGGGTTTAAAAAAGAAAACAGAAGGACATTTGGGGGGTTTGTGGTTTTTTTTTTCCTTTGGTAAAGACTGCTGTAATTTTTAAATATTGTTTTCTTAATATCCTTATCCCTGGGACTATGAAGAAGTTGTCCTCTGACCCTTCCTCTTTAATGTTTGGGGTTTTTTAAAATACAAATAGAGCTATTTGAAAGTTATTGTCAGATTCTGTCTTTCTAGGCTTGCAGAAATATTCCAGGGACAAGAAGACAGTTCCCAAAAGAGTGTATCTCTATTTAACAGAAGTTAAGGTTAGTTATACCAGTGATTAGATTAACCTATCACACGTACTTTTATTTCCAGATTAATTTACTGCATGACCTTCATCTAGCTTAGATAACAATTAAATAGTGTTTGTAGACTTTCTGATCCATGACTATGAAATTTTTTCTAACTAATATATTATGCCAGCACCTAATCAAAGTAGGTGAGCCAAGGACTGATTCAATTACACACTGAATAGTAGGAAAAAAAGCGGGGAACTCTCTTGATTTTCCCCTGGCTTAGCATAAACAAGTATTGAAAGAGTCAAAGTTTCGTTATTCTGGGCAGCATAACCTTTTCCAGATTTTGCAGAAATTATGAAATCTCAATCATAAATTCTAGGACTGATACAGAGTTTACTCCAGATTAAGCAGGATCTGCTAGAGAGAGCGAACATCATGCCTGGTTCCCACTCTGTATGCTCCTCTATTTTTCTTTACTCTTAGGAATGCACATTTCCTTTTCTTTCTGATACACACAAACATGATTGATTTGGTTTCTCCTTGCTTCTTAAGAAATGAGCTGCTTTCATATCTTTGAGTGTCTGTACTGAAGTAAGTGAAGTGAGGAAAACTGTAGTGGGAACCAGGACATAAAGTGGGACAGTCAGGATAAACATGAGTCTAAATAAGTCCATAATTTAAAATGGCAGTGATCTAGGATATCAAAAAAAAAGAATCTACTTCTCTTTAATATCCTTTTGATTACTTAGTTTATTTCTTTGTTTTGCTGCAGTCACTATTTAATACTATTTGTCTTTGTGCCTGTATTCCGCAGATTTTGTTATAATTTACTAATGAATGACATTTACAAATTTGCAGTAATACCGATTAATGCAAAAGAATGGGAAAAGCCAGCTAACATGAGACAGCATTGTCACCTGCAGGTAACAGAAATAGATTTCTTGTATATGCCAAATTCCAAGACAAAGCTCAATTTCCAAGGCTTCTGGGTGGGCTTTCAGATCAAAACATTATTGCTTTGGTTATGTCCAGTGAGATTTTTGGAGTAATTTTATCTTACATGTGAACCTCAAAAGATTACTTAGGATCTAGACTACAAAACCTTAGAGGAAACTAAGTGACACCTTGCTCCAAACTGAAATGGCTACAGTTACACCTATCTAATATTTTTCATTAAAGTGAAAAATATTCAATTTGATGCTAGTAGTCTAACACAGGACATGATATTTTGGATTCCTACCAATTAGTTCTGTCATGCAGGTGGCTTTTCAGTTTCCTGCAGTAGAGTTATATTGCTGTTCAATTCTTATTAATTATTAATGACAGGCTAAGACTGTTGGGGTTGTTTAACCTGGAGAAGAGAAGGCTCTGAGGAGACCTTATAGCGACCTTCCAGTACCTGAAGGGGCTACCGGAAAGCTGGGGAGAAACTGTTTACAAAGGCTTGTAGTGACAGGACTAGGGGCAGTGGGTATAAACTGGAGAGGGGCAGATTTAGAGTAGACATAAGGAAGAATGCCTTCACGATCAGAGTGGTGAGGCATTGGCACAGGTTGCCCAGGGAAGCTGTGTCTACCCCATCCCTGGAGGTGTTCAAGGCCAGGTTGGATGGGACCTTGGGCAACCTGATCTAGTGGGACATGTCCCTGCCCATGGCAGGGGTTTGGAACTAGATGATCTTTAAGGTCCCCTCCAACCCAAACTATTCTATGATTTACACAGAAAATGGCTATAAATGTGGAGGGGCCTTTTTCTTTTTTTTTTTTTCTTAATATCCAAAATAAAAGTAAAAACGTAAAAACTAGAAACATCTTCTATAACATTTCATAAGGGTAAACTATGAATTTCTGTCTGTAAAGAAATTGGCAAAAGTGGTGAAAGGCTGCTGTTGTCATTTTGCTGCTGTTTTGTGTCTGAAAAATTATTTAACTTATCTTTCATGAGTTCAAGAGAAAGAGTAATTCTCCAATTCTACTACCTGCAAACACATCTTAAGAGGTACACAAACTTCTGCAACATGATAAGGTCTGGAAGCAGGACAGTAAGGGCATCTGCTGGTACTGCAGATGACTGCAAAATTACAAAGTGCCTAGAGCCATCTTGCATTTCTGAGGGGTTAATAGGACTTCTGGTACTTACTCTTGTTTTTCACCTTGTTTCCTAGTAGAGTTAATTGAATCAATAATTCCCTGTGGTGCTCTTTGTGTGAAGCTCCTTAGAGGAATAAAAGCTACCCAGGAGAGCAATCATTAGAGCCTTCCCGACAGTACTGAGAACAACAGTGGCCTCCCCAGAGGTGCCATTCTTTCAGTACATAGTAACTATTATTTTTGATAATTACGATCAACATTGTTCCTGTGTAGGTGAGGACGCCTTTAGATCTCTGTGTGTAGTACTGAAAAGAAGTACTTGGGGATGCTGGTGTTTGAGAAGATCAACATGAGTCAGTCATGTGTGCTTGCAGCTAAGAAGCCAACCATAGCCTGGGCTGCATCAAAAGAAGTGTGAGTTGCAGTTTGAGGGAGGTAATTCTGCCCCTTTTTTCTGCTCTTATGAGAAATCCCTGGAATACTACATTCAATTCTGGAGTCCTCATCACAGGAAGGACATGAATTTGTTAAAGTGAGTCCAGAGGAGGGACACAAAGATGATCAGAGGGCTGGAGCACCTCCCATATGAAAAGAAGCTGAGAGAGTTGGGGTTGTTTAGACTAGACAAGAGGAGGCTCCAGGGAGACCTAGCAGCTTTCCAGTATTTAAATGGGTCCTACAGGAAACCTAGGGAGGAGCTTTTTATCAGCAAGTATAGTGATAGGACTGGTGTAATAGTTTTAAGCTGAAAGTGAATAGATTTAGATTAGACATTAGGAAGAATTTTTTTACTGTGAGAATGATGAGGCACTAGAACAAATTGTCCAGAGAAGTTGTGAATGTGCCTCTCCACTTCAGGTGTTCAAGGCCAGGTTGGATGAGGCTTTGAGCAACCTATTGTAGTGAAAGGTATCTCTGTGCCCAAGGCAGGGGTGTTGGAACTAGATGATGTGTAAGGTCCTTTCCAACCCAATTTTATGATTCTGTGTTCTCATCTTTCTCTAGAGATGAGTTGGTCCCATTTGCCAGTCTTGGTAGATGTCATTGATAGTTAAGATAAGGGGCACTAGAGGACTGATAAAAAATTATATACGTAGTTCACCTCAAAGATCAGTTTTGGGGGTTTTTTTTAATTACTTGTTCTTTCTTCTTAGCTTTCAATTAGCAAGGTGAAAAGAACATCGTGGCATCATGAAAAGTCCAGTAAAATGTGTATTGGTCTATTTTCAAATTAGGCCATGGAATTTTTATCTACCAGACTATAAAAAAACTGATGACTCTGTCTGCAGTGTAATCACTCAAGATAATGTGCCTCATATAAACACTTCATAGCTGGTTTACTATTGCTGGACAAAGATAATTAGGGAATTCAGTTCAGATTAGCAGCCTACATATCTACCTAGCTTCTCAGACCAGCTGTGCAATCAGTGTGTTAGCTGACCTTGGGCTTCATGTTACTGCAGCTGTCATTAACCTTCAGTATCATCAGACTAGAGTCTGTTAACCCATCTAAATACTAAAGTTTCTAGCGTTTAAGTTGAACAGGAAATGTGAAATGGACTGTTAGCAATGGTGTTTGCATTGATTTTATAGTATACTCACCATTTCACCAGTGGGGTTTTGGTCAAATGGAATCAGATAGGCATTTTTTAGCTTAGGCATTGGATCTGAAAATGCTAATAAAATATGTTTGTATATCTTGGTTAATCTCAAACTTTATAGCTACCTTAAAGGTAGATGCAAGATGAATAAACGTCCCTTAAGAGTCTTTAGTGTGGTAATAGGTTGGATTCCTTTTAATTGAAAGCGGCATGCTATGGAAACCATACTGATATAGGCCCTATTGGATTTTATATTATCCAATTACTCTGCAGTGCCTCAATCCATGGAAACATTTGCAGGTTCCTCTTAGGCTTTCTTTGGCTCTGAAAAGCCAAGTCCAGAGAATAAATAGCAAAGCCCGATGTTTGTCTTTCATATAATACATCTACAAAGTCAAAGCCATGCTGAGCACAGCAGGAATGCATTTTTAATTAGAATCTGCAAACTCAGACTACAAAAGGTGAACCACGTTGTCATCTCTGGTCCAGAGAGCGTGTCTGAGTTGTTCCAGCAGGAAGCCCAGGCTGACTAGAAGATGGCTTTTCTAGAGATTTCAAGCTTCTGGGGCTTGATTTTGCCAGCTAACTGACTAAGCAGCAATGACAGAAACACTGTGCCCGCTAACACAGCTCTGAGTTGAGCTGCTGCAGGAAGTTGCTCTGTGATCTTAAGCACTGCTAGAGATATTTACTTTCTTTTTTTTGGTGTAGATATGTATACTGGCTCCTTTTCTATTTGGCTGATAAGGCCTGCAGTTTGGCATGTGGTTGGTGTGCACAAATTGCAGCCTTGCATCTTCACTGCACCTGCTTATTCCCCTTTGGAAGTAGCTGTCCCTTCGTTATATATGCAGTACTTACAGGCAGCGCATGGGCAAATAAATTCTCTGTGAGTTCTCATAGTTCTATGCCATTATATGGTTAAGCAGAAATGATAATAACAACAACAACAACAATAATAATAAGTGCTGACCTCGGCTTCAGCATAATGGATACTTCTTGCATAGCCCTTTTCAAATTAGAAGAGCATCTGTGTGTCACTAATTTGGCCTCTTGCAATTATTTTTTGAGGTTTTGGGGTATATTTTAAGCATTCTCAAAGGCATCTAACTGTTCTAGATCCATGTTTTGCATGTGTTATCAAGACAGTATATTTATCTTCTTCCTCTGTTGATACAACAGATGTTGATACCAAATAACCTCTCACTTTACAAACTCAGTTTCCAAGGAATGTATTTACCCCTTTCATTAAATGGGAATAAGACACTTGTATATTTCACCCTGGATGCAAATAAGGGAAAACTGGTTTTGAAACAAAACTGACATGTAAAACAACCTTCTCTCTACTGATCTTTCCCGCTCTTTCATCTCAAATTGCAAATTAAAAATTCAATAACCCAGATGTATTTTTTATAGCATTACAACATTTTTAAACATAAAACAACAAATCTAAACCACTGTTTTGCTGGACTTTGATGCAAGATAATTTTGGCCTAAACATTGTCTTTGGAGCATAGTTTTTATGTTGTTCATTTGATTTTGTTTGTTAAGACTTATTATATAGTGATATTATAAAAACATATCTAAATTATTGCATTATTTTATTTTTAACTGGATAGCAGCAGGAATCAGAAGGCATAAAACATCTCTGGAGTGAGAAATGCTACTAGTAAGACTCAGGTGTCAGTAGTGGGTGTCAGCAAGGCACTAGACATGAGAGCAACATTAAAATCATGCCCCTGTAGAATGAAGCTGATACATTACAATGTGGCTGTATCCACACTTGTGCAAGAATCTGGCATGTTTCAGTCTCTTAGATACCATTCCGAATAAGCTGCTCTGGAGTAAATACATAGAAATACTAAGAGGAAAGTAGACTTTTAAAAATGTGTCATGTGGAACAAGTTCTGCAGAATGTTTCAATATACAAAGTAAAGCCACATTGTCCTGTGTTTTGCATGTTACAGAATACGTATTGAAACTACTTTATAGAATGTTCCATGAGCCATTTACAGTACATCTTCGTTGGTCCTAATGATAGCCATTTTTTTCCTAAATCTAAAGTGCTGGGCTCACAATTGGTATGACCTCTTACCATCCTTGCTTTTGTTTATGGCCATTAATTTTATAATTAATTCTATATTATCATCACCTATCTTTTGGGGGGGGGGGGGAGGGGAGGCAGGCATGAAAGAAAACACATAGGGCAAGAAAATAACATAACTGACAGTCACAAGCTTCCAATTTTTTTATGTTCATTCATCTTGGCTAGTATGACTAATTCATTCCTCCTCTGCCTAGAAAATTCAGGACATGATTAAAGTGAGTATATGCAATAAAGATACTAATCTGTGGTTGATTTCTGAAGTAATACTTAGTGCTATAATGAAAGCTTTTTTCACTGAAACTGCATAGGTTTTGCTTTTTATGGACAACAAGAAAGCCAAAACTTAACTCACAAATTTATATGTTGCCTATAATAAGAAATGTTTAAAATTCTCTCATGATTTATCAAATTATATTTAATGTATTCCAGATGCTGTAGTTAATCTTCAAAAAAACATACGGAATAGTTCTGTCTTCTCTAAATCCATCTATTGGTGCTCTTTCAGTGTACAGCTGAACTGCTTTGGTTCCACCTATAACTTTTTAGTTACATGTTTTTGAATGTAAAATATTTATGTATTTGTAGTTAATTCCATCTTTTGATGAGTCACTGGGTGGGGAGAAACTGTAATTGTCAGGACCAGATTATTGTTAGACCAACTATTTTGCAAAAAAATAGTTAATTTTAAAGGCCATAAGATGCAAATAATGTTGTATTTTCTACAGTTGCACCAAATACAGTGTATCAAATTGTAACAGTGTAGCCCCACCCAGACAGTTTTTGCAGCTAAAATCCAGCAGTTGGGCTCCTGATTACCATACACCCACATCCAGTGTAAGGGGAAAGGGAAATGAGAGGAAAAGACTTGCAAGTTGGAAGCTAAAACTGACACAGCTTTAATGAAATAATAACAATAACAATAATAAAAATATAATAGAAAACATATATACACATAAAATTTATATATATAAGTGTATATATATATACACACACACAAATATATGAAATTATGTGTGTCCCCCCTTGGTGACAGCATCAGGATAGAAATGGACATGGGAATGGGGCTCAGGAATGCGCATATCTGGGATCAGAGGCAAACAGACAGATAAGGGCCTCACTGGACATCAACTGTCAAAGTGATAGCCTTGTGATCTCTCAGTTTTGTACCAAGTATGAGTATGGGATGGAATACTCAGTGGGTCACCGGTCCTGTCCACCCCTCCTTGCAAATGTGGTCCTTTTTCACCTCTATGACTTATGGCACTCCACTAGCTCAAAGATGCCTTGGTCACTATAGGAATATGTATCAGCAGTGGCCTTCCTGTATAGCAGTGCCCCATGTTATCACTTCTAGAGAGAAACTCTGTCTGAAAAACATGCAGCTAACTTTCAGAAAATTAAACTACTTGGACTAGACCTAGCTGAATTTAGAAAACTGATTCTACTTTACCTCAAACCAGAACAGGGTGCTGTACTTCCTTACAAGGGTATAAACTGTGAACCTGGGACCTTCAGTAGCATATAGCAGCCTTTTGCAGATGCTGTAATTGGAGAAAAAAAAAGTATCTTTTACTTATTGGTGAAAGCATTCACCAAGATTTGAAGAAAAATTTAGTTGAAGGGAACACTCCTTTCCTGTTCTCAGAGAGTGTCCCAACAATGGAAGTGGAGTGCTGCAACTCTGCCAGCAGAGCCCTCCTTTACCTATAGCACCGAAGCTCAGTGATGGCTACAAAGCTACAGTAATGTGACTTTCAAAAAGCATGGGGTTCCTCTCCTCTCAGTAACTTTTATACCTTCATGTAGGTAGCACATAATCAATTGAATTCTGTGTAGTGTCCCTGTAACCTTCAGCAAACCATGGTTTTAATAACTGCAAACTGACACCAAAATATTAATAGGTTTAAAGGAATTCATCCTCTCAGATCTTCAGGAGAGTAATTTAAAGTTTTTCTTTGAGTATAATTTTTTTTTCTTGTGCTCACTAAACCAGGTTATAAAATCAGGAGCTTCCCTTTTCCTGGAGCTTGACTCTAAATTTACTTTTTTTCTTAAAGTAAATTTTACAATAAAGTAAAAGTATTTTTAAATTTAAGTGAGTTCTGGTTACTCACAGTGTTTTCATTGCTAATAGTATCTATGAATCACAAGCCATAAAATGTGCATAACCGGCAAGGACGACTACTTAAGCTGCCCTAAAATCATCCATGACAGACTGATGTTTTAGGTGTCAAGTTGGGAACTTGGAGTGCTTTCCCCACGATAACTTTGTCCTCCATTTTCAACTTTATGAATATAAAGTTGACCATTACATGGTCAAAGGCCTTGTTTCAGTTTCAAGAGAGCTGTATATTCAGCTCTTCTACATGAGCCCTTTTTCCCCCTGAATTATGACTGAATGATCAGATTTCTAAAGCTTAAGCTATGTTAAATGCTAACCTCTAGAAGTAAAAAAGGAATCATTTTACATTTGAACAGAGTGCAGTCCTACAAACAGTGATTAGTTTTCACCTCATTCCTCTGGTTTACAGGCATCAGTGCTGGTACAGTGACAGACAGAGTAAGTAGATAGTGAGTTGAGGAACAGCAAGCCTGTGACTTGCTTCTGTACAGCCATACTAGATATTTATATTCTGAAGTTACAGAAAGCTGACCAGCCAAACAATCTACTGCCAAAGAGAGTCCTATTTCTGTTTCTCTATTTCAAGAGTTCAAAGAAAGGTGACATAATTTGTCCCCTTGTCTTATTTCTAAAGGTAGAGGTAGATTTTCCTTACGCAGGATGTACCACAGAGCAGAGCAATAAACTGATGTGTCACCATTTGTTCTTTATGCTCCAGAAAGAATGAGGCATCTTTTTGCTTTGCTAAATCCTGAATGCTGGGATTAAATTAACAAATGAAGCTCTGAGCTGAGTGCAGATCTGGACTTTCACTGTGGACGATTAGTATTATTGCTGAACAGGTTCCAGGGGCAAACATCAGTTTACACATGAATGTAGAGTAAAAGTGATGGTTACCTGGCATTGCGCATGACTATATCACTTGATTAAAAGAATTCATATGTTTCTGGTAATGTGTGTAATTGTTCAGTCCCTTGGGTCTGATTTAGAGCCTGAGGTGTATATACAAAATCTGTGGGAAAATGTAAATTGTCTAAATTTTCTATTTAAAAGAAGACTTAGTGCCAAAATGGAATTTCATCACCATTTTTATTTTTGTTGATAAGGAACTGCAGACCCACTGTGTGTTATAAGATCACTGATATAAAATAGCAAAAATTCCACAGTAGAGATGAAATATCAGCCAGATATCCAGACCATGGAAGGATATTCTTTCTACATTTTGTCTCTGCCAAATGATGCAGATCATGTTTTTACCACAGAGGACTTGATTTTATGTGCTATTGCTTTGTTGTCACAAGAATTGTTCTCACGGGTATATAGGTAAGCAAGTTTCCTTATACCAGCCCTACTGTTTTGTGTTATTGGTTAGCAAAGTTTCCAGAGATGTATATCAGTTAATTCTCCAATGCACAGTAAAAAGCAATACTACCCATGTTTGATGCATGTGACTAAGAACTGAGATAGTTGCTTATGTTGGTTGGATTTGTAGTGGTATTCAGGTTGACAGAAAGAAATTCAATCTTTCGTGACCTCCTGGATGTTCCTGAAAGAGCTTATGTAATGAAACACTTTAGCGTGGTATTTTCTATGTCTGAATTTATTTCTTATTCTTAGGAGACAGATTACTTCTTAAATAAAGTTAAAGGTGCCTATTTATCCCAACCCCTTATCTTAGCAGGGCTTCAAGTGGCAATAAAGAGCAGCCATAGAACCACTTGTGCCTCTGCATCAATGTGAGGATAATCTTTCTTTATTTTACTGCTGCACCTTACTACTTATAACAAGGATTCAGCTGCTCCCAAATTATGCAAACATGGCAGATGATTTAGCTGTGTCACAGTGTATGTTATTTATCTGCAAAACTTCTCACGAGATAATGGCAAAATATTTTTTTTATGTTATATTTCTATAGGTGTTGGGCATCAGATCCTCTGGTTGTATATTGAAAAGCTTTATTTTAGTTTTGTTAAATATTGGTCATCATAACTACTTTTTAAAATGCTTTTTCTGTGGCTGCTTTTTACTGACTTAAAGGTAATGCAGTTAATATATCTGAAAAGTAACCATTGTCTTACTGTTGCTGATTGCTGCTACAGGATATGAAAGTAATATTAGCTATCTTTTTTTTTCTACTGCAGTATTAATGGATTCTAAAATGCAAATCTTTTCCAAATGAAACAGCTGATGCAAAATGCTGCAGCTCAGAATGGGCAACTGTCCAAAAGGTCAAAGCAGGCATTACTACATCCAGGAGCAGAAGCCTCATGGCTTTGCAGAAAGATGTGGGAGGTGGGACTGGCTGATTTTATTACAAATGTACATACTTCTGGCAGAATAAAACTTGAGGTTTTGCTGGATACATGTGCTCTTGATCCAATGATTTTGATGACTCTCCAGGAGACACAAGTGGACATGGATGAGATTTCATGTGGAATGTCATGATTTCACTCTTCTGAGAAATCTCAATGTTTATTCATTAGAGATTGCTGTTTTTTTCACTGATCCATAGAGTAAATTGATATAAGTGTTTCTTAGGGTCCTTTTTTTCACATACTTTGTTTACATTATTTATTAAATTTAAGAAGAGGGGAAAATGGCAAACAGAGTAAATAGATTTTCTTTTCATATTGAGAACCTATAGTCCATTTGGGAGATTCCTCTCAGGAGAGAAAGTTTAGGAAGTTAGGCCAATCCTTTCATAATAATTTGAATTACATTTGCATAAATGTTATACTTTTACAGAACTGTTCAAAGGGTACATTAGGATATTTTCAATTTCATAGTACTAATTTATATTGCTCAGAAACAATAACATATTTCCCTATACTAGCAAGTGCATGGCTTGTTCCTAAGTTGTCCTTTTGGTCCTGTAATATTTGCCATTTCTCTGACACACAGCTATCTGTACGCAGTCTCTAGATTAGATCTGAAGTAAGCTGATTTTTATCAAGCCACTGGGTAATTCGGACCATTTCATCTGATAATTTTAGTACTATGCCATGGCAGCTGACCTATGTAAGTCAGTCAGGGATTCCTCTACAACCAGCATACCAAAGTATGTCTTGGTGCATTCTTCCAGCACACTCCTGTCAAAGGTAAGAGAGGGAAACATTTGCTTTCTGTGTATTAAAAATGTAGTAAGTGTTTGTGGAATTAGGGGATGAGCTCTGTTTTCATTCTGGTTTTGTCAAGGCTTTGAAAGAAGCTGCTGTGTGGGTCTGTCATGGCACCACATTTCTGTGTAGAAAATGTGCTATTGGCACTGTTGTTCTTCAGTCTAGAAGGAAATTTGTGACAGGTTCTTCCTGAAGTCTGTTACACTACTCTGAATGTAATATTTTAGCTGGGCAAAGCTACAAATTCCCTTTATTAAAAAGAGTCAGTCGTCTGTGCAAAATACTTAGCAGCAGCAGTGCTCAGTGTGTTCTTGGTGCTTTGGTGCTTTTATTTCAGCTCAAAGACTAGCATTCTCTCTTAGTGTGGGTGCTGAAACAAGGCAGTATATTTCTCTGTATCATATTTAGTGTTGCATGAAGAGTAGATAATCCTGAAATCAAGCAGATAAGCCTGACAGGGATTTCAGCTGATTGTCTTTAGCAAAAAAATCTTTTTTCTGCCTGTTTTCTTTTTTGTTGGGGGAAGGTGGGGAAGTAATATACAATTTCTATTATCCGTATAATAGGAGGGTTTGGGGTTTTTTTTTTGTCTACCATGAAAGACATTCCGGCTTGCTGACTGGGCAGTTTTCTCTAAGATGCAGCAAGAAAAATAATAAATTCTGTTCAAGACAACAATGTGATTATGAAGCATTCTTGTCCTGTGAAAAAATAATGACCTCCATAGAAAGCATCATTTTATAAGCAAAACCAGGTTGTAGGAAACTGCTGCAGCAAAACATTTGCTCTTAAATAGGCATTGCATCATGCAGGAAACTAACAATGACAATCCTTTCTGATTAGACTAGGGTGGTCAGTTAATCAACTGGTTTTTGCATTAGTGATCTCCTTATGATGTCTTACCAAAGATTTAAGTCAAGAATAGGTTTTAAAACTTAGCATACAGATTGCATGAATGATTGTTGTTCTTGTCATGCTTATCTTTCAGGGGTAAAAAAAAGGTACTAGTTTCTTCAACAAGACTGAGAACACTTCATTTTATAGATTCTAGTTTTTTATCAGCTCTGTAGCCTGAGAAATGCCGAGCATGTACTGAATACTTTTGACCATTCATAATAATCCTCATATCTCATTCTGAGGTCTTTAGAGACTTTAGCTCTTGGTCTGTTCTGAGTAGCCTTCTGAAAGAATAAGAATAAAATGTTTTCTTCTGCCAGATAGATGAGTTTGCTGCAAAGTTCAGTGATGAAGAGGTGTAAGTGGTACTGTAATTGCCAGCACACTATCCTGACCATCTCAGTGATTGTCTTCAGTACCTGGTGTTCTTGATAACAATGGCTGGCATGCTTTGGGACTATTCTAAAACTTGTATTTTGGGCCAAATATCCTTAGGTACTTGCTTTTTAAAAAACATATTTTCAGTTTTCCCTGTTAAGAAGATATGCCATATTAAGCTTTTCTATACAGATTTTCAAAGACTCCTAATTTTCCTTTTATTTACCTTTGTCAAAGTATAGGCAGAAATCTCTGATGAAAGCAGACTAAGTCAGGCTTTTACATTAGGAGCATTATAAGGTACATTGCGTAATGCCATTTATACTGATATGATTTTGTTAGATGAGTAAAACTGAGAGGAGAGAAAGCCAAATTTGTTTCACATCAGAAACACTAATACTTAAAGGAATTTTCCTATGCACTGCATATTAAAAGAATAAATGCTTTTTCATATAAAAAGCACTGCACATTCTAATTTTTAAGAACTCCCGCTAACATGAGCAGTCTTTTTCTATTTGTTATAAAGAAACACTTAATGTTTTAAATGGTGGTATTGGAGAGAAGAATAAAGATACTTCTGCAAGGTATTTCACTTGAGGAAGCCAAAAAGAAATGAAATATATTTGGTAGTTTGTAAGATTTTTTCCTCCTCATGAGAAGTTTGCAGATGAAATTGCATTACTGGGTAAGCTATTTTAAAACCAAAATGTAAGCGCAATTTCCTTACTGCCCTATCCACTGAGGGATTGAATTTATGTCATTTTTTTCCTCCAAAAATCAAGCAAAATACCTGATCTCAGGACCAAATTACCTCAAAGGTACTGGAGTACAACTACTCTGTTTCAAAATAAGTACCTGACCTCCACTCTGGGTAGCATATGATGTGTATGCTCATGCAATAAGCTGGTCAGAAAATGCAAATTCTAATCAATTTATTTTCTTCCTTCACTGGAATGATTTATAATAGTCATTCTTTAATATTAAAGAAAAAAAAACAACAGAATGCTCAGAGCGAAGCACAGCTCAGAGCCTCTTTATCATATTGCCTATGAATGATGATATTACCAGCCAAAAGGAATTCTTGCAAGGATCCCATCCATTTCAACAAAAGAAACTGCAGTTGTGTCAATAGCCTGGATGCCCTGCCCGCTGAATCCCCTTGGTATTTCTATACCTGAGCCAAGATTTGGAAAGGAGATGATACGAGGAAAGAACAGAGAAGACAGGTTGGCAAAACATCTTCCTGTCTCTATAGCCTGCTAGAATATGGCTAAAAGCCTCTTCTAGTTGATGCAACGTTATTAAAACACATAGAAACTAAAATTGCCAAAACTCCTGACCTGGTGTGCTGTGAATGGGTGCAGTGCAGCAACACAACACCTAGGTATCACAGCTGCTTTTGTTTGTTCTTGTACTCACAGTGAAGCCCAGGGACCTGTGGTTTTACAGAAATTATTGAATACCCTCATGACCTGAACTGGAAGATGGGTCAGAGCCTACTAGACTCCATCTCGATTCCTCTTCAGTAGTGCTGAACTTGGCTGTGAGTGTATGCATCCTCAGTGCTGTTTGTTTCCTCATCCCTTTCTTAAATTTCTCTCACTGATTACGTCTTACAGCTTACTATTCCTGCTAATTAGGTGACAATTTAATAATTGATTTGTAGGTGTTTGCTAATTAAAGTCAATCACGAATACACATTTGTAATTTTATTTAATTTTAAAGGACCATGATCACAGCCAATGAAAACAGGGCAGGAGGGAGTGCTTCAATGTGCTTGCATAATTTTCCTGAAAAACATGTAAATGCTTTTCAGATTTTTCAAGTGCTGTAGATTCATCTACCAATTGAGCTGAAAATGCTGCCAGTAAGTGAACTGAGAATCAGTTATTTAATCTAATGAAAATCCTACTTGAATGGCTAAAAGCTGAGGACTAGGAATCCTCAGGAAAATCTGCAGGAGCATTAAGCACATGTAATGCAACCTGTGGTGACATAACTGAGAGCTGGACTGTTCGCAGTTTGACAGCTCAGCCTCCTTACTTACATTTCTTTACCTGTAGTTATTCTTCATTCTCCCACCTACAGTTTATCCTGTACATCGGAGTGTTTAGTCTAACATTAGTCTGAAGTATCTGCAGATGTCATCTACTGAGTTAAGTGTTAACTGGTAAACACGTCAAAGTTGGGTTTGGCAAGTCATGCACTGAGAGAGCAGTGGATGTTTTCCTTGTCTTCATGACTGTTAATTTAAGCTCTTTCTTTATGTGGGGTTCTAAATCATCATATTTGCATCTCGGTCTTGCTGTGTCTAATTCCTGGGGCAATTATAAGTGAAATTTGATTAACTATATATTTGTCTGTGCTTCTTAGTCTCCCCTGGACTTCCCTAAAACTGGAACTCTATTGCTGGTCTTTTGGAAATAAGAGGGATAAAGGATGTATAAAGTATTTCCTTCTTTTCCCTGTATATCAGGAAAAAAGATTATTTTGAATTCAGTGGAAAATAGACATTGGATAGGTTTGAAACTGAAAAAAAAATCATCTTCATGTAAGGAAATGTGAACTTTGTAGTTAACGCTGTGAAAAATGCCGTGAAGCGTAGCTCTTAAGCAAAGAGCTGTGGTGAGGCTGTGAGTATAAAGGAAATATGAGCTGGTGAAAGTGTAGATCTGTGTCTGGGGAGGTCACCTTGTTATGTCCTGACCTTGATAACAAGTCATAAGTTATTTCCATGTTCTAAGGGAAATAGATGTGTAAGGAGGTTCACTTTCACTTCCCACCTCTGAAACGGGCTGGCAGCCAGCCAGGCAAAAGTATAAGTGTCAGAAACTACTTGCATGCAACCGAGCAGCTGCACATTAGTTTCTCACATATGAAGGGGGCCTGAAGAGCATTTAGCAGCTTTGCTATGCTCCTGCCACCTTTGCTGCATGTCCTGCTTTTCTCACCCTTGTCTGCTTGCATAGTGGCAAAGTGAGTGCCACTTTCTCACCACCCAGGAGCTGTCATGAGGTGTTTATAAGAGGTGTTTCATTTGAAATTGAGGCATGTCAAAGTGCTTCCGAGAGCTCAACTTCAGCGACAGTGATGTGTTTTGCTGAACAGTATCTTAAAAATTGCAGGTATGCATCAAAGGCCTGTTTTTTTTCCAGAGGTTATGCATTTTCATTTGGTGTTTGTTTGTTTGTTTGTTTTTTATTTCCCCATTTTGATACAGCTCTTAGTAACATATCATTAAATTTGTTCATCTCTGTGTACCACTTACATTCACTGATCCCAGTCCTACCCTGTCTGCAGCCAGGCAGTGTTGTGGGACAGTAGTCAGGGTTAGTGACCGTCTTCAGTTCACAACAGCTTGTTGTGAGCTGCTCCAAGAGAGCAATGGTATATAGGCTTTAAGTGCAGGACAAGTCAAAGGAGCAGGAGGGCGACTAGTGAGCGTAATCCTGCAAAATTGCCAAGAGCAACTGTGTCCGTGGCTGCAGCTAATCCACTATAAAGTGCCTAATCTGCTTCTCCAGCAGGTCTGTTCAAATGCTTACCTTAAGCAAATTTTCACAAAGTATTCCTCAAAAATGGCTTAAAGAGGAGAGAGGACAGAGATGTGAAGAATGAGAAGAGGCTTTTCAAACTGGTTTTCTTACGTGTCTGATGAGTAGCTCCATGCCACTTTGGTGGTTCAGAACAGCCATAGAGCTGGTTTAGCAACACATTTTTTCTGGATTACTGCTTCACCAGAGCAGTACAAAACAACTAGAGTGTAATGATATATTTGTCCTGTTTATTTAATTTTGTTTTGCATATTTGAGCTTTACAGCAACATTATTAATGTTTAAAATTCAAGAAACATTCATCTTTGTTTATAACAGAATCTGAAATAATTTGAGAAAAAAAAATGTTTTCCTCCAGTCTTCTTCAAATTTTTCAATTAAATCACATTTGAATTTTGACTCTCTTGAGTCTCATTCCTCATTATCTTTTCTCATGGCTGAGGGGGTGTGTGTCATTTTCCCACAGATTAACTCCCCGAGGCAACAAATAGAAAAAAATAGAAAGGAAGAACAAGACAGTGAAAGTAAAGTCATCATCACATGCAGTTAAAACTATTGTGTATAACCCCTCCATTTATACCTATTCTTTACCTCAGATATCCTCTTACATACTTTTCTGCGTATATGTTTTACTTAACTGTAACTTAGCTATATATTGAAACAGTTCTTCAGCAAATAGACTGGCAATGACAGAGAAACTGGGGGTTTAGTGTTATGTGTTTTGAGTCCTACCAAAGACTTTGGACTGTTTCCATTGAGTTCAAAGGTGACTTTAGCAATTTAAACTGTGGAAATGAAATCTTTAAGTGTGGTGATAATTATCAGCTGGATTCTTTAGTAGCTCCTTAGAAAGTTTTGGTTCAGTGCAGCTTTCCTCATGAGCCAAAGAGTATTGCATTTTCAATAATTCTTATAGCAACAGAACTAAATCTAGATCATCTCTCTTCTTGATGGAATTTGATTACTAGTTTTCTAGGCAGTAGATTTTCAAGCCAAAAGTTGAAAGGTTGGCTTCACGTATTTGTGTTCAAATGGAACGACTTTATCTCTACTCCGTGCCAGTTTATGGAGGTTATGTTTATTCATTTTTGGCCAGCTCTAAGGAGAAAACTTATGATCATAAACACATAAAACTGAAATGCAATGAATTTAGTAAAATAAAATTTCTTGTAATACAGAAAGTATTTTTACTCTATAGATTACTTCACCATTCTGATGAAGTTCAAGGATGGGTCTATGTTAGTCACTTCTCTTACAACTTGCAGGCAGAACAAATCTCCCTTTATAGCTAAAGAAGTTTTCACAGAGATTGTCCTCCAGTGTTACAAAGCATTCTGTCATCCTTCAAAGAGAACTTGACATACATCTATCTTTCAAGATTTGACTGCAAAACAGAACTGTCAGCTCAGAGGCTCTTTCATGGCAGATGTTTTACTCCAGTGCTGCATGCTCCAGAATGCACAAAGTGATTTATATGAAGTGTTTCCAGGGGGAGCAGAGTCTAAGTCACATAGATCAAGAAAAGCCATGTTTTCGCTGCCAGAAATCAAATCACATAGGGTTTTTTGGTTTGGGGTTTTTTTTTGTTTGTTTGTTTAAATAGCTGAAGAAAGTTGTATGTTGTTTATTTACCTATGGATTTTTAAAATGTGATTTTAAGTGAAAGAGAGCATATTCATATTGAAAATATATTGAACTGAAGTTGAAGTTTGGATTTGATGGCTTTTGGCATCTGTGGCAATCCACTTAGTTATTACAAGAAAAATCGAATAGGGAATAAGCCCATTATTACATTTTGACACTGAGAACAATAATTCCATTGCTTCTTTAAGCAGGTATTTGTTAGTTATATTTCCCATTTGAAAGATTTTTCCTATGTCATAATCTTCTGAAATAAATCCACCCAGCAAATCTAATGTTTCTTAAAACTGCCAGTGAATAAACCCACCTGGAGAGCCATCCTGCTATCATTCCTTTTTCATCAGTTTCTACTACTGTGAATGTCATTAAAGTTTGTTATAAAGAATGCATTGCTTTGATTCATTAAAGAAAAGGCACCCTTAATGACTTGAGATGAATCTATGCAAAGTTGTGTGTATGTATAGCTGCCTTACAATTTTATGCCATCTTCTGCAAAGTGAGCAGTAATAATTTTGTAGCAGTTTATCAGTATGTACCTGTGGACACAAAAAATTAAATGTTTTTGTAGTAAAAAAAAAGTTTAGCTCAATTTAACTTGCTTATAAGCAACAGGTCTCTTGCTTGCTTAAAGAAAAGTAAGGAGGCTTTATTGATACCTGGGATGAGTTTCACTACTTGTTTTTTCAAAGCCGGAACGTCACCTTTAGTTTCATCACCTTTTCAGTTCCTCCCTTAGTGCTCTTGCCCTCCCTTGGGTTCTCAGCATCAGCCTTTCTGCATTGTGCTTCCCCACTTACTGCTGCTTATGGTCTCACTTGCAGCTGCGTTGCCCATGTTCTTCCTGGCTCTGCCCCCAGGAGACCTTGGCACCTGTATTTTGCTCACCATCACCAGCACAGGTAAGTGGCTACTGTGAAAGCAGGTGGTTTGCATAGCTGCCAGTGAGCCTCCAATGCTGCTGGACAGTGTGACTGTGAAGGAGGGTGTCCTGGGGCTTGAGGCTATGTTTGCAAATGGATTTTAAACAGAATCCTTCCAGCCTGAGGATCACTGACGCAAAGCCTTCTAGGTTTTTGTTACAGCCAGCTTTCAGTGTGTGGGTGGAATTTCTAAGCATATTCATTCGATAAGGCTGCAGGTACAGAAAGCACCTGCTCATTGATAACTCCTACTTCCCTTTATTGTGAAGAGGCTGGCCTGCTTGGAAAAGCCATGCTGGCTTGTGGCTGCAGAGGTACCAGCCTGTGCCAATGCTTTCACCCAGGCTGTCAAGACAGTTTGAGTGTTCAGTTAACAGCTCTGGGACATGTGGTCTTGATGTAAACCTGCCCTGGTATTTCCTTCTCTGCCTGAGGTAAAGTACCCAGTGCTACAAAGTGAAAACCAGGCTTCTTACTAGTGTGGGAAAGTGTCCTGATCTGTTAAGCCAACACAGAGCAGCCTGATTTGCACTGAGCAGAGATATTAGGGCAGCAGCATCTTGCTTGTTTTTTTGTTTGTTTGTTTGTTTTTTCTTTTCAACCCTAGCTGTCTACCAGGGGCCTGGTAGAACCCCTGAGAGGCTCCATGGGTTTAGGCTGAAATAAAATATCATACTTTTAGGAAGGAGTTCCAAAATACACTTTTAAAAAGAAAAATTATGAAGTTTTAAAGTTCCCTGCCTTCTCATGTTTGACTCTTTCAACCTGCTCTGGTATTGTGAATTGTTCAGATTTCCTCTAGCAAATCTGAGGTGATTTCGTTCATTGACGTTCATTGCAGGACTTGTAATGTAAACTGTAAAGAGACTTCAGTTGTTATTTGAGTTTGTGGCTCCACATGAAATAGGATCATAATGACTTTATTTCTTATTTAGAGTCAAAGTTGTCACAGGTGTTATCACACTTAAGGTCTCTAAAAGTACAGCAAAAATAATATATTTGCTGTATAACTCCACGGATTTTGTAATAAGGTTGAAACAACCTGATAAAATCAACATGTGGTATTTTCTATGAAAATTTAGTCCTTGATAACAGTTTTATTCAAGAACTTGCATTTAAGAACATTCTTTGAACACAGCTATAATTGCTTATGAATATTCCAATTATGGAGAAGGCAGTGGTAAATCATCTTGTCTTTAGAGAGAAAGAGGAGTGTCGTGTAATGAAGACTGTGGGTGGGTAATCAGGACTGTAGAGTTTCAAATACTCTTTTTTTGCCATTGACTTTCTGTTTGACTTTCAGCAGTCATTGCTTTTCTTTCTTTGAATCTTCTAAATACGTCAATAATAGAATCAGTCAGCTTAGAGGAATACTTAATATTTGCAACATACTTTTCAGCTTTTAGTGAAAAATGCAAAGATAAGGCAAAACTAACTTGCTAATTATTAATTTTCTTCTCTTTTTTGTGGTATTCTAAAATGAAAAGGCAGTTATTTTTCAATGACTTGATGTGAAATTGCTAATAATAAAGATATTTGAATGGTCTTATACGTATGCAGATACTGACACAACTAAGAGTAATACAGCGTTCTCTTTTAGTTATTAATTTTAGTTTCTTCCTTCTTTTCTAATAGCTCATTTTGGTTACTATTGAGGTAAGAGTAAACTTAGTTGAATTATCCATTCCCTGTAATAAAGAGTTCAGTAGCATCAAAATTAGAACAGCAGACATTTTGAAGGCTTTCAGTAAATCATTAAAAATAATTGAGTAATTGCCTTTTTGTTTTCTTCAACTAAAAATGATTGGATATATCCTATATTTCAGTAGGTTTAGCTGGCTTTTTTACTGCTTTCAGTTGTTTGCAAAGGTTCAAATGGAAACAGAGTCCAGGTAGGGGCGAGAAGAAAAAGAAATTATTCATAATACCTGCATTAAAAATATTAGAACTACACAGAAGTCTAGTGGAGCTTGAAATATAGGGGGAAAATAAATTTTGTTTTACTGGTTGGTTTTGGGATTTGGAGGGGTTTTGTTAACATAAGTTATGTGACAGTCACCAGTTCAGAGGAATAATGACTAAACAGCACTGATTGCTGGTTAAGTCACTCTTATTAGGGATATTCTGACTTTCTGTCATGAGAAAGAGAAGAAGGGGAAAAAATGAATACAGAAGGCTGTCAAGCTGGCTCCAGGTGTAGTGCTTGAACTTGTCCTTTGAGGGAAGCAGAAGCTTTTGAAATCAGAGGTTCTTCAGTTCTTTCCATCTTCTTTTTTAATCTCTTTATAATTGTTAGATTACTCTTACTGTCTGAACTTCGCTGTTGGTGTCTTGAATGAGTTTAATGTATTAAGTGAATTAAGTTTTTCCACTGATGCATGAGTTTATCTCTTCTTTTATCAAACAACCTGCAAAAAACTGATGCGGCAAATTACAGGTGAAGCAGTGCAAACACCCTGCCAAGGTATTGACTGAATTATAAAAAGAATGCTTAAATAACAGCTTAGTCTTTCTTTAGAGTAGTAAAAACACTTAGGACGAGATCTGCAGTATGCCTCCCTCCACCGAAGTATTTTAAAGCATTCTCCAAAATTTCTGTGACATTTTGAGAGTGTATCTTCATGTTGAGTGATACAGCTCGTACCAGTTACAGTAAACCATGCAATGTCATTTAGTGCTGCAGAAAGCAAAATGCTCTAGATCTTTTAGATTCAGAAAGGAAAAAAAATTTAAAAAAAAAGGCATTAATCATCTGGGAGCTTCCTTAAGATACAGATAAATGCTACATTACGAGAGTAAAATAGATGTCAATTAACCATGTTTACTGTGGCTTTATGATTGATTGTTGCTTACTGAATTGCATTGAATCACTGATAAAACATGAGAACGGTGAGATCAATTCCAAACCTCTTTACTGTGCATATCTTTGGGTGTAGTCATGTCTTGCAGATGACATCCACTTGGTAAAATGAGTTGCTGCTTTCCGTGGTACCCCAAGCCATTAAGCTTGGCACCACTTTGTGAAACGTACTAGTTTAGAATTATTGATGTGTCTCTGAAAGTAGAATTTGTGGCTTTGGGCTCTGTCAGACAAGTGTGGGAGATGCATCCTCAGTGCTTTCATCAAAAGATAGAAGGTGCTCACAAGACTGGTGGCTGAGACATGGAAAGAAAATACCCAAGCATTGGGTAATGCCATTTTATGCCATTACTGCAGGCTATGTGCTTGGGTATTTTCTTTAGCACTTAACATGCACAGAGTGGCAAAAGAAATCAGAAACCATGTGCAAACATTTATGGCAGCCCCTGAGAGGTCATGACCGTTATATCTAACTGCAGTGCCATGTCTGTGACAGATGAATGGTGCCCATAGCTCTCCCTGGAGTCCGGGCTGTTGATATGAGGAGAGCATTGCTACTTTCCTCTCAGCATGAGTTATTATGCCAGATGTGCTTGTGGTAATCTTTGTGGAGAGATGAATAGACTATATTGTTCTCACAGTCTCTAATAAAGGCAATTAACGTGAAAACTGTTTCTTCCATGTATACAGAAAACCAAAAAGTTTACCTCTGAATTAACCTTGTGTTAACCTGTATTGTGTGCAGATACACTGCCAAAATATATGGACTTAGAGACAAAAAGGACAAATCCTGTACCTAAGAATTTATGGAAAAATAAACCCTAAATTTTTTTCTTATAGTGAACACATAACTTCATAAAGGTTCGCGTAATGAACCTTTTAGCCATTCTTTTGCTTCTTATTGTTAATGAAGTAATGAAGCTATTGATACTGTTTTATTCTGAATCAGTGGTTTGAGATAAAGATGTTTATTGATGTAGCTTCAGAATTTTTTCCAAAAACATAATGTATGAGTTTTATGTGTAATAAAGGGATAATATTCAATACCTCTTCAGTTATAGCCGTTATAAAAAGTTAGAATTTTTAAAATCAAATGGTCACAAGAGAGCCTTTCCCCCTACCCCTTATTCCTGTTTTAGTTCTTGCCTATTCCACCTAAGCCTGTACAGTTTAGGCCACAAGTAGACACAGAAACACAGAATCACCAGGTTGGAAGAGACCCACCGAATCATCGAGTCCAACCATGTTGGTTAGACATGCTGACTCTTATCAAGGTTGTGCTACTGGTAGATCTCTGTGCAGCAATCAGGCATAAGCAGAGTTATTAGTCAATTTATGTGTGATGTATACATACATATTTATATAGCTATGTAAATATACACACACGTGTGCACTTAGAGTATTTTCTAAGTATTTTTGATTCTATTAAAGCCTTGCATCCAGATTTGATGATTTTGGAGAAAATCACTTTCTTTTCTTTCACTGAAGTACAGTTAGCAATATTTTGTTCTGCTGAAACTATTATTAAAGTACAATAAAATCACTTTGACAAATAACAAAATTGGGAAAATGTCTCCAAATTATGTTCTTTTTAAAAATACCTTGAATTAGCTCCTTCAGGGCAATGTAAATGACTCTGTCTCAGTTTTTAAGAACATTTCTTGGAAATAAGCTCCGATGAAACTTGGAATGATTGAGTTAACAGCAAAGACAAGTTTGACTTTAGTAGAAAAATAGGAACTGTGGGAACAAAAAAATAATAATGGTGCTGCCACCCTAATCACTACAGACAGAAAAGGATAAGGAAAACATGTTTCATGCTAACATAGTACATATTTACTTTTTCTCATTTGATGTGAAGAAAATCAGATAAATTGATACAATCTGTAAATCCAACATTAATATCACATGTGTAAAATAAATAAAGGCGGTTCATCAGTTGAACTAAATGTGCTTTTCTCTAAAAAGGGTATGAATAAACCTAGCACGTAACCGGTTTTATACATAACAGATGTTATGTTGAAACTATCCCCTGAGGAGTTTGTTTCACAGTTAATTCATGACCTATTTGTCATTTTTCACATGTCATGAGTTCACGTTTTTAGCTCTATCAGATCAAATGTGAGATTATGGATTTTTCCTAGCTTTTCTCGAGTCCAGTGGAGAGGATTTGCATGTCAAACTGTTCAGGGGACACCCTGGCAATGTTCAGCACATGAAATTAAGGGAAAGTGCAAGTCATGAGCAGAGTAATTGCAGGGACGGCAAAATATCTCCAGTTTTAGAGAGGAGCTGTTCAAGCAAACCTTCATAACCATTAATACCTGATAGTGGGCAAAACTGTTAGTGAAAGAAAAGAAAATATGCATATAGCTAGATGAACTTGCGGTAGTTTAGGATCCTTCTTAATTTGCCTGAATTCATGCTTCAAAATAATAATTCTTCACACAGACAAAACTAATACAGGTAGGAAATTAAGCACATTTTTACAACCTCTCGTTCTCGGATTTTCCTCATGTCTGTAACAGAGATGAAGACTATGATTTTTTTTTTCTCTAGATAAAGTCCATGCCTATGACCCAATTTTGCCCACTTTCAGTGGAGAGCAGTGTGCTGCTCAGCCCACTGACATGATGCAAATTTCATCAGTGAAGTTGTTCAGCTGCAGGGTGTGCACTGAGTCCCCATGGAAGCACGACCAGAGAAGCACTCCTTCCAATAGGCAAAAGCATCTTCCAGCCAGAAAATAAATGCATGCTGCTTCTCTGAGAGATAAGCTGACTTCCCGGTCCATTTAAGGGAAAAATAGCCTGTCTTTTTGACCAAATAAAAAATTCAGGTGATTATTGCCAAAGGAAGGGAAGTGGGTATTCTCAGAGCTGTAATATGGAGCAGAGGATAGGAAATACAGGTACAGGAAAACTATTACAGAAGGGGACCGTGTCAAAGGCTTTGCAGAAGTCCAAATGGAGCACATCCATTGGTTTTCCTGTGTACGCTCATGTGCTTACCCCCATCATAGAAAGCCACTCTGTTGGTCATACAGGACTTGCCCATGGTGAAGCCATGCCAGCTACTGCTAATCACCTCCCCATCCTCTATATGCTTTAGCGTAGCTTCTAGGAGGATCTGTTCCATGATTTTTCCAGGCAACTATCCTAGACTATTGATATAATGCAGTAAAGCATCTCTAAAGTATTGATTTTAAAGGTAATCATTACAGAAATGTAATGCTTTTAAGCAGAAATGTCAAGTACTATTTACGTATAGTCAGCCTGAGGCATTGCTATGCTTACACGGACTTAGGCGCTGCAAGCACACTGGGACCTACATCTATTCAGGACTCCCTGCATGTGTTTTCTGCAAACTCCCTTTTTGGTGAGTTTCCAAGTAAGTGGGAATAGAGTTTCTCTGTCTTCAAGCTTAAGAAGTTATTTGTTAGTTGGAGGTTGAAATTGTATCTAACATTCCATTCCCATAGAGGCACTTCTAGAACCTTTTAGTCCTACACCTCTCCCTGAAAAGTTTTGTGATGCAGCTTTTATCCATGTGTTTCCTCTCCACATTCTTTGGACAGAGTGATCCTGTTTTCACTACAAGCATTTTATTTCTGAAAAACTGCTATCAGCAAGTCGACCCCAGTCACTCTGAATAGGATCATTACTTATTAATTTATTATGTATTATTCATAATTCATCACTTAACCTTCAAAAGCAAGCAGGAGGTCATATGACAACAGGACTTTGTGCATGTGATTTATTTGCAAAAGCTGGTAAGAAAAGAATTAGGATGTAAGTTCCCCCCTTAGTTTGTTAGCTCTATATCTGACAAGAAGAAGAGACCTTTCCTAGCACAGGCTCACTGGATTCTTCCTGGTCAAACTGACAGCATTTGCTATCATTGACCTGGAAGCCTTGAACTGTTCACTATGCTTCTGGCTCCACCAGTTTACCAAAGCCCCAAAAGATTTAATATTTCTTCACCTCTCCGTCCTTTGCTTTGGCAGTTAAATAATGGGCTGGACAGGGCCAAGCAGTAGTTCCTGTGTGGCTTTTGGATTGGAATTTATTACTTGCTTGGGTGCTCCTAAGTAGTTTTGTTGCTTTTCTTTCTCTGTCTGAAAACCCGTAACATTTATTTCCATAGCAATTTGCTTTGATTGCAAACACACAGAGGTTGGCGCCAAATTCAGAAAAAAATGCAGTGTAGTTTCATAATTGTGTATTACTTCCTTAGTCAGCTTAGCATTGCACTCTGCCTCAACAGAAAAAAGGTAAATTTGAAGGTGGTCATAAAGGTATTGTTAACACAATAAAGAATAAATAAGTAAATAAATAAAGAGAGAGGAAGGAAGGAAGGAAGGAAGGAAGGAAGGAAGGAAGGAAGGAAGGAAGGAAGGGAGGAAGGAAGGAAGGAAGGGAGGAAGGAAGGAAGGAAGGAAGGGAGGAAGGAAGGGAGGGAGGGAGGAAGGAAGGGAGGGAGGAAGGGAGGGAGGGAGGAAGGAAGGAAGGGAGGAAGGAAGGAAGGAAGGAAGGAAGGAAGGAAGGAAGGAAGGAAGGAAGGAAGGAAGGAAGGAAGGAAGGAAGGAAGGAAGGAAGGAAGGAAGGAAGGAAGGAAGGAAGGAAGGAAGGAAGGAAGGAAGGAAGGAAGGAGAGATATATTTAACATTCAGAAATCACTAAATTTCACCAAGTTTTTCTTCTCTCGATCTAAACCACTTTAAATTAAGGAGAAAGTGACTTTCTGAATGATGTATAAGCTGACAGAGGATCTGTTGCTTCTTTCAATGTTTTTCCTAGTGGATAACTGTTCTCCATGACATTATGCACATTTTCCTTGTTTCCAGACATTTATTTCAGCTTCAGGCTACTAACTCCAGTGCTATTCTTTGACAAAGTGAAGACCTTTTAGTATTTTCTCTTTTGGATAGAACATATACACTAAGTAAATGATGGGTCATTTTCTTTTGAGTAAGGTAGATAAAATACAGTTTGAAAAAAAAAAGCTATCCTATTGTGTAGCTGCTCTTAGTTTTCTCTTTCTTTTACAAATTTTCCACCAGAATTGCATATATTTGCTTATTCTAAGTTCTTCCAGACCAGACTATTGCCAATATTTTTGTAAATGTTGCATTGTCAGTTGTCATTGCGGTTTGTTGAAAAGATTTTATGTGCATCCTGATTTTCACTGCCTTCTTGCTCTGCAGTTAGGACAGAGAAAATATGTCAGTAAATTTGAACAGCAAAGCTGTATTATGACTGACAGTTATCCTAATTCTGTGAGATACACTGGTATCAGTAAAGTAATGTCTGTTCAAGAGTGAAGTGCTTAATTTCACTTTGTTTTGATTGCAGAGCTGATTTGGTTCACTCAAAGAGTGATAGCTGGTATCATTTTTAAGGCAGGTGTCATATGTGCTTTATTTTTCAGTTATGTGGTCCAAAATTGCAAATAACTGATATTCTGTGGCATGGTCATCTCTAAATAGAATGATGTAAGACCACAAATACAAGAACAAAGCAGTGGGTCATCTGTCTCAGATGTGTCCAGAAAAACCTGTTCCCAAATGTCTCTTACCCTGCCAAAGAAGCTCCCACGAGCTCCAGGGCATCTTTGTGGCCAGTCAGAGGGTCCAGAATGTTCAGCCAGCTATTGCAGCAGGCTACCTGTGGCCTTCAGCTATCTCTGCACTTTAGGCATACCCCGCTACTTAGTGGATGTCCGGTCTTAATCTCTGTTATCACCCTTCACCTCAGTTGTGCTTCATATCTGTCCCAAGTACTTCTATCCTGATCATGTTCACCAGCACTTCTTCGTCTTTTCTTTCCCACTTCAACTGTTCCTTTCTTATTGGCCCTTTCTCCCTCCTTATCCCATCTCAGCCTGTTGTTCTTACCTTCCCATTGCAAAACTAAACTCAGTTCATAGAATCATAGAGCAACCAGGTTGGAAGAGACCCGTCGGATCATCGAGTTCAACCATTCCTATCAAACACTAAACCATGTCCCTCAGGACCTCATCTACCCGTGCCTTAAACACCTCCAGGGAAGGTGACTCAACCACCTCCCTGGGCAGCCTATTCCAATGCCCAATGACCCTCTGCGTGAAAAACTGCCTCCTAATGTCTAACCTAAATCTCCTCTGGTGGAGCTTGAGGCCATTCCCTCTTGTCCTGTCCCCTGTCACTTGGGAGAAGAGGCCAGCTCCCTCCTCTCTACAACCTCCTTTCAGGTAGTTGGAGAGAGTAATGAGGTCTCCTCTCAGCCTCCTCTTCTCTAGGCTAAACAACCCCAACTCTCTCAGCTACTTCTCAAACTAACATTTATCATCACTGCATTTCTCACGCTGATCATTTCTTTTTTTGTAACACTTTCCCCTCAGATACCAATGTTGGTTTTCCTCATCTATAAACTGTTCCAGAGAGCTATGGTCTTTTGCTATGTATTTCTGAAATCCTTGGAGGCTCATCTTTTGCATCACTGTAGAAAACATGATTAAGAAGATTAACACCTACTGTAGTGTATTTGGTTCATAACTGTACCATAAGGGAAAATCACTCCTTCACCCAGCTACTGATTATACTTTGCATTTTATCTGTTTTAACTTTAGATATATGTCTCCCTCTGTAAAATAATTTAATAATCTTATTTTTTCCTTCACTCAAATTGTAACGCTAATCTATTTCTTCATTTTTTTAAGCCAAGTGAGTCCAGCAAGTTTGACCTCACTGAAATTCATCAGATTGCCCCTGAATCAGGTAGAATAGCTTGTCTGATCATGAGAATGTTATGCAATTGTTAGTATTACTACAATGCCCAGGAGCTTTCTTGCATAAAGCACAATAAAAAATACAAAAAGAAAAGGAGGTAAATTGTTCCATTTGCTTATAATTGAATGCAGGGGAAACAATGAAAAACTACTCTCTATGCTCACATCAAATGCACACTCTGTATGCATTGTCTGATTTTTTGGAAGTTATTATGGTGGAGGAAAACATTGTGGATGCATTTGGGGAAGCCTAAGCAGGGGTGGGTTTATGTTTTCTTTTATGCTGGCCCAAGTGTTTGAGGACTTTATCAGGGCACTAGGCTAGCTCCAGAAACCTTAAGATTTGTAACGTTAGCTAGAAAAATGTTACATATTCCTTTCCAAAGCACTGTAGAGCCATAGTTTCTCACAGGCCCAGTGTGAAATTTGGTCTGGAATAAACCCCACCCAAACCTAAGGGAGCTAGGGTGGCTTCCTTTGAAGATACCTCAGTAGATACATTTTCCACTCATGAAGAACAAAGAAGCAGAATCTGTGCACTAATATCGTTATTAGCATTGTATGCATATTATCCTGTGTACCTCTGAATGCTATGGAATGTTATGGGTCTTGGTAACCTATCTTTCTTATGCTCTGTTGGCAATACAAGTTATGTATTTTCCCGGCATGAATACTCCTCTCACATCAAGGTAATCTCACAAGGTCATTTGTTGCATTTCTGGTCTTTTGTTGTTAAAATAACATGGGTTTTGTTTTCTGTAGCAAGCCATTACAGAAATAATTTTCTATAGTATTCAGGATTATGTGAGAGAAGTAGGGAAAATATTTTCTTTAAGCAGAATTGTGCTAACATGTTGTCATAATGAAAATACTGAAGTTAATGTTTACCAAAAATCCCATCTTTACAGTTGCATTAGCTAATCAAGCAAATTATACACCGTAACTCACAAGTGTTTTCTAGTATTAAAAACTATGAAAGCTTGAAAGTAACATTCTGCCCCGAATACAGAGCTGCATATGTTGCTTGTATTATATATAGAAGTGTACTTAGAATACTATTACAAAGAATTCTTATGATGTTGGTTAGATCTAAGTGAGGTGACTAATTCTGCAGAGGAAGATGATGTCTGTGAGACATTTGCTTTTGAGGCTAAAGGTTAGATGTTAGTAGTCTCATTGTATTCTTATTAATGAATGTATGTTCCAGTATTAGCAAGTGTTTGTTCCAGTATCCTCCTCTGTTTGTACTTTCTTGGATATATTCAGTCCATAATTTCACTTAGGAAAAATTATCTTTCTACTCTGAAGCTACTAGGTTTGTGTGATCTTGTGCAGTTAAACTACCACAACTTTATTTGCAAACATCTCTGTTTTCAGCTGGTTTTTGTGCAAAGCTGAAGAAAGTCCCTGGTTCTAATTTCAGCAATAAGGCTCCTGAAATATAAATGTAAAGATTTTCTCCAAGTAGTGCAGATAGTTTATGAAAAGCAACATTTTTATCTTTGGTTTTGGTCTAGTGTTGTAATTGTTAGGGAAAAATATATTTCATAATGTTCAATAGTCTAAAACCCTCATCCAGCAAGTTTGTAAATACTTACTGTGCTTAACTTTGACACATATAAGTAATCACACCAATTTAAAGCTAATCAAATTTAGAGGGTTAACAGGTTCAGAACCTGTTATTGTATGTAGCTGTATTTAAGCAATGTAGATAGTTCAGGTTCAACTTTTTTTGATTTTGACAGTGCTGATGACCATTATTCATTTCCAGGACATATTAAGAAAATCAAATAGTATTCTAACCTTTAAAATACAAATAGTGTGAAACAACACCTTGAAAAGATAAAAAAGTTCTGCTGCAGAGAATAGTGTCCATATTGTCCTGAGAATAAATTCCCTAACAGGTAGAAGATAAAGAATGTTGGAGGAAAGACAAGGAAAGGAGATAGATAAACAAGATGGCTAGTACTTTGCTGTCAGAATTGTGGCGAGGTCAGGATGGTTAAAAACCTCAGTTACTTTTCATTACAATAATGCAGGAAAAATTGAATTAATATCTTATGGAAATGTTCTGAAATTAAGAATGTTGTGAGCTGAAACATCAAGGGTGCTTTTGAATATCTGTAAACAATTCATGAATCTAACAATCTCACAAACATGTCATCAATCTAACTAAATGACTGCTGTAGGAGAACAAGAGTCACACACAGAGCTGCAGTGTTCAGGTACCATAATTGGTCCCCCCTATGACAAATGCATTTCTTGTAGCATTTGATGAATTAAAATCATATGAGCATCACTGAAACAGACTAATTATTGTGTTAAGAGAGATCTCTCTTTGAATACTCAGTAGTTTTGCGGTGATGCTTAGTGTTAACAAGAAGATAAAATGAACATGAAAATGTTCGCAAGCATTTTACAATTACCTAAGAAAACTGGAGTAACCAGAATAGATATCCTTCTCTTTATGTAAGGAAGCACTTTGGCAACTAAACTTTTATAATTAATAGACTATTATATTGTTTTCAAGTTGACATGCTTGAAATTACATTTTGTCTGTTTTCTCAAAAAAGTACCTTTCTGCAAGATGGTCCTATTGGCTGACCTATTTTGAACTAAATGTTATTCCTTCAATGTATGTTTCATAGCTATCTTGCTGATTAGTCTACAGATCCATTACTTGATATCCTTTGTTGCCAGACCTCTGTTTTAAACTTGGGAAGACAATATCCTCCTACTTTCATAGTTGTGTATCATATTGTGGGGTAATAGAGATTGCCCTGCCTTCTATCTGGGAAGAAATAACTCTTCCCAGTGCAGCCTGAAAATATATCTTTGGCATACTGCTTACTTCCATATGTCCAGATAAACTGATAATCAGGGCTTCTGAAAAAGGATCTGCCTGTGGTGCTTTTGAGAACCCAAATGACAGTATGTAGAACAGTTTAAGGAATTTGTGAACAGAGAAGGCCTCGTGGGGGATGTGGCAGTAGGGGGACGTCTAGGACTAAGTGATCACGAGATGATAGGGTTTTCTGTTCTAGGTGAAGTGAAGAGGGTGCTAAGCAGGACAGTAGCATTACATTTCCAGAGGGCAGACTCTGACCTCTTCAGAAGGCTGGTTGGCAAAGTCTCCTGGGAGACAGTACTTAAGGGCAAGGGAGCCCATGAGGGCTGGGAGCTCTTCAAAAAGGAGATCCTGGCAGCTCAGGAGAAAGCCATCCCTGTGTTCCGGAAAAAAAGCCAGCAGGGGAAAAAAACAGCTTGGTTAAGTAGAGAGATCTCAAGTGACATTAGGAAGAAGAGGAATGTTTATAGGCTCTGGAAGAGGGGACAGGCCTCTTGGGTGGACTACGGGAGGGAAGTGATGTTGTGTAGGGAAAAAATCAGAGGGGCTAAGGCTGAACTAGAAATCAGGTTAGCAAAGTCCATGAAAGATAATAAAAAATCTTTCTATAAATATATAAATAACAAAAGGAGAACTAGGGAGACCATACAGTCCCTTTTAGACACAGAGGGAACAATAGTGACAGGGGATGAGGAAAAGGCTGAGGTACTTAATGCCTTCTTTGTCTCAGTCTTTAATTATAAAGAAAGCTACTCCCTCTGTGTAGAAATCCCGGAACTAGAGGAGCAAAATGAGGCTCATTACTCTCTCCAACTACCTGAAAGGAGGTTGTAGAGAGGAGGGTGCTGGCCTCTTCTCCCAAGTGACATGGGACAGGACAAGAGGGAATGGCCTCAAGTTCTACCAGGGGAGATTTAGGCTGGAGATTAGGAGGAAGTTTTTCACAGAAAGGGTCATTGGGCATTGGAATAGGCTGCCCAGGGAGGTGGTTGAGTCACCTTCCCTGGAGGTGTTTAAGGCACGGGTAGATGAGGTCCTGAGGGACATGGTTTAGTGCTTGATAGGAATGGTTGAACTTGATGAACCGATGGGTCTCTTCCAACCTGGTGATTCTATGATTCTATGAGTCTCTTGCTTCTTGCAGCAGTATTAATGTGGTTGCAAGAAATGTTCTGAACTTTTGCAAGTGTTAGAATGAAGGCATTTAGCAAAAGGAAAATAAATACTCAGTTCGGAGCCTTAACTTGGCTTCACACTTTCTGGAGGGTGAGTGATTTGCCCTTATCTATAGAAAAGGAATGCAAGATCACACTCCCACTGCAAAATTATAATGAAATACTGGCATGCTAGAATAAATCAGTGACACCAGTACTTAAGAACCCTCACTCTGTTTAGCTTTGTTTAGACCTGGAAACTATTTCTCTTGGTAGATGTTAGACTGTGTCAATGTGCCATGCTATGTGAAATGACAGTTCAATTACAATTTACTTTCTAATGTGTGTTTGCTGCAAGATCTTTAGTACCAAATTCTGTCCTACACAGTCTTTCTGATTTAAAAGGTCATTAGAATCTGCCTGAACACCTCCGTCTGCTGTTATTCTCTCAGGCTTGGAAAAGATTAAGAAGCATTTGTTGTCTCAGTGAGGTAGATGACTCATAACTTCTGGATATAAGAGGGGGAAGTGGCTGCCTGAAAAGATAGAATTTAGGCTGTGGGCTCAGAAGTCCCAAAGTAGTCATCTTAGCAACAGGCTTGACAAAACCAGCATCAACAGAAGTTTTGAGCTGAAGTTTATCTTACTTTCAGGCAAATCCCTGAAAGGCACTTGAATAGGATTATATGTAATTTGTGGGCTCTCTTGAGAGCAAGTGACTAAGTTATCTATGCACAAAAGACTAATGCAAAAGTTTTATGCCAAGATGAGCAAAGCAAGATCAGAATAATGAACTTGTATACTTTACAACAGCAAATTTGCATAGCACAGTTTATACCTTTCTCTTAATTGTCGTGGGGTTTCTTGCAAATATTTTGTTGAAATTTCTATTTTCCTTTCTATTAACTGCTGCCTATGTTCTACCTTGATCTCACTAAAACAGATATATAGCATGCAGCATGCCTAGAAAGACAACTATATCTTTCGGGGTATTTTCTGTGTGGGATACAAACAAATGCATTCAAAGTGAACATAAGAGTCAAATAAAAGTAAACTGAAATAATCTAGCTGTGTTTTCCCTCTGACATTCCTGCATGGGAAAATATCTTGGTGCATATCATAAAAATAATCTCTTATATGATTATCTCCATGCCACTACTAAATTCAATTTACCCTTCTTTAAAAGCATCTTGCTGCTGAGCAGACTTTTTTTTTTTCCTGTTTCTGAACTCAAATCATCTATCTGCAATACACATCAGGTTGAATTTTCCTCCTATTCTATCAAAACACTTTTGATGAGATTCTGATTCTCGTTATCTTTAGAGGACCAAGCCTAACAATGCACTTCCTTTTTTTAAATTTCACATGTTCTTGCGATCTCATCACTTCAAGAGACACTGGTTTCTGTGATATTCAGCTGTTTATATCTTCCTGACCACAACTGAAAATCATCTCTGTGTTTAGCAACTGCTGTCTTTGCTATAGATGGATTTCTGTTTTGCTAAGAAACTTGGAATATGCGCTTTGCAGTAGTAGCAATTGCTTCGGATCCCTTGTACTTATTGCTTCAAATGGTTGCTTTGAAATTAAGGCACAGATAAATCTTCTTCATCAATCATCCACAGTAACATTAGCATTATGGCCTAAGATTGAAAGGCTAAGTCGAGTGCAAGAACATGGAAGGGCAGGGAAGAACTATCCCTGAGCCCAGGTTGTGCAGTTTGGGGAGCAGAAGCAACAGGACATTGTTTTGCAAGCTATTCCACTTCATAGCAGTTCAAAGCCAAAATCGTATGGATACAGGATCACTGGGCTTTTTGTCCATTTACATATTTATGAGCAGATAACAGCAGTGGATGTGTAACCAAAGCTCATTGTATTCCAGTGATGCCTGTTTGCCACAGTATTTATGGGTCTTTGCAACGGGAATATATTTTTAAGAAGTAGCATATTCTAAGAGAGAAAACAAATTGTGCCTTGAATTCATCTGGAGTTTACAAGGAAGTCTTGTGGTACTTTTGTTTGAGATACAGATCAAACTCACAATCTGCCATCACCCTAGTTATCATTCTTTTCTCTGCTTTTACAGGCTCTATAAATTACTTATTTCTCTAGATGTTCTAGTCCATCTCCTTTTGTTAACATGTACAGTCAATATTCATGTATATGTGATTTTAGAAATGAAGTTTCTGCAATCTTTTTCTGATTTTAACTCAATGAGAAGTTATGCTAGGCTTTGAATTTTACATAGCTTCTGTAAAGCTAAGAGTTTATGTCCACAACTTCCATCTACCAGGCTAACCTGTGAGGACCATTCCTTCTGTCTTTTTTTTTCCCAAAACTGATTTTTTTTTTACTTCTTCAAGAAATAGTTCAAATTGCCTTAGTTTAATAGTTCTAATTAAGGAATATAAATGGCATGTCTTGTATCTCTTTGGAAAAAAAAGATGGAAATTTACACCTAAGAATAAGTTTCCATAGTATTCAATGCCACACATAACCATGAAGGCATAAAACATGATTATTACATTAACCACTTTTTAGAGTACATGACTAAAGTATTCAGTGAAAAGAAATCATTAACCCAAAATCTGGGGACACATACTAGAATATCCAGTCCATTATTCACCAAGCCTCAGGTATGGCCCTTTTCATCTTACCTCTGCCTTTTTCACTGTATTCTATCACAAACAACCCATACACTCTTGCCCTTCCTTGGAACAGCACTGGACAGGAGCTTCTTCACTGAAAACCATTTGTTCCATTAACAAATCACTATAACATCTGCTTCTAAACTTCACCATTACTTAACACTGTATTTCTCTTATCCAAAGACTGAATACACTTTGTATATGCCTGCTAAGAGACCTGCTGCTGCAGCATCTTCCCCTTGCTGACTGCATAACGCAATACTGAAGAGACATTTCAGCACCGTAAATATTTTCTTTCACTAGACTGAGGCCTCACTTGGGTATATCCTCCCATAAAGTGTTATGTCTCCCTCTAATCACCATCACAGCCTGCTCAGCAGTTTAGCCTTACCTGTTCGCCATTCATTACAACCATACTATACTGCTCATGTGGTGATGTGCTTACAGATATCTGTCTGCATCAGTCTGGCTGATGCCCATTTGGAAGGGAAAGCTGGATGGACTTGTCTTGCTAAGTTGTGTTCATCTGAGATGAATAACATACTATGTCAACATTTTTTTCTTACATATCCTAAATAAAGATATTGGTCGTAAAAACTTGTTAATGAACATTTGAATAACTGTAATTGTCCTGCTGGTTTGGATTTGAGACAGTAATAGTCGAGTGTATGGTACACTCTGTAATTAGTAAGCTGCTTTTCAGCTCCTGGACAGTCTGTAGTAATAGGATGAAAGTTTCCCATTACTGGAATATTATAAGGATGATGTTATAAACACAGTCAGAGAGAGAACGCAGATAAAATCTCTGTCCTACATTGTTGACTATCCATTAAGCAGAAGGACAGGGACCTTTAACATCTGAGAGAAGAAACAGTATATGAATTCTTCCCCTCTTATTTCACTGTCTTCCTCAGGATTCAATGCTGATCACCACAGGTCTCATCATTTAACTTAATTAGCAT
Organism: Coccyzus lansbergi; assembly: GCA_033558105.1. NCBI lineage: Eukaryota > Metazoa > Chordata > Aves > Cuculiformes > Coccyzidae > Coccyzus > Coccyzus lansbergi. The sequence continues at coordinate 1,236,597 of JAUMJK010000211.1, read as the reverse complement.
GAACAAAGTTACTCTCTGTTGATTATTGTCTTCTGCTTCATACCTTTTTTTATTACAGGCCTATCTGATCAGAGGAACATATCTTTCCTTTGTTATATACCACTCAAGAGTACCAAAGGTTCTGGATCCTACAGGTATATGGGCTTAGACACAAGGACAGGTGGTGAAGTGTTAGCCTTGGAGCATTTATTTAGCACTTTGTTGTTTCCTGAATATTCTGGTCAGTACTACCGGGAGGATGCTTTGCAAAAACTGGGTGTGTTTTCAGGTATCAAGAACATTCAACCCATGACAGAAGTCATGGTCATATTTCCATGTGTACATAAAAGAATGTTTCAATATCTGCCAGCCTTCAAATAAAGCAAGATCTGCTGTGTGATTTATTGATGAACATACTGGCTAAAGTGACAACTTTTATAAATTTGGTGTCTTTACTGCGCTTTATTCCATCAAGAGAGACACCAAACCTGAAGGTATATTTTGAGGAACTTTGTAGTAGGAAGCAGAACTGATGACTTTCTTTAAAAAAACATGATTCATTCTATTAGTTGCAATAGAACTTAGTGGTCCATGTATTAGAAGTTATGATGAAAAAGCTGTGTGAGCTTTTTTCCATACCTTGTTCCTGCCACTGTCACTTAACACTGGGAAAATACCCACAGAGCAACAGTGACTTGAACATAGGCACTGAGCTGAAATTGCTGAATTATTTGATATCTTAAAAAAGAAACGTGGCAGGCAGAAGACTGAGAATGGCAGCATTTACGTCCATCAGTGTAAAGGTTGCATTATATTGCATTTCAAATTGAGATTTTTGTTTGTTTTCTCGTATAGCCTATTTTAACTTACTTATTATAACGAAGGTGTGCACAATAAAACAATTATATAAATATTATACAGCATACTGCTTATATGATAAGACACCCAGGAAGGAAATGTGCTGGATGAAAAAATGTTGGTGAGTATCTGTATGGTCAGCTTTTAAGGAAAAGAAACCAAACAAACCAGTCTAAAGTTTCTATGCTATCCCAGAAAGTCTCTGCCTCAAAGTTTCTGAAGTCATTTACTAAGGAAGTAGTGGAAGCCTGTTGTAATAGAACGAGGGATAATGGGTTTAGATTAAAAAAGGGTCAATTTAGACTAGATATAAGGAAGATATTTTTTACATTGAGGGTGAGCTGCCCAGAGAAGGGTTACAAGATCTATCCCTAGCAACATTCAAGGTCAGGTTGGATGTGACTCTGAGTAATCTGAACGTTTGAAGATGATCCTGCTCATTGCAGGGAAAGTTGCACTAGATGAGCTTTAAGTGTCCTTTCCAACCCAAACTATTCTATGATTCTATGAAAAGTGCATCGTTTCTATCATCCAGACCACAAATAGTCTTTGGAGTCTGTGTATCCCACCCGTATCTACGTATTTTCCCAACATCTCAGTTACTTGTCCATTGCTGTCAAAGTGCTACTAGTATTGAAGAAGGGGTTTATAAATATTCAGTTGAAATAACTCTACCCCTGTTGGACATGTGCTTGAACAGGTTTTTCTAATCAATTGTCCTTGCTAATTTCCTCAGTCGATAGGAACTGAACTCTTCTGAAACCTCTAATGAGATTGACTAAAGATACAATGAAAATAATACCCAAAGGAAGGAGCACTGCAGTTATGGAACTGTCTGTTCCTCCTTCTAAGCAATGCAGGGGTCACTGTTCTTTCCCCAGATCAAATCAGAACAGCACGGATAAGTCCCCACATGTTTAGACTCACATCTAGGGATTTTCTTGCTTCCATCTGGAAACTATGGAAAAATTGCATCCTAAGACATAACTGTGCCCAGTTGTGTTGCAGGCGTATTAACCTAAAAACTTTAAAGAGTACTCTGAATACCATGTATGGTTCTTTCACTGCCAGATGTGTCTGATTTACTGCTACCCACCCTGTGGACAACTGCACTAGGGTCAGTGCAGAAAAAACTGTCATCATTGTAATTTTTTTATTGAAAGCTATCCATTTGAAGGGCATATAATTTTCACTGCAGTAGACTGTGGTGCAGGGGCAGAATTTGTACTCTTTCTTGTCCTGCCAATAAGAAAACTTTTTCCTGCCTCACTGGATATGTAAAAAGGCTGCATGTAGTGGAATATCTATTAAAATATTACTTCTTTCTTCTGTTCTTGAATGAAGTCAAGGGCTACCAGTAAAGTGTTCCAAGCAGTCTTGGCAACAACAATAGCATAAAAAAAAAAAAAAAAAAATACTTCACTGTTCCACATTTGTGTTTGCTGCAGGTTGTATTGCTTTGTTGCAATGACTTGGAATACTCTGGATTTTTTTATACTCCTCATTTTCGTGAATCAGGACACATTGCTTTATTTACAGTCATGGAAATAATGTGCTCAAGATAACAGTTATAATTGTACTGCAAGTCAGCAAAGTGCTGTTGAAGTCAAACCTTTTTGACTTCAAACCTTTTATTTTCTACCTCTGTCCTGTCAGTAATGTTGTCTCTGTGAGTACCTATTTTGATAACCAGCACAGCTATAGAGCTCAAGACTCCTTTAAAACTTTTATAGTTTAATTCTGTATAGGATCATATGCTGAAGGGCAAGCAAAATGTGAGGAGAGTACATCTCATGGCAGTGTGCTCATTTGTGTTCATATTTATCCAGTACTTTGCTTTTCAGTGATTTTAAAGCAATACAAAGTGTAAATCATAGTTTCTTCCCAGTAAACCAGAGCAGTCAGAAGGAGGCTGAAAGCAACAGGAACTAAATGGAGGAAACAGCACTGCTGGTGTTTGCCACACCTCACTTGAGTGGTTCTGCTGGAATAGTGAGTATGGCTCCGTGGCCCATCTCTTCCTTCACTTGCACAATGCAAAGAGCAAGTAGAGCAGCAGTCTGGGGTAAACACAATCTAAGCATAACAATTAGTCTTCACATTTCCTCCATCTCTCATGATGAGGCTTGTATTTTCTCCTAATATCTTGTGCATTAGCAATTACCATATTTTTTTTTCACTCCCCATGGAATGCTTTCCCAAGAGGAAACTTACTTAATTTTTTTTTTTAAAATCTCTCTTTTGGAACAATAGTGAGAATCAGATGAAAATTAGACACTTATTTACATCTAAGGAATGGGGGAGTGAACCAATTGTTAAGACTCCAGCAAGGTGCAGTTATTATCGGAAAAGTCTTACTTTAATTCTCCTACAAAGTTAACTCTCCATTCAGTAAATATAACCAGATATCTGCCTTAGAGGATCAAAATCAGTGTATCATTTCATGAAGTTGCTATGCTTGAAAAATTGCAGTTGTTAAGACCACGCTTATGTAGTGAAATACAATTATGCAAATATGAAGAAATAAATTCGTCTTTAAAAAAATCACTCTCAGGATTGCTGTTCATTGTTGTAGATATCAACTATGATCTAAGCCCTCTAAAGTCCATACAGAGCTTTAATCTCGAAGGATTTTGGACTGAAACTATGAGTGGCTGAGAATTGGACAGTCCATTAATTATGTTGTATGGTTAGGAAAGAATGATAAAATCATAGAATGGTTTAGGTTGGAAGAGACCTTAAAGATAATCTAGTTCCAACACCCCTGCCAATGTCCCACTTGACCAGGCTGCTAAAGGCCCCATCCAATCTGGTCTTGAACATTTCCAGTGACGGGTCATCCACAACTTCCCTGGACAATAAGTATCACTCAGGATACTTAAAAAGTGCCATTATATGTTCATTGGTTGGGTTAAGATCACAAAAATAACAAATCCAAGGATTCCAACCATAATTTGAAGGAAACTTCAACCTTCTCTGGCCTAAGTAGTGTTCTGAAGGTTATTACCAACTAATGTTTGTCTTGTTTAGGGAGTTAATTTTATTCTTTTTGCTTTTCCGTATACTATGTCCATGCTTTACTTTCAAATATTTGTTAAAATTTAACATTTATATACAGTTTTTGTTAGGTTAGTGATTCACTGTCAAAAATGAGTTCCTGTCTTTTGACTCAGTCCAAATTTAATTTGTATTCACTCCATGAATACATTGACTTAGCATGTCAGGTAGGCTCAAACCAAAGCTCTTTCTAAGAGAGCCCTTGAGAGTTGATAATATAGTAGAAAAGAAGAGAAAAAGATTCAGGAAAACACAATTTCAGGGAGATATAAAAGGAAGTTCTCCCAGACGAGAGACTGGTTAATCTTCTGGTAAATGTGACCAGAGAAGTTACCTCCACATAAATATGTCTTTACATATCTGCTTTATATACCATTCATGTCTGACTTTGGAAGTGAAGATCCTCATTCTTTTAAGTATTCCTAACCAAGTGGAACAAAACAGATGTGGCAGTGTTGTAGTTCAGACCCTTGCCTGAGATTAGGATATTGCAGAATTTCACCTCACAGACAGGGAATACAGAGGTATTTGGCCCTTTTACCAAGTTGGAAGTACTCTGTCATGAAGAACCTCCTCATTTTTACTTCAGATGAATAATTGCGTTAATTTTGTGACTACTTAATTTAATACAATGTTTAGTTTATAACAGTAGTAATAGTTGAATGATGGTTACATCTTAGAAAACATTAAAATTCACAGGAAATAGGTTGTTCCCTGGGAACTGTGAATGTTCAGAGGCAGAAAAGCAAACATCTTATTACATTAACTATTATGTATCATAAAGAAATAAAGAAATAAAACATGTTTCATTAGAAGAAAAAATACATCAAAGCTACAGTATTTTTAAAGATAGTAAAAAACAAGAGTGATCCAATAATTTAATTTTTACAATGCTTTTGATACTTGACAGTAAAAAAGTATATTACTTTCTCATTGAGGAAAATGCACAAGTTATACAGTGCAATTTTTCAGTTCGCTACTGGGCTAGTTTTACCACTTTAGATTTTTTACTACAAGAGGAAAATAATAATCACATAGAGAAGAATGGACTCAATGCCCCAGAAAAAGTCTGCAGTAAAGAATGGCAGGGGTTTTATTCCGTATTATTTCAACAGCTTTAAAATGTGTCATGTTATAGGATTACTTAATATTTGTTTTCATTTAGTAAAGCATCTGTTTATTGCTTTTTTTGAGGAGTGAGAGAGTTGAAACTGTACAGTCTCAAGGTATCTAGAATACAGGTGAGCAATCCAACAAAACCAGCCTACTTTTAAGAAAAGGAGAATTATTCTTTCAGCAGCATGCTTAGTTTGACTTCATGGAGGACACGAAGCTTTTTGTATTGCTTAGGAGGTATTCTAAATGTGACAAGTGAGTAATGAGCAGAAATTTCAGAGGGGAACTGCTACTCTTAAGTTGAAAAGGAGTTTACTTGACCCTACGATCAGTACAGTTGGACCTTGTGTTATTTTTAAACATATTTAACACTTCCTGCCTGCAGAACAGTGGTACATTAGTCTGCGGTACCTTAGTTTCACTTTCATCTTGTCTGAGATATCTTAAACCAGTTTAGCTGCCCAGTGCACCTCGGAATGGAGTAGCATGCAGGGCATTCTTCTTGTATTGGAGACAGTAATTTTTGTTTTTTCAAAACAATTAATTATAAATTAAAAATGCAAAAGAAAATGTTTCTGTCATTCCTCCACACTCGGTATTATTAGTGAGTATGTAGGTGATGTTGCAGTAGTCCTTCTACACAAGTGGCTCATGTAGCAGGAGGTGCTTCAGAAGGGGGCTGTGAATGTGAAGGGTTTCCAGGATGCTAGAACTAGAGTGGAAGACCATTCATAGCTGGCAAATGTGAAAGGCTTCAGTCTAGCCTTCTTTATGGAGGTGGAGGGAAGGGGGCGAAATAGATGGGATTTGAGCTTGATATGTTTATGAATTACATTATTTTGCTTAACATTGCCTTCATGGTCCAAAAGATGCATTCTCATTCTTCATTCCTCACATAACATTAGATTATATCTAGAAATTTGAAGAATTTTAATAGGGAAATCCTAGCAAATAAGTGCAGAAAGTAAGAAAAGGAAGTGTACTTTAAAGGACCAAAAAAGGATCTCACTAATATATTTGTAACCCCTGCTTCCTTGTTCTGTCCTTCAGAGAGACCACTGAAATGTGACAGTGAAGGTTACATGCAAGAGCATTAGGAATTCTTAATCTCTTTTCTACTTCACAGAAATCTCAAATATCAAATCAAGAAGCTAATTAAAGGCACAATTACAATTACAATGAGTTTCAGTACTGAAAGTAATTAAAAAATTGCTTAATGAGCCTCCATTATCTCTCAGTGATTTTAGAACAAAAGTAGCTAGTCTATCAGGAAAAGATAAACTTCCTCTTGCAAAGTCTCATGCTGCAATACGTTTAAGAACAAAGCCTTAAAGCTCATACATACTTTGGTTCCTTGTTAGTCCTTCACCAAAAGGCACAGAAGGTTGTCCTGTTCCCAAGTTACAGCTGCACATCATGTGAATAGGACAGGCATGAGAATGAGCAGTCTTTCCCACCAGTCGTTGGTTCTCTGTGCTGCTGGGTGTCTCCCTTTGAGCAAATGCAGAGCTGAATCAGTAGCCTGTGGTCTCCTCACCAGTACGTGATGCCCTGATAGCATCTCAGATGTTCAGTGTCAGATCTGGTGGACTCCAGTTGTGCAGTCCTTCTCCAACAGGTATGTCTTTTCATGCTTTATGACAGCAGTGCTTATAATGATAAGAAAAAGCATGCTTGTTTCTCTAATAATCAGTTTGAGATTAAGACACAATGTAGGTGCCTGCTGGTGGCTATCTTCCTGTGAATGAGGCAGGTTATCTTCTGGTATGGTCAAAAATGATCTCACTAGTAGTCAGCGAAGTCTAAAGAAAGATTTGGTTTAGCTGCTTTAATTGTTTACATAGAAAATTAAACCACCAGTGCCATAAGACAAAATCAGTGAATACATGCTCCCTACTAAGGAATGCTTAAAATCCATGAATCTTACAAATATTCAATGCAAAGTGATTATACTATATCTAGCATGTTCAATGCCTTTTGGGAAGGTTTAGAAAAACATGAACTATGACCACATATGGACTTAAACAGACAATTGACTTACACAGATGACTGAAAAAGAATAGAAATACTAAACAACTCTTGGAGACTGATTTCCCCTAGATAAACAAATTTTATTGAGGTTAAACACAACTATCATCATTGTGAGATGCATATAAAAAGTATGTAGTAGAAGAGTCTGGGAAGTGAAATTCAATCCTTCCCACTTTACCAAAAAATAATGGGCTCAGAACAGACTTTGGGTTTATGTCTTCTTGCAGCCTTTCTGCTGTCACAGTGTATAATCTCTGATACACCGAACTGTTTTTTATCTCTGTCCCAAAGTCTCGTAGCCAATTAATTCTTCTGTCTCTAATAAATTGTGGTACCTACCTGTTTTACCCAAGTAACTGAAGGATATTGTAAGTTTAAGAGAAGGACTCTAGTGCCTGACCTTTTCCAACCTGGAATTTAGCTTTGAACAAGGAAGCAGCATCAGTGCCAAAGATAGTTGTTCCTACTCACTTATTCCTTCTGTAGCACCATATTCTGCCATCCCCTCAGCATTTTACAGTTGCTTACAATGTCTTAACTCTATCAGTTAATCAATTTAAAACAAAAACAACTCCCCCAAAACAATCCTAGCGCCTTTACTAAATAGGGATTACACCAATGATAAAATTCATCATGTGACCCATTACCACTTGCATTGATAACTGTAGTAGTGTGAGAAGTTGCGGTGTAGGGAATGGATATTCCTTGGCAAAGAAAATGTATCATGCAACCCTGAATCTGAAAGTTGGGTTCTTTTCCTAATTATCACAACTTGGTTAATAGAAAATTAGAAGATTGGTAGATCACTTGTGTCTTCAGTTTGTTTCTCTTCTGTCCTTCTACAGAAACGCTATTTTAAACAACAAAGTATAAACTTTTTTATATATAAATAGGGCTTTGAATAGCAAAAAAAATCTGTTAACTAAAAAGCTGGACATATTATAAATGCATATTTTCTTGTATAGAAGGAATTTAAATTGAAAAGAATCACATATTACATTTTATTTCCAGCCTGAAAGCACAGTTTTGCAGGTAGCTTAAGATTCACAGATACAAAATTCATTGCACTTACCTTCAGTAGTACTTTACTGATTATTGATATGCATGTAAAAAGGTATGCAAACTTACTAAACATCTCTCACAAACTCTTTGTTTCAAAATACATTTGGTTTACTTATAATCCTTACTTGTATTCCTCATAACAAATAAACTCGCAGTAGGTTGGAACTGAGAGCCTGGACCATGAACATTTCACTTAGTAATGGGTACATCTGGGGCAGATCACTTCAAGTTAGTATCGATTCAATTCTTAGCATAAGGTTAGTAATATAAAATTAATTGCTTTTCCTATCAGCTGTCACTAATCCAATTTAGTTATTGATATATTTTTGTGTGTCTGCTTAATGATTTATTTGGCTCTTTTTTTTCCCATTAGAAATAGAAACACAGCAAGTATGTCAGGAGTAGCTTTACTGAATAGGAGGCAAAGGTTATGTGAATAGTTCCGCTGTCTGCAGGACTGTCCAGGTGTTAAGAAGGAGAGCAGCTGGGGCTATTTGCTGTGTGGCTCCCAAATCAAAGCTGTTTCCCTTTTCCTTCCTTCAGCTGCAGCTGTCTCTGTCTGGCAGATTATCTGAGATGTGGATATGTGGAAACTGAATCTAATTTCAAAGTGCATTACTCTCAGTGGTTAGCCTTCTTTCCTTAAAGACTCTGCAAGGGTAAATTAAATTATCTGACTATCAAAATACCTAAAAAAATTATTAATGAAAATTTAAAATGGTGATTTTAATTGCTCTTGTTAGTTACAAAATTAGGTTAGATATTGCATTATTTTATGTTGGACTTGTACGTTTAACAATGAATGATTTCAAAAATTCCTTTTTTTTAAAAATGTTTTCTACTTTGTCCTTCCTTTATTTCCAGTGGTGTTCTGTTTTCACACTCCATATCATCCTCCATATTTTTCTTTGCTCTTGTATTTCATAGTTCTTTCTTTTATGTTGCCATTTGAAAACAATGTTTGTCTGGTAAGACAGTTCATAATTAAATTTATTAGAATATTAAATGTTCTGCTGTGACTGAACATGAGTCCAGAGACAACTGCATAGTTTAAATATTGTTACATGAAAGGCAGACTAACATGTTTCTGAAGAATTCTAAAGGCTTTGAAATATAGTTTCATTTTCTATTAAAACTGAGTCTCTAAATTCTTCATCCAACCCAGTAAGAAAAATAACTGCTTTGAAATGATCAAGTAAAATCATCTGAAGTTTTGATGGACACTGTGATGTTAAGAACTTAGCATGTAATGAAAACATCAAAGCCAGATACAATGCCAAACTGAGGATCACTGCATTTTATTCAGCGTATTTTATAACCGAATACTTCAATACTTGTAACACTTCTCTTTTTTAATGTTACTCAGAATATTGGTAACAATGGACTGGATTCAGAAAAACTTATGACAGTTCATTTAGTAGATATGATAGTTTTGCATTAAAATACAATTTTATAGAATTTTTCATTTTATGAAAATTGTTTCCTTAGTATTTCTTTTCTTTCTGCTTGAAACTTTGGGACTCCTTATCACAGAATCACAGAATCACAGAACAACCAGGTTGGAAGGCACCCATCAGATCATCAAGTCCAACCATTCCTATCTAACACTAAACCTAGTCCCTCAAGACCTCATCCACCCGTGCCTTAAACACCTCCAGGGACGATGAATCAACCACCTCCCTGGGCAGCCTATTCCAATGCCCAATGACCCTCTGTGTGAAAAACCTCTTCCTAATCTCCAGCCTAAATCTCCCCTGGCGGAGCTTGAGGCCATTCCCTCTTGTCCTGTCCCCTGCCACTTGGGAGAAGAGGCCAGCTCCCTCCTCTCCACAACCCCCTTTCAGGTAGTTGTAGAGAGTAATGAGGTCTCCTCTCAGCCTCCTCTTCTCCAGGCTAAACAACCCCAGCTCTCTCAACTGCTCCTCATAGGGTCTGTTCTCCAGCCCCTTCAATATTATTAATAATATGTCTTCATTTACAGTGCTTCATGGTGATATTTACTCTGTACACAATGTCTTTCTTAGGTTTTACTCAATTTATATCCAGGATGCTTACTTTTCTTACTTACATAACTTTCTTACTTTTTTACTTACATAACTATGTTTCAATCTACATCTATCAGATATGCAAAATAAGTGAGGTTTCCCTTCCTACAATTGTATGGAGTACCTCAGCTATACACAGAGATACTATAGAAAATCTGTACCTCAGGAGGTACAATGAGGAAGAAAATGTTTTTGTTTTATCACAGTAATATTCTTACTAGGGATGTTTGTAGTTTCATAAAATGTTACTATATATGTTTATTTTGTTATGGTGTCTTTCTTGATACCTGTATTCCAAAGTACTAACTGAATTGAATGACTGGAACTGGCACATTGGAAATTTTGGGGCTTTCCTGTGGCAATATCTGCTTTATGCTATACAAACTAAAAAGCGAACAGTGTTTACTAAACATTGTTTGGGTGTTACTGCCTGCTCTAAAAGTCCACAGTAAGGAGAGAAGCCAAGCCAGGAGTGTTGTTTGCACATGTATGGCAATGAGGGAGGTGCTTCATCCATCATGTAAGGAAGGGAAGAAGGTTCTCGACATAGAGCCGGTGGGATGCAGGAGCCACCCCTGGGGTTGACTGCGGTGGTTTCACAGCCAGGAACCAAAGAATTAGAGGAAAAAGTTTCTATCCGCTTCCTAAAGCCTGCAAACCCAAAGCAGAAGTCAGATGTTTTTCATATGCTCTTTTTGCTTTACACTTGTAGGGAACTCAGCAAAAGAGACAATGTTTCAGTCCCTGATGGAAAAATATGTGAGGAGACAGACGGAATGGATTTGATTCAAAATCAGCTACAGCCAAGTGTACTTTAATAGGTTTCAAATATTGTAATATCATCCTTAGATCCACAATTAAAGCATAATTGAGGGTCTATTAACTTCAGCTTTGTCCTTCTTTCTCTTGGGCAGATTGCAGACGCCAGCCGTAACCATACAAGTCCTTAAAAATAGAATTAGGTCACAAATGGTTTCATATCAAGAGTCCTTATTTTTGAAAACACAACCAAAAATTAGATCCTTGAAACATTCCTGTGTCATATAAATAAACATATGCATAAATATATATACATGTGTACTCACACTTTTTCTATCATTTCATGATTGTCCTTCATCAGTAGTATATTCAGAAAGTGAATTGATCCACTCTAATTTATTTCCCAAGTCATTTTCTAAGTGCTAGGATCCTTGCCAGTGTTTGTATGTTTTACTGACCTTTCTTTAATTACCATTAGTTTATTTGTTGATTTGCCAATGCTTGTATTATATTTGCCAACTACAGAGAAACAGTAATACTCGCTGATAATATCACATATTATTCTTGGCTGTACTTTGGCTCAAGGAGTAGAGAGGACCTGTGTGTCTTTTTCCTGGCTTCCATGTTCTGGGTTTTTTTCTATATAAAAGCATTTCACTGAGAAACATTGTCCCTTTCTACCCACCAGGCTAGTCTAAAAGGCTTATCTCTGACTTGTAATGATTTTTCAGTTCAGATGATAGCAATAGAAGCTCTGTGCATCATACATGTAGACTGGTAGATGCTGCACTGCATAAATAAACAAATAAATAATCCCAAGCATATTTTTACAGTTTATTTTCATATTTGTGAATTCTGAAAATATCTTAATGATCATGTTGGTTGAACTACCACACACAGTAAAGTGATATATAGATGTTCAACTATTGTCCATTGGAGGCAAAAACAGCTAAATGAAAATCATCTTGAACACTGGGATTTTTCAATATCTGTACTATTTACAACCCTTTTTCACTTATGCACCTGGAACAATTTGTTCCAGCTGCCTTATGAAATACTAAAAAAAAGTGATGTTGCCTGTATCAAATTTAGGTATTAACATAGAAACAAATTAATAGAAAAAGCCATAGTGATGTGAGTGTGCAAAGATGTGATGTGACTTATTTGTGTGCAAACCTTTAACATAATGGGTGTACTGATACAACTACACCTAAAACTTGAATCTGGACAGTTGGACATTTCAAGGGCTGACAACACTTAGAGCATCCAAGTAAGGTATTCAGAAAGGGTAAAAAAAAGAATGACTACAACTGAGGCACCAAGGAAATGGCCTAGAAATATTAGAGTCACAAATATAAGCATTTGACGTGTGTGAGCACTAGAAGAGCCAATTAGAATGCTCCCAATGGATGCAGATAGATGAGATGAGATAGCTGAGAAGTATTTTAATGTAAAGGGGAAAAAAAGTTTGTAGTCTGTGAGTTCTTTAAGCTCTTTAACAGTCCACTTATACAAATAACAGGAGTTTTATCATGTAAGTTTTAAATCAAAGTAAAAAAATATATGTTAGGGGAATGATTTTATATAGGCAGAGGAGGAATGAGGTTCTTTTTTGTTCATATTACAACCCTGATTAATGAACTCCTGAATAATCAGGAGACCATTTTGCTTATAAGAGTGTCAGGAGGTGCTCAAACAGTCTTGTGAGTTCTGAGGAGTCGAAATAAAAGAGATTTAGGTCTAAACCATGTCAGATGAGAAATATCCAGAGCCCCGTTCTCCCTGTCCTTGAATCAGCACCAGGACACTGCAAACACAAGCTGCACAGCTGTTTCCTCAGTTTACCTGATAAAGCCTGGATAGCCAAGTTGTGTTAGGAGAAATGCAGGCACTCATCCATTTAAATGTATTGCTCGGTCTGCATATCTATGTGAAGTTAAAATCCAAGAGAACACTCTGCTCAGAGAGGGCACTCTTGGGTACTTTAAAGGTTGGACAAAAATTGAAGTTGAGAGCTGACCCACTGGCTAATAACCTCGTGTTCTTTGTCTAGACTTACAGCATTTTCATTTTCTTGAGATTGTTATATTCTTTCCTCGCTCATCCTGGTAGAAGCTGCCAATTTTCTTTTCTGCAGAAAAGAAGGGAAAATAATAATTACAGACACAGTGGTCCTTGGAAGTAGGCATTTAGTGCTAATATATTTAATATTGCACCTCAGGAAATACTGTTGTATTGACTCTCAATACTTGTTCTTATTGCCAAAACACGCCTTCCTACATAATGTTAAGTTAGTGAGACAGCTTTTCCACTGTAGCAGATTTTTGAGATTTTTCAGATCTTTGTATGAAAATTTATTCTGACAGCTCCATGTTTGGTCCATCACGTTTGCTAACAGTTCTCAAGTTGCTAAGCAGTTTTATGCATTTCCACCCCCTGATTTTAAAATTAAGACTTTTTATTCTTCAGGACTGCAGATATATTAATACTCTTTAATCATGCTTGACAATATATCTGTATAATGTAATACTAAATATACAAAGTAAAGTTTTATAGTTATCTGTCTTCTTCCTTGAAGCTATTTCCGTACCTTAGCATAGTACCAAATAATAACAAATTTATATAAGCTCTGCTGTCATATATATATAGGTCTCATTTTAAATTTCTGGGAAACTGAGAACTGATACTGCATGGTAAATACATGCTTTATTTGTAGTTGTATGCTACAGGCTGGGAGAGTTGGGCTTGTTCAGCCTGCAGAAGAGAAGGCTCTGAGGAGATCTTATAGCGACCTTCCAGTACCTGAAGGGGCTACAAGAAAGCTGAGGAAGGACTGTTCACAAAGGCTTCTAGTAATAGGATGAGAGGGAATGGATATAAACTGGAGAAGGGCAGATTTAGGCTAGACATAAGGAAGAATTTCTTCACCATGAGAGTGATGAGGCATTGGAACAGGTTGCCCAGGGAAGCTGTGGCTGCCCCATCTCTGGAGGTGATCAAGACCGGGTTAGATGGGGCCTTGGGCAGCCTGATCTAGTGGGATGTCCCTGCCCATGGCAGGGGCATTGGAACTGGATGAGCTTTAGGATCTCTTCCAACCCAAACTATTCTATGATTCTATCCAAGTGAACAAACAGAGAGTATGGTATATAGTAATTTTGAGATGTGTTAATTCTTTTGGATTGAAAGCAGAAATGAATGATTAAATTCAGTATTTGACATTAAAATGGAATTGAAAGAAAGCCTGGCGCTTCACATGAAGGACTTAGCAACCATTAACAGAAGGGATGTTGGTGTCTAGCAATACAAAGGCAAAAATATGCTGTTCGCTGTGTTAGCTTAATATACAGTATTATAACCCTCTGAGACACAGACAGCAGTAATTCTGAACATCTGGCTTCTTCCAGGAGAAAGTTCACCTGGAAAGATTTATTTCAATTAATTTGCCTGATATTGAGAGCAGGTATCATCAAATCAGAAACTCTTTCTGCTGTACTAACGCCCCACTTCTCACGTGGCTCCAGTTTCTTACAGTTCAGAGGTGTAGGACACACACTGGCTAAAAGATAGTGAGGGCTGGTAGGATGTGAGGTTCAGCTATAATGCCTCACAGGCTTCAGATCTCAAGCTAGCAATATGTCATGCCCACCTCCTCTTTCTTTCCACTCCTCTCCTTTGGAAATTCCAACTCACAGACAGGTGTTGGTCAAAGGTCCTATCTGTCCTGTCTTGTATTCTCAGAGGAACTGGTAGGCAAATGTTATTTCTGGGAAACTGATAATTTGATGTCTGGCTTCCATACATAAAAATCATCACATGCATTTAGTAATTTTATTGCTTGGAATTAATATGGTTTTACTGTAACATAGAATTTTAATAGGTAATAAAATGTATAGGAATAATAGAATGTATAGGAATAAAGTATAGGTATAGAATATACTTTATTAGATTGATTACTTCTGCTGAATGAAAGATTGATCAAAATGAAATACTGTATGCTGGAACTGAATTGTTTTGAAATGTTTCCAGTGATGTAATCAAAGAGTTATTGTCCAGCAAAAAAATTTCAAGTCTGACGTAACATTTCTAATGAAGAAGTCTTCCATCAATTCTTTTTTCTCTAACCAGCTCTGGCTACTAAGCATTATTTCTAGTAGGGAGGATGAGACATTCATTTCATATGATCCACTCTGATTTCCAGGAGATACAATACGAAGAGATAACTTCAATTAATGTGTGATACCTCCACTGTGATCAGGATACTGTAATGTTTGCCTCTGTCACTGTGATCTCTTGAAGTAATTTTGCCTGTGAAAAAATGGCAAGGGAGGAACTGTGCACTTAATACACAAACAACATGGTAATAAAAATTCTCTGAAAAGGAGTGTTCTTTTTTCCTCTTATTCACTAAACCCAAGCTACAGGCCACTAAATGTATTTCTCATTTTTGGCTTTTTCTTGTTACGAGAATTGAATGAAAGTAGGAGGGCATCTGTGATAAAATTTTAACTTTGTATATCATTTTATCAGATTAGTGCGTGTGATTTTGCATACACAATTAGAGTCTTTATTGGCTATATTATTAATAAAATTTTTATTAGCTATATTTGAAATACACGTATGAGTTGATATGTTTAATTAGCAGGGAAAGATTGGTGGGTAGTGTTACCCAATAGATTTTTAGCTATTTCTCTTCTTAATTTCTGTAGAAGTCTAGTGGGTACTTTTGACATGAGCCATTCTGCATGAAGCAGAGCACTGGCCCCAGTTCTGTGGAGCAAACCAGCCACAGCAAACCACTTTCATAGCTGGCAAGTGTGATGGCAAGACATAGCTGCTCTTAGACTGGAAAAATGGCAACACTTATCACGGAAACACAGGAGACATCACATAAATGTGAACTTGGCCAGACCAAAGTTTATTTGTGGTCTAGAATCAATTCAGAGTCCTCCATCTGAGTAATTCTGGGTACAGAGAGAAGTCAGGGCTTTGTTCCTCCATTATTAGTTTTGACACCAAACCATCACAGTGGAAATATAATTTACAGCTCTGATTTTGAGAAAGACACACTTTAAAAGAAGCCTTGGCATTTATGAAAAGGAAATCCTAGGGACTACCGATTGTTCACTTAAAAGAAGAAGCTGCTTTTTCTCAACTGTTTCTCTTCATTGCATTATAATTGTGTCAGTATTTCCAACGTTTTTTGCATTTCTGTGATCACTGTCATCAAAAGATCCTGAAAAGCATCACAGTATATCAGTTACATTTCCCCCTTTTCTGTGAATTTGTTTATACATAAATACATACACATTAAATTGTAGCCTAATGGGTGCTCTGCCCTAATGTTGTGTGCTCAATGCTGCATTAGCATGGGACAGGATGGGACATAGAGTGCATGCCTCCAGAGGGCAACCAAAGGCATATTTAATCTTTTTGGTATTTCTACCACTTTATTTTTTTTTTTTTATTTACTGTCCTTGACAGCCCACAGTGGAAATTGTCCAATGTCTAAAATGATTAAATATCATTAAATTAAAAGGATTTGCAGCTTTACATTAAGTCTGACCTGTTTCCTCGTGGCTGTGAAATAACTCATTTTCAATCTACTGAGGTTTCAAAACACTTTGAAGGAGATTATAAGAATTCAAGTATTGTAAGGCCTTTCTCATTTCTTTAGATGGTGATGTTTTACAAATTGTCAGATTGTTCACGAGGATGACAGAGGATAAAGTCCTAGCTATTTTAATTTAATTCTGTGGTTTTATAGGCCTTTTGTATGGGAAAAATTCCAGAGATTAAGAAAAAGGGTCTGGGAAAAGAATAGTACAGAATGTAATTTTCAACCGTTATTTAACTGGTTGTCTTGCAGGGAAAATAGTCAGCCCACTGATGTAAGAAATATCCAGGTATCTTCTATCCTGCCCCATCCATGTTTTGTTTTACAAGCTGCAGTATTGTACATGCAAAATAGCTAGAAAGATGAGGTTTACTCTCATACTTAACAAGAGTGACAGCTATGGGGAAGTCCCTATTAGGAAACAATATCATATTCCTTTCTGCACTTTATCCTATTCTATTGCAGGGCTTCATTATGTGCTGTTAACAGTTGCTCTTTTCCACCTGAAAAACACATTTCATTTTGCTGATTGAAAATTCAACAAGACCATGTCAGGGTAAAAGTGCATGGCTGCACTCGCATCTGCACTGTGTGTGGAGAGTGTTCAGCCATATGTTCACGTGCTGTAGACATGAATGCGTATGCAAGCATCATGAGAAAAAGCTTGACTGAACATAAACTCTCTCATTATAATTACAGGACTTCCAGGGAACTAAAATTCAGTTTATATTCTCCTACACTGGTGCATTATTTGTAAGCAGAACAGCAATTTTTATGTATCATCTAGCTGATTTTTTTTTTGCTCTAAACTCCAGGGCATTTCATGCATCTTTTTATTTTAAAAGAGCACGTCAATGTAAAGATTAATTGTTGGCAGTTGATGCTTCTTCACTCTGAAGAAGTTATGACTCTTTTAACTGAGAATATAAATCTAGTGCAACGTATGTTGAGAGACTTGAGAGAAATGTTCAATGCAAAAAGGGTAGCAATGTATTAAATCAAGTGCCACTTCCCATCTGTCTTGGGATGTTTAATGGAGAGCAGATTTAAACTGTATTTTGACCTTTTTATGGTTATATGAAAATACTGCTGTAACTCCCTTTACATCAGTTCTTATACCATTGTGCTGCGCGTTTGCTTTTGTTCATAGCTACTGTCCCCTTTAAGGGAGGGAGAACAAGGTGTCTGTATCCATGTTTATTGGCAGAAGTCATGCTTCTTAGCCTCCAGTATGATTCCACTCCCAGGATGAGTCCCCTTTGTTCGCCTCATAGTTTGCCTCTGCTCCTACTGTGATCTGTGGTTCCTCTTCCTTGAAAACTGGATACTGAACTGCTTGATATATTCTGGACTAT
Organism: Coccyzus lansbergi; assembly: GCA_033558105.1. Classification (NCBI taxonomy): domain Eukaryota; kingdom Metazoa; phylum Chordata; class Aves; order Cuculiformes; family Coccyzidae; genus Coccyzus; species Coccyzus lansbergi. The sequence continues at coordinate 1,218,718 of JAUMJK010000211.1, read as the reverse complement.
CTTGGCTAGAATCATAGAAGGATGGGATCATTCAGGTTGGAAAAGAACTTTAAGATTACCAAGTCCATCCATAAACCTAGGACTGCCAAGCCCTCCACTAAACCCTGTCCCTAAATGCCACATCTACACGTCTTTTAAATACCTTCAGGAAAGTACTCAACCACTTCCCTGGGCTACCTGTTCCAGTGCTCAATAACCTTTCTGTGAAGAAATGTTTCCTAATGTCTAGTCTAAACCTTCCCTGGCAGAACTTGACCTAATGTCCTATCGCTTGTTACTTGGGAAAGGAGATCAACACTCACCTTGCTACAGCCTCCTTTCAGGTAGTTGTAGAGTCATAAGATCTCCCATGAGCCACCTTTTCTTCAAACAAAACAATTCCAGTACCATCAGCTGCTCCTCATAAGATTGTGCTCCAGACCTTTCACCATCTTTGTTGCACTTCTTTGCATACACTCTAGCACTTCAGTGTGTCTTGTAGTGAGAGGCCCAAATCTGAACAAAATATATAAGGTGCAGCTTCACTGGAGAGTTTTTGCTCAGAAAAAGAAGTTCAGCCATTTCTTCTGTAGTATAGGTATAAACCTACTTCAGTTTTGAACATACTTATTATCTATATTATCACACCTTTTCTCAACCACCTCCTTAATTTCTACTTTTTTTTCCTACTTTGGTTATTAGATTTTGAAATTTGACTTTTTTTTTTTACAAGTCTCTGGCAAGCAGTGTGCTCCTATGAACTTTCATTGCCCTTTCTTTCTGGCCGTACCATACTTCTGCCCCTAAACCAATGCTGATGTCTTTGGGCAAAACATCACCCTATATGACATCAAACAGCAATTATTGTGTCTAGTTTCTTCTCAAGGGAAAGTTTTACAACTCTAAAATCCTGATATGCATGGGATCTTATGGAATAAAGTGAATGAGCAAGCAATGCTTAGCATTCAGTGTAGGCTATGTTACATCTGAGTTCTTTATGGATTAAGAAACCTAATCTATTGCCATCAAAAGGAGAGTGAATAACAGTCCCATTATTGTCAACTGCCCATACCCGACATATCAGTACACAAAGGACAGCCAAAATCTGGAAAACAGAAATGTACAGGTAGGAATCTCAGGAAGGGAAAGAGGGGTTGTATTTAACATAGCTCTGCTGCAACTTTTTAGGCTCTCTTCCTGTGGCAAAATTTTTGTGGTTAACAGTTACTTGGTGTCACACATCAAAGTTTCGTAATTAACACACAATTTATTAATATTTTTCTTTATTTTGTTATTGCTTTAACAGCAAGACTCCTTCTTCAAAAAATAAAGCATATTATGATGTATTCTCCTTCTATTTGGACAATGATAGATTCGAAGGATTTTTTTTTCCTATCTGGATTAAGCAAGCAATGTCTGTGCTTTATTGTCTTCTGGATTCAACTCAACTTTGCTTAGTATTATCTATGAAAGAGGTAATTGGGCATATCCTTTGGAAAAATAGTATATATGGATAGTACAATTCATAATGTTGCAACTTAAACTCTATCATACATTTAAAAAGAAGCCATACAAAAACAATTACAGAAAACTATTAGGGTCCAAGCTCACAGCAAAGTTTTTCCAGCTGTATTCAGGTTTATTCCAGGAGATGGCTGAAATAAACACTGATAACCAAACCCCAGGGATAAATCTGTGCTGTAGCCTGAGGAGTAATCTGTACCCTGCTTACTGCACTGACATAGGAGACTTTAAACATGTAGTTCCCTGTCTGTTGCAAACATGTCTATATTACCATCAGCAAACAGTTTAATCCACTTGCTTTTGCTAACTGGGAGCATGAGCATTTCTCCATCTCTCAAGACACTGTGTCTAGAACAGGTTCAGAGACTATGGTCATAGTCTCCATATAAGAAAGTTCCTTATCTGAAAATAATTTTAATCAAAATACTGGAGGAATTTCTTTATTCTGTACCCAGAAGCATTAAATAAAGGTGGATAGATTTACCAGACTTCCCAATTCTAATATTCAAATATTAAAATCCTTTAGAGAGGGATTTCTATGCATGGTGGTATAGAGCCTTGGAGATATAACATCCATTCTTGCATTTTTCCATAGGATCTTTTAAAATGATTAAAAGTTTCACTCTATGTAAGAATATTTTCTGTTCCTGTTCAGTAATTATTAGGATGGTTACAGATTAGGCAACTAGATCTCTTTCATGTTTCCTAATTTAGTTCCTAATTGGCTTAAATTCTGAAAATAATAGTTGTCTAGTTAAACTGGTCATGGGTGAAGGAGTATGTTATCAAGTCTATGGCTCCTAGAAAAGTCAGCTGTGTTTTAATATTTTTTTTTTAAATAGACAATGCATTTAGGTGACTGGTATTTACTGTTACTCAATTTTGTCCAGCTGAGCTGCTATTAAATCAGCAGGAGACTAGCCTGTGAGTCAGCAAGTACGTCCCTGCAGAGAAATAAAGGTACATCATTTACATTATTGTCTGAATTGCATATTACAGGACAAAGAGAACAACCTTCCTAGTCAAAAACCATAATGGATAGAAAGGAACTCTTCCACGGTTGCCTGGGGTCTTTAATCTGCTTCCACTTTGGTGGAAATAGTTTGTGCTGGATATTTGCTGCCCTGTATTGCATCTTGGCCCTGCTGCAGGGACACCAAGGATGACATTTTGCGGTGCAGAATGGGACAACTCCTCTTTGTGCTGTGACTTACAGGAGGTTAAAAACAAAGTTGAGATACAATCCCAGTTATATAATTGGTTAATAAATAAGAATATAAAAATGAAACAAACTGTTGTAAATATACATACGGAGAGCAAACTCAAGGCTGTGTTTCAGAGTCTGTATTTCTTGTTCTTATTGCTCGGATCAATGTAGCTGAAGGAAATTCACATTTGTGTTGTCTGTACATAAGGTGGTTCTGACACTTTGTGTTGCAAATGTGCAGAAAACAGGACCTTTATTTAGTGTTAGCGTCAACACACAAAGCCTCACAGCGTCTGTGGGAAACCCTTACAGTACTTGGAAGTAAGGCTTAAGGGAAAAATCATTTAAAAGTCTTCAGTTTCTTTCAAGTGGAGCATGTTTTGTATGAATCAGATTTTTATAGTCCAAGCCAGAAGATAAATCCTGCTTTCAACAAATACTCCACTGATATGGTAAGAATATAAAAGAAACAACATTTTATTTGTCAAACCTGACTTGAAACCTTACCTTTAAAATGAGCACTAAGACTTGCTGTTCATGGGGTTTAAGAAAAAGTGATAGCATTGTCAGCCTTTATAGATCCCATGTATAGCATCTACCAGGATCAGAAGAGGCATTTTTCAGTGCATACTGCATCTTGAACAGGTACAGTATGCACCCAGGTCAGCTGAGGGACTTCTACTTAATTTTAAGTTTTACGGTTAACTAAATGTTTCATAGGTAGTTTCATTCTTCTCTGTTAACTTTTCAAATGCAAAATGAAAATAGATAAAATTAATTTATGAATTAATAATTCTTCACACGTTATTGAGGTTTCCTAATTGTTTAGAACAATGTAGAACAGTCCTTCTTAAATATTGTCTGCCTGGCACTTTTTTTCTTACTTTACTTCTGAAAACAGTGTTTGCAACACTAACTGCTTTTTGAACTAGCGGAAGCTGGACAGCACTCAGAAAATGTGAGAAAGCACATTTCTGAAAGCCTTCCAAATTTTGCCAGCTAGAAAGAGGGTATAAAAAGAACAAAATTGCAAAAATTATTTTATTCGTACAAAAACCCTGAGCTAGAAACATAGGAAGAAGAATCTGTAAAGTTCAGCCTTTAAGAAAATTCACACTGACTTATGGGGACTCAAATTCTCACAGACTTTCTTTGAAACTATTCTGTTTCTAGAGTTTAAACAATTTCCTTTAGACATTCATCCAAATCACAATTAGGATTATATAATTACTTAATGCAATGGTCTTTATGTGAGGGGTTGCAATTACTGCATTGAAGTCCATGGCAGAAATTCTGGCAGAATTCCCTTCAAGGGTTTTGAGTGAGTTCACACAGTAGAGGCAGCTGTACTGTCCTTTGGAAAGATGATCCTTTCTTCTCCATCTGTTCCACTCCCAGCCAACTTCACTTGGCCAGGTCCCTATCCTCTCCGGGCAGGGAGCACAGATGGCAACCTGTGGATTTTCTCCAAATAAGCTGGAGCTGGGGTGCCCAGATTTCCTGGGACAGGACATATTTTCCCACGTATTATTGAACCTTTCCTACTTTTGTTTTAGCTGAAAATTGTGGAAGCTTCAATGTGAAGCTGTGACTATTTCAGTGGACTCAGAATTTAATTCTCCCTTTTTTAGCTAAGTATACTTCCTTCACTTTAATACTAGTAATGATCTTGTACTGGAGACACCCCAGGGATATGTTCATAGATAGTAAGAAGAGCTTTCTATGAGTGTTGCCAGGTAACATGCAAAAATACTCCATGAACTCTCTGCAATCCTCCCATGTAGGTGATAACATTTTATTTATTAATAAAAGTCTTCCTAGGTGATGTAAAGCTTTAGCAATAATCAGTGGTGAACTGAGCTGACTGGAGAGGCTGAATACCATTCATTTCCTTCTCCAGCAGCTGGAGCTGCTGCAGGCTGCATGTGGGGGGCTGGGGCCGCCATATGAAATGTTGAGAAAACATGACTTTTTCTCACTGTGTGAGTCAGTTTGGCTCATTTTGGTATCTGGATTGTTGGGCTCTTATTGAGAGTTTTAATACAACAGTTCCTACTGTTTGGTCTGATTTTAAATCCAAGAAAAGTCGTTCCTTTCTCTAGAGTCCCAGTAGTGCAGTTTCGTTTAGATGTCCAACCTAACGTCGAGAGGGATACCACCTAGGTTTAACCGTGTGATGAAAAACAACTGCTCATATTCACGCTTTCCATAGGGTTGCATCCCAGCGGTTCTGAGAGCCAGTGCAGGAGGAGCTGCAGGGCTGTATAGAGATTAAAGAATCTATGTGCCTTTGGGAAAATTTCTCAGGGCATGTAAAGGGGAATGGAGGAAGGAGAAACGAGACTGATATGTAAAGCACCATTAAGAATTTCATCATATGGACAATGGCAGTTTTATAGCCTGTTAGAAAATCAGAAAATTGATTTCTCACAAAATCAATACGCTTCCTAGAAGATGGCTCCAACAAAGAGCAGCAAATATCAATGTAATCAAAATGCTGAAAGAGAAGACTATTTAAGCTTTTGGATTCAAGGGAACAAGCTGTTAAAATCTAATGGTCTCAGATGAGTTTCCTATATTGCAGTACTCTGAGTCTATGCTATTTAATTTTCATCAGATGAAAGCTGACCATTTTTGAAAGAAAATGTGAGACTAAAATAAAATTTTCTGTAATGCTTGCTCATCACTATTTCAGGGAAGTGTTTTAATTAAGTGACTGAATAGGCAATTAATAAAGCCCTGAGTAACCTGGGTACCAATCAAAGTGGTTTCTAGGAAGATTTTCTTAACCTGTCCTTTAATTAATTTGGCATATTCTTCCTGTATTATCAGATTTTAAGTTCAGTTCCTTAATATGGAAGACTTTGGACTATATTTGGTTGAAGAAAGTTATATTTTAAGCAGTGAGCTGTATACCCTCCTGAGGATCGCAAATGCTTTGAGATTGACTGAAAAGCTTTAGCAAAAGCTTCAGAAATACTTTCCTCTAAGACATCTCATGCCTTCTGTTGGAGCAATACAGACAAATGAAAAAGGAGGAGTTGAGTTTTCAAAAAGTTAGAGAAACACTTCTATAGATTGTCCTGTATTTAAGACTATAGCCTGAGAATTGTTTAAAAGCAAAACCAAAACAACACAAATCCAAGAAAATCAATTAGGATTCAAGGGTTGTGTTATTAAAATGAAGGAGTATGTTGTGAGGAGAGATCACATAACTCTTCTGATGCAGAATTTATGAGGGATCAGTCATTGTCTTATCAGTGCTGTTAGTAAATGCTCTGCCACAGTGTCTCTATATAGCCTTATCATACAGTAGGTTTGTCTTGCTGTTGGCATTGCTATTGATATGACTTTACTTCAGAAGAGTCATCTGATCCATATATTGGACATCCAGTGAGGGAACAGTCATATCCCAAGGTCGGGGCTACCATGTTCCCAATAACCTTTGTGGTTATACCCAGCTCTTACTTGTCTGTTGCAAGATAAATATATGGTACAAGCCAAAATTAATGTAATTTCTAACTTTACTGCTTGATCACTTAGCTTTAAATGTGCTGTTTTTCTCCTGCAATACTTAAAAATTGTGTTACCATCTTAGGTGACACTGTAAACTTGTAAGCATTTCTTTCTAGGCTGGGAAATGTAGGTCCCAGTGCCTAATTTTTAAAATTCTCTGCCTGTGAAATCCTGAAGGACTTCCACAGAGTGCTACAATAGCATCTACCTCTTTTAGCTGTTTCTTATTAGAATTCCAGGTGCTGTCCCATTTACATTTGAAATTGTCATATTACTGGTTTTCATTTATTAGGAGCCTTCTAATGCAGCTGAATTTCGAAGAGTTGCTGTAGCATATCTAATCTCTGATCTTTGGACAGAAATATTCATCACTTCTATTACAGAGTATATTTTGTTTTTTATTCAGCTTGAAACAAGAGAGATGATTTCAGGTTACACGCTCTGATCTCCATGTTTCTTGAGGGTAGCTTGTTTTAAAGCAAATGCCATGCATGCAAGCCTTTAGGTAGGTTATGCTAATGATTGATCCACCTGAAAACCCTAAGCTGTCACTGTTCAGATGTGGTATCCCCTGCTATGTTGTACAGTTTTCTGTCAAACACTGACCTGGATTGTTATTAATCCCTGACGGTGGATATCACTCCTACCCACAGTACAATGCTGTTTGCTGCAATGATCCCAAGGACAGAAAAGCCTGTACAGCAGCACAGAGCCCCCAGCAGATCTCCATTCTCTTTGAGCGATGGCGCATTCAATGCTTGAAGCATCAGGTGTAGCTGCAAGGGGCAAGGCTGCCCCTTGTTATCCCTTCCTCTCCGTTATGTGGTCAAACAGAAGTGGTTTGGTGACCTGATCCAACCATATATTCACTTTACAGCTAGATACATGCAGTTTATCTACAATAGCTCAAATTCTATTGCTGACAGAAAGCAGAGGTTAGAAGGCACAGCTGGGTGTGAAGATGAAAGTTGTCACCAGCTAGTGTTTAGACCAACTAGAGCAACCACGACAACTCAGCTGCAGGCTGAGGTGCACGAAGACAAGCAGGTGGAGGAGTTTATTCCCGAGCTGCACAGTTGAGGGCTGGTTGACTGCAACCAGCTGTATGACAGACAGCTTTCTTACCTCTGTAGGGTGTGTCCTCATGGAGGGACAAATTCCTGGAGCCTCAGTGTGAATCTTGTTCTCCAGAGTCACATGTCAGGCACCTGTTTGTATGGTGTATATCCACTACAACAGCAATATATCTTGGTTTTACAGATCAGCTTAGCCTAGTACAGTTACTGGCTAAGACAAATGGGTGAGTTTGTCAAATATCCCACAGACGGTAATTCTGGAAGAGAGGGGAAAAAAAACCCCAAACAAACAAAAAAATCAAACTGAACCAAAAAAAGAATTTACTTCTCTTTCAGCTCTGGGAGTTGCAGTTAGATTTAACCAATTATTTTTTTTAAGAGCCACAGGGTGCCAATCAGAATTTGACAGGATTTCAGAACTACTTCTACGCTGCTCTGCTATGGATTTGTTTTAGCTCTGGATGTGAAGGCTTGGGTTTTTTAAGTGCTTCGTGTCCTACATTCCCTCTTCAGGGTTCAGAAAATAATTTCTGTACAGCCATCTTTGAATGCTGCCACAATGGGGCATAAGACTGTACTTCTTCCCTTGATAGGTTGAAGTTTGACTCAGTGTTGTTTTTATTAGCAGTGTTCTAATTCAAAAGAGCGGTTATTAAGTTTTAAATGTGCCATTGAAGCTTTTAAAGCACTATTGTTCCACAAACACACACACACACAAAATTCAGGTGAGATTGCAACTGAGAATGTGAAACAGCAAATTGTCATTAACTTCAAACTGAGGTTAATAAGTAAATAAACTTTCCAAGCCCAGGATAAGTGTAAAATAGCCGAACATATTAAGATACAGGTAATAATATGTAGATTTTCCAGGAACTTTTACTCTACTAATGAATGACAAAGTACCAGAAGAAATAAAAAGGAAAATGGTAATGGACCTTAATGAGCAATTTGCTGAGTCCATAAATATTGCAATAGCTTAATCATTAATAGTATGCTTTAGCATGATCCCAGGCAAAGTTTGCTTTTGAAATTTCAAAACTTGCCTTTTATTTTTAATTATGATGTTTCTAATGCTTGCAGTATTGAGCAAAGAAGTATTTACCTAACTTGATAAAGATGCTACCTGGTAAGATACAAGAGGATGAGGCCGGCAATACTATCTGGGTAAAATTTAGCAGAACTGTTTTTAATTTGTGAGAGCTTTTTTAATGCAGGTTCAGTACCTATGAATACAAATCAACAAGATGTGCACAGCAGAGTCTGAAATTAGGCCTCCAAAATGAGAAGTGCTCCTTGCTGACCTTTCTAGTGGCTTAAACCACCCATCTTTAGGAAAGGCTGACTGTAATCATGCAGCTTTCTATTTTGGGGTAATTATATAAGGGAGATCGATGGCCTAGAGATGGGTGTGTGTTATCCAAAGATTCCTTTTTCCTTCTGTTTGTTATGGAGTTCAGAGGGTAAATCTCCCAAGACACCTCTCTTGCGGCACAGGGCAGTCCAAGACGAGAGAGAGAGAGAGGCTGAAATTGGCTGGCCCAGGAAAAGGTTGAGGCACAGAGCTACATTGTGACACTAAATATGTTACAGAACATTGTCTTAAGTTTGATGTCAAAAGGAAATGGATGTGGTATACAAAAAGCAGATATAAGGCAAATCTCATTGCAAAGTGAAGAAATAATAAAAGAATATACAGGAATCTCCCAAACTAAAATATAATGTCTTCACTGTCTTCTCTTCTCCTTGAATAATGTTATTCTTTTTTTGAGAACAGCTTTCAAATCATCATTCTGGACCCTTTTCCTGCCTCCAGCCTTTCCATTCTCATTTTCTCTAGGGCGACTAGGACATATCCTTCTAATACATTCTTGTCATTTTATTGTACTGGCACTTGTCCTTCTTTTCTGTTTACTCAATCCCTTTTCCCCTTGTTTGAGTTTGCCTCTAATGTCACACTAAATCATGACTGTCCATGCTTCTGGGCAGTACTGTATCTTTATTTGTTAGTGTGTGACCACTTCTTGAGATTTAACTGGTACAAAGCTCCCACTAAAGGCAGAATGTGTCTGAATAAAATAAGCTTAGCTTTTGTTCATAGAATCAGTTAAGGCTCAAAGGGAAGGTTTGCATATAAATCAATTCACCTGGGTTTTGTCTTCCTTTTAACTAGCTTGCAGTACAAATTACATTATCATGCTGTTTGGTATTCATTTATTTGTTTCTAAACAAATATCTTCTGAGAGGCAGTTGCTTTCTGCAGATGAATGTGTTTGCTTTACCATTTCCTGTTTATTTTCCCACATTTAATTTCCTTGTAAGTCTGAACAGTGCAGTTTGTAGTACAAGACGAGAACTGATTGTAGTATTTAAACAAGATAGTGAGAGTAGCTAAAAGCTGAAACTCAGTGACAGTTGAATCCTTAGCAAATCATTTATATGTTATGAAAGTCCATTTCAAAACAGTGTTCCTTATATAAGATACCTTTTTTTTTTTAGCTTTTCTGCTTTTGTTTTTTAACTGGCATACTTGTAAGAACAAGGCCCTTATTTTTCAGTGCAGCCATTTGTTTGCTATTAAAAAAAAAAATCACTAAATTAGTTTCTGAGAAGACAATAATAATAGCATGGATAGCATAATATGTTACGTTCATACTAACATATCAATATTTTATTTTGAATAGATCTAGTTACTGTTTGAAAGTATTAAGTACTATATCTGAGCACAGGTATGTGACTTTCCAATGAAATGTCAGTCTTCTCTATGCTTTTCATGGATGGTGGCAGGATTTAACTATGTATTAATGTTGTGCCTGTTGAGCAAGTCAACATTATTATTCTGTCTGTTGCTGGAAAACAGGTGAATAAGATCTTGTTAATTTGAAAATAGTAGAGTTAATGAATCTGAATGGTTCCCTGAGCCAGACAGAAATACTGCTGGGAAGTAAATGATACTGTGGAAGTTTCATTTAGTTATTTAGCCAAAATTCATATTTGTATTTAACATTTATTTAAGGTATTAATAGAAGAAAATGACAGAAAGGAGTGAAATGTGGCACTATGATTTGTAGTTTAAGGGAAAAAAAAATCACAATTTCACAACAAAAAAAAGCAAAATAGTGTAATAAACAAATTAGATTATCAAAATTGTTAATGTTGTTTCTTAGCTTGCTATTCCATTATTCTTCCTTTAGTAATGATAATTTTCAAGCAGCAATTCTTGCAATACTCAGGGTCCATGAGCCCTGCAATTTCTGGCAGGAAAGCCAGTGGCATCATGTATGATGCCAGACCATCCAGATCATGCCCAAGATAATGTATATGAACAATACTAAGGGAGTTCTCGGAAGCCTTCTTCTATGTACTCTTCCCTTGTATTTCCTTTCTGTCAGGCTGTCGTTTGATATGTGGAATGATATAGCTAACTTTTCTGTTCCAAACTAGACTATTTTATTATTTTGCTTTATGAAGTTCCCAGCCTAAGGATGTCTAGAAACTAGGAATAGGAAAGAAAGTTTAGCCAATAGTTTGTGAGTTTGAAGAAGGCAGTATTGGAATGAAAGTGGAATTTGGGATGAATGTAGGCAACTGGAATGGAAAATATTTATGAGGTAATACTACATTTGAGTTTAACAAATTTCAGTGTTTCTGTGTTCCAAGTATACGACGTCTTCCAAGCTGTGGAGTCCTGCCACAGCTTCTCTTTTTTGTTTTGCACACAGTGTCAGGCAAGCAGAAGTAGAAGCTAAGTTGTTCAGCACCCAGTGAATAATGACTCCTTTTTCAAAAGTCACCTTTTGTTTGAAATAGATAGAAATAAAGCCAGCTGAATGGTAATTACAACCTGAAAGGAAAATATGCTGGACTGGGTGTTAAATGGCTGTCATAAGGCTGGAAGCAGGTGTACTGGGTCTTTGTGGCAGATACATTGCAAAAGGAGCCCTTGGTACTCTCAGGAGGTTTCCTATCACGATATATTTGGCTGCTATATGAAATACCAAGATCATCAGCCTTCGATTTCCCTGCAGACAGAAGATGAACCCAGAGTAGCCAGGAGACTCAGAGTTGGCAGAGGTAGGAGTGATGTTTCTCAGCTAGGCTGGATGAAGAATTCAGGTCCATGTAGTTTCTGTGACCTGGGAGGTCTGACAATTACAGAGTGACTCAGAGTTTTGGAATAAGAGCTCAGATTTATGCTCATACATTTAGGTGCATAGGTTTAAGTATCCAGTTTCGGAATGTTGGCACAGAGCTCTACTTTCTCAGGAAACAGGAGCACAGCAGCAGGTCTGCTGGTTTGTGTATGACATTTACATAAGTGGAGGTTCACATTTCTGTTTTCCTGAAATGACTGCCATGAATTTGTAGGACTGCCTTACATTAAATTGTAGGTAACAATTAAGGGTAAGGAAAAAAAAGTAAACTGGAATAAATAGGAAAGAAGAAAATGAGTTAAATTGGAAAAGCGGCAAGTATTAATGTGCCTTTGGCAAACAACTAACATGATCTACAGAGAGTGACACTGTTGAGGAGCTATTGTAATTATGTAAAGTAGTCAGCAAATCCAGGGAGCTATCACATGATTTATCAAACTGGTTAATTTGCTCTGTTATTTTTAACATGGTCTTCATTTTACATGGTCAATACAGGCTTGCAGTAATGCACGTTTCCTTTACTTGGCAAATATATTTTCCTTTGAATTTAAAGCAGCCATTAGAATTGACCTGTTTCTCTGTCAAAAGACTGCCAGTAAATTAGAAATAATTAAAAACTTGTGCAAGAATCAGCCAACCTACCATTCATTTCCTGAAAAATGAAACACCTGTTGAAGATTTGCATTCTCTTTTTGGTTAGCACTGTCTACTTCAGCAAGGTTTTATAGAATCACTTGAGTACAATCAATACACAACTTCTAGCCGAGTGTCAGACTAAGAGATATTTTAATGCTGTTGCTGCTTATCAGAAATCACTGTTCTGAGCACTGGCTTCTTGCAGACTTTTTGATTCCTGGGCTCCTTGACTCCCATTATTTACTTATTTGTTTGTTTGGGTTTTGTTTGTGAATTACATTTGCTATTATGTTTACAGTAAATTAAAACTGCAATGTGTGACTACCTTGTATCTAGCAAAAATGGAAAATAGGTCAATATACTCATATTAGCATCATGTCGAAAATACAGCATATAAACATAAGAACATTATTGTATGAACAAATCAGGAACGAATCCCGAATGAAACAATTCCTCAAAACAGCTGGGACTTTAGACCTTTGTAGAACTAGAAATCAGAATTACATGCTGAGCTTCGTGTCATGTTAAAAGGTCCGTTATAAGTGTTCTGATATCAAAAGCTCATCAAAAATAGGAAATGTCAAAATTGTGGTGACTTGAACATGGTAATACATAGCCTTGATCTTTGACAACCTCACTGTAAAGAGCAGCTCAAGGAATGGTGACAAGAATATTTCCTTTGAAATGGTAAAGCCTTTCTCACCTTTTCTGCTCTCATTTCCTTTTTTCTCCCTTAGCCTCATCATCCAGTGTGCCCTCTCCACATTGCTTCTTGCTCTGCTTCAGTTTTGCAGTTTGTTTTGATAGAAAACAAAAAATTCCTTTAAAGGTAAAGTTTCAAGAAATGGAGTAGAGGAGCAATCAGTTAGCTCAGACTGGCAATGCTCCTGCCACACATGATGCCGTTTGCCAGGGTCACAATGGAGGACATTCACTTCCCAGCTGCGGGATTGTGTCATTTTCCTACGTAGTGATCAAGCTAAGCAGAAAGTGAAACTCTCTGTTCTTTCCTATTCTCCTCCTTTGTCCTGTTTTAGAAAGACAATTCAGAAACTAAATATTATTTGTATAGGAATTTTGCAGCAGTTACACATGAACCACATGATTTAAGGACTGAAGCAACATTCATCTGCTATCATGGCACATTTGGAAGTGCAGTGCTGCCAGGGCACTTGTAAACTTCCCCACCTCTTCACCCGGAGGCTCTGGGGAGGAAGAGGGCAAGAAAAGGAGCGACGCAGCAAGCAGGAGTGGGGGCAGTATCTGCAGAACCTCAGGCTGTTCTCTTCCTGGGGCATTCTAAGGAAGTATCTACATGTCTATTGGTGACAAAATAACTTGCAAGTATGAATTCTTAGTCATTATATGGAAATGGGATAAATAAGGGTGAGGAGGCTGGAATCTCTGCAGCACAGTTAAATACTTCAAAGTCTTCCATAGAATCATTTTTGAATGTCTTTTTTTGAAGCACAAACTCCATACTTGCACTAGAAAGTAAAAGTGTCAATTTCCAGAAGCAGTATTTGTACCAGGGACTTCAGTGTCATTGCCAGAAGAGACAAGAGCTGTGTGTCATGCCAGGGAACTTCTTTGGTGATTTAACAGCCATTATTATATATAAGTACAACTTTTAAATATGTTGTAATGTCTCTTCTTGTGACCAGAAGCACTATTGCCTAGGGTATTAATAATGAGATTAGTATTCTCTGTGTGGCAGACTCTTTGTGTGTAGCTTTTGTATTTAATAAAAGGCAATTACATAAAAGTCTAGGCTGTCATTCTCAATTTTGTACATGACCCTTATGGAAATAAGGAGAAAAAAACCCTGAATTTTCTATTGTGTTCCAAAGGAGAATTCATAGCTAAAAGTGAAAAAAAATAATTCCTCTTGGCATAAGCCAGTGCAAATAACCACAGGACCTTTCTTTATTTGAATAACACTCCACCAAGTTTCTTTACAAACCTCAATTACAGTTGCTATATTCTATTTTGTTTGCTTTACTAACCTGCTGAAATAGCTGTCACAGTTTATGAATGCTACACTGTGATAGAAGGTCTGTGTATCCATAAAAATAGCCAGCATGCAGTGTCTATTTCTTTTTGTAGATAAGAAAGAAAAAGAAAATGTTAATACTAGTCAGTCCTTTTTTTCACCAAAGCGCTAGTTTTAGAAATGAAAAGTTTAACAGTCAAGATCCATATTCCTGGTTGTTATCTATAGTCAGAAGAGTAATTAAAAGCATTCATACACCTGTCTTATATTGCTCAGTGGTGGTTGGATGACCCATTAAAACTAGAAAAGAAATGCTGTATTAATGAAAGCTATATGTTTCTGAAACTGTTTACATGAGCGTATTATATAAAAATGTTCACTCCCATATAGCTGCTTTAAAATTTTGTCTTCCCAAGACATTTGATATAACCGTGTGTGAGAATAAGAGAAAGGAAGAAAAGAGTATTTATGTGCAGAAGGTGGTAGAGTTTGTATGGGCGTCCTTCCCTGCAAATCAGTTAAATGAAAAAAAAAAAAACAAAAAAAACGCATGATCAAATACATAGGAGTATGAGTCTGGAAAGCAAACTTTAAACTTAAAGTCAGGCAGGAGCCTGTTTAGGACGTGGTTAGATGTAGGTAGCAGTTTTACGTTAATGAATTACTGATGAATAATTCTGATAATGAAACAAAATGAATTATTGGTCTGTCACAGCAACTGTAAAATATATCTTTCACTTGATGATTCAGACAAGACTTGACATTGATGAAAATTAGTTTAGACTAAAGGGAGCAATGTTTTGAACCACTGAAAATAAATCAAAGCTGGTAGAAGTTAACAATATTCGTAAGGGATGTAAAAAACAATATTTTATCACCCATTGTGAACATCAAACCAGGACATGTTAAGCAGTATTACAGACTTTTATCTCCATCTTCCAAAATCCCATCTATATTGTTATATCAGCTATATGTTTACTCATATATTCATAGTTGTGATTATTCATTGTCATCTTAAGAATTCAAGGGCTGATCACCTCAGAAAGATGATTTTTCTTCAGCTCCTAGTAACCATCTTCTGAATAGTGTCTAGGCAGAGTAGTAAATGAATGGTAGCTAATTTTCTTTTGAAAGTAACATGTTTGCAGGGATTATATTATGGAAATATAGTCCACTGGATAATTTCTTTAATTTACTGTAGTCTTTACTACTTTTTAAGGGACAAATCAAGGAAAGAAAAGTTTAATGGACTTTATTTTACCCTTGTTCACATCAGAATAAGCTTGGCATGACTACTGACATTCCAGTGAGCTTGCTTTAAATTTACACTGATAAAAATGAAAAAATAAATTGATCTGCAGGATTTGCAGTTCCTATAAAATTATTTTAACATTTCAGAGCTTTTCTCCACATTACGCCAAAATGTAAAATGCAATTCAAAGGAGCCAATATGAATCTTACATTTGTTTGCTTAGTTTTGTATTGTTGCTTTGGTTTTGCAATCCCGGTTTATTTAATTTTAAGAGATTGCATACTAAGAAATACCGACTGCAGTGTTGACTTTGCAGTAAACTAACAAGAGCTTCTGTAAGTCTGATTCCTAAAATTCTCCGAAAGCATGCATCCAGTTCAACTGATAGTAGCAAAGAGAACAGGAAATATTTTAAAACTTTTGGTGAGGTTTGACTATCAAGCACAACTACAAGCAGATCGCTGATGGATCTATGCCCTTTGCATTGGAACCGTGGTATTCACTGCATACTTATTGGAGGTATATAAAAGACACAAACATCATAGTAATGCTGAGGGTTGCGTCCACTGTGGGTGTAACGGAATATATTTAGTAACGACATAAATCTAATTTATTTCGTTAGCACTAGAAGAAATGTTTCACTTGTTTTATTTTCTCTCACAAACCTGCCTAAGCTTCTAATATTTATTTTTCCTGAAAACCTTGGCAATGACAGAAAAAATATATGCATTGATATTTTAGATTTTTTTGTTTAATACTGTGATGAAATTTAATAATTCTTTACTTCCTGTCCATTTGCCAACTTTTATAGGTAAGATGCCACTGTTATCTGAAAGTGGCACCTCTGTTATTCTGTTTGTGTTTTGTCATTGGATATACATATGTGTGTGTGTGTGTATATATGTATATATGGATGGATGGATGTCCTGAAACAATACAAATCAGTGCAGAATGTGTATGTCTGACACTGGCTGGAGACACTGTAATGGCCTGAAATTCTGCAGCTCTCTTTATTAATTAAGCAGCATCTCTCTTCTATTTTTTTTTGCTATTGGGTGGCCACAGTGTAGATCTGGGCCTGGATGCAAGGCTTATTGCCACTGTATCAACAACACTCGCAGATGGAAAATTACCACTTGCTCCTTGCAGTTTTGTGAAATATGAGCTGATGCCATGTCCACTTGAATGGCAATTTAATGTCTGTTGGACGTATGTATTTGTGTTTCTCTGAGGCACTGTGGACTTCTAAAATACATTATACGGCCTTGGCTCACAGAAAGAGACTACATAGGCAAGACAATTAGCCCCAAGGGAAAAACTGACTGCTTCCTTCATTCACGTTGTTTCCTACATACTACAGGGTTTTGGGTGGAGCGGACTGCAGGACAAAGCATAGGAAACACTCAGTCATGAATGTTCAAAGCTAAAAAAATCATACAGCAGGGTAACATGAGATAGTAAGATGTGAGATTTTCCTGATACATTTCATGTCCTGAAGGCCTTTTGTTGCTTTTCTAATACCTTTGTGAGATAAGTCATGAACTTAGTATCTTCTAACATTTTCAGCAACAAGTAGAATTTCAGTATTTTACAATACGTATTTTATCCTTTATTGTCAATGAAACTGGGTGTAATTTGCAGAAGAGTCATGAGTTGCTCTTGATGGGAGGCTCAGTGGTTTCCAGCTTTTCTTTCTGAAAATTCAGGGAGATGATTGACTATACTTCAGGAAATGTTGCAGATCCAAATCATACAGATTGCATTTGAACTCACAAGTAACCGTCAGGTGCCCTTAGATACAAACCAACATTCACAACAAACTTACATCACATTTCATTCCCTGGTAAACCTCTGGAAATAAATGTCATCTAGTTAGTCTGCTTATTATGATTTTTTCCATTACAGGTTAGGCTACCATGTGGCAATGCCAGCTGATGTCCTAAAAGTAATTAATTTATGTATATACTTTATAATATATTTTCATTCTTGCTGTCTTTGAAAAGAAGTAAACATAACCCTAGAGACTAATCTGTGTACTGTTTAACACCCTACACTGTTGGCAGTGAACAAAATACATTCCTTTTTCTTTGTTTTGCCAATAAACTTTAAAATAAAAAGAAAATATCTTTAAATAGTCTGCTTCAACAGAGATCATCAGAAATGTAACAGCACTGAACATTTTTTTATCAACAAGCAACTTCTACTTTTCGACAGCCATCACTGTCTGCAGCAAGATCTTTAATTTTTATTTCTTCTGTTTGTGAGTATCTTGCTCTTGTAATTTATTCCTGCAGGGATTTTTTTTATCTCAACTTTTTTTTTGAAGGATATTCCCAATTAGGCAGTTTGTTTATATGCAAGCATGTCATTTCAGTAGAATAAATCCATTTTTACTCTGTGAGAAAAAGTGTCAAGAATGTCTGAGATCAAAGTTTTTAAACAAACTGACATGAAAGATTGTCACAAATGAAAAAAAAAAATCTTTCTGCAGAGAAGAAAACATTTACAAGGATTTGGCCATGAATGTTAAACCTTCAGTATACAGCTTCCAAAATAAAAAGTGGATTTGCAGATATGTTTGTGATTATTGGTTTGTACATAGTGCGAAGAAACACAGTGGGAAAACAAGGAATAAATATTTTTGTTAATGATATATATTATTTTACTCTTAACAACTGTTATTAGAGATAAAATTATACACTGTAATGTCACACTTTTAATACTGGGAGAAGGGCAGGTATAAACTAGGGAGTAACAGATGCTGAGAATTTTGGCTGTGAGTACACTAATATAGGAAATCTCTTGTTCATAGCAGTTTTTGAAGGATGAAAGTATTTTACTTAAAATGAGTCATTAGTGCAATTATCTATTTCCAGAATGTGTATTGTTCACAGAGAAAACACAATAGAGGCTTTACCTTGACACCCAACACATTTCCTTCTTAGTTTCTAAATTTAGTTCTGTAGTGTTTAGAAACAAGTGTATTATGAACAGTTTGTTTCCAGTCATGGAATCACTTCTTTGATGAGGGTCCTGTCCACGTAATTCGTACTTCTACTATTCACAAGAGACAGTATAACTGAGCTACATTGCCCAGTATTACTGTTTTTATTTGTGCATTCCACTGTGACATGAGGGTTGTCATTTGACTGAGCTGATGCAAAGGCAGAGTTTCCACTCTTTTGCAAGCCTCCTGCTGACCGGCCGACTGATGTGCAGCCCTAACAACAGGAGCACAATGAGCCACCACCTGCAGTGCTGTGACTCTGCTATTCACACTCTTGCACTTCACTGAAGTGCGATGAACATGATCTCTGTCTTATTGAGCTAACATCTTCACCTCTCACTCTCGACTGGTTATCAGACTGTGGCAGAGACTTGTTTTCTATAACTTCCCACTTCCACCAGCCAGGTAAATTTATATACATTTTCTGAGTGCTTCCCTGAGGTTTGCACAGCAGTTCGGTTTTTTAGCCCCAGTTAAGAGGAAAAGGCAGTCTCAGAATAAAAAAAATTGTGGGACCATGGGATTAAGAGATCATTAATCACAGATCTTAATCAGTAGACGTAGTCCAAAATAATAATGTCTAAGTGTCCCTACTCCCATTACCCAAGTGCTTTAACTTTCATTATCTTCTTTGTTGAGCTCTTATTTCAACTGAGCTCTATGTTTCATCCTGTGGCAGAGGCTGCTTCTGTAGCTTTCTAAGCAACAAGAATTTTTATGCTAGATGGAGTCCATAAGAAGTAACTCATCATTGGTGGGAACAATTATTCAAATTACTGTTATTAGAACGTTTTGCATGATTGCATGCAGACCATAATTGACTCCAAAAAAATAAAGGAAAAGTATTTTTTTCATGGAACTCAAAATTGACAAGATCCTACAACCACAAAAGGGCACAAAAAGGTGATTCATGTGTCAAAAGATGTTGTAAATACTTTTTATTGTAGCTAAGACACCTTCAGAAGATGAAAACTTCAAAACTTGTGGTCACATTTTTATTAAGTTTCAGATGTGAATGTTGTGAAGTGAGCTTTTCCCATTATAGTTTTTCCTGGTGCACATAACATTTGATCTGGAAAGGTAAATGTGTTCTCAGAGTTTATAATAGCAGAGAATAAGTCTTTCATTTCTCTAGTACAGGATTCTTCTGTCACAAAATACTTAAGTGCCAAATAAATAAATTCTCAGATTAAATTAAAAAGTTGCACATTTTCATGTACCTGTAGAAATGGTAGACAACTGAAACTTGTTCCACTCTTTGGCTGATCTCCTTGCTAAAATGAGTATCCTCCTTATATCACTTTTCTGGTTTAGTCAGTTTCACTTGTTTGCCAGTTTAGTATTGTAAGAACTTCCTAGGGAGGTTCAGATGCATCCTAAAGGCTGATAGATCCTAATGCCAGTAAATCTTCGTTCCTACTCATATAAATGTGTGTACTCTTTTTAAAACACTGTATATAATCTTCCCTTTCTCGGAGCTACACTGTGATTTTTCCACCCCCACTGTCAGCTTGTACACTATTCCTAAGACATTTGTATTTCCTAGCTGAGAATAATTTCTTTGACAATATAGACACAACCTGTGAGAATAATAGCATCTCAATGATTCTCATGCAATTTCCAAAACTGCTTGGTGCCCTTCAACTTTGTAAAGTTTCTCCTGTACTTGCCATTTTGCTTAAAATATATCTTTCCCCACTCTCTTTGCCATAACTCAATATCTCCTATTCCTCAAACTTTTATGGTTTTCTTCTTTTATCTTTAGCTAGTTTGTAAGTATCTTGTACAGATAAGATTGGCTGGAGCAAAACTCTGTTACATTGTGATATGACTGAGGTGTCTTTCAGCCTTCAGTATTTTCAGTATGAAATATCAGAGAAATGCACATAAGGATGTGGGTCACAAAGATGTCTAAAGTAAACTGGAATTTATTTATCATTAAAGGATAAAAGCATATGAAATTAAAACCCTTAAAGTGGTTTTTTTTTTTTTTTTTTTTGGTCCAGGTAGAAAAACTTCAGTTCAGAATCTTGAAAGAGCTTTTTTCCTTTTACTGAAACATATACTATTACTGCTGTTGAAGTATTGTAAGGCATATAGCTCTCAAGTAAGCTTAAAGTAAGCTTAAAATGTTAGGGATATCAACTGCTGTAGAATCAATTTTGAAACCTTCAGCGCAAAAATCTCTTCCAGCTTGTGAGGCTTTCAGTTCACCTGCTAAACAACTACTAAAATGAGATGAATTCAAAATTGAAAGAAAAACATCAAAAGGTGATGTCTTTCCAAAGCAATTTGTTTTGTAACTTGTCCAAAATTTATTATGAACTATCAAGTTAATTTGGTTAGTTAATATTTCAAATTTTTATGACCACAAACTATAGCAATATCTTTCTCAGAAGAGTGATATTTCTAATTCTTTCCTGCTTTATTCCACTAATTTTCTTTGTATATATATTCCGTTTCTGTACTCTTAGTTCTAGATTTGCAAATGGTATCCCGTTAAGGAAGTCAAAATCAATTCTGTAAACAATTTTTTTCACATAGGCAATTGCACAGGTACTTGTATATTAAATTTTTATACTCAGTGCCAATGGGGTTTCCACTTTCTTGCACAAATATGGTAAAGGAAAACAGCCAATGCAGTGTCTCTTGGCAATGATTCAGTATCCATTTTCTTTTCATTATTTTTGCTATTGCCCACAATGCACTTGCTGTCTGGCCTTCAGGACTACAATTCATTAACAAACGAGACTAAAGAACTTTAGTATTTCTAGTGAACCATGTTTTGCTATGAAATCCAAGTTCAAGTATCCATGAAAACTAAATTTGATATGTGTATTATAAGTGTGTGTGTTTTGTATGTACAATAGGCAAAAATACCTGGGTGGATTCAAGAATATTCTAATTAAAATACTTAAATATTTACTGGAATTACATTCTGACTAGCTAGAAACTTAGATGCAGATTTGTATTTTTTTTCTGAGAAAATATAATTGCCAAGTAGTAGGAATATTTTCATCCAAATTTTGTCTAGGAATATTCTCTTGGAAAAAAAAAATATTAGTTTTGCAGGTAGATTTTACTTTATATGCCATGAGTCAATTTCGTTTTCTCCTGGACTCAGTACACCCTGGAAGTTTTTTGCCTCTGAATATTGTGACAGGTGTACATAGCTAGAAATTAAAAATGAAACTTACAGATACTGTACATGGCTTAATACTCTCTTATATAGATGAAAAATGCTGTGAGTCATTACAGTCCACTTGTAAAGGGGGTCCAGAATTAAATATTAGAATGTCAGAAGTTCCTGCAGGAAAGGAGAGTTCACATTTCCCTTATTTGTGGGTTCTGGTTGCCTAACTGACATTGGGTTTTGCAAGCAGAATTTGCAGGAAAAGTTGAATCATACTTGCTACAGTGATAGAAATATAAAGTATATGCTGATTGAATTGTTTCCTAGTATTTTGTAAAATATCAATAGTCACTTTCACTTGCCAACAGCCATTTTGCTTACCTGTGCAGACATTGCAGTCTGACAGTTATGTCTGTACAGGGGAACTCTTAGCAGCAGAAATCTGCCAAACTTGCCACATATGGCTGATTCCTTTTTGTGTCAGGGAATCCTGTGTCAAGCCTACATGGTTGGAAAATATCTGAGGAGCTTCAGAGGTCCTGCTGAAGAGGCCTCTGAGATCTCAGATGGAGCAACAGAGGCAGAGGAAAAAGTAAATTGAGAAACTGACAGCAAACCAAGAGGTGTGTTCAAGGGAAGGGAGCAGGCCACCCTCAGCACTTCTGTTGTTGCTTGGTTTATTTGTGTCCAGCAAATATCTTTAGCATTAGACACTGTAAAATGAATAGGAATCCTCTGACCTTTGTATATTGGATCTTTACTACTGTCTAGAAAATTCTGATCAGCTAAATTAGTAACCTTGAAAGAAAATAGTGGGAAATCTACCCCAGCATAACTCCTAAATTAATTCAAAGTAGTAGGTATCTGGGAATTACAGATTCTAGTTAGTGTACTACAGCTAGTACAATAACACTTGTCCTCAGGCAAGTGCAAGCATAGATGTGAAAGAGAAATTTCAGGATGTAAATTCCTCCCTCCTCCTTTCCATGGAAGCTTTAGACTAGGCATTAGGAAAAATTACTTTACGATTGATAAGAATTGGAACAGGCTGCCCAGGGAAGTGGTGTAGTCACCATCCATGGAGGTATTTACAATTTGTGTAGATGTGGTGCTTAGGCACATGCTTTAGTGCTGAGCTTGGCCGTATTAGGTTAAGTGTTGGAGTAGATGATCTTGAAGGTCTTTTCCAATGTAAATGATACTGTGATTCTATGGTTCCTCAGAACTGCTGAAATTATGCTCAAGGTTAGATTGTTACTAATCTGGCAAGGGTGCTCAAGGCAGAAAGGACAGAAATGGTAAAAAACTGCTCCCTCGCTATTTGTCCAGAGAGATGCATTTCCAACTACTGCTCTCTCCGAGTCAGGTATGTGCAACACCATTGCTGAGAAAATCTCTTCAAAAGTGACAAGCGGAGAAAAACCAGTTGCTTCTTTACAGACAGTGGACTTCTAGTGCCTGGGTGGAGGATGCTCTTGGAATAATATTCCAAGTAAGCAAGTAAGGAGTCTCAACGCAGCCTGCCTCCTTAGAAGGGGAGACAGCTGTGCACTACAGAAAAGCACATACGTTCAAAGAATTTATTCCACTCACTTAAAGGCACAGGAAACTGATAAATGCTGTAGTAGAAACTAACTGGTATGTATATTTTGTGATTGTGTTGCTCACAGAATAGTTGTTGTTGGATGATAACATGCAATAGATCTCTGGAATCCTCAGTTTCTATTCCTACTTATTTGCCATTTCACACATCTTATGATAAATGGCTGTGAAAATCAAAATGTGATGTATATAAACATGCAAGACAATTATGGCATTAAAAAAACCGATAACCATTCTATTCTACTTCCATGACTATTCCATAATCACTAAGAAGAAATTCTAGAAGAGTTGGATATGTTTATGTATATGTATACACATAGACTCATATTCATGTCTTTACTCCTACCTGATATGCCCAGCCTTGTTTCATTAGTCCCTAATGATAAACTGCCATTAGCAGCAGTTCAAGAGAAAAGAGGCAGTCTTTCCAGAAGTCTCTGTTAATGCACATATACATTATAGTGGCATCAGGAGTAGTAACTCCCGTAATCAATACATTAAACCGCCTTGTCTTTGCTGTTGTTATGGTGCACTTTTAACTTTCCCAAACCTATTTGTTTAAGTAAGTTGGAGTGTGTGTATGTATTTGTATAAAGGCATAAATTGATCTCTGTCAAGGATCAAGCTATGTTTTGTATGTATTTACTGACAAATTGTAAAAGTGAAAGATAAAGTTTGGCAGAAGAACAGGATTTACACTGAAATGTCTCTTCTCGTTGCTTCAGAAAAAGCTGGTTTAGATTTAAAAAGGTTTTTTTAAAAATTATGGACTGATAATGTACCAAAGTTTGTTTCACAAAGTCCGTGAACTAAGGGAGTGGGTGCAATGAGTGGCTTTTTCTGTTGGTGGTCTGGCACTTTTAAAAACTTTAATGTGCAAGATCACGCTTCAAAATAAATTGCTAGGTGAGTAACACATGTTCAAAATTTCAAATATATTAAGTGAATTGATTGTCATTAATTTAAACTTAGATACTAAACCTAAAATGAAAGAATTCTTAAAAAAAAACCCAAAAAAAACAGACACATGTATACATAATCAGCCACAGTCAGTTGTAACTGACTCTGCTCTGACAAACTTCCAGTACCATTTCAGATGGATCCAAATCCTGCCTGAATATAAGACTGCCTAAATCTGATGCTTTCCAGTCAATTTTTTCCGGGTGGTGGAAGCAGGGTCAGGCACTGCTGGCATGAGTGTGGCTGTGTTTGTTCACCTTGTGCCCCATCCTACTAGCAAAAAGACTCATATTGCTTCAGCACTGGCATCTGCTTAGAGGTCCATAATATGAACATGACAGAATTACACCATCATCCTGTAGAAAAAGATGTTTTCATTTCACTTCAGGTCCCTATTTCTGTGACTCAGCAGCCACAAGGGAACACCTTTGGGCTGTCTGCCTGCCACAAATAGAGGTGGCCAAACACCAGGGCAGGGTTGCCTTGCAGCAGTGGGGTAACAGAAATGTGGCAGTGTGAGGAAAAGGCTTCCTCCCGGTTACAAAGCAGAGCTCCAACACCATGAGCTATCAAACTGACAAACTGACAAGGTTGACATGTATGGGCAAGTAGGGAATTTAAGTATGTCAATGATTGCCCCTGGTAGGAAATGTGTTCTGTCAAAAAAAAAAAAAAAAAAACCTACCACAATATTTGCAGCATTAGCTTACTTTAAAATGTTAGTCATGTAAAGCATTGCTTCATCGCAGAAGGTGAATTATATTTTAAGTTTGCATGGAAAGAGTAGTTTGCAGTGTTTAAAGACAGTAAAAAATTAAAGACAAATGAGCAATTCTTTCATAGAATCATAGAATCATGGAACAACCAGGTTGGAAGAGACCCATCAGATCATCGAGTCCAACCATTCCTATCAAACATTCCTATCAAACCTAGTCCCTCAAGACCTCATCCACCTGTGCCTTAAACACCTCCAGGGAAGGTGAATCAACCACCTCCCTGGGCAGCCTATTCCAATGCCCAATGACCCTTTCTGTGAAAAACTTCCTCCTAATCTTCAGCCTAAATCTCCCCTGGCAGAGCTTGAGGCCATTCCCTCTTGTCCTGTCCCCTGTCACTTGGGAGAAGAGGCCAGCTCCCTCCTCTCTACAACCTCCTTTCAGGTACTTGTAGAGAGTAATGAGGTCTCCTCTCAGCCTCCTCTTCTCCAGGCTAAACAACCCCAGCTCTCTCAGCCGCTCCTCATAGGGTCTGTTCTCCAGCCCCTTCACCAGCCTTGTCGCTCTTCTCTGGACTTGCTCCAGAGCCTCAACATCCTTCTTGTGCTGAGGGGCCCAGAACTGGACACAGTATTCAAGGAGCGGCCTCACCACTGCTGAATACAGAGGGAGAATCACCTCCCTGGACCTGCTGGTCACACCCTTTCTGATACAAGCCAGGATGCCATTAGCCTTCTTGGCCACCTGGACACACTGCTGCCTCATGTTCAGTCAGCTGTCGACCAACACCCCCAGGTCCCTCTCCTCCTGGCAGTTTTCCAACCAGGCTTCTCCCAGTCTGTAGTTCTGCATAGGGTTGTTGTGCCCCAAGTGCATGCCCCCACGGCATTTGGCCGTGTTAAACCCCATGCCTTTGGACACTGCCCAGCGGTCCAGCCTGTTCAAATCCCTTTGCAGAGCCTCCCTACCCTCCAGCAGATCAACACTTCCACACTGCTTTGTGTCATCTGCAAACTGGCTAAGGATACCCTCAATGCCCTCATCCAGGTGGTTGATGAAGACATTGAACAGGGCTGGACCTAGCACTGAGCCCTGGGGAACCCCACTTGTCACTGACCTCCAGCTGGACTTAACACCATTTACCACCACTCTCTGGGCCCGGCCATCCAGCCACTTTTCTACCCAGGAGAGTGTGCGTCTGTCCAGGCCAGAGGCTGACAGTTTCCGTAGCAGAATGCTGTGAGAAACTGTGTCAAAGGCTTTACTGAAATCCAGAAAGACCACATCCACAGCCTTTCCCTCATCCAGCAGCCGAGCGACTTTGTCATAGAAGGCAATCAGGTTGGTTTGGCAGGACCTGCCTTTGGTAAACCCATGTTTGTTTTGAGAGCTTAGGAAATGTAAAATCAATTACAAAGACTCAATTACTTTTAAATAATTACCTGTGGTTCAGAATAGTCTTGCCAGTTAAATAAATGTGCGTTTTTTCCTACTCAGAGGTACAAATCAGTTGAAAGCCAAGATCTTAAAACAAAGTTTATGAGACTGTAGTTTGATGTTCAGTATGGGACAGCTTTACTCTTGATAATTTTGACTTCTAAACACTTTTCATATACAGTAGTCAATAGCTCAGGGTGAAAACCAGCCTGATCACCTTTGAAAAATCATGATGAACCTAGTTGCAAAGTCATATAAACACTGTCAGAACTAGAAAAAAAAGATGTTGAGTACTAGACTAAATGGTTGACCTGACTCAGCAGTGTCAAGATGTCAAATGTGACCACTCCCTCCCTTCTTAAAAAGCCATACGGCAAAATGGCCTCTTTTGGAAGTATTGGAAGGCTAGCCCTGAAATTATCGCTTTAACTTCTTTCTTTTTAAAAGTTGATGAATTCATGTCCCCAAAACTTAGGACTTTGGAAAAACTTCATCTCCAAATATTTTTCTGATATTTGAAAGCTTCAGTTTTAATTATAATAGAAATGAAAATTATGTGAGTATGAGTTATAGCTGTAGGACTACTCTTGAATGCCGTATACCAGACATTAATGGTTTCTAAAAACATACATTTATAATTAGCATAACCTTATATCTGATTCTAGCTCTGGACAGCATCCTGATATTGTCTGTGATGGTTTACTTTTGTGTATGACATCAGAGATTTGTTTATTTTCCTTTAATTCCTTTAATTTCATTTTAATTCATTTGGTGATTATTCTTCTAATTGTTCAGATAAATCAAAAATAAGTGGTAGTGAATCAATCCTTTACTTTGGGTATGTATACTGTTTAGTGGACCAAGGGAGACCTACTGTCTTCTTTTCATTGAGTTTGTTCTCCTGAGCCTCATGCAAAGCCTTTTAGGTCAGCACTTCAAGAACCCTTCAAGAACCAAAATATCTGATGCTTCATACAAGGCCTTTTAAAAAAGAGACTTAGAGAAACTCTACATTGCACATCCTTAATGAGACTGTGTCTGCACCTCAGAACAGAAACAGATAACTTCACGTCTGTAAGCCTTACAGATAGAGCTGGCCAGAAAGCTTCAGATACAGCAGTTTCCACTGCTAAGCATGTTTTTTAGGAGATGGAAGACTTACTCTGGAATATAGCAATTCTACTGAAACTTTAGATCTGAAAGGGTCTAAACGCATTATGTAGACTACTAATTAATTAACTACTGATACTCTTAAAATTTAAATATTTAAAAGAATTTATGGCATTATTAAAGTAAAATATTTTGACGCTGAAATAATCTTTCTACTTTATCTAAATGAAAATTTGCTTGGATTCCAAATTTAAAAACAAAGCAAAACAAACAACTTCTTAATTCGAACTACTGGGTTCTCATGCCAGCCAAAAAATGAACAGTTCATCTAAACAAAATTAGGGTTTTTCACATCCCCAGTTTTATGCATGGTCTATACTGGCCATTGCAACCATTCTACAAAACGAGTCTTCTTCAGTACTTTCTCTGCTCAAAGTGATACTTTTATACTATTTTTACACTGAAAAGTCCATATACATTTTTTGGTAGTTTCATGAAGAATACTGGGAAAAGCTGCAACTGGGAAGTTGTTTGTTGGACTACACTTTTAGAAGTCCCGATGCATTTTCCCCTCCCTTTCCCTAAAGACATTCATTAATTATGGCCTCAGGAATACCTAGAAACCAAATCTACATTGAATAAGCTAAGAAAATGACAACTGTCTTTAGATGTAGCCAGTATTTTTCAATAGTTCATAGAGCACCACTTTGGAGCTCTGCCATCAATCAGAAAATTATATGTAAATTAGACTGCAGAATCTAAAAAGCTTCAGTAGAAATAAGAAATATTGGAAGTCAGAAAGAAAACATTGTCACACTAATGTCTGGAAGCAACCAGACTTCCATTAAATTCAAGGGATTTATTTAATCAAATATCAATTGCATTGTAAATTTGGGACCAATATCTTGCAGATAAGCTACTGAAATTATGAGGGAGAGGTTTTTTGTGGTATTTGAGAAAGCAACCATTCACTCTATATGATTTGCTGAATTTTCTGTTTGATATATTTTGTCATCCCGCAACCATGCAATGGCTAAGGAGATCCTCCACTAGGATTCATGTAGTGCTTTTTAAGCAGCAGCTGTATATGCTTCAGGTGATCTTCAATTTGCTGTTTAGAGCAAACTGCCATCAAGTAGTCTTGTACAGGGAATAAAAAAAAAACATAAAATCTGTTGAATGAGATTGGGATCAGTTGTTCCATAGGCGGATATATATCAGGTTATGAACAATATATATTACTAATTCAGTGGGGAGTTTTACCATTTTGGTGTGGGGGTTAGCATGTTTCTGTAGTTAGAGAAAAAGTCCAAATATTAATAGGTAGTGAAATAATGGGTATGTTATACCATGCTGTTAGAAGCTTTTATTGTATAATAAATTTCCAATATTTTACAAAGCACAATATATAAACACACTCTGATGGTTGTCAATGTAAAATGGAGTGTCAGCAGGATTTATTTCCTTGGAATCTTAAAAGCACCTGAATAAAACCAACATGTCGATCAAATTAACTTTTGTTTAGTTCTAAAACTGCATAACATTACATCCAGGTTCCTTTATTTTTTGAACTTATCAGTCATGATCATGTGTGTGGTCTCCAGGGAAAACATACTCTCTACAAATGTAGACATCTAGGCACATTAAGTGTATAGCAGATTTAACTGGATTTAAGAACGCATATGCATGAAGAATTTACTTAAATGCTTTTCTGAATGAAAAACATGTTTTAATTAGAATCACAAGTCAGTGTCATACCTTAGATTATCTCATCCACTCTCACATTTACATCAGGCAGTTGACAAACAATTGTGCTCCCCCTTACAGTCTTGAAAGTTTTATGGGTTTGTCACCACAGCTCTGATTTGTACATTGGTTTGGCTTGATTTGCTTTGACATGGTTTGGTTTGATCTCAAGTGAAACCTTATTCTTTGACAGTTTATGGCATAAAATAACATTTTTTGGTAATTTGAATACTAATCTAGTAGATCAGTTGTCAATAATAATTTTCCAAACTGTTGATGAAGGAAGATGTATCACAAGCTTCAAGAAGTGCTAGTAAGCATGACTACAGGTATAAAAATCTGTGGGAATCCTGTATGTATGACAAAAATGCGTGTAAAACAACTCTCTAGCAATTCTTTTTGCTATATGACTAGGTGTCCTCTGACTGCAGAAAAAACTAGTGGATATATGCTACCCATTCATTTAAGGAAAAAAAATAATAAAGTTAATGTTGCTATGTATATCTCGCATTCACTCAACTCTTGGCATGCACAGAAGGTCAAATATCACCCAGGCATATAGAAAATAACAAGCTTGCAGATCATTATTTTCCTGCTGGGTAGTTAAATGGGGAAAATATAGCAAACAGTTTTTGCATTTTATCTTGTATGCAGTTTATTAATGAATTTTCAGAATCCATTCTGTAAGCTATAATTCAAAACTTGTAGGGAAGCAAACACTTCCATATATGCAAGCATATTGTCTCCTGTTGAGTGCATTTTGAATGAAGACATAAATGCTATCCTTCATTTACTGTGAGACAGGCTTAATATCATTTTTACAGAAAAGCGACAGATGAAAAATAATCAATCTTTGCTACTTTACACTTTATGGACTTACTTGCATCTGTGAGTTATTAGAATAAATCATGAATAAGAACAGTAGGTTTTTATTCCTGTTTTGCATGGATGGAAATGAGCTGGGAGAAAAATGAGAGGTCAAGACAAATTTGCAGGAAAGTCATATTAACATAGCTATAAGGAATCTCCCAAGTTTATGTATATTTAGAAGAGATTAGGGTGCAGATCTTATGGCAAACAGAAGAACAAAATTATTAAAAAGAAATAAAGATTGTTTGTTATTTAAAAGCATAAGTCCAAATCTATTATGAGCATGATAGTGCATAGCAGCCTGGAACTCAAGAATTCTAGTTGTCTAATAGAAACTTAATAAGGACTGAAGAGTCAGTGCAGGAAGACTCGGAACACACAGGGCTGCCTGCACTCAGAGCCAGTGAGTCTCCCATGCAGAACCCTTTGCGGATTAAATTTCAGGCTTTATTGGTTAATAACAGACACATATAGAGAGATCTTGCAAAGTCCCATAAAATTGATCTGATAAGTACTGATTTATTAATCCAAATGATGGCAGCTTTTTGCAACACCGAATTATGTGAATTTCCCCACTAAGTTTTCTTTCACTGTCCATATCCACGCTTCTGAACATGAGCAAAGGGAGTAGAATTGAAGTCTTGTTGAGTGGCTGTTCTAATCAGGCAAGATATCACTGTTCAAGAGGTGTGAAAGTATCTCTATTCCACTTGGATTTCTCAAATCAAATTTCATCTAGACATGCAAACCAAAGTTTGATATTTACCTGGCTTTAAGGAAAAGGTCAAATTAAATAGCTATTAGCTATTTCCTTTTAGCTTTAAGGAGTTTTCTTCCAAAAGTGTAAATATATCTTAGGGAATAATTCCATTGGGCCTTGGACATCATAATTAGGCACATGAATTTTATACCCATTTATAAAAATGAGGAATTAATGTGACTTATAGCATGACACACCAGTGACTCCCTTTAAGAACAGAGCACAGTGTAGCCTACTGACTTCTCTAACCACGCAGCATTACATCTGTGGACTTTTAAGTATATTTAGGGGAAGATGTTTGAATGGGTCTTTTTATTGGAAAGTGTTGACTTATGGACTGTTTTTTACAACTTCCAGGGAACCAAAATGGTGACTTATTTGGAAGCATCTTTATATGTTAGAAGACAAAAAGTAACTTCCTAATTCCTAAAGAAAGAAGGCTCTTGTTGCCATCCACTTCTAATATGCACTTACTAGACAATTAAATGATATGAATTTGCTTGCATTTTATTTCTGTTGTTTAAAATTTAATGGACATTACAATGAAAATTGCTCAATGCAAAAATCTGCCTTGAAGAAAACTTCTAATGGAGACATTATTTTTGTGGATTCTCTAGGTCTGCAATAAGACATTCCTGTTTTATATCAGTGTGGATTTCTTTTGAAAAACAGTTATTATTGAAGGTTGTAATATGGATATGAATCAGGCTGGGAGATGGCCAGCTACTTGAAGTAGTCAAGAAAATGTGTTATATATAGTAAAGGGAAAGGGTAGTAAAGGGAAATCTACGTGGATTTGTTCTCCATTTACTGTTCAAATGAAACATCCCAGAATCTTGTTCTGTGTGCGTGCATATCAGTTATTACCATATATTTTGTTAGCAGTGCTGTTTTTCTCTCCAGTCTCAAGTGAATTCTGACCTGCTGTATTGTGCGGACTGTTAGTGTGAAGTTAACTACGTAGCATCCAGACCCCAGTAGTGCACCTGGATAAATCACAGTCAACAGAAAGCACAGTGAATTTAGCATTCAGGAAATCACAAACCTGAGACCCTGCCTCATTGGCTTCTCATAACTGTTTTTTGTTTTCATACACACAGATAGTAAAATCCCAGCCTTTCACCTCCTTTGGGTAACAAGGGTTGGTAAACATGCTATTAGCTCTAGAGATTTTTTGTGCTATACAATGTACCAAAGCCCTGAATTTCTAACCATTAACTCCCTGTAAGCCATATCCCCATCATTTCTTGAAACTCTCCTGTCCTAGAAACTATATTCTGACTGGAACTTTAAATATCTTGCATTTCCCTTCTCTGAAACCAATATCTCTCTTTCTTCCTTCTAGGGATGAGGTGTGACCCCATTTCCAGCTAAACTTCCCTTTGCCCATGCCAGCATATCTGCATATGTATTCATGTCTCCAGTTTGTCTTCCTCTAGTAGCCAAATATTGCAGGCTTTTTTTTTTTTTTTTTAATATATTACAAAATAAGAGGGGTAAGAAGCCTGAATTACTCAAATGGAAAGAAATTGGTTGAAATTACAAACAAAATGTGTTGGAATAAACTCAGTGTGAAATCTTGTAGCAGTGGAATTAAGGACAATATTTCCAATTATATCAGCATTTATTATTTCTTAACTCTCACCTTTTTATTTTTACTTCTGGGAATAGCTTTTACACTTTTTTTACAAAAGGAAAAACAAGTATTGATGGGTAGAGGGGCCTTAATTAAAAGTTGACTCATTTATGTCCTATAATTTGAAAATTATTTCGAATAGCAAAATGCTATGGAGTTTATTATGTCTTTTTGAATAAGGTCGTGGGAGTGAAACAGTAGAAACTCTTATTTCTGCTGACACTTTGCACATCAGAAATTGTTTCCTCTGGAACACTTAATGAATCTTTCTTTTTGCCCTTGTCTGACACAATTTACCTCTACCTTGGCAGGAAAAGTCACTTCCTTCTGTTAGTAAATGAGTGATAAAGGACAGATGAAAGGGCAGAAATGTGCAAGTGCCATCAGAACCCTCATTTCTGAGTTTTAATATGCTGCAGCTGCAGACATGGAACATTTCTCTTGCAGTTGAAAGCACAACCAGCATGGGAATATTGATAGATTTACATGAATCCTGAAGAGTCACAGTATATTTTTATTTGCTAATAAAATGGAGCTCTGAGGATACTGACTGTATAGATATATTTTCAGCTGGAAAAAACATCATGAAACAGCAATAAAGACTAGTGAAAGAGATTGATGAGGAAACAGATATTTGGAAAAGCAGGCTCAGATCAAAACAGACTTTCATGAGATTAAAACACTAGTCTCCATTTCAAAAGCTACAGTAAATATTAATACACAGTAACATGACTGTGATTCAGAACTATCCTTCATGGATACATTTTGCCTTTTGAAAGTCTTCCCAGTTCTCTGGCAACAATTAATATTACTAAGTGTCAATAATTAAATTAATATTGCTTCCTTCAAGATCTTGGAATTACTGTATGAGTTGATACTTTATCACTAACTTCAGTAGTAATGTGAATCTCTGTTACCATGTTTGCTGTAGGATGTTTGAAAAAGCTAGAGATGCTGGATGTTAAATACGTATTCAAAGTCAATGGGACTTTTCAGTGATAAATAGGTACCCCAATACTTTAATTTTCATTAAGCAATTGATTAGAGCATATTTTTGGAACACAAGATTGAGAATGTCAGGAGAATCCAGCACCATTTTGATTATTTTGATGATAAATTCACAATGCAGCAAGAAAATTTAGAGAATTTTGCTGTGTGCTGTATGTGTCAGAGTAATTCAGTTAAATCCTTCATACTCAGTGTTGTAGATGCAAAGAAAATAATAAAAGCACCCCCAGATGCCATTACACCTGGGCTGATGCACTGTAGTTTTTCTTCCACATAGAGTTTCAAACCTGGTACAATGGAGTTTGTTACTACTCATAAACATGATAGTTGGTTCTCACCTAATGTAGACTAAATGCACATTTAAAATATAAATAAATTAATGAAAAATGCATGTTTAAAGTACGCTAAGTAATTGACATTATTGTACAATTGTATTCAGGGGCCACTCTTAACAGTCTGTTCAGAATTGCTAACATTGCTTTAATAAAAATTCCAGTTTTGTGTCTCCTGAAACATTTTGGCTAAGAAGCTGAGGTCTATCTGATACTCAGTGTTTGGTCTATTAAGGGAGTCAATAACCAGTCATTATGGATCCACCTGAGAATAGGAAAGGGATACCAAACTGCCTCATCTTTAAAACCCCCTTAAACATTGTTCCTGGGTGTTATGCACCACCATGTCATTGTTTGGCCAATGTACTGTTAAATACTCAATTCAAATTCAATATACTGTTAAATTCAAATTAGTCTTTCTGTGTTACAAGGGAAAACAATACTTTTTCCTGCTATGAATGAACTTGTCCCAGTGTTTCTTCTTTGAAAGCTTATAATTTTGACACAGTCTGGACAGGGTTAAACTGGTAATATAACCAATATAAAATGTTAACAAAATATTCACATGTTCACTTTTATAATAACATGGTTAAATGCTTTGTGTATCACTTCCAGCCTGACCCATGAAAATTATTAGTCATCACTAAAATATGAATGTCACTTACAGAGAAAAGATAAAGAAACCCATCAGAATGTGGACAGTCTTATCATATTTCAGCAAAGATCTGCTTGTGGAGCCAGCTTCAGTTCCCTTCCTCATGCCCTTCCCCCCCTATATTTGAGGTGCATACAGATAAATCCATGCTATGCATTTTCCTTATTCCCATGGATTTATTAATATACTATACACCCCCTTTCAGTGAGTGCTGCCTCCCAAGTATCAAGGAGCTGTTGGGGCTCCCAGCAGCCAACACCAGACACAGTCAGTTAACTCCCTGCTACCATCACCGAGAGGATCAGTGTATCAGATGGGCTACTGCTTATCTGGGCTATTCTTCTGCTACAGCACTTCGCTGATGCAAGGATAGGCCTGGGAACAAATTGCTTTTCATTTTCTCACCTGTAATTTTTAATGCCTTGTTGCTTTGCTGAATTTTCCCCACCTCCTTTCTCTCATAGAATGACACTGAATCAGATAGATCCCATGCAAGCAGGGAGGAATCACAGTGGATTGCCTCAGACACTTGTTCTGCAGCAACTGAAATGGCAGGAAGGACTTTACTCAAACGTTTGAATGTTTACCTGCCATCACCTGGCCTCACCTCGCAAGACTGACTCACTGGCTCCTCTGCTACGCCTAGTCTCTTTGGAAACCTGATTCTCTTTTTAGCTCTGTTCTTCATGCTACCGTACCAAGCATCTTCGATCAGATCTCAGGCTCAGCTGAAATGGTGTAAAACTAAAGTAACAGGGTGAGGGATCTTTTATTTTATTTATTTAACGTAAGGTGTGGGTTTCCTGAAAGTCTGGGAGGCAATGTGTCTTCTTACTTCACTAAAGTCATGACACTTTTCCTGACACTCATATGATACATAAGATATTGATTTGTTTAAAATAGATGCGAAAACAACTCTGTGCACAGGTATTGCTCTGAAAATAGCTGGTATTATTAACCAAACACTTGCCCTTCCCTTCCTACTTACTCTCTTCCCTTCCTACTTACTAAATGTGTTTTTTTGCTGTGCCAAACAGAAATTTAAGTTCTTTACGATAGGGATGTTTTTTCCTGCAGGTCTCAATCTGTTATTTTCATTGCTTAATTTTGAATAATTCCTCACTGAACGTGCTTATTTCTCTAGAAGAGTGGTTCAAACACCAGCTACTCTTGACATCTTCACTCCAGCATACCTGGACTCCTCTTGTGACCACATCTGTGGTTCTAATAGCTTCACTTTCTTACAGAGTAAGCCATGAGGTCTACCATGAGAAGAAGGAGGACTGATATCAGAGAATATCTGCTCCAACTGATAGAAATATCTTTTTATTTCAAGTGATTTTGTTCCTACTTTGAGATACAAGAACCTTTATACCAAAAAGGTTGATTGCCTGCATGCCCTTCCTGCTTTTCATGTTGACTTCAGGTTCTCATATGGAGTTACCAGATTGCATAATAATCTTTTTACCATGCTTTGCTTATTCAAGTTGTTTTATCTTCTGTCATTCCTTAGAATCCATGTTCCTCTTATCTTTATCCAAATTGCTGTTGTTTGTACAGCTAAATTTTATGCAGGGCTCTGAGAGCTTTTAACACACAAGCATTACAAGCACATGAGTTTATGCTAATCGTTCACTTTTCTCCAAGTACCCCAGCCCTGGGTGCAAATTCCAACTGCACTCCTTCCTCTCAAAGGACATCCCCTGGCCCACAGGGGAGCTCCTTTAGGACAATACAGTGACACCATGATACAAGTTTCTCTCTGAACACAGGGAACCAGGTCACAACTCTGGCACACTGGGAATACTGAATTTAAAACACCTCTGGGATCTGTTACTCAGGTCACACAGGTGAACAAGTGTCAGAGCCTATACTAGCCCTTCTACCGTAAACCTTTCATCCTGAAAGAAATGGGAGGATAGTGCAGGGCAGCAACTGGGGTTTCCATTTGTCCTTTGCTTTGATGACCACCAGCAGAAATCCAAAATCCATTTACTTCATCTAGAGTCTGTCCATGGGTGGATGCTTACCCAACTAAGACTTCTCAGTCCCATGAGCTTTTACCCACAGGTGTCACTATAGGACCACCAAGAAAGGTTAAAAAAACAACAAAATACCCTCCCGAATTGCTGCCAAATAGGGAATACTTTTCTGGAATAACTGGTCAGATAAACCCACGGCAACCTGAAAGTACAGGTCAGTAGCAAACCAAAGCATAAAAGTGGGGCAGCTGGAAGATAAAGGCAGATGAATGGAAGGAAGTGCTTAACACTTAATGACATATTAATGCTTCTTTTGAGGGGCAATAAGGCTTGGTGAAACCACATGCAGTGTGCATCTCTATTCTTAGCTTAAGCATTAGAATTCCTCTGACCTTCCAGGGCAGGAGATATTTTTTTCTAGGTGAAGATTCTCTTTCTTCTACCTTTCCTCTTGCTTTCTGGAGGTAACACACTACTTGCCATTTGAGAAACTCTATCATAGCTGGGAGAAATATTTTCCTTGTAATTTAGCTAGGAGTCCTAATTTTAAGTATTTTTTTAAATTTTCCTACCCTTTAGTGAATTTGTAAAATGCAGGTTTTACAGGTTTGAATGAGCAAATGCAAACATTTATGAGTCCATTTTGCTTTCTTATTTTAGAAGCAAGATCCTGTTACTGAGACAGCAACCTTT
The DNA here is from genome assembly GCA_033558105.1 of Coccyzus lansbergi. Lineage (NCBI taxonomy): Eukaryota > Metazoa > Chordata > Aves > Cuculiformes > Coccyzidae > Coccyzus > Coccyzus lansbergi. The sequence continues at coordinate 1,181,737 of JAUMJK010000211.1, read as the reverse complement.
ATAGCTAATATAATTATATCTCCCTGTCTTTCTACTTACCATGTCAGAATGCATGAATCCTCAGAAACAGCAAGCAGGAATGCAGAGTACAATGAGAATGTTAGCTAGAGAATGAGTACTTGAAGTGAAGTATGAATATATTGTTTCTGAATTTTAAAATGGCCCTTTTTGTTGGTGGAATGGTTTTAACATTTTAGAGGCATACAAATGAAAACCTGCAAAGGTATAGTTCAAGATGGTTCATTTTGCAAAATTACATATTGCAAGAGTTGAGGTATGCCTGTGCATTACTAAATTCAGCTTTGAAGTATCCTTTCAGGATAAGGTGGTATTATTTTAAAGATCTGCCTAAGTCACTCCTCCTGTAGTATGTGGAAGCCCTGTGACCAAATTAGGAATACACTTGTGTTCTACATTTAACTCACTTGACTGCTTCCTTTTTCATCCTTAGCCTTGTGTCTCATTTACAGTTACAAGGCAAAAAGGTCTTAAAGAAACACGTGCTGTGATGTGCAATTGTGATTAATTGCTGGGGCAGGTCCATTTTGCACGTTCAATAAAATCACAGCATTGTGAATGTGTTAAGACTAGTTCAAAACCTTAAGACTCTTGGGATATATTTAAAGTAGACAGAAGATGCAGATATTAAAGCAACAAATATATATAGCAACCTAGTGAAATGTTAGTAGGAAGAGGACGGACCCTACCATAAGGGTTACTAACAGGCATTTATGTAGAATAACTCAAAATAAATTTTTCATTAACACCTCCTCCCTCTCGGTCAGGACTATTTTCATTAGGCATGTCTCCATTTATCTTGCTGTGTAACTCAGAAAAGCAAACTCAAAAGGAAAAAATAGCCAAACAAACAACCCCCCCATAACCCTACAAACAAACCCTAAAAAAGATTATAGCATTAGATTATTTAATTACTTGTCTGTATCTGAATAAAGAACAATTGCTGACAAGGATTAAAATCCACAGTGCCTGCTACCATTGATTTCCCAGAAACTGGCAGCGTATGTACAGGGCTTGGAGTTTGGAATGGACCATTTTGATTAAGTTACTGATTTTCACTGAGACTTTCAGATCTGTCTGTTCCAGGAAAAACAGAAGTTAAGTTAGGCCATAACACTAAATGCAGTTGCCGCTAACCGCTAATTGGCTATTAGTTTGATTCAGACCAATATTTGGATGACCTACATTTCTTTTAGATGTTGTCAGCTGTTGAGTAGATATAATTTAGTTGTAATTTCCACCTATGAGATTTAGGCTTTATGAAAGTCTAGCTATGATTTTTGTTCCTAAATCGAGATTTTTGCTTCTGAATAGCTATTGTGCCACCTAGTGGGTATTAAATGACACTTTTAAACAGGTGGAAGGATTGACTTAAAATAGACAAATGAATAATGAAAGATACTATTTATACAAATATTTCCAGTGGCATGTTGAAACAAAGCATTTTTCCTTTCCATCAAATTTCCTACCAAGATGTTCTATTAAGGTAAAAAATATTCAGTTTCAGCTATATCATTGCATTTTCTTTACAACTGTATTAAAAAAAAGGGCCACACAGTTCTTAACCTACTAAGCAATAGATCCCTTTCTTTAGAAATTACTCGCAAGCTTCATATACTTCTATGCTTTGATTAAATTATCAGGATGAAAAGATGTTCTCTATTCTGAAGTGTTAGGAATTTGCATTCTATAATACAATGAAATAAATAAACACACTGAAAATGTTATTTTCTGACCAACTGTGCTGATTTCCACTTGGAACCAAATTGAAATGCTTTAAAGTATTACTATGCTTGCATATATTAGAGCTTTATCTAGAACAAATAAGCAATGTCATTAAAAATATAACACTCTGGCACAAAGTTTCTCTCATAGAGTTTCTCTTTTATTATAAATAGTTCCAGTATCCAAATATCTGCATAGATTTCATTAGGTTTTTTTAGCTTCTTCTTAGCATTTTCTTCCTAAAGCTGAACCTCTCAACTGTTTTTTTATATTCCTTTAGGTTTTTAAGTAAACCATCTGTCCAGTGTGGGAGTGTTGGTTTTGCTGCAGTAGACAGGAATAATACTTCAGTCACCAAAGCCAATAACAATAAATTTCCCTTAATAGAGTGCTTCCTAACATTGTTCAAGCCACTTTATTGCATCTTATGTAAAATTGCCAAACAATCCATCATCAACAAAAGCTAAGTTGTGGTCTGCATTTTTAGCACCTTCATGCAATGCTATAGTTAGAGTATAAAATATAGTGGTCAGCAAAGGTACAATATATAACATTTTAGGATTCGCTCAGACTTGTGAGAACTCATGTTATGTAACACATTTAAATTTTTCTGTTAAAGATCTTTCATATAACAAGATCTGACACACGATAAACCTGGTGTCTGGACAGGAGGCTTTGATAGCTCTTTACTAGACCTTGATGTGAACACACACACTTTTAGTTGTTTTCCATAAGTAAATTACAAAGTGAGGCTCATTTGCGTTCAGTGGCATTTGTCAAAAAATATCGGAGATTCAGCTTGAAGTTGACATAAAATGAAATTACTTTTCCAAGAACAAATTCATAGTATTTGAAAAGGAAAAAAACCCCTATGGTTTGAGGTTTTATTTATATTTTAGTTTGGGTTGTTTGTTTTCCTCTCTTGGAAAGGATTTCCAGAGAATAATATTTTCAGTTTTCTGCTATCAAGGCCTGACAGCTTTTTGTCATATCATTTTGGTTTTGCAGACAAAGGAAGTTTAGAAGAATGTGTCAGGTGTCAGATGAGCTTCTTTAAAGCTCAGTGTCCTGGCTTTCTGTTGTCTTTGATAGCTGAAAAATGTTTGTAGCATTTTCCAGTTTTCTCTGGTGGTATATTGCCTCAATAAACAAATGCTAAAAGTAAAAATGTATTTATTTTTGTAGCATAATCAATTGATTACTTTGTTTCAAAGCAGGTTCATTAAAGATCATAAAGAGGTCTGCTAATTAAGTCTGTTCCCTGTAAAGGTTCTTAAGGGCTAATAGTCACATTTAATATGAATTTGAAATGCAAGCAAGGGTTGCTAAAAAAATACTTGGTTTTATCGAGCTTGTGTAATGAGCTAATCTTGTTATCAATTTTCTCAAACGTGATTATTTTATTAAAGAATGCTGTTTTAGAAAAAGAGAAGAAATGCACTTAGAAGGCTTGAAATTTTTATTCTCATTATCTAGGCACATATTTTTCCATTCTTATTCAAGGTATTCTAGAATTCAACTGCATCTAGGAGGACAATATAGATAAATGTAAGAATTACCATTACTTGATTTGACATGGTCAACATTTTAATGTGTGGGAGAATTATCTGTGGAGTCAATGGACAGCGCTTTGTAAAGAGATAGCTGAGTGCATAGTGAAATTTTAGATCGTTACTTTGATTTTTAGATCATAATAAATAAGAAAATATTAAGCAGTAATATGTTAAAAATGTATGCATAATATATTGAAATGAATTGTCTAAGATGAATAGTGTTTTACTCAAAGGCTAAAATATACACCCTTCATACATAAATGAGATCATTAAATGGCTGGTGTTCTTCTTTCATTTCAATCTAATTTCATGTTTAAGTTCAGCATATTAACCAACCCTTCAGCCAAACCTTCCTGTCCACAGATATCCACAATACACATCATTAAAGACAGTAGGTTGCTCAAGTGAGTAAAACTTTCACTATCCTGTAATACTGACTATGATTTGGATTGCCTGTCCATTTCCTCCAATATCAATTAGACTGACAGAATATAATTTTAGTAGAACTCTCTGAAAAAGAAGGTGCCTGGAATTTAAATTCCGTCCTCCCTTAATAAGAACACACCTTGTATTTTTAACCATTCAAACTGATAGATAATATCTACTGTAATCTTAATTAAGCAAGACTGTGTAAGTTGTTCAGACAATAACCATAAAGTGCACATGCTCAAGAAAGAAAAGTACCATTCATTCAGCAAGTCTGCTGCTGCTAACACCTGATAAACCATCGCTGCCCTTTGGCCATATCCCAGCTGAGATTAGCAGCTCATTTCTGAAGCTTGTCTCTGGACTATGGTAACACAGTATTTATTCTTCCGTTTGTAACTGTGCAAATAAGCTGATGTTTCCAATGAAATAACCAACCATTTAACAAAAATAGTGTTCAAAGTTAAATATCTATCATAATAGAAAAAACCCTCAGTGAAGAGTTCATACTACATGAAGTAAAGCATTTGGAACAGCAAATATGATGGAAGCAAACACATTATTAATTAAGAAAGACCCATAGTAGATGCTGCATGAACAGCTGGGTGGTATGAATATAAGCCTTAATCCAGGTGAAGGAGATGGCAGATGTTTGGTGAAAGCTAGTTGGCAGTATTAGGACGTATAAGAGACTATTCCCAAGGTTCAGCTTTAGATACTGAATTACTTGGCTAGCTTAGGTGTGCAGTCTTAGGTCCTCCCAGTGTGACATCCTTATGCACCCCAGCAGGAACACGTGAGTTAGCATCCCCTTTTCTCTGGGAGGGATAGTCCCTTCTGCTGACTGCAGGGCAGCAAGGAATATAGATCAGGTAGCTTGGTGCTGTGCATGAGGTTCTCTAATCACATATGAAAAAAGTAAGTTCCTAGTTTGCTCATGCTAACAGCATGCAACACACTAAGCAAATAATAAGCAAATCTAATTCATTAATAACAAAAGCAGTTTTAAAGTGCTGACACTAACTGTGAGTAATTTTAGTAAGCATAAGCAAAATATCTTCATGGATGGAAATGAAAGAGTGTGGGTCGAAGTGTTGTGGGGTATGTTTGAGATTTGTCTATATCAAGTTGCTGTCTAATTAATGAAAGATACAGTGTTTTCTTGTAACAGTATTTGGAATAATGTGACAGAAGTATGTATATCTATCTACAGCTAAATGTGTGTGTATATACACATATGCATATATACACATATGTATGTGTATATATATCTGTAAATAAATACGTAAACTTTCATCTGTAGATACATTACACGTAGTTCTGTCACATTTTATGTGACTTATTTTTATGTATATATTCTTATGTGCACACATACATACAAGTATATATCAGTTATTTGTCTGTCTCTACTGTGAACACGTAAAACAACTGGCCACGATATTTCTCAATGGGACTGATTTCCACATCTCTATATTCTCATTCTACAAAGGTGCAAAAGTGTATTGACTGTAATGTATTTAATCATCGGTATAACTAAGCCATGGGAAATATGAGGTCCTGTTCACTAATAATTACACCATGCTTCCTGTTATCACTTTGTAAGGAATACTATATCTTGTGCTACACTAGCTGCAAGTTATATGAGCAGATGCATTATAAATATAAAAATGTGAATGCTAGTGTGAATACTTACCTATTAATATCTTTTTTATTAATTTCAAGATTTTAAATTTCTTTTTTTTGTGCTTGGAGAAAAAACTCACTGTGCATGATTTGAAAAATAGGTATATGTAATCCTGGCAATAATTTCAGGAAAACTTTAAAATCTATTTATTAGACCAAATAATAGTTTTGGAGCAAACCTTATGTGCTAGTTTAGGTAAGTTCACTAAGCATTATAAAGGTTTGTTTTCTTCATGTTAGAAAACAGAGTTCTCTGCTGTTTAGACAACGTGTGTACAACAGCAAAGCAGAGGAAAATGAAAAATAAGGTAAGCAATTTTCTGTGCAAACAGATAAAATGTAAAATTCTTCAGTCAGGAAGGCTTTCTGATTTTGAGCTAACATATAACCAAAACTATAGAGTGCCATCTGCAGAAAAATGCATTTTAGAGCCCCTTACAGACAGTAAGAAATAGACTTCTCTGCAAAAATGGAGGCTGTGTTTGTGAATAGGGAGGTTTAAGGAAAGGAAAAAATATGGTAAACTGAAATGTGAAATTTTAACAAAACTGCTAAAGTATTGAATAAGCTAAGAGAAATAAAATGCAGTAAAACGTGACAGATCTTTTCCTACTATCTATTCCATTTTGCTTTCTGTTTACAGCAATGTGCACTGAATTAGACTATTCAAAAAATTCAGGCTTTTAAATATGTATTACATCCATTTATTGAAATTTGGGACCATTCCTGTATCTGCTTTCTCCTTCACTTCCAAGGAGTCTTAGTGGGATATCTCTCAGTCCCTCCAGTGGGGTAGGGAGCTGAGGTGCACTGGGAAGGATGTATGTGAAAATTTGCATTGCCATTGCCTATACTGTGCCTACACTTTTCCTGAATAATTCTGGGACGTGTACATTGCTTGTGGTGTTCTGTGGCCTGTACATTTTGTAAGGTCTTAAAAAGAAGCAGAAACAAGAACAAAAAAACCCTGAACCATGGTGAATAACATAGCAGTAGTCTTAGGTAAGTAATTTTATATGCTTGAGCTAAAAATAATTTCCATTGTTACTCCCTGGCCTGAAACTGTAATGTAGTATAAGGTACCAATGATTTACAAACTCTTATCCTGGTATATAAACCTATAATCATTTCACAGTTTGGTTTGTTTGCCTCACTCAGGCTGTGCTGCACTGTTTGTTTTACCAAAATACTCGTGGCTTCTTTCCCACTTGGTCACACATCATTCCATCTTAGAGCTTGGCTTGCTGAGCAGGTGCTGGCAGACTGCACTTCAGGGCACGCTGTTCTTTTTCTTGGACCCATGACATCCTCTCTTTCTCTGTAGCAGTTCTTACAGAGAAAGCAGAAAATGCATGGCAGTTTTGTAAAATGATGGATAACTTAGCTTGCTTTGGCTTCCTAAAGGGAAGGAAGTCCAGTTGCACTGATCTTGTATGTTATGGTAGCAGTGGTAATTATAGTTTTTTTATTTGCAGATGAACATATGGGTAATACATTTTTAATTGAATTAAACAGTTCAATTACAGGAGCTTGTAGAAGAGCCACAATACTAGAAGACTGCTCGGCTTCCTGCTAGTAGTTACATTTTATCAAATAATCTGCTCAGTGCAAATTTAGGGGTCTCCCTAATGCCTGAGCAACTAAAAAAGTCAAGTTCCAGTTTGCAGGACTTCACTGGGCAGCAGGGAGCTGTCAGTGGGTTGCTCTCACTATCCTCTTTCTCAGGCACTGGAATGTTGAGGACTGTGCAGGTTTCCATTGAAACAGTGGCTTAGAGAAGTTGCTTTGAAGTCCAGGGATGCCAGAGTAATAAAGATTTAGTTCCAGCACTTGCTGAGTATCTGTAAGAGTGCAGCTGAAGTACAGTTTTCCCAGGCTTCCTCATAACTAATCATTTGAAGCACATTTCTGCTAGTATTTATTGGCCAATTTACATTGAAACTCCATTTCAAAGTCTACTATTAAACAGGATTCACAATTGTTTTATGGACTTAATGATATATACTGCAGCATTTACACATTAATTTTGCAGGATTATTTGTGTATTTTATGTGGTAGTTGTTATAGACTTCCAGGGCTAACACTTAGGTTAGTTTATGGTTGAGTTTTGCAATGACAATGGAAAGTACTATCAAACTGAACTATTTTTATTTCTTAGTAATACTATTATTTCTATCATCATCTCTAAGTGATACTGAGTTTTGTCCTATGCCCTATAGTTAAACAGTCATTTCCTTTATCAGTTTCTTCAACCTAGTCCTCTCTTGTTTATTAGATCATACCAGCTTGCCATTTTTTTATGAAAAAGCAGCATAATTATATCATTGCCATCTAACCTTACCTGTCAGACATCTCATTCAATACTTGACTATGCTGGCTGTTACCTTGTAGAGGTTTTACAAGTATATGCCTTTTGAGGGGATGCTTTCTGGCTTTCATCCTCTGTTTTGTCCCTAATGTCACTAAAGGAAGATCTGCGCCCTACAACATTGATTATTTCTGGCATATATTTAGCAAATATCATTATTTCCATTCTCTCTTCTACTATTCTGGTTTTGACCTCATCCTATCTGACAGCTTTGGAAAAGCTGCCTGCTTCCTAAGTAAAATATTGCAAGACAGATTGTTTCCAGCAACTGTGTTTGAGTCAAAGATTCTTTTTTCCCCAGTATGACTACTCATCCTGGCCCATAACAACTGGCAAGAATGTTATCAACACTTACTCAAGAGGTTGCTCACAAGTGAACTGTGTTATTTCACCCATTCATTGGAAAGGGCAAGCCACTTGAATACTGCATCAGTGTCTGCTTCAAAAGAGAACATTATTGTAGTTGGGTTTCTATTTGCTTTCATTTGTAATCTTTGAGTATGTGGGATCTCATTTTTATAAGCATGTAAATGACTGTTATCTTCGACCAAGGAACAGGAGTGAGGTGGTATATGTATGCCTCAGAGGGTGTGAATGAGAGCAAAAGCATCCTGACCTATGCTTGCCTTTTTGTGAATGCCTTTCTGCAGACTTCAGTTTCATTAGTGTAGCTCTGATGAATCTCTCTCGCACACACAATGCAGGTTAAAGATCTGCTTTGGAAGAGCGTGATATGGATTAGTGACAATTTGTTGCTATATGTGTTGTGTTCCCCAGATTTTCTAATAGATGATAAAGACATGCTGCACTTGTTTCAGAAGAATTTGTTTCAGAAAATTTTAATTTTCTTTCAAAGGGAACAATCAAAATGGTAAAAAATATTGAATATTTTAGAGAAGCAGCTTAATTATTTCCATAATGTCTTTTTGTCTGAAATTTCATACGAAACTGTACATTTCTTTCATAGGAACTTTGGAAGAAAACTTGAAATGTCAAACTTTTATGATAAAAGATTCTTTTAGTTTCAGCCTTCTTCAGTTTTAAGAAAATGAAAGCTATCAGTGTTGTTTTATGGTTTATAAAATTCCTGCCATTTTTCTTTTTAAAGATTATGCTAGTTGCTCCAAATTTTCAGTCTTTCTATCAGGAAAGAGTTAAATTCAGCTACGTGATTTCCCAGAGCAATATTTACTGCTGTTTTAATTATGTTATTATTGTGTTCACAGTCTGATATGATGATGAATGCATTAAAAGGGATTGAATTAGATTTGGATAAGGCAGCATCATTATAGCCTTGTCTTCCTATTAATAAAGAGAAAAATTAATACCTCATGGACGCTAGTTATGGGGCGGTAGACGTTGTGCATGGACTAAGGGAAGGAATTGTTGGTCTGCTTTTACTGCATACATCAAATAAGCTGCAGCATTTAAAATCACAATGTGTTATGGCTTGCTAACAAAACCAAGTACTGTTCACGGGAGACACAATTTAGAAATTAACTGAAGAACCAACACCAAAACCTCCTTTTTGGTAAATATTTTGTGTAACTCTAGTGCATTGTGATACTCATTCATATCTCATGCCATAATATAATGAGCAAAGAAGGATTGACAGATAAGAACCAAACATTTCTTTTTGACAGCATTTACTATCAGTTATGGGCTATTGCATGATCAGGAAAGTTAATGAAATAAGGGAAATGCAAATTTGTATTCTAATTTTCTTCATTTTAAATAAGTACTTGGGGGAAAGGATTAAGGTTTAATTATGAATCCCATTCATTCTTTTTTTTTCTTATTTCCTTTAATGTTTAATGATTGCTTTGACATATATCTGCCAAACTTTTCTTCTTGATACTAGAGACCGTATTTTCAAAGGAAATTTTAACACACGTTGCCCCAAAGACGTTTTGAAGTCATTAGATATACAAAGTCATAGAATTATTGAATAATTTGAGTTGGAAGGGGCCTTAAAGATCATCTAGTTCTATGCCAACCCACTAGATCAGGCTGCCCAAGGCCCCATCCAACCCAGCATGGAACACCTCCAGGGGTGGGGCAGCCACAGCTTCCCTGGGCAACCTGGGCCAGTGCCTCACCACTCTCATTGTCTAGTCTAAATCTGCCCCTCTCCAGTTGATACCCATCCCCCCCTAGTCCTATCACTACAAGTCTTTGTGAACAGTCCCTCTTAAGCTTTCTTGCAGGCCCCCTTCAGGTACTTACAGGTTGCTACAAGGTCTCCTTGGAGCCTCCTCTTCTGAACAAACTCTAAGTCTCTCAGCCTGTCCTCATAAGGGAGGCACTCCAACCCTCTGATCATCTTTGTAGCCCTCTTCTGGACCCATTCCAACAATTTCATATCCTTCTTTTGCTGAGGATTCCAGAACTGGACACAGTGCTCCAGATGAGATCTCACAAGATTGGAATAGAGGGGCAGAATCACCTCCCTCAACCTGCTGGTCATGCTTCTTTTGATGCAACCCAGGATACGGTTGGCCATCTAGGGTGTGAGTGCACATTGCTGGTTCATGTCGAGCTTCTCATCAACCAGCACCCCCAGGTCTTTCTCTGCAGGGCAGCTCTCAATCACATCATACTCCATCCTGTACTGAAACTGGGGATTGCCCTGACCCATGTGTAGGACCTTGCACTTGGCCTTGTTGAATTTCATGAGGTTCTCATAGGCCCAGTTCCCCAGCCTGTCCAAGTGTAAAAATGTGCCTGAAAAATGAATAGTGGCCTGATCAAAAAGTGCTTTTGAGAATTATTAGTACCTATATCAGGTAGCCAAAATGTAGATGCAAATGAAAAGATCTTTGCAGCCTCACAGGTTAGAGTAGCTTGACACAGTGAAATAACGCTGGCTTATGTCTCTGTAGTTTAAGGAAAGATCGAACAGTAGTCTTGTTTGTCATTAGCTGTAACTGGAGGCAGCAGAGGCTGGGGCTGTGTTTTACCAGTGCCAGCATAGTACTGGGTAGTGGCATTGATTCAAACTTGCAGAATTCATGGCTGCATGTGTCTGACATTTGTTTTTTGAAGGCTCCAGGACAGTGGGTTGTTAAGATGTATAGTTCAGTATAGATCTGTCTGGAAGTGTTTTAAGCAAGAGTTAAAGTTAGGGGGCATTGTAATACTACTGAGGATTCTATTTCACCTGGGATTTTGGTTCTTCAATGAATGAATGTTTTTAAGGAAGTAGTGATTGCTATAAATAGCTCAGATTAATCACAGCTTTAAGTTGAGTATTACCATGTACACCTCTAACTTGGAATTTGTCACAGGGATCTTTGGCTTTTAAAGGCCTCCTTTAAAGTACTGAATGTATTTTATGTATGAGTATGTGGACACTTGTTTACCATCTTCACTTGTTCACCTAAGTTTTGTTTGTTTTTTTCCTGCTGCAGACTATGTCAGAGAGTCACAATGATCATGCAGAATAACAGTTCAGCCTCACCTCTGTTTTCAAATGTGAGCTCCTTCTGGAAGAGAGATTCACATGGACCAGGACTCCTTGATGAAGCGGCATCACGCATTGGCAGCTATGATTTCCCACGGACCACAGAGAGTTTTACATTCTCCACTGCGGATTCAACAAATATGTCACTAAATGCCACAAGCAAAGACCCTCTGGGTGGACATAGTGTCTGGCAAGTAGTTTTGATTGCTTTCCTCACTGGGATCCTTGCACTGGTGACCATCATAGGAAACATCCTAGTGATTGTTGCATTTAAGGTTAACAAACAGCTGAAAACTGTTAACAACTACTTCTTGTTGAGCCTTGCTTGTGCAGATTTGATCATCGGTGTTATTTCCATGAATCTTTTCACCACATACATCATCATGGACCACTGGGCTTTGGGAAACTTGGCCTGTGATCTCTGGCTCTCCATTGACTATGTTGCCAGTAATGCCTCTGTCATGAATCTCCTTGTCATAAGTTTTGACAGGTATTTTTCCATCACAAGACCACTTACATACAGAGCTAAGCGAACAACCAAAAGGGCTGGAGTGATGATTGGTTTAGCATGGATCATCTCTTTTGTTCTTTGGGCCCCTGCCATCTTGTTTTGGCAGTATTTTGTTGGGGAGAGGACTGTGCCTCCTGGTGAATGTTTCATCCAGTTTCTAAGTGAACCTATCATCACTTTTGGCACTGCCATAGCTGCCTTTTACTTGCCAGTCACCATTATGAGTATTTTGTATTGGAGGATCTACAAGGAAACTGAGAAACGCACCAAAGAGTTAGCAGGGCTACAGGCTTCGGGCAGTGAAGCAGAGGCAGCACGCTTTGTGCACCAGACAGGCAGCTCCCGGAGCTGCAGCAGCTATGAGCTGCAACGGCAGAGCATGAAACGTTCCACCCGAAGAAAGTATAGACGCTGCCACTTCTGGCTCACAATGAAGAGCTGGGAACCCAATGCAGACCAGGGGGACCAAGAACACAGTAGCAGTGACAGCTGGAACAACAATGACGCTGCTGCCTCCCTTGAAAATTCAGCCTCCTCTGATGAAGAAGACATGGCTGCAGAGACCAGAGCCATCTATTCAATTGTGCTGAAACTTCCTGGTCACAGTGCCATCCTCAATTCGACAAAACTACCCTCCTCAGAAGATTTGCATGAATCAGGGGATGAACTGCAGAAATCCGACACAGAATCAAAGGAAAAAAAACCTAAAAAATTACACCCTCCCAAAAGTGTTCAGGATGGTGGAAATTTTCAAAAGAGCTTTTCTAAACCTCCAGTTCAGATGGAGCCAGCAGAGACAACTGCAGCTTCTGATGGCATCTCATCAGTGACCAAGACATCTACAGGCTTGCCCTTGTCCTTCAAGGAAGCAACCCTGGCAAAAAAATTTGCCTTGAAGACCAGAAGTCAAATCACAAAGCGAAAACGAATGTCACTTATCAAGGAAAAGAAAGCAGCACAAACACTCAGTGCCATTTTGTTTGCCTTCATCATTACCTGGACCCCATATAACATCATGGTTCTGGTGAACACCTTTTGCAAATGTATCCCCAAAACTTTCTGGAACCTGGGGTACTGGCTTTGCTACATTAATAGCACAGTGAACCCTGTGTGCTATGCACTGTGCAACAAAACATTCAGAAACACTTTCAAGATGCTACTGTTGTGCCAGTGTGACAAACGAAAACGACGCAAACAGCAGTATCAGCAAAGGCAGTCTGTATTTTTTCATAAGCGGATCCCTAGGGAGGCTTCATAGAATAGTATTTTTTAAACAATTACAAAAATAATGAAGTGAGGATGGTATGGGAAGGGAAGGGAGGGGAAGGGGTGGCATAAGATGGGACAGGATGGGCCAAGATGGGACAGGACAGGATAGGAAGGGATGGGACAGGGTGGGAGGGTGGTTCCAGGGTGCTGGTTCAAACATTAAGACATGACAGCAGCTGTCAGGCTTATGTATCTTTTTAATAAATCCAGTTTAATATAAAAATCAACTCTGCATTCAGCAAAAACTAACAAACTTCAATGTTTTTACTAAGGAATGAAAGACTTAATAAAGTTTTCCTACAAATCTGCAAGAAGCTGTATAGCAATTGTAAACCCATTACTGATCTGCCCAGTCCTTGATTAAAATCAACTCTGGGATCTCAGGTAAGCACATCTAGCTAGCCCAACTCTTCTGTTTCCAGTGAATTCAACAACTTTCAATTCAACTCACATGCAGATGTAGCAAGCTAGCAAAACAGGATTATGAAATTATTCAAGACACTGTATAGGTTGCAAATTTGCTTCTTGCTGTCCAGCTAGAGCTTCCTGTCTACTTCTCTTCTGGTGTATTGTCAACTGTACCCCTGATTCCTGATTGCTAAATATCTATGTGTGCAGCTTATGTTATGTATGTGTGTGAGAGTGTGTATGTATGCATAACATGCATTCACACCTCTAAAATACACACATACCAGGAAAGAAGTGATCTATTGTTCTAGGTGTTGGAGGGCCCCCCCATCACAATTACATGTGACTGAAATTTCGAAAAAAAACCCACCCAAAACAATAAAAATCAGAAAATCATATTAAAATGTATATTGCATTATTTACCACCTGAAATTCAAGTTTATCTTTGAAACCAAAATATGATGTCCACATTGCAAATGGAGAGAACCAAAGTATAGCCTGTATAGTCTTAACAGTCTACAGAGTCTACTGGCATACACCCAGTTAAACCTCAGTCTTGAGCGCGGTAACTCCTCCAAGAGTGATAGCACCTTTTTAAAGGATAGGAAGTCAAAGGAATTGAAGACGATATTGAAAGCAGAGTATGAAGTTATCTTTGTAGGGCGTAGGATGGTGAGACCCTACATCTGGGCCATATAGAAAGCTTTTCAGGAACAAGGAGGGCGCAGCCATTAGCAGGAGCCCCATTTTCTGCTTGGGCGGCAATGCTGCTGTCAGGACACGCACAGACACTGCGGTACCTTGTCCTGAGTTGCACTATGCAGAAGCACCACCCTTCTCGGAACCAGCTCAGATGCCATGCACAGTATTTGTATTGATTCCAATGAAAGTTCAAGTTGTAATTTTCTGTCTAAACTTGGTGGGACCTCCCTGTTCACACTGTCTGCCCAGGCAATTTTTAGATGCAAAAGATTCCTGTAAAAGAAATGCTCTGGTTTTGTATATGAAGGATCCATACTAAAAAGTGTTTCTTTTCCAGAATCTGATTTAAAAGTCATCAGAAGTGCACCTAAATATGCTTAATGCCAGGTTATTCAGTGTTAGAAAAAACTTGGATATTGCCAATTTGTAACCTGGCAACTTTTGATAATGAAAATTACAAAAGGGCTTTATTATTTATAGCTTAGACATGACGAGTATTTCCTGGTATTTATGATGTGGTCTACACCAAACATAGCATGATTTATAAAAGTCAGAGATCCCCTGGGGAAAGGATTGTACTTTAAACTATTGTTCTAAATCTGATTTAGTTACATGTTGAAAGATAATTTTGTATTCTCCTTTGAAATGACCAAAATGGTTTTTTTTTATTGCTTAGACTTTTATTTTGCTGAAAATAAAACAAAACAAATATGTTCTTTTACAAAGGGGCATCAGTGTTGAGAACACAGAACTGATGTAAAAGCTGCTTTTGTATTCAGTGTGAGATGGTGTTTACAGATGATTTTGACAACAGTGGAAATATATTAAATGGTGTCTGTGTATCTGAACTATTTAATTTTGTGTTATGTTCATATGAAGAGATATTTATACATATTTCACCAAATGTTTTATTTAATGTTGATAAATATTGCTCTTCAGTCTTCAACTGTAGTGTCCTTATAAAGTTATTCATAAAGGTCTCCTTGAGAAATGAATAGAGTATACCTATCTTTATTATCACAAAAACAAATGCTCTTGACATAAAAGTCTTTCTTTTGTATTAGTTGTTTCAAATGTGTACCTAAAGGTAAGCTTGTAAATAATATTGCAAATCTACTGCAAATACAAGCTTAGTAGAAAACACAAAAACGTTAAACCTTCATCCATGTCACAAATGTGTTTTGAGCTGAAGTTACCCAGAATTGTTTACCATTTTGGTAACCACATAAAACCAAAGACTTAAATGGCACCCATGTTGCAAAGACAATTAATGACTTTAATTTATAAAGAAGCATATGTTTGAAATATATTCATTACTCAAGTTGACCTAACTAATGTTTTGACATTTAAATATATATCTATATCTATATATATTGCCATATTATTATCTTCTAATATCTAGAGTAGTGCTGTGCCCCTAATAGACCAAATGTGAGAGCATGTAAGGAAGCCAGAGTATGTCAGGGGGATTTATGGTATATTAGTATTGATTTTACAATGGGAAACGTTTATTTTTAACAAAGTTAAGCTTCCTTGAAAGTGTCTGTCACCACTGTTTACATAATAGGAAGAGTTAAACCCTTGGATTGTTTTAACAGAGAAATAAACAACCTGTCTTTTGATGTGTGAACAGGCTTTAAAATGTTATTTACAGGCATCATAAAATGTGTATGTATACACAAATTGTAGCATAGATCAATTTAGTTATTATTTATTTAAGGTAATATGCACTATAAAATATGAATAATTCGGCTGTGTTACAAGTACAGTGGGGATCAAATTAATTTGTATTTTGTATGTCAATCTGTTTGCTTTAAACTCATGCACACACAAAAATTTTAGCTATATGCACAAGTGGATATATTATTTATGAACACAGGTGCACATGATAGATTGCAGAAAAACAATGCTGGACCAAAAGGTACAATCTGACACAGCACTGTTTGTAAGAAATACAAATTATGTAATATTTCATCTGTTTTGAGGAGAATTAAGTCAGAAACATGATAAAAAGCATCATTCTGAGGGCAGACAAGTAGTTCAGTCCCATTAACAGTCCTCACATTGAAAGCTGTCTTTTCAGAGGCTTTTCAGCTGTCTTTCAGAGACTGAACTTCCCTATTAATTGCAATAGTAAAAGATTAGACTCTGTATGAAGAGGATCAAAAAATCAGAGGTTGTAGACATTGAGTTATCTGGAGAAAGCTTTGTAGAATAGACCCCAACCACTGTTTGCCCCTGAACAGCATTAAGGCAACAAAATAGTTTATATTTTATGCTTAGCTTTCACAAAGTAAAATAATTGTGATAGAAGTTTATTTCTTATGTATCAGTAGAAGCTGTAATAAATGTCTGATCCAAAGATCCAGGGACACATGTGCATGAAGCACTTTATTCTACCCCAGCATAACACACTTCCTGCAAAAGTAAACTGCAAATTACTGTGGCACTGTTGTAAAGCTAAACAAATATAGGAAAGGCCTGAGCAGTTCCCAGGAACTAAACCTGTGGATCTATATAGCCTGAACATTAAACAACCTAAATAATGTGGCAGTTTTGTGAGGTTCTCATACAGATATTCAGAGGCTGTTAGTGACCTTTCTCAAGCATGTATGACTTCACTTTTTTGTTCTCTGTAATATTGGTTTTCCTTACTTCTTCTGCAAGAATATTCTAAAAAGTCATTATCGACTTTTTCTATATAAGAAGCAAATGCAAATCACAAAGTACACTCAGTTTGCCTGTACAGAATGCAAACATAAAAGCAAAAGAAAATTTTTATCTTTTTTTTTCCCTGATTAGCAGCATCAGTAATTTTGAATATACCGTTGTCATCATATCATCATACATATGGTAGGGTAGTCACACTAAGCTATTTATGAACTGCATTTCACTTACTCCCTTAACCATCTGACTATTTATGTATCCCTATTCAATTTATATTTGAGATGCCAAACTCCCATTCTCAAAATGGCTCCCAGATTCTTTTCGTAAAACATGCTTTACAAGCTTGTCTTGATACCAAGTTCTTTTTTTTCCCTTTCAAAAAATTTCTCTGCAAAGTCAGCCTGCTCTTAGATTATCAGAAGGCACATTACTAGCTCCAGCAACTGTAGTTTTGAGGTCTGGCAAGTTCTTTTCTAAAGCTGCCTAACATTTATCAAAAAGGACTGGAGCAGGATCCAGAGATTCCAGTTCTTATTGGCAGAAATGGCCTCTACCACAATTTGACTGTTCACCTAGCCTGACCTTTAGGGCATCTGGGGATGACCCGCCTCTTAAGGACATTCTACCAAGCTCCCACTAGACTGAACTTCATCCAGTTCATGAATTATTGTTTGAAAATCTCTAAAATTATCCATATTCATTGCAGTACCTCTGAATATTCTTTGACCTGTGTAAGTCTACTGTCCTTTTTCATAACTTTCTCCCAGTTTCTGTGATTTTCTATTTTATATATTCCTTTTATGTATTTATCTATCCGAATACCACTGCACTTACTTTTGGGAGCAGGTCAAAGTATATTTTGCTTCTTTATAACCTAATGGATACATACAGATGTGTGGTGGAGCTGAGGTATTCGTAATGATGGCTGCCTTTTTAATGAACTGGACTCCCATGATACACAAGCACTTCTGTTTGAAAGCTTAGCCAAAGCATGTATGGCATTCAGGTATTCATAGATTTAAAAACCTTATCTGATTAGAATTTTTCTTCCTCGTATCAGGCATAAATCTTTTGTAGGATCTGCATTTTTCTACTTCTGCTTTTAGGAGCTGCCAGACAGATATTGGGAAAAGTACTAAATTGTAACATCTGATACTTAGTTATTTTTGTACTTCAGCTTTTAAAGTAAGCCGGTGAGGTACCTAATCCAATAGTGCTATTTGCTGGAAACAGGTTGAGTATGTATAGGGAAGTCTGGAACTATATACTATGTTTCTTCTGTCTCATGCACTGTGACACCACAATTGGCTGAGATTTACCATCACAGTATTTGATGTCACTACCATGTCTTCACAGTCTTAACTGGAAAAGCCATTAACTGTGTCATACGGGCATGCAGTACTTTGACTACTTTTCAACACCCATATTATACATTCAATATATAACATAGATTGTATTTCTCAAGAAAGTTTGTTGTAGTTATTTCCAGATACCTTCCTAAATGTGCTTGAGGATTGTTTTGCTTAATTTTAAATATTAAAATGCCTCAGGGGAATTTCAGTTAGCCCTGACAGAGATTGTTTAATGGAAGGAGTACAGGTAATACAGGAAGACATTAAGTGCCACTTATTTCCTGGCTCATTCCAACATATATTTTCAAGTATGTAAATTGTACTTCTATATCTCTATGCACTATGTATATTTCGAAAGGATATCGTATGTCTGATGATACTGTTCATATACACATAGAGAGATACAGGCATTTCTAGAGCAATGCATACAGATGTATTGTCTTGCAATGAAATTACCAGTCATGGTAAACATTGCCATTGATGCCTCATCAAATGTAACTGGATAGTGGAACTGTAATTAAGTCTCCTCTGCTTAGTTGCAAGAAAAGTTTTCCACATATTTTCTTAGTGCATATTTTTCCAATTATGTTGTCTTTATTTCTGAATGTGGTGTTTTCAGTAAGTTGTCCTGGCTTTTCAACCATTACCCAAAATTTAGACATTTATGACCAAATTTCACTTACTGCATCAATATGGCATTAAGTTTAACTCCTAACTCAGTTTATCTTAACCAAAATCATTCTGGCTTTGCCAAGTAGGAAAACAAAGACCTCCATTTCTAACAGTATATTTTATCTGAAGTCACATTAGAGAAACTTCTATGTTCCTGTGAATGTGGCTGTCAGTTTCTTAATATGAGTACAGGACTAAACCACTATTAAACCAATTTGAGGCTAATGTCACAAATATATAGGGGCAAAATAAAACAAGTCACCAAAGCAAAGTATTGAAGGTAACAAAAATATCACTTCTCACATTAGAAATGAAAGAATTATGACCCTCCCTCACCCCAACCTATTGCTCTTCCCTTTCTGTTGCATGAAATAACACTTTACATTTGCCTGTCCCACAGGTGGAACTGTGCAAGCTTTAAAAACCTCGTTTGCCTGGTAGGACTGAGAAATGCATGATATAGCTAGATCACTCAGACTTTTCTGGTTTTGTAAGAAATAAAACCTTGATTGAGTTTAACTGGGATGTATGATGATAGCCTCAGGGAAGGTCTTCTGAGAATGCTGTTCAAACCATTCATCTCAACTGTGGTGAGGAGAACTAACGTTTTTCCAAGGTAGTGAAGCAATGCAATTTCTTTAACTTGGCAGAAAGCATGGGAAAAAACCTAAGACATTTAAAGTTTTTCTAGATATGAAGAGCCTTCTTGCATAAGGATGAATAAATGTGTAAAAGCAGCTCAAAAAAGCTCAGCCTATAAATGAGTCTATAAGCCAAAAGCACACATCACCATCAGCTATGCTGTTGGCTTAGCAGCCTGACACACCACTCAGGCCTCTAGGAAGAGGTCCTTATTATGGGAGTGTAAGACTAAATAGCTAGGTATTAATATGAAAGTAGGATTTGTTTATCTGGGTGCACATGCAGGTTCCAGGAATTTGATGGGAAATCTTTACTCCTTCCAGGACAGAAGTTATTTAGTGATGCATCTGTAATGAAAGAACACTTGAAATACTCTGGCAATCATTACTCAGGTATGGCTAATAATCAGAAAAGCACAGTACATTATTGTACAGAAAGAAGTTAATTTTATTTTTCAAATAATTCACAGAGAATCTAGTTCCTTATGTGACTTCAAAATATCCAATCCATTTAAGATTTTTTTTTCTGGGTTGAAATCTGTGGGTAATAAAGTGACTGTAGTCATTCCTCAAATACTAGAAAGGTAGACATATAAGTACAGTAAGTACAATACTCTTCAAAATCTAGAGACGCCAAAGGGATGAGGAAATGACCTTCGTTAATTTGTGATTATTAAGTCCACCATAAGAATTATTATTATTTTGGCACAGACCAATTAAACCCAGAAGGCTAAAAGGTATAACCCAATTTACTTTGAACTCTTTGCAGTGCTGCCCTCTGTGTTGTGTGGGTACATCAAAAGAACGAGATCTGTGCTCTATTTCCTGATGCTCAGTAGTTTTCTCCACTTATTAATTTTATTTTTCATATGAATTCAGTCCCCTCCTATTGAATATACCTATTGAATATATCTGCTGAATAGTCCTATTCAATCTCCCTGTCATCAATATAGAAGTATGCTATTTTTTAGCACCTGCAGAATTACATGAAGTTGGATGTCACTTGATTTAAACAGCTTTTTTCCTCCAGTGGTATCAACTTTTCTGATCCAGAAATGAATTCTGTTTTCTTGTCTTGTATCTTCATTTATAATGTTTCTTTTACAACTGATATTAGGGAAAATCTTTCCACTGTTCAGGCTGAGGAACCATCTCTGAGTAAATATTTGTTTCCTTTACTCAAAATGAGTATGTTTTTTTAACCATAGCTTAATCTGAACAAAAACTTCAGTGTATAAGGACAGAAAAGGCTTTATCACCTGCTCTGCCCTTACATTTCACTGAATATGACGGCAGGTCCTTCCAGTCTTATTTTCAAAATGGTATAGCTGGATTAAGTGGCTGCACATTTTCCCACAGTTAATGGTACTTTCTGAGAAGGCTTAAGTTCATGCATTTTTGCTCCCTGCTGTGAGAGAAGAACTTCCAGTATAAAAGAACTACCACACCACTGAATGCAAGAGAAGGTTAAACTAATATGCACTTGTGCCATCTTTTTGTACTCTGCAACACATGTTGATTGACACAGTATCCATCATTAGAGGTGAAATATAAAGTAAGACTAGTGATTCACAGCTGCTCTCAGCAGAAAACTGGATAGGGAAGGATCATTGGAATCCATCTACTCAGTGCGCAAAAGTACATATTCAAGCACAAAAGCATGAAATACCATTCTTTTCTTTCTCATATAACTAAGAAAATGCTAAATATAATGTGAAGTTTTGTGGTTGTAAACTGTAGAGCTTAGAAGATGTCACTGAAGGAGACACAAATTTATTTAATACCTATTATACCAGGATTTCAAGACATGTCTCCTCACCCAGTTAACTCTTCTTCCTGCCTTCATGTTGACAGTCACCAAACTCCTGCTGAGAGGAAAGCTGGAAGTAAGTTTTTACCCCTTTCACCCTGCTGGGAAAGGGTGTGGGCCACACTGCTCAAGAGAAGTTTTTACAAGAGTCATAAGTTTCCTCCTTCTGTTTGGATATAGTGAGTGTTTTTGAGATAGAGATAGAAATAATATTACAGGAATCAGACTAATATATTTTTTGTGTGCTTCCTGATATGGTTTTCTGTTCCTATTACTTGAAAGCTTTCTGTTCTGTCTATGGAGCAAAACAAGTTCCAGAGACAGTATCCGAATATGTACTTTTAAGCCTTAAGCAATTTATGTAACTTGATATTTTCCCGATTCTTTCTGATTTTGAAGTACATGGGCATATTGTACGCAGTAATTAAACAGATCAGAAATTGCTTTAATAAAAAAAGATTTGTAGTTTTACTCCTTATCAAATGCCGATTTTCTTCAACCAAAACCAGTGGAGCTGAACTCACTGTAAACTGATAAAATAATTAGGAAGCTATAGAAAGGAGAGCCTTGCCTTCCATTAAATAAAAGGACACTGCTTGAGCATGCACTCATGGATCACTCTATTGATCTAGTCATAGAGCTATCCATTCAGATACTACACAAAATATTAGCATTTTTTAAATTACTGGCCAAGTTGCTCTTTTTGCTAAGAGCTGCCTTACTGCATAGCAATCCTGCCAGCTAATTAGATTCTGAGTCTGGGTAAACTCTCAGAAAGAATAATCATTCCTCGCTTATGTTGACAGCAGTTTGCAAAACACTGGCACATTAATTGAAAGAGCAGAGGTGGATAATGATGGAGAGTGATTGTTTTCTTTGGTAGCAGTGTTTTAGAGGAACCTTCCCTTTCACAGCTAATAAAAACAAGAGTAAGAGAAGATATGCTGCAGCAGATTGCAATGCTTTTGTAGGCATCCTCCCCTCGGTGACAACTGCCAGTGCTGCAGTTATGAGGACAGAAAGTAGATGGCCATTTGTGAGTAGAAAAATGAATGTGCTGGCCCAGGTTAGGTGTCCCACAAGCGCTCACTTTTCTCCTTTAACCACATGAGTATCGGTCCACAATGTGCTGTCAAAACTTGGCTCCCACTGAACTATCACGGTGGAACATTGTGCTCTTGCAAGGTTTTGTCCTGCCAAGACACTTTTAACTTTTTTTTTACCTCTCCACATAAACATAATCAGGTGGCACCTTCCCGTGTGGAACTTTCCTTGCAAGTACATCATTGTAATCTACAAATTACTTTTACCCTGTATGCCCCAGATAACAATTACATTAATATAAGCTGATAAAATTATTTCTTTAGTTACTGTTCATAGAGTGGCTTGCTAGTTAAGATAAAAAGTAAATGATGTGATATAAAAGTCATAGTTAATTGTACAATAATGCACTGTTTGCCAAGCAGTTGATGAAGTAAGGTTTACATAACTACTAGATGTTGCTTGAACTTTTGAAATGTATTTCCGTGTTCTTTTTACCCTCTCTAAACCCATTGCAGGGCAGAACACAGAACAAGTAATTATGAAAAATTTAATTGTTCTGATTAAATTAATTGGAGATTAGAAGTTGCAAGAAGGGTAAACAATCTGGAGAAAGTCTTTGGAAGACTTCATCATGTAGATCCTTTCCTTTGGTGAAACTGTAATTTCCCTCAGTCTAGGAGAATCTATGACTCATTGCAGTCATAGATCTGTGGGAGGAAATTATGACTCTGTTCATATGCTACATGTTTTTTGGCTGCTATTAATTCACTTAATGACACAGCTCGGTGAAATTGCTCTCCACTCTCATAGCAGCTGTGAATGCCAGCCTACTCTGGGGGCTGATCCAAGCCCAGATCCAGCTGATGGCAAGACTCCCACTGTGCTTCTGAAACGTACATTTCCATTCCAAACAGGCAGGAGGTAGCCAGGCCCCTACACTGCAGTATGGCCTCCTCTCTGCATTCCAAACCTCCACCCACACATCCTGCACCCTCCTCTCACAGGGCATGAGCCTACAAAGAAATTCTTTGGGAGAATATAAAGAAAGCACAGCAAGGTACCAGTAGCCCTCTATCTCCTAGCAGTTCCCTTCCTCCTTCCTGCTGCCTGAGGACAGCATAGTTTCAAAAACAAATGACAGATTCAAAAATAATTTCCAACTTAATTGTAAATTGCAGTGGCCTTTGTTCCCAATAGCATTAGAGAAAAATGGAAATGAGGAATTGCTTGTCTTTGGCCTGCTTATGACTTCTTTTATTTTCCTTTCTCATTTAAATGATGTATGTATAACATTTCTTTGTTTGGAGGAAAGATTGCAGGTTACCAATGCAGCATTTTGATAGATATTTTAACATATTCAGAGAAGAGAAAGTTCAGTCTCACAAATAGACACCTTAGATTTATTTTTCCTTTTTTTCTCAGATTCAGTGCAGACAGTTTAAGATTCACCTCTGGCTGCATGCGTGTCTTCCTGTATTTCTGACAATTGGCAATTTTCGCACGTTTGCCAGTTTGTTCAAATTTGTTCCTTTGTCATTTCCTCACCAATGGTTTCTGAATTAGTGCACTTTTCACAATGCATAGAGTCTGTTTGCACCAGCTGTAGATTAACTATGCTATCTTATGGATTGGGGACAAGCCAAGTGCAGTATGCATCTCCTCTGCCTACCTTATTTTGAACAGTTTGAATTAGACCCTCAGCATTCTTAATTATCACACGCTCATAGACAAGGGATTTTGTCCAAAGCTTTTAATCTTCATAAAATTTAATAAAAATAATCAAGTGCATATAATTAAGGTTTTAAAAATAACCAGTCCATAATCCATCCTATTACTTTAAAGTACCCTATCAAATATATTTTCCTATTAGTTGTGGAAGAAAATATCTCAGTACATAGTTATGACTAGCAATGTAGCCTATAATGAGATCTAATGCAAAACAGATATTCTTCAAATATTTCATTAAATAATGTGACCTAATTCATCCTGGCTAAACAGACCTCTTTCAGTTCAGTCTGCTGAGCTAAAAGTCTGCTGTTAAACCTTCTTAAAAATTCTCATTAGCATCAATGGTATTTCTAACAAGAACAGATAAATCACTCTATATGACAGATAAATAATGCTTTGGGTTTGTATTTCTAGTTAATAAATGTAATCAAGTTACTTAAATTATAAACACTTAAAGCCTGTTCTGTGCCCTCAGGGAACCCCTTTCACTATCCCAGTGCAGTAAAGCTGCATATAGCAGGATATATTCCACTCAGACAGTAAAAATATATGGGTGTGTAAGACTAAACAGCTGAAAAAAAATCATACTGTAAATGATGTGATTGAGTGAAATTGTATGTATATTTTTCAAGTCTTCAGAATAGTTGAAGTTTTAACTTATTTCAGATTTTTAAGTTCAAATCTATTCATATTTGGAAATTTTGTACAACCTTGTAAAGTTAAATACTATGTCACTGTAAGTTATTTTTCTTGTCATATATTGACACATGCTCATTTATATATGAAGTGTACTGTTTATCAATTGCTTTTAAGTCAGCAATAAAAACATGAAAGTTCTCATTTTCCTGTCACAGCTATTTATATCCAGTATATTTTTTTGACTTTATTTTAATACTTTTAGTTCCATTCTACTACAAACACGGACTGTTTTCTCATTGGATGTACTTTGGCATCTCCTTGTGTCATAAGTCAGTCTTTCTGATCTCTATCAAATTTAATATGGACATCTTCCATCCTTTTATTCCAGGATAGAATAAATGTATTTTCACCCTTTCAAGAATGAACGGGAACTGTGGATCACAGACTAACTCAAGCAGCCAGAGCAGAGCTGGATGTAGCGAGTGGCTGAAGGTACCACTCCTCCAGCTCCTGGCCAGCTGATCTACACTGAGCTTCTTGTGTTAGGCTGAGGCAGATGACGTACAGCAGCAATTACTACTGATCGCCTGAGAACAGTTACTCTTCCCCTAGATTAGGAATGCCTTCTCAGTTGATACAGTCTAACCTGTAATCTTGTAAGAAAGAAAAAAAGGGTGGGAAGGAAGGTGGATACAGTTAAAAATATCAGCTGAGATGTGGAGGCTGCTGGTTTTGATGAGTTTGGGACTCTATCACAGCAATACAGTGTCTGAAATGGGCTGAGCTTGGCCCATGTGTTCAGCATAATCTTAGCCAAGGGCTGGTTATTAGGATGTCAGTAGCGAAAACTCTATGTATTGAACATTACTATGTTGCATTCAAACATCAGTTGCTTCAAGTAAGGTTAAAGCAATGACAGGTATAGATTAAAATCCTGGATTAAGTTTTTAAAGATATGTTTAAGTAATTTTAAAGTAACTCTGGGTTGGAATTAAAGCAAATTTCCGATGCAGACACCTCTAAATTACGTAGTCCAGCTCCAGATCAGAAGCCCTAATATAATTTCTTAAAAGCTATTAATTCCTAATACTCTAAGCACCTTCAGCCTTCTCCTTACTACAAATGGCTCTGTGCTGCACTACTTATAAATATAAATCAAGCTGCTTCATTAAATAAAACAATGAGCAATCCTCATGACTTCTAACCAGAATAATGTTTGCCACTTTTTCAGCTAAATGCATCTGCTTGAAACAAGAATAAAATGTAAAAGCACTAATCTTTTTTTGTGAGCCAGCAAGCTGTTTCCTGCTGAGGCTTTCAAAATGGAAATTTGTTTCTGCTTCATTGTACAAATATCCATATACTGCATTTTTCAACATTTCTGTCAGCCAACTGATAGAACCCATCACCAATTTTTGGATAAGCCTGATATGCTACTTAATGTAAGTAGATATGGATTCCAGTGAGTTGTTTGTAACTCCTCTGAAGACATTTATTCTGTCATGAAGTAGTAAGTCAGTGGGGATGCAAAGGAAATATTTGACTTATTAAAAATTTTTCCTACCAATTTCTGTGTTTCTTCCATTCAGCTGGGGTCAAAGAAAAAGTAGTGCTACTCAAATAAAACCTAAGGGTATATTACTCAATGTGTTCCACAAAACTTCCACGTAGTTTCTTGCAGTTCCTTCAGCAAGGCTTTGCCCTATCAGTTAAATACACAAACCTGTGGCTCAGAAATATGATGGACAGTATCTTTTTGTAGCTATGAAGCGTGTCTACTTGGCAGACATTATATGGCCTAAATTAAAATATGGTTATCTTGGAGAAAGAAAAGATGGGATGAGTTTTCTTCAAAATTTCCATCAGGGAAAAAGAGCAAAAGCAGCAGCAAAATCTTCAACTAATACGATACAATCAAAACACTCTGCTTTAGGTGCTTTTTGCCGTTTTAAGGATTTAGCAACTTAATTGTAGCCAGTTTGAAAAGTAATTAGCTTAAAGTTAGCAGTTCCCAACAAAACAAAACAAACCAGGAGGGAATGAATGTACCTTGCTTTAGGATTATTTTAACAGAATAGAGAACAGTTGCAAGCATCTTTGGATTTATTACATTACCAACATATTTTAGAAATGAGGAAATATTTGTCTCTTGCCTCTCTTTTCTGTAACAATAGAAGTCTGAAGACCCTGTGGAAAGAGAACTTTTTTTTCTCTTCATTATGTATGCCAGATGCTGAAGACTGAAGTTCTCCAAATATGCTTTCCTCTTGACATACACAGGGACTGAGGGCAGGACAGGAACCCCTGAACACAAATCTGATTTATACAGGCAAAAAAACCCCTATACATTTTTCTGACTGCAGCAGTGTTCCATGTAGAAGGGCTGAACATACTGAGTTTTTTTTTTTTGAAGCTATACTCTATTTACCAATATCTTCCCCTTTGAGAATAAACATCAGTATTTTGTTGAAATGTCTGGGAGCGTGGAAAGAAGAAATGACCATGTGTCATTCCATCATCTTCCAGCAGTCCTGGAAGACTGGGGAGGTGCCTCTGGACTGGAGGTTGGATGAAGTAGTTCCCATTTACAAGAAGGGTAGCAGGCAGGATCCGGGGAACTACAGGCCAGTCAGTCTGACCTCAGTGCCAGGGAAAGTCATGGAACAGGTGATCTTGAGTGCTATCATGAAGCACTTACAAGAGAACCGGGTGATCAGGCCCAGTCAACGTGGGTTTACCAAAGGCAGGTCCTGTCAAACCAACCTGATCGCCTTCTATGACAAAGTCACTCGGCTGCTGGATGAGGGAAAGGCTGTGGATGTAGTCTTTCTGGACTTCAGCAAAGCCTTTGACACAGTTTCTCACAGCATTCTGCTACAGAAACTGTCAGCCTCTGACCTGGACAGACGCACACTCTCCTGGGTAGGAAACTGGCTGGATGGCCGGGCCCAGAGAGTGGTGGTAAATGGTGTTAAATCCAGCTGGAGGCCAGTGACAAGTGGGGTTCCCCAGGGCTCAGTGCTAGGTCCAGTCCTGTTCAATGTCTTCATCAATGACCTGGATGAGGGCATTGAGGGTATCCTTAGCAAGTTTGCAGATGACACAAAGCTGTGTGCAAGTGTCGATCTGCTGGAGGGTAGGGAGGCTCTGCAAAGGGACCTAAACAGGCTGGACCGCTGGGCAGTGTCCAATGGCATGAGGTTTAACAGGGCCAAATGCCGGGTCCTGCACTTGGGGCACAACAACCCTATGCAGAACTACAGACTGGGAGAAGCCTGGCTGGAAAACTGCCAGGAGGAGAGGGACCTGGGGGTGTTGGTCGACAGCCGACTGAACATGAGCCAGCAGTGTGTCCAGGTGGCCAAGAAGGCCAATGGCATCCTGGCTTGTATCAGAAAGGGTGTGAGCAGCAGGTCCAGGGAGGTGATTCTCCCTCTGTATTCAGCACTGGTGAGGGTGCTCCTTGAATACTGTGTTCATTTCTGGGCCCCTTACCACAAGAAGGATGTTGAGGCTCTGGAGCAAGTCCAGAGAAGAGCGACGAGGCTGGTGAAGGGACTGGAGAACAGAACCTATGAGGAGTGGCTGAGAGAGCTGGGGTTGTTTAGCCTGGAGAAGAGGAGGCTGAGAGGAGACCTCATTACTCTCTACAAGTACCTGTAAGGAGGTTGTAGAGAGGAGGGAGCTGGCCTCTTCTCCCAAGTGACAGGGGACAGGACGAGAGGGAATGGCCTCAAGTTCCACCAGGGGAGATTTAGGCTGGAGATTAGGAGGCGTTTTTTCACACAGAGGGTCATTGGGCATTGGAATAGGCTGCCCAGGGAGGTGGTTGATTCACCTTCCCTGGAGGTGTTTAAGGCATGGGTGGATGAGGTCTTGAGGGACTTGGTTTAGTGTTAGATAGGAATGGTTGGACTAGAAGATCCGATGGGTCCCTTCCAATCTGGTTGTTCTGTGATTCTGTGATTCTGTGTGGTAGAAAACAATCTCTGATTCCCACATATTTTATTGTAAGAATT
The DNA here is from genome assembly GCA_033558105.1 of Coccyzus lansbergi. Classification (NCBI taxonomy): domain Eukaryota; kingdom Metazoa; phylum Chordata; class Aves; order Cuculiformes; family Coccyzidae; genus Coccyzus; species Coccyzus lansbergi. The sequence goes on along the minus strand of JAUMJK010000211.1, from coordinate 1,153,039 downwards.
ATCATTGGCTACAGCAGCTGTTCTTTGACTTGATGTGTAATGAAACTAAGTTGTCCTCATTCTCAAGACTAAGTCTAATCTCTTTCTCCTGAATAAGAATGGTTTGTTTGAGTGATTTGCAACAGTATTAGAACCTGCAGAATGCCCAGTCCTTCCCCTATATCCTCTTTCTAGGGAAATAAGGGGAAAGACTAATTGGTTAGGTGAGATGAAACACTTCCAATGGTAAGAACTTTTAAATTGTAATGAAAATGAATGGCAAAGTTGAATGTAAAATAAGTGAACCATACAAAGAGATTGGTCTAGCATTGTTGTAAAAAGCAAGAGAGAATAACATCTTGTCATCAGTCTTCTGAAATTTCTCAAAATTTTATGTTTGAGTGGTTTGACTTGTCTGTCTGTCAATACAGGGTATTGTTAACCTTGTTGTGAATGCCATTTTCAAAGCAGATTATAGAAGAGAGGAGCTGCAGAAGCCATCACGTATCTTCATTTTCCCCCAGCTGCAGGGAACAGGTCTTTGTAGGTCACTTTCTCAGCTACTACTGACTAGTGCCCAGAAAAACACCCATGCTCAGTGACTAGGTCTAAAAACGGTTAACTACCAGTTACTGGTAGTTACTATCAGAAGACTTAGAGTTACCTGACCTGTCAGATCACCTAGTCTGCATGTGATTGCTTTCTTCAAGAAATCATTCATATAGAAAGTTATGGGCAAATTAAATTTGCTATCAGTTCATCTTCTGTTTTTTGTAAAGTAGCATAAACAGGACAAATGTAATTTATAAACCTGGGACATTATGAGTTGACTGAACCAAAGGCAGTACAGTCAAAAGGATCTGGTGTAGGAATAAAATTTCATTGAAATTGATTAATTCTGAAAAGTTTGACTATTTTTTTGCAGCTAATGTCCATAGAGCATACCATATCAACACCTTCTCTTCAGTGTAGAACAGTAGTTGCAGTTCTTCTTGTAGGTTCTAGAAAGATAATCACTGGTAAACAGCTTATTTGTGGTTTAACCTCTGGGGACATATAATACCAGAGTCAAGGATTATCCAAAGAGAGGAGGTAAGTAATCATTCAAGACAATCTTAAGGATTACAGCAAGGGTTTTAGAGCTCCAGCTGATTTTCAAGAGAGCATCAGTAGGAATGAGTGTTAGGAACATTGATTTCTTCTGCTGTCAATGAGTAAACCTTGAGGAACACCAAATCAAACAGCTTAGATGGCATTACAGATGACAGTGTTTGGGATTATGATATAGCCTTTGATTCTACTGAGTGTACACCAGTCAATTCCAACTAAAATCCACTGCAATGTCCAAAGCACTTGTGGAGGTGATGTGATATTCAGTGATGCATTGCATTTGCTGATAAAAGTAGAAGTTGTTTTACGCTTCAGGTGAATTTATCCAATTATTGCAGAATGACTCATCTAATGTGGACATCTAATAAAGGTGCTCTTGAGAGAAGCTCTTTGTTTCAATTTGTCTCAGTAAGAGGCATCTCTACAACCAGCATAGATATATGTTGCAAATATTTCTTTGTTGAAGATATTTCAAGTTAAAAGTCTGTATTCATCTTGCCATCTGTTGTAGAGAGGTAAAATTACTGCATACACGAAACAGGAGCATTTTTCCATCTGTTTGTGTTCCAAGACTGCAGTTGCCAATACACTATAGACACAAATAAACCTGACTCTCTGTGGTAGGCAGGTCAGTGGTGGCTTGCTCCAGGCAGGCTCTAGTTTGAAAGCTAGATGGCTTCATTAAGGCACATGGCACACATTTGTTGTGCTCAAGCATATGCATAAGCCTTGCTGATGCCATACTTGCTTCTGAATCAGACGTTGCTCACATCTAGACAGCTTGGTTAGACAAAGTAAAGGTAGATCATTGGCAGTAGTGCACCCTGCACACACTTACCCAGCTCTGGATGGGAAAGAGCTGTTGAGGAACATAGGAATTGGCTAAGAAGAAATAACACCGGTTGCTGAAAATCTTGAAGTGAATAATTCTACGATAAAATTTATACTTCATAATGCACTTCTTAATGTCTTGGTTTATGTTTAGAAATTCCCTAGCTTCCTAATGTTTTCAATTCTAGTTTACCTGTATAGACAAATAATAGTGCTTTCATTGTGTCCTAATCATGTTTATCTGGATCTACTAGATTACCATATCTACATGGCTCTGAACTCATTGGAATAATTGTGGGGGCAGGAGGGAGAGTTGGTCACAGTAAAAGGAATAAAATAAACAGACAAACAAAAACACAGCCTTTTCTATACTAGGGAAAGAATCAAAGTCAGTTGTAGGGCATGAGGATTTATAATTTCGAATGTGTGGGTTAAGATGATACATGCTTGTTAATGCTGTGTCCATTCTCTACCAATAGTGTTCTAATACCCACAATTGTTCTGAAAAATATACTGAATCAGTTTTCCAGAGAGAGTAGCAGATATATACTATCTGGACTATGACCTCTCAGGATTCTCCAGACTGCTAGGTTACAACTCTGTTTAATCTCTCTGCTGCTATGTTTATGGCACCATGAATTATGTAAGAGTTTCTTCTTATTAAAATATTTAACAATTGCATTTAACATATATTATATTTTCTTTCTCACAGTAGCTTTTAGCTCAGGTGACTGTTCCTGAGGTAAAATCACAGGAAACTTGTTAATTTAGCCACTTAACATAAACCACTTAATTTATATATTTGTCTATAGTAGTGATTCATAATCTACAAATTCAAGAACTATGTAGAGATCTTAGGGAAAGGAATAAAGTAAATGCTTAAACTATTCAATTTAAAACTATTCAGTGTAATTTTTTACTTGACTTCTGACATTTTACTGAAGAGAGATTTTTCATGAATATATTTATTTTTGGCCTTCTTTTAATGACTATTCCACCAAGAGTCACTTAAAATGTATCAGCTTTTTCTTAAGCAAAGATATTTTTAACTATTTCTAATGTATTCTCAACAGCATTCACTGGTGGGTTTGAAGTGTATATGCATCTCAGCTTTGCTGGAACTGGACTGAGTGCTCTGTTTTTAGTAGTGCTTCACATGTGTTTCTCTGGAAACTCACCTGTTACATGCAGCATTGTTGTTTAAGAAACTCTTAAATTTAAGCTTAAATTACCAGTTTTCAGTGTTTTGTATACATGCAAATAGAACATACAGAGTCATGCAAGTTTACAAATTCTGTTTTCAGTTACACCAGTGAGATACGAATCTGATGATTTCTGAAGTTCAGGCTGTACTAAGCTCTGGGGCTTTGGTGTGAGACTAATTGTAAGAAGAGGATAAGGCTAATTACAAGAGTAAACTGACCTAGTGAGAGAAACTAGATCCTCTAATCCCTTAAACATACAGATCATTTAATTAATGACACAGTAATTCTTATGTGAATGGTGACAAAGGGCTGTGTAGTCTCAAAGACCATTCCAGCTTAATAAATGACACCTCACAGAAGTGAAACAGCTCACCTAGAGTCCTAAATTAAGGAGATACCTGTAGCCCTGCATACCAGGTCACCAGGAACCTAATGAGTCTGCAGCTCTTCAGGGGTTGCACAGTAGGCGCTTTGTGATGGAAGGAACGAAAGACCCTCATCCTTGATGGGGAGAAACATGTACAGTTGAGATTTTCCCAGTAAGAAACAAATGGAGAAAAACTGTCTTGGGGTTCCTGCTATCAAAATCACTGAGCAAGTGTGTAGCTGTCTCTACCAAGCAGATTGTAGTGAGAAGCTATAGATAAAACAAGAAAAAAAATAGGAAATCAAAGGATATAGGTCTGGAAAAATATAGAACTAGGTAGTTGTGCAACTGGAGAAGGCAGTGCTCAGTATCCTGAGTCCAGTATTCTGGACTTTGAGGATGATGTGGAAATGCTGCATATCAAAGGTGAAAAGTCACTGCTTTGACCTTTTAAGAAAACAGATAGCAAGGGAAAATGTATACTGATTCTCAGAGGGAAGGTGAATATTGCCTTTACAATAGCTCCAGATCTTGATTCTTGCTTACACCAGAAGGCAAGAACTTGTAGTTTTCTCAGAACACACAAAAATCACAAATCAACTGGAATTACTGTCTGTAGTATTGGGTTCAGAAAGGCTATCAATTATGCAGGTAAGTGCCATCTTCTCTTTGAACTTATATATCAGTTTTAATAATTATATCCCCTCCATAAATGTTTATTTTCAGTTTTACAATATTTAGTTATAATTTAGTCTTTGGGCTTAGGTATTTGTGGACTTCTCATTGTTGATATTACCACAGCAGTGATAATGCATTTTTGGTATATATATAAATGTATATATGCATATATAGTACAGGATGACTCAAAAGGCTATGGTAGCATTTATTGCATATCTGTCTATTAAGGCTAGGCACTCCTACTCACAAAACATTAGCCACCTCATTACACATGCATTAAAAGAACAGGTTTTGGTAACAGGCACCATCATGCGCCTTCCTTGATAAATGGCAAATGCCTTGGGAAAAGTCCTGTCAGATGTGGGAAATGTATGGCAGATGTCAGGGAGCTGCTTTGTGAGCAGCTTGGTGGCACTGATTAAAACTCCACTGAATTGTATTAATGAGTAGGTTTACTATTGCCAGAAAGAAATGAAATATTTCATACACCTTGGACAATATCCAGAGCAACAATATTTATATATATGACTGGGCAAAGGAGCAATTGCATTTGCAAAAGGAAGAGATTTGTGTGAGCATTGTGGGACCCAATGTTTGACCTTATAAAAACACTCCGCTATGCAGGCTTTCTCTGAACATTTTGAGGGTAGAATGGTAGCAAGCAAAAGCAAGCTGAGCAATTTGCACATCCTATTTGTAGTTATGTTTGTGCACCACAGTGAAGGTATTTGTTCGCTGACAACGCAACTGAGATGAGAATTTTGTTGTGGGAATCAAGTGAAAACCTCTGTAAGCAGCCATAGAGGAAGGATGGTGTGACAAAGAGAGTGCACTGAGCATCACAAAAGCTTCCCAATGGCCATGAGTGAGGCGGTGGGGACTTTCTGCTTTGTGTGATAAGGCATGATGCCTTATATAAACTTTCATGAAAATCTATAGCTGTTCTAGCTTTATAGGACTCAGTAGTGACAGAATTAAAAATCTATGCTATTTATTTTTAGTCCCTGAGGCAGGAAGAGTTGGCTCAAAGCAGAGTCATCCACACTTTTGCTCGATTGCTTCAAGGTTACATTTAGAAACACACCATTTTAATTGTACTCCTGAAGCTGAATCTATCCATGTATGATGGAGTTATACCATACACTCTGTCCTACTGCCCATATCACGTGCATCAAAGAAATATTTTACTACCTGGATCTTGAAATATTTGATCTTCATGGATTAAGAGGTCTCAGCCCTTTCTGCATAAAAAAGCATCAGATTCCTGGGGGAATATTCTTTTCATGGGCTAGTGAGGAGAGATGCTGATTCATGACATATTTCAAGGTTTTAGTGCTGCTTATTATGCAGCAGTGTCCAGCCGTGAGCTCAGATAGTCAATAGACAGACTTGCCATATTCCAGCTTAAAATTTGTGGGAATAAAACTGGACCTTTAAAAATTCTGGGAATTTAAAATTGTTTGAACTATTGATATATGTCTAGTTCAGAAAGCTAATTTTCATATACATAGAACAAACATGATTTTCATTTACTCTGAAAGAGGAGATTCTATTTATTTATGCATTATTTTTCAGAGTATGGATACTGTAGCCATGACAACAGTGGATGCCTAGAAGAAAAGTGTGGAGATGCAATAGACACGCCAGAAACACATTATCTATTCGTATAAAAGATTGCTTAAAGACCTTTGAGTTACAAAAACAAAGTCCCTCAGAGGTTATTTGAATATATACTGCTTTTAATCCTAGAGAATCAGGACGGTCTCCTCTGCCAGGTAACTGGATGAGAAAAAATAAATAAAAAAAAACAAGCCAAAAAGAAACCAAAACCAGAACAAACAAAATCAACACCTTCACTTAATCCATCTGCATTTTGCTTCCTGGGATGTTGATTAATATATTTGAGTTACAGAGCTCAGTGGGTTTTTCTCTTTCTTTCTGTCTTGAAATGGTAATTATTTTTAAACTTTCTTTCAATAAAATGTAACAATTTGATTGCCTTTGCAGAAATCTTAATGTGAAGAACTGAAGGAAGTAAGAAGGATCTGTTCCTTTTGCCCCTAGCCAGATGCTCACAGTCTTGGCCCCCCTTCCATCCCAGCTGAAATTTTGAATGGAGGACAAAAGTACCCCACGGAATTCAGTAATAATCTTTCTCCATCCAGGCTTCTGGAAGCCTTGGCAGATTTAGCTCCACCTAGCAACCTAGTTTCATGTATACTGGAGTAGGAATACCTACAGATAAGTGCCATACTGTCAGAATGATGAGGTAAGTTTTGTTTACACTTACAAACATCCTATGCCATTACCACATTACATAGAGTCTCATCCAGGAGCAGACCCCTTGGCAGGCTTGACTGCAAATCATGCTGTAAAATTCACAGTGTATGCACAATATATCAGTGTACCGTGTGCTGGGTCCATCCATCCCACAGATATGTGTAGTCTTCCTCTTTCCCCTTTAAGTAAGCTTACAAACAGCCTTCAAGATTGTATCCACAGTGAAGCTTCAAATTAAGTTTGACACTGAGACTGGGTTTTAGTTTGTGTATAAAACATGGGTATGACCTTAAAGTGCAGTTATTTTTGTAGAATTAACCCCATTGTGAGGGATGTGAGCCTAAGCTTGCTGCAGAAATGTTCCTGGCAATTCATTATCCCCAAGACAAGCATATGATCTGTGAAGAAATAATTGTGGGGTCCCCGCTTCCTGGTCTGTATAGTGCTTGAGCTGCAACGTAGAATAAATTCTGCCAAGCATTAAACTACCTCGGTGTACTGTGCTCTGGTGAAGAAAATTGCTTTGTCATTTGGTTCCTGTAACTGCTCTGCATAGCCTACCACATTACACTTTTCCAGCAACATTATTTTCTCTGTCTTATCTTGTTTCAAAGATGCTCATAGCATTTAGGGACTCACAGGGAACTTGTGATCAGCTGAGACAAAGTCATCAGAGCCTGAATGAGAGATTAAGTCTCCAAAGCACCCTAGAGATGAAAAAATATGTCATTTGTACAAGATTTCAGTAAACCAGGTCATTATGCTATGTGCTTATGGACTAAAGAGGTAAAATCAGCCATCTCAGTGTTTCAAAACCTACTATGTTACTTGCAGTAGTTGTAGGGACGATTTTTTTTCAGCGTAATGTTTGTGTCCAAATGTTTTGTATTGCAAGTGAGCCACAAAATGTCAGAATTAAAGGACTATCCATTTTTATGGTTTCATCATGAAAATTGACTTTGCTTAAGAAAGACAAATTTGATTAAATATAGCAGATTCTGTGAAGTGTGAGGTAAATGCAAATCAAGATGCAGCTAATCCTAAAATCTGTGTACATTTTATAATTTAGGTGATTATTCTCTACCTGCAAGCCAACAGTGCCATCCACTGATATTTTTTATGTTTTCACACAGATATTCTTCAAAATATTCTAAACCAGGAGATCTGAAAAGCATTATAAGGATGCATGTATGTTGCTTAAGAGAACAGAATCCTTTTGAACAAGCAACAAATAATAAAGAAAAATATGTATTTCATGCTCTGGTGGTCTTTTTAATGGATTTGATCCTCACATCTGCAGAGAACTTCTCTGCTTTTGCCAGAAGCTAACCTGCTGGAAGCTTAGACACTTTTCATCCCCACCTGCCAAAAATTCCAGTGTTGAACAGAAATCTGAAGATCAGATGGAAATAGAGATTCTGGTTATAAAATAGTAAATCTTCTTATTTATCAAAGGACCTGAATTTCTGCAGGTATCATGCATCACTCTTTAAAACTTTTACATGCTATAAAATACACACAGAGACCTGTACAAAATCACTATTCCGCCAAAGGCTGTAAATATACTATCTCTCTCAATCTGAATAGAAATTATTTTCATCCAGGATTTACAATCAGTTTCAACACTGTAGATGAAGAGGTCATGCATTAGTACACCCAGACTTAGAGTTTATTCATATACATATTCATTTATTTTTAGAGGAAGTCTGGAGATAAGAGAAATTATTTAATTAATGTTTGGGAGTTTAAGCCTTTAATGTGTGTGTTTTCAAATTGCATTCTCTAGCCATAAGTGCTAGAATCATATTTATTTTTCATAGAATCATAGAATAACCAGGTTGGAAGAGACCCATCGGATCATCGAGTCCAACCATTCCTATCAATCACTAAACCATGTCCCTCAGGACCTCGTCCACTCATGCCTTAAACACCTCCCCAGGTGACTCGACCACCTCCCTGGGCAGCCTGTTCCAGTGCCCAATGACTCTTACTGTGAAAACGTTTTTCCGAATGTCCAGCCAAAACCTCCTATGGTAGAGCTTGAGGCCATTTCCTCTTGTCCTGTCACTTGGGAGAAGAGGCCAGCTCCCTGCTCTCCACAACCTCCTTTCAGGTAGTTGTAGAGAGCAATAAAGTCTCCCCTTTGGCTTTGGTTTGATTATGCTCAAGTGCAGATTACCACATAAGTGCCCGAGATACAGCTCTACAGAATGATAGAAAACTTTTCATACAACTGTGAGAAACCACACAGTAAATTTAAGAATAAAAAAGAAGCCATTCAAGCTACTTTCTTGTTTATAACACATAGTTACATTGAGACTAAGCATACTGCTACCCTCTTCTGCAATCTGGTTATTGGCTGAAGGGTGTCCTTCTGTTATTAACTGTGGGAGCAGCCCCAATGAATCCTATCATGTTACTGCTGCAGGCTTTCATGTGCTTCATTATACTGTTACATTTTCCTGGGCCTGCATTGTAAGCCACCTCTTGCCTTTATTTCCATAAGATCTTATCATATATAGAGGGAATACCTTTTTTCTCTATATATTTATGTTTCTAGTAACTGCTCTGCTCAAGCACCACTTCTTATTGCCCATTAGAAGTTTAGTAACTTTGTATATTGTTCAGATAAGCATGTTTTGTGTGCTATAGTAAGAATATTAAGCCTTCTAAATTTGAAATAGAACAGTCATATTTTTAAATATTATATAGTTATTTTAAAAAATGCTGTTGGAATAATAAATTGGTGTTGGAGGTGGAGGGAACAGCACGACCCCTCCTCCCAGGAAATCAAGCAATTTGGTTCTCTAATAAACTGTTGTTGAGGAGTAGCTGTTTTTGATTGAAACTGGTTTTCTGCAAACCTCAGCAGCAACAAGTAGGTGGCACTGCTTGATCGTTTGAGAGACTGCAATGTGACGCGAAGAGCTGGGCTCAGTCCAGAAGACATTCTTAAACGCCATGAGGACTAAGTGCTATGCAGTCCTCGGGGTGATGGCAGCAACAGTGTAGCTACAAAGCAAAAATGTTCCAAGAAGGTATGAAAATATATCTAAATAGTTGACAATTTTTTAAAAAGTAGATTAAAAATGGTTTAAATATGTTCTCCTCTTAAATTTACTTGTAGTCTTTTACATTAAATATCTAGCTATATGAGCACCTGCATCTACAGATCTATATATACCTACAACATGCACACCATCCAAATAAAATAAAACTGTATATGGTGTTAAATAGCATTTATTCCTAATTTCTGGACATGCAAAAATCAAAACAGTATCTGTTTGGTAAAGCAGTTCTTTGATCATACTTCTTGACGTATAATTTGTCACAAGGAAAAAGAAAACCTCTAACAGAAGTTCCCCTAGTCTTTTCTTCAAAGGCAGAACATCTAGGAGTTAATCAGGGTGGGTCAGCATAATGTCAGGTTTTTTCACTCTAAGCAAATACATTAATCTTGTCACCTCCTCCTACACCATATTACCAACTTTCAGGGCATCCATGTGGGCAAATAGTCAAGGCATGCAAATGAGGATGGCAATCACCAAATACTGCTCCACAGAATGTCTCCCTTTCCAATGACTATGTAACCCAGCATACATACAGACTGCTGGAAGCACAGTCTGGATGACAAGGTTTGCCACTGAGCAAGTCGGAATGCTCTGTACTCGCTTTCCTTCCCACCCCGTGCACTTTGCGGTGCTGATTAGTCTCTGGACCTTGTGACTGGGAGCTGGACCTTCAGCAGGTTTCCTATATCTTTAACATACTCTGAAAATTTCTGCTCTGTAAAATCCCTGTACCGTTGCTAACTCTTGTGTTTACACAAGGGCATGACCTTGGCCAGAGGACTTGATAATAGCAAGCCCAAGTACATGGATACACCTATCTCAGAAACTGGAAACCATTCAGATGTTATCTCAAGCTCTGGGTTTTCTTCTTCTGGCTGTAGGCAGGTTTTGCTCAAGATTACAGGACAATGCATTACCAATTACAGGAGCCTTCTCACTGCAGATTCCAAGGAAACTAAACTGGATTTCCTGAAACACACTGCTGGGCTTGGAGTTGCTAGGGTTTTGCATCATTTATATGGGTCACTGACATCAAGAAAACTGATTTTGTTCCCCCTAGAAAAAAAATGCTTTCATTTCAAACCTCTAGTATATATATAATATGTTTCTTTCTGCCCTGACAGAATAGGATCATCATTTTTTTACAATTGTCTTACTCTGCTAATCTCAAATGACAGATGAAAACTCATTAACTTTTCAAGAGTCCCACCATTGTACCCCAATGCACATTCATCTCTATGTATAAATTGTACTGTATAATTTTAAGGGAAAAAGGCAATTCAACATATGAGCAAGAGACGAAAAATGGAAGAACAAATAACAGGGGCTAGGAGAAACAGCACAGTTTCAAAGTTTACAAAAAGAGACATCAGAGAAGGAGCCTAGGACAGGAAATATTGAGTACAGGAAGAGAAATATGGACATTTTTAGAAGCTGCAGTGGTGACAGCTTCGTGGATTTGGTGTTCAGTTGTGGTGATTTTCTTAATGCTCTGCTTTCTCGTGTTGGGTGGTTATATGCAGTTTCATATTTGCATGGCTTAAGAGGAAAAAAAGTGATTCAAAATCTGCAAAGTATATTTGAATAAAAGTAACTATTCTACAGAAATTGCTAGCTTAGCCATACTTATTTATTTAGGTGTAGAATATAAGTAATATAACACCTATACTCCTGCTGACATCAATGGCAATACTAACACGGAGATTGATTCCCAGTTTCAGCATTAGATTTTTAATTTGTTATCTAAGCCTAGCTCTACTTAATTAGTTTGCTCTGTCAATAAATGTGAATGAAAACCCATGCATGGGGGCTGTTTATTTTCCCAGGATACTACTTCACTAATCAAACTATGCAGAAAAACCTAACAAATACACGTGAAAACAAAACAGAAAAAGCTATGTGTTATATGAACAAAAATGCACAAAACTTCACAAAATTCTTCACAACTTAACTGCTTCCTTATGAAAGTGTATCGAATAAAGATATAAACGGCACTATTCAACATACAGCTTCTTTTCTTCTCAACCATCCACATGCTTGCCTTTATACAAACGCTTAAGCCTTATATGATTAAGAGTTAAGTCTAGGATTTGATATATAGTCTTATATTGGGGTCATCACCCTTGCTTTCCTGGCTGACTTAAACACTTTCTAATGATTTCATTGTGCAGGTGGAAAAGCCTGTTATGTGTGTGCTCATTTGTCTAGCATTTTGGGGCAAAAATCTGAAATTGTTACATTTACAGTGCAGTTAAAAGATTTCAAAAATATTTTAGGAATAATTGCACAATCTGTAGAACTGCTTTTTATTGAAAAAAAATTATTTGTCATTGCTTAAATAGAATGAATTTCCTGAGGATTGATCTCAATTCACACTCTAATTCCTGCACTGTGTCACGGGTGTCTCGTGTCTTCATTACTCTGCCTGCACTCAGCTTTCTATCCCAGCAGTATCTCCTCTGGTTCATAACTGTGAGTTTACTGAACCTCACCAAGCACAGCTGTAGTACTGCAGAACACACACTAGACATTACTGTTTTTGAGACAAGCTTTTTTCAGCCCAGTGGATCCAGACCCGCCCAAGATTCTACAGTGATGATTTAAAAGACTGTATATGCAAGGGGAAAACTGGTGTTCATTTTCAATGTTAGTACCAAAAGACAAGAGATCATAAAACTACCATCCTAGCTGGCTTGCCAGCTTATAGCATACAGCTCTGAACTGTGAAGTTGTTATACATCTGCTCTGCCTTAAACAGGTTCAGAAGAATTCAGTGCCAACTCTCAGTTTTGTGTCACCAGGGTGGGAGAGCAGAGGAGATCTCTTACTGTGAGGAAGCAAGAAACCTTTCTCCCTGCCAGCAGAACTGTCAGTCTTAATGGAAAGCAATTAACACCTTACTCCTGCTCAAGAGCCGGATTGTTCCCCACAGCCCCTCATTTTAACAATACGCTGAGGCATCTCTCTTGCTGCACAACCCTGTTGGCCCTCATCCCCTACCAGCTACAGCGAACACATAGCTGATCCAGGGCTGGGGAGAAGCCCCTGCTTGTCATTGCCTTAAGTAGCTGCTACAACCATCCTCTGAAGGGAGCCAGGCTGATGGTGTGCCAGTCACTTCAGGCTTTTCCTGCCATATGATGTGATGCAAGAAGTAAAGGGAAAAAAAGAAGTTTGTGCCATACTCTTTCTACCTCATTTTTTTAAAATTATTTTGGTCTTCTATTCTGTTTTTTAATCTTGTCTGCTTATCTGTATTTTCATCTTATTTTATTTCATCTATTTTCTCCTTTGTCCTGTTCTACTCCCTACCACACATTCATTTGTCTCCATTTAAATGTAAGTGGTGTGTATGCTCATTCAAGTGTACAAGCAGAGATTGCCCTGATGTCTGTGCAGTATGAAAGTTGTTATACTAACAGCCATTAGGAGAATAAAGGCTTTCAATGTGCACTCTTCTGGGAGCTTCTTCTTTTCCCCCTTTCCTGTATTTTTAAGTGTTTATCAGTCTCTGGTTCCTCCCTGTAGAGCCTTAACACAGCCCACAGAGAAAGATACATGTAAATGCTTGCTGATATCCTTAACGCAGCACTGACACAGACACAGGGACACCTGTGGCAGAGATAGGAGGGATGGAAAAGAGGCACAGGTGCAGTTTCACAGCCCTGCAAGAACTGTTAATTTCCATCGATGATCTATAAAAAGAGATAAAAAGGAGGTCTCACTGTTAGTGTTCAAAGAATGTACCTGGGCAAAGTATCTTGCAGCTGAAACTCTGTCACCTGAGTTCTTCACCCTGAAACCCATAAGAAAAGGTAATTGTCTCCCTCTACATTTGGAATTGCATTTTTTAATAGAAAAACTAAATGGTATAACTTTTTGTCTCTCCTATTCACCAGCAAGTTCTTATTTGTTATCTGTTAGGCAGTGTTGTCTACTACATGTAGGCCTCTGGAAACAAAAAGAAAAATTTTCCTTCTTCCTTGTCTGAAGAAGTATTATCCAAATGCTTCTTGGCAGTTGATGATAACAGCACATCTAATACACTTCTTCAATTAAATTCAGGCAAAAAGCCAAATGTTACTGTTATTCATTTTACCAATCCTACTGGCTATCTTTTTTTTTACGACAACAGGGGTGGAGGGAGTCAGCAGTAAGACTTGATACAAGCATTTGATCATGTACAAAGTAAAAAAACAAGAACCTCCACACTGATTCTTCTGAAGGTAAGTGTTCTGCCATTATAGTGAATTCCTCACACTTAAACTGTGTGTTAAGATATTACCTTAAGAAATGCATCTTCTTATATTAATTTAAATTAGAAAGTTTAAAATGTTTGACATTTTGTCATGAGCTACTCCTGATTTTTAGCTAGTATTATCTTTTACAAATTATAGTTTCTTTTGCACCATAAAGATGTCTTGTACGAAACCTTCTGCAAACAGAAGCAATTAAGTTTGTTTTTTTAACCATATTCCTTATACAGCTAATGTTTTACATCTTAAGGGTAAGAACCTTTTTAACTGGAAGAAAAATGTAACTTGCTTTATTTCAAAGTAAAACAAAGAAATGTTACATAGTTCAAGTATGTTCAACTAAGTTAAAAAATGGGAACATTATGAATAAAGCAGTCCAGGCATGTATCTTAAAATTGAGTGATTTTTAACATGAAACTCAGCATGGAATTAAGGGAGTGGTATTTAAGCATATAAACTGTACATCAAAACAATATAGTTTTGTCAGTAGCAAAATTGCAGGTTCTTGGGCTGGTTTGAAATGTAATGTGAGGAAATCTGCCACAGTGCTTGAACCTTTAGCCAGGATATATTTTTGTAACAAAATCTAAATAGATATCTATGTGGCTACTGCATGCAGAGTTTCCTTTCCATCTCTTCCTTTCCATACTTGAGGAACAGTTAAAAGGACATAGTTGTAACTACAGTCAAATTTTCTTCTCAGGGGTCTGCACTGGGACCAGTGCTCTTTAATGTCTTCATCAACAATATAGACAGTAAGATTGAGTGCACCCTCAGCAAGTTTGCAGATGACTCCAAGCTGAGTAGTGCAATTGCCGCACTGGGAGGACACGATGTCATCCAGGGGGACCTCGACAGGCTGGAGAAGTGGGGCTGTGAGAACCTCATGAGACTTAACAAAGTAAAGTGTAAGGCCCTACACATGGGTCAGGGCAATCACTGACTTCAGTACAGGATAGGGGATTATGTGATTGAGAACTGCCCTGCAGAGAAGGATTTGGGGATCCTGGTTGATGAGAAGCTTCACATGAGCCAGCAATGTGCTCTCACAACCCAGAAGGCCAAATGTATCCTGGGCTGCATCAGAAGAAATGTGACCAGTGGGTCAAGGGAGGTGATTCTGCCTCTCTATTCCAATCTTGTGAGACCTCATCTGGTGTACTGTGTCCAGTTATGAAATCCTCAACATAAGAAGGATGTGGAGCTGTTGGAACAGGCCCAGAAGAGGGCTACAAAGACAATCAGAGGGCTGGAACACCTTCCATATGAGGACAGCCTGAGAGAGTTGGTCTTATTCAGCCTGGAGAAAAGAAGGCTCCAAAGAGATCTTATAGTGACCTTCCAGTACCTGAAAGGGGCCTACAAGAAAGCTGGAGAGGGACTGTTTACAGAGGCTTGTGGTGATAGCACTAGGGAGGGATGGGTAAAAAATGGAGAGGAGCAGATTTAGGTTAGACATAAGGAAGAATTTCTTAACTATGAGAGTGGTGAGGAACTGGCATAGGTTGCCCCATCACTGAAGGTGTTCAAGGCCAGGCTGGATGGGGCCTTGGGCAGCCTGATCTAGTGGGATGTTCCTGTCCATGGCATGTGGGTTGGGACTAGATGACCCTTATGGTCCCTTCCAACCCAAACTATTCTATGATTCTGTTTGCCCTTAAACAGTGGGTCTGCCTTATCTTGTGCAACTTACGATACCAGGCAGTTATATCTTTAGACCCTCCTGAGAAGATAGAGTCTAAGGCCAGCTGAGGACCCCAAAGTAGGGAAATGGCTTTAGTTCAAGTAACAAGCTTCTTTTAAGCACTTTGGTCTTCACTGACTTGGGCACAAGCCTTAGGCTTCAGGCAGTTCTGTCACCTAATTGCTCAACAGCTTTTGGCAAAGTACATAGTCTGTCAACACTTGAGAAAGGGGCAGATCAATACCAAGACATACGTGAGTTTTCTGTTGCTGGACTCCTCATACATGTATTGGCTGAGCATGCAAAGCATAACTGACAAATTCAGCTGCATGAATTGCCCAGGAATACTAGGATTAATTTTTGGTTTGAACTTTGAAACACTTTTGCAATACTTGCAATTATTAGAAAACAGCTTTATGATTTTGTGTAAACAAAACAACTCTGTTTTCTTAATGATGTCTAATGCAAGAAAAAAAGTGCAAAAAGAATATTCTGGTTTAAGCTAAGGTAGAATCTGTTTTCTAACTTCAGTTAAATCTCATTTGAGTAAATGCATTTTTTGAAAGTTACAGACAGAATGGCCCTGTGATAGCACATGTTTTTCCAGATTTCTTGAGAAATGATAACATCTTGTGTTAAGTATGATATGCACTGAACAAATGTGTCTTCTGTAATAATTTTTTGGGGGTTTTGTCTCTATCTAAAGAATGCAAGATCAGACAGAGAACTAGTACTGACCCAATTGTATCAGAAATGGTGTGACCAGCAGGTCCAGGGAGGTGATTCTCCCTCTGTATTCAGCACTGGTGAGGCCACTCCTTGAATATTGTGTCCAGTTCTGGGCCCCTCAGCACAAGAAGGATGTTGAGGCTCTGGAGCAAGTCCAGAGAAGAGCAACGAGGCTGGTGAAGGGGCTGGAGAACAGACCCTATGAGGAGTGGCTGAGAGAGCTGGGGTTGTTTAGCCTAGAGAAGAGGAGGCTGAGAGGAGACCTCATTACTCTCTACAAGTACCTGAAGGGAGGTTGTAGAGAGGAGGGAGCTGGCCTCTTCTCCCAAGTGACAGCGGACAGGACGAGAGGGAATGGCCTCAAGCTCCGCCAGGGGAGATTTAGGCTAGAGATTAGGAGGAGGTTTTTCACACAAAGGGTCATTGGGCATTGGAATAGGCTGCCCAGGGAGGTGGTTGATTCACCTTCCCTGGAGGTGTTTAAGGCACGGGTGGATGAGGTATTGAGGGACTTGGTTTAGTGTTAGATAGGAATGGTTGGACTAGAAGATCCGATGGGTCCCTTCCAACCTGGTTGTTCTGTGAATTAGTGGAGATGTGGCTGTCGTGAAGTTCATGACAACATTAAGATTAGTACTTGGAAAGTAATAGAATATACATATGTAATAAATATGTATGTAGATGGGGAAATATATTGTGTAACTAAGTCTTGATTCATTGTGTATGATTGGAGGAATTATCCCCCGACTCTGTCCAGTACTGTAATAAAGTATGCTTTCTTTCTAAAATTTCAAAACAAGCAGTAGAGAGTTTATCTGTCAGTCTCTTCAGTATCAAGTCTAGTTTTTATCCTCTCTGTCTTCTTGGTATCTTTCTCTCATAACACAGACTCTTCTCTTTTAGAGGCTGCATGATAGGCCCAGTAGCCAGTGTTAAAACTGGGAGTACATTCACTGACACGCACCTAATTTCTGAGGTAATATAGTATATTTGCATAATGGGATTGATTCTTCTCAGCCCACAAACACAGAAGAGGCACAGGAAATCCTGCCTGGTATTTTTCCTGCAGCTGACAGCAGCCAGAAGAACAATGAAGTTACTGTTTCAGGATAATATTGAGAGTAAGATTTGCATGTTTTCCCAGTGCAGGACTTCTGTGGGAATACTACCTCAACCTTTGAAATGCATAATATGATGTAAAGGCCAAGGTGATACTCTAACTGCTTTATGACTCTCTTTATCTCAGTAATATTAGTGATATCTCTGTACAGGATACTATGAAATTTAATATCCATCCAGCATTCTGAAGATGCTTTATATCATATAAGAAACTGTTCATGCAAAATAGTTAACTTGCTTTATGTGGCACTCTGTAGGTGCTCTGATGAAACACTGTACTCAGCTGTATTTCAGCAAGTGGGTTTGTAATAGTAGTCGAAGGTAAAATAAAGGCTAAAAGGTATGTAAAGAACATGAGGAGATTTTCTTTTTCTCTTGCTGCATTACCATTTTGGTAATGGAGTTAGGATTAGAACTTGGTGGACAGATAATGGTTCCTTCAAAATCTAGTGTAACTGCATTTACAGCATCTGGAGGGCCAATAACAAGGCTATTACAGGGTATCACCTCCTTGGAGGAGATTGTTACATAAAGGAAGTTCTGACTTTAACATTGAGAACCTTTGTTAGATTTTTCTGTGCTAAAAGCTTTAGTACCTTATGACTCAGTTTCCAAGAAATAACATTTCCAGCTTGCCTTCAACAGCCTTTGTTTTGGACAGTGGGGGAAAAAAAACCAAAACCAAACAAACCTTATATAGCTACCCTAGGCAGGAATTTTGGTAGGGCAATGATTTTAATGCATGCTATGTTCTAGGGAAACAAGCATGAAAACATCCAACAGCTCAACCACCACCACCCTCGTCCCCAACCTCTACCTTTAGTATTATGACAGTTTGACAGTTCCCTAGGTACTATTACTAAATACAGTGAACTCACTATATTTTTTTTTCCTGATGTGTCGAAACAACAAGTTAAAATCCACTTTCTTCTCTCAGCTTAGTGGAACCCTCAGAGATGTGTTTGTTGTAGGAAAACGTCTTCATGTGAAGGGCTTTCCTTGTAGGTCATCAATTTTAATCAACCCTTGCCTTATTGTTAAGAAAAAAGATTTGATGATTGGAGAAAAATAGATTCACAAGTGATTTCTGGTGTCCCAACAGTTAAATTAGCTTATGTAGCACTAAAGACAAAATAATCCACTCATGTATGTGACTCAGTAAATGATCAGTGCATAGCCCTCCTTGGATACTGAAACCTGTATCATAATTTCAGGGGATCCCATGCACAGTATGATGGCTGCAGTGGAGGGAGCTCTGTAGGGTGGTGATCTGGACTGTATTTGGTCTTTAAGTCGCTCATGTGACTAGTCTACAGCCAAAATGAATTCAAAAGGATGATTTTTCAAATTTTTAAAGTAATATTAGCAATTTATATGGGTTAGATTTTCTAAACACATGCACCATAGCTGTGTAGCTCATGCTTATTCAGTCTAACATGCTTATTGTATCCAAAATACACATGAATGGGGCGTTCCTTGACAGTAATTCATCTTTGAGGGACTTGACCACTAAATTAGGTTCCCATTAGTTTCTGAACAAAATATTCTTGCTAAGAGTGCCCCTTAGTATTAATAAATATCTTTGATACTTTCTACTGATTGTCCATACCAAACATATAAAATCAGCCCATTTCTGACAAATGTTTGACTTAACATGCAAGCATGATACAGATGATCTGCCCATAATTAGGAAGTCTGACATCAACTGAATGTTTATAGGCTTTTCCTGCAGATTGTGCATTCACAGATCTTTACTAGCTGCGAACTTTTTGGGTACAAGGAAGGCTTAAAATAATCCATGTAACTTGCATTTACACAAAGAGGAATAAGAATCTATCACATGCTTGGACCCAGCTATCTCCTATCCTGTAATGCAATGATCCAGGGACATATCATTGCATATGATATATACACCTTGAGGTCGCCTTCTGAACACAAGATTTGCTCAGAGACTGAAAGGAATTGGAACAAATGAGAGCTAAATTCCAAATGCATCCAGTACTGCAGTCTTATGAAATGTAAACCACAAATCTGTCTCCTTCCTCTCTACCCCCTACTCCCCAAAAATCTTGCAAACCTGATGGAGAGCTCATTCAAATCTAAGAAAATAAAATCAAAATCGCTTATAAAGTTGAAAAACATGTTTAAAGTGAATGAAGGGAGTTTATTGGAAGCTTAGACGTCAGTCACAGATTTACTTTTGTCATCCAGAAGTGGAATTCATCCCATTTAATTTCTCAAGCTCTGATATCTTTTTAAAATAAAAAAGGTGTGTTCTTCCCTGATTTGCACACATGTCCCACTTAAGTGAACTTCATGGAGGCATGTAAAGATGGAACTTTAATCAATGTAGTTTTTTTCCTTAACACACTGTATAGCTCTGTATTGTGCTACTATGAACGCTGATGTTACTGTTCCTCATAAATAACACAATGTATTTCCAGTAACTTTTTTTGATAAGCCTTTTAAGCAGGGAAATTTCTCAAGGCGTTTATGACTTTTTTTTTAACAACATTCCTGCAAATGTCAGTGACTGCTAACATCTGAATCAAGCTGTTCATGTGACTGGAAATGGTGCCCAGAGCAAAAAAGCCAGACACTCTGACTCTCATATAAATGTGGCCTGTGTGGAAATAGTACTATTCAACACAAGCAGAAGTTGCTGAATCCACACCAGAATACATTTTGGCAGGAAATAAGGTAAGATTCCAACATGACCATTTTATGATTATTATTACTTTTATTAAAGGTATGTTTTAGAAGTGGTCAAAGAGCCAAGGAAAAACATGATAAGCTGCTAAATGAGGTTTCTGGCTGGACACAAGTCAAAATGAGTGACACATTGCTGGCAGTATCTGGAACTCTTCTGCGATTATACTGAAATTATCTCACAGGAAAGAAGACTGAATTTGGGGTTTTAGCTTATAGTCACCCCAGAGAGCAGTTTCAAATAGTCTTAGGTTTTTAAGAGGTTTTCCACCCTCAAAGAAGAAGGAATGCCAAGCAGTAACCAGCTGTACATAAGGATAAAGGTTGTTAATAACAACAAAGTATTAAAGATACGAATTGAACTCTCCACATGTGAGTGAGACACATTAAATGTGTTGCATGGGTGGCACCAAAAGCTTGCCAGTCAGAGCTGGTTGGACTAGGAGCAGCTGCAGTCATACACCTACATGTTACCTTCAAGGGAGTTAGCGCAGCTAAATTTATTTCAGACATAGCACATTGACATATGCTCATTCTTTCAGAGAAATTGGAAGGTCTAAAACCATAACACAAAATATATAACTGAATCCCTATCTGCCTAGGAAACTCCCAGTTCAGGACAGAAAAGCTTTTTCTTTTGTAAAAAAAATCTTTCATACTTACAGGCTCACATGAGTACTCTAAATGTTATCTGTAATTTAGGAATAAGTCTTTTTTTTAGACGAAGCACCATGACAAGAAGTTAGGTTGCACATATTTTTGAGATACTGCTTTACTGAAAAAAAAAAAAAAGGAACAGTAATCAGCTCCTTCTCCCCAACCTCCATGCACTTTGGCTTATTGTTACCCAATGCTGTTTGCAGTCTGCTGACTACATGGAAGAAACCTCTGTGGCTGCATAGCCTTCTCCTTCTTCTCTGTGGTGGCTTTGATTCCTAAAACTATGGTAAGATTTCTCAAAGCAAATAGTAGCTACAGAATATTGCAGCTGTAGTCCATTGCACTTTCTTTCATTCTCTCTCTTCCCTAGTTTGCTTCAATGTGTGCTTATGTAGGAGGCAGGAACAGGGCAGAGAAGTAGTTGCACCATACATCCACCAAAGTCACAGGAGTTTTGCCAGTTCAGCAACACGACACTTGGGTACTTGTCTAACTACAGTGTAGAGGACTTAGGCTGCCTAAATAACACTTAGATTAACTTATATTTGGGACCCAGGGTACCTGCTTGTAGGAATGGATTGAGTTTTTTTTTCTTTTTCTTTCATCACAGAAGTTATTTTCTTTCCTTCGTGCCCTCAAGAGGGTACATGGTAGAGGGTAAGATAAGAAAAATAGTTGATCAATTCGTTTTGCAAAGGAGGCTTGTATCATGTTTCCAAAATAGGCTTGGTATAGTGAATTTGTATTCACCCTATCTATACTGGATGAAGACTTCAATTTAAACACAAATCCTCCAAGGAAAACATAAAGAATGTATTAAATAAATATATACATAGCAGATAACTAGGTGTTACAACAGCTTCTATTCAGTCTTCCAAGATCTGCAACTAATCTCTCAAAACAGGATCCTTATCACTTCTAAATGATACAAATTTATGGTTTATTCAGAGATATTCAGAGGTAATCTTATGAAAGACAACTAGCTGTACCCTTCATGTTTAAAAATAAGCAACCTAGTAGGTGTGTCCATCAGACACAGTTTATCTGGTTTAGAATGATAAATGACGCAATAATATAAACCAGTTTCTGTGGATATTTCTTCAAGCAGCAGAAGCAGTCTGAAATATTTGAGAAAGCCATAAACTGTTGAGATAACTAATACGATATAGTCCAGTTACATCTCTGTCCTTGTAGAAACCAGGTGTGCTCAAAATTTATAATTCAAGTTGTGCAGAAGAATTCTGAAGTGTTTTGTATTTGAATTTTTCCTAAGAAATTGTTTTAGAAGAAAGGGAATTTGAATGCACTTTCACATAGTTATTAGGCAAATGGATTTGTAAAACAAAAATCAAGACATGCTAGGTAAAACCCAAGGTTAAATAGTGAGAAATTATTTTAAGAGCTCTGAAATGATCAATTTGAATTATTGAAAATTTTGGTGTCTGTAATATATCTCAGTCTTAATCTGATGACAACTCAAATATACTCTGAAACCCAGCAGTTTTCAAAGTTCACGATACTGAACATATACTATGAATTTTGCAGACAGTGTACATACATATATCCCTCCAAACCTGGATCAATTTCTTTTTTTTCATTTTACATAAAAGGATAATTCTTTGTTCCACATGAAGTCAACAAATGTTTATGTTCAAAATTTTAATTTTTACTGATACTAAATTCCCTGTGATGTCTTCATATCAGAACACAAAACTGAAGTTTGTGGAACTGAATGAGTTTCAATCCAATACTTTAATAATTACATTCTCATCTGGAGGTTTCTCTGCTTCACGCCACAGCTTGAACCCTTACTATCTTTTCCATTGGAACTTTAGGACAATTTCTTAAATGTTTTGCTCTGTGGAACAGCATTTTACATACAGGCTATCATTTTAGTGGAGAGCTAAATTGTGTTCTTTAAAGATGCCTTTACATATATTCATTACAAATATTTAAAAGCTTTCCTTTCTCTGCACTTATTTTTACAACAGAACCAGAAGAGTATTTGGAGCAAAATATAATCAACTAATAATATGGATAACTAACAGCAGACACTGTAATTAAAGGAATTTTTAATAACTTGCCATTCTATCTCTTTGAAACATAAGCTATACTACATGGTAATATTTGCATAAGAAATACCTTTCTAGGTCATGAACAAGGTATTTCCGTCATTTCTCTGTATGCCTTCTTCAGAAATCAGCAGGCAGGATCTATTTGTTTCAAGCCGCACCAACGAGAGTATAAAGGGTTCTAGGACACAGCTGAAGCACACCCTAATTGAAGGAACAAGGTAGCTGTGTGAAGATATAAAGATATATTCATAAACAAAGAAGATTTTGTGTAGGGTTTTTTTTTTTCTTCAGATCTATCTGAAATCTTCCAAGCATTTAGGGCTTTAGCTGGCAACAAAAGCAGCCTCATTAATAGTTTATTTGGACAGATGCCAGTTTAAGAAACTAACTTTGCCAAGGACCTTAGGAGTTGAATTAAAAAATATATCTTTAAAAACATATATATACAGAAATTTACTTATATTTTTGGGAAAATATCTTAGATCCTGTGTAATTCTAAACAGATGATTATTCAAAACTATTTCCAGTTGCCTTACTCTTATCTGTATGGACAATCTTGAGAACTATAGTTAGTGCAAGGCCATCTGAATTTCTCCCTGAGACACAGCTGGAATTTCACATCACAGGGATAAATGTCAGGCTGCCAATAATGCAGACTTTCACACAGAAATATTAGACTGTTTAGAACACTGCTATTGCAGTCAAGGCATTTTAGACTAGTATTGGGTTAGAGAGTGCAAAAGAAGCTTATCTAAGTCTAATCAGATATTGACATGATGCTGAAAAAAACCCAATAGCATCATGAGTAGTCTATAATGGGAGTGAATAACAGTGAATTTAGTGGAGTGGAATAGAAAAAAAGAAGGATGAGTTATCTGTATATACTCTGTCAAACATTTTCCTCCTTGTTTCTTAGGCTGATGAAAGATACTCATGTAACAAAATGAAAATGAGTTTATTTTATAATATTGTTCATTTCTGCCTCATCTGTGAGCTTCCTATGCCCCAGATGAACAAACAATCCCGTCTGGAAAACCCACCAAACAAACCTCCCAAACCCCCTTGTCTTCTGCTATGCTTACAGAGTGTTTAGCGCATAGTGGACCATGATCTAGATCAGTGTTTAATATCCATACAAACCCTGTGACAAGAGCTACCTTTACTTTTTAATACTCACATTTGCTACAGTATCTTGCCACAAAAGGAAGAATGGTAACAGTAAGGGTTGAAAATACAGCTTAATACATTGACATGAATAATTATGTGTTCCTGCAATAAGGTGGGATTAGTCCATTACTTTCGCAACTGTGAGGCAGCAAAGTTGTTTGTTCTTTCAGTGCTTGAGGACACAGCTACTTGGATGAAATGAAAATATGACGTTTGATACAACTGGTCACAGTTTTGACTGACATACCTGAGTGCAAAATGCAGCTAACATGATAGTGAGAATACCCTGAATTACAGTACAAGATTCTGTTGTAAGGCCCACTTAAAAAAAAAAAAAAAAACAAACAAAAAAACAAAAAACAAATCAACTCCCTTGTCTAAGGATATATATTAACCATGCTGATAGATGGAGGGAATAAAATTTCCCATTGCTTATCTCTAAGTTGTTTCCTGCAACATTGTACTGAGCACTACAAGAGGTATAATGTTGAGCTAGATGAACCATCCATCCAAATTCCATTTTTTCATTTTTTAACATGATTTCTGACACAAAGGCAAATAAAAATATCCCAGATGACAACGTGAAAACTCCATTTACAAGTCATGAGCCTTCTCATGATTTTTTTTTTTTCCTCTAGGCGAAACTTCCAGTAAAGAAAACACTTCCTACAATAATGCCCCACATAAGACTAAGATGGCTCAGGAAACATCATCATAATTTTGTTAATGAAATTAACATTTAGTCTTTTTTTCCCCCAGGTGGTTTATTTTCTTCAATACTGAGTACATTATGTAAAAAATAGATAGGCCATAATTCATCCTTCGTATTGTACACACTCACAAAGAGATGAGCTGATACATTGACAGTTCACACAAAGCTGCTTCAAGTTAAACTTAGGACTATTGCTGAGCATTTTAATCCTATTTGCTTGTGTGTCTCCATTGATAGTAAGTGAAATAGGAGGGATAAAATATGTGTAAATTGATGAATGAGGCTGACTAGCTTGGATGATAGGAAGGACTCTATTCTCTAAATAATTTTATGTAAGCTCTTTATATGATGACATTGGCAAGGATGGGGATGCAGGATACTAAAGTATTTGCCACAATGTTTTCTTGCCAACTTAATAAATCAAGCTTTGCATAAATCAAGTTTTGGTATTACTTCAGGTTCCATAATTAATTTCCTAAAGCACTCTATGCTGTGACATTTTAAACTAAAATGTTTTAAGACAAATTAAGACCTTGAGATGTGATGCAAGCATTGTCTGAATATTAACTATCCACGCTGTTTTTCATTCTTTCTCAGAATTGAAACAGTTAAATGTAATTGTTCTTAAGCTCTTTTATACATGTTTTCTCAGTGGAGTGGGGGTAGCTATAGTGAGTAGAAATGTTTATCTGGAAAAATTCTAGCTTTCCATGGGGGGTGGCTTTCATTCCCTAACTGTATCTCACCAATTGCCTTACATATTCAGCCCTACAAAAGCTGCAGTTCAATGGTTGCCTCTATGCATGGCATCATTCTAATGACATTAAAACATTATAATCCTGCCTTAATTTTCTGATCTTTATTTGGCTATATGGGTTATTCTCCTGCACTATGATTCTTTAGTCTTACTCTACTCAAATAGATTGCCCTCCATTTATCTGCAATGTACTTGCTTTATAAAGGCAATCAGCACCAGAATTCAGCTTATTATGACTATTCTTTTGACAAAATGAAAGCCACATTAACGACAAAGCCAGTAAGAATTCATAGTGCTAATTATGTTTTGGTTTACTCATGTTAGGGCCTAACCAAGGAGCTAAAAACATAAGTTATGGATTGAACCCGCTTTACATATGTACCAGTCTTAATGCAGCTGAGTCCTCTCTGACCTAATTCAGGCTAGTCAGGACTGCTTGGACATTCACAGACACTGTATGTAGTGGATTTGTAGGTCATCCAATGTCCTGAGATGCTGCTGATGATTAACTGCTGATGTCCCCAAAGCCAGCCACTCTAGTATGCTGAAGTCATCAAAAAAACCCAAATGACAAAATACTTGAAATACAGATCAAAATAATTGCACCAATAACAACATTGAGTTATGGGGTATTTTGAGAGATATTCATAAAGATGATCTGTTTGTGTCCTCTATATGGGGACCTAGTGAAAATAATTAATATTTTGTAGAAGTCATTCAGTTCAGGAACATGAAATAAATAGTTCTACAACTAGCTTTTCTTTTTTTCTGCATAACAAGCTCAGAAAGAATAAATCTCAAGACCTTGAATCAGATTTCATAAATTTCTCTCATATTCCTTGTATTTCTTCCCCTTGTTATGAGAATACATAAAGCCCTAAAACAGAGGTATTGGGGCAGCTAAGGCTGCATATGTGTAGACAAGGCAAGGATTTTAATGAAGAGGGGCCTCAACTCAACAAACTTCACCTTAGAGTGGAGAATACGACCCCCTGTGTATTAGCAGCTCATAGTAGTATATTTGCTAGAGACTGCATCTATCCAAACTATTTGCTACAGTAGCTTCCCCCAACCTCTGCTCAAGACATGAACTTGAATTGTTATAATTGCTATGGCAATTTCAATTGGATCTGTATTGCGATGATAAATAAACAAATCTGAAGACAGTATTCATTAACCCTTGCTTGGATGACTCTTGTTGTTCATCATGTGACAACAGCAGAATTGGAGTAAGGGGAAGTAAAACCATGGGACACTAATACAAGTCATACATACTACTTCAGCTTTCCACTGAGTCTCTCAGAGCTCCTTTCTTTTCTGGCTTCTCATGCTTATCTTTCTCTGCATTGGATGCTGGTTTATAATTTTAGTTTCAGTACACTCTGTTCCCTCCAGCTGAAAAGGTCTTCATCCTGTGAACTCTTTAACAGACCAGGGCATACACATTTGGTTTTAGGACATTTTTTGCTGTTGTTATAACCTGAAGTAAGCCAAGGAAAAAGATGGTCTTCCCTGTATTATTACATTGGTTATGTTTAACCCCTAATTTGATTATGGAAATACTATAAAAAATTCATTCTAACTACTAAACGTATTTCAGGCATTTGTTTAAAACAACACATTTGTTTAAAAATACTGGTTTATCTTCAAAACCATACTGTTTGGTAAACTTCCCCAGGTGGTTCATAAAGTGAGCTTGCACGGGCGGTGTTCCTTCAGGGGGAATGTATTTATGGCAATTGATAAGAAAATTCTTGCTGTTTTAAAAAGAACTGAAGGCTGATAAATAGCTTTCTTTTTCCTTTGCCCCAAACTCTGTACCTCTACATGTATGCATGTGTGTATGTGTAAGAATGTCTGCAATAGAACAAGAACTGATTCCTAAAAGAAAAGTGTAAAAACCGATAGTTATTTTTTGTCTCCACATTTTTTAAAAACAGTTGTACTAGCTGAGATCTTTAAAAACTGACAGAAGAGTCATAGGAAAAGCTTAATCTTTGATAACTTTTCCATCATACTAGTAAACACTTTTTGCAGTAGCAAAGATAAAATTAGAGCCCTAAATGCTTAAGTTAATCCCTTGTCTCCTACAGAAAATGACTACACTTAAAAATCTGCCATTGTTTCATGGCACTTTGGGCTTTCTTCAGTCATAAAGATCCACTGATAGAACTGAAGTCCTCATTTTTCAGTCCTGTCATTAAGTGTTCTGGGAATTGTCCAAGAAAACGAAAAAGACAATATGTAATTTTCTGCTTGATTTAACAGAATATATTCTTCTCTAAGGAATGAAAATGAGGAGGCCCAGTTTCCTACAGATTTATATTCTTTGTTCCTTTCTCTGTCCTCTGGTGCAATAAATCTCTTCTGCTTTCATTTTTCCCTATGAAATGCTTGCTTGTAGCGGGCAGTCCTAAACTATATGAATTCTGTTTGACTGACACATCAGTTCTGCTTATTTTTCCCACCCTCTGCCCTAATATTGACTTAGTATGTGTGTGAATTTTGCAGGGGTTTAATAATCTTTGTCTTAAAAGCTTGGTTGATGTTTCCTACTGTGTTCAGAAGCTATAACAAAGTCCAAAGTAATCTTGCATAACTTTCACTTCTTTAGAAAACAGAATTTATAATTTAGACTCTTACTGTGATTTTTGACTGTACTTTCCAGAGGTTTAAATGGTAGAAGATTTCTTATCTGTGTTTCTTTTATAGTCCACTTACTAGATATTTTGCTAATTATTTTTTTCATGATGCAGCTTACACTGTGTTGCACTGAATTTCCTTAGCATATATTCCCAAACAACTGCTGGCTATCTGCATTTAATATAAAATTTGTATAGGAAATGGGAAATGAACTTTCTGCAAGGAAAAGTGGGAAATGTGCCACAGGATGCCCCAGTTTTCAGTCTGTGATAAAATTAAACTTCATACTTCCCTATTGCTTTGGTTTGGTTACAATACCAGTGTAGCATCTCTAAATACAGGAGTGCCTGGTTGCAGTATTTACAGAGGCCTGAATTTTTGGAGACTGTTTCTGGTGACCTGACCCTTACTTCCAATGCATGTATCTTGGGAATGCTGCCAGGGTTTTGTTGTTCAGCTAGCTTATATACTTATATATATATAAGTAATTATGAAAGGTTCTATAGCACTTTAATACTGAAAAGCATATTTTAAAATAAAGCAGCAGTAAGAATATGGAATGATAGGGAAAAACAATAAAATTGCTTGTTGGAATGTATATGGTGTTCGCTGTATTGATCTAATCAGAATTTTAAATAAAAGAGCTCTGCTTCACAATGCACAAATATACTACTGCATTTAGGTGAGAAATGCTGGAAGTTAAACACTTCACAAAGATTTTGGTTCCTAATAAGTGGGTGTTCTGCATCATAGTAGCTGGCAAACATTGCATTGCTGGAGGCACTGTTTCTTCAAATATGTCAATTCTAGTTGTTAGTTCTCACTAGCTAGAAATTATGTAGGAGAAAGTTCAGCTCGATGTGGCAGACATTTGGAAATTCTAGTCACCAGTTTTTCATGCACCTAATAAAAGCTTCTAGCCAAACACTTGCCTAGGATCTTTGCTTGCTGTGCTCAAACTACCTTGTAAAAGGAACATTTTAATAGGTAAACCCAATTTCTCATTAGCTAGACCTCCTCAAATACAATACATAAGGCAAAATTTCATACTACTTAGGTAACTATTAAAAGAAAAATCAGACCTTCATATCCACTAGGAACTCAATGAGGCAAGGGAAGGACCAACTTCCTCTGTAGCCACTACTGTCTCTTAATCCACATTATGTTTTCTGTCCTCCTGACTTGCCTCTTGCCAGTCAGAGAGAAGTGAGTCTGCTAAAGCTTCTCAAGTCATAAAAGACAATTCTGCCTAAAGCTGAAAGAGATGGGGAGGTCTGGCAGGAAACTATTTTCAACTCCCAGAGCATGGCTTTGGCAGTATAAAGGAGTATTTAATGGTAGTTAATGCCTTCTGGGGAGATAACTTTCCCAGCATGCTCAGAGTAGCAATCAAGAGGAGGCTTCCCACTGCCACAGAGCAGCAGGAACAGGGCCCTGGCTCCAGTGCTGGAGTGAACAAGAATGAGTTCCTTGCATACTTATGAAAATTCAAGCTTCAGCAACATATAGTTGCCTGGGAATGTCCTAGTCTGCTTGAATAAACCTTTCTTCATGCAGTCGGCATTAACATATCGAATCAGGAATGCAATATCAGAGTACTTTGAAACAATTCTGACTTTTATTTCCAACCCAAACCCCTGCATATTAAGACATTATTTAAAAATAAATCTCTACAGATGTGTATGGCAGAGGTGAGGATCCTCTGGACTGTCCCTGCTCTACCTCTGCAGTACCCCTGCTCCCTCAGGGATGGGCAAGAGGAGGCAGAGAAACCATGCTGCTGGGGGGAGCAGAGCCCAGCTATCAGAACACCACCATGGCAGCTGGGCCCTGTAGTGCAATGCTGCAACTCTTACACTACTGCCACTTCACCCTCAGCCCTTCTCTGAGTGGAGGTGAGGGATTGACTGAGGGCTCAGCCCCCTCTAGCATGCTGCAGTAGCTTCTCTCCACTACTGAGTCTCCCCATCACGGAAGGAGAGCTCTGAGTCAGTATATACACGCATACATAGTCTTGCTAGCTGCTTTACATTCCTGGAAGAGCTATCTGTGAGCACATGTATACAGCCCACCCTTTGCTCACAGTGCAAGGTGGTGTGCAGGGGTATGCACAGGGCGTATCCTGTGGCTCATCCTTGGGGTATATTTTTTCTGCCCCTCCATTTTTACTGCATGGCAGTGATGGTTCTTCTTTGCTGGTAGCCACTGCGCTACTGCTGCTGTGCTGTCTTGGGCACTTCGTATGTTGCTAGCAGTCTTGTGGTTTAAACCTTGCCCTGGAATTGCACTGGGGAAGCCTAACCCTGCCACAGAGGTTTGGTTTCTGGCAAGCACAGTGCCTGTCAGCAGCAGTCATGGGGTGTCATTATCTTCACGCTATAGGGACTTGCTCCACAACTACTATTGAGAGCAGAATGAAATATCAGAGTAAATAATTTAGGGTGAAAAGTCATCTGCCCCAAGAAATCTGAGCGTCCTCAAGACAGGCTCCCCTAGGAGTGTCTCTGTCTCTCTCTCTCTTTCTCCCTCTCCCTCTCCATTTTCCTCTCCCCCTTCAGCCATCACATGCTTCCCACAGTCTCAGGATGCCAAGTGGTTGCCCAGCCTTTTTTTTGAGAAACATGGGGGGAACAGTCCCAGCGCAGTTGATCCCAGCCCTGGCCCCGCCCGGGGGCTGTACCTGCCGCCAGGTGTGGGCACTTGGTGCTGCCGGCAGACCTTCCCCCTCCGGGAGGACAGGGAGGCAGGCAGAGCTGTGAGGATCGCTTTGCCTTTCTAGAGAGGCTGCAGTAAATGGTAACTGTCTTCTTGAAGATAACTGCAATTTTATAACAGGGACTTACTTTTCTAACAGGAATATATTAAGGTGAATGTCTCGGGGAGTGCAAGGACAATGCATCTTGAGCTGTAAGGTTTGATTCTCCTCTATGTGTTGCTATTTGTGTCTCCTGAGCTTTGAAGGGGAGTAAGGGGTAAGAGAGATCACGATCTCAACCCTTGGTATTTTTGAAAGACCACTGGAAAATATTAAATGAGGTAGGCAAGCAGGCTCACAGACTAGACTCAGGTTTTTGTTGACAATTCATAGCAAGCTAAGAAAGTTATAGTTACTCTTAAAAATGTAATATTCTTCTTGAACACCTCAACCGCCCCACCCCTCTTTCTCCATTTACTTTCTCTTGAAAATCTCTTTTCTGGTGTACAGTATTTAATACATTCTTACCTTTTAAAATGTAGCTTATGTTGGTGACAAAATGTTATGGTTTCTTGCTGACTTTTAATAATATGTTTTTCTCCAGAAGCTAAAAGACTCTGGAGAATAAACAAACACTAAGTTACTATCACTGGGGTTTTTTTTTAATCTTTGGCTAATGTTGGGCTTTTGTACTTTCCCACAAATGTGGGTTGAAAGTTGTTTCTATCGTTGCCACTTTGGGGTAATTTGTGTTCAATCACCACCCACCACACTCCTATTATTCTTTTTTTAAAAGAAAAAAAATGCTTATTGTATTTTTATCCTCAGATAATAATTCTGGCTATATATTTACATGGCTATTTTTTTTAATTATTATTTTAAGAACTTGGTCACCAGGGTGTGTGTATAAAAACTTCTAGGAAATAATGCAGATACGTGATTTTAACCCTTGTATGTTTCTAATTAAAAATTGAAGATCAGACTTATACCCAGCTGTATCAATGGCTTGTTTTTTAGGCATGATTTGCAGTGCAATTACTGTTGGTGAATTCTTATTAGTTGTAACTGGAGTATGTTGAGTTTGTTATGAAAGACCATAGAGAGGAAAGAAAACAGAATGTTTCAGAACATCACACTAATTCTGCATTTCCTTTATGCTTTTGTTCCACAGTATTTTTATATTACTTCTGCACTACGTTAATTTCTAGCATATTTTAGTGGGTGAATACATTTTAAATGGGATTGGAGGATACAAGTACTCAGTTGTAATCAAGGTTTATACCTTTATCAGATCTAGTCATTGAAAAACCCATCAAGGTAGTGTTCTACTACTGCGGTTCCCTCAAACTGTGTCTTATTACTGTATATTTTCATAAGGAATGAAATAAACTGAGCTTTCAAAGGCCTTTCGCAAACATTTTACCTTAAAAGGTAAAATATTGCAACATACAAGAAACTAAGGATAACAGAAAGCAAAAGGAGGAATGGAGTGAAAAAGTAAAATCACTTAACATTCTCTTGCAAGTTTTCCAATAGTAGCTCTTGCTAATATATTTATGAATGCTAAGTGCTAAAAAAATAAAAGAAAAAAAGGTTAATCATTTTATTAAGTAAATGAAAACTAAAAAACCCCACCTGAATGTACTTCTGATCCACTTACAACACTTGAGTTCTTGTAGGCAGAAGGCTGCTGGTGCCTGAGCCAAATGGCCTTCAGGACCGGGCTTATATCAGAGCAGTAAGTGACCAAGAAGAACAATGAAATACATTAAGATAGTTTAAAAAAATTATTTGAATGTATTATTGAGAGTGCTACTCTTTCCAAACTGAATTTACAGCATTTATTTAATAGTGACCACACCCCAGATTTTTAAGTGTGTTTAGCCTCCTCTTAAAATACAAAACAAAACAGTGGGCCTGCGTGGTTTTTAAAGTGTGATTTATGTTAATTTTCTTCTTCTCCTTTAATGTGTGCTAAGACAGAAGAAAGCAAGTGAAACCTTTGGCTGGAAGAGAATGATAACAAAATAAAGAGTTGTGCAAAGCAATAGGACAGGCTTCCCCAGAATTAAGCAACCTTTGATGAAAGGGAAATTGCTAATAAAGAAGCTCAGGTGTTCCTCAGGTGTGAGGAATAGAGCTGGTCAATCATAAACAAA
Organism: Coccyzus lansbergi; assembly: GCA_033558105.1. Taxonomy (NCBI): domain Eukaryota; kingdom Metazoa; phylum Chordata; class Aves; order Cuculiformes; family Coccyzidae; genus Coccyzus; species Coccyzus lansbergi. The sequence continues at coordinate 1,120,153 of JAUMJK010000211.1, read as the reverse complement.
AAAACTGTCCAAATGCTTCTAGGAAGGTGCTGAAATGCGATATTGAACTCTTGAACTGATCCAATTTGGCAATCTGGCATTCTTATTATGCTTTTGTTTCTATTCTGATTATTTTAAATCTAAATTTTAATGGAAAGGGGTACATGACTGGAAGTTCAGAAAACGTATTTATGAAATATGGATGCTTGTACATCTAACCCAAAAGATTAGGAGGAGGAGCAACTGATTAAAACTGTTGCCCAAGATTCCTAAATAGTTAGCAAATGGAAATGTTTAAATCAATCATTAACTATATAGGGTGAAACAGAGGAATGTTTTCACTGTATCCATTTTCCCTAGTAGCATTTGAATAGTGCTATTTTTCTTGTTTGTTTTGTCTTGTCTCATGCCAGATGTTCTTATCAGGGAAAACAATACTGGTGTGTTTTAATATTGATGAGTAGATTCTCCTGGGAATAATAGTATATCTACCTTCTCAGAAAAAAATGTGGGAGTTTTTTAATAGTGTAATTACCATAATGCATTGAATTTTAAATGTATCTCTTTAAAACTGTGGAAAGAACTTTTTCTTTATTATCTTTCTTCTATCTATAGTAGTTTCAAAAAGACTCTCCTTTTAAAACTACTTATTGTGTTTTGGTGGCCTTTAACAAGTAAACAAATAAATCACCAGAGGTACTGCGTGATCTGTCAAAGTAACATATGCTTTAGCACCTCATAAACTATTAAATAATCATAATATTTTTATTTTCAATGTTTTAGTTTATTCATTTAAGCAATTGCAGAGCAGTTACTTTGTTTTAACTTTTTTTTTTCTTTTTTGTCTTAAGGAACTTGAACATTAAAATTCTGAAATTATAAATGATTCAGTGAAGAGCTGAGTTTGCAATGCAGGCAATAAAAACGGTGGAAAAAGAAGTTACTTTTGTAAGGGAAGTACTTTTCACAGAATCCTTCCTAAAGAAACAAGAGTGCAGCAGAAGCCCAGAGCGCAGGCGGCTCTGTGAGCAGCAGCAGCCATTGGAAGGAGCTGTCTTCAGCTCTCAGTGCTGTACTGAGCATGTCCCAGCGGAACACAGCGCAAGCAGCACATTATGCAAAAAGGCAGCTCTAGCAGATGGGAGAGAGGCACAGCAAGCATTTGCTGCACTTGCATCACCACCACTTGAAAACAAACCTGGATCGCTAGAGGGGACCTTACCGGCAGGCCAAAGGAGTGAAATCGGAGAGCATGGCTTGATTGCTGAAGGTGTTGCACGGCAAACAATCATGGGGAATCAAGATGGGAAGCTAAAGAAAAATACAGGTGATGTGCATGAAGGAGGAGAGGATGCCTCTGGGCCCAAGGATACAGACGGCACAAAGAAGGTATCGGGAAGCAGAAGGGGGCTAGGGAAGCATGCAAAAGGAAGTGAATCGGGTAAGAAGAAGGGTAAGTCGGACTCGAGGGCCTCAGTGTTTTCAAATCTGAGGATCAGGAAAAATCTGTCTAAGGCTAAAGATGGGAATAGCAGTTCACGGGAGGATGTTTTGGAAAGTCAGGCCCTGCCGGCTGGAGAGCTGGACAGTACTCATTCAATTGTAGCCAAAACTCCAGATATAAGCATCTCTGCAGATGAAGGGGGTCTCTCTGACACAGATGTTGAACATTTTGAAATCAGAAATGAAACTGTCCCAGCTGCTGCAGAGACACAGGATGGACAAAGGACCAGCTCTGGCTCTGATACGGATCTGTACAGTTTCCATTCAGCTGCAGAACAAGAGGATTTGCTTTCTGATATCCAGCAAGCTATTAGACTGCAGCAGCAGCAGCAGGGGGCAATTAACATTGGAACTGAGGACCTTGTCACCAAAACAATGGGCCGACACATGGCTAATTCACAAGCAGCCCCCTTAGATTTTGAGCGGTTTCTTTCAGTAACTGCCACTGATAAAGAGAGGAGCCCAGACACAGAGGGGGCCTTTCCAGAGGAAAAGATTCCCATTTCCTGCGCAACTGAACGTGAACTGAAAGAAGTGGCAAATGGCACAGGTTCTCCTGGTAACGGCTTATTTGAAACACAAGAACGTAAACTATTGACAGAGGAACAGGAACAGCCCGTTGCTGAAGTGGATGATGTAGCTAGTAAAGTAGAAGGTGATTTAAATAGAATTGTGGTAGAAAATGCATCTCAGAAACACAGCTCCACAGAATCTTTTCCAGCCTCAGTAGCAGATGCTGAGACTAAAATTGCTGAAGTGCAGGCTGTTGATTTGCAGGACTCTGTAACAGAGGATAGTATTTCAGATGCAGGCCGTGATCATGCTGCTGCGACTCAGGAAGGGAAACACACTCTTTCAGCCAGTCAAGAGGTCCTACATAATGGTTTATCCACAGAAATGGAAAATGGCATTTTGTCCTCCAAAGGAACAGTAGGCAGTTCCCAATGCTTTAAGTCCTATCTAATTAATCCTTGTTATATCAAAACCACAACCAGGCAACTGAGTTCTCCCAACCATTCACCATCTCCATCCCCATCCCAGAGCCCACTTTTTACAAGGAGGCAGGAGTCCTTCCACAAAAAAGAAAAAGTCTCAATCAAGAAGCAGAGGTCTGCTAGTTTAGCAGGTTTCTTTAGCCGTTCAGCAGACTGGACAGAAGAGGTATCTAATCAGAAATGTGAGATAATGCAGAAGATGGGGTCTGCAGGCTTCTTGGAGCACAAGGGATTTAGAGAGAAATTTCAATCAGAAAGAGTGCCTTTGACTCATTCAAGAAAGTCCTCAGGGGTACAGGCTTCAACAGAGACATTTCCCAATGTCTTTTCAGGTGAGTGACATGTATTAAGGTATTTTTTTTTGTGTCAGAGTTTTTGAAAACATACTTAAAATACTTTAATTCAGTCCTTTGCATGTACTGTTGTCTTTGCTTATTCTGGCAGCTTTAAAATTGAAGGTCTGATCTTGCAAACACAGTCACGTATCATTAATGAGAATAGCCTCCCTATTCAGTGTCAGTCTGGCAGTACTGCCAGTAAAGGAAGTGCATAACACTTTGAAGTTTTTCTTTGCGATTTCCTCCTTTGTTTAGATCCTGTAGAAAAAGGCTGGATGCCTCTAAATTATTCTTGTTGAACAATGCTAAGAGCTGCACTGTTGTAGACAGGCCAGCATGAATAGATCTTTTGGATGCAAAGCTTTCTGTAATTGTGATCCTGTTTGGGGGTTCCTTGTGCTAGGTGCTGTTCTGATGTACTGTGAATATTTGAGAACTGCACCTGGTGTTAGACTGAGGCAGTGATGAGGATTTGCTTTGTACAAAAAGGAAAAAGTCATGTAAGCACAGATGGACAGCACCACAGAAAGGAACCAATTTCTTCTTCAGAAGGAGGAAATAATAGGAGAAAAAAATGTTACTGACTTGAAAAGGCAGCATAAAATGGAGAATAGAAGGGAAAATGGGGGTAATAAAATTTGGTAGCTGTGGCAAGGCTGCTGCTGAGGTGACTAATTCAGAAAATTCTTTTACCTTGCCTGTTAGGTAGCTTGCATCCCCTCACAAAGGCATTGGAATATGAAGTTTACAAATGAAACAGTGTGAATTGGTGGTTATATTTTCCTGTACTTTGAGTTTTCTTTCCTCTTTTCTCTTCTCTCATCTGGAGTTTCTGTATAAAGAGTATATATTCACAAAGAGACAAGGCTTCTGCCACATAGGAGGTGTGCATACAGAGGAAACTGAGCAATGCGTTCTATTTATGTTTCATAAACTGCAGAACTAAGAGAATACACAATGTGCCCTATAAACAGGCATTGCAAGATTAAAACAGTTGAATCTATAATCAGGTTTGAGTGGAAGTCCACTCTAGATATATAAACAAATTGCATATATATTGATACTGTTTGCAAATAATAGTGATTTTTTTTTGTGCTTTTATGAAAACTAAACAAAGTAGTATGATTTTTGACGTGATCTAAAAATCATATGTGAGAAAACAGTTAAGCCATCGACAACTGTTTTACATAAAAAGACTATCTTGTTTTACAGTGTAGATTAAAAAATGTATAACTTGCAATCATTTGCATTCATAGTTGCTTTCTTTCTTCATATTCTACTCTGCTTGATATCATAGTAATACTGGTGATTGAGTCTGTTTGGAAATACAAATTAAAATTAGTGGTCGCTGACTCCAGGAGTTTGAAATAGTCACGTAAAGCATTAGCATTTATTTCCAGATTTAAATCACAACAAGACTTTCACTTTTCAGTGGTCTTGAACAGACATCTCCAATTTCAGACTTGAAAATTAGAGTTCAATTTTTTAACATAAAATGCCAGCCCCCCCTGAAGGAGACCTGGCTCCTCTGAAGTGAACTGAATCTTTTTTTTGTGTGTTTTAAATGCCTTTCCCTTTTTTTTCTTATATTTAATTTCAGGCATCCCTATCTAAAGTTTTACAGCTTGGGGTGTTCACTACTTTCAGATTTATAGCTTATAAAAAGCACACTTTTTTGCTGTCAACATTTGACAGCTTCTAAGCTCAGAGAACTGAGTTTTAAGTTGTATTTTCAGTAATTAGGTCGTCTTCTTTATGTTTGTGCTTTGATGGAAATAAATTGTGTGGCAAACTTCAAGAGCATGGAATTGCTTTTTAGAGAACTGTTTCCCAGGAAACAGACTTCACATTTCCTTATAAAGTTACTTATTAGTAATTTTTGTTTTATTACGTTTTCCCACCAACACTTTAGATTGTTATTGTGAAGGGATCAATATCCAAAGCAACAGTAGTTCTGTCTCTTATGGAAATTATGGTGACCCTCATTTGCATGTACATACCAGCTGTCTTTATAGGCAGAGGACAATTATACCTTTCAGTTCATGCAGAAAAAGCTTGAAATGAGGGAACTGGAAATGACGTGTTAATGCTTCATCTCTTTTTAATCGTTCTTTGTACTTTCAAAAAATATGTTTGCAAGCCAAAAAATATCAAGAATTTAAAAATAACAACCAGCATGCATGAAAATGGGGAATTCAGCTTAACATTAATATTCCCACAGGTTGGCTATCATTGCTATAAGAGCAGAAATGCCTCTTTATTTAAGCCTACCTGCAGAGAAACAATTACAGAAATAATTTCCTAGTAATTTGAATACTGGTTTTGAAAAATATATTTTAATTGCATGCATGAGATGCATCAGTTCAGGAATTACCATCAGACTTTTAGAAATAACATTTCTTGTAGCAGCTCATTTCTATCCTCAAAAAATCAGCTTCTTGCCTAGAGATTAACTCTCATCTTGCTGTGCAGCAACTATAGTGTTGTTCTGCATTTCTGACTAGAATCAAATAAAATACTCCACAACACTTTAGTCATCAATTTAATGACAGCAGGTTCTATGCAGATGACTGGCCTACTTTTGCTCTATGTTGTGGTTTGGCTCTGTGCCATTTCGTTTTCACAGTGATCCATATGAATTTTTCTAAGGCTGTTTTAATGTGAAAAGCAGATGGAAACTGGAATGGTAGAGACATTGTACATTTTAATCTTACTTTATATAAGAAAGAAGTAAAATATGGCATTTCAGATTTGATGTGTTGACTAAGAATATAGTGTCGACAATTTATGGGCATTTTGTAGTTCAGACATAGGCTCTATTTCTTTTATTTTGGAGACAGCTGAATTTGAAATTGCAGTGACAGTAATTACACGTTCTAGATTACCTAACACACAGTGGAGCAATGGCTTTTATGTTGTGACCCCAGGAGGACAAGAGCTGAGCCTGAATGCTTAGGGTTGGTTGTCTTTGATATATGGCAATGAATGATTTATACTAACATTAATAGAATATTAACATACCTGAAACGGAAGAGCTAATAGATAGATTTAATGAAAAGGATTTTATCTTAGCATTAATTTGAGGCGCATTAATTGCAGAGGAGCAAGATGAGGTGTCTGTTACAGAAAATGAATGTAAGAGTCCCATTAGCTGCTCCAGATGGTAATTAAACTTGGCCCAGACAGACCCATGACCTTTTTAATCTCCATTGGGTGGCTGAAACACACTTGTTGCGTGAATCTCTTTCAAACAGATCATTTATCTTTAAATTTCTCTTCAGGGTTTTGTATTTGTCCTGTTCTAGCTGTAAACAGGAGATAGACAAAAAGTCCTGTTTACGATAATAAAAAAACCTGAAGTCAGTTGTATGCTTGTGTGCTCAGGGCCACTTTCTGATTTCCATTGAGTGCTGTCCTTCTTCTTGCAAAGGCTACTCTCTCACTTCTGCACTGTGTTCATGTCATCTGTACCCACTTGCAGTTCCAGTGCAGTGTTTGCAGGCATATACAAAGGTCTTAGCATATGTGAAAACCTGGAAAAACAGGATGAAAGTTTGTTTCTGTAATGAAAGGTAGATCTGTTTAGATACTTTTTCCAGGTCTTTTTTTCATTCTGATTCATGTGATGATTCACTGTCCCACACAACATTGGTGTCTCGAAATTTGAGAGATGTGGATTTGACACATGGACCCGTTGGCAGGATGGTCACTCTCATAGTATTGTGATCAATGTCTCAATGCCCAAGTAAAGAACAGCGATGAGTGGTGTTCCTTGGGGTTGTTATTGGCATTGGCACTATTTAGCAGCTTTGTTGGTGAGAGGGTCGGTGTGATTGAGTGCACTGCCATCAAGTTAGCTGACAACACTAAGCTGAGTAATGCAGCTGACAAGCTGGAGGGAAGGCATTCCATCCACAGGGACCTGGACAGGCTTGAGTGGTGGGCCTGTGTGAATCTCACAAAGTCTGACAAGGCCAAGTGCAAGACCCTGCACCTTGGTCAGGAGGGGCCCTAGTATCAACAGAGGCTAGGGAATGAAGGAAGAGAGAGCAGCCCTGATGAGAAGGACTTTGGGGTGTTGGCTGATGAGAAACTAAACATGAGCCAGTGATAATGAACTCACAGCCCAGAAAACCAACTGTATTCTGGGCTGCATCAAAAGAACTATGACCAGCAGATTGAGCAGATCTTGCCCTTTACTCCTTTCTCATGAGACCCCACTCAGTGTACTGCATTCAGCTCTGGGCCCCCCTGTATAACAAGGACCTCTTGGAGCAAATCAGAGGAAGTCCACGAAGATGATCAGAAGGCTAGACTACCTCCTATACAAGGACAGGCTGAGAGAGCTGGGGTTGTTTACCTAGAGAAGAGAAGGCCCTGGGGAGATCTTCCGGCAGTCTTCCAGTACCTAGTGGGGGCCTGCAAAGAAGCTGGAGAGAGATTTTTTTACAAGGCATATAGTGATAGGATAAGGAGTAATTGATTTAAACTGAAAGAAGGTAGATTTAGATTAGTTATGAGGAACTGAATTCTTCATTGAGGGTGATGAGGCACTGGAACAGGTTTTCCAGTGAAACCATGGATACCTCATCCCTGGAAGCACTCAAAACCAGTTTGAATGGGGCTTTGAGCAACTTGGTCTCCTAGAAGTTGTCCCTGCCCATAGTGGCAGGGGTGGAACTGGATGACCTTTAAGACCTCTTCCAACCCAAACTGTTCTATGATTTGTATCTACTGGTATCCTGAGGAGACTATGGTTTATTGTTTCACTGATGATGTTTTTTAGCAGTAATACAAAAGTTTCTTTTATCAGATTAGTGGGGCGGTGCAGCATCTTCTGATTGAAGGAGCTGCCCAGCCACAACCCTTCATGTGATATGGGGTCATGTGCTACAGTGAGTGTTGTTAGCCAGCAGTTGTAAGGGAAAGTTCCTCCTCTTTTTGCACAGGAAACCAGAACCTGGATGGAGGGTGGGTAGGGGGAGTCAGTGTGGAGGGGAGGAAAAAAAAGTGAGGGGGACCTGCAATACTGCACTTCTAATACAGTAACATGTTTGAAAATGGGCTGCAGTGTGTTACTGAAAGACTGCTGAGTGCTGATAAGTTGCTTTAATGTTAGTGTGCCAGCCCTGCAATATGGGAATGGAAACAACGCGAATAATGGAATGCAGTGCTCCCAGGGTTATTTTGATATGGTCTCATGATTAACACTTTGATCATTATCTAGAACTTCATTGGAAGTGGCAGGTTTTGGTCATGGTGTTGAGTGACTGCATCTCTCAGGCAACTTTGTTCTAAGCAGCAGTTCTGTTCTGAGGTCTGACTGGCAACCTGAGTTGCATCTGGAATAGAAATGTATTGTCGTGGTTGCCTGCTGGTCCCTTGTGGAATGCGAAGTAGGAAATGAAATGGGACAGTTTATAGCTGGAGGTCCATGCAGTTCTGCTTAGATGTGAGACACAGTACTAGTATAATATCCATCACACAGAGGATCTGGCTAGACCTGGTCATTGAAGGACATTGTATACTTTAATGATTTCATTTCTGTGAAAAGAGCAGTGGAATGTTCAGTGAGAATATTTATGTGGAATTTGTTTGGACATATTTCTTGGATTTGATTGTTCTTTATTATTTTTTAAAATATTTATAAAGTATTTAATAGCTGGGAAGATGTCAATATTTTTTTAACTGTGCATAGGCTTTTCTTTGCAGGAAAAAAAAGATCTATTTGTTGAAGCATGCCTCACTTGTTTTTCTCCATACTGTGGTGTCTAAAGTAAAATAAACTTGGAATTGAAAAATATCTCCAAGAATATTTTAGAGATGTAAGGGATTAAGTTCTAATGTGAATCACAGTGATGGAATAATAGAAAGTACTAATTACCCAAGATATTTTATTTTTGTTGTAGTTTAACCAAACTTAGAATATGGCCAAGTGTAATCCTTATAAACTACTCCTGCCAAAATATGAACTTACATAAGGAAAAGTGGTGATGAAGTGTATATATGTAGGTGTTCCTGTGACTGTGGTTTTGATTATTTTTAGGTACATTTAAAAGCATCATTCTGTAGCAGCTAGGTAGAATACAACAGTTTCTGGAAACTTACTTTTATGCATATAATTTACTTTTTTGAGGGATGAAATTAGTTAATACAAGGGTAACAAGGCAGCAGCAGTGGGAAACTGAAAAGAAGGCAATGGAAGGATGTGAGAACTTGACTTTGGGTCACCTCGTTCCTGCCTCTTCATATGATAATGAAATTCAACTGGCCTTGCATCCATTGCTGTAAAGGGGGCAGCAAAGTGGGTTCAGGAGCTGTGTCATGCTATTATTTCCTCTAGGCGGCAGTAACTTTCTTTACATAATCTGCAACATAGGAACGAAGAAAGTTGGGGAAAAAGAGGTGGTTTGTGATACCTTGAGTACTAAGTAATTATTCCTCTTTTATTTCCATGCTGCTGTCCAAATTTTTTTCCTTCACATTGTTGAAAATAGCTAGGTTTTCTGACCGTGAATAGGAGATGAATTATGCTTCCTAGTGTAAAATCTTGCTTTGTTCTCAGATATATAAAGACCATGGCTTCTTTCATCTGTAAATGCATAGATCATAGACCCATTAAGGCAGCAGTTCTGCAAGAGTAAGAAGCAGTGGTCATGAGACTGTGTATGTAAACAACATCATAATTGTAAAAGTACATCCTAATATACATTAAATAGAAATATGTAAATATAGATGTAAAGAAAATGCTTGAGAATTTAATCTTTTTGGTGACATATGCAGCTAACCAGTGGCAGGAAAGCCTACTCACAAGAAAGATTTACCACTGAGGCATTTTTGTTTGTCAGTGAAGGTATTAACTGTCTAGCCTCAAGATCTATACCAAATTTATCATGACTAGCAGAGCACTAAACTTGGTGAGAATTCAAATCATCAGAAAGTATAGATAACTTTACTGTGGAACTAATTACAGGAGTCAGCTCTCATTCTACAGTTTGATACTGAGATCAGACTTAGATGTCCCTTAAAGATGCACAACAAGTAGTATGTTATAGCAGAAAAGTAACTCATATCCTTACCTGTTCCTTACACCAAAAAGGAAAAAAAAATCACTGTACAGAAGTCAATGATGCAATAACACTATACTTGACAATATTGGCATGCTAACAGCCATGAGAGGAAAGGTGGTTTTCATTAAAAAAAACCTTGAAACATTGTCTCTGAAGGTGTTCATCTGAGCGCTATTTTGTCATACAAGGAGTCAAGACAATAAAGTATGCTGAAAAGTAGTTGAGGGAAATATTTGATTACAATGAAAGAACATGAAGGTCTAGTTACAGCAAGGGAGACATGCTTAGATTTTATTCAGATGAAGTCTGGAAGAGCATATCTGCACAAATATGTAGGTGTGCAAGTACATGTCTTTCTTTTTTGTGTAATGTAGTTCTAATTTACTGCTTTTCTGCTTTCTTAATCTTGTCAGTTTATAGGTAGAAAGAAGAAAAACTTTTTTACATTGTAATAAATATTAAAAGGTCAACATTTATTGAAGCTGGAGGAGACTGTTAGACCTTGGGTTCACTGGTCCTGGAGAGGAAAGAAAGCTAAGGCACACTGGTGGTCTATTAAGTATACTGAAAGAAATTTGTTTTCTACTTCAGAGACTTGCTAGCTTAGTTCAGTAGTGGTTTGTGACCTGTGGCTGCTTGAGTAAATAGTTGGATATGCTTCTAAGATAGAGGTGGACAAGAATGCATGAAATGTCAAGTGAAATGTAGGACTACTGGGAATAAACAGGTTCTACAAAACTGAGTTGTAAAGAACAATTATGTGCCAGTTTGGACTGACAAAATATGCTGCTAGTGATAGCTGCCCAAAAATACACTAGAAGAGCTTCTTACTTTAAAGAGCTAGGGAGAAATAACTGTGTCTTTCCAGCAGTCTGTGAGAACCTGGCACAGAATGCTACTTCCACATCACATATCACCACAGACTCTAAAAGGGTAAAGATGGGCAGCATTAAATGCTTGCTGAGAGGAACCTAAGCACCTGGAAAACAGAATATGAAAGTTGCCAAAGATGCATATGGTACCTAAAATATTTGGTAGGCAGACACAAAGAGATTCTCTTTTATCATAAACTGCTATAATTGCAAAAGGTTTAGCAATATACCTCTGTAATCTGCAATACTACTGCATTAGAAACTCAAGAAAAAGTGAAAGGCAACATCCATATAATGTTGTGGAAGGGTGCATGTTGTATATTAGGGTATATTGTACTGTGTACCACTGCTGTATCATAGCTGGGGAACTGTTCGGTATTTTAAAACTTAAGCTTCTGAAAGGTACTTAGTAAAATATAAGATATATGCTTATCTTTCACTGTATATCTGACATATACGGTGAAAGGTAGGGATAAAAACCCCATAGTTTAATACACTGCCTCAGCTTGTGCTGAGACATCCTGTTCTGCATATGTCATGTGTCAGAAAATTCACTGGGGAGGAAAGGTGTAAAGTCTTAGTCACTGTGAAAGCAAAATTTCAATGAGCCTAATGTTCAAGTTAGGGAGATAGATTGCTTCAGAGACTTGCTAATCTACAAGAATTCTTAAAGCGCTGTCACAGGCCATCACAACTTTTTAATATATTTTGCAACTCTGGTGACAGCAAAGTGGTAATACCTGCTTTTCAGGAAAAGTAATATATATGGTTGTAACAAACAATTCAGGCAACTTTAATGGTCTTAATTTTTACTGCAGCAACAAACAAGTCTTTGGAACAAATCTTGAAGAAAAATGATAAGGTATAATTAGCTTCTGGGTATATGATAAAAGAGTAGAGGAATACAGAACAGAATACATCATGTGTTTAGCAAAGACCAATAAAGTCATGTTGTTAACTTCTTATGTATGACTGTTTTCTAGACAATGCAAGTGTGGTAGGAAGGAATTAATCTGGGTTTTCATACAAAATGGCAAGACTGCAAATCACTTGCCTGAAGAATAACATTACTGGTAGTTTTGATAAAGTACTCTGTCATATTGCTTCACTGCCACCAAAGACAAACAGCTTTGCATTAGCCAACTTCAATCTAGTGTTGTGACTGGTAAGCTTGGTCAAGATGTGGAAGCTTATTGCATGATTAATAGAAGTCTAAAAGTGGATCCTCACCTTTGTCCTGAGCACAGAATTTGTAGGACTTGACATTTTTATTACCAAGTAAAATTTTCAGTAAACTTTTGTCTTTCTGTATTATAACAAAAATTTCAAAATTGGCAACTGGACTGGCATGAAGAGCTTGTTCATGAGGACCATTTTTACTTGATTGCTCCAGCCCTTTCTACAATTTCTGCAGATATGGCATTTGTTTAGGTAATCTTTTAACAGTCCATTGGGGGCTATGCTGAAATTGGCGTTGTCATGTCTCATAGCCAGCACAAGTGGAGTGGCTTGGTTCAATCAAGGCACACTATAGAAAAAGTGAGGTGTCTTTTTTTTTTTTGAAAACTGTTCATAACATCTTTTTTAGGGCAGCTTTTTACTTGATTAAATCTGGGATCTTTCCTTGTCATCTTTATTTTTGAAGAATCCCATTTTCAAGTTTTGCCAGACCTCCACTTTTTCTCCACCAGGGTATTACTGGAAGAATTTAAAGGGCATTTGTATGAGGTTCCACTTTTGCCCTGTGCATACTGTCTTAGTTCATCCGTTTAGACACTTTCTGCTTTTTACTTCCAGGTTTAAAATGATACATGGTTTCAGTTGCTACCATGCATATGAACAGAACCTGGGAATCTTGAGACAGAATATCAGAGAAGAAAAGACAACCCTCTTGGGCATTTCCACACATTCCTAATTTCAGTAGTGCTCTAAATACTAAAATATGAGATATATTTATATATAAAGAATAAATTAAGGTAATATACATTATATATATTATGGTATTATGCAATATAAAAATATCAATATAATATCTTGGGGTTTTTTTCCTCTAAGAAACATATGCTTGTGTACAAGTGGTGAATGCAGATATTAGCTATTGCACTAATAATAATAAGGAAAGGAAATAACTTTATGATGGACTTATAACAATTTGTACCATAATCCTAGATTTGGCAAGTTTTGTAATTTTTAAGGTTTATGTTACCTGGAAATTAGACTTAGGACATACTTTATTTTGTGTCTAGTTATATGTAAGGACTAGGGTTTTTTTGTTCTTGTTTTTGTTATGAAACCATATTGAGTATACAGGCCTGTGCTTGGTGGGGTTTCCATGTTTTATGTAACCAGGGTGTGAGAGAAATGTCACATGGTTTCTGGAAAGAATTTGTCAATGAAAATTCAATCCCTTTAAAAAAAAAAATCAAACATACTGAAAATGAAACAGCAAAACCAACCTTGTAGGCTGAGAGATTTGTATCAGTTTCCCAGTCTAAATCAGCAGAGGATTAAAAACTCTACAATGAAAAAGAACAATAACTGAAATCTCTAATCCTGGAACACTAGGCATAATCTTCAAGGTCAGTCTTCAGGTAATCAAGAGACTGAATTTGTAAAGTTTTCATTGTCAATGTATACTTAATATGTTTTAATGCAGGACTTGGTTTTGTGATTTGAAGAGAAGAAGAGATGTCTAGAAGACCAATTTCCAGTTTGTTTTCATTCCCCAGACTCCACATGCACATTTGAAACCCTTTTTTTTTTATCAGCAGTTACGTGCTGCAATTATGTCTAGGTTGATGGTATTGGTTAGCTGAAAAACTTGGAATTTGAAAATATTATGAAATAAAATGAATATAGTAAAGAAACTTAATACATTTTATCCTTGAATATTAATTTTATATGTGAAATATAAGTCACTCAGGGCTTTGAATATTCAAGACCTAGGAAAGCAGTATACATTAAACAGAAGAAAGGTGAAAAACACAGTGTGATCTGTTTTCCCCTAGGAAATGATTCAGCATGCCTTTACTGTGTAGTTTGAGGGAATATGATGAATGAGTAAAACTTCTGCTGCAAGTATTTAAAAGATTATATGTAATTGTAATTACTAGCTCATCTACAAATATGGAGATCTTGGCAGTATCTCGGTCTCTTGGATAGGTTTGTCTTTTTCCAGCATTGGGAAAGTTTTGGTGTGTCACGGGTCACATGACTTGCCAGATACTTAGCTGTGACCTTGATGTCAGTATATGTAGAAAAGGAGAGAGAAAAAAATTGAGGCAAGAGATGATGTAGTCATATTTGAGGTGGCAGATATTTGTAACTTTGGAATGTTGTAAAAAACAGCTTTTCTTTTCCTCTATTTTCTCTCCCTTTTTTAAAAAATTATAGAGTTGTGTTTGTATTTGGAATCCTTTGTAAGTTAAAAACCACAAGAAGACTGTAATTGTCTCATTCTATTATGTGAGGCCAGCAGAAAATGTATTCTAAATGGAAATTCACCATTTTGTCCATATCTTTTTCCTTTTCCCTTTTTCCCTGTGCTATCTGTCCAAAATAGAGCAAGGCCTACGGTACTTTTGTCTTCAAAGCTTATGCTCTTTGCTGTGTGAGCATTTCTGTTCTCACTAAAATAGGAAAAGAAAGAAAACTGGGGAAAATAAGGAAAGCTGATTTCAGCTTTTGAAGATATAAGCAGGACTTGCGTGAGTCAAGTTAACCCTTGATGTGACTCCAAATACAATGTTCAGAACTGATTTTGTATCGAAGCAGTTCACTCTGTGGTAGGAAAGGTCAAAATGGAAATTCTGTGTCCTGTCTGTATAGTTTAAGATGTGCGGCTGCAGCTGATGTTCTAATGGTCAAATTGTGATGTAGTAGTCTGATTTTTTAAAAAGGATAATCATGGGAAACTGGAAGAAGGGGTAGATCTTGGAGTATAGATCATTTTTATCATTAGTCTCAAGTTCTGCTCACTGACAGCTGTGCTCCTGAACTTTTGCAAATGAAGTGTAAGGAGGATAGGAGGCACATCTTTAAGGATAAATGCAAGGTTGTAACAGCACAATCCTCAATGGAACATTACTGTAAGCTTTGCTGTAGTGCAGTGCCTCAGTGTTTGTGCTTGTGGGTTTTTTGTTGACTGTAGTCAACCTCTCCCTCCCCTCACTAATTAAGCAAAGCCAACAACATGCTCGTGATATTACTATATCTTAAGGGGTTTTTTTGCTTGTATTGCAGCTCTCTGAAAGTTTGGTCTTCTAAGCACATTGGACAGGAGAAGAGCTATAATGTGAATTTATTGAGTTAGGGTTTGCCTGTAGTTCTCTGTGGATAGTTCTCAACATGCTGGCAACGTTCAGTGATTCCATAGGCAATCATGTGTAAGGCAGACGTGCACCTTGGAAGAGTGTAGATCCTTATTTTTAGTGTCTGCTTGAGGAGAAAAAAGGTTGCCATGGAATATAAGGTAATTGTAATAGAAAGACCAAATGCAATTCCTTCTAAAATAGATAATGACTCCATCCAAAGTGACTCACAGTCAAGGTCATGACAGACAAGGTGGTTCAGAATATCGCTGCTGACACCCAAGGTATGTAGCAATTGCTGCTATATGAAAGGAGTAATAACACTTACACACAGACACCTCTTCAGACCAGGCAGAATCTGCAGCTATGTCAGGCTGGTATTGAATGGGATTATTATACAAAATTGTTATATACATATTAAATAATATATATATAATTGTTAATAACACAACATTGTAAAATATTATGTGAAATAATATGTTTAAGAATCATTTTTGGTGGAGCTAGGTTTCCTTTCTCCTTCCACCTTGCATTTGAGTACTACCTTTTTTGGGTTTTTTGAAAAAGAGAGAGATTATGCATGGAAACCATACTGGGACTTATGATTTTTTTTTTTTTATTCTGTACTGAATAGTTTAAATGTTCTCCAGAGCTGGTTTTGATGAACAGTGTTAAGTAAATCTTGGTTGTAGGCATGGGATAAAAACCTGTAAGGTCATACAGGAGGTGACAAGTTGGTGATGTTTTATCTTCATGGGATTGGGAGGAACCAGAAAATGACATGGATGTGGAAAGCATGGAACCTGCATGCTAAGCCAGAAGACCCAGGCTGAGCCACGGCACCATGGCAGCAAAAGTATCACAAAATTTCCATGGAAGGCCAGAGTACTTGGTACTTGCAAACTTAATTTCATGTCCCTGTGCTTTTAGTTAATTGAGTAACCCTTTTTTTTTTTTTTTTTTGGTGGAGGGAGAGGGGGGGAAGAAAAGTCTTTTTATCCCTTACTCAGCTTTAATAAGTCATTCTAAGTTCCTAAAAAGTAACTTATGAATTTAAGTCATCCAATGTACTGAAAAGTTTTTGACAAGATCCTCAGAATGTTGATTTGATCTAAGACTGAAGAGTAGCTGCAGTTTTTCTCTAGTTCAAAACTTAGTATGCCTTCCATCGCTCACCATAGGGGAAAGGTAAGAATAAGCTTCAGGAACTTAATGACCTGGGATTTCTGGGAAGAAAAGTTGCTCTACAACAGCTGATCATTTAATAAGTATGAAATCATTAATAATTTAGTTATTTCAGGGTATTTGCAATCATTATTGCAGCATTGCAGTAATTATTGCAACTACTGCAGTATTTAATGGTATCTGAGGGAAACAGCTCTTATTGCTGCATTTCATTAATAAACCAAAGATGAAATATTGTAGCTCAAAATCTTGCAGTTGAAGTTGACTGGAATTGTGTCCATGCATTAAATATAGCTGTGATTTTGGTTTTGCTCTTTAAAAAAAATAGACTGAGGGAGTAACATTGCACAGTCAATTTCATGATATAGATGCAAAGTCATTTTAATTGAAATTAATTCAAAGCATATGTAGAGGAGATAGTATACTGTTAAACCACTTCTGGTTCCAAAAAAAAAAAAAAAAAAAAAAAATCTGTGAATTCCAGTGTTAAAGAGGAATTTTCCTATACAAGAGAGTGACAGTCTCAAATGTTGACACACTTTTCTTTTGGTAGGGTTTATCTCATTCTCATCCTTTTTATAACTTTGGCTGTTTTTAATATTTAATGGAGGGAGGAGGTGAGGTGGGTCTTACCCAGGTGAATTGCTGATTAGGTATAAAACTTCTGTGGCTTAAGTGTTCCGTGGTCTGTACTAAATATATTGACCAATAAGTGCTTTAAACACATAATCTATTTATTCTTCATATAGAGTGTTTTATTTTCACAGCTGATTGCTCTGAAGCTATTTCTGTATTGAGCATTTTTCATCTTGGATTTGGTAAAATGTGTTAACAAAACTGGAAAAATTTATTTCTGTAATTCACTTTTCTGTGTCTGTCCTCAGGTCTCCATAGCAATTGTAAGGAACACAACAAGCTGTGCATAGCTTTCTCTGACCATTATAATATTTGTGTTGAGAACCTTTATTTTTTTGACTCAAGATACGTTTAATTTAAAGGATATAGTATTAATACTAAATTGTTTTGAGTTAAATGATTTATTCTTAATTTAAAAAGTAGAGCTAATATAATTAAATACTTTTTCCTACCCTGTTTATTCCAAAACTACTAATGCACTGGAGAGAAAACTTCAGGTTCAGATGGACAAAATTACAAAAGTAATGCATAGCATAGTAGGAGAAATTAAGTTCATTAATGACTTTTTTTACTTATTTACTACTTCTATATTGTCTGAATGCTAGGTGTGTTCAGACAATAGTTAATAAGCACTAAACAAGGATAGTTAATAACCACCTATACAAATTAAACATCAGACAAAAATACATATAGCAAGTATGGCATTCAAAAGTCATGGATAACATTTGAATATTTAATATAGCATGAAGAAATCTGTAGTTTTCCTGCATAGTCCAATGTTTTCTGCATGTGCAGAGTGTTCTTCCTCTGGTGAGATTTTTTTTTTTTTCTGTGCACTTTATGTAAGTGTAAAGCATTGACTTCCCATTCACCCTCATTACTTGCAGTCTGTCATATGACTAGACTTCAATAACTTTCCATGTTGTTGAACTTTACTGAGTGATATAAGGTGGTACTACAGCAATATGATGCACTTCGTCCCAGAAATAATAGCAGCTATGCTACCTATTGGGGCTATGGGGGCCAGTGTGATGACAGTCTTACATTTTATTTTTTTACTAAAACTTGCTTATGTAGCATAACCTCAGTACTTATAGCTTGGAGTGTCCATTTATTGCAGTAAGAGGGCAGTACCTAGGTGCATTATTTTTTTCTTTTTCAGTGCTCTTTTATAACACCACTGAACATTGGCAACTAGAACCCTGAATAAAAAAAAACACTAAAGTAAAATGACAAAAAAGAAAATAGCTCCTTATTTGGGTTTCATTTCCATGGTTTCAACCCATCGACTTTTTTCATGTAGACCATTGCACTACATTGCTGCAACTGAGGGTAAATTTTTAAAAATCAGTGCGTATCAGCCAGTGATAAGCCTGCCTTTGTTTAATTAATGACTTTGAAGATTTAACAACCTAGCTGTATTTTTAGCTAAAAGAGGGATGTGTTGAGTAAGCAATTATGATATCATCACCTTATAGGTGGTGAAACCAGGGAACAGAGACAAACTAATCAGCAAACATAACAAAGCATGTGTATCTTGGAAGTATATCCTCTGGGTTATTCCCTTGAATGCATTCTATTACGTTTAAATAAAAGCTAGGAAACTTGGATTAATAATTCAGTATTATCAAATCTTTAGATGTGGAGAGGAAATTCTTAGGAACAACTTCTAACATTTTAATGTATTGTTTATTTCAGAATATATTGCCATATGAACTTAAAATAATACAGAAAGCTTGGACTGAATGTTAGTTACCATGTCCTTTTAAGATTGCATCCAGATGTTTAAAAAAATCTTTTCAGTACGTTTAAATAGCCTGGGAAATGTTATGTATTGAATAAAATCAACTTTCAAAAAGAAATCTTGAATTTTTATGTTAAAAATTAGTGTTAGCATTATTACTGTGGTTGTTAATATTATTGCTACTTTATATGACACTAAAATGATTTTTCAAGACAATATATTTTTTTCTGGAAAACACCTTTGGTTTTCTGTCAGTGGGTGGAAAAAATGAGCTATAGAAACTGGTTCATGTACAAATTGTATTCACAACTAGTTCATACAGAAACATAAAATTAACTTTATTGCTCTGTCTTTTCTCTTCCAATAGATCTATTTCATAACTTTATTTATATCCTCTAAGTCTGAACTTTGGCATCTTTTGACGATTTAGATCTTAAGCAATTTAATATTCCTACAATACAGATTGTGTTGTGTAAAGCTAAGTTTTGTAGTCTCTTTCTGCTTAACTGAACGCGGCACAAAGGTCTTCCAAACCTGTAGCATTGTCTTCTTTAATATACTTTATAACATATGCCCTCCCCTCATGCTCTGTTGATATAACAGAGAGAATGCTTTGATCATGAAATACACCCCTGTAATAGGAACAAGACTCTTTTCACACTTCAAAAGTGTTACTTCTCTGAATTGCTCCTTGTGATATTGTGGCATTCCTTTTAACTTTGGAGCACTCTAATACTCTGGAGCTGTATTAAATACAATTTAAAATAGAACAAGTTGTCAGGGATTTTTGTTGGGGTTTGTTTTGGGTGGGGTTTTTTTGTTGCTGTTGTTTTTTTTGGTGGGGGAATTTCTCAAAAAAAACCCTGGAGCATAACCTCTTTGTGACTATAGTCATTTTATAATTCAAAAAAATGCAAGGTCTCATTCCAATAGTTGTGAGACTAGAATATATATTAAATTTGTGTAACACTTAGAAAAGGTTACTTCATTTCTTAGTAATGTTTTTGTTTTCCCATCAGGGCAACTGTAAAATATAAATACATTGGAAATTGATGCTACAGTAGCATTTCATGGCTTTTATTCCTACTTTGTAATGCACCTAACACAATGTATATATTCTTGAATAATTAATCAGGCTACAGAACAATTCATATTATCTAGAAATATTTCATAATAAAGACTTTTCTCAAGAATTATTTTTATTTATTTCATGTTTTTACTTCTAGTTGTTTACATTTTCAATACATATTGAAATGCATTGATCTTTGTGTCCTGTAGATAACCACAAATTCTTATTGATCTGTGTCATCACCTTGGCAGGACGAACTCTGCTGGAAAAGCTCTTTAGCCAGCAGGAAAATGCACCACAGGAAGAAGCAGAAAAACTGTGTTCTCGCATTATTGCAATGGGTCTTTTGCTTCCATTCACTGACTGCTTCAGAGAACCATGTAATCAGAGTGCCCAGCAAAGCACACCTACGTTTGATGTAAGTACTGCAGAAGTTACCTTTTATCTTTTTTTGCTGAGAAACAATTGATAAATCTTTCTCTCAGTCATTAGAGTATTCTGTTAGTCCTTTTAATGAAAATTGCTCTAATGAGTCTGGTCAACTATTTCTGTGAGCTCAGGTTTGTTCACTTTTATATCCAGTTCAGCATAAGTTTTACAAGATTCTCCTATAACTTGATTTCCTTTTTTTTTTAACTTGTATCTTCATGTCCTATACTGTTATTTCATTAGGTCATCTTCTTTGAATTGAAGTACTTTATTGAACTATCAGCATCTCAATCCAATAGCTACTTCACCAAAAATATAAATCAAAGGAACAGAAGGAAGCAGCATGTCACGAAACTTTACAGGATCCAAAGGGCATACCTATGCTAGATATTTTTTTCACACTGAAAAGACTTTTGATACACAGTAGTGTAGGGGTTAATGCAAATTTGCTGACATTTATGTACTGTGTAACCTGTGCCTTTGGGCTATCTGATCAGAGTGCTTTTATTGGTCATGTTTGCATACCATTACAAAACTGTGATGTAGACATAATGTAACATACTTCTCCTTCCTCTTGGATAATGAATTCAACATCAGGATGGATTTCTGACATTGTAGACCCTATGAAATTTGGCAGTGAATTTATTTTTATGATCCCTCCCATAATGATTTTTTTTATTTGATGCTTCTGTGTGCTGGTTTCTGTGATTCAGGATAATCACAGTTTTTGTCTTCTGTAATTAAATTCAAGATTAATGTACAAAGAACAACTAATCTACTCAATACCTTACTGCTATAGCTATGATTGTCCCTACTCTACGCATTAAGCTGCAACTTGGTTAGAAATACGCAAAAAAAAACCCCTGAACGTAGGTACTGTAGAGAACATGAGTCTTTTAAAGTCTTTAAAGTCTCATGCTCACCTTTCCTGAAGAATAGTTCAATGCAAGTGGTGAAGTAAAATGTATAAAATTAATTTGCCCAATGAAGACTTAAAGCAAACAAGATTCCCTAGATAACATGGCTTGTCTAAAAAATCCTTCTGTTGTCCCTCCAGGAATATTCAACCTTTATGTTTTAGTGTTTGGGGTTTTTTTTTAGTAAAGAATGTTTAAAACATTTTCAAACTGGTTTTATAAAATAATTAAAAATGGAGTGTGACTATAAAACTGAGGTTATTTGGGCAACTTAAAATAACATACCATTTGAAATTGTTTGTGGTTAAATATACTGAATAAGGTTACTGGAAAAGACATCTTTTTTTGTTTTTCAGGTTGTTTTAAACAGTCTGGAATGGCTTTAAGTTCTGCAATTTTGATCATATATTCATCTATTTCTTTCCCTTTGGAGTATTGAGTACAATATTCTTTTTAAAAGGTTTCTCCTCACTTATAAACAGATTTTATCATGTTAAAAGTTTTATCAATTAAAAGTTAAAAGAGGATCTTTTATTAACAGGTATACCGTGCTTTGTCAGAATAAGAGAATTATTTTAGTTATCTTTCATTGGCCACATCCAAGAGGATAGGCTTTCTCTGCAAATAAATAGTAACCTAGCCTAATGCCTTGTGAACAAAGTCCACAATTTAAGATGTAGCTGGCTTAGCCATGATCTTTACTTGAACTGGACTATCAATAATCCACAAATGTTCTGTTACTGTTTTTCTATATATGTCCCATAAATAAAGGTCGTGTAGAGCAATGTCAGAAATAGTGTAAGACTCTATACATGCATATGCAACTAGTAGTTCGTCCTTCCTCAAAGGAGCGTGTTTCTCTCTTGAATGCTAGAATGCCAACTACTGAATTTAATACGGTAGAAAGGTGAGAACCACTGTCAAGTTTGGGAACATATTTCTTGGTGACCACAGTTTGGGATTGCCTTCCTGTTCATTCATTTCATGCCCTACAAGGAGGAAAGTGTTTAGATCTTGTAGTACAAACTCAAGTGACTGAGAACTTCAAAATTGGTCTCCTCCTAGCTGATTTTCCTTCTTCAAGTGAGTAAATAAAATATCTTGCAGAAAATGAATACCATGTATAGAAATGAAACAATGAACAATTAATATGAAAAATGTTAGGTTGATGCTGTGTATCTCTAACTTAAAGTTTAAGAACTGCGACTCATGTCCCCTCGTGCATCTCTGCCCATGTTGTACTTGCTTAGATTTTCTCTTTTTTTCTGATTCATTGGAACAGGACTTTAATATTGCTTTAACCATTGATTTCAGAGACAGTAGAATTAGACTAGCCTTAAGTAAGACTTGAATTTCACCCACATAGAGTTAGAAGGTACATCATCTTTAAACCTTCTCCAAAATTGGGAGCACAGCCAGTTCCATAGTCTTCCTTTGTCTGTGTTCATTAGATGTGCTTCCAGTTCCATCCTGGGTTGCCTCCAGTTTGGCTGGTGTCTTTTTCACTAGGTTCAAACTGCTGTGAACAAAGCTTCAGTAACCCTGTTCACCTCCAGCCAGGTTTGTCTGCTACTTTGTTGTCCTTTCCTGCTACATCCAGCTCTCCTGATTGCTTATTCCTTAATGTTACTAATTTGGTTGTTTTATTTTTGTCTTAGTCTGGTTCTTATAAAGTCGCTTATGTCACTCTTTTAGCATGTTTCTTTACAGAATTGCCAACATTTTTCCTCTGAAATTCTTCCTTGAATCCTTGCTTTTCTACTTTTACAACTGATCCCATGTATTTCTGAACTTTAACTTACTATTTTTTATGTTATATAAAATCCTTTATTCCTCTTTCGTTTAAGTGTGGTCCCAGAGAATTTGTTTTCTGAAGATGTTAAAGTTTATTAAAATAGTTTAGTAAGTTTTGTTCACTCCATGATCTATTGCTTATGACTTGACACGAATATAAACAGATTATTTCTAAGTCCTATTCTCTTGCTCTGATCTCCTTTTCTGGATATCCTCCAGTGAATTTAATTTAACATTGCTAATGCTGAATGCTCTGCTATCTTGAAATGTTTGCAATTGCCCACTCTGATTATGTTCTCATCATCTTTATTACTCATGTCTGGTGGTCACCTCTAGTTCTCAGTCTTACAACTGTGTATCCAAACCTTGAGTGTTCTCTCAGTAACACACAAGAAATCTGTTTTGCTTCGTTTTTTTTTTCCTTCTTTCTCCCAAGACTTCCCAGGCTTCAGTGTGGACTTCTGCCTCACTCTATTAAATAATTGTACAGCATCTCTATTACTTTTCTCATTGGATCCTACTTTTTTTCTTTTCCATACTGTCTGACTGTAATTAGGCAATGAATTAAGATTAAAGACCACTTTCACATTATAATGGCTCCTGGAAACCAGTATAAGTTAAATACTTAGCACTTGTATTTCTGGTGTAGGTTACAGTTTACAGCTTACTCTTTTTTTAGGATATGGCAAACATGAAAGATAAACAAATACCCAATGAAAGCATAAATTTTCAGAGAACTAGCAACATCTATGCTGAGGATGGTATCCAGTTTTCAGAGGTTTATAACTTGGTCAGATTTGGGGTAGATTTTAACGATGGTTAGAAGTAGCATGTTCCTGAGGTATCTCAGACATTTTTGTCAAATTTAAAGTCGTAGTTTAAAGGATAAAAACTTTAAAACTGTTGTAAGAATTTATGAGAAAACTTTCATACTCTATCTTGACCCATTTAATCAATTATTTCTTTCAAAACAGATTGTGGCAGATGTCCAGAATAAGAGATTAATCTGAAAAAGGAAAGTTGAACAAAGCTTTTAAAGTAACAAAAGTAGACAGGGTTGGGATTTTTTAAGACGTTTGCTGTTGAGAAGTAGTGGAAACTTTTGCTATTACTCTTCCTACCTACTCTTCTTATAGTGTAAAGAATATTTTAAAGAGTAAGTAAACTCAAAGTGGCAGATTCACTATCTAGAAATATGATACCCTTTTTGTTAGTTTTCCATCTACTGGAGAGACTGCTAAATATTGCCTTAAAGATGTAAAAACTTCTTTCTTGTCAGACTATTTTTACAGCCTTTCATTTGTCTGCTAGCATTTTATAAAAGAAAAAAAGAGTGTTTAAATTTTTTTTTTAAAAATGGCCGAGAGTAAATGCACAATTTAAAGACAGATTAGCCAAAGTTCATTCAAAGAATGTGCCCCAAAACATTACTTGCCTGTTGAATAACTATTTTCTGCCTGTCTGTTAATTTTTTCCCTTTTAACAGTTGTGACTTGTTAAAGAGGGTTTCTAGTTTCAAATTAAAGTAAAATCTCCTCTACTTCAATGGTATCTAAGAAATTAATTCTTTGTGAAAAATTATCAGTCCAAATGACTGTGTCAAGTTCTTAAATAATTGTAGTTCTGTAGTACAGGTGTAGTCCTAAGCTTTTTAGCATGTTACTTTGTCATGCTAAAGTAAATTAAAAACAAGGCTGGTATCACTAAACAGTGCATCTTTGGCAAGAATGTAATCAAAAGAGGGTTTTGTATCTGCCTGTTGGAGGACCACAATTTTCAACAAGTAAGTTCTCACTTCCTGCTTACCTCTGCTGTTAATCATGTATTACAGAAGCTAGAAGATGGTTCTGTTTAGAAAGCCATCAGTAATGTGTCTAGATTATAAGCACTTGCATTAGAAATTAAGCAGTTCATACACTAAAAAAAAAAGCAGCTGATGGCTTCCTATCAGTGGAATGCAACTCTATCTAGTTTCTTTGTACTATTGAGAAATACTGACTTTACTTGGTATTTACATTTTATCCAGTAGCTGCAAATACTATACATTGTGAACGTCTAATCCTTAGTAGTAATTTCCCATTCCAAGTTTTCCAGCTCACACTGTGCAGTCCTAAGCTATTGTCATTTTTTCCCTTTCCTTTTTTTCTGACAAACTTTCCAAGTAGTTTGTGTTGTTTCTGAATATAAGGTTTAAATCACTGAAATTCTCAGTGAAAATTTAAATTATATTTTTGAAAAAAACCCAACTTTGTACTGTTGTTTTATAAGTGCTTTTTACAGGAAAACTGAGCATACCTTTGCATTTTTTGATGAACTTAATCTCAATTGCACACGGAAGGGGCCAGCGGTGCTAAACAGCAATATCTTTCTCATGCAGTGCTAAACAGCAATATCTTCTTCCATGTGTGTCTAAAATGCGTGCTAAGCTTTCATCTAGCCTTATTCCTGGTGTCATTTTGATTGGGCTAGCTGTCTTAACATTTTTTTCAGTTTTTTTATTGAATGCCATTACTGTGTTGAGTACTGCTATTAACACCTTCTGATATATAAAGTATTTCAGTCTATTCTAAAATGAAAGAGCTAAATGGACCTCTGGAGGGTGTCTGTCTTTCTTGTGTTATAATGTGATTTTATACCTAGACATATTTTTTAGTTTGGTATAAGGACTGCCCCTTGTGTGATTCACAATTAGGATGCCTGACTAGGCTGTCATTTGTTTCTGAAATAATGTTTCTACGAGGAAGCAGTGTGTCAGACAGCATAAATGGGAAATGCTATAAAAATGGCTGTTTTTCTGTTATCTCCTGGCTGCCTGATGCAAATGCTTTTTAAGGAAATAAGGACACTGCTTTCTTTTTGCTGAGTAGTAGCAGATGGTGGGACTTTGCAGGTCAGCTGGAAGAAGGGTTAGCAACATGAAGGCTTTGCTTAATATTAACTTATTTGCAATGTTTATGCCAGTTTGAAAATTAGTAGTTAAACGGATTGCAGACAGACTTCTTTCTCGGAAGTCAGAGAGCCAAAATATCAGTGATCAGTTTCCAAAGAGCAACTTTCCCAAGAATTTATTTTGGACAGGAGAACTTTTCTTCCAAACTTCAACACAAAGCTGGCAACAATGAAGCATTTCTTCAAGCATACGTTCAATGCTCAGGAACAAAATGTTTGAGACTGAACATAGTCCATCCTACAAAATTTGTCACGGCAGTATATTAGCAGTCAGTGGTGAATAAGACTTTAAAAGTTAACAAGTGAAAACTGTGGAACAGAGCAAAGAAAACAAATTGTTAATCTACTGTCTTAATCTTTGTTTGTCACGTTACCATGGCAGTTGAATTAGACTAAATCAAAGCTCTCATGCCTCCTTTTCCTTTTCCATTGCCCAATCGCACTTTGTATCACTTGTGTCACTTTTCTTCTGCAGTGAGCAACTATAGTATTCCTGAAAATAGTAAAATGAACAGTTGAACAGTTGAACTGGACTGAATTATTTCTGCAATATTATTTCCCTTCTTCCTTATTTTAAGTTTATAATTTCATACTTATATTATAGATGTTTGATCTAGTTGTACAGTCTCCTCCTTTTTATTTCCCTCCTTTTCAGTTGCTTGTGGTGATGCTACTGTATATATTTCCAGCTGAGGTGTTTTATATGTAGGATGTTGCTAAGTTTTCATGCTGCTTTTATTAGAGAGCATTGCTTGCCTGCCTGTTATTCCGAAAAACTGTTTCTAGATACGCGTGTTAAATGTTAAGTTTATGCCATCTGTTTAAAATTTTCAAAAGCATTTTGCTTAGAGTAAAGGTGGTGGTCACCCTATCACCTCAAAAGATCTTTATATATTATGACTCTCTTTGTATTAGTTCACTTTCTTAAGAATGATAGTCATAATGTCTCTTTTCTAGCCTGAAATTAAGAATACAGTGAGAGTTGAATTTGTCTGTTGCATGTATATTTTCAAGACTAAGCTTTTACAGTAGTAATAATCACCTTTTCAAAAGAATAAGACATCATGTGGTCTAAATGTTCTTGAGATGTGTTCTTCCATGTGGAAATTCAAGTCAGGTGTGTATAAAGGCCAGATCTTGAGGTTCTTCTGTTTCATAGAAGACCAACTACCGTTTCTTCTTCCAAGGGAAGTTTATTGTAAGCTCACTAGTTTAACTTATTCAGCTATATTTGAGGAAGTTACTGGGGAGCAGAAAGAATAAGAAGCTACCCAATTTCCTTTATCCACGAGGTCTTTAACTACAAAGTTATTGATTCTGTTGGCACCTCATATCTTCAGGCTATGATGTAGAATTCTGAGCTAAGTTTGAAGGAACAAGGAAGTTTGTTTTGTTTTGTTGAGAAGGTTGAAGTCACTTATCGGGAAAGAAATGTTTCTTAGTTTTTTGACACTCAAAATGTTTTAAGTGGAAGGTTGAGGCACATGATTTTCCTGAACAGGAGAAAAATCACTAGAGTAAAATGCTCATGCATCAAATTTAGTTCACAAGGTTGAAGTGCTACTTCAGCCATATATTACAGTATTATGACTGACTTGCTGTTTTTCAGCCTTGGGGAGGCATCTTGTACTCACAAGTACAGCCAAAGGTAGTACAAACTGAAGGCCATGTTTAACTGCTGCTATGGTTCTGTCAGTGATCAGATAGAGCTGTGTTACTGAACCTTTACTCAAAAAGTAAACCACTTTCCCCATGCTTGATAGTATTGATTTCTTTCTTTTAAAAGCTGCTTAAAATAAAGAAGTCTCCTGCTGATAGGAGCATTTCAGGTAGCCTAGCTCTAATTTCTCAAACTACAACCTTGCTTGTTCAATTAACTGTTTATATGCTCTGCGAATATATAGTTGGCTTGCTTTCATTGTAGAGGTTGTATACTTAGTTTATCAGAAAGATTATACTACCTAAATGGAAAAAAAAATCCTTCCATACACTTGAAACAGTCCATATGACAAGCTGTTACATAGATAGGTGGAACAAGTTTATCGAAGCTCTTAGACTTGAAAACACATTCTGAGTCATGGAGTCTGGACCCTGCTTATCCCAAGTACCATAAAATGCAGTTCTCTATGAATTTGTCTAATTCCATCTTAAATGCAGTTATACCACTTGTTTCTCCACTCTTCCAGCTCTTCCAATTGAAAGACTGTCCACATCCAGACTGATCTGATGAATAGGAATCTTCTTGTTGCTACCACTCCATATTTACTCCTGGCCTGTTTATACCTGTCTGTGGACATGCCAACACTTCTGTCCTCACCTCTTCAGGATAACTTTGAATGTTTGGGGTTCTAGTGAAAAATTGGTCACATTTACTATTTGAAAATAAATGCCCAGCAAGACAGGATCCTATTTCATCAATGCTTACAGCATTGGCTTCTATCTTTAAAGATAAGCAGGAAAGTATATCTTCAGCTCAAGCAGTGAAGACATATAACTGATACTTATTGTGCACTTGAAATATAAAACTGTAGTACCTCAGAATGAAAATCTATTTTTTTTTTTTTTAAAAGCCATTCTTTGTGCCTACTAAATGCTAACTGGGAAGAGAGTGAGTTAAATTACAGACCTAACTCTCTGTGACTCTATTCTAAACACTAACATCTATAGTGGTAAAATGTCTATTGATTAGGTACCATAAGATCCTGCAGGCAGTTTGCCTCGCCCATGTGCTCTGCAGTTATAAGAACCAGAGGAAAGTGCTTTGTAAGGATGTGTGGAATTAAGATCTCTTCCTGACATCACATTCAGTGCACTTAGACTGCTTTGAGCTTTCAATATCCACCCAGATCATTCACTATAAGGAGGTATATACATGTATTTTCCCCAAAAGAAATGCTTTAAACACCAGATAGTGGAGTCTGAGCAAGATGAAGTGGAAATTCCAGATTTTTTCAAAATTTGAGCACGGTAAGAGTATTCACTAGCTATACTTAAGATGATATCTAGTAAAAATTGCCTCTGAAATGAAAAGATCAGAGAAGCAAATGTTGGAAGTAGAAAAAAATCCAAGTTATTAGATATTTGTATTACAATTAATAATGATAAAAGCAAATGAGGATTTATTTATTTGGATATTTTGGTTCTTTTGCTTTGATAGTAATTTGGCATTAAAGAACTCGCAGCATATAGCTTTCTTCAGAATGTTCTAATAATCATGCAAATTTGTGGCATTAGCAGTTCTGGGAAAGGAGAAATGAGAAGGATTACTATATTAACAGATAAGGAGCTGAGAACAATAGGTAGAGGATTAGATTTTGGAAAATATCTTGAAAATGCAGGAATTGGGACATTTAAATGATTCATCTCTTTTTGAAGGGCACAAAAGTGGAGGCAGGGTTAATCTTTGATCATTTTAGGTGTAGTTTATGGACTATCAACTTGATGTCTAGACCTTCAGACTACCTTTCTGTCATAAGAGTTTTTAATTTTTTAAGTTACATTTATAAGTTGGCAAGTAATCTGAATGTAGCTGTTCTTAAATACCTTGTTTTTATGTCGAATGCAGATAAGTTTTGGCTGTAGTCCAAGTCCCTTCAAGGCATATTTGCTTGTTTATATTTACCTCTGTAAATTTCTATTACATGATGACCCTATTCCATCATCCTTCTCTGTCCTAAATACTGCATGTAAAGAACCCCAAACCCAAAAACTGCCACCAACAAAAAAATACTGGGTTTTATTCTCTAAAATAAATCTCTCATGCTGGATTAGGAGTTGGTTATGGAGTTGTGTGATTAATAGTTTATATGGTGTAAAATCTATCAACAAGAATGTAGATATTTCTTATTTTTTCCCCATAATGTATATTACCTGTACAATAATTCTGAGACTTATGATGATTTTTAATACATCTTAATTAATGTAGACTACTCCAAAAAAGTGTTGTTAAATGATTGTACTACATCTTTCAGGAACTGACATAGTGAAATATCATGTCCAGGAACAGTTTAACTCTTTGTATTCCTCCTTCATTCTATGTCAGTGTTATCTAGAGTTTGTCTTTTGTGTTATTGCCCTATAAACCGCGTATGTAATCCCACTGAAACTCAACTGTGGCTACCCAGCTGACATTTGATAGCACTTTTTCTTCTCTGTATTCTCTGAGCTGTGCAAGGTGGTAGTGGGCAAAAAAAAAAATTGTTCTGGTTTTGCCTCTGCATAACTTTTTTGAATCTTATTTTCCTCTCTGTTTTTGAGAATTGGATGGTGCAGAAATAAGATAAACAGCAAAATCTATCAGCTTTTCTTTTTCTTTACACAGTACATTCAGGGATGAATCTCCCTTGCTTTTTTATTCCCACAGTACTGGAAATTGGGCAGAAAACCAAAAATACTTATCCTCTGAAAAACTGAAATTAGATGTAGGTAAAATAAGAAGTTACTGAAAGAAATGCATTAATCAAATCTGCCTGGATGTTCAATCCAGTACCATAGTAATGGGGAAAGGACAGGCTTTTCAAAGAAAACAGAATTAAGGGCTGTATAAAGAAACTAATGTGGTATAGTATTAACCTTTTTTTATCCATTTGTTCTTACCTTTATGCAAGATCTGTGTATGTGGCTGGATTTTTGCCGTATTTTTCATGCCAGAAAAAAATCTAATGAACTGCTTTTGGCCCAGACTGTTTGAGGCACCCTGTGTAAACCAAAGAATATTACTTTTTAACGAGCATTTAAACAGTGGGTGCAGAAAATTAAGACGGGAGATCCAATACGTGTGCGTGACAGTTTAATACCAGCTGCATCTTCACTTGTTGCGAGCTTGCCAAGACTATGTAGAAACCTTTGACTCTAGTGTAAATGAACTGACAGACAAACCTGTTTTCACTCTGTATGCCACAACTACCTGAAAGGAGGTTGTGGAGAGGAGGGAGCTGGGCTGTTCTCCCAAGGGACAGGGGACAGGTCAAGAGGGAATGGCCTCAAGCTCCGCCAGGGGAGGCTCAGGCTGGATATTAAGAAAAAAATTTCAAAGAAAGGGTCATTGGGCAGTGGTAGAGGCTGCGCAGGGAGGATGTTGAGTCTCCTTCCCTGGAGGGGTTTAAGGGACAGGTGGACAAGGGACTAAGGAACATGGTTTAGTGTTTGATAGGAATGGTTGGACTCGATGATCTGGTGGGTCTCTTCCAACCTGGTGATTCTGTGATTTGTCTGTTCCAAGTAAGTTGCTCTCAGTAAATTTTCATCGCTCTTAACTTTTATCTAACTTACTTTAGGGCAAGTAGAAGCTAAGTCATGTTGAATATTGATTATCCCCCCAAAATGTTAAATTGTTTTGTTCACCTGTGTCTTCAGTATTGAACATCTATGTAATTTTTTTTGTTTTTTAAAGGTTTAATATAAGAACTAAATATGCAGCAGGACAAATATATATTACCAATGTTTTACTCCGACAGTATTGTCAATGAAGTGCAATGCACCTCATCAATGTAAGAAGGTTCTGCTCTGTGATATGACTGTATTTTCAGTTTGTGAATTTGTATTTTTTTCTAGCTTTGTATTGCAATATTTGCTTATTTCCAGATCACTTGCTAGGATGTTTATGTAGCTGCTGCGATTCATCTCTATAGAATTTCAAGTATTATAAATCATAAGGTGTTGTATGTTTATGCATAATGGTTTATGCATCACAAGAATATTTACTGGAATTGTGGTTAGCTAATATTTATCTGTTGACTTAAAACATGAGGTTGCCTTGGTTTTCATAAGACAGTCTGTATGTCTTCTACTTTATTAAAGGATTCAAACTCAAAGATGCTGGGTAATATGGATATAATCTGATTTGAGCCTAGAGATTTTGAAAACTTTTGGCTGTTGGATGCTTTTAAAAAATTTTACTCTAAAAGCAAACCCACCATTTTAGTTGCCTTTTTATACATATGGAAAAAAAACATGGTTTCAAAGATTAAATATCTCTTCAATTTATGCTGAAATAATGATGCTTCTTTTCCTTACCTGTGCATTTGATGTAAAAATATTACATGGAAAGTGGACTGAAGTATTTGTCTCTAACTGACAAATGACCTGTATGTAAAAAATTACAGTCATGATAGACATAACCTGTTATCTCTCTAAGAAGTGGCAAAGAGTTCCTTATGCTCAAAAAATGTCCTGAATTTTATTTTAGCTTCTCATTGTGCTACAAATAACAAAAATATTAGCTTTTCTATTGTTAATAGAATTCCAAAACTGAAACATTAAAATCTTTTTCATATGGATTTATGTTAAATCTTTGTCAGATGAAGAGCATAAAAAAAAAGCCTGTCTTGATGTAGCAGTGGATATTTGTGTTGGAAACAAATACTTTGATATTTTGAGCTTGTCTTTCTATATGAACTTCTCAACTTTTTTTGTTTTGATAACCACAGCAAGACCAGCTTTATACTTGGGCTGCAGTTAGCCAACCCACACATTCATCAGATTACATTGAAGGAAGCTTTCCAAGGAGAATTCCATCTGTGTGGCCCCCACCCAAACCTGCAGATGAAGAACAAAGACTCAAAATTACGAAAGAAGGTATGGTTTTTGAACACAGATCAGATATAGCATGGTGGGGAGCTGCTGTCATTTAGAATCCAATATATAAACTTAATATCTTAACTTCCAACAAATATCTGGTTTTGAGTATCTTGGATTAGCATCAGAAATAGTGCTATCTAGTGTGAAGCTAATAAAAAATGCTGAGGGAAAAAAATGCATGCTCTTTGTTAACAACCAAGATGTACACCTGGCATCTGCTGACTGTTGGATTTTACCAGGTCCTGTGACCTTTGTTCTTTTCCAGTTTACATACCTTCAGAACCATGAAATATGGGTACTTTTCTCTTCTTAAAAATATGGAAAACTTCAGAAGCCCGATGGTGGTATACTGAAAGTTATTAGAGTGGTGTAAGGTATTCCTTTGTGGATTCAGCAGGCCCCTGCTGACAGAGAGGTAGGAAAAGTGTATCTGAAAAATAAATTGAGGTCTTGTTTGCCAAGTCAGTTTAAAATTTTTAAGGTTACTAGCCAAATTACTGTGATCTTCTGCATAGTTATTGAAAGCTTTGTTTAATCTGGCAATTAAACCAAAACCCTCTTGTAGCTGATAAAGAAATTTAGAGGAGAATTTCAAACCTGGTTTCTGTTAGTAGTGTTGATAGGCAAATCCCACAGGTTCTTGGAGGATTAGATTTGTGTTAGTTATTATTCAAAAGCTCTTAACACCTTTAGATTGCATTCATCCCCATGACCTCAATGGAGAATCAATAGATATTCTCAAATTTTGCATTTCCTACCGGTCCTTTTTATACATTGGTTAGATTTGAAGACTTAAGTCTTCAAATTAAGCCTTCAACAAATCTTTGTATTGCTTATAGACTTTAAGTGGAACTAATTTTAGATTTGCTTCTTTTGGGGACTTCTCTACACTTCCTCTGGAATGCAAGAAAAGTATTCCTTGCATGGACACCATTTATAATGACAACACTTTATTCTACTGGTGTGACTTGCTCTGGTGCTCACAAACAGGATAAATGATACTAACAAAAACGCAGTGCTGCTTTATTATTCTGTTTATGCTGTGGCTTTTACTAAAGCAGCTCTATTAGTGGCTAAGGAAACGTTTCTAAATTCTGGTGCAATTGAGAGCGTGTGGAACACTGCAATACTGGACTGTTGGGCTTGTCTAGTTTTTGACTAATGATCTACTATTTTAGGCTGTGATCAGTGAAAGTGCTAATATGTGGTAGTAGAATTCATTTTGTACTTTACAGGTTGTGTTTCTCAACCTGGATACTTAGTTAATGGATGTGTGCTCAGAATATTTATAAACATATTCTGCACTGGAAAAACAAAAGGGTGAATATTTTATTATTTTACTTTGACGTCTTAACTCACACCAGCTTCTGCCAGGCTAAAAATTCTTTTGTTGCTCTAAAATCTAGATAAACATTCATCATGCAAAATATTTTGATATGTGAAAATTTTCCAAACTTGGAAGAGTATTTCTTCCAAGAATATAATTCTAATAATGTTTAAACATGTCCATTTTATGCATAGTTTTTTTCCATCTTATGTTGTTCTTTTTAGTATTATACCTACTACATGGATGCAATGTGTACAATACTAGTTTGTTCCTTATCTCAGCCACTGCCCTGTAAAATACCGGAAAAATGTTAAGAAAATAGTATTAGAAATAAAATAGAAAATTTTGTTTTGTTACTGTTTCTAAATGGGATATAAGGAGTTCTCAATGTTTACATAAGGTATTAACAAGTGAAAATGTTATTGGAGGTTTTTTATTCGGATGTGATTTTGCAGTATTGGGCATGTAGGGAAAAGGAACAATTATAATTGTTCTGAATACAATTCAGGTAGATAAAATATTTTTAATTTTTGTTTGATTGTTTGCATGCTTGCTATGTGGAAGAACCTGGAGGTAAGTGACTTTTCATATGAAGTTTGAAGTTTAATTGCCTTCTCCAATCTTTGTAGCTAATATTGATATGTGTATGCTTTTGAAAGGTAGAGGGGGTAAGCATTTTTTAAGGGTTTAAATTACTCTGTGCACAGTACCTTTATTTTGCATTATATATAATTATTACTGTATAGATTAAACAGATATAATATCAACATTAGAGACAATAGTTTATAAACAAATGTCCATTTTAGACAAATATATTGATCTGGAGAGGATTGTGACAGCAAATTTTTATATGCAGGGTTATTATTTTTATTATACACATGTTAACATGGGGAGAATATTAGGTCTTAAAGTTTTAAATAAGGCAAGAAGAAATTCTGCCAGACCTTAGGTACCTGGCTAGTAGTTAATCATCGGTTTCTCTTGTTTCTTATGATATTTCACTCTATGACTCTCTCACCGCAGCCTACCGTTGGAATCTAAGCACAGTGGGGTGTTTGCTGATCAGACTATTCCACTTAACATATAGGAAGAGGCAAGTCTGCAGGCACTAGAGCCCAGATATCCTGTTTCTATGGGACTATCCTAGCCACTGGGCAGAGACTCAAAACATATACAATTTCTACTGCAAAATGAAACAACCCAAACACATTAAATGTCTGTGTAGATTTACACCTTGAAGTTTGTGTTAGTCTCTTGGATGTCTGAACAATCCTAGTTTTGTTTATTTCTTTTGTGATACTAAAAAACTGAGAGGAGTGGGGAGGGATATTTTGTTTGGATTAAAGGGAAGGTTTCATTCACTATAGAGCATTGTTTCCTTAACTTTTTGTTGTTGTTGCTGTGGTGGTAAGGTTTGGTTTCAGTTTGTGTAACAAAGATAATACCTTGTTATTTTGCTGCAGTCGATTGAATTTGATAGATTTTGGTAAACTAACCTGTAAATTAACTGTTCATATCAGTCTGAACTCGGCTTATATTTAGAACCTTCTTTATAACAAGAACTGTTGGAGGTTAAATTAAGCTAGACAATTCTGTCAAATTGTTAAATATTGACAAGTATATAGTAGCAGCCTCTTCCTACCTTTTTAAGAACTTTTGAGGTAAGGTTAGCCAAAAAGTTCTTTTCCAGATAATTTGCAAAACAAGTATCTCACAATTGCTTATCTAAAAATGTTAATAATCTTCCCTTTCTTCAGAAGGACATTAAGAGTTTTACCAGAAAATAGTCATTTGCTGGTTTTGGTGGGGTTGTTTTTGTTGCGATGAGGAGTAGGTGTCCAGCAGCATCCTTAATTTTCTTCAGGAAATGAACATAATTGAACATCAGCAACAATTTAACCATACTAAAACTTGTCAAAGTGAGAAATAATAACTAATCTCCAGTTAATGTTAATTATCCTCGTCCAGCTTTTCATGACTTGGAACAATTCTATCAGACTTGAAATATTTTCTTACTAAACAAAAAAGTAAAAAAGGTTGAGAATTGTGTATTTTTGATGGGTAGCTTTGCAGCATAACTGACACTGGCAAAGACGCTTTCCCCTTGTATGTCTTACCTTTGAACAACTGGATTTGTCAGAAAGCTGTGAGGAGGTCAAAGGCCTAGGAATTATGAATCCAGAGGTTCTAGACCACAACTGTTTCGTTCTTCCTGTGGATGGTCAACATTTTTATCTGCTGTATAGTGGTACACTTAAAAGATGTGAGAAGGATGTGACATGCATATGTTCTCTGGCAAGATATAAGAAAAATGTTTCTATTCATGTCCTGCATACAAAATTTGTCTGTGACCAGCTGAAGAGCCATTGACAGTTAAAGTAGCAGTGGCTACTAAGCTGATTGGAGATCTTTGCATTATGTCACTGCTGCAGTGTGTGTGTGTTCTTTGGGGTTTTTTATTATTATTTTTCTAGTTATTTCTTATTAGGCAAGGAAACGGAAACTTAGGTTGTTTAAGGTGAGAGAAGACATCTGTAGAAAGGTCAGAATGGAAATCAGATCTTTTAATTCAAGCCCTGTGCTTTAATTACAAGACTTACTCTCTGTGACAAATAAATTAAAAATCAGTCTTTGTTATTCTCTGCAGTAGCTTAGCAAAAAATTGAGGATCCTGAATGTGTATTGAGTTGTTACATGCTTTTGTCATTTCCAGCACAAATTCTGTTATTTCTTTTATGCAGCAGATAATTAAAATACAGCACTGTAGAAAAAATGCAGGAATGTCACTCACTGAAATAAATATAAACACAATCAATATTTTAGTGTAATTTCTTTTGTACTTAGCTTTGGTTTAAATTGAATGTTTTTATGAAAACAGATCTTGGAGACTAGTACTTGTAGATAGAATAACTGTAATCCAGTTTTTAAAATAAGGCAATTCATCTACAGGCAAGCCTTACATTTTTGATGCCCATTTTCCAGGTAAAATGTGCAGACAAAAGTTCTTTAGATCTGTGTTACTGTCTGTCCTGTTGTAAAGATTTCAAATTTTTACAGTAGAGAAGAGTATGGCAGAGGACGTTATGAAAAAGACAATATAGCTGCCAACAGTCATCATCCTTTTGGCCTTTTGTGAATAGACTCAATTTGCAGATCTTAAGGACACGAATACTTATTGAGAATTGATGGGAGGAACAAGTATGAAAAGTTTTCCTTGACCTTCTCTGGAACGTAAATGCTAGAGCCATAAGTAAATAGGAAAAAATGAATCGGAACTTTTGACAATCAAAATGGACTTCTCTCCAGTTTTATACATTATAGATTTTACTTGATAGCATTTAATATGGAGTCATAATACATGCATTGCAAATTGAGTTCAGGTTGGTTTTATATATGCATAAAACCTGTTAATTTTTGATGGATAACTTGCGAAGTCGAACAGCTAATGCTGTTTGGGTTTTTTGTTTTGTTTTTACCTCAATTCTCTTTTCATGAAATTCTATATGTGTATTTTGAGCTATAAACAATTGTTTCTCATATGTAACTTAAAATCTGTATCTTCTTTCCAAATTCAGAGTTGAAACCTACAGTCCTAGAAAAAGAGAAACAATGCATAGATGATCAGCGGGTACAGGTAAGATTATGACAGAAAAGTTTTATGTATAATTTTACAAAAAGACTGGGAAAGCAGGACTTCATTTCTGCAGTAGTTTTGTGTACTGAATGTTCCTAAGGCAAACATTTTGAAATGTGGTTTTGATTCTAAATTTTTATTTCTAAATACTTCCATGCTCTATAGTGCATCTAGTCACAGTCATTCAAGGTTTCTTCTTTTCTAAGGTGATCTCTGTGACATGTTATTGTTTACTACACTCTAAGTTAACGCTTGGTTCTGGAGGTCTGATCATCTCACTAATGGACAGGAATAAAAGATCTGATTATATTATCTAATCAACAACAGTTGATGTGAATAACAGTGGCAGAGGGCTTTTTCTATTTCTGCACTCATGCTTATAGGTGAATCAACAGATTTAGGTAACATGAACTTCAAAGGGAGATAAAATAACACTGCTGGAGTGGAGATTTTAGTCTGGGTTGCACTTTTTCAGCAGAAACACAGCCTGGTTCAGTTTGATGGAATTAAGGAACTTCAAAATTTTTTCCTCAGAAGGCTTACTTATTTTTTGTGATCACAGGTACCAGACTTTTCTTACAAGTGAATAACACAATTTAATAGTTCTGAAAGTCATAAAGAGGAAGGCAAAATTTTGGTTTCCTTAAATCTTGGTTTGGAAAAACAAGTGGCCAAAACCCCTTGATATCTCTTCTCTTCTTTTCTTTTTCTTCTTGGTGGGGTTTGTTTTTTGGGGTTTTTGATCTGGGTTTTTTTTTTTTTTTTGTATGTGTGCTTTATTGCATGTGGTTTAAGATTTTTTTTTTAATGACTGAATGGTTCAAGCATCACTGTATTGAGCAGCAGTGAAAATATATTTGTGAAAATAATCAATTATTTGCTTTTGAGAGAGAAAATAAGGTATACCTAGCAAAAAGTGTGCAACTTGTCATTAGACCGGTCAATTTAATCCAGTTTCAATCAAGTATTTTATGGGCATGAGTCAGGAGGGTAGATAAGTTACCTTTATGGCTTTTGTCTTGCCAAACAACGTTAAAAGAGGAGTCCTAGTCAGTTACCTAAATTCTTCTACCTCCATAATTAAGAACATTTAAGAACTATAATCTGTTAATTAAAATAATACCATAAAATGATTCTACATTGCAGTATTTTAAGTTTAAACTAAAATATGCTATTCTACACTGCTTTTATATTTCAGCCACTCAGGTTTCAGTAGCAATGTTTTTTCATATTTATTTTGAAAAAGAATTTTTTTTCCTTTGCTTCTAGAAAGGTATTACATGTAAGAAACTTAATCTATCTCTAGCATTTTAATTCTTTACAAGAAGCAACCTATACAAAAGACTTCTTTAATGGAAATATAATTAAGGAAAATAGGTTCATGAATGCTTAGGTATTTTGCCTAAAAAACCCTCATGGTTTTGCTATGAGAATGAAGTTTAAACAGTAGTGCTTGAGATTCCAATTATTTGAACAAGTAATGTTTGCTTCAGGTTGGGGGTTTTTGGTATTTTTAAAGCTAACATATTATGTCATTGAGTTACTGAATTGCATTTACTTGCATTGTTAGAGATCCCCATTCATTCTGGCTAAGTGTTGATCTCTGAGACAGTGACATGAACTTATTCCGTTCTGCACTTTTATTTCTGCTTTTCATTGAAGAATAACTCTTAGGAATGTATGATCACCTCATTTGCAGAAAGTTATGTTAAGTTTTTGCTCTATTATGTCATCATCTTTCTGGTTCATTTTGAAAATCAGAGAGGAAGTTATTTAAGTTGAGGAACTGTGTGTGGATAAAATATTTTCAAGTGTTCAAACTATTTCTCTACAGTCCCAAACAGCTGAATGTGTTTTACCTATCTATCAACATCTATATCAATCTATATATCTATATTACATAGAAAGCAGAATGCTTGTCAATTTTGTAGATAAATCCTTTACTGCAATCAGATCTTTCTTGGTGTTACTCGTACTGTTTTAAATTAATAAAGTACTGTGAAGTGTTTCTATTGGATATCTAGGCTCTCATATTCTCTGTCTAGATAGTCCATAGCTTTTCTTTCTGAAGAAAGTAAGCACTGATGTTAGCCAAGTACAATATTTTTCTCTTTTAATACAGAACAAAGGAAGAAAGCCTTGTGTAAAATTTGAAAGCAGTCAACTAAGTCAATTTATAGGCTTCCTTCCTCCTCCTTTTCTGGGAAAAGACAGTTTCCACATGCTATTTAAATAATTGGAGATGTTGATGTTGACATAGAAACAAATGTAAAAAGATATTTTTTCTTGCTTGTGATAAGGATTTAACTAAAAAGTTCAGAATGATTCTAGAGAAAAAAAATACAAGTATTACACACACAGAGCCTGATCTCTTCACTTTTTCCACTGAAATGTTTTTTTTTAAAGTATCCTTTCCATTTTCTTACCCTTACAACATTGGACACAACTTTCATAGTTTGCCACATAATTTTCGTAAGTTTTTGGGACTGCTTTTTTTTTTTTTTGAGTCCAAAATTGCTAATTTCTAAAAATTGCAAATCAAAAAATGAGCCTGGAGAAGTGCTTGCTTTTACTTCAGAAATTGGTAAGCAGAGGAAAAATAAGAAAAATTCTCAGCCATTTCAAGTCCTGGGTTTGAAGCCCAAAGAGTGATTTGGATGAGGAGGTTGAATGTATCCTTAAAAAGTTCACAGATGACACTAAGCTTGGAGGACGTGTTGATCTGCTTGAGAGCATGGAAGCTCTGCAAAGGGATCCTCGCAGGCTGTCTCAGTGGTCTGAGACCAATGGCATGAGGTTTAACAAGGCCAAGTGCAGAGTCCCACATCTGGGACACAATAACCCTGTGCAGCACTACAGGCTTGGGCAAGAGTGACTGGAAAGATGCCTGGTGGAGAAAGACCTGGGGGTTTTGGTCAACAGCCTGCTGTATGAGAGACCAGGTGGCCAAGAAGGCCAACAGCATCTTGGCCTGTGTCAGAAACAGTGTGGCCAGCAGGACTAGGGGAAGTGACTCTGCCTCTGTACTCAGCACTGGTGAGGTTGCGCTTCAAATATTATGTTCAGTTTTGGGCCCATCATTGAGGTCCTGGAGCATATCCAGAGATACACAACAAAGCTGGTGAGGGGGCTGGAGAACAAGCCTTATGAGGAGATGCTGAGAGAGCTAGGGTTGTTTAGCCTAGATAAGAGGAGGCTGAGGGGAGACTTTATCACTATCTACACCTGAAAGGAGGTTGTAGAGAGGTGGGTGTTGGTCTCTTCTCCAAAGTGACAGGTGATAGGATGAGAAGGAATGGCCTCAAGCTGCACCAGGAGAGGTTCAAGTCAGTCATTAGGAAAAATTTCTTCACTTGAAAGGGTTACCAGGTTCTGGAACAGGCTGCACAGGGGGGTGATTGAGTTACCATGTCTAGAGGTATTTAAAATACAGGTAGAGGAAGTGCTTAGGGATATGATTTAGTACTGGACACTTACAGTTGGGCTTGATGGTCTCAAAAGTCTTTTCCAACCAAGCAATTGTGATTTTTGTGCCAAAGGGGAGCAACAATGTCCGTTTAGTTTCCCTAGTACAAACAGAGAAAGCCATGTTAGGCCCAACTCCTTTAGCGAAGGAAGAGAAAAATTGAATATTGTAATCTAAAAACTCTTGTATCAACCCTGTTGTTTAGATTTGACAACTGTACTTTTATGTAAGAGCCAATTTCCTTTGTGTTTTCCACCCCTGATGTCTTGTGGTGCTTTTGTGATTTTTACTCAGTTTTTGGGATTGCTTGATTTTGTTTACATGTTAGGTAAAACCAAAGTTTTAATAGAAAAAAAAAAAGAATCAAACCAAACAAAGAATTTATATTATAATTGTAGAACAAGCACTTGAAAATTAGATTTTGGTTAGTAGCAGGGCATCAGAGAAACAAAAATTTTAAGTGGTTTGGAAGTCACTTAAATTACTTCTTCTCTTACATGCCTTATTATTAAAATATTTTCAATTTCTTCCTTTTTTTTTTTTTTTAAATGTTTGTGATGAGTGTCTATTTTGAGTACCACAGAAATTTAAAAAGAAAGCCCTCATTACGTTTATTTAAAGGTCTGCATCCGGATGCAATGAATTCTTCATGCCAGTGATAATGACTCCGTAATCCTCTCTCAGGAGTTGAGGTTTTGCCATACTCTTCCAATTTCTAGCAGTTTGGTTATGAAATAGTTTACACTGAGGATATTTACAGCAGAGAAGCTTGCCATCAAAAATTCTTATGCCTATAACATTTCCGGCTCAGTAGTTCACCTCATTTAAAACAACAAATAATCCTTTGACCAAAACTGCATGCCGTCTTGGAATGTCATGTACTTCAACTGGTAGTAACAACCAGACAAAATTTTGGCAGTTCTTAGGCATTGAAGACAGATTTATGCTACATGATCTATTGGTGCGTTTTTCAACAATATCATAGGGAAACAATGCTAGCCTTAAAAACCTTAAATTACAGGGCATATTTTGCCATGCTGAAATACTACCCACTTTGAAAACATTGTAAGTCTTGAAGCATCTCTTTAGAGTATTCCTAACTACCACAGTGTGCTAGTAACCCTTTTCTCAGTCTTTCAGTAGGAAACTTTTTTCTTACTCTGGTCTTTAACTTCGTATTATTATAATTCCTTAGGGTAATAACTTACTGATATTTGAAACGTTCCAATTTTGACACTTAGTAATACAAGAAAAAGGTGGTAAAAACCCTCTAAGATAAATATATAATCAGTCTGTTTATAAGATATAAAACAAGTGGGATTGGAATTTATTTTTCATTATTATGATACATTACAGCTATGCTTGGTCTTGGAATGAGCATGCTGCTCAGAACTTTTAAATAAAATTTCAGAAAGATGATCCTTTACAGGTGATGTAAGAAGGTAAATGCAGGATTTTTCTGATATGGTGAAATAATCTACTACACAAACAAGAAGATAAAAAAGGAGGGGTTTTTTTTTTGTTTTAAATCTGTTTTCTTTTGGTATTGCATGGCTTTTATCAGGGTAGAGGCAAACTGTATATGGAACTGGTTGACAACTGTGTTCAACAGAAATTGGAGGACAATTGGCAACTCTTCCTTTATGAGCTCCCAAACCATTCTGTAGCTGTGGCTCTTTTTACACTGCTTTACTTTGCATATTCTTTCTTCATTCAGAATGACACAGTGATCCTGGGAATATGTGCCACTCCTCTTCTGTCTTTCACCACTTGCCAAGTTACTTTTTGTAAGAAGGAAGGGAAGGCTTGGGAAGGCAATGAACAGTTCTTCTTAGACAAGTCTTTCCTATGAAAGTTCTTATATTGCAAAAAATAAAGCCAGGCTTGAAATATGTGGTATGCATGAACTTGTGTTCTACCCGTAGGTCCAATGTGTAATGTTAGAACTGGGGTATCTTAGCTTAAAGCAAGCAGATATTAGGAAGCATATGGGGGCAGATAATGTGTTCTTGTTAGCCTTGAGAATCAATTATGCATTATCAAAAGTACCTAGAAAGGAAACAAAATCTGTGTGAAGTGTGATGATAGAAACCTTGTGGAAGATGTCACTGCTGCGGTAATAGGAACTGTTGAAGTGTAGAGCATTTTGCTCAGGCAGCAAAGGGAAGTTTAACCTCTGTGGAACTTCACTCCCAGATATAACTGAAAGTAAAGTGTCCTCTATACTTTATGTTCATATTCATGAAACACAGTTATTATGCAGACATTCTCAATTTTATTGATGGGAATGTCTTGCATTCCTAATATCAGAATTTACTCTTCAGTTTAAATGTACTGCAATTTTCAGATTTATTTTTGGTTTGGGTTTTTTTAGGAATTCTAACAAGCAATAATGGATTTTTCATATTCTACAACTCTAGCAGATTAATTAATTAATTAAGCTTCTTAAAATATGAAGTGAGGTCCTGAGTTGAAGCCTCAGTGTAATTTAAACAGAGATTCTGTTCCAGTGTGTTCTTCTTCCTACGTGACTAGTAGCTGAACTTTGTGTTTAAAACACTGTCTTGTGATAACGTTGGGGTTTCTTAGACCCTGAGGGTAGGATGAGACCCCAAACAGAAAGACTGGAAAAGAGAGTAGTAGTATTTAATTCGAGAGCCTGAAAGACATCATGAAAAAGTGGACCTGCTCAGCCACTAGATGGCAGTTAAGTATTCTTGAATGACCCGTTTAAGGCACTTCTAAATCGTTCCCGGTGTTCCTCTTGCAAGCTACTCAGAAAGTAGTGGTTTTCTGGTGGTTAATAAGTTAGTCCGTAGAAGTATGCACATTTGCTGTGTTTAAATTTGACCAAGATTTAGTAATCTCTCAAAGATAATAGAAGTGTGTGCTAAAAATAATTACAAAAATTCTGAAATGTTAAATGGTTAGAAAGTTACATTCTATCACTGGTAATTTTAAACCAGTGAAGGGAAGGCATTTAATTTGGTCTACAATGCTTCTGGATGGCTGTATTTGTAGTGATAGTTTAAAAGTTTTTCTACTGAGGTTACCATCATTTAAATAGAGGTCAGTTTTCTGTTGGAGATGAAATTAATTTCTTCAGCCATAATCGTGCATCTTTTCCATTTAGTTCTGATGAGGGAGGGTTTGGGGTCTTTTTTCTTAAAAAAGGGTGATGTACCCCTGACAGTTTCTATCAATTAATTGACATACATTGAATTTAAAGCATATACTACTTATTTAAATAAAAATAAAGTAATATAATATC
Organism: Coccyzus lansbergi; assembly: GCA_033558105.1. NCBI lineage: Eukaryota > Metazoa > Chordata > Aves > Cuculiformes > Coccyzidae > Coccyzus > Coccyzus lansbergi. Next base: position 1,076,086 of record JAUMJK010000211.1, on the reverse strand, counting down.
TCAAGCCTGTGTGATGAGAAATAAAAGCAGTTCATTCTCAGAACAAGCATTAGTATTTTGTATTATATCCAGACTCCACAATACTTGGGCTGACTCCCATTGTTTTGCATGGAGGTTGCTACTTTAAAAGGAACAATACATTGGTATAATTTTCAGTGGAGTGACAACAGTACATTTTTGTGCTCTTTCTCCTGGTCACGATGAGAGCAAAGTTTGTTTAGTTCTAATCTGTGGTCTTGATGTTAATGTCAAGATGAAGTTTCACTTATGTACTCATTTAAATTTGAAAAGCTCTTTATTCTCTTGTTCCTCTTTTGAAATGTATCATGCTACCTCAATTATAGCTCTGAAATAACATGAAAATCATAGACAGGGCTGAAGAGACATTAGGAGGTCATGCTGTCCAATCCCTTTCCCTCCAGCACTCCTAAGCAAGGTTATCTTAGATATTTAGTCTTTTTTCTCAGGATTTTGCTCATCTCCGAGGATGACTGTGTGGTAGAGCTAAAATGTATTTCTTGCTTTGACTAGTTGTTGGTAAAAAGATAAGTATTGCTATGTTTCTGTTGTGTTGTTCTGATAACAGCTTAAGGATATCAAAATGTGTTCTAAAAGCATGTGCCTTTCCTGTTAGTTATTCTTAGTTCAAATACTGCATGCCTACCAGCATTGATTAGATTCTCGAGAAACTGCTGGTTGAGTTCCAGTGACTCATCTGATTCCACAACTTTTACATTAGACTTTTATGAGACTATGGCACAGCATAATATAAACTTTGCATCTTGTAATAATAATCATTCTACATTTTCCGGTTTATATTTAGACACAACCAGAAAGACTTAATTGTACTTAAAATGACAAAGTCTTTGAAAAATAGCACCAACCTTAAGGTTTGGGCAACAGCAATGACTGAACAGCGTGCTTGCAAATTCTATCCAATGGAAGTTGAATTTGCATTTACAGATTTCCCTTTCTTCTGTCACTGATGGAAAAACAAGGAGAAATGAGAATAAAAATGAGAAACTTAATTATTTTAAGCTGAGTTACTTGTTGGTACTTAAAATCCTCAGCTATTATGTGAAAGACTTTCTTCTTTTGTAAGAGAGGAAGTGTTGTATGGGATAGGGCTTAGATAGAAGAATTACTACTTCTCTACCTGTGTGTGATTCTGAGCACTGGTATGAGCCCTGTTACTTCTCTGAGGGAGCATTGACTAGAAATGCATAGTAGACACACATTTTTGGGTTTTATTTTCTATTTTTTTAATTTTCTATTATCTAAAACTAAAATCCTATTTCAATGAAAATCTATGAACTTCTAAAATTTAAAGTGGAAGCTTTATTATAGATAGAAATGGAAGCAGTTTTGTATATTCAATGGTACTATATTGTATTTGGATAGCATAGAATAATTCAGATACTATAGTTTGTACCTACCTTCTGAACTATTTTTTTAAAAGGAACTCAACAGAAATTGAATTGAGAAAACAGATGAAGAAATCATATTAAATATAAGAGCAGCATGAAAAAGCATCTATATGTGTTTGTGTGTATATGCATACACAGACAGATGCACTTTCCATAAAATGTGTCTCCCAAGACTCACTGATAGAAAATTTCCTATTCTGACATTTCTAGCAGGACAGGCTGATATCATTTGTCAAGTTGGCTTAACGTGTTTGAGAGACTTTATCCAGTCAAAAGTGAGTCATGTTCTAAAGCTTGAATTCTTCTTTTATTTCTCTCAGCATAAACGATTAGATACTACTTAACAGTGGTGCAGATCCTGAGAATTTCCACATGTGTGAAAGAGAGATAATAAATTCTTAGTGAGAATGAATATTTTTTTAACTTAGAATTATCTAGTGTTATTAAAACAAGCAAACAAAAAATAAACTGCAAACAAACCCCAACTCCTCAAGTAACTGTAACTACTTGATATTGTCATACATAAATGAGAACATAAAAGTAAAAGGGAGAAGAATTTCTACTATGTGAATACAAAACAGGCTAACTGGTTTAACTTGTGTTTGCAATCAGATCAAAATCATTAGGTTCTCCATTTTAAGCTAGCATAAGTAAAACCAGTTAGCGTGCTGTTTTCTTTTCTATATTTTTAAATGCTTTTCTTTATTTGTTCTTTAGACAATATGATAATAAATATATTCAAATCCCATAAATACTGCTGAAAATCAACTCACTTATTCCTAAATATTTAATACTTTGTTATCAAATTCAGCATTTCCTGAAGAGACAAATGATTTTTTTTTCTAATGTATATGATACCAAATAATTTTTACTTAACCTCTAAAACTGGAAAGCTCATCTTTTGAAGTTTGATTGTGATTTAACGTCCTCTCACCCAAAATCATATGGTTTTGCTTTTAATGTAGCCTTCACACTTCCAAAGAGTTAGAGAAGCTAAGTGAGCATTGCCCCCCTGCTGACAGCATGTTTGTGGATACACAAACTACTTATGTTGTGAATAGTAGCTTTATTTTTCAGTGAAGAGTATTAATCCATTTCTACAAAGATTTATTCTTCCTGTGGATATTTTTTGCTTTTGCTTATTCCCTGCTGAAAGCCTGAAACAAAAGCAACATGTGAACCTTCCATTTTGTGGTCTGGCTGAACTCTTGAGTAAAAAGGGCAAGTACTGTGCAGATATATCATATTCTGGACAGTTGCTTCTCAGGATGTGGCAAAATCCACCTGAAAAATCATTTCCATCTTGGATCTCCAGTACTGGACTATCAGGAGAAGAAACTAAAGGTGTTCTGTCTTTCAGATGAATGGTTAAATTTTGAGCAATAGAATCCTCGCTGTTATTTCTAGCATAAAAACTAGTATAGTTTCTCTATATAAAGAATACAGAAACAATGAAGACAGTTTACACAGTGACTACTTTCCAGATGCTGGTCAGTTGCTAGTCTAATTGAAAGTCAAGGAAGGGCCTGGTGTGAAAAAAAATCAACTCTTTTCTCTAGTATGCTAATGTAGTAATGTTCAAGGTATGCTAGATTTTATTTTTTGTTTGAACAGAATGAGATGGATGATTGTCTTGGCCTGTATACATAGGAAAAATACTCAAAACTATTAGGCTTATAGCTAAAGTACTTCAGGACAAACGCAGGAGCAAGGATGTGATCCATCATGTGATATTCATTTCAATAAACAGCCAAAATATTGAGCAGAAAATAAATCCAGAACAGTTTTCATCACAACCTTTAAGGAAATCTAGGACTCTTAAGGCACCAATTACTTATTGGGTTGCTGGCATAGGTGACTAAGTTTTAGTTGTCTTAATCTACTGAAAGACCCAAGTGCAGCTAATCCTACCCTAGCAGTCTCTTTGTAATCAATAGCAGAATACCTAAAAAGACAGCAGAAATAGGCTGGAAAGGGTCATATTAAAATAAAAAAGTTGATTTTTCCTCTCTCTTTTTCCCCCCCCCCTTTGCCTGTTCTTGCTTACAAGCTTGTTTTAGTGAGTAATAGAACAGTTAAACCAGTTTTTGGGCTAAATGAAGCAATCTGGAGGGCCAGACCTTTTTTTTAAGTCTTCATTGTTTGCTGCTGTACTGTTTCATGCATCTCTAATAATGAAATTTCATATATGCTAGTAAAGAATCCTTCGAGGCTTCTGGGGAGGGATTTTGTGTGTGTGCTTTTTAGTGCTTTCTGGATGAAGCAAGTCTAAAACTTCCTGTGCAATCAGGCTGAAAAATGCTATTTGTGCAGGCTAGAAGTAGTATTATGTAAGGTGACAGTAATTATACCTGACTGTTGTGTAGTTCCTAGGGTGGTCGGTCATTCTGTGATATTTTATTTTATCTTACCTTGTCTGTAGTCTACAAAAAGTCTTTTGAGGTTCCTATTCAGGTTCCTATTTGGGGATTGGAACTAGATGATCTTTAAGGTCTCTTCCAACCCTAGCTATTCTATGATTCTGTAACTCTATTTTAGCAGAACTTGCACATAACCTAAGGACATATTTTGTCTCAGTGAAGAGTTTTACAACTTACAGACCAAAATCTTTCTCTATCTTTGCATCTCAGGTTTGGATATGGGTTTTGGCTTTTATTATTTACTAAAATAGGAAATGTAAAGAACTGGGATCTTATCCTCTGAAATGTACAGCCCAGGGCTAAGATATTCAAACTGTTCGGAAACAGAAGTTTCAAGAAACTGAATCTGAACAAAACTGTTTTCTTCTGACTTCCAACTTTAAAAGATTGGGATTTGTAATGCGTGTATTGTTTTTCAAAGATCCATACTCCCTGCTGATCTGACGTTTATTTATTTGAATTGTAACAATTATTGATTTCTTCATGTAATGTTTGTTTGGTGTTTTTTTTTCTGTTATGCATAATAAGCTATGACTAAAACTTTCAGTTGATTAGATGTATCCTAACTGTTTAGCTTAGGAAGACCTAAATAATTCCAATGCTAGCACTGTGCCAGGCTGGTGTAATCTATCTGTTGTAGTGCATCACTTTGTGGGACATTAGCTCACATACACCAAATAAATGGTATTATTTCAGGCAGGACAGTACATTACACCATTTCTATTCCAGGGCATGTTTGTTCAGTGCTATCTTGGGAGCTATGTATCAAGTTTCCTTGGGGTTGTAGGAAGAAACGTGGAATGTAGTATTGATTACTGTGAAAATGTATCGCTTTTGTGCCCATACATTCACTTTCAGTATAATCTTCTCAAGAAAGATTTGATCCTGTAGTCTGAGCAAGAAACTAGTATCTGGTACTAATTCTTCAGCAATTTTTCCTGATGTCATTTGCAAGCTCAACAGGTTTTGATTCAACATTTACTACTGTAAAACAAAATTATTGCAGTGGACTTTGAGGATTAAGTGAAATGTGAGGATTAATTAGAAAGATGTTATTTTATTTAAATACGAATCAAGTGTTCATCAGTACTTCTGATTTGACAGTTGCTGTAGCACTGAAAATGCATTTTAATGTGTTACATCTCCTTTCCTTGTGATTGATCTGCAGTTACAAGAAGCAGATTTGAAAATGAGACAGTTTTAAAATATACATATGAAAAGAGGTAACAGTTCTTTGAATTAAATGCTTACTGTGGCACTGCTTTGTGACATTCCATGAGCATGCATACTCCAAAATTTTTCACTGCCTGTAGAAAAGAGGCATTTATTAACACAGCAGTTAGAAAGAGCATCCTTACAAATAAGAGGATACTGCTAGTACAACCAAGTATTGACTTACTGGAAAACCTGAGGAGTCTATAATTTTGCTTAGTCCTGTTTAATTCTATGATTCTATTCCTTGTGTGTGCTTGCAAAAACGTAGCAACATGACACCAAGTCACAACTTCTGATGTAGACAAACTAAAAGGTTAATGTTTTAGAAATAAAGCAAGCATAATTCTATCTTGTAAATATGAATTCCACCTGGAGAAGAGGTTTTATGTCACCACGTGACAAATTGCTGAAAATGATTGAACTGTTGATGCATCTTGTTGGCTTCTAATAGTATAAGGCATTAACATCTAAAACTAAACTGTAATCTGTCTTTAGTTTTCAAATATTCCAAAATTCCATTAAGAACTGCCATTATGTTTATTTGCAGAAGAAAAAGACACAGTATGTCTGTTCATAAAGAATGTAAATGAATGCAGTTTGAGAAAGATATAGATAAATATACATAGATTTAGGCAAAAATGTAATATATAATATATAATATATAATATATAATATATAATATATAATATATAATATATAATATATAATATATAATATATAATATATAATATATAATATATAATATATAATATATAATATATAATATATAATATATAATATATAATATATAATATATAATATAGGCTCTCACATATGGATGTACATATAGATAAATATGTATAGATATATAGGTATATAAATAGATTTAAATAAATGTGACTCACGTACGTGTGTGTTTGTATACATATAGAGTAGGGCTAAATTTCACAGATGTGCGAGTTTCTTTCTACCTAGAAAGTTAGTTATAGAAGGGTCTGTAGGTTTCAGTTACTCATCTGAGAAACAAGGATATCAGACTCAGTGAAGAAGACAGCTGCAATGTGAGCTTTTGTATATTTTGGAGGACCTGGGTGTGTCCTATCTATGCAGAGCAGCTTTAGGCTAGACAGCTGATGTGCACATGTGGCAAATTTGACAAGCTTGGAATGAATTGGATTGGCTTTTCATATTCGCTCAGATTCAAGAGCACAACCTTTTTACAGCAAAGCCAGTATCTTTCACGCTCAGGTCACCTGGATGAAGGAAGGCTTAAGCTTCCACCTTTTTCTTTACAGAATGAAGACCCACAGTACCTGGGTCTTCGGTAAGAACTCTGTACAAGACAGAGTTCCCTCATATATCTTTTAAAACCTGTAGGTTTCTGCTGTGGAATTGTCCTTAGTATTAAAAATAAACCTTTTTATTATGTGTATTATTTTTATCTGGGTCTTCCAATTCTTTTCAACAGCTCTTGATCATCTTTTAGATGTGTGAAAAACTAAGTCTTCCCTTGCTTATTCTTCTAAGAAAACTGTCTAATTTTAATTTCTGATTGGACTTGGATATATTTTGGACAGTGAAGACTTTCTATGTCTTATGTTTGTTTGATACAGCCTTTTCTGATTTTGAGGAAGATTTTAAACTTCTTGCTGGAGGAAAGGCAGGAGCCTAGTTAAACTAGTCTGACAGCATCTTAAAAGTCAAAATGAAAAATATCTTTATTTATCTAAAATATAGTGACTGAAGCATATAAATCCTGAGGCTCTATTTTTGCTTTTATTCATTTGTTTTTTAAACAACAAAAAATCAGTTATGTGATTTCTTCTGGATCCGTATCTCTGCATTCATAGCAAAGTCTTATTTGCTCATAATATGCTTTTTTTGTGAAAACCAGGATATATCAATGATTCTTAGATAACAAACCCATAGCAAATCACCTGGTTGTTTGAAATGCTTTGTCTGAAGAACAGCAGATAAATTGTTTTTTAGAGCATGGGGTAAAAAGTCACTTTAATTCATAAATACATTTTTGTTTCTTGTCTGAATTGCTTAAGCAGCTCACTGGATTGACCATTTTTTTAAGCTTTAAAAAATACTTATTTTCTTGAAAGAAATTTCATGGTCTGCAGAATAAACTTTGTTGTAAAAGGGTGAATTTTAGTTTTTTCTTGTTGTTCAAATCGAATTTCAGGATTCAAGAATTGCCTTTTTTTCTTGTGAAATGTTGAATCCCATCACCAGAGTAAACAAGTCTTTTTTAAAACAGTGAACTGTTCTAAGGTTAACTATGATTAAGGTTAATCTCTTCAGAACAACCTAATATTGTGTCTAATCCTGCTGAATTCAGCTTGCTTGGCAGGAATGAATTTTCCAATTCAGATAGTTAGGAAGCTGTATCTGTCATGAAACCCAAGGTAGAGTGTTCTTGCAGTGTAAAATGGGATCTTAGGAGATTTCTAGTCTGGGGAAACTGGGTTTATCCTTAAGTAACTGAAAACTGGTGTGTGCGCTAAATAATCCTAGGAATACATTTCTTTTGATAACGTTGCCTTCTGAAGAACTGATAAGTCTTATTGTGTTTGCAGATGAGTGGTAGGATATGTAAGTAAAATGAAACTAAGGGGTAATAAAGTATTCTCTTTCTCCTTTACAGTGAAGTTCTCAAAACCCAAACAAAACTGCTGCTGCTATAAAGTGTTGAGTATTGAGTTATTAAGGGAAACAAGGTAGATTGAAGCACCATGAGAAGTCTGAAATAGAAATGTTTTTTTCAGGCTTTTTTTTTTCATTTCTTATACAGTTTGCTGATGTCTACTGTGTTCGTTCCTTCACTATTAATTGGAAAAGTTTTTTGATGTTCCTTTTTCTCTTTTACATTTCTTTTCAAAGTTTGTTAGGGAGAAATAGGTGTAATCCATAACTTTCACTTCAAACTGCTGTTCCAGAAGGTTCAAACAATCGAGGGGATTGTAAGTTTTGACAAATGTGCTTCAAAACCAAACAATGTTTGATTTAAACCTAGTAATTCACATTTTACTTCTGGGGCTGCTTTAGGACAGTTGGGAAAGGAAGATAAACATGAAATTGAAATTTTGTTTGAAAACTTATTCTTTGCCGAAGCAATTTTTTAAATATTACTGAAACTAGAAAATAATAAATTAATTATTAAAAGGTGTTGTGTTGTAAAGTCATGTCTGTTCTGTGTACTATCCAACTTCCCTGAATAAGCACAAATGGATTTTTTTGGACCAAGCTGCACTTTTTGGGTATCTTTTGATAAAAACACATATCCATTAAATTTAGTAGTTTGTTACTGGTATTTATTTAAAGATATAAGAATTACTGTGCCATGCAAGTTTAATAGTTCCACTAGTTGATCTACAATAGGCAGGATCAGATGTTTCAGAGAAAGATATAAAAAATGTGGAAACTGTCAAATATAGAATAACCGTTCCAGACAGGAAGCTTTTCTAATGTTACTCACAGTCAACCACTTGGCAGAAGAGTTTCAAATTTTGGGTGGAAAGAAAGTTTAGTCCCTTAGTCTTGTCTTACTACTTTTCCTTCCCAAGCATGCTGGCTGGAGAAAAGCATACTTGCTCTGTTCTGAGATGAGCTGTTCTCAAAAAGTGTGCGTATGTAAATTTCTACATTCCTAATCTGTATTGTATCGTTAAGGTGCATATTGAAACCCAGTGGTCAGTAGTGTTGAACCTGTTATGCACTGTGCAACCTTTTGAGGAAACACTTAAAATACTTCCTGTTAACAGAATTAAAATAATGCAGTGACGTATCTGCATATTCATACAGAAACAGAAACACTTGCAGTATTTATGCTCAGTGGTTGGTTGTTTCCTTGGTCAGGGTGTGTGGAGAGTAGGGAAAGATTGCTGCTGGTTTTGGGTTTTGCTAAATATAATCACAGTCAAAGATACGCTCATACTGATGAAGGTATATTTGTACTAAAGCAAGTAATTTTCCTATGCTATCTTCTTTGACTCTAAGATGCAGTTAGCCAAAATGATTCCTCTGTTTTTAAAGGCTTATTGTAACTGGTTTATTTCAGAACCTCTGGAATATCAATATTCTTGATCTAAATTTATTTTTTTTCTATATAGTGATGAACGCTACATTTTGTGATTATTATTTATTTTCTTTCAAAGGATGATTTCGAGGTGAAATCTGAGGAGTGCACCAGTGTCATCCAACAACTTGAGCAAACAATTGAGGATCTGAGGACTAAAATTGCAGAACTAGAGAAACAGTTCCCTGCTGCAGAGGTACAGACTGTCAGAAGGGAACAGGAAAATGAGCACACACATATAGCCTGCAAGGAACTTGGCAGTGTGATTCTTCAAACAAATGGAGAGAAGACCCTACCCAGAACTGTGTCACAAGCAAGATCTGTACAAACGTCACCAACAGAGGATTATTTAACACACACAATGCCTTCAGCCAATGCACTGCCACAGCCAACCCCACCACTGCACTTAGAAGGGGGTAAAAGTGAAAGGCCAACTGAGAAAATGCCAGCCCTAGAACAACAGCCCACATTTTGTTCTGAAATGTTAATTCTGTCACCGAAGTTAATCTCAGTGCCAGTGGATGCAAGCCAATCTGTAGAGAGCATGACACAGTCACCTCTTCCAGGACCCAAAGTTAATTTGTCCTTTGCAGTAGAAGGAGAGACTGAATTGCCAGCTTCCCATCCACCTCCAAGTACTGCGGCTGTAACTTGTAGTGAACATTCTCCTTCTTTGCCTCCTGAGCCCACATGTAGCATTCCCCCATCGCTACCAGCCACTGAACTAACTGTTCCCCTACGTGGAGACCATAGCCCTTCCCCTGCCACTCCCTTGCCTATGACAGGAATACCACCCCCACCACCTCTACCCAGCTCAGGACTCCCTCCTTCTGCTAGCTCAGCAGTGCCATATCTGGACCACTCTTCGCCAGGCATTATGATGCCACCACCCCCTCCTCCTCCTCCTCCACTTTTGCCAAGTGGGGAAATACAGATACTACCTCCAGCCCCTCCTCTCCCATGTGCTGGAGTCCCACCACCACCACCCCCACCACCTTTGCCTGGAGCTGGAGTCTTACCCCCTCTGCCCAGCTGGAGTACTCAGCCTCCCCCTCCACCACCACCTTTTCCTGTGACTGGTTTCCCTCCCCCACCTCCTCCTCTGCCTGGCCTGGGAATCCCAACCCCACCCCCTCCTCCTCCTCCCCCACCACCTCTGCCTGGTGCAGGTGTCCTCCCGCCACCTCCCCCACCACCTCTGCCTGGTGCAGGTGTCCTCCCGCCACCTCCCCCACCACCTCTGCCTGGTGCAGGTGTCCCCCCGCCACCTCTCCCACCACCTCTGCCTGGTGCAGGTGTCCCCCCGCCACCTCCCCCACCACCTCTGCCTGGTGCAGGTGTCCCCCCGCCACCTCCTCCACCACCTTTGCCTGGTGCAGGTGTTCCCCCGCCACCTCCTCCACCACCTTTGCCTGGTGCAGGTGTCCCCCCACCACCTCCTCCACCACCTCTTCCTGGTGCAGGTGTCCCTCCACCACCCCCTCCTTTGCCTGGGTTGGGGATGCCTCCCCCAGCCCCACCACCTTTGCCTGGAGAAGCACCACCCCTTCCAGTGCCAGCACAGGGCAACACCTACCCAGCAGCCCCACAGGTCTGTGGATTTCTTCCTCCTCTATTACCATCTGGTTTATTTGCAATGGGGATGAATCAGGAGAAAGGGAGCAGAAAGCATGTGATAGAACCTTCTCGGCCAATGAAGCCTCTTTACTGGACAAGAATTCAGCTCCACAGTAAAAGGTAAGTCATAGAGTTGTGAAGAGTGTGATGTTTTCACTTTATGGCTGACCCTGGTAATGTCATATGTTATGAGCAAAAGTCTTTATTTACTTCTAGGCGGGTCTTTGAGAGAACCTTGGTGCAAACAGGATTTTATTTGTGGTTGGATATGTAAATTGATGCTAGTTTTAATTAAAGTGCACAGACTGAGTAATTTTGTTTGCACTTTAAAGCTCTTTGAGGGTAGCGTTCTCAGCTGTCCTTTAGAGTTATATACCATGCATTTATCAGAGAGACAGGGGTGACTGTGTGCCACAAGGTGTTCTCTGGGATGGTTCTTAAAATGTCATATTTGTGCTTTCTCTCAACCTTCAAGATAACATTGGTCTCTCTCTGGAGTAGCAGAAAAGTTTTGGTAGTGTGTTCCCTCTAGATGAATAGATGCTAAACAAAACTTATCCTTCTCTTTCCATTCTCTAGTGACTGAGAAATCCTTTTTATTCACCTTACATTCAACAGGCAAATTCAAAATGCAATTTGTTTGCATGGCAGCATAGATCTATTCTGGTAGCCTATACTTAGATATTATTTGGCAATACTCGTTTTTTGGTTGTTGATGTTTTTTGTTTGTTTGTAAACCATCATTCTTGGTTGTGGAAAGAAGCTTCTTTATTGATCTTTTCTTTGTGTCCGAGTACTGATTGTAAAACCCTTCTGCTGTTCTCCAATGATGAATTTCCTCTTTTCAAGCTCTTGCCACTGTCACGCAGGTGGTCTGCAGATAACTGTCTATTTCTACTTCTTTTTGTGTCCATGTCTCTATGTTTTGTAGCCTATATACAGCATATTTGTATTCCTCTCTATGTAATGTGGGTGAATATAAATGAGCTTTACTATTATGGTATGTAAGCAAAGAAGCAAACAAATATGGGGCAGAATTAACAGTATACCTTACCAAAATGCTGCTAGTAGAAGTTAGGCAAAAACTTTTACATTGCTGCTATTTTATTTTTTTCATTCCTCCATTTATGACCTTATTTAGTTTGACATTGCCCTACATAGGTCTTTTGCTTAACTTTAGAGATTCTAGTGCTTCACTTGTGTGGGAAAAAATTGAAGAGCCTTCCATAGATTATCATGAGTTTGAAGAACTGTTTTCTAAAACAGCTGTTAAAGAGAGGAAGAAACCCATTTCGGACACCATTACAAAAACAAAGACTAAACAAGTGAGTACTCATTTAACTTTAGATCTTTTCTAGGCTGTTTTTATGTAAAGACAGATTTTTTGCATGCAGCTGGGAATTTTGCCTAGTGTGAAACAGTTACCATGTATGTAGAAATATAAGAGAATAAGTGAATGTAGGATGGGTTTCAAAGCTTTATGTGTTAAAGACTGAGATTTCATAAAATATTTTTCAAGTATGCCTTTTCTTTTAAAAAAAGTCTTTGCTTTATCCGCTTTAAAATTAACAAAAAATAAAACTAAAATAACTAGGTGCGTATATGATGCTTTGAAATTGACTGGGCATGTGCAATGAGTGCTATATAAATTATTTTGATTAATTTTATAAATTTGAGTTGCATATGAATTACCATGACTTTGGAGAAAATTTATATTTTTGGAATCTAAGTCCTAATGTTACACCAATCATAACAGTTGTAGGTTTGTGCTGTGTTTATAAATATAATGAATATGAATTTTATGCATACAATAATTGTCAAACACAGTTGGGAAAATCCAACATTAATTAAACTTTTTTCCTGAAATGGAATGGTGTACAATAAAAATAACAAATGTTTTTAAATGTAGAAGCTCCAAGCCTGGGGTAAGTGAATTGAATCTGAATATTTACCTGATTATAGAGTTGCAATCTTGGTATCTGTGTGAAAATCAAATCAGTTGTGGCATGATAATAAATTTGCTATTAAAACTTCAGACTTGAGAGGAGATAGTTCTTATTTCTTCTTTTATGTCATCTTCACATTCCACCCTCAGTTTAAGACTAGGCTGTTCTGTCCATCATATTTTAACATACAGGTTAACACTAATAAAAGACATTTTTCCATGCTGGATGTACAGTGGGTCTCTGAAAAGCTTCCATGCAGTAGATTTCATGTTTGAATATGATCTCTTCACCTAGTAATTCTGGAGATCTTGCTCCCACAGACGCTTTTCAATCAACAATATAAATGTGCAGGCACGTATTACTGTGCTGGCAAACTGCTGTAGGCAACAGAACTGGTAGTGAAGTTAGGATGATTATCCCAAGGTGTTGGATAAAACCTTCATTTGGATGGGTGGGAATGGTAACGCATTCACACATTTGTGGCATTTCATCTTGTTACCTGTGTGGTGCACTAAGCTGTACTAACTGGGATGGGAAGATAACAAGGTGCTGATACTTACTTGCTGTTCTGCAATAAATCTCTGAAATGCAAGACCTTCAGTCTTCCTCCTTCCATCTAGAAAAAAAAAAAAAAATTAAGGGTTATTCTTAGCCAAAATAGTTTGATGTTTATTTAATTAAAAAGGGAGTGCAAAGGTATACCTGATGCTTTGTCTGTGACCGGTTGGTCCATTCAGATTTCATGAGGTTTGGTGATATGAATCTCTAAGCAGAATAATAATAATGACTGTTTAAATCTGTAACCTAAACAGTGGTTAAAGACAGTAATTAAGAACCCCACATGTGGCTTTTAATACTTAAGCGTATTTATTTTTCTTGCAATAACAGAAATTTAAGTTATGTTGTCAGTAAGTAAATAAAATGTAGATAAAACTAAATGAAAATAACATATTGTTCTTAACATATTTGACAACAAAAAGTTGTTTGTGACAGATATTTCCATGCAGAAGTTTAAAGTAATCTAAGTAGATGTCATAATCTAGAACGAACATTCCTGTGGGCCACTTAGATTGACAGAATAGAACCCTCTGTGTGATAGAACCTTCTGGTGATCAAATGTACTGCTCTTCAAAATATAGAAATTGCCTAATGGAGGAGTCTGACTTGTTAACCTGTAGTATATGGGAGGAAAATAGGAACTAAACAGATAATCATGGGCTTTAAGAAGAAATACAGTTGGAGCTATCATTTATTGCAGATGTCAAAGTTAAATGTTTATGTGTACGAATCTAGTTTGGGCTTTTCACAGTTTTGACCTGGGACAATTGAAGTAGAACGGCTTCATGTATGTTTTCCATGAATACCCTCTCGCAATTTAGTATGCAGGCCTTTATTTTTTAAATTCTCTTCATTTATACCACAGTAAACACTTGGATAATGAAGTCCATCCATGTTTAGCCAGAGAAATGGTTATCTGGGGAAAGCATGGCTGTAATTCCAAAAGTATGTTTTTATAAGAAGCACCAAGTACTGTTTAAGTGGTTACTGGCTTACATGGCCTCTATGATAGTTACGGGTGTTGTAAAGATCTTACAAATGGTGTTTCTGTAGTGATTTTTACAGGGACATGTTATGCAAAGCAGATGTGTTCTGTCACCTGTTGAGCTATGGAGCAGTGCTGTACAGAACAGAACAGGGACCCTCGCAGCTCACTCTGCTGCTTTCAAGAAAAGTTCTAGTCTGGCACTCGGTTTTCTTCCTTGTGTTGACGTTTGGGTATGCTAAGCAGATAAATTGCTTGGAAGGATTGGATGTAAAATACTAGCTACACTGGAAATAGCAGTCAGGAAAAAGATGCCCAGATAACCTTCAAATGCATAAACTATTTGGTACTTTATGTAAATACCTGATTTTAATAAAACAGTAGTTTTATTCTAAGTTGATATAGATGTGTATTTACAGAGGAAGCTATGTACCAGAGGTGGGAGAGGGTGGGTGAGAGTGTGAATTCTAGATAATTTGAAGAAAGATTTGATAGTTTCGGCATGTTTTAGTGGGTGAAAGATTAATTATTTTGGAGTACCCTGCTGTTCTGCACACAGAGCTAACTATATTATATACCTTAGAGTCTATGCATATGTATGTTTGTGTGAGAATATAGATATGTATAATATAATTATATCTGAGTGGTGACTCCTTTTTAAATGGCAAAATTATCAATAATGTTATGGGTTGTTTGGGTTTTCTTTTTTCTTTTTTTTTGAGCAAAGGTCTGAGTTAATTCCACCCTATCCAAATATTGGTTCTTCTTGGCATGTTCATCTGCAAATAACTTAATACAATATAAAGAATTCTTTAAAAAAAAGTGGATATTGCATCTAGCACTGAATTGGACGGCCACATTAAAATCCATTCCAGAACTTTAAAGAAAAGGGAAAAAATGAAGTGTTAATATTTATTTGTGAATGCAACTGATTTACTGGTACAGTCTCTCATTAGGTGCTACAACAAAAGCTGTGATTTATTTTGCTCTGTTAATACATATATGTCAAATTCACAGCTGCTATAAATGTGTGCAAGCTCAGTCAATGAGAATGCCTACTAAATCTTCAAAGAAAGTCCTTTATGGGCTATATTATAGGTGGGGCTGCTATTGCTACCTATTAAAGCAGTCTGGCTTTCATTATAAGTCCCTGTTGTTATAACTATGCCAAAATTTAGCTCTTCAGGCTGCAAGGTTTGTTGGATTGCTCCCTTCACCCTGCAATACAATACACATTGGATGTCTCCGTCATTTTACCAATGTTAAGAAAGAAAATGAAAGTCTGGTTCTGTTCATGGCCACGTAGTTTCATACACCTGAAATATGGAAAAAAATATCAGATACATGTCCTGTTAGCTGTGTAAATAGTTTCTTATATTTTGCCACTCTACAGGCTATATCTTGGTTCCTATTTTGCTCAGGAGAGACTTGAGATAGAATTCTGAGAATTTATTCATAGTCTTGTACTGTAGGGCTGGAAAATGAGGGGCCAATAGAAAATGGGCAAAGGAAGATTAAGATTACCAACTGGAGAGTGAATGAAGGATTGAGGAGTTCTGACAGGTGGAAATACCTGGAGCATAATAGGTCTGATCCTGTATCACCTGTTATTCTGTCCAATGTAATTAATCTCAGAAACTAGTTGTGAGAGTGGGATATTCTTGACCTAGGTGTTCTGTCAGAAAATAGTAGATCTCATCACACCTACAGCGTCTGAACTAAGCAAAGAGTGAAAATTGGCTTTTGGAGTGCCTTGTTCACCCACACTGTGTAGCTATAATACTAGTTCTGCTTACATGGCTGGACAGTATTTTTCATATAACCCTTTTCATAGCTAGCATGAACTGTGTTGAATGAGCACATTTCATAAGGATTATTTGGGAAATGAACCTGTTGCCTGAGTAAAAGACAAAAAAATCTTTCTCAGTTGTTGCAGCACTTAAGAAATATGTAATTAGAGAAGCCAAAGAAAATGTGTAGCCTTATGATTAAGGCCACATAATCAAGTATGATGGTAAACATAACATTAAAGACTTACATGGGGAATGTTGGCCAGTGAGCAATGTAGGGATTCAGTGGAAAAAATGATATGTGCTTAGAAAATCTTGATATCACTGTCTGCATAATAAGTATAGAGCAGGGGCTGTGCTGTCTTGCATAGACAGCTTTCCTAGCTTTTGAACAGTCATATTAGAAGCCTTACTGATAATCCTCTTAACTGTATTTTTGGAAAATAATATACATGTAACCACAATGAACTTTTCTTCAAGAGCAGACCATGTGTTCGTAATCTATCATGTAAACGAAATAAAAATGTTAAAGATATTCTCGTATGGATAGTCCACCATTAATCTACTGGCATTAAGATTTTAATCTTCCCCATCTACTCCAAAAAATAAATAATAGGCTACTAAAGTTTCATTTTGATTCAATCTCCTTGGATGCAAACAAGATATATCAATAAAACTGTTCAGTTAATTATTTCAGCATTTTTGAGTTTAAGTTGAACATAAAGAGGTATAGTAATAGAATACCTTAAAGATAAAATGCCATGTAAAATATGTATAAATTGGTAAATAAGGTAAATGTCATATTGAGTTAGCAGATAAAAGATAATACATGTTTGTTCATTAACAAGGAATGCCATAAAGGGAAAAATAATTTTCTGACAAGGAGGATTTATTCCCTCTACAAACAGTGGAGGCACTGTCTTAAGTTGCTTTCTGTATCCATGCTTGTTGCTCTATTACCTGTGTCAATGACACAATCATTTGCTGTGATTTTATGTACTCACCAGAGATATATTTGGCTTCTGATGTCCCCACAGAGAGTGATTGTAGAGGATTTAACTGAGGCATTGTTTTTATTTCTGCAACCAAATAATTAACAATGTCATGAAGTTATTTATGAAATAACTTATTTTGCTTGTCAGAATAATTTCTTTTATTGATTTCTGGTTTTGCTACTCATTCTCTTCTTTATATAGTTTATGGCATGTTTTGTTATTATATTATTTGTTTTGTGGCTGTCTACAAAGTTCTCTTTGTTGCAAACACAATTTTACCTGACTGCATCTTTAAATCAAATATCCTTACCTGTCCACATTTCCCAAGTTTGTTCTCTATTAATACATGCATTTCTCGTTCTTGTTTCCTTCCTGCTTTCTTTTAATCGGATCGTATATTTGCAAGTTTAAAAACAAACACTCAAGCTTATGACAAACTTGCAATCTCATCTTGTGAGTCGAGAGCTCTGATTTCTCTATTTTGTACATGTATTCTCCCTAGCACTGAAAGTTTCTGCTGATATAATGTCCTAGTGCTGCTTAAAGTTTCTGTATGGATGTGTAAGGTTATGTTCATTTATTAACCATGGGAGCCACGTAGTGTGCCTTACAATAGTGGTGTTGTGTTTATGTTCTGGAAGACTTTTGCAGGGGAGGATCTTACTGAAAATTTGCTTGAATAAAGAGAAAAATAGGCTTTGGGTTGGATTGAGTGAGTTGCGGCTGTTTTAAGAAACTTAAAACTCCATATAACTTCAAAAGTCCCTGAATACTGTGTTCAGTTCTGGGCCCCTCACCACAAGAAGGATGTTGAGGCTCTGGAGCGAATCCAGAGAAGAGCAATGAAGCTGGTGAACGGGCTGGAGAACAGACCCTATGAGGAGCGGCTGAGAGAGCTGGGGTTGTTTAGCCTAGAGAAGAGGAGGCTGAGAGGAGACCTCATTACTCTCTACAAGTACCTGAAAGGAGGTTATAGAGAGGAGGGAGCTGGCCTCTTCTCCCAAGTGACAGGGGACAGGACAAGAGGGAATGGCCTCAAACTCCGCCAGGGGAGATTTAGGTTGGAGATTAGGAGGAAGTTTTTCACACAGAGGGTCATTGGGCATTGGAACAGGCTGCCCAGGGAGGTGGTTGATTCACCTTCCCTGGAGGTGTTTAAGGCACGGGTGGATGAGGTCCTGAGGGACATGGCTTAGTGTTTGATAGGAATGGTTGGACTCAATGATTGATGGGGTTCTTCCAACCTGGTTGTTCTATGATTCTTTGATTCTATGATATCTAAAAAGCATAACCCAGATCTTGAATTGCAGTAGAAAGATAGCTGCCACCATGGGCTGTGTACAATTCTTGCTGTAACTGACACGGCTGAGTAGAGGTATCTTAGTTACAGCCATCTTTCTAGAGAGGTTGACGGTCTTGCATTTGAATAGCCAGTAGTTCTACACCTTGCAAATACTTTCTTCTCCAATCTGTCCATGGTGTGTGCTTCTGACACTCAGTGCAAGAACTCAGTGCAGTGGATGCTGTAGTGATGGATTATATTGAGGGAGGAAGAAAGGAAAAAGATACAGAGACAGCAATACACATTGCATCTCTCATATCTCTGTCCATATTGATTTCACTAAAGGGGCAAGAAGCAACATATTTTAGTACAGTAGGTTTTTAATCTGATCAAGAAAACTTAAAAAGCTTCAGAATTAGATGTGCGTATGGATTGAATGTTTCACCTCAAAATTAGTTTAATAGTGTGGTTGTGAATATTTAGTAAAGAAATCACTGTCTAACTTAAGTGTGAATGTACTTGCCTGTATTTTTATGAGATTCTGTCTGACTTAAAAGTTAAACAGATTTTTACTGTCAGTGTGAAATTCAAGGTTTTAAGATTAAATTATTTTTTCATTTGTAGATAAGTATGAAAATCTTCTAGGTGATAGAAGTAGTGATTTTGCAGATTTTTCCTTATGGCTGTATTTTGCTACTTGGTTCTGACTTCATTACAAACAGATCAAAAAATCTATTACATTCATTTGGAGTAGCTACAGTGAATGGAGTCATACTCTTTACTCTAACTGTATGTCCCCCTTAAAAGGCGGGAACACTAAAGCTTTTACAGCATGGGAATTTTCTTTGTTTGTTGGTATCTCCTGCCAGATATTGCATAGCATTCTCACTTTTCTTTTGAAGTTTTTTGATTTGGGGAGGAATTTCTGCATTCTTCACTCTTTCCTAAGTAACACCCTTCCATGTCTGCCTCCCTGATGTGATATGACAACTTTTTGTAAAATAATTAAGACTGTTAATATCAAGTATATATAAGTAGTACAAGAGTATTTTGCAAGAGTTTGCAAAGTAATAAGTAATACAAGAGTAATTGAAGAGTTTGTAAAATAAATGTATGGGATTGGATGGCTAACTTGAGTACATGGAGACAAGATTTTTTTCATAGTGGTTGGGCTGAAAACTTGCAAAACCCACCTGCTGAGTGTGCTGCAGACTGTGCATGAAAATTCTGACTTTCTTACAGAGTTTCTAAGGATATTTTATGTTTGCAGGTTTTATTTATTTTGTTGTCTGAACATTCACTTGTATTACCAAGCCACATATTGACATATACAAACATAAGATCTGAAAATATTGAGACTAAACTTTAGGAATCATGGTCCTTTAGCTGATGAAAGGAGGAGTAACTATAATTGAGGTACATTACAATGTGCTAAAGAGTCAAAGTAGAGCTTTAGGTGTGGCAAAATCCTTTTGGCCTATTTTTAAACTAAAGAATTCAAACATTGCTATTTATCTTCATTCACTACTTCCGTCCTTAAAATTAGAATATTCTTATTCATTTTACTATTGTCAGTCTCCTGCTGAGGAACACAATCGTTTTTGACCTATTACTGGATATGCCAATCTATGAAATCTATGTAATTTTTTCAAGTGAAGTAATGAGTAAAGAATATTAACTTTGGTAGCAATCTCTTTGTAGATTACTTCTACAGTAATAGTTTTATGATATTCATTTCAAACAATCTTATTTTAGTGATAAAACAGTATAAAAGGGCATGAACTGTTTAGCATCCATATTGTTAAAAGCTTTTGTTTATGAAAGCACAGTAGGGTAATAGATAAAATGAATGAAAAGTAAATATTATTTTTAATCTCGACTCTGAAGTGTAAAGTTACAGCATCCACAATCTGGCAGACAAGACTGCTTGGCTGCACTGATTTTTGTAACATGTCAACAACTTCCATCTATAGAAATATATAAAAAAGATCATTTTGAATCTCTAGGTATCTCCTTATAGATTATAAGAATCCAAACCAGTTAGTTTGCAGACAGGATTCCAAGTCTGATTAGGGTAGGAGACAGGCAGGTGCTCAAAATTACACTCTATGATTGAAGTTCTGTGGTAAAAGCTGAGTTCAGTTAAACCATTATGTTAGACAGCTAGCACTGTGTATGAATTTGGGGGATGGTGCTGGTGGTGCTTTTGTTTTTATAAGCATTAAGTAGAAATGTTTGATTTCATGTTGTACCAAAATGTCCTCACTACTTGAAGCAATACCTGTTCCCTCTCACAATTTCCATTACTAACCAGAAGTCATTTCTGGATTTACCTTTAGGAAAAAACAAACAAAAAACCACACAAAACCTCCACTTGTAAAAGCATGACACAATTCTCTTATATCTGTTGGAAGACAAACATATATTTGCCTAAGGTATGATGGGTCTAGTTCTGTGATTGCCAGTTTTACATTCAGAGTATGCTTGAATCTGCCTAGTGAGAAGATGACTACGTTGCTGCCCTTGTTACTGCCTTTCAACATCATGTTTAGAACTCTAGGGTTTCTGCATCCTCTCTGCACAGTTACAAGCTATAGGCCTTTGTAGACTGGAGTCTCCTGCATCTGACCTTTTGTAATGTGCAGTAGTTTTTCTTAAACAGTGAAAGTCTTGAGATAATTTTGCTTAATGCTGCCAGTCAAAATGAGAACCAGAAAGCAAGTCATTGAAAAATTCCATGTATTAACTAAATATTATTCTGGGGAAAGAGAATCTTTGTATTTTTGCTTCAGGGTCTCATCAAACATGTGCTTTTCATTACCTTTCACTAAATATCTCTTTTGCTGGTTTTGCTTGTGTTAAACAATCGGGAACAAATTTGGCATGTAGTTTGTTTACTGCTTAACAATGAGGACCACTCAACAATTGGAAAGTTTGTCCTAGACTTCAGGCTGCAGATAATATCTCTAGCTTCCTTTTTTATTTATTTTTTTAAAAATTTTGTTTAAAGCAAAGTTCCAAAATCCAAACTAAAAAGGAGCTGTGTATTGTGTCTGAGGCTTTAGATCTTGTAGAGATTGGATTTATCAACCTTTTGTTGTTCCGCCTTTAAATGGCGTCACTTGTCTGTAGCCTGTAGGCCCAGACTATGCAACTGATTTATTTTTATTGTTTTATTTTTAAATATGGGAATCACTTTAGGCACTTATGCTAATATTCATGTTTTCTGAATTAGTGTTGTATTGTTACAGGGCTTCTATTGGAGGAAACCATAGTAGTCATGGAATTGACTGAAATGAGAATAAAATGCATAATAAAGATTAGTGCAAATGTTGGAATAAAATATACATTTTAAATAAATCCAGAGAAAACTGGTAGCTGATACATAGAAATGTTTTATCTGTTACTGTTTTGCAGCCATTCACCTGACTCTTCCAATCTTTGGTCATGTTTATTATGCCTCCTAAGTAATTGTGTTCTAACCTGCATCATAACCACATAGTTAATTTATTTGAGTTGGGCTTTTTTTTCTCTAGTGATGATTCCTTGCTGTATTTGTAGACCTGATCTTAGTAACACTTTGAGCTTTAGATTGCCGATGGGTGGTATAAACGGCAATTCACAGTTTGAAATGAATATAGTAGTATATGGGTGCTGACACCATTAAAAGTAGGTCTGAGAACATACTCCAGCTCATTCCTTGCTCTTTGTGTCTCCAAGAGAGAACAATGTAGTTCTGTTTCTTTTGGAAAGGTCAGGTTGTTGACCCTTTCTTGGTCCTAGGTACATGCACAACTGACTGCAGTTGTGACATTGTTCTGGGAAAGATCATTTAACAGAGCTATTTTATACCTATTTTTCTTCTTTTCTTTTTTTTACTTATGATCAACACGGTAACCAACATCAGTTCCATTTCTACTTAATTTTTTTAGAATATGAGTGACAAGAAATGTATGCACTTTGTGTGACAATCGTTATTTCGTTATAGGACTTCTGGAATGGAATTGCATTAATTTTTAATTAACATTTTTGTCAGATTTTGGGTTCATTTTCTTGTTCAAAAGAAAGACAAAACATTACTCCCTCTACCTGTCGATGACAGTAGTAAGCTCAAGTTACGCTGTTATTATAAGATGTTTCAGACTTGAGCAAAAGCACTAATAGTGGGGTCTGGAACTGATTTCTTCTGTACTGAATTCAGTCTTGTAGGTGTTGTTAGAGTGGACAGCCGTAAGGGCAAGTTTTTGAACTTTTAAAATATAAAATACTACATTGTTCCTTTCTGTTGCTCATGTCTTTTCTGCAAGTATGGTTTGTTAGTAACACTAATTAAAGAGTTTCTCTTCTTATTGAAAATTACCCACTTTTTTTTTTTCTAATAGACTGCAAGATGCTTGTTTAGTGGTTATTAGAGAATTACATTTCAATGTAGTTGTAAGAAAGACTTGATCCATACCTCTATAACCAAGATCTATTTTATTTTGTAAATGTTTTGTAGCTACAAAGAGTTGAATAGATAATGCTTTTTTTCTACAACCAGAAAATCTCATATGATTTGTCCCAGTTCTATCTCAGTTCCAGCCTTAAATGAGATCCTTCTTCCATTTTAAAAACTTTTCAAGTAATTATAGCCTGTTAGGAGGCTAGTGTGAGCTATCTCAATTATATTTTTTGAATTGTGGATGTATGAGTTTTCCCTTTGAATTCAGAAAATATGACTATTGTATCCTATTTCAATTAATTTCACTTCAATTTTTAATTCCTATTATTAATAAATTATGTAGGTTAGGTAATTGCATAGGAATTTCTTGCTAATTTCTGACAGATTACATCAATAACTATGCCTTGAATTTAGGTCATCAACCTTGTGAACAATTGTTATGAAGCATTTAGATTCTAATGGTAAACTTTTTTATTTCATGAGCAGTATTGTCTATTTTCACTTCACTGAAACTAGTTAGGAATCTGTGAGGAAAGTAGGATGAAATAATTTCTAAACCAATGGTTATGAAGGTCTAAGGGGGAAAAAATTAATAGAACAAATGGACAGCCAGCCACATCCTTGGAAAACCTATACTGCAAGCATTGTGACTTCCTCACTAAGCAGTCCTAGTGGTAGAGTTGTGGGTCAGTTTTACTACTTCTCTTGGTTTGCTCCTTAAACATCAACATACAAACCTATGCCTGAAAGCTTGAGTGAATCAATGTTGGCCACAGGGCAAACATCTTGTGAGTACTTTCACAATTTTTTTTAAGATGTCAAGTTGACCATGACATTCTTTATTCTGGCTAAATTAAGTGTACTTTTTCTAATCTCATTTCTACTAACTAATTTATAAATAATTTTACCAATGGTGCCCTAAGTGATACAACACCTTTGTGCTAAGAGCGGAACTGTAAAACTTGAAAAAAATCTGTATGCTTCATGACTGGAATGTAAAAAGAACTTGAACATTCCTTCCTAATTACGTGCCTTTTCTTCTTTCCTTCAAGTGATACACAAAGGTTTTCTTCGATGTGCTTTGTACAGTGTAAAACTCAGCAATCTGAATACATTAAATATTAACCTCTTTCATCGTTGTAATGGCTATAGCCCTACATTGAAAAAGGTTTAGTCTAGAATCATGTAGTTTTATAAATCATGGTCCTTTCCTGGCATTGCTTGCTTCTCATTTCAATGATATAAAATGTACAGTAACTTGAATTCAAACAGCTGAGAGCCGTGTGGAAGACAGTCTGTGAATTACTCATTGCTTTATTGTTTATGAAGTAAATATGTATGAAAATGTATTTTAGTCGCTAATTTTAACCCCCTAAAGCAAGATGTTTTGATGACTTGATTTTTTTTGTTTATTTTAAAAACAAGAAACCTTTGAGACTTTTTATATACCCTAAAAGTGATCAAAGAGAATCCCAGTATGTACATGGTTATTTTGCTTTATAAATAAAATTCATATTGGTGCCTACTACGTCAGACATTCAAATAAAATATAAATTCTCACAGTTTTAGCTTACTTCAAAGATGGAAATCCTTGTGTGGTTTTGGAAACCAAAGCAATTCCAAGACAGGCACAGTTGGTTTGTTTCATATATGACAGCACGTTTCATACACTTAGTAATATCAGTGTGAAGTTGAAAGTGAGCATCCTAGTAAAGGAGGAAGTCTAAGAGAACTTTATAGTGGTTCTTTTAGGACAAAGATTCAACTAGATGATATAGTTAGTTACAGTTGTGCTGGACTTATGCAGCAGGAGTAAACTCAAATAATAAAATTATTCATTTTTAGATGTATATGTAGACTACCAGATACTATTTCTTGAATTTGTCATTAGAACTATCATATGTCTTGTATATTTTCAGGCAAATTAATACTAATAGTTGGATTTCTTTTGACAGGTTGTCAAGCTGTTAAGTAACAAAAGATCTCAAGCTGTTGGAATATTAATGTCTAGCCTTCATTTAGACATGAAGGACATTCAGCATGGTAAGTGAAATAAGTGTTGTTGATTCTAGCTTAGATCACATCATTAATAATATGGAAATGCTAATTATTTCTTTGTTTTGATATGCAAAATAAATTCATGAGGGCTTTTTACACTCTATTTTTCTGAAAATTGCTTGTCCTGAGATTTATTTCCTCTTCCTAGCAATGTATTCCTTTGTAGTGTATAGAAAACAGAATTCTTTATTTGCAGAAATGGCATCTCCACTTTTTAGTATCAATTGTCTAAACCATAGACACTTAAATTTTTTCTTTCTGAGGATAAAAGTGTGATATGTTCTGTATTTTAATTCAGATAGCCCCAGGATATATCCAGAAAAACATGGATCACAACATTTAATTGATCTGGAATATAAAATTATCCCTATATTTGGTTTAGCACAAACTATCTAGTCTTTAATCTTCAACAGTATTTTTTTATGAGGGGAGATCATTTAGGTTAGCATGATGCCTTTCACATTTATGGCAAGAGACCGTAGTGCAAAAGGTGAAAAGTGGAATTGCATTTATGTACAGAGCATGCCTTATGTTTCCCAAAGGGTTTGGATAGGTTTGGCAGGTTGAATTATCTTGTGAAGTGTCAGCCTATCTGTTAAATAAGTATGATTTCAAGTATAACACAACATTTATAAATCTCAGGAACATCTAGTGAACTTTCTGGGCTTCAAATTTAGAGCCATGCATTCAGTTTACCATGATTTGCGGATTTTGTGAAATTATGCACAAATAGAACAAATTTCAGAGCACTCTGTCAGCTAGTGAGTAACTCTTAATCACAGTTTTAAGTTTTTATTGAACTGTTTTGATGGTTACTAGACTTCCTCAAGCTGAAGCACTTAAGATGGTAGTCATAGAGCTAGGCGCCAGTACTGGCGCCAAGAAGTACTTGGTATTTCCAAAGCTGGCAGATGTAGTTCAGTTAAGTCACACAGCAAAATCTGAAAACAATGATATGGTCCTTTCCTTCAGTCAAATATTCAACTTGGTTTCAGTCAATAATGAGAACCTTATGAACAAAGGAGTCCGCCTAACATCTGTGTCTGTGGTAAAGCCAACACAAGTTCATTGAAAATTTGCTTGCTTAACATGCAACACTAACAATAACATGGCATGATTGTCAGTAGTTGAAGGGGTCAAACAATATTATGCTTAACGTTTATCCTATTACGATATTAAGCACACATGATCATCTAAGCAGTGTGCCGATTTTAAGTATTCCTCTTTCAATAGCTGTTTTCTAAACCCCAAAGCTTTGCAAACAGAAATTTAGTAGTGTTCTTATTCTCTTGCTGTTCACAACTGATTGAAACATGAGAAATTTTTCT
Source organism: Coccyzus lansbergi (assembly GCA_033558105.1). Classification (NCBI taxonomy): domain Eukaryota; kingdom Metazoa; phylum Chordata; class Aves; order Cuculiformes; family Coccyzidae; genus Coccyzus; species Coccyzus lansbergi. The sequence goes on along the minus strand of JAUMJK010000211.1, from coordinate 1,049,961 downwards.
GATGGGGGAATTTCTGGAAATGGTTGGAAGAACTGGGTGTTAAAAAGGTTTTGATTTTTTCTTTTTTTTAAGAACATAGAATAGACATGGAGGAAAAGTGGCAAAGAGCAGGAATGAAATTTGCATGGTGGGGGCATGGAAAACAGAGATGAGATCTCACCAAGAAGTGTTTCTGGCATCAGTCACTCTCTGCAGAGTTCTCTGAGGGATCTAACCATAGAGCCTGTGGAGAAATTGTAGAATCACAAACCCAAGTAGTTAAGTTCACATTTATATATGCACTATTTTTACTTGCTCATTAAAAAGCAGTGGTTTTACATACTTTTGAGGTTTATACCTTACTGCTGCAACTTTATTATATTAACAAGAAGGCACTACTAAAAATTAAAACAATGTTAAAGAGTGCCTCTGTAAGTAAAATAGGCAGTTGACATATTTGTGTGACAATTACTACAGCAAAAAATGTGATCAGTGTTCTTTGTCCCTTGGCCCAGGATTTTAGTGGTGATTGTGAGGTTTTTGTGTTCAGTGGCACATATTGACCCATATCTCACTGATTACAAGACAACCAAACTTTTTCATAAATTTGAAAGTCAGTCAAATGAACCTCCCCCCCACCCCTGACAATGTGCAACACTAAGCAACTTTCTTGATAGATTTTCTTGTAAATATTTTCTGTGTTACATGTAAAGCATATCTGTGAGATAGTGTCCATGCAATTTAAAGAAGAATTGTAATTTTTTAAGCGTTTGTGGGGGTTTTTTTTGCTTTTTGGTTTTTTTTTGGTTTTGTTTTGTTTTGGTTTTTTAACCAGCCATATAAAGCAAGCAGGAAGAGAAAGAAAATTTCAGTGCATTGTGGTATTCAGTTTGTTTCTTGGTTTGCATGCGATTGTGTTTCATTTTTCTAACCGTTTGCACAAATTTCCAAGTATTTCATGAACAGAAGAGAAAAAAAATTGATGGGTATTAATTCACCTAATAACTTTAGGATTTCAGGTTTCAGTTAGTATTATGTTTGACTGAGCAGCTTAAAATAACCTGAAACCTGGCAAAATGTTATATTTAATGGCTCAAAAATTCTTTTCATTGCTTGGGTTTTTTGGTGTATTATTGCTTTTTAAGATACAAAATGATGGTGAAATATTGTCTGCAAGAAACAATCTTTAAAGAAAAGTTGTTTTGGAAAACTGAAAATCTGAATTATTGTTGATAGGCTGTTAATTTGTCTTGAATACTTAGCTACTTTTTTCAAGCATGTGTGATCAGATGGCATTTAACATTAGATCTCAGAATATTGTAATATGTGCTAAATAGCTTTCTTTGATGATTATATTCTTGTTAAGTGTCTACTTGTAGAATTGCATTTTTCTACTCCAAACTTAGAAATAGGTTTAGTTAAATAAACTCCCACGCCCTGGTTGCTTTTAAAATAATTTCATTGTGTGGAAGGAGTAGCTGTAATATGCAGAGTACAGTTATATACAGAACTCTAGTACATCTTTCTAGTAGTGATTTAAAGTAATGTAGGTTGATTTTTGTTGTTGTTATAGGTTGGGGTTTTTTTAGTAGATTATAATTGCTAACAGAAGTCCCAGCTATTTTATGCAGTCTAGGCTAGAACTGTAAGAAATGCTGGACTCTCTATTCGCAGTGTTATTTCACTATGTTATTAGTATGGAAATAATTCCACATCTCTTGGTTTCTTTGGTTTTACACAAGTTTTATTGATGTCTGTTTTTTACAATCATCTATCAACTATGCAAACACTTTATCCAGGCATTTTTCTTGTGTTTTTATTTTCACTACACTGCAAATATCTTCTGTTCAATATTATGTTCCCGCTGGAAATATAGCTGTATTTGGCTGTGTGATACAACCAGAGCTGGAGAAATGTCAAACAAGCACTTCTTACATATTCTTCCTTTATTGCTAAGATTTTCTTCCTAGGGAAAAGACTTTGATTTTAACAGTGGTCTTTTGGGCTTACTCTTAACATTTCAGAGAAGCAACTTGTGCTTAGATTAGAGATCAAACAAGATTCCAGTTAACTGTAAATAGTAATCTATGGTAAACACCCTATATGTGAATATATAATTGCACGTTAACCCTGTGTCTGCATTTAAGGGAATGTCTCCCTTAAATATCACTTTCTAATAAAGTTGTCTGTGATTACATGAAATGCAACAACTATATGAAACTGGAACTGTGTTGCAGACTATATCGTATTCAGGGCCTTCCCCTATCCCCCCTGCTTTTAAAGATAAAATATATCCTCTTCTATGTTTAAGCTTTTTATGGCTGTTAACAGCTGCAGGAAGAATAGCAAAAAAACTCTTTGCTGGGTGTGGAAAAATAGAAGTCAAAAAATGAACTGAAGATGTTAGGCAGAAGAAATGTAAATTTTGTATTTTATGCAGATAAATATTACATGTGCTACACAGATATATATATCTCTAGTATTTATATCCTAAATGGAAATCAATCTTTTTTTCACCAAATTCATCTTAGTCTGCCTTGTAAATGTTGAAAGTAGAAGCCTGGTAAAAGCAGCGGATGTAATTCTCTATCTTTTGAAGTTGTCTGTAATCTTTTCCATTTCTGCAAATTTCTCCTAACAGAGTTTATAATTTCAGTCACTGTTACCTCTGGCATGACTATAATACTTCAACTGTATTTCTGTAATGTTTTGCATAGCAACTTGTGGTTGCCCTGGGTCTGCTGGAAGTAGTTTGGAGATGTCTACCTCTGAATTTTGGACCACCTTTCTCATATTCTCATTTTAAAAAGTTATTCTTCTCCCCCCTCCTCTATCTTCTGACACTGGTAACAGAATATGGTGGAGCAATCTGTCCTGCTTTCATAATTTGAAGAAAAAAATAATACATGGAAGAATAAAACTCTTTTTATTACAGACCTCAACTCATTGCTGGTCAACAATGCCAGGAAAGAAGGTTATATAAAATAATGTAATAGGAAAAATAATTATGGAGGGGGCAGGCAGGCTTACCTAACAGCTGGTAAAACCTGAACATTTTTTCTGGATTTAGGAGTGTTTTACTGAAAGTTGTATTTGTAGCAGAACTTGCTCTGCTCACAGAAGTACAACTTCGAGCAACAGGCATCTTCTGCCTTGAATTCAAGACAGATGTGCAGGAAGTCAGTGCACTTTAAATATTAGTGGGCAAAATAAATGTTTATTCTTTAGTATTTGGCTATTAATGGCAAGTCAACATGATAAAATCTTGGGTGTGTTTTCTTACTTTACTCACACTAGCACTCAGAAATGATGAGATAGGATATATGTTGTCAAAGATTAACTGACTAATTTCACTGCTGAAGGAGAATAAAAATGTCTCTTAGGTTGCATTATTTAAGTGTTCTGTGCAGGAATTTTTCATGTGTTGAAGTATCGTGTAGTCTCAGTGGTCACAGGTACATTAAATGGAAAGCAATCGGGAAAGAATGACATCTGGAAAATAAAACTAATTTTAAATTTATCTTATTGAAGACCCAGTGGTCATCTGAGTATTATTTACCATAACAACAGTTTATGTGTATAAGCATAATCATTTGAAACTCATAATACTGAAATATTTGTCAAGATTGAGTATCTTCCCAAAAGACATTTTACTGCTGAAACAAGTTATGAGGACAAAACAATAAATGATTGGATAATTTATGTACTGAAAGGTAAACCAGCTGCCCCAAATGGTTTAGTGTTTGATAGGAATGATTGGACTCAATGATCCGGTGGGTCTCTTACAACCTAGCGATTCTATAATTCTATGAAAGTTATTATTTCTTTCCATTTAAACTATGAAAAAATCTTGGATGTAAGAAGATACATATAGTAAGTGGATTTGGGATTTTTTTTGTTTTGTTTTTGGTTTTGTGTTCATTTTTTTTCCCTGTCAGGTGGCAAGTCTGTGTTTCTTTAATAGAGGAATGAACCATAAAGTGATTGTAGTAAGTGCAGGTTAATTAAAAAAGTTTGCCTGTTTTTTCTGGCTTATTAATTGAGTATTTAAAGGCTTTAAACATTTTTTTTCTTAATCAACTACTGTTAATTCAGACACCTAAAACTAAAAGATTATGGCTTAAATTTCCTCTCTGATATACTTTCCAACATGTGCTTAGGTTCTTCTCAGACCCCACTAAGGAAAGATTGGTTGCCTCAACATTTTTCTGTCCTGTGAACTAGTACTTCCTTCAATCTTCAACATCATAATTCTCAGTCCTATTCTTGTGTTTCTTCCTAGCTTTATGCTACCATATTCGTTATATTACTGCTATTAGATATCAAACTTACATATTTTATTTGCTTATACTTCATTTACAAGCTCCTATTGTGAAATTATTGGTAAGGAAAACAATGGAATATGCAAAATTACTTTTATAAAAGACAGACTAGAATTAAATTAGAGTGCCACACATTAGGATTGCTGCAAATGTTTTTGTTGCTTTCATGTTGTTAGTATGCCCACAGTACTGAACAGCCAAAAGCAACTCTGGAGCCCTTGTTCGGCCACTTCTGCCAGAGGCAACTAGTAAGGAAGGACAACAAAGCCCCTTGGAGACAGGTGGTGTTTCTAATGGATGAGGCACAAACCCCTGAGCTGTGAGTGAAGGCCCTGAAAGCCAGTCCTGAGTACTGAAAGCATGCCTCAATTCATCTTTCAGCCCTCTGAGTTTTTCTGAAGATTAGTTCACAGTGACCGCAAGTCAAAAAGCAGTAACAGCAATTGTTGAGGAAAAAAAATAGAATCTTGGTTATCATTTTCTTTAAGTATGCACGCAACACATCAAGATAATGAAGGTTAGAAATACTCATATTGCCAAGAAAGGAACTGAATGTTTTGTGACAGGTCTTTTCAGAAGTTACAATTAAAAATAAATTCATAGAATTAAACCAGTTTTCTATAATGCAAACTGCATTTTAAAGAAGTTAGTGTTTTTTAATGACAAAAAAAATCATATTGAGTTTTTTCACAATGTTTGAATCAGCAGAGACTAATTACTGCCACATTGGGTAGTTTGGATAATTAAAGATTTTTGTTGTTGTTAGGAACATATGAATGTAATTTAATAGAGACGTTTTGTAAGAAACTGTAAGTGCATTGTTTGTCTGTTGTTTCAGTTGAAATAGTTTATTTTTTTTCTTGGAAGTCTGATTAACGTTGAAACTTTAAGAGAAAAGTTTCAGGAAAGTTCTGTTCTCCTAAAAGTAAAAAAAGCAGTACTGTTTCCTCATTCCTGTACCGCGTAGTTACTCATAAGAGAGGTGATTTAAAAATTCTGATCACAAATGCAACAAAATATATGTTACTAGCATTAGTAGAGTGCAAAACTGGTGGGGAGGGAGAAACCCGGCACCTTTCCATAGCAGTAATAATTTCCAGTGGTCATACATTTTTACACTGCTGAACTATATGGAGATTTTAGCATGAAAGAAAATTTAAAAAGGTTTATTAATTAACTAAGACCTTTCGGTAAGGCAGCCATGCATTTTTTCATCATGTTGAAAGGTTTAGAAGAATAGGTTGCTTCTGAAAACAATCCATTTGTGCTTTGTTAGTGTTTGTTAGTTTTGTACATGTTAGTACAAAAGAATTTTGTAAAAATAAAAATAAAAAAAACGCTATTTGCATGTATATAGCCATTAAAATATAATTTATATATGTGCAGGTTAAAATGAGGACTCAGTAAAACTTTCACCATAAATCCCTTTTTTTATTTTTATTTTTTAAAATTTAGTGTAAGTTTTTAAACTGATTTTTGCTTATCATTTCTCTTTCAAGGAAGCATTTAAAACTATATGCTCTATTTCATCAAATGGAGATCTGTCTAGCTTAGTACCTGATCTTCTGTGTAGGCACAAAAAAAATCCAAATCCCAAGAGTGGCACTACCTCTGATTACATAGTTTTTATAGATCTCTACTTTTTTCTTTTTTAGTAGTCATCTTTCCCCAAACTGAGAAGTTGTATTTTTTTTTTTTTTCGAGGGGGGGGATGACTGTCATACACATTGCCTATTCTTTGGAATTTTCTTGTCACCAGTCTACAATACATAGTTTTCTCTCAGCCTCTCTGCAGATGAGGTGACTGGTTCTGTATGTTGTTTTCAAGACTTATGTGCAACATATGCCTATGCCGTGGTATTGCATCATCTATTTCAGACTCCAGTTTTTTCTGAATTGTTACTAACATTCTGTTTGCCCTTTAACTGTTGCTAATTATTGATCTCATGTTTTCAGAGAACTGTGAAAAAAATCAGAAAGTCTTTTTTGGGGAAGTCAAGAAGTACAGATTTTGACTGAGACTCTCCTTGACTCTTTTTGTGGTTGTGAATACAAATACAAATATTTTGTTAAACCTTTTTTGATTCTTTTGTGCTCTTTTTATAGCCAGATTATCTGCATGCCCAACTGTTTCCTGTCCACCTTCGTGTGTCTGATGTATTTGAAAATGGTTTTATTACTAGCTTTATGCATTTGACAAGTTGGGTTTAGACATTTTTGTTCTACTACAATTTACATTGAACTTACAAGACTTTTTGGTTTTCTGTTTTCTTAGGCTGTTTTTCACTATTTGAAAAGTATCTTTTATTTATATATATGTGTCCTCCATTCTCTTATGTTTAATTATATATATGTGTGATCTTGAGTAGTAGGAATTTTCAGTTGATTATTTATTTTTTTTTCTCTGAATCTGTAATATAATGTCTGTAAACCTCCCTGTGACCTCTCTTTTTACCCTTTTAACTAGATGCTCATTTTAATGTAACTTCTAAAGTCTAATTTTATGATATTATTTTTTAAAAGTCCTCTTCCCTTATCCCATAAAGAAATTGAGTTTGACTGTTACGATGTCTCCAACTTTTTTGTATGCTACCCGGAAGGAAATCAAGTGTTGCTTCTCCTCTTATGGTATTTCTGCCTAGTTGCTTTGACTAATAATTGCGGTATCATAAAATTTAGGCTCTGCCCGAGCTCTCCAAAATATACTTAGCAGATTAAACCTTGTGCTATTCTGTTTTCTGTGTTGCAGGTTATCTTACGGCTTTTACCATTTAGAAGTCATCATTAATGTGCTTGTTGAGTGATCTGTAATAGGGAGCTAACTGTTCCTTCTATTTAGTCACAAACTCTGATTATCGTCTCGCTGTAACATTTGGAACAGACATTAAATCCATCAACGAATGCAAATTTGCCCGTTGCAAGCGTTAGATGCTGGTAAAGCTTATCGAAACGCGTCATGTTATATACAGCCTGGTATTTTATCTATTTAGCTCTGCTTTTCGGGCGTTTTTCTGACTCCTCTCCCTCGCTTCATACCCGGGCTCTGCCAGCCGACAGTGGTCGCTCCCGCCAGCAGGGGGCGACAGCGACCCGCAGTGCCCCTGCCCGGGTGGCGGTGGCAGGCGCTGCCTGCCTTTTCCTCTTTTCCTCTTTTCCTCTTTTCCTCTTTTCCTCTTTTCCTCTTTTCCTCTTTTCCTCTTTTCCTCTTTTCCTCTTTTCCTCTTTTCCTCTTTTCCTCTTTTCCTCTTTTCCTCTTTTCCTCTTTTCCTCTTTTCCTCTTTTCCTCTTTTCCTCTTTTCCTCTTTTCCTCTTTTCCTCTTTTCCTCTTTTCCTCTTTTCCTCTTTTCCTCTTTTCCTCTTTTCCTCTTTTCCTCTTTTCCTCTTTTCCTCTTTTCCTCTTTTCCTCTTTTCCTCTTTTCCTCTTTTCCTCTTTTCCTCTTTTCCTCTTTTCCTCTTTTCCTCTTTTCCTCTTTTCCTCTTTTCCTCTTTTCCTCTTTTCCTCTTTTCCTCTTTTCCTCTTTTCCTCTTTTCCTCTTTTCCTCTTTTCCTCTTTTCCTCTTTTCCTCTTTTCCTCTTTTCCTCTTTTCCTCTTTTCCTCTTTTCCTCTTTTCCTCTTTTCCTCGCAAAGATAACGTGCTTCCTTTACCCGTCCATCATCCACGGTAGGTAGGGTGACAATCAGTGCAGAGGAAATAAATCTTCTGCTGAAAAAGATGTGAAATGTTTAGTATAAGAGTGTGACATTTCTCATGCTGAGCTGTTGTGTTGGTATTCCTGTACGTTTTATTAAGTACCTGTGTTTCTCCTTTTATCTCTTCTTTTTCTTGTTCTGAAAGATCGAGGTTGGGCAGCCTGATCTAGCGGGACATGCCCCTGCCCACAACAGGGGTGTTGGAATTAGATGATCTTTAAGGTCCCTTCCAACCCAGACTACTCTATCATTCTAAGTTTATTTCCATTGTTCTGCTGTTCCACAGGAAACCTTCCTAAGAAGTATGTGTTAGATTCTAACCTCATTGCTCTCTATATCTGCCTGAAAGGAGGTTATAGACAGGAGGGTAATGGCCTCTTCTCACAAGTGACAGGGGACAGGACAAGAGGGAATGGCCTCAAGCTCTACCAGGGGAGATTTAGGCTAGAGATTATTTAAAAAAAACTCACAGAAAGGGTCACTGGGTACTGGAACAGGCTACCCATGGAGGTAGTTGAGTCACCTTCCCTGAAGGTGTTTAAGGCACAGGTGGACAAGGTGCTGAGGGGCATGGTTTAATATTTGATAGGAATGGTTGGACTCGATGATCTGGTGGGTCTCTTCCAACCTGTTTATTCTATGATTCTGTTTCACTGTCATAAGCTTTCTGTTTTCAGTGAAGCTTTGATGATTTTAGCTATATGGACACAAAATATAGCTCAATGGCAGTGGACTGAAGAAATCTAGACTCATGATATATGGAAATAAATACTCGTAGGTGATTCCAAATAAAATTCGCCTTTTTGTTTTTTAGAATGTATGTATTTTGATTTTCCACATATCCAGGCATTTGATTTTGTTGCAATCCCAGCCCTTGTTTCCTTGAGTTACTATTACAAGCTTTTGAGAAACACTTTGAAGCGTGAAAAAAGATGGAACTTAAATCTTAAACACTCATCCTTCTGCCCTCAGTTATCATAGTATTGTGATTTGAGTTAGTTAAAACAGGCCTCTATCATCTACGTAGCCAAAAATCTTTTTGCATTATTTTCATAATCCCACCACATTTAGAACACGGGCTAAATATCACAAGATCATTACATCATTTTCTTAGCATCTGTAGCTGTTTAATACTGTAACTTTAGAATATTTGGTGACGGGCTTAACATGCATTAGTACGATGAAATCCCTGGTGTTTATCCAGACATCAGACTGGGGAGACATGTAGAATATCGGGCTGCATCCAAACTGCTCTCTACTGTGCCGAAAATACAATTTTAATTTGCTTTGGAGAATAAATCGAGAATATATAATTTTATTTCAATGAGATACTACCATCTGACAGAGCAAAAAGGAAATTTGCTTTTGAAAGGCAATGTCTTGAATGTTCTATTTGTAATTATTGAGCAGGAAAAATTTGCATTTTGTTGTGACTGCAACAGTTGACTGAACAGCAACATGGACTTGCTTTACCTGATTTCTGAAACCCTGGAAATTTCCATGTAGTATTTTCTAGTTAGGTTTACTACTAAGTATACTGGTATCATCATAGACAACTTGCTTGAACCATAAGAAAGGAGAGCTTTTCTGAATGATTGTGCATGTCTTCATGGCTAAAAACTTGCAGCATTTTCTATTGTAAATCAGCAAAAGGTAGTAACAATCTGTGTAGTCTGTGTAAAATTATTTAGTCTTTTTGATGTTGGAGAAGTCTAGTAGAGAACGTCAGAGGGACTAGCAAAAGGCAAACATGCAACTCGATGTTTATAGTGCTCTTTCTAAAAATCTAGATTTGAGTCTGGCTGCTAAGTAAGGCAAGTCATGTAATATTGCCTGCTAATTTCTGTGTCAAGCTATTAGTCTGTATAAATACAAACATTTTAGCAGGATAAATGATCTTGAGTTCCAGTTGAAATTCTGACCCTTCAACCTTTTGCTTTCTTTGAAGTCACTGATAGTTTTGCCATTGACTTTGAGTCTAGGATTTCATACAAATAATTTAAGTAATGGAGAAGTCAATATATTCCATTAAACACTGATAAAAAGTTAATTATCCCTCCCTTTTAGCACTTAAAATATTCTTTCTAGAGTGTATTTGTCAGATTAGCTTATAGGCATCCTTCATTCTTTCCTGCCTTTGGTCTGTGAATTCACAGCACTATCTATTTTAGTGTACCTTCTTTACTCTATCTTCTCATGAAAGTATGTATAAGAACTGTAATCAGGCTGCTTCTTAACTGACTTCTATGTAAGCTGAACAGATCAAACAATTCAACAGAAAGACAAGTTCTTAAAGTTACTCCACTATTTCCCTTGTTGCTGTGTTTTGGGGTTTTTTTTGGGTTTTTTTGGTTTTTTTTTGTTTTGACTTCTAATCACTCCTTGAGAAGCAAGAGGCCTTTCCTTAGTCATTGATCACAATTACTAAGAGTGTAATCAAGACAGCTCTTTGTTTGAGTCTGAGCCTACTCAGGAAAGAGTAGCTCTCCCATTAGCATTGGCATGTGGACTTCACTGAGAATTAACAACTATTTTTACCAACACCAATAAGAAAGCTATTAAAGATATATTTAGTTGCAACAAGCTGAGGGCAGATTCTTGTGGAAACCTAAGATACTTTTTCTCATAGTGTTTTGTGAGACAATAAATTTTCATATCTATGAGTTAGGCAGTTGTTAACTTGTCTAGTTTTAACACTGAAGTAATTCAGTGTAAGCATTCTAAATTGCTAGTGGGGTATATGTGAACCTAACTGTAGTTAAATTGAGAGCACAAAAGCTAAGATCCTAAGTTAGCTGCTAATGTAGAAAATGGAATTCTTATGAAAAAATGTACTTCTCATATCTACCTTGCTGGGTTTATCAAATAAGTATTTAGAGTGATATAAAAATGTATAAAACTGGTATTTGCTTGCTATTATTATGAGTAATGACTTGTGGTCACTTCATCTCAAACAAATATAATGGCAAAAAAAAAATCAAGAGGTTTAATTGTAGGTTAGAAGAATGATTAAAGAGTGGACTCTGCATAAGGAACATGGAAAGATTGGGAGGCTGTTCAGACCTGCATGGGGTAAGGCAAATATTTCAGAGATCCTATTAAAAAAAAAAATGTAGTGTCCTTCTGGTGATGATGGTGCTAGAATAAGCAATAAATGATTCTTCCATCAGTTGCAATAATTTTAACAAATTTATTCTTGACTTTGCACTGTTTTAAATCCAGGTTTCATCTTTGTCAGATTCTAGAGAAATCTCTTCCTTCTCCTCCTGTGTTTTGTTTATCTTTATAATTATAGAACAAACTCCCTGAAGCATGAAAGAAAAAGCTTGTCTTTTGCTTATGGATTAGACTTCTCAGAGTTACCCATGGCTTTGTTTACATTGAGCTACTCTAATGAAAATAGATAAAGTGGAATTAAAGTAAAAGCCAGCAAATTTGAATTCTGAAAAAAAATCCACAGGTAATTAAAAGACTCAATTACTTGAAGCCTGAAGGCTTGTTTTTATTTCAAACAAGTCTTACTAACATCTCCCAGCTGCACTCAGTAAAAGATGCTACCTTGTTCTGCAAAGTCTGGCATAGGATACATTTTTTGACTATAATGGTTACACCATCACTGATACCACAATTATCCTGTGTAACTTCCAACATGATGTTATTGAAATAGAGATTGAAAAGCATTACAGACCATATGAATCTTAAAGAAAAGTCAAACGCTAACATACAGGAAATTGAAATTTTATTTTACTTGACTCATGAGTAGAGAGCTATAAATCCTATCTGTCCGCAGACAGATTGATACACAATGTCAGATCTACTGTACATGTGCCTTGCAGCTGATGTGTTTGTGCGGTTTCCTTTTACAACTTGCGCTGTAAATACATACTGTTGTGTAAACATTCCAAAAATATGTTTCTTAGATATCCTGTTCTAGTAGTCTTCCCACCAAGACTAATATAGTTGGCAGATAGGACTTGTTTCCTTTTGAGAACCTCTAAATGAAATGTCTTTGGTCTAAATGAAATGTCTATGATACCTTAATCAGAAAGTGAAAAAGCTTAGCGCAGGCTGATTTTGAAGCTAAAAACATTGGGGTTTTTAATAACAATAATTTTATTTTCTGTATCAGAATTTCTTACATGTAAAATATAACCAAGTGCCAATTATTAATTTTAATATAAGCTCTTGTTCTTTAATCACTTTAAAATACACGTTTAAGGGTCAGGAATAGAGGACAACAAACTCCTACTATAAGCATGAAGCACTGTGGGTATTTTTAAGACTTATTTAAATATAACTCATCATTTGTGTTTCTCTACTGTGCTAAGTCTTAATTAAGATTTTGAGACCTAATATGGTATTCGTTTCCAGTATGAAAATGTTGAATCCTACCAGTCAATCTTGCGCTTCAAATTCACTCCCCAAAGAGCAGACCCTGATAGATTCATTGATTCTGTTTGCTTCTCTATGTACTATAGCTTAAAATAAGCATAATCTGCTTAAATGCCAGTCTTTTCTCAGCCTTCCTATATCCCACACCCGTGTTTTTTTCACTTGCCACATTCAAACAAATCTTATCTAAACAATTAAGATAAGCATTGAAGTACTCTCTATAGTCAAATCAGCAAACCTCTCAAAACCAGAACTGAAATACAATCTCTCTAAATTAAACAGTCTACAATGACAATCATGTTTGTATTTAAACATTTTATTCTGAAAGGATTACAGCATTGGTCTCCATTTTTTTTTCCTGCCTAGACAAGAAGGCGACGTTCTGAGTCAAACAAAATATAGTTCTCTAAGAACTGAACTTGCACACTTTTTATAAACAAATTGTATAGGTATATGAAGTTCGGCTTCACATAATCACTAGCTGCTGTCCTTAACATAGTAGGCAATTGTTTGAATGTATGTAACTGTTTATATACGCACCTATATATAAAAAAACTAGTAATATAGTTTGCTGTATATGCGTGTGTATATATTTATATGTATGCAAAAAAACTCTATGAATATGATTTTATCTGTATATATTAGAGACAAAGCATTAGAGAATAAGAATACTAAGGACAAATGTCTGAAAATGTGAATTGTGTTTACAAGAGAAGAATTGGTGGAAAAAATTATAATAAGGATTCGCTCTTTTTGATGAAGTCTTCAGTTACCTCACATTTTGCAAATGCATATTCTTAATCAATTCTTACTTTATTCTATTGCTTCCCAGAAATGTGAGTGTGTGTTCTTGAAGGTATTTAAAAACAATCTGAAGCAACAGCTAAGCTTATTCCATGGCTTCTGCTTACTAATTTTGTATATTGTTCTGGTTTGTTATGCAAGCTTTAGGTCAAGGTGAATTACTGCCATAGTCAAACTGTGTGCAAATAGTTCTAAGTGCTGTTTCTTGCCTCTGATCCATGCTGTATGTACTTGTGTTGAAGACCCAATCTCCATTGTTCTTTGTGCACTTAAAGTTTTCATCTTGAGAAGGTTAGGGTATTTGCTAACAGATAAACATATCACAATGTTACTGAGGGCAAGCAGGTAGATGATAACATGAAATTGTTTTCACTTATTCTAATTCTACCCAGTGCAGCTATACCCTACCAATTATCAACAGGGTTGATTTTTATTCTTCAGCTTGTGCAAGTCAGATGTGCCTTTTATTTCATATATTTTCTGAGGGTTTTTAAAATTCACATGCTTGTGATCCTTGTGTGTTTTGCTGTAGCTGCCATTAGCACAGGGATATTTGATTTTACCACTTCATTTCCCATATTTGTGTAAAAATAATATTTATTTCATAGAACTCTATTTTGGATTTAATTTTCTGTATTAGGAGATGAACATTTTATTATTGGAGATGAGGAAGAATCCCAAGAGGATAGTGGTAGCTGTCAAGTATCACAAACAAAAACATGACTTTGTGCAATAGGCCTCTCTCAGATGAATAATGCCAATAACCTCACTTGAACAAAAAAAGAGCAAAGAATAGTGTATTTTGAAATTCTAGGGTTACTTTGTAACCAATAAAAGACTGTGAATATTGTAGTTTAGTTGATTTTTAAATATAAGTGTAAATACCAAGTTGGATTTAAATTTTGGGTTACTTTGCAAGTGGCTTGATATTGCATCATACCATAATATTCATAGCAGCAGAGGAAGCCAATGCACTTTGATCTACTGAGGCTCTCTTGATTCTTTCATTGATGAGAATATCAAGGCAGATGTTTTTTCTTCTACTTCTGAATTGAGCAGTTTAGCTGTCAGTCATTCCAAGAAACCTGAGGAAATGGTCTACACTGAAAATTTTTTGTCTGGATTGCTTGTGGTCTGCGGTGTTCTTGTATTTTCTTCCAAAGACATCTGTCAGCAAGGGATTCCACTTTGCATTCAGTGAACAAAAGAGTTTGTTATTTTTCTCTAATTTATTGACAGAAATGTTTCAGAAGTTGATCATGCTGTATAATGCCTGACTCTAGTTTCTTATATCAGAATTTACCGTTGCTTAAGGTTTTGCCAGTATGTTAGTTTTCTGATGATGATAGGGTTTGATCATTTGAAGATTACTACCTTTATGTTATTCTTGGAGCAACTGGTTCTTTATTCTCATTAACTTAGAAATAACCGTTCAGGGAAGATCATATAATTTGACACCCTTGACGTATTCAGCTACATATGTGCCTTTTTTCCTTCCCAATATCCTTTTTAGATATTTGAAAATGAACATGTCATGAATTTTTCAGGTATCATTACTTGAAAACATTTTAGAAGATAGAATAACTTTCAATGCTTCAGTTTTGCCTCAAAATTATATAGCACTTTGGAGATTCTATATCAGTACAGCTTGAGATTTCTCTATAATATAGGTACAGGTTGTTAATATCAACAAACGATCTGTCTTACAATAAAAAACCTACAGCTACTTCCTTTTATAGTCTTCCTAAGAATACACTGTGCATTCTCCAACTGCCTACTGGTGTTTTTTCGTGTGTTTCTTCTTCAGGATTATAGTTGCTAGCAAAAACTTCTATCTTATTGGTGGCTTGGTTGCATACTGCATTTCCGTGAAGAGATGTCAGTGGTGATTATTCAGTGTTGAATCTATTTTTGTGTGTTGTTTTTTCTTACTTGTGTCTGTATTCTAAATTAGCTTTTATGTGTATGGGATAAAGTTCATCTGTTCTTAGAGTTCAAGTATGACTCTGAATACAGTTGTGCACTTTACACTAATCTCATTTATTTTAGTGGCAATATTTATCCTTCTGCCAGGTGTGGTATCTTTCAAGGTGCCTAGCCAAGCTTTCAAATTAGTTGGTATTACTAACTACAGTAAGTCCTTGTCTCTCTATGCATTCTTCCAGTTCCTGATCCTTCCAGTTCAAAACTAGTACCTAAATTGATTTGTTATTGTGAGACTGCATAATTTGTTTTTTAATGCAGTTTATATTGTAGAAATACAGAATGGGATGGAAATTTCCATTCTGCTGGAACTCTTATATTTTGCAGTTGCATAAGAAAGATTCAATTTCTGTCTCAAAGATGCCAGTTTAAATTTCCGTGTGAATGGAAACAAAAACAGTAAGAATATCAGGAAAATTTAAGACCAACAAGAGATTCCTGAAGTCTTTATTTTGGCTACAAATCCTTTGAAATCTCTTTCCCCTCCTCTGACCTTTTTAATGTCAAGCAATCCTTTGTGATTTTTCTTCAACCCTCTTTTTACTGGGTGGATTTTCTGTCATCATCTCTTTAGCACTGCTTGCTTGGAGAAAGAAAAAAGTCGTTGATGTGTAGTCCCTTTTATTTTTATCTGTTCATATTTGTTTGTGTATATGGACATAATTTGATTTAATCATATTTATATATGGACCTCAAGTAATTTTTCAGTATTAGGGCTTGAAACTGGTGCTAGCTAAATGGTTATATCAGCAGCAGTGTCAATAGGAATGAAGAAAATAGTAGAACTATGAAATCATGACGGTAAGAACTAAATGCCTTAGTCTAATGTGATTAAAAGAAAGCTATTTCTACTAGAGTGAAAGCCAACAGATACTCTTCACTTCTGTCTTATGGATGTATCAGGAAGGCCGGATGATGTGCGAACTATTAAAAAGCTATTCGTAGTACTGAAGACCAGGAAATGGCAATATCAACTTTGAAACAAAAATATTACTTCTTGAAATCGTGACATGGATGAAAATATTCAGTCACTACAGGACTATTCTAAACCATTCTCCAGCTGTTTGCATCAAATGTTTAGCATAACTTAGAATATTTTCATATGAGAAAGTTAATGTTTGTATCTTTCATTGTTATTTTGCTGCCCTTTGGTTAGATATTTGTGTAGTCAGACTGTAGAGATGTTTAGCTACTAAGCTTGGCTGCATAAGAAAATGCCATTGTTTTTATCAGTTCACATTGTCTAGATAATGGACACACAATTATGCAACAGTTGTGATTTGTTTTGCCAGTTATGTTCCGGATATGACAATCCTGCAGTACCTTCAAGAAATAGAAGCTCACCTCCTCCCTGGAGTTGGGGGGAACGCACCTATGGTGAACACTAAAAAAATCCTTGTGAGATGCTACAGTGCTGTTTATGAACATATACACTTTTAAATTAAATATATAAAGATATATTTGTCTTAGGGGGATGAAGGGGAGTAGGGATTGAAACATATGCTAGGATCTAATTTCTTCGAGTCCTTGTCTCAGACTGATTTGTTTTAAGCGGCTCCCTGAAGTATGTACACTCTTCTGCATACCTATTTTCTTGAAAGTACACAGACCTGGCACCACTGTGTTTGCCAGGCGGTCGCTTATCTCCTGCAAGCATTCAAACAAAAGTGTTCTATTGCTCCCTGAGTAATCCGTGGGTGATCTTAACATTGAGCAAAAGTCAGAGCAGGAACTTATGTCATATTTCTTAGTACCAGAATAGGTTGTCTCTGGAAGGAAGGGGAGGGGAGTGGGGCAGGGAGAAGACAGCCACAATTCAATATAAGTAGTTAAAGGGCTTGAAGTGCATTCATATATGAAAACGTTACATAAGCCCAAGAATGCTCAAATATAGTAGTGATACAAACTGAGTTTCATAATATATCCTGGTTTTAATAAAGCTGTTTGTAGATAGGATTTGACATGAGTATTTTCTTAAAGTAAAACTCTTAAACTGGTGTAGTCGCAGTTTCTATTTGCATGTTAATTTTATTCATCAATTCTATTAGGTAAATTTGGTGTATTTTTAAGCATGCAGATAGTCCTGCTGAGCAACAGGGATTACCAACTACAACATATATGATAGTACCTTGTTGAGAAGGCATCTTTAAGTCTCTGTTGCAATAATCACTAGGCTTGGGGTGAAAGAAATGAGTTTTAAAATTATCTTTAATAATTAGTAGCAGATTTTTTTTCATGTGTCTGCTCCCCCAAAACAAAACAAAAAATGTGTTGCTTCCTGAACTGTTAAGTGTTACATTGCTATTATCTTTCAGAATTTCTTGTTTTCTGGTAAAGGAAAGTGGGAGAATAATTTTTAGTAATATTTTTGAAAATTTTTTAAAAAAAAATCCTGATTAGTTTTTGTTTCCATCTTAAAATCTAGCTTCATGAACTATGTAGAGATACAATGCAGCCTGCTTAGTTTAATCAAGATCCATGCTTCTTTGTTTATAATTTTCTTATACTGTAACTAAAACTGTGTCTCAGACCTGGAAAGAGGAAATATGATGAGTCCCAGACTCAGAGTTGTATCTGAAAAGGCTTTAGAGCAATCGGAAACAGATAAGTTTAAATTATGTTATCTGTAGTCTTTAGGTGTATACACAGAGTTTCTCTGTGGCAGTTAAGGACATAGATTTATAGGACAGAAATTAACCTAATGATGGATTTCTGTCACTGATCAATGTTGCATTTTCTAGATTAATCTTGCATAGATTATTCTACTTGAAGTGTGTATGTACATGTGCATGCTCATGCATAGACACCATTACAAAAGAAAGGTACAAATTAAAGAAAGGGGAAAGGGGAAGAAGACTGGTACAGTGTAGTAAAAATAAATTATTGCAATCACATAGCTTCTAATGCAACATTATAAATTTCTTTCAAGATTTTAAATCTGGATCAGGGAAGTGGGACTGAAAAGTACTATTTTTAAAATGATTCTTTATATTGGGTAAGAATAATTTTTGATAGTTTGTGCAAGCATTTCCTGTGCCTCTTGAAATGTTGCTAATATAAGTGAAGAGTCAGGGCTAAGACTGCCCCTCTCAATGACTTTTTTTTTTCTTTTGCCCTGGTTGGGTAAATGGAAATCACTCTCTCTGTGCTCTTGAACTGTAGGTGTGTGGTGCCAGAATAGGTTGGGAGTAGGAAAGGCATATTTTTGTATCTGTGCTAAACCTGTCGGCTTAGTGCATAGAAGACTTGACCCTTGTCAGGTGTCTTAAAGTTAACTGGCTGACTTATGGATTAATCAGTTTAAGACTGAAACCAACCAGTGACAGGAATGAGCTTTGTTGTGTGAGTGTGTGTGTGTGGCTGTGGTGCAGATTTACAAATTTTTATAATGCTTTCAGTCAGACCGTGAAAGTCTAATGTAAAGCTTATCTCTGATCTCTGGCTATGGTCATACTCGTGGGATCATGTTTGTGTGTTTGGGGGGAGGGAGATGAATTCTTTAACACTCGACACCTGGCTCTACCAGGTTTCTAGACCATAGTCTTAGGAACAGCACTATTCAAGGCATTAATAAAGTTAAACCCCTTAAGCCGTATGACCAGTAGGTCATAAAAACCATTGCTGGGTATTGTGCTCAGTCTTTCTTTCATAGCTGGATTATCATCCTGACAACTAATTCTATTTTTTCTTTTGTCTTTTTTTATAGCTGTTGTGAACTTGGACAACTCTGTGGTTGACCTAGAAACCCTTCAAGCCCTGTATGAGAATGTGAGTAATCAGAGGAAGTCCACACAATATAGAAATACTGTAGATCTGTGTGAAGGTCTATTTGGTTTGTATCAGTAATATTCAGAAAGCTCATAGAATATGTTCTATTTTGATGCTATTTTATTTACCCTAAAGCAATGAAAATAATGATAAGCGTTTGATTTATATTAATAGCTATTGCCTGTTTCATATGACTTTGCTCTTTTTTTTCCCCATGGGTGAGACAGTCATTGATCAATAGGTATCAGGCCTTGGACTCCAGGTCTTTGTCTTTGGCTTCACTTTATAACTTCACTGATGTAACAACACTGTTCAATAAAAAATATTGTTTTATTCACAGCAATAGTTCTATTTGTTGAACTGTAGCTTTTAATTATTAGTATTTCAGGGTTTCCTCCAAGATAATTTGAATTCTTTGAAAGGAAAAGGCTTGCTCTAACTTAATGTAATAAAAATTAGTATAAAGTGCCAGGGGTTTCATAAATGTTCTAGTACTAATCACTAGAGAGTGGCCACTAGGTATTCAAAATTGGGGATTCTGAATATAGTCAAGCTTGTTCTAAAACTTTAGAAAGCTAGTGATGTGTAAAATTAAAAAAAAAGTAGATCTCTAAAGCAAATTTCTGCCTTTTGCTGAGGGCAATGAGCATTATCCCCTTCTCTGAGCTCGTCACCTGAATAAATGGAGGTCCTGAAGACCTGAAAATCTGAAATGTAAAGCTCTGAGCTACAGAATGGCATTGAAGGGAAATGTGTGCTATTTTCTATTTCCTTCATGTAATAATTATGATATATTAATTACTTTTACACTTTTTTTCTGTGGCCTAATTTGGAATAGTTTGTCGAGTTATGAAATTTCTCATAAATAATCCACTTTGGGGCTTGAGGTAAGAGATTGTAGCCTCTAGTCTACTTCCTTGAAAAAAGAAAAGCATGGTCAAAGGGGAAACCTATTCTAACTACTCCTAAATCTTTCTGTTTTAAGCACTGATCATCCCTATGCCACAGCATTTCAGGTTTGGTTCGAGTTGTTTTTATTTTGCATTGTTTTTTAATCTGCTCCCATACACAGCGCAGCTATAGCCCATTCCATACATTCTTCAGCACGCAAAAAATTGAAGTAATTCTTTATTTTACTTATATATTCTGCTTGTATTTATATATCCCTGACTGTGAGAAGATTTTGTCATGGGAAGTACGGAATCCATACTGTGTTCATGATCAATTTTTTGCATACTTCTTTCTCTTATATTGCGTAAGACTTTTCTATTTCATTTATAAAAAATAGTCATCCTGTGTGGTTAATGTACCAGTGTTGTCTCTAATATACTTCAGATTTCTGGTATCATGGATTATCTTCAAATTTACAGTTCATTGAAATAACACAGTTATTTCAGTTGTGTTCCTTTTGTCAATACCTTCACTAATTACATAAAATATCTAGAAAATATTGTTCTGATTGAAGAGAATACCATGTTAAACTTGGGATTCGCAGGAAAAAGTTGGAACTATTATAATGTATTTCTTTGCTTTGAATAGAAGACAAATCAGCCCAATTTTATCACTGTATTTGCCTGGGTATGAGACAGCAAAAAAACCCCCAAATTAACCGAAAAGGGCAAAACTCCCAGTTTATTTGAAAGAGTTTCATATGTAGATTTGAGCATTAATCCTGTTCATAAAGCTATTTCTTGAAAGGAGCATTTTTTAAATTCATGTTTATTTTCTGGTTTTACTTTAAGTCTTTGGTCAAAATGCATCAGACCTTGCACTTGCTTCTGTTGATAGTTTCACTAATTATAACACTGTTGTTCAATAAAAAAAATATAAGCAGTGTGTCGTACCAGACAGACTCCTCCCTTATTTTTCAGCCTCGTTTTGTGTTGTAAGTGGGGATAACTTTTCCTCATTTGGCTACTATTTTAGTTCTTAGGGTTTATTTATTGGATTGGCATTTTTTTTTTACTGGATATTTAAATACAAGTATACTATTTCTCAGCTTTTCTATTTGATCTCTGGGGACCATATGGGAGCGTTCGTTTTAGTCTTCTCTGTGAACGTAATCATTTTTTTCCTGATTAGATGTCTGGTATGGTGCTTTCTTTTCTTAAATGTGAATGAAATTTGGGCAGTTTCCAAAACTAAACACACCCTAATTTCAAAAGTCAAAGTCCCAGGCTCAATTCCTGTTTACTGAGGAATTAAAGTCTTGTTAAACCACAAAGTTGCTGTATGTATCTTAGTGACTTTTTATAAACAAAGAAACCCACACTCCACCAAAGACTTAAGTCCTCAATAATTTATTTAGTAGTATTAAGTGGTATTGCATCCAGTGAGAAGGACTTCGTTGCTGCAACACTCTAGGGTACAGTCACATAATTTTTACATGTGGTTGTATAGTTTGCTTTATAAAATTTATTTAAATATGTATTGATAATCAGCCACATATTCAAATCTAGATAGTTTTAACAGGAGAGTCTTAACAGTTAGAAGTGCTTGTAGAACAGTTACTTCTATGTACTTCTACCAACTCCCTAATAGCAATGCTTTCAGGTGGCAGCTATGATTAGAAAGGGAGAAGGTGGATAGAATTCAGTGGAATTATTAATTTGTTTTGTGTGTTTAGGCCATATTGATTTAGATGAGAAACACAAATGTAAGTTTGCCAATAAGTGAGTGTTTACTTTGAAAACAGGTAGCCTTATAGCAGTTGTGGCCATAGCTAAAATATCACTGCTGGAAATAAGATAAGCCTGCTCCTACTTGTGTTTTTACTATATTGTGAAAATAGGTATTTTGAGAATGGATCAAAAAATTGCATCAAAGTTTATCTTTTACCTATGGGTTTTCCCTTTTCAAATCTCTTTACATTATTAAAAGAAATATGCATACTTTCCTAATTTTACTCCTGGTAAATTGTCCATCCTGTCTCTTTCTTTGAAAGGCTTAGGTCAAATGGTCATTTGCAAGAGAGAAAGGCACCCAAAAGCCTGAATAGCTCTGCTACTAAGATTCAAATCTTCTTCTCAATTTTATCTTGTGATTTATTTCAAAACTGCAAATAATACGTGATGTCTTCGTGTTTTTTTGCAAAGGAGACCTGAGTTGTACCAGACTTCTGATATGTGACCTAGCTTCAAAGGAGTAGTAGCTGTTATTAATCTGGGTATCTGTGTCCCCTTGTTGTTTCAGCTACTTTTGACAATATTCTTTATACATATTTCTCAATATATTTGAAATACGTAACTAACTTTGAAACTCAAGTTACCTAAAAAATTAACCCCAAAATTAAAAAAAACCTACACATATTTAAACTGATCTAATTGTGGAGCTAAGGCTTTGTTGCAAGACCAACTGGGAAATGTATGATTTATGTGGGGAAAAAAGGAAAATGGCCCTTACTGTATATTAGGTCTCAGAAAATTTCATAAGTTTATACTCTGGCAAAACAGGGAAAACAAACTGAAGCAGTGTGCTTTTTGTAGTTATTTCAGTCAGATTTACGCCGTCTGATTTTTAGATACAGTTAATAGATATAGTTAATTCTGGTAAATTATGCTATTTTGTTCCATTTATGATGCTCTATAATAGCTAAAATTCAAGGAAATAAATAGCAGTGACATTCAAAGAGGTACAGATGCAATCAGATTAATAACTTGTATGAGAAGCACTTAGTGAATACATTCTTTTGACACAAATGTTGGAGGGTAATATAAAAGCTTTTTTTAATTATTATTATCCAACTGCAAATTAGAGAACAGATCAATATTAAATTTGAAGTGAAAAAGAGTGGTAAAACTCTTGAGAAATAATCTTTAATACTATCTGTGCAGAAGGCAGCAGCCTTATTGATTTTCTGTTGTAAATTAAAATACTCATAAATCAGAATTCTGGATACCAGAGTCAAAATCAGGGACTTGAAATGCAGGCTTGATTCCGAATTTTCACCATATACTTTGACCTTGCTTTTGGTGAAGAGTGTAAGCCATAACTCTTGAATTTTACTCGGGCCTATCCATGAGTGGATAATGCTAGGTTGTTGTATTATTGTTGTATACACAACCTGAGTATAGTGTCTTACAGAAGAGTGAGTCTGCCTGGCCTTTGCTTGTGGAGTGTGATGGAGAAACATTAACAGTTTGAGCATGCATGCATAATAGATTGTTGTGATAAGCACATGAATACTTCACTACAATTAGCAGACCAGCAGAGAGAGTATTGTAGATGCCATTTGCATACCTAAATTTCCATGGTTCTGACCACGTATTCATTAGAACAAGGTTTTCACGCTCAGTGCCCTTCTGATTTCCAAAATCTGCAGTTTTATCCATTGCCAAGAGAGTTTTTTTTAGTGATTTGAAAAGAAATGGAAGCTTTATTTTTCCTTTAACTTTCCATTGGATAAAGATTTTCTAGATGAAGTAAAGAAATCTCCCACTTACACCTGCTCTCCAACACAAAACTAAAAGTAAGTCTTCTCAACAGCACCTGCAATACTTAAGTGGAAACATCTACACCTAGCTGCATCTTTCCTAGTCCTCACTCCATATCTGGATGAGTCTTCTAAGATTAAAAATTTATATCATTTTCTGATCTTAGTGTCTTGAAAGTTTCCTTCTGCTCAGGAGAGAAGTATATGAGCAAAAATTACTACTGTAATTATGTTTGTGTGTCCTATGCCTGCATTGACAGAAATTTTATGTAGAAAAATACATTTGGATGTTATATCCCTGGGTTTTTCTCACACTGGCATAGGGAATCCAGGAAGCTAGGTGTTCTGAATGGGCCACTGCCAATATACTAAAATTAAAAAATGGGTAAATTAGTCTCAGTCTAGCCCTTGTTAACTGAGAAAGGTGCGATACAGTATACACTGATAGATCAAGGTAGGATCAATCAAGTCAAGGGAATTGATTATTTTCCTCTTCTTGGCACTAGTGAAGCTACAACTAGAGTGGCTGTGTCCAGTTCTGACTTTCCTAGTGCAAGAGACATGGACATACTGGAGTGAGTCTAGTGAAGGGCCACGATGATGATTAAAGGCTTGGAGAATGTGTCATACAGACTAAGAGAGCTGGGATTGTTCAGCCTGGAGAAGAGAACTCGGAGGAATCTTACCACTTTGTAGAAATACCTGACTGGGGAACTAGACTCAGAGACGTCCAGCATATAGACAAGGGCCGCTTGAAATTGATATACTGGAAAATCCATTTCAAAATAGAAGTGGTTTTTTTTTTTTCACTCTGCAAGGGTGTCCAAACACTGGAATGGGCTGCTTAGAGAAGTAGTGAGGTCTCCATCCTTGGAGGCGTCCAAAACCTAGCTGGATGTGATACTGAGCAACCTGCTGTAGCCGTCTCTGCTTTTGCCAAAGGGTTTGATTAGATCATCTCTAGAGTCCCTTCAAATCTCAACTATTCTATTAATCAGTCATACAGATACTACCACTATTATAATTTCTTAAGTGTCAAGAACAAAGTTTAAAAAAAATATTACAATATTTCCTATATGTTGGAGCATTTAATAGATAATATCAGACTACTTTAGAGATGATGACCATTGAAAATCATCCACAGAAATGTTAGCTTAATATTACAATGTGTATTATTCAAGGCAGATGACCTTGCAAGCATTTCCAGACTTATTGAAGTAATCAGAGAAACTGTGAAGTGTTTTTGCTTCAATCTCTTCACCTTACTCTTTCATGTCAATAGTTTCTCCCTTTTCACATGGAAAGATGTTGAACCCCAGAACAGTCTAAACATGAATTTCTGGTTTCAAATTGCAGATGGAACTGTGGCAGTATGATTTGAGATAGTTCCATACCTCTTCTGCCAACTGTGAAAAAGCATGTGCAGATGCTTTGGCATTACTAGATTAGTTGAATTTAATTTTCCATTGTTGTCTTTGGGTTCTGTGGAGGAGTAAATAAAATAATGTGTGTAGTGTTTTATTAAAGGTAGATAAATTTACCACTTTTTTCACTATTGCAAAGGTTCATGTTTTGAATCTGTTTAGAAAACCACTATGGATATCAGACAAAGGTCAGAATGAGAGATTTCCAATCCCTTTTTAGTCTTTCTTATGCTATTCAGTTTTCTAGTGCTGCAGCTGGAAAAAAATATTTTCCATGTAGCATGGAGCACAGAAAGAAGTGAGGCTTTGTTTCTTTTGATTGGAACACTGAAGGGAAGACCACACTATGTTCTACAAGGTTCTCCAAGAAACTAGGCAGCGTACATGTAATTGTTTTGGCTTATTAAGATAAAAATGAAAATTATTTTACTCCAAAGAAGTATGCAGTTCTTCTCATGTGTTATGGTATGTATGATAGGTCCATTATAAATTAACTTTTTTTTTGTTATTCCATAGTGTTTTCCACCTACCAAATAAAATTTAAATTGCAGTAAACAATACAATATTTTCATGGTTTTTTTTTTTAAAAAAAAGATATTATCTCAATGTCTTTCAATCACATCACAATGACTGCTACCTGACAGAACTGGAAAGAGAAATACAACTGAAGAGAAGAGTTCTTTGCTCCAAAGACTTTATAAACAGCAAAAGTAATGGGAGTGGAAGTGATGATTATTGTCTCAGTGCATATTTGAGTAAATAAATCTTTTGCAGATTACTACTAGTCAATAATATTAGTTGAAAGTTGTTCCGTTTTCCATCACATATATAGAGATATATATATACTTAAAACAACTCTATGGACAAAGTAGTTTTACCATAAGCAGATGCTAGAGGGAAAGGGAAAATCTACGAATGTTATTTGTTACAAGGGCATCTTTATAAGCATTCTTTGATTAGTTTATTAATTAACACTTTTAATTATTTTTGTGTCTTTTATTCTAGAGAGCACAATCAGATGAATTGGAAAAAATAGAAAAGCATAGCAAGACAACTAAGGAAAAAGAAAATGCCAAGTCTTTGGATAAGCCAGAACAGTAAGAACATATTTATGAAAGAACAATTTTGCTCCTTTCAGAAGAATTTCCCTGCTATAGTAGACTATCTAGAGATGTTTTAATAATAATGAAAAAAAAAATACTCTACCTACTAACAGTGACCTATATAATTTTCTGTAATCACTCTTACAGGTTCCTCTATGAACTCTCACTAATCCCCAACTTTTCAGAACGTGTATTTTGCATCCTGTTTCAGTCAACGTTTTCAGAAAGCATTTGTTCAATCCGTCGGAAACTTGAACTGTTACAGAAACTGTGTGAGGTATGTTGTACTCTGTGAAAAGATCTAAATTTCTGATTTTTCATCTTATTAAATTGTACCCTTATTTCAAAAGGTTTCTCTTTATTTACTTTAGGTACATATTAAATCTGAAGAATAGCAGAGTGGAATGTTTTATGATTATATTTCAACATCAAAGTGAATTTTAAGATTAGTTCTTAGTACTGAACCATATAGTATTTTTGCTATTACTTTGTATCAGTTTCTGGAAAATAGTGTACCTTCTCCTTTCATTAAAGAAAACTGTTCCACCTTCATAGGGACCATGAATGCCAGTTCATCCCACCTCGTGTTTGCAAGTATTTTGGAATATATAACATTCACCATATCGACATCAGTTAAGGAATTACTGTTGTTTTTCTCAACCAGTCATGTGTGAAAATATTGTAGAGATTTCCTTTTTATTTTTTTTCCCCGAGTATCTATTTTTGAGGCAACATTCTCGATGCACAATAAATTACATATTGTTTCTTTTATTCTTCTGTCTGTTGTGGTAGAAGGTTGCTAATTCCTTGTATTTGAGCCTTTGTATAAACATTATTTCTAAACACGGTATCAAGAGGAGTTTGTCAGTAATACTGTTGACAGCAAATATTATTGTCGGTTCGAACAGACAATTGTTTCTCTTTGTTTTGTAGACATTGAAAAATGGGTCAGGAGTTATGCAGGTCCTGGGTCTGGTTCTTGCCTTTGGAAATTACATGAATGGTGGAAACAGGACACGAGGACAGGCAGATGGGTTTGGACTAGATATCCTGCCAAAACTGAAAGATGTCAAAAGCAGTGTAAGTTTGATTCTAGACTTGCTTTAGGCCTGAGAATGCTAAATCCTCAGAAAATTACTTTGTCTCCATTTCTGTGTAAATGGTATGAAACACATGAAGGTACGTCAAAGGGAATTCTTTTGTTCCTGTACTTAGCAGATCACACTTCCAGAGTTGGATGTATTTTAAAAATATGAAAATGAACTCTCTCTTTTCATTGTTGTATATAAAAAAAATAAAATCTGTTAAATTATGTCTTAGTTACTATCTGATATGTATTAGCTTTTCGGTACACTGCATACTTTTACATTTTTCGATATGGTGATCTTTAGACTTAAAAGGTTTATTACAGAAGTGGAAGCAGTTGTAAAAGAAAAGTTGACTGTGATTCAATGCTGATTCAACATATTAGCAAGTTAAAAAAACCAATCTCATGAAAATGCTTGAATAGGCACCCTGAGCATTTGAGATAACCCAAAATTCATCCTTTATATACATCATGAGTACAAAGCATACATTTAATATTGGACCACAGACCCACTTGAGTAAAGACTAAACACAGCAAGTACTTGTTGATTTAAGATTTGTCTAGTGTAGTCATCTGTGTGAGGGGAATGATTAGTCTTAATTCTTGCACAGGGCTAAATTGAAGCTTGTGTGTTAGCAGCAGGTTTTTTGGCCCTGGTTATTCTGATCGGGATTGTATTCAAATATCTGCTTTTGTTTAGAGGGGAAAAATAATCTTTGAGTCTCTATGGCTATGATGAAAACACTTATCTGAATTTAGACAGTAGTATAAGAATTCACAGCAAGAATTCTTGAGACTTTAAATTAGCCCATACATCTATCTAGTGAGTCATTGTGAAGATGTGCTATTCTGAGAGTGAGCAAAAAACCTAATTTGTTTTCCTGCTTGTTCGCTCACTAAATGTTCTTTATCTGCTAGGTTAGATAGCATGAGCAGACATTTATTTACCCCAGGTTGAGAGGCTTCATCAGCCATTTGCCTTTAAAGACATGGAGGAACTACATTCTGGCATGCTTGTTTCCTTGATTAGTCAAGGGGGTGATGATGTGAATGAAGCCTTGGTGCAATGTGTTTAGGACTGCATGCTTGAGATGAACCTTCTGGTTGCTTCTAGATGCGTAACAAGTTTTGGGGTTTGGCTCAGTAGGACATTGAGGGACATTAAATTTGGTTTGGTGATGTTTCTTAAGTATGTAATTTGCTGGAAGTACTACAACCATTAACCCTGTAGCTCTTCAGTTGATTTACCAGTCACGAAAATTCTTACAATTTTCTTTTATGAAACAATCCCAAAGCATCATTATGTCAAGAATCCTCTTCAAATCAAAGATTTTTCTGCTGAAGTTTCATTACAGAGATTACAGAGGGGAAATAATGAGAAAATTCACCCAAAGGCCCCCCAAAATGCCACAAGTTAATTTAGGAAAATAACTTCTTTTTTTAATTTAATTTTGCTTCAGTTATAGATTAATAACAACATCTGAATGGTGCCAAACAATTTGCAGACATCAACTGAGAAACCACTTATCTTTTCCTTCTTGGGAAATTTCAGAATATAAGGGTTCAGTTTACAATCAGGTAAATTTAAAAAAATATCAGGAGTGACTTACACAAGTGTTGTAACACATTTTTCTATTATTTTCTTTAAATGGCATTTCAGGGTGGTTTATTTTTACTGGAGACACCAGATCAACAAAGTATTTTCTTTATTTGTGACTAAATATTTATGTGAATTATCATTTCTGAATTTTTTTTTATTTCCGTAACTTTTAGTAACACAGCAAACTTTATTCTCTCCTGCACAGGACAACAGCAGAAGTCTTCTGTCTTACATCGTCTCTTACTATTTGCGTAATTTTGATGAGGTGAGCGAGAATTTATTTTGCTCTTTTAAAATCAAGTTAAAAAAATCCAGTTACTTAATTAAGTCTTCTACTGGCTGAGATGAAGAAATGTGCTTACATATTGTCTGTGATTTTAGTCTTATATTTTAGTATATAAATTAAATAAACGGAGCACTGTGTAACTGGTCATTTGTGGTTTTGTCAGGATGCTGGAAAAGAACAGTGCATCTTTCCTCTTCCAGACCCACAAGATCTCTTCCAGGCTTCACAACTCAAGTTTGAAGACTTTCAAAAAGATCTCCGCAAAATGAAGAAAGATTTGCGAGGTACTGAGCCCTAGATTAGGTCCTAACTATATGTTACAAACATATCTTACTTTTATTTTTTTGTTTTAAGAATTTAGATGATGGCATAAAACTAGTTGTGTATTTTTGACTCCTCAATTACTATTTTTTTCTTGATTTGTTTATTTATTGCTTTTTAAATAGTGGTTCGTTATTTTCTGCTGATAACCCCCTCCAGGTTATTAAAATAAACAACATAGAACCAGTTAGGTTAAGTCTTTTGCTTTAAAACCAAACTAAAAATAGCATGGATTTTTTTTCAAACTGATTTCAGCAAGTCTTTCCCCGCAAAAAGTATTGCAAAGTGTTGGACCATGCACATGACAAAAAAGATTGATAATCAGTTCCAAATACTATCAAGCAGATAAAATAACGTAGTTGGCATGTTGTTAAAAACAGTTGAAATAACATGACTTTATTGAAGTATAATTTCCAGAGGAAGGTTTATTTTCTCATGTTCGTTGAACCATTTCTTTAAATGAACTCAACAAGCTTAAAATAAGGTATATTTCCTAGACTTTAAGAAAGAATATTTATCATGTGTAATAGATTTCTTAATAACATTGGGAACTAAACACTAAGCTTAAGATGACAAGAGTACAGCTTTCACAGATGATACCTAATGTCCATGATCTTCAATATTTTTGCTAAAAGTCACTGGTAGGCTGTCCAGGTACGTATCATTACGCTGAATCTTGGAGACAAGAATTCAAATAAAGGAGTGAAAGAATTTTGGTATTTCTGTTACCTTGCTGGTTTTGGGTGCTATGCATCTAGAGACAGAGAAATGGTGTGATAAACTATTAGATTCTCTATGAAAAGATAAATGTAACACAGTTACCAAATGATATGCAATCTTGCTGTTACCAAGCTTTCTGTTTGGAAGTTTCAAAATTTATTTTAAACAATTAGAGATAATATTTAAAGTTGCATCAAGGTCACTTAGTGTGATACTGAGGCATGAACTGCAACACCTTCCATTTGCTCCCCTAAACAATATAGGGGGCAAAAATCCCACAGTTCAACCATGAAAATTTATTTTTGTACATCTTGCACCATTCAGATTATCTGAAGACTGATCTCCAGGCTTGCACAAGGAGAAGACGCATGCTTAGGTTTGATAGAAAAGAAAGATACTTGAATTCAGGTTCATGCATACAAATGTGCGTGAGGTCAGACATTATCCTCTGCAGGTTCTCCAAAATAGTACTTACATAGACAAAATGTTAAATGTTTTTAGATTGAGGTTGAAACCTGCACACAAGCATAAATTTCTTATGGAATAAATCTGCAGTGCACAGTGATCAGAGTTCTGTAAAAATGGAAATTACACGCTTTGCTCTGCCATCAGACAGCAATTGAATTCTTCCTGTGCTTCCAGTCCAACCATTAGGCTGCAGTTTCTGTTGTCAGTCTGTTCTGTAGTTAATAAAACTGAAGAATAACTGCAGGCCCCTTCATTCCTTCCCCATTTCTTTTGGTACAAAATGGGGACAGCATAAGTCCCCTTCTGGATATGAAGTGACAATTTTAATATCAGTCTCCGATCTCATTCTTGACTGCATTATTATCTCCAAGTTATGCAAAATGCCTTGCATTGGCATCCTCTTGAAAAGAAAATTGTCGTCCTAAATTTGAAAAAAAATTGTGTTCAAAAACTTATGACTACAAGAGCATTCATTAAAAATTCTGACTATTCCAACAGCTTAATTGTTGCAATGCTTCCAGTGAGACAGAATAGCCAGGATTATGGCAGTCTTTTTAAAACAGACTACAAGTGTTAGCTGAATGGATAAAATTACTGCAAAGTCATTTTCCTCTGCATTTAGTTTAATTACACTACTAGATTTTCTAATGCACATATAGAAACTTGTGAGTTACTGTAGCCAGCAAATGCCTCATTAAATGATCGAGGAGGAGCAAGGCTGTAAAAGCAACTTTAGACAAAATCCTAAATATGGTCTTTTCCTTTTGAAGTCAGTGAGAGTAAATGAGTATTGGATATTCCCAGGAAATGTTGATTATCATGAACTTTAAAGCCAAGAAATAGATGGAACGTATTCCACTTTTGTACTGAGATGCAGATTGTAATCCTGGACCTGTTTTTATCAGTAATTAGATAGGAGATTTCATGAGAGGATCTTGCTGTTATTGAGTATGAGCTGTGTGTTTGTTTTGTTCTTCATCACTCAAAATCTGAAAATCACCCATAACATTGATGCAGGCAGTGTCACTAGTTTAAAAGTATTCTGTCCATGGTAGCTTCAAATACCATGCAAGCCATGCACAGTGAGATTATGCTTAGTACAATTCAGGAAGAGGGTATTCATTCAACCAGGTACAAAAACTTCTGATGATATTTTATTTCTGTCTTAAGAAACTTTCCATGATCGTTATTGAAAGATAAACTTCAACCCAGACTGATCTTTTTGTAACATTGTAGTGTGGCTTAAAAACCAAGAAAAATGCAAACTAGAGGAAAGTTATTATAAAATAATAAGATTTTGTAACCATAAGATTAGCAGTTTTTTCCACCAATGCTGTATTTTCCTATTTAAATAGATCAGTAGCATACACAGACTCAAGTGAGTATAAATTTTTGTGGTGCTATATAACCATTTCATCGTCATGCTCTTTCACAGCTCTGAGTTTGGTCTTATGTTCGTATTAAAGAAGTGGTTATGCTGATTGCTTTAAAAGAAAATAGAACTCCTGATGTTCAAATTTGTGTGATTTGTTTCCCTTTGACTGATGAGGCTCTTGTCCATCTTCAGTTTTTTATGCATTGTAGGCCTAGCTATTTGTAAATGTTAGAAAAGAGACTCTCCTTTCAGAATAAACGTGTAAGTCCAAAAGGCTTTCAGAAAACATTCTGTGTCCTGTTCCAAGATTACTAAGACAGAAAATTACTATTTTTTAAAAACTGGGAAAAAGAAATCTCCCCATAGGTTATAGTGGAAGCTACACTAACCATGTAATATTAAACTTGCAAATAGTTCACTTTGGGTTTTGTTTTTAAAATATTAGACCCCAGGGATAGCGTTTACATACTAGATTTTTTTTATTTTATTTTTTTTTAGAAGACCAAAGAACAAGTAGATCTTTTTACTAACAAACGAATTGAGTTTGGCTCCATCTGTTGTTCCCAGATTTCACAGCTCTCCAGGATTTCCACTTTAGCCTTTTTGACTTCAGTGACATATAGTTTGTTAAGCAACTTGATCTGCTTTTGATCTCTCCTGGCTGTCAGCAACGTTCCTTGATGCAGTCATGCCAAGCAATGACTTCTGTTCCTATGTCATTCCACAGAAGAAACTTTAGCACTTGCCACATGACTTAAATCAACTCACCATGTAAAGAAAATTGGGCATCCAGGGTCACAAGAGCAGTGTGTGACTCACTGATTAGGACCTGTGTTGTATTTCTAGTATTATCTGTATATTTTTCTAGACATTTCAGAATGCTAGGTGTGGGGCACAAAGATGAGAAAAATGTGTATTGAATCAATTAATGTTTTAATCCTCTCTCTGCTGTGACACTATCTGGAGGTACAGTTGTGGTTTAGGAAGATGTTGGATTTGTGGCAAATGAAATTCTTTAAGATATATTTAGTTTAGGACTGATGATAAAATGGCAGTGAGTATTTATGACACTTATAGCAAGCTAAAACTGTTTAGAAGCTGTTCTTTGTCTATTCATTAACATTTTAGTGTTACAATAGTAAGTTTATTCTTGTAAATCAAAAAATAAGTTGTCACTTATTGCAAAACTTTCACTGAAAGTCAGCTAAAAGGGAATTAGAAACAAAATAAATCTAAGTAGTAGAATTTTGGAGAGATGAATAATACTATACAATGCAGACTGCTGTAAAAATTCAGTTGAAGTCAATAGTTGTTTATATGTCATATTGAATATGTTTATTGAAAAGTGATTACAAGTAATGAATATCATAAGTATTATTTTTATAGTGATGCTTTGTTTTCCTACTGTGAGTGTTTCCAACTCACTGAAATTTTTCCATTGATAAGAAACTAGACCATGTAGCTTAGCACATCTCTCTGATTTGGAATAAGTGTGACTGCAAGTGTTCATAAAGCATTAGACATTTGTAGAACACTTTGTATTTTAACAAGTATGCTCCAAGAAAAGCGCAACAGTAAATTGGAAGAATACATGTTTCTTATTTTTTGTGCTGCAGGAGAGAGCACTGAAACAGAGAAAAAAAAATGTATTGTTGGAGAATATGCTTTAAGACATTTTGAAGTGTCTGTCTCTGTTACTCTTTGTCAATGCTTTTGATGTGAAGGGGAATGAGTTTTTCAAAATTAAGAGAGAGATCTGGTTTTCTAAAGACCCATAGTCTGATGAAAAGATGCCTCAGTCTTTTATAATGAAATGCCAAATTTATCAAGGTAATTATTAACAAAATTATATATCAACATGAGCAGTTTTGATGAATCCTACAGTTATCACTACAGGCTACCATTACAGAAACAGCTATTGGTTTAACCAAATTATATCTTTGATTTTGACTCCTCTTTAACAGCTGTGCATCCACAAATTCTAGCTGTTTGTTCAGCTGTCATTGAAAGGGTTAATTGCTGTAGCTATGCAGCATGCAGACTCCTAAACCTAAACCAGATGTAAACTAAAGCCAGGCTTTCAGTCAGTCTGTGAGTCATATTTTACTGTCCTTAAAACTCCAAACAAGGAGCTGTCTATGGAAGCCCTTGAAGACTCAGCAGTTCTTAGTGTAAGTCCTTACAATTCCAGAAAAATAAATACAAGAAAATTAAGACCTCTTTTTGTACTTGTTCATCAGAATTTGTCTTTTGTTGAGGCCAGTATTGTTTCTTTTTGGTAAAGTCTAAGCTTTCTTTTAAAGTCACAGGTTGCAGCTGCAAGGAACCCAGAAGGCATGAGGAACATGTGAAAGTAGTGGTAATGTTGTAAAGTTTTCAGGCAAGTAGGATGCAGGCACATCTCCTGTGGGAGTTTTGAGTACTCAGAATCTCTGAAAATTAAGGACATGACTTCAAAACTTCCTTAAAGGCTTATAAAAAATAGTCTATCAAATTTCAGTATAATTTGTATTCTCAAGCATTTTACAGTCTTGAAAATCCACCTGAATTCTGTAGGATTTCTATAGAATAGTATGTGGTTTCCAAAGTGGTTAACCAAAACAGCCTAATGGATCTGTTAATTACTCATTCAAAATAATTCACAGTCCCACTTACTTAATTATTTGGGTGTTTTTGTTTGTTTGTTTTGCATTTGGTTTGGATTTTTTTATACTGTTTTGAGGGCATTGAGAGAAATATCATGTTGCTGATTATTATCCTGACCAAAGACAATAAAGTAAGTCTGAGGAGCAGCTGATCATCTGCTCACAACTTTTGTTCAAAACAGGCATATTTTAGGATTAGGAGAGAATTGTACTTCCAATGCCTAAGGTTTTGCATGCAACAGGACTAATGGGAAATGATGCATTAGAAAGATATTCTGAATCTTGAAAACATTTTATTCCTTTTTAAAAATGTAAAACAACTATTTTTGAAACTGAGACTGGATGCATTTTGGATCGTTTACCAGAGTCAGTTACTGAAGAAAGTATTATAGAGCATAGAAAATCTGTGACACTAATTTTCCTTTTCTGAATAGATGTGTCTTAATATTGACTGTTGTGAAATTTTATGCAGTTTAATTATATCAACCTAAATAAAAAAAACAATAGGGTAAATAATCTAACACAGTAGCTTGAAAGGTGGCAATTCATTGTATTTTAACATGGAAATAGAGAATGAGATTCTTAAGATATTGGATACTGCTGGAATTGCAATTTTTGTAAGTCTCTAAACTGGTATTGAACACAATTTCACTTCAATTTCCATATCAGGAACATTTGAGAGATCTACATATGTTTGAGCAAAAAGCCACCAGTGTGAATTGGCCAAAATTTAGAAGGTCTTCCCATGAGAATCCGTTTTTATTGCTTCTATGGAAAAATCATGTACAGTCTTCTGCATTATATGAAGTGAAAAGTGAAAGAGGAGGTGAAATTAGATATACTATTGGTCTTTTCCATTGTTGAGATATTACTTTTCATAGAATCATAGAATAACCAGGTTGGAAGAGACCCACCAGATCATCGAGTCCAACCATTCCTATCAAACACTAAACCATGCCCCTCAGGACCTCATCTACCCATCCCTTAAACACCTCCAGGGAAGGTGAATCAACCACCTCCCTGGATAGTCTCTTCTAGTGCCCAGTCAGTGACCCTTTCTGTGAATTTTTTTTTCCTAATGTCCAGCCTAAATCTCCCCTGGTGGAGCTTGAGGCCATTCTCTCTTGTCTTGTCCCCTGTCACTAGGGAGAAGAGGCCATCACCCTCCTCTCCACAACCTTCTTTCAGGTAGTTATAGAGAGCAATGTGGTCTCCTCTCAGCCTCCTCTTCTCCAGGCTAAACAACCCCAGCTCTCTCAGATGCTCTTCATAGGGCCTGTTCTCCAACCCCTTCACCAGCTTTGTTGCTCTTCTCTGGACTCACTCCAGAGCCTCAACATTCTTCTTGTGGTGAGGGGCCCAGAGCTGAACACAGGATTCAAGGAACGGCCTCACCAGTGCAGAGTACAGAGGGAGAATAACCTCCCTGGACCTGCTAGTCACACCATTTCTGATACAAGCCAGGATGCCATTGGCCTTCTTGGCCACCTGGGTACACTGCTGCGTCATGTTCAGTCAGCGGTCAACAAACACCCCCAGGTCCCTCTCCTCTAGGCAGCTTGCCAGACAGACTTCTCATAGTTTGTAGCTCTGCACAGGGTTGTTGTGCCCCAAGTGCAGGACCCGCCACTTGGCCGTGTTAAACCTCATGCCTTTAGACTCAGCCCGGTGGTCCAGCCTGTTCAGATCCCTTTGCAGAGCCTCCCTACCCTCCTGCAGATCCACACTTCCACCCAGATTAGTGTCATCTGCAAACTTGCTAAGCGAGCACTCAATGCCTTCATCCAGGTCATTGATGAAGACATTGAACAGGGCTGGACCCAGCACTGAGCCCTGGAGAACCCCACTTGTAACTGGCCTCCACCTGGATTTACACCATTTACTACCACTCTCTGGGCCTAGTTATTCAACCAGTTTTCCACCCAGGAGAGTGTACACCTGCCCAGGCCAGAGGCTGACAGTTTCTGAAGCAGAATGCTGTGAGAAACTGTGTCAAAGGCTTTGCTGAAGTCCAGAAAGATCACATCCACAGTCTTTCCCTCATCCAGCAGCCAAGTCACTTTGTCATAGAAGGCAAACAAGTTGTGAGTCTGTTGACAAAAAATAGACAAGCTTTGTTTTAGACAAAACTTTTAAAAACTCATCACAGCTAATGCCCTTGGACAACTTATTCTTTTCATATTTGGGATATGTAGCTGAGCTGTTTCATGAAGAGAAACAGGTCTGAGTGTGAAGCTGAGGCAAAGGAATCCAAACCAACTATAGAAGACTGTTGATACTTATAGACTTTTTTCTTTTTTTCATGTTTCATCTCCATATTTCTTACAGGTTACTATTAATAGATACTCTTCTGAAACTGACATTCAGTATCTTATTTCTTCCCTTGGTCAGAAATATCAGTAGCTGCCTGGTGTTTTGTGTCCCTTACGTAAGATAAGCACTTCAATTGCTTCAGTTACAGTGAGGAATAACGATATAACAATATCTCATCCAAATAGTGGAGTTTTAGACTCTGGTGACAAATTACAGAACATGATAAGTGAGTATGGTATGCATCAGGCTGTGCCCTGGAGAACTTAGGAAGAGATTAAAGGCCTGTTAATTCTTTAATGAAGAAAGCAATTGATGAACTAGTTCATTTTAAACATTATAATACTGATGCTAGTATGGTAATAATGACAGAATTTGTCATGTTTTTAAAGGGTGAATGCTACATGTTATATCTTACTTGCTAGAAAGCAAGAAATTTTGGATTTTAAATGACATGGGCACCATTTGGAATTCAAGAATCAAGTCAAAAATTGCCCATAACTGTCATTCCTTGGAACATCACTGATATTAGTCTCTTAAAAGGAGAGGTGTAGGTACAAACAAAAGAAACTAACCTTAAGAGTTGGAGACACAAAGCTATCATTAACTGCACTCCCTTTCCTCCACCCCACATATATGCATTCACAAATAATCATGGAAGAGCTTCCAGTATCTGAATGGTTAATGAGCAGGTTTTCATTCTGAAAATATTACACGTTTTTCTTTTCCAAAGCAGGCTGAAGATAAAGGATAGTATATCCCTGCATTTCCTTATCGACATCGAAAAATGACTGCTTCAGGCTATTGACATAAGTATAGGCTAAGATTTTTGGTGGTTATATAACTTTATAAGATCTACACTTCTCCCACATCAGCTGAGAGATCAGAAGTTCTTCATGAGTTACAGACATTAATTCAAAAGAATATAATGTAATTCTGTGAAGAATATGTAATCCCTGGTCTGGAAAAATTATG
The DNA here is from genome assembly GCA_033558105.1 of Coccyzus lansbergi. Lineage (NCBI taxonomy): Eukaryota > Metazoa > Chordata > Aves > Cuculiformes > Coccyzidae > Coccyzus > Coccyzus lansbergi. The sequence continues at coordinate 1,012,276 of JAUMJK010000211.1, read as the reverse complement.
GAATTTCAGTGATATTAAATGTTATGGTAGGTTCATCGCTACTTATTTCTGAATAGGAGAAAAGAGTAACAAAATTTTTGTCACCATTAGAATGTTTTCCTTTGCAGAACATCACATAGCTACTGTTTTGTCTATCATAGGCTGTAAGAAAACTCATTGTCATTTTGATTCCCCTTCCCATTTCAGAAGTCTTGACTATCTTGTTTAAATATTATAGAGTTGTCCATATGACAATTTTTTTGCTGATTTTTAGGGGGTTTTTTTGGATATTTTTTATATTGCCTCATAAGCAGGGTTACCTGGTTTTAATTATTTAATTAAATGCATTGTTTAATTACATTTATTTATGTTATTCATGTTAATAGTGTTTATTTTTATTTTGCCTCAAAACTTAAAAAAGTCCAATAATAATAGTTGAAATTGTTATTGTCACCCTGGACTTACTCTGCTTCTGTGGAGTTAGTAATTATTTGAGTCAGTCTGCTTTTCGCTATGTGTGGATTTTAAAAATTGCTTTGTCTGATTATGTTTGGTATATTCACAACTATGAGAAAAAAATTATTAACAAATCTCTATGAGATCTAAAGCATTCTCCAAAGATTTGCCCCAGATATAGCAGATCACGTGAGTAGTTCAGTAAAGGTCAATCAAGTTATACAGCTAAGAGAACATGACTACCATCACATATATATACTTTCTTGGTGCTCTAACTTGAATGACTAGGTACAGATATTGAGTGGGTTGACTGACAGGCATTTGCCAAAATGAATGAACCTTTGGATCTTTGTCTTTGTGTTATCTTTAATTGCTCTACCATGGTCTTTTAGATAGATCATTAGTTTTTTGCTGTCAACTAGAAACTAATATTATTTACCAAATTATAAATTCATGCTTGCTGAAGTAAGAGCAAGATGATAACAGATTAATTTTTTTAATAATTCCCCCTGGAACCATTACAGATATTACAGAACATATGATGGTGATACATGTAAGCACGCTGCCTGTTGTTTCCAGTCTTCAAAACTGGACTACAGTTCTCATCTGCAGATATTTGGATTGATGCAATTCTAGGCATCCTTTCTATATACAGGAGATAATGATGGCAGTACATTTTGCTGCTTCAAAAGCTTTTTTCTAAAATGCCTTCTGCATTTAAAGACATAGTAATCATCCTGCTTCACTGAAGGAAACCCTGGGAACTAAACAAGGAAAATAGTTTTTCAATGTGTGTACCTTTACTGGAAATTGAGGCAAATTCAAGCAGGATTCATTTCTTTCAAATAATGGTGACTTACCGCAGCCTAAAGATAAAAATTTTGCATTTGAACTTTGTTTTGATACAGGCACTGTCACTTGGAGCCAGGGATATCAACACAGCCTGTACATTTCAGCCCCTTGAATTTGTCTTTCTCCTTTGAAACAATTGAATACTTTTGTTAATTTTTGCTACCTTCGTTTAAACTAACATGCTGGCCATTAGTTACCTGTATATTTTGGTCAAAACTATTTGACTGGAAGCATAACAGTTAATATATTATAGTGTTTGTACTTGAAATAGTATGTTTGAGGCATATATTCCAGCGGTTTCGCTAAGTATGCATCAGTTGAAGTGTGTCTTTTATTACAGTGTGCAGGTCCATAGTGTGATATGTCATCCTAATCTGTTACTTCAATTTCAGCATGTGAGACAGAAGCAGCAAAAGTTTATCAGCTATCACTAGAAGAGCACCTCCAGCCTTTCAAAGACAGCATGGAGCAATTCATTAGTCAAGGTAAATAATGAAACATCACTTAACCTTTTCATGACATTTCAAAGGAAAGTTATAGGAACTATGTTTATACATTGTGTGAAAGGGACTGTTTATTTTGGCATCATAGAAAGATGTGGATTAGTTTAATCAGATGCCACACGGTTTTAAAAGATTTACAAAATGATTCTGTTGTACCGTAGGTGATTCACTCTCTTTTGCATGACAGCAAAGACAAATGCTATTGGCTTGAGTGCATGATCTTCTGATAAGTTCAACATTCCAGTTCAAAACAATTTTACAACTTTTTTTTCCTTGAAAAATTATTGAAGCTGGATCTGTTTCATTAACTTCTTTCCAAAGAGATAACTCTTCTTTTATTTGCCAAAGACACAGGATAGGCATAGCAAAAGTAGCTAAAGGTTTTCCAGATATAAGGCAAATCCATATGAAATACTTGGATGTGATTAGTGGAGAAAACTGCTAGAGAAAATATATTAGAAATACCCATGATGAAATGGCATTCTGAGAACTAAAAGAAAACCACTTTAAAATTGAATAGACTATGCTTTCTATCTTCTTTTTATTTCTTTTACAAATCCATAAGAGGTATGGATAACATTAATTTTTGACTTGTGATGTATCAAAGCATCTCTTGAAATACAACTCTGGAAGACTATATTCTGTATTGACCGATTCACTTTTTGAATCTCCTCTTGGTTAGAATATCCAAGATGACTATATATCCAAGTGTAACAAGAAATAGAATACCTATGTTCTGGTGTATAATGACCCATGCTATAGGGAATAAATTGAACTACTAAATTCAACTACAGTGAATAAATTGAGCAAAACCACTATTTGTACCATCAAATGTGAACTGATGTTTTCTAAGACAAATGTCTGTTACCCAAATTTGGCAAACAAGATGTTGTCTCCAGTGATAGTAGGTATGAGCTGCTTTGAAACTGAATTCTGATTATGTATGTGATGTATAAATGCTGCATTAGTGGTATGACATGTAGCAAGTGTTTTACATGAGGTTTATAAAATGCATTATATATATAGGTAGGTGGCAATCAAATCACAAGTTGGTCTAAAAGACATCACTAATGGTATACTATAAATCGTGCCATATGTTAGCATATTAGCCTTAATAACAAAGTAGGAAATGAGCATGAGGGATTATATTTCATCAGGCATAAATCTGTTACATTTCTTTCAATTCTTTTAGAAACCATATTTTTAGAAGTATCCAAATATACTTCAGCTTACTTGAGTTTCTGACTGTGACTTTCAGAGCATAATTATGTATAAGCTATATAGTAATCTGTTCTGGTTTTGCAAGGGTATGTTATTTCCTTTCTTGGTTGTGTGTGTATTAGGAAAGTGACAAAATGGGGAGGAGGGAGAAAAAAAAAAGGAATGCATCTCACCCATTAAGAACTTTCCTATGTTCCCATGTTAACAGTGCATATTGCTGGGTGGCTGACAAAAGGAGAAACCCATAATGTCAATAAAAAGATCATTGTCACATTTGAATAAAAATAATTGGAAATTTGTATTGTGAACACAGCGGTCTGTGACTAAACAATTGTTACATTTCTTTAAAACTCTAAGGTACATTTTGTAGAATTCTATCCCAAAGCAGGAAAGACAAAAGTTAACACACAGAAAAAAAATGAATCCCTGGGTAAGTTCCAAAAATAAAGTAATTTTAAATACCTTTCATTATGAAATCCTTTGTTTTTACTTCATGGGATTGAATTCAGACTTGAAAGAGGCCATGTTTAAAGCAGGATTTCTCTTTCCTGTTCAGTGTTTGACAGGCTTTTGATCTAGATATTTTTTCTAAGGGCTTTTGTTGTTTATGTAGACATAATCGATGAGCCTTTTCAGCTAGACTGCACACATGATCATTTAGAAAAACAGAGGGACAATTCTTGGCACCTTGTGGGGATTTGTGTTTATATAACATATGGTCTGGGCAAAGAAAAATCAAGTTTTAAGTTTTCATCTTTTCAAGTTCCAATGTCTCTAAAGTAAGAAAAAGTTTTTAACTTATTATTCAGATGAAAAGCATTTTTCATAGGGTTGAATAATTTGACATGTTTATATGATGCCTTTTCGGAGTAGATAACTTGTGTGCATAACGGGACACAAAAGTTCAAAGTAGCTAGTTATTTACAACATACTCAGTATACTGGTTGCTAGCAGCTAAAATGGAAAATGCTTTTCCTGTAGGCAAGAAAACTTAGACATCAAATTAAATATCATTGGCAAGGGCTTAGAAAGGCACTACTTTATAAGAATAGTTACTGTCTGGCACAATTACATAATTTTGAATTAAATTACAGTAACTAGTCTAGGTCATTGTTACTATTGATGTATTAATACTAAAAATCTTTTTTTAATGTTAGCATTTTCGTTAGGTTCATCAGAGACAAAACATTTTTGTATAATGCTAGCTTACTTGTTAAGATTATTTCATATGAAAGATAAAGAAGAGGAAGAGGGAGGAGTGTCTTCAGTGCTTTAGATTAATGATTTAGATCAAAATGGCAATGCTATATATGATTGAGGAGTTTGCCTTGCCAGCCTAGTCAGTAGGCTAAATAACCAGCATATTCATTAAAATATGCAAACTAGTTAAAGGATGCCAGTCCCTTTTCTAAGGGACTTCAAGGTCATTCTTAAGATGATCATTCTACTTAACACAGGATGGAACTACCTATCTGTCCTCTCCTTGCTGGTTTAATGGTTATTTACAAGCATGCTTTATCATATGAATTTGATTTTAGGTTCTGTGTTTCAAAACCAAAGCAATCCTTTCTGTCCTTCCATGTTTTCTATCCTCTTTTTGGGTATACATATGGCCTCTTTTGCGGGTATATAGGTGGCTCTTTTGTTTTCACAAATGCTATTTTTTTTCCTGTAATTCCCTATATCCAGAGAGTTTAAAAAGGGAAATTCAAAAAGAAAAAAATAAATAAAATAGGAGATTGGAGGAAAGTCAGAAAATACAACATTTGTAATATTTTTTCTTACGTATTTCTGACCATTCCTATAAGTGTTTTCAATATTTGAGTAATATAAGCATTGAACTTAGTAGAAAAGTGGCCCTTTTACAGTTATACTATCTTCAGACCAAGCTGTAGGAATTTAAAAAGTACTTCTTGCTTTTCTGTAATATAGGGTATAAATTCACAGACGTTTTCTGTGCTTTAACTCCCCACAAGTTACCACAATTTGAACACAAGAGATTCTAAAGGGAAATGTGATTCGGGAAACATGTCTCCTTTATATTATATGTAGTTGTGAATAGATAGGAAGTCACAACCATCAGTTTAGAAAGCTTCAGAAATCACTTATTTTCCTGGGGGAAAAGTGTAGAGGAATTTAATTAGCTTGTGGCAATCCTTTAACCTTGTTTCCACTTGATAGGATAACTAGCTCAGGTTGAAAGAATTGAATGCATATGAAGCAGAAATGAGCTTCAGTCCACACATTTTAACTGTGGTTAACTTTGCAGTGGAAAGCAGTCTTTGGGTGTTTGCTATTGCAACTCCAGCTAGGCTGTGCGATCTTTTCAACCTGATAAATCAAGAAACATATGATAGGAGGCAGCAACCATCACTTCTTCAGACATGCAAGTCTGCTTTGGGAACTTGGAAGAAGCAATGTGTAGGAATCACATCTTTTCTGCTGATATTCTATAAATTGTGCAAATGTCACATATTTCGAATCTGAGCAAGGCATCAATATCATATTCAGAAGCCAAATCATTATAATTGGGTTTAGACCTTAGGAAAAGAATCATGATGTAGGAAGACATTTAAGCACTAGAATGCATTGTTTATGTAAGAGATAAAACCATAATTTTCTGATGTTCAGCTAGTTTACTAAAAATATTGGGAATGATTCCACTACGATTTGTAAGTTTGGGAGCACAAGGTAACAATTCTACCTTTTGTTCCTTCTAGTCTTATTCAGCAAAATTGTGTAGTTCTGCTCGTTAGTGAATGCCAGCCCAGGTTTCATTCTACTGGACCCAAGAATACAGATCCTTCTCTATACCCAAATTCTAGCCACGTCCTCATGCTCTTGCAGAATAAAGATGGTAAAATTGCCCTCTTGAGTGAACTGTCTGTAACCATCTCCCTCTTCTTCTAAGAAGAGGATTCAGGAATCTAGTTTCTAAGCTGTCACTAAATGAACATATAATTCACACTGTAGCTACAAACAGATAGTTGGCCTTGACTTGCTCCTTCAGGTCAAAAGCTTGTTTTTTTCTACTGTGCATCATCAAATGACGGATTGTGAATGAGACTAAAGCATCAGACTGACTCTTGGATGGCTAGTTTCAGTTCCTGGCTCCAGAAATACTGTAGATGGTTGCGAAACACATGTTGCTAGGGTAATCTTAATTTTGGCATTTTCTAACCCAGAATGATTAATTTAGAGATTCCATTTTCTTTAAATGTTGTTTTATAATTTGATTAATACAATGGATAACATAGCCCTAGTTCATAATTGTTCTAAAAATAATTTGTGAGCATATTACTAAAACGCTATCAGAAACATAGACAAATACGTAGTTATGCTTTTCTTTTTTTTAAAAAAAAATACACAGAACATGAAGGGATTGGATATTGGTAGATTTATGTGGAGACATTCACGTTAAATAGTATTATCAAAAAATATTCCAGACTATGATTTTTAAAAGTCTTTTTCTTCTTCATTTTAGAAGAAAAATGTTGGAGGGATATGAAGAGCATGCAACAAAGTCACTAGGAAAAAAGATCAAGGCATTCACAATTAAATAATTTAATTCCATGAATGTTTACATTTCTATGTTAGTATTCTTTGTTGGATTATAGAAGGAGCTTTTAAAACTTGTTCTTCGAGTGCTGAAAGTATTTTTTAATCTCACACTGACATCTTAATGCTAATAAATAGTTTAATGTCAGAATTGTATAAACTTGCCTCTACCTCAGATGTCAGCACCTCCATTGGTGTGCATTATTATGTAATAATCCTAATTCCTACTGTGTTATATTTGCAGCACTAAACAGACATCAATGAACTAGCCTCACCTTGCCTCAAAGTCCATGAAAGGCCAGACATTTCGACTGAGGCTGGCAGCTGTTTGTGCATTTGGCGCAGGACATCATTTAGTAATTTTTGAAGGTATCAATACAATGTATGCAGACAGCATAGTTGTGGTAGAGTAAAAAAGTTATTTTGCAATCACTTGGGAACAGACCAATGCAAGAGTGTCACAATACCATGATACAGGTCACCCACTCTAAAATATTCTGAATTAATGCCGCAGGTTACTGAAATTACAAAAAGAAACACTTGTGAATGGAGTCAGGGCAGTGGGGGGCAATTAATTCACATTTTTAATCTCTTCTCCAGTAAAATCTAAAATGTGTTCAAATAACATCGATTTTACCACACAGTTCTTGGGATGGAGAAGAAAAATATAAGAGGAAGATAGTAAAACTTAAGTAAGACTATTTAGCTCCTTAATTGGCACTAATGACTAGTGGTCTTCAGCACTGCAGGGTCCAGGCTCACAAGTGAACAACCTTCCCTTGAAATCAAGCCTGAAATATCTTGTAGTAGCTTTACTGTACTTAACATATATTTAGACCTAGTTTTGCTAGCTAAGTGCACATCTGCCTAGTGGTTAGTCTTGACCTGACTGAGACCTTTGAGTAGTGTAGCATTTTGTATTTGATAGCCAGGAACATGGGATGAGGAGCTCAAAACTGCACCTGAGATACAATGTGTTTTACTTTGAGTATGAAATATGATGACATTCTACTGAGTAGTCACTGAATACACATAACAAAATATGATTAAGTGATTTACTTATTTTTTAAGTTTTGGATCTGGGTCCCACTTGTCCCTCCCCTCAGCTGATAGCAGATGTCATCTTTCAAAGGGTGGAAAATAGCATATCTTATGAGACTGCTGCCTGAGATGAACCAAAAGAGGACATGGATAGAAAAATGTGGAGAGTTCACATCTTGAAACATCTTAAGTGAGGCATAGATGACACCTGTGCTGAGGGTATTTTTGTTGGTTTTATTCATTAATGTAGTTGGTAATTTGAAAAGATAGTCTTCTATCGATTCTGTTTTTGTTAATTTTTTTAACTTTGACCAAAGACCAACTTTCAGTTCTTGCGTATTCACTGAGGGTTTAAGCTTTCATTCTATAGGTCTTGGTCATCATCTGTGACCAGCCTATGCAGAGGATCTTGCCAAGCCAGCACAGATTCAAGAAGGGCAGAACTTGTCTGACCAACCTGATATCCTTTTACTAGCAGGTGACCCACCTAGTGGATTGGAGAAATGCTGTGGATTTTATCTACCTGGCTTTCAATAAAGCATTTTGACACTACCTCCCACAGCATTCTCCTAGAGAAGCTAGTGACCTATGGCTTACCCACTGAAGAGAACTCCTGTCTGAAAAACTGGCTGAATGACGAAGCCCAGAGAGTTGTGGTGAATGGAGCTAAATCCAATTGGTGGCTGGTCACAAGTGCTGTTCCCAGGGCTCAGTGTTGGGACTAGTCTTGTTTAATACCTTTATCCATGATCTGGATGAGTGGATTGAGTGCTGCCTCAGTAAGTTTGCAGATGACACCAAGTTGGAGATTTTCATTCTACTTGAGGGCAGTAAGGCTCTGCAGAGGGACCCTGGGCAGGCTGGTTTGATGGGCTGAGGCCAGTTGTATAAGATCCAACAAGGCCAAGTGCCGAGTTTTGCACTTTGGTCACAAAACCCCTGTGCAATGCTACAGACTTGGGGAAGTGTGGCTGGAAAGGTGACTGGTGGAAAAGGACCTGTGGGTGCTGATTGATGGCTGGCTGAATGAGCTAGCAGTGTGCCCAGGTGGACAAGAAGGCCAACAGCATCCTGGCTAGTATAAAAAAAATGGTGTGGCCAACAGGAATAGGGAAGGGATTGTGCCCCTATACTCAGTGCTGCTGAGGCTGCACCTTGAATACTGTGTTCAGTTTGGGACTCCTCAGTACAGGGAAGATATTGAGCTGCTAGAGTGTGTCCAGGAAAGGACAACAAATCTGGTAAAGTATCTAGAGAACAAGTATTATGAGAAGTAGCTGGGGGTACTGGAATTTTTTAGCCTGGAGAAGAGGAGTCTCCTTTACAATTACCCAAGAGGAGATTGTAGCAAGGTGGGTGTTGGTCTCTTCTCCCAAGTAATAAGTGATAGGACCAGAGAAAATGGCCTCAAATTACACCAGGGAAAGTTTAGATTGGATATTAGAGAAAAAATCTTCACTAAAGGAGTGGTGAAGCATTGGAATAAACTGTCCTGGGAAGTGGTAGAATCATCGTCCCTAGAGATGTTCAAAAAGTGTGTGGACATGGCACTTCAGGACATGGTTTATTAGGCATGATGATATTGAACTGTCAGTTGGATGACCTTACAAGTCTTTTCCAACCTTTATTATTCCATGATTCTATGTGACTAGCACATAATCTGAGTTGTTCCTGTTGTCTGAGTGTGTGAATTAATTGTGAAGTTCAGTTGGTTAGAAACAATATACGTGTTTATTGATTTAACTTGTAGGTGTTGAAAAAATGGAACAACATAATTATGACAATGTCCAGTGTATTACATGTTCTATCTCCAGTTATTTTCAAGAAACTGATACCTGCATGATATACATAATATTCATTTTCATGTATGTATGGAAGTCTTAGAAAATAGGAAGAAGGAGTGGGTATTCTTCATACTCATGACATTCTATGAATTTTTTATGGGAAATAGAGAAGGATATGAAATTGTTGCTAGGATTTCAAGGAGAAATCCTGATTTCTTCTCTGACAAAGCTTTCTTAGCATGAATGTCCCCAATAATAAAGCATCCAAATATACTCAGGTCTTTGTTCAGCATAAATAGAAATTATAAAAACTAAAAAAACATTTTTCTAATGGGTCATTGGAAAATCATTGTATCTGTCAAAAAAATCCAATAACCCCCCAACAAAAAAACTGGTTCTACTTGACTGTTATTGGAAAGCAATCATAGCTAATTACGAACAAGTACTAGTTAACACTTTAAATAAAAAGAGAGGAAAAAAGCAAAGAGATTTAGGACGTAGACAAGCAGATGAAAGGATTCTTGTTGCCTACCATCTGAGATTACTCAGATGCATTCCTGTATTCAGTTACCTGAGAAGAAGTGATATTCCCTTAAGAGAGATCAGGAGATCAGAAGAGACGGCAGTTTTGTGCATCTTCTTACTTATAGCCCTTTGAAACTTGTTCAGGAGAAATAGTTTAAATTGCAGCAGGGTTTGGGGCCAGACTTTAACTACAGATAATAATTACTGGGTCAAGATTATACTACAGTCCAACAGCAAAATATTCTGGTGGAAAAATATCTCTGAGAGGGCATTTGAATGCTGTTTGAGTAGACCTATAGTATCTTCAAATATTTCTGAATCTGAACCAAAGGGTCAACTTGTTTTGTGATTATGCGTGTCTAGTACATTTACACATAAAGGACACTGGTAATTCTTAGTAAGCTTTGAGTCTATTTTAGTTATGAAATTCCTGGTATTATTGCATATTCAATTTTAAGTTCTCATGTTTTTTATTTTTTTATGAAACCACTGCACAAGTCCCAGTCGTAATTTAAAAATAATTTTTCTTTACAATCTTCCCCAAAATCCACTTCCTTTTTGATAGTTTCCATGTAGAATGGCTACTTATTTCTTCCTAGTGCCACTTGTGTCCCCAGCCACATTAGCCTTATTAAATGAAACACACAAAGAAAACAAGCAACAGAAAAATTGAGGCAAAATACATCCAGAAATATAAAGGGGGTAAGAATGGCATTTTTCTCAAGAGCTTTCCACTAGTCCTGATGTCTTTGCTATTCTTTGGTATTTCAAGCTATTTGAAACCACGGTGTGGAATAGTGTGCTGATGGCCAAATAAAATAGCTGTAAGTATTATTTTCATGTTTTCTGGGGGCATTTAAAAGTACATGTAGTACTAAGGGGAATGGAGGAATTCTCTTACGACCTCTGGCAAAGATCTTGTAAACTTGAACCTTAGACACTAATAATACTAACATAACTACATGTCATTGCTTGTGGTAGTTGTTCATCCAATATTTTCTCTCTGCCGTCACTTTCTTTGTGTTCTGGTCACATGCATGAGATACCTCCAGAAGACAGGCAGGATCCTCAGATCTAATACAAGCTGGGTCAGCGGTGACAGATGAACTGTCTGACATTCCAGACACATTTTAAGAAAGTCTATCCGTCAATTTTGTGTTTAGCTTTGTTTTCTGGGAATTGATTTTGGAGTTTGTGGCTCTACCAGAAGAGTTATTTTGTATATTTTTCAAAGATCCAGCTACCATTCACTCAGCACCACTGTGGAAAAAAAAAATGTCTTTCTTGTAGTTCCTGGTAAATCTGCAGCTAGTATTTTTAAAAGTGTTAGAAATAGCTTTCTTCTTTTTAGTAAAAAAGATTTCTAAAAATCCTACTACTTTTCAATATGTATGTAGCGCAGGGGCAGAATAGCTTTAGTTTATAACAGTTGCTGCAAGTCTTTGACATCCCAGTTAGTCTTAGTTCATATATTTCTTAAGATTTTTAAATTCTCTAGAAGAGATGACAAAGAATGAAATGTCACACTTTTAAACACAAACTTGCAACAACTAATAACAGACACAACAGACATTAAACACATTATCTGTCCATATAGAAATTACTCTGTACATACAGAAAATGGTTACAGTAATTTAAATAATTTTATTTTTTTTTAAAAAAAATCAGATCTAGTAGAGAAGGTATAATGCTTGAATTTGGAGGAGACTTAGAATGTTTATTGGAAAAATCTTGGCAGTGTTCTTAGTTCACAGTGGCTTGATTTTTGCAAAGAATTTAGCACAATAAGTCCAAAATGTCCTTTGCCATTGATGTCTGTGAGGACAATTTGTGGTGAATTAAATGGATTTTATGTCCTTAAGTTTGAATTTCTTTTCATCTAACGTAATCTTCTAGGCTTCTTTAAAATAACAAAAAAAAAGGCCTAGTTGAAGAAAAATGAATTATACTCTTCTGCTAAAGAACATTATTTTCTAGAACACCTGCCTATACTACTTATTCAGTTTTTTAAGATGCTTCAGTTCTTCAGATTTTCATAAATGCGGAGGTCACTTTAGTATGGCTATCCACATATGTACTTTTGCAGAAGTTTATATGTAATCTTTGCAGGACTCTAATCTAAATAACTGGAAGAACACACAGAACAATGGCATGTATCATTCCAAAATGTGGGCATATACTGATAACTTAATTCATGAATGCTGTCTTGTTAATAGGACTTCATTTGTGAGACCCTTTTGGAAACCTCATTTTGAAATTCCATGAAATCAAGTTGTATGCCCCGGTTATAAAACAACTAGCAGTAAATTTAAACAAAATCAATAAGTGATAAAACAAAAATTAGAACATCTGATGTGAGTAAATTTTGAAGAAATACATGTGTCCTGTAGTTAAATGAACTGATTGAATAGCCTTGTATATGTACAGTCCTCACACATGGTAAGGAATAATGTAGGGATGAAGGAATGTATTTGAATTTTGACCAAATATATGAAGTATTTAAGAAGTATAGACCTTGCTCTAGAAGGACATAATCTTTAAGTAATCCAAAAGTGTCTTAGTGGAAAAAAAAACCCCAAGCAAATAGTGTAACATCCTTCATCAAGAAGATACTAAAAATTATTTCAAAAAAAAGTAAAAAGATAAATAATTCAGTATACATATGGCAATACATTTCAATACGACCTGAGGATCTTTTTTCCACTATATAGTTTTAAGTAGATTTAACAGATATATATACCTTTAGGATTATGACAGCCGCATATAAAGCCCTACAGTATATTGAGTGTGTGCAGGCAGGGACAGGTTCTACATCTGCTTACTGCTCTATTACATAAAATGTAGGGGCTAGTGTTTTCTGGTATGATAGTCTTTAAATAGCTTAGGAACAGTTTATTTGGAGGTGGTTTTATAACTTAGTATCAAAGATCAAGAAAACTGCTCCTAGAAGGGGGTGGAGAAAAGACAGTGAGTCAATAATGAGTGGAATATTTTCATTTGGGAAAGATAACTGACCCAAGAGCAGGAACTCCTACATCTGTCAGAAAAGTCTGCAAGCAGTTGCTGCTATGTGAGCTGATGGATTCTGAATATATACAAGAGCAGGTGTGGCTACTGGATGACTACCATACTTCTTTTAATCTTTGTCAGAGAAAGTCAATCAGATTTCCTGAAGTAATCTTACTTCTTTAGGATGGAGATAGAGAGAAATTTTAGTGGCAGAATGGAGCAGTCAGGTATTCTTAGCTGCATAGTATTCCTGGATATGACCAGTTTTCCTCTAACTGCCATTGCCATGGTAGGATCACCATGGGGCAAGTAGGGATTCTCTCCTTTTTACTTCACCTGTTGGACAAATTCTCTTTTGTAAAAGAAAATAGTTTTCTCTCAAGCCTGTTACTCTGATGTAGACACCTTTCAGCTGGTATTTAGCACTTGATTGCTATAGGCTACCAAGAAGGAATAATGCCAAACTGATGCCTTTTAGGCACTTTCTTTACAGTTGTCTTGAACTGCTTTGAAGGAAGAAGTAACAGTAAAGATATGTTATATTAAAGGAAGTGGTAAGGTCTAATGCACTCTGGGACACTTGAAATGAATCTGTTATAACTATGAATTTTTTTCCTCCCCTAATCAAATGAGAACATCTAGTTGAAATCAGTTTACTAATGAGCAAAATACGGATAACCACTAATATAATAGGATCGTGTTCGTCAACAGTTCCTGAAGTTACAGGAATTTCCAGATGCTTCAACATATAATAGTTCTTCCATTGTATCCAGGTGATAGTAAGATTGTTGTGGTTTTGATAACAGGAGGCCTTCTTCCCTTGCTGGTTAGAACTCAGTGTGCATTTTTGACTAGCCATCAAATCAGCTTTCAGATGATTACTGTATACTAGTGCAAAAGCAGTCATCTGATATTTTCTTTGGAACAGGACTGATTCCTGAGTGTAGATACCATATTTTCTTTCCTTTCAATGGTGCCACCTGTTGTCTCATGGAAGCAGAACCTTTCCAGGCTGTTCTTTAACTTTTTATGTCTAGAAAAATGAGAATACAAATGGATTGTAAGTCAGGTTTACACTTGAATAATATCCTTTTGATAACATGCAAAAGATTTAGAAGTGTCATCACATATTTGGAACAAACTACAAAGGAGTTCTGTTTTAGAGGAGATTCTTCCCTTGCAAGACTGTTTAATGCCAAGAAGTGACCTGATGCAGGATGGAATCTCTGCCTGTAGGTATTTTAGCTACCTTGTGCATATGTACTTCATTTTTTTTTTAACTAACAGTTACATACACTTGCATAATTCAGGGATGCTCAAGACTCTTTTCATTGTGTATCCATTCTCTGAAATGATTAAAAGTACAGGTACCTGAAGTTTAGAGGATTTTTCCCTCCTCTCACAGTAATATTTCTTTTTAATTGAAACAAAAATTGCTTCAAAATGGGGACTTTCTGATGTGCTCTGCTAAGCCTAAAACAATATGTACTGCTTCCACTCTCTCAAAAAGTAAAATGAAATTTTTGCTGTTGTTGGTGGGTTAGTAATTGTTTGTAAGTATGTGCAGAACAGTTGAATTAAGGAACTAAAAAACTAAGCTCAACAGCTTGGATGATGGGTTGGCATATCCCATCAATTCTGGAAACTATAAGAAGAGTTGTATTCTATGAATGTGATGTATGTACTTAAAAGACTGTTCTAGGCTGGAACTTGATAATCTTCCATTTCCAGTTGTTGAACTGAGAGGAGCCAAAATAACATTTTTCAGTAATAAAATTATTTACTTCAAAAGTTGTATTCATTGATATTTAGTAAATTTGTTAATGCAAATATTGGATCTCACTTCATTCAGGGAGTTTCTGGACAGTCTATTCTCTCTTGTACCATATGGTTTTACAAGTCATGCATTGACTTTAAGAACTGAAGTATGAAGAGAAAAATACAAACTAATGAAATTCTGTCAGATCTGCCAGGTTTCACCTGGTTTCATATCCAAAGCAAGGCAAGGCTTTCAAGAAAAACTATAACTCAGCCCAGATTCACTCAACACTGGGTCCAGGTTCACTTAAAAAGGTTGTGAGCCCTCACAAACCTTTTGAAGAATCTGGGGCGAGATTCAAGTCAGTATTGAAACCTGTAATCAGGCAGGCTTCACGTGCTCTTGAATTTCCTTGAGAACATTTACCCAGCTCTACCTCAAGATTTCTGTGGTTTACCGCAATTTTTTTCACTGTCAGCAAAACAATGATGGAACCTGAACCTTCAAGTAATGATTACTAAATACAATGTTTGCTGCTGCAAACATCCAGGAACTGCTTACCCTACTCAGCAGACTCCATTACTACTAATAAAAAGCATTTGCAGTGGCAGACATAGCTCTGATCCTTGTTCTCACTTGGGAAATTCTATTTCTGGATCTTCACTGTGGATTTCACATACCTGTTTTAGCGTTAGTGTATGTTTCTAAACCCCTTTTAACTGAAACATTGTATCAGAATAATGGTAATTATCCTCGTTCTCTAATAATTCCATTGACTTTCTTATTTTTGCCCAATTTGAAATCAGGATCTCACTTTACAAAGGTGGTGTGTCATCAATGTGGAAAAAAAAATTTTAATGAAGTATTGTAGAGCTACTTAGGGAAAGTGGAATGAGAAATAGCTTAAAGGTTTGGTTTGTTGGGTGTTTTTTTTAGATTTTTTTTTTTTTTAGATTAATTCTTTGTCATTGACACTTGTTCAGGACATTTCAGAGCCCCTTCACATCTCAAAACCCACTGACTTTCAAGAATTCTAAAATGCTCCTTGCAAGTTAGCAGGTCAATACTCCAGCAGACTGAAAAGAGGAATCAAGTTCCAACCAAAAATGTTTTGTGTAAAGTGTGCAGATTTTAAATGGGATTTAAGCTGTGCTACCTGGATGACGATATAATTATTGATCTTACCTAAACATATACGTACAGAGCGGTTTGTGCTATTGCTTTGGTAATTCATGATAGCTAAGTTAATATGCATGTTCTTGTAGATTTTGTACCAGAATACCCATCTAAATTATGAGTACTAAATAAAATGAGACAACACATGGAGCCTGTTATGGCTCTAATACTTCACTACAGATATGCTTACAGGGAGAGGGAAGAGAATTTTTATTTGTAACTATCAGGCAAGTTTTAGAAAAGACATAAGGCTGAATCCTTCCTACTCTTCATTCAGCTTTTCCTCCTCTTGGTAGACCAGTTCCCATTTCTGTTAATTTTTCAGAATCATTCTTCAAGGTTTGTTTTTTTTTTTTTTTTTTTTTTTTTATTTTGTCACTTTCATGACATGGTGGTTGCTTATATTACTCAAAAAAAATTTAGTTTACAAAACTTGCTTTGAGTTTCTTTTGTGGTTATAGTATTTGGAAAATTCAGTTTTGTTTGTGTGTGTTAGGGTATGTGTGTGGTATTGTTTTTTTCTTTCAGAATTGATGTACATGATTATATCCTCAGGTGGTTTCTATACATTTTGTATACGACATATTTACAATGAATGTTAACCTGATATAACAGCACCTTTATTTTTAACTTTGTACCTAATACTTTCATTGTATTTTTACAGCTAAAACAGACCAAGAAAATGAAGAGAAGTCACTGACAGAAGCACATAAAAGGTAAGAAAGAACAATGCAATAAACTTTTCTTTGCAAAATGCATTTTGATAAAATTCCTTTATTGGTAGTCAGCATTACTGTATTTTGGAATAATGAAAGAAATGGGGCTCAGAAAACTAAATTATATTTATTGTCAGTTTTAATTTGACAATTAGGAAAAAAATTAAGGAATAGAGATATGCAGTTTACCTTTAAAGAAGTATTGCACATGACTCTTGTCTTTTGGAAAATGCATATACCTTATTTAAAAATAAATTCAGAATTTGCCATTTGGACTGAGGGAAAACTGTTCTTACTCCACCAGAATTGCAGTGATTTGACAGACATGTAGCATTCTTCAGGCAGCTATTATTCTTTAGATAGTGTATCTTGTGCTTGTAAAATATCTGCTTTATTTTAAAGAATGGAAATCCATTTTTTAATATACTTATGATACACACAAATAAATTTGACTACCTTAGTAGAATTACTAATAGATCTTCAGATAGGTTTGTTTTGGTATTTATTTTTTGTGACAAACCCCAAAATACCTCATTAGATTTCGTTACAGATGTGTGCAGTTGAGAGAGTTATCTAATTTGGGAACTTCACTGCATTGCACAACTTGTGGTTTCTCCCGATTTTTTGGCAGTGTTCTCCAGAAGCAGTGTTTAAACGGGACAGATTCTTATCTGTCCCAGAAAAATACCAAAATACGATGCACCGTTTATAGTCCAGATTTAGTGAAACTGACTCTCTGTGTTTGTTTTCTTTTCACAAAAAGTAGCATCTTCTTTTTGTACTAGCTACAACCCCTACTCAATATATGCTAATTAACATATTTATTATGTGTACCCAGAGCTGAAAATTCTCTTAATAGGACTCATGTAGAATATACCACTACAAAAGGTTCTAGTCCTTACTGTGGTCTGTTAGCCATTCTACAGCCCTGATGCCCAAATCTGCTACCTGCTGTAATGCCACAGTGGAGCTGACATGATCCTGGTACCGTACCACATCTATTCCCTAATGATAGTACCTGAAAAAGAAGTCAAGGGAAGAGTGGATGTTCCTCTGCCACAAGAGGCTACCTTCTTACTTGTAAGGAGATGTGAGGTCCATGAGTGGTACATCAGTGATCATGATGGATAAAATGGAACAAAGGGATTATTGCTTTATATTAGTGTCATATCTCTTGCTCAAGTGTATGAAAGACATTGCTGATATTTCTTAAGTTTGTTTAATTGCCGAGTTACATAATTCTTATTCTTAATGTTCTCCTTCACAATAAACCTTTGTGAGAAGAAACTGCTGTTAAAAAAAGGGACTTTAGTGATCTCTGACTGTGTTCTTAAGGAAACTGTTTTTCTGGTGGAAAATGGATTAGACTAAATTTCCAAAGCAGCTATCTAAGGACAAGGGGAGTCTCCAATCTGTCCAGAAATCTTACAAGTTGTCACTGACATCTGATGTTTAATTCACGCTCCATTCTTCTTATTTTTCCTTGACTTCACTGGAAATCATACCAAAACCTTCCTATTAGTGTATCTACCGTTCGCAATAACGAGGAAGAAAGCAAACTGGTCCTTGGATTCTTATTCAGCTTCATCTACTCTGTCTGACTTATCCCAATTCTTTCTTCTCTCCCCGTATGGAGTGCAGCAGCTCCTTTTACATAGTCATTTGTCATAGGAGAAAATTCATATTCATTGTTTCTCTTTATTGTGATTATCTAGCAACGACAATATTACACACAAAACTTTTTGTGGAACATAACAGGAATTTTGCTAGGTTAACACTAGGTTGAAGTTATTTTTTACTATTGCTGAGGCTACATCTCTCTTCCTCCCTTCCTTCCACCTTCCCACTGAAATTCTTAATCAGATTAGCAGTTTTTTTGAAAATATTGAAGACAGCGTCGTGATATAATTTTAGTATCATGTGTGTCTATTTCATTAAGATCACTAATTTGTCATAAAAAATGAAATGCTTGGGATCCTTGTTTTTGGTGGATTTTTTTGTCACAGGTTGAGTGAAAACAAAGGTGAGAGCTTAAAAGTATAAATAAAAAGGTTAGTTATATTTGGCTAATCAAAAGTAGAATAGCAATGTGTAGGACAGCTACACAAGGAAAGTGCAAGGAAAATTAAAGTGATTAATATGCTGGGATTTTCTTTTTTGAAGGGGATAATTTCAGCCTATATATAAGTTCAGGTCTACCCCATGACAGCATTTCTTTAGCTTTCAGAAAAACTGGAATCTTTCTTTCTTTCCTGCACAAAATATTAAAGCTGTGATATCTGCATAAAAATATGAAAGTCTAAAAGAAAAGCTCTTGCAGCAACAACAACAAAAATATTTCTAAAATGAATAATGATTTGAGTAAAATGTAGCAATGTGTATTTTAGAAAAGCTCAATTGTGCAATAGATGAGCTGAAATGGAAAGTTAATCTTCCACACAAAATAAAGACAAAGAAAATGGAATGCCTGCTCCAGGGACTCCATACAGTGCATAGCTGTTCATTTGTCACAAGTGAGAAAATGTTTAATCGCTTTTGAAATGATGTATTCTCTCTTTATTTATCGTGTTTAGTGACTTTAAGAGTGTCAGTGCGTAAAGTGTTTATCCAAGGAATGGATTTCTGGCACATGGATAAAATGAAAAGTGAAATGTTTACCTCGCAATAGGCATATGTTCCAAGATCTCTCTGAGTAAGTATCCTGAGATGAGAAGAAAGCACACAGGTTGTGTTTATCTAGCTTACGCAGGCAGACAAGGAAGGCTCCAGCCTGGTATTAACACTGAAGTGACATGGAATGTCTTCACCAGGCCCCAAACAATTACATCATTCCCTTAACAACATTGATAAAGTGTAATAAAAAGAACCTGGCACTTTCCAATTAGATCCGCATTGCTGAATACTTGAGAAACTGTGAAATACTTGACAAGTTAAATTAAAAAACACTGTGGGGGAAAGAAACAGAAGAGGACAGCAAGCAGAGAAGAAGAGAAAAGAGGTGCTTCTATATTTTAGGAGTCCTCGATTTGGTAGCTTTTTTTTTTTATTATTTTGGATTTTGTCCTCAGTTCCAGGATGCATAGCTGTTTGTTCAGTTCACGTAGCTGTACGTACCACTTAAACAACTTTACAATTAAAAATTAGCATCTTTGAAAGTTGGGAGATGGAGCACCTGTTTTCTATATTTTCATTTACTTAGCTTAAAATATCTCTAATCTTTCAAGATGTGATTTTCTTAGTAGGGAATAAAAACTGAGGTGCCATTGTTTCCAGGTATGCTTAATACAATTTTAGAATGAGATAGGGTTGATCACAGTATCCAAAGCAAGTAGGAACTAGGATTCTGTCAAAATTTTTGTCCATAGTAATATGATAGCTGATAGAGTAAGTGGCAATAGCAACAACAATATAATCTTGTCTTGCTTACTTACAATAAGAAATGAACTAGTTACCCTTCCTCTTGCAACATTCCTAGAATTACCAGAAATCGCATTCAGTGAAGCTGAAGGTCCTCATTCTCTGCCTTGCTACATCTATTCAGCTGAATATCTATGAGGAAATACCACGTAGCTTTACTTTCTTATAGCACCTTATCCAGTGTTGAGTTCTGATAATGGAAGGCTTCCAGTTTAGGGTCATTTTTTAAGAAGAAAATAATTCCACACCATAAAATGATCTTTCTTCCACTGAAATAGTTAAAAAGATCTTTCTCTTCCCTTCTACCTGCAGTGATTTGTCTCTTCTTGGAACGCCAGCTTGAAAATGACTCACAAAGTGAAGTAGAAGTATTTATTTTAGATCTGAGGCACAGTCAGATTATCTTCAACTCCTCCTGCTATCTCTTAGTCAAACAATGAAGCACTGGGTTCTACATTCAGTGCAGTACCATTGAAAATAGCTTAGGGGTTTTTTCATCATGTTGCACTCATGCAAGAAGTCATGTTTGCAGAAAAATGCTACTGATCATTTTAATTCTAGTATTTCAGATAGTATAACCCTGCTTGAAGTGACAACATGGGTTGCTAAAATGCAGTAGTCCCATATAACAGTGGCTTGATTTAGGATGAAACTGTTCATGCTGGATAGACAGAAATGTTGCTTAGAACCATGGTTTTCTGTACGTCACTGATTTTAATAGATCTGAGAATTTGTTCTTTAGTAAATCTCAATGTCTTAAGACTATATATCTGTTTATAAAAAGTCAGACAGAGAACTTTGTCTTCTGACATAAATATCAACTAGGGAATTTAGGATGTGCATGGCTGGGTTGTGGAACAGTCATCTTCCTGTCAGTGTATTTTTGTTTGGTTTATTTTATAATTTGCTCCCATTACTTGCACATTCCAGTAATTTTATCACTTTTAAGTGCTTCCTGAGTGCAGCCTCCAGGGTACTTCTGTTTTCAGGTCTTTTGATAATCCATTTAGCAATATGTTATTGCTTTCTCTGCTGTAGCAACAAATGATGTTAATTTTGAAGAGAATTGTTTACCTTTAGTTGCCTGAAAAGAACCGCTCCTGATACAGCACTTGCAGACTTCTATTGGCTTCAATGAACACGAGACTTGAGGAAGAACAAAGCTTTACACCTGCTTATGAGCTGACAAGTTGATGACACTTAGAGAAATAGCAGAGAGTATGGTACAATGGCATTGCTGAAAAGCAACACCTAGAAATGTAGCACCTAAGTCTGGTAATCCTTTAAAACAGTAGATGTTCCTCCTGCCTTACTACCCTCCACACAATGGTTTGGATAGTTTCCAAAAGTGAACTGTAAAGTTAAAGTGCAAATTGAGTTAATGATTGAAAGAAAGTGGTGAAAAGCTCAGAATGGAGAGAGGTATGTATTTTAAAAAAAAATCCAAAACACCTGCACAACACTTTTAACTGAAAGGCAAGAATAATTTGTAGGACTCCATCTTTCACTACTCTTTGGTTATTCATCCTTTGTTAGTTCCTTTATTGTTAGGCCTCTTTTCTCATTGTGTAGCTCCCAGCACAGAGACTTGAATCGTTCATGGTAATACATTTCAGACTGTAAGTATACATTAGATGCATCAGCAGAAAGTACTTGATGAGCGAAGGAAATGTGTATAGAAGAAGTCTACACACTGTTAAACAAATTGAATAATTCTAGTTTAGTATTCTCTCTCTGACAAAAATATCAGGGCTTGTAAATATGCAGTAATGGAAACATAGCCAGCAGTTCAGTTATGTCAGAAAGTCTCATCTGAAAAATAGGTAATTGATTTCTCCATGAAAGATGAAGTCTTTGTCCTTTTCTGAAAATAGTAATCAAATGACTGCAAGTCCTTAAGCATTTGCATGATTAATTTTTGTCTATAAGAGCATTATCTTTTCTTTTAAAGGTGTTGGGCTGCTTGCTTAAGGAAAAAGAAACATTTTATTTTATTGGCATTAAATTATTTTGTATTTAATGACATTCAGTGCTAGTATGAACAAATGGTAATTAATTTTTAACAGACTAGAGTACAATTCATTGATCTAATATTCTGCAATGTAAACTCATTTTAATACAATTTATCCTACAGTTTATATAGAAGATCTATTCTCAGATCATAAAGCAATGGATAAAGGATATTATTAGTTTAACGTGCAACTACTGTTATACAGCTAAGTAAACACCCCGATAACAATGTATTTAAAATTACTGGGATCTGATCAGATCCACAATGTTTAGGATTAATTATATTCAGCATTAAAAAAACCCCAAACAACTAACAAGAATCACATAGCCAACAAAATTAATGAAAACAATACATTAAAATCTTTAAACGTGGCATGTTATTTTGACCTCCAGTTTGTGTCCAGCAAGTGGTTTCATTGAGTAGTCCTCAAAAATTCAAGATATTCTTGAGCTGTTATAACTGAAGAAAAACGTGTGTGTAAGCAAGATTAGATCCAGTCTCTCTCCATTGTCCATCAGCTTGTGATTATGTTCAGTGCATTTTTTCTTTCATCGTATTGTATACCTGAGTTGTTTCACAATTTAGTGTTTGCATTTTCAATCACTGTGATTTAAATGTGGATAATAATTCCTCTTTTACTCTTATGTTGATTTGCCTCTTCAGTTGTTGCTTTATTCCTTGCTGTATTTTAAGATTTACTTTAAGGATTATCATGTTATATTGCTGTTGTCATATATATGCAAACAGAAGAGCTGAACATCAGGCATGTGGTTTAATTTGGTCGCAATTGCATTAACTCATCTGGGAACTATCCAGTAATAACTTTTACAATATAGATCATTCCTTCTGTAATAATTTCCAGCTGATGGAAGGCTGCTATCAGCCCCTCCACAGCATAGGGCTTGTCTCAGCATACTTTGGAAACACAACTGTGCTTCTCGTATATGGAAAAAAAGTGTAGCATCTGTACTCTTCCCTGGACTTCTTGTCTTGCTTCTTGTCTTGCTTCTTGTCTTCCTTAACAAAATAGAATCAGAAACAATTTTAGTGAGCCAGATCCCTTCTGCACTGTGTCGCAAATGAATGCTTCTCAGGGCATAAATTGCTCTTGCTTCTTTTCTCAGCTGCTGCCTGGAAGATGATTCTACCTTAATCAGCTTGTTGAGGAGGTAAAAGTTCATCTTCCACCCCAAAGGAAACAATTAGGACAGTGGTCACCCCAGACCATAAGGCCTTTTTGTAATCACTAGAAGGGATGAGAACGCTCTTCCAGACATGAGGGAGTATTTTTAGGCCAAAGGAATATGGTTTATTTCTATTTGCTTGGTTGTGTGAATACTGATGATTCAAATATCCAAAGTGATCTGGTTATTTATTATAATCTTTCCATCATTTCCAATGGCTGCCATCTTGTCATTGAAACTTGATCCTTTTAGAAAATACTACCCATTTATCTTTCCTCATCTAAGCAAAGATACTGAAGGGAACGTATTGAGAGAAGTCAGGAGTTCAGTCAGAAATGCCTAACATGTGAAAACATTTTCAGCCTGACACTTGAACTACTCAGATTTTGAAATCTTTCAAATTACTTTCATGGGATTTGTTATAAATGACTCTTAAGAATATGAAAGCCCCCATGAACATTTCTGTCTTCTCCGAAGGCTGAATTTCTTCCATTCATAGTTGTGCTGGCTTTTGATGATATTAGGGAATGCTGTGTTCATGCATGTTAAGGAGAGGGTTAAGGTGAAACTGCATTGCAAAACATTTAAAATTCCAGGAGGTTCTATAATGCCCAAGTATTTCAGAACATTTTTTCTATAATTTTCAGAGAATAGAAACTAAAACCTAAGTTTGACTTGAACACCAAAATGGAGCACATAGCAGTGCTCCCAATCAGACCTGTAGATTCATTTCACTTGTTACTTTTTAGATTGTGTTTTTGTAAATTCACATGTGTAAAATTTCATCTGTGACAGGTTATATTCTTAGAGAGTGGGTCAATATTATATGTATATAAAATCTGGTAAAGCATCTGTGTCATTTCTGTCTACATAGCTAAATAATCTGCTCTAGGTTTAAGGCAACTTACTTATTTCGTTAAATATCTGATCCTGACCCTGCATGAATGTCAGTCATAAAAATGATCCATACCATGGGAGTAGGTAGAGTACAAGGCTGATTTGACATCGCTAATAAAACTTATAAAACAATATTTAGTACACAATGGTTTCACTATCTACATAAGTAATTATAACCTTGTCACAGTCTAGCCCCACCCTGCTAAATTTTGGCAACTAAAAAGCTGTGAAGTTGAGCTTCCAAAATCCCTTCCTCGTATCTCCCCGATGGGAAAGGGGAGAGGGAAATGAGAGGAAAAATACTTGTAGGTTGGAAACTAAAACTACAGCTTTAATGAAAAGATAGCAATAATAATTAAAGTAATTAGAAAATAATAAAATGCATACACAGTATGGGATATCACATCCCCACCCCTCGATGACTATATGCCACCACAAATGCAGTAGAGAAGATACAGGGGAATGTGCCCTCAGGAACTGGATTCAGGAACACTCAGACCTGGAATCAGGAACAACCAGACAGACGAGGTCCTCACTGGATGTCAGCAATTGCAGAAAAGATTAAAAACCTCATGATCTCTGATGTTTATACAGAATGTGACGTACATGGGATGGAATACTCTGTTGGTCAGTTTACGATCACATGCCCTATTTGCCCCTGCTGGCAGGTGCGGCTCCTTTTCTGCTAGCTACTTACAGCAACAGAGTTAGCCTGCCAAGATAGCTCCATCTGGATTTTGACATAATTTTGCACCTAATCCTTTGCCACATCAGATAAAATATGGCATTGTTATGTCAGCAGAGAATTTGCTTAAATTAGACCAATGCAAAAAACCCCAACCCAACAAAACATATAGAGGCACCAGGATGCATGCAGTCTAGTGTTTTAGAGAAAAATGAGAATAAAAATATGAAGAAAACAAATAAAACTAAGAAAGGAAATATTGAAGAATAATTTTAGGATGTAGTGTTAACTGTGATCCTTAATAATATAGTATTTCTGGCAGATATAAACCACAAGAAGGGATTTATCAAATTTCTTTTTTGTTCCAAATACACTAGACACTTTAAAAAGTAAATAGATTGTGAAAATCTCAGTGCACAAATTCACCTCAAAACAGAATTATTATTTGAATTAGTTATAACCATATTATTTTGCTACTTCTATTATGATGGACCTTGTTCCTGAAAGATAGAACTAAGGAAATACCCATCCATTGAATGATGCAGTAAAAAAGTCTGTAATAGCACTTGGAACTGAAGTTGAAATGGCAAGTTTATATGTGAAGGTTTTATTCATTTCTAACTCTGAGTTCATTAGTCTTCTTATAATATTTAAGTGCAAGTTCATATTTGTAATATCTATTGAATTTAAGAATCTGTTTCACTGTATATCCTCTGCTTAAGTCATTGGGCCTGCTGCACTCAGGGTATGGTATAAAGCATAAAAATATGTGAGTTGTGCATTTGTGTTACTAATTAATGTGTTCAGCTGATAATATTGATCATTGTTGATGAGTATCAAAGCTGCAAAATATTGCTGGTATTAGAGGGGAACAAAATTTCCTGTTCTTCACATTAAATGATTTTTGTTGAGCACTTCCTGTGTGGCGGGAAATGTACCTCAAAGGTAGAGGGTTTTTTCTTGTTGAAGCTTTTAATTTTCATCTAGTTGGACCAATAAAACACTTTTCTATTTAACACAAGTTTATAGGAGGAAAGGGACTAGAGATGACTTAGGATTCAAAACATTACAAATGCTTGGCAAGTTTTTTTTTTAGAGGAAAGAAAAAAAATCTCTTGAGACCTTTGTTGTCTAAGGAACAATATTACAAAATCCATAGTTACACAATATAAATTGGCAAATGGAAGAAGAGATTAATGATTCTGGCTGCTGACTTAATTTGGCATATTGTCTCTACTTTCTTTTTAAATAAGAAAGATACTTTTCTTCCTTATAAATTAAAGGCGGATGGGACCCCAAACTTTCTTACCAATATTTACATAATAGAGATTTTGAATGAACCTATGTTTGTCTTTATATTTTCTCACTTCTAATTATTCAAGAGAAGGGACAGCAGTAAGTAAAGGCAATGATACATTAAAACAGAACAAAAAGAAAAAAAGGTGAAGAAAATGGCGTAAAATTATAATGCAGAGAGGACCTTAAAAAAATATGTCAATAGAAAATGAGAGGCTTCTCGGATGCTGTGCATATTAAGTTTCCTCACAGCCTTGTGCTATCTTAATAACCAGGATTCTGGTTCTATTTCATTTAATATAATTTTGTGTGACTTTGAACTGTCTTAAGACTAACTCTCATTAATGATTTCAGATCTTGAAAACACAATGAAAATATTTACAAAGCGTTTTCCTCTTTATAAAACAAACCAAAAACTATTATGACAATTTATATGATTAACTTTTCTAGGAAGAATGTGCTGTGCTGTTACCTATATGCTGTACTTGTCTTCAGGATCAACAATTCAGGATCAATGCTCTGAACAGGCTTAACATACCTGCCAACTCATTTTGGCTTTAAATGTAACTCATGCCACATTTATGGTAGAAACAAACACATATAACGTTTTCTCCTCTTTTTACCTTCTTTCTTTTGATAGACTATGCTTAGTTTTAAATTTATTTGTGACTTTCATCTAACTATAATGTACCTTAGCAGCTCCTGCCTGACTCAGAAGTGCTTTTGTAACACAAATGCTTTACAAAACTAGCACAGCACTGCCACTAAGACTGCCTCAAATGTACGGAAATGATGCTTAACTATTTATAAAGCCAAATCCAAGTAATCAGGAATATCCAGGTTCAAACTTCAAAATATTTAATCCATTAAAGAGCATAGGATCTCTCCTGCAGAATTGTAGAAACTTTTTCTGTTTTTAAATCCACATTGAAACAAATCTTTATTCTTGCAGGTGACTTAGTTTGCTGTGTGAGGAAACCAGATGTGTGTGTGTGTGTGTATTCACTGTTTCTGAGAAAGTTCAGACAGGGCATGTCTGTACCTGTGGTTATTTTGCTATTTGTTTTGCAATAGAAACCTGATCAAACAGCGCTGAGATGAAATAACTGCTGCACTTTGTTTAGTGTTGTTGATTTGTCTCCTTATTGCTGCTTTTTTTTTTTTTTTTTTTTTAATCAAAAGTAGTGGTTTTCTAGTTGCCAGCTGCTCTGTCTCCTCTCCCTCTCCTTTTGCTTGACCAACTGTGTATGTTCATAGTCATACAGGCATGTGTACAAACATGTACATATCTCTAAACTGGCCAGTGCATTGCATTCAGCAGGCTTGAACCTGATTCATTCTCTGGAGCTGCTTGGTCACTAACTTCAGAATGGAAAAAAAAAAAAAAAAAAACCCAACAAACTGAATAATCCATAAGTGCTTGTGAAATATTCCTAATGGATTAAATCTGTTAGGTAGAAATGCTGTCAGTGAGCAGTTTGCAATGTGAGTGGCTTCTTTATTTTTGCATATGATTAAGCTTGATTTGGCTGTTAGTACATCCATTCCTTCCTTCCCTCCAAATAGAATAATCACTTACATGGTCTCATAGTTGTACCTAAGGGAATGCACAAAAAACCCCAGTGATTCATTCATCAAATTTCTACATTTGAGAAAGCAGTGAGTTCAGTCCTTTCAGTCTGCAGTGATTTTTCTGAATTAAACAAACAAATGAACTCAGGAAATTGGAAGATAAGAAAA
Source organism: Coccyzus lansbergi (assembly GCA_033558105.1). NCBI lineage: Eukaryota > Metazoa > Chordata > Aves > Cuculiformes > Coccyzidae > Coccyzus > Coccyzus lansbergi. The sequence continues at coordinate 984,467 of JAUMJK010000211.1, read as the reverse complement.
GAAGAAAAGGAACTAACTCTCTCTTGATCTTGTTTCCTTCCTTACTTGTGAAGGTTGAGCAACTCTTCCATTGTTTTGAGAGAGTAAATGTTACTTAATTCTCCTTCATGGTCAGGATGAGGGATATGAAACCCAGCCTGAATTCTGTTTGAAGAATTCTGCCTTCTACTATGTCTGGATAAGACAGTGATGTGAACATCACTGCCTTATTTTAAATCATGCTTGAAAAGTCAGGCTGTTTGAAGTAAAGCCAGTGACCTCCTTTAGTACTTTTAATCCCTGAAAGTAGCTTGCATGCCCTTCCTTCCATCTTCCACGAGTGCTCTCTCTTCTCTAATGAACATTCTTTTCTTTTGAGATATTTGCTAAGAGTATGGAAAAGTAAGAACCTTTTGATTTGAGAAATGGACACTAAACAAACTTTGTAGTACTGGTTCAGTCATAAATGCAGATAGATGAAATGAAATCCAGAGAGGTCAGATAAGTTTTCCAAGGTTATATGATGAAGAAATTAATGTGGCTATTGGAACAAAAGCTTTCTGAACTCTATCCCTTATGTGATTCAAAATGTCTGTGTGCCTGCAATATATAGTCAGGAACAATATCAATGGGATTTGCAGACTTTTTTTTTCAAAATCTGCTGAAGGATCTACAGGAGAATTTGAATTGGGGGGCCCCACTGAAATGCACCAGAGAAAAGGTTTTTGCTGCCTGGTTGACACCTGAAAGGATGATATCTAGGCTTGGGGTTATGGCAATGTCATCCAAACTTCTCTTAGTATTTAAAATGTCCCCTCCTGTCAGCTTTGAGATGTTTAGTTTGACATACATAAACATTTCCAAATCAGATATTTAAAGAGCACTGTAACATAGAGGATTTATTGGTGTGCATGTTATATTATTTGATGCACTTGAATTGACTATATTGGCTTTATCTTTCCTGTGTGAATTACACCACTTTATTTTGTACTACAAAAATGACAGCATCAAATGTATAGCAAGCAGGTTTCCATATGTCTTCTAAATGTACCCTAAGAGACTTTACTGCTCTGCTTGAAAAAAGTACAATATCTGTCTTGACTGTTTGATCTACGCATATAGAAAAACATTAGATTCACGGAGATTTGTGCCCTGAAGTCTTACTGAGTTGCAGCTAACATCTTGTGCATTGTTACTAGGCATGTTAATACTGACATATCAACAGCAGCAACCTGCTACGCTGCTGCTGTTTCATATTTCACAAGCAGCTTATTTCCCTTACCTCCGAAAGTAACTGCCAGGGAGGCAAGCAACCTGGCTGAGCATTCCTCTTCTCTTTATATACCTGGAAATTAAGTTATAGCTGTTAGACACATCTGTATGCATGTGTAAGTTTGTGCTGTTTATAGTGGTCCTCAGGAAAATTTTCAGTCACCAGAGAAAACAAAAAAATTTACTATCTTCTTCTGTTCCCAGAGAACAGTTGGAATAGTTTAAGAATAATGGAGGCCTTTGTGTCTCCAATATGTTAGTGCTGTTTACCAGGGGTTTTTTTGCATTCTCCTGTATAGTATGAATTTCATGTTGTCTTGACTTCTTGTTCCTTGGTATGTTTTCCTGAGAAGGAATTCTAGCTCACTACCTCAGATTTAAAACTTGCTTGGGATGGCTGTACACTGTCAAATTCTTCTCACGTTTCTTAGATCAAGGCTCATTGTTTGAACCTATGGTCTTTCTATGCATTGTAAATCATTAATGCCCTTCAGTCAGAGAGCTTCCTTAAAAATAAGCCATTGACTTAGCTGATGCCTCCAGATTTGTCTCTTTTCCTGTATTCCTCATATTCCTTCAAAAATGTTGCCAGCTCATTCTGCAAAATCAAGTGAGCTTTTTATGACTTCCTCACTAGTAGCTTGAGAGCTGTGTGTCTGGGGGAAAAGGCAGGGAGTAAAAACAGATCTCCCTGATACATTTATAATCTTGCAAGAAGTTGAAAATATGTGAAAGTCGATAAAAAGTTAACAATATAACACAGCTGACTGATGAATGTCATGGATATTCTTTTTGAGTGATTCTGTGGGACTGTGGGATAGATGATAAATATTTTCTCTAGTATAATAGTTCGGAAAAAAATCTAAATAGGTAAGTGAAATAAAACTTTTTTGTTTGTTTGTTTTAAGTTTAACTAGCAGTACCCTAATCTATAAGCCATCAAAAAAAAAAACCTAAAAACACAGCAAAACCCAACCACAAAATATTTCACTGACTCACAGAACAGAGTGCCATGATAGGGTAACTGAGAGAGTGGAAAAACGTGATGCACTTTAAGGTGGCATTTGAGTATCCATGCAGTGGGTTAAAAAGTGAGGATGTTTTTGTCTTTTATATTTTTGTCATGCATCTTTCTTGCTCAACAGCTACATTTTGCTTCAGCAAATGGAGATATGATTTACAAATTAAGAGGAAAATTCTGTAGTACTTGACTTGTAAACTGATGTTAAATTTCTAAACTGTAGCCTTTTTTATTCACAAATAGGATAATTTATGTAGACATTTATTTTTCATGTTGAGGAAAACAACTGAAGTACTGAGTTTTGAGAACTAGGACAAACATTTTCACAGAGACTTAGTGAGAGAGATTCTTCTGAATGGTTGAGTCTTTGTATCGTATTGTCACCATTAGCTACTTGAAATTACAGTATCTATCAAAGTGCTCTATCTCCAGTTACAGCACTCCATGAATGAAGATACAGCTTCTGTGACTGAAAGGATATTTCCATCCATTTATCTGGAATTGTATTTTTACCTGTAATTAGAATTATTCAAATTGTGATGTGTTTCATAGAAAATTATAGTAGGAATTGATGAGTAGTAATAGGTCAGTCATCAAAGCACCTATTATACAATTGTATTTCAAGAGGAAGTTGTCCACAGAATTTTCATAAAATAACCAGTTCATCAGGCTTCTGTGCTGAGCTTCATATGATAATAATGTTCTTGAATGCTTCATTATTTACAAAGCATTAAGTAAAAAAAAAAATAATAGTTCATCAAGCAATTAATTTTTGAAAGAATTCTTCTGTAGCTTCCTATAATGTTTCTGTGTATTTTAAAACCTGGGCTGTTTTCTAGCACATTGGCTTCTGGCCCAGCTTTCTATTTTGTCAATTCTTGTTTAGTACACAACAGGCTTGATTTTTAATATTTCTAAATAGGTTTGAGCCTAAACCATCTACCCTATCGTGTTGCAGTATAGATCTAACAGAACTTGAAGAACTTTATTTACAGTTCCTTATAGGCTTTGTCTTCATGTTTTGAAGCTCTAAACACAACAGAAAAGTAGTCTATGGAGAGGTGTGGATGTCTGGATTTGCAGGGCTCTGGACAGTCTGTTAATTTTAGCTTTTGAAATATTAAATGCTTTGGTCAAAATCAGAACTGATGATAAATGTTAGATCCCAAATTTGCTGGAAAATCATATAATACTGTGTATATATCTCTATAGGAATAGCTCAGAACTTTTATGGTAACAGATCTAAAAAAAAGAATATAAAAACAAGAATAATAAATAGCATGTTGCTAAGTAAGGGGGGGAAAGTATGCATTAGCGGTTACTGAAATATTTGCTGGTTTTACTTTCTTTGACAGCTTTTTGGAAACTGCAGCCTATTTCTGTATGAAACCAAAAATGGGAGAGAAAGAAGTGTCCCCACATTCTTTCTTCAGTATTTGGCATGAATTCAGTTCTGACTTCAAAGACTTCTGGAAGAAGGAAAACAAACTTATTCTTCAAGAAAGGTACATTTGTTTGTTTGTTCAAAGGCTTTTCTTAGAGAATGTTATTGGGAGTAATTGCATTGAAACCAGTCAGCATCACTTCATTACCACACAACCTATTGAACACCTTCGGGAATTTTGTCAGTGGGGGTTTCTTACTGTTTTTTTAAACAGGGTTTATTTTTTTTCTAATTGTCATGATCTTTGAATGTACATTAATATCAACTTGTGCTTAAGTTTTTCAGGTCCATTACCTGAATGAAATTTTCAGTAAAACACGTAATTATGCCACTATGATTCTAAGCAATTGGAGACTTATTTCAGTTCTGAAGGCTGATTAAAGATTTCCCAATAGAGTAATTAGTGAAAATGTGTGAAGGCAGCAAGATATCAGTTGTTGTAAATATTTGTCCAATTAAATTGGGATAAAGGAAAGGAAGCAGGAAGGCAGAAATGAAAAGATCCTGCATTAAGAAAAGGCTCAGACTGAACCATATTTCTAATTACAACCTATGGATGTGAGTGTGTGGTATATATGGCATAAAGAAATGAGACGGTAGTTTTGGAAAATTATGCTTATTGTCTGATCCATGTATTGGAAGAGCTATGGAGGGCATTGCATTGTGGTCACTCTTTGTTTATAAAAATGATGCCAAGAATTAATCGGTTGTTTAGAAAGTATTAAATGCCATATAAGGACCAATTAAAAACGAACAAACATGAAAACTGCAAACTCTGTTACGTATTCCTACATTTGTTAGCAACTCAAGTACAAAGATAATGAAGCTACTTCTGAGCCTTAATATTAACAAGATTGAAGCTTTATGTTCATTATATGGTTGATATCAGTCCCCATTTAGGTAACTTGACAAGAAAAGAGCTCTTTTTCAAAAGTACTTACCCTGTCTAATTGTCAAAGACATCTGATTGCTGGTTTAGGAAGCTGTTAAAAACTTTCCTCAGGCACCAATATGTTCACTATTGTGGATACCATACATATATAGTGTAAGTGGATAGGCTTTGGAGAAGTCTAGTTAAAAAAAATGGATTCTGCTCCTATTGCAAGATTGTAGTGTGAGTGTTATCATAGTACAGCAGCTCTCTAGGGATCTATTTCATTTTACTGACTGTCTGACTTAATTTTATGGAATTAAGTATATCTCTTTGGAATTGAGTTGACAGTTAAATACTATCTTTAGTTTCCTATGCAGGGATTTAGTTGCCAATTTAACACAGGTTAATTTCATCTTCTATTTTTTTTGTAGAACATGATTTAAGGAAAACATTTTTTCTCTCCTGCATAGGAAGCAATTTTTCTAAAAACAAACAAAAACCCTCCAGAAGGTTCTTACTTCAAAATATTTTTATTTAAAACCATTAAATAAATTAGTACAAAACCTTTTCCTCCTATTTTTTCTTACATAACTAAAGCTTAAGAAAAGAATGTGATTGCTATACAATAATTTAATTCTCGTTCAGCCCAATGTATGAGCTAAGAGGATGTGTGGAATCAGCAGAGAGAAAAACTGGCTGCCAGCTGGACCCTTCTAGAGCAAGGGTGGTTTTAAACTGAAAGGCGCTGAACAGGTAAAACCTACAAAATGGCTCTAGGTGAAGGGTGTGACTGCAGAGGAAAAGGACAGTCGGAAAGGGCCTGCAGTGAGAAAGGAAGCTGGGAGATCTCTTGGGAGAACACCATAGCCTAAAACCCAGTCTCAGAGCTGATGGGTTGGAGGAGATTTTCCCAGGGGGACAGACAGCACTGTGTTAGTGCAGTCCAAGAAGTCACTGAGATTAAGACTGAAAATGATCCATCCTGAAAATCTCAGGTAGATTTTTGATTTTAATTTTAATTTTGGCTTTTCTTACCAAGTTGAAATCTTCCTCTTTGGAAATTTTAGTTGTTCAGCTGAGGTGGGATTTAGACTTCGGAAGCCTTTGATGACTTGATTTGTGCTCACTTCAGAAAAAAATGGCACAGTGGTCTTTCAGGTCTGGCAAAGTCCAGCTCTCTTCATTGTCCTTTAGGAATTAAAATATTTTTGCCAAATTAGCAAATTTTCCAAGACAAACTAGTTTCCCAAAATGAAGAATCTTCTTTGGTAAAAAAAAATACCCTGTCTTATCAAAGCCTTTAGGTAGAAAATATTTTGCCTCCAATCATAGTTCAACCTGATATCTGTACTTAAACCTTTTTATCTCAAATTTACATTTTCACTTTTCTTAGTTAAAGATCAGATACTGTGATGTGAAGGTGTCTTAGTATTGAAAAGTCAAAGGAGAAAGATCTTGAAGGAAAAAGTGTTGCTTAAAGTTGTAAGAGTGGTTCAAAGCCAGGTTGGATGAGGCTTTGAGTCACCTTATGTAGTAGGAAGTGTCCCCGCCCATGGCAGGGGGGTTGGAACCAAATGGTCTTTAAGGTCCCTTTCCAACCAAACCATTGTATGATTCTATAATCTGTAGGTGACAGAAATCTGAAATCTGCCTATGGCCACCAAAATAAAAATCATTATTCCAGGAAATGGAATTTTACTCTTTAGTTGATGTTCTTGAAAGTTTTTCTCCCACTGAAGTTGAAAAGCAGACTTGGAATAATGCTGTAGTTTTTCATTGGCAGCAAAGTCAAATGACAGATGCAATGAGACTTTTTTTTTTCTTCAGGTATTGCAATATCGCATCTTCCATGGATTGTTTACCAAGTTGCTGCCTCATGAAATGTACTTAATTTATGATCATTATTTATAAGATGTATAACTTGATATTCTATTCTTTTTTAGTTTGATCATCTTTCTTTCTCATACCCTGGTTGGTTTGGGTTTTGGGGGTTTTTTGTATTTATTTTTTTGCCTCTTCTCCCTCCACTTTAGTTTAATAAAATTTATGCTGTGGGAAATGTTTCTAGAATGTTTTATATCCCAGTTTCCATATGGACTGTGTAGAGAAAGGAATTGCCTGTTAATAGAGGCTGTTCCTTATTTGTTCTCTGCAAATGTGAGTCATACTGTTTTACAATAATTTACCCAAAGGCTTTTCATAGATGGTATTTCCTAAGGTGGTGCTACTTTTTGTTACTGATAGATTAAAAATGTGTGTTTTAAAGAAAGCAGTCAGCCAGTTCTTATTTTAAACACTTTTCAGTCGGCGTTTCAACTTGTGTATTGGTTTGTCAGGTATTTATATTCAAAAGATAAACATTAACGTGTCAGACTTCATATTTCCTTACAAGAAGATGAGGAAAAAAAAAGAAGAAAAATAGGGCAAGGTTAAAAAAAAATAATGTTTCTGAAGTTGCTTTCAGTCACTTTTCTCACTTGAAATAAAGCAGAACTGGAAAATGCCAGCTGCAAAGAAAACTATGCATGATAAACTATTAAATACAGTAGCAATAAAAAGAAAAATGCACCTGAAAATTACAGTGAAAAATAGGTCTGCCAGAAGAGTTTCTGAGTGGTACTATTTCCTTGTGGTTACACTGCAGTCAAGGCTAAATGAAGCATTCCAATAGAAATTGTTGTCTGGATTATTTATATAGTTCTCGAAAATATTTTGTGGAGGTTGAAATTGCTTTAGGTATCCTAAATATATATCTTTTTAAGTGAAAATCTGAAAAGTAATATAACTTCTATCTGATTAAGCAGCTTATAAAAAAACCCCATACTTCATGGGGTATTTTGAGTTTTTAAATGTTGTTGTTATTTTTGTCATTTTATTGTATATTTAATGTGTCATTGGTAGTCTGTTCTTTGAATTTGTACTTTGAAAATTCTTCAAAGGCATCTGTCAGTATAGCATGCACGTTACATGTGATCCACAAGAAAGTCAAGAAGAGCTGATATATTTTCCCTAATTCTTTTCAATGCTGTTTGGGACAAAAAAAATATTATTTTTGAACCCTGGGGACTTCCTATTCAGCATCCTCATCATCTGTATGTGTATTTCAGTTGCTGCATATCCTGAAGTGCATGTTGCTTTCTGAATACATATTGCCAGATAATGCCAGGCTGCAGTAGCAGCTGTGCAGGTCTCACCTTCTTAGGAAAACTCATGAATATTTACCTTTATTCTTATCCACCTCAAGTTTCTTTATATTTCTGAGGTAGAGATATTCAGTATTAAATGCATTATTCCAGTCTAGCACATCTGTGGGAGAAGTATTTTTGGCTTTCATGACATCCAGCAAAGCCCTGTGGAACTCTTGCCTAGACCCTAACATGTTCCTGGGGACAAGGAAAGGTAGCCTGTCCTGGGAAGAAAAGGATAAAAGTGCTCATGAAGCAGCATCTAATGAGGTGCAGAAAGAAATCTTGAAAAGTTATGAACAATTTAAAAAAAAAAGAAAGAAATAAAGAAAAAAAAATCAGGTTAAACAACTGCTGGGTTTGGCGATTAAATGTGGAACAACAACTCTTTAGTAGCTAAAATACAATTATTTATCAGAATTTCTCATCTTTTAGGACTAGAATTTCATCTTTTCTTTATGACCATGAGCTACATGCTAGCTCGTTACAGTCACAAATAGCACTCAATCTTTTAAGAATTTTTATGTCAAAAAGAAATGGGAATGAAATGAAGTCCCGTTACTGTCAAAGGTTATTATCAACAGTATTAGGCCTAGGTGCCTATTCGGACCTTACTAGAGATAAGTTAATGACAAGACAAAAACATGTTTACATAGTTCCACCGTCCCTTTGTTTGGGTACAGGTATGCTGATGCTCATTTTTCCAGTCAAGCTCTGGCCACATTTCCATTTCTTCAGATGGTTTGCTGTTCTAGAGGGCCTGTGCAACCTTGCAAAGATTAACCTGAAAAGGGAAAATAAAGTTGTATTTCTAGACAGGAGAGCAGGGGGTGGGTGGGAATGGAGGGGAGAGAAAAAAGATTCAGGTATAGGTGCCCTGTAAGTGTGTAGATGGGGTGTATGTTGCTCATAAGTTCCATGTAGCCCTTGCCTTTATGAAAAGGCACATTGCTGAACAGAAATTAACTTTGTCATTGGATGCCAGCGGAGGAGAGTTCATAAACAGGATCAAAATGATGGTAAAATTCTGTAAGTCCCTGATATCTTGCATCACTCTAGGCTTGAGAATTTCTTTTGGCTGACTTTATTCAACCCTTTAACTCCCACGATAAATCTTTGACACGTTAAAAATAATCTATAAACTAAAAAAAAAAATGCACTCATCTCTCAAATATAAAAGTTGCCCATTCCCATAAGAATAACAGTTAAGCTGGCACCTGGTGTGTCACACTGTGTATATCTAGATGAAAGGGAAGATTCCTGGCCAGCGTGTCTCCACAGCTCATTGATCTCCCTCTGCAGAAAGACTGGTATGTCTCCCTACAGACTCCTTGGCAGGATGATTTAAAACTTGCTGTTGAGCAATTTAAAGTCTGGCATTGCATATCTGTACGTTGCACAGTGAGGAGCATATTGGTAAGCTGCCACTTTTGCTTGCAGAGGAGGGCATTAAATCCCATAGCACGAGCAAAGTCCTCTCAGAGTAATTTAGGGGATATTTTGTTAATGCTTATAATAGGAACCAGTGAGTCAGACCTGAAAGTGAGAAATCTGGGGGACATGGGAATATGTGCTTGCAAATAAATGTGGAGATGGAAGGAAAGAGAACAAAAATGTATAAGCAGTGGCAATATGAGAGGGAAATAATGAAAATGTGGAGTTTAGTGGAGTCATATTTTGCTTGGTGTGCTGTTGTAATACCAACTGAAAGCTCCAGCATTATGTTAGTAAGTGGTTTTGAGTAGATATGTTTTCTGACTTGGGAATTTTAATCTTTAGTCTTTATGTCTCTCTGATCAACTGAGTTGCATGCTGGTAAGGCTTGGTTTTACAACTCATAGTTTTAGTGACATTTCAAAACAGAATGTTGTTTATGTGAATTTGAATTCAGTATTTAAAAGATTCTTCAGCTTTTGAGAGTACTTAAAAATTTTAACTTGAATAAAATAACTTTTTGATTGGAAAATACTGTTAGTAGGCATTGGAAAATCTACTTCAAAGAAGCCCAAACACCCTACAGATTCAGAAGCTAGGAACAGTCCTTCAAGGCAGTGCCTCACAAAGACACTATTTGCAGTCCTGCTGAGGAGGTTGCTCAATATTTGAGTTCTTCTTTTTTTCTTCCTTGTGCACTTTGGGCAATTAATTCACTTTTCAATGAAAACACTATCACTTCTTTGGGTTAGGGCAGGAGAGCAGTAACTTTCAGTTTTAGCATTGCTTTTGACGGAAAAAAATTGTGAAAAATTTGGACATAACTTTCTTAATCTAGATCTTCAATAGAACTTACCTTTAAATACTCTAGTTTAACATTTATAAGTAATAATGTGGTTTGTAAGGCAGGCACAAATATTTGCATTTGAAACTGTAAGCTAACTTATGTACATAAGAATAGTAAACTTGAACAAAGTGAAGGATCTAGTAAAAAACAATCCAAATCTGTGATATTTCCTGAATTTGTAACTTGCATGAGGCCAGATTCCAGAATGCTATCACACAAACAGCAGAAGGGCTTTTTTAATAGTCCCTTATTTACTTACCTGGTGCTGATGGTGTATCTTTCTAGTACATTCCATTGCATCCTAGTATGTGTGTTGTGCATAAAAGGAGATAGATAACAATCATCATCTTGTTTACATGAGGTTTACAGCTTGTTTTCATGGGTATAATGCAAGACTGGGTGTGAAAATTCAGGGTATAGGGAGATGGGATACCATGACTCCTACCATATAGCAATCTTTTCAGTATTTTTAACCCTTTCCTGTTTACCACTTCTTGAAAAAATGTTTGTGATAAAACTCAGCCCAAAATACTCAACAGATATTGAATATTGGTGAAAAAAAATTACACCACTAAAAATTTTAAACATAACATTTGACAAGAGGTGCTATACTTTCTATATTTGTGAACTGTTTTTATTGCCAAGCAGAATGATTACATTGGCTTTTGAGGTGCAATAAAATACTGTAATGTTTTACAAATAAGCAGCATTTCTCATTAAAAAGTTAGTCTCAAAAAGTTTGAGACACTTGTAAAGACTAAAATTCTACTGTAACCCAGACTGATCCTGATCTACAGAAGATATTAAGTTCCTTTGTTGCTAAGTTTGCAAAACAAGTGCATGGAGCTGTCATAATAATGACAACATCCATTAAGTGTAAGTGCATGGCTGTGTGCATGTGTTGTAGTGTGCCTGTAGAGAATGGTCTAACATCAGGGATTTCTTTTATATTTTTGAGAAGAGCTTCCCTGTCTCTGCAGTCATTTTGAGTCATTACATAATTATAAATAGGCACATTTTAATATGATAATTTTCACCTGATGCAGCACAGAAGGAGGCCTCTTATTTTCCTGTTTCCTGCAATGGAGAGCTCTAACTCTGTGGGTCTTCAGCTGACTTCTACTTTTTATTTTTTTATTTCCTTTTTCTGTGATCTCCTCTATTCCCTCAATTCTCATCTTTGCTTGTACTGCCAATCTTGTAGCTATGAATTATCCAACATTGTAGCCCCAGTATACCCAGTGTAGCAATTCATCTGTCCATGGTATGTCTCCATATCCTCTTTAAGATGATCTTCTCTGTGAAGTCTGTTCAACATGACTTTTCTCGTTCTTTCTACACACGGCATTTTTTCCTCTGTTTACCACTTCTGCTGCCTAAAGGTGATTTATAGAAAATAGTTTCACATTTCCTTTCACTTATGTGTTTAATTTCTTTTGCTTGCTGATTATATTACCAGTTTTACCTCACCTCCAGTCTTGTTCCCTTCCCGTCCCTTATCATTTCCTGTTGAATTTACTAACCAAATAGCCCAGAATGCAGCCAGCTTCTTTGAGAGCAACCTGGCTTCAGTTCCAAGAAAAACAATGAAAGGTAATGACTATCTTTTCTTAGAGCAACCTTGATTTTCAAAGGCAAAGTCTGTAGGAAAGTGATTTCCATCTTGCCTAAAGGTAACCAGTTATAGTCTGAAATACTGGCCCCTTTGACAAGAAATAATGTGAATTTCATGGTAAAAGTCAGGAAATGGATTTAAGTGGGTATACACGTTTGCATTTTATTATCATAGTCATCCTTAACAGTTTAATTTTTTATGTCATTACATTTTCAAGGTGAAATTTTCTTTAATGCTTAAATTGTCATCTTTAAAGTGATGTGTCCTTTTCTGTATTTATGCACATCTGTGTATCACAGCACAGATGAGAGCAGAAGCCCTAGATCACTAGGAAAGTGATTGCCAGACAGACCTTGATGAAACTGAATGCTTCTGAATTTAAATTCATTCAGAATATTTTGAAGTGTGATGTGGGTTGCAGTAAGACTCTGAAAATGGAAAAGTCTTTTCATTTCAGTGGCCCTGAATTTCATTTGGCCTCAAAGCTTTATGATAGGCCTATATGACATGATGCACACTGAAGAAAATCTGAATTATATTCCCCAAAGTCTACTCTACGCTACTGACAGAGGAAGGATCTAATTCAGGTTCCTGCTGCAGTTAGTCTCAGTATTAAGTGTCCAGATTAAAACATTCTAATCTATTTGTCCTTGGTCCTCTGAGCCAAGATATGATTAGTCACTGTGTCTTTCAGCCAGCCATTGTCTGCCTCATGGTCCTTGAAGTAACCATGCGAGGAGCTGGCAGGGATGTCGAGATAGTCTAATATATAATCTCTTTGTGGGTAGGCCGAGGTTAGGTTTCATCAGTCAGTTTGATGGAATCAGGTACATTACAATGTGCTTCTTATCTGTATAAAGTCTTTGCAGTCAGTTACTGAATCATATGCATGTCATCACTTCAACTCTGTTGGCGAGAAAGTAAAAGGCTCTACATTTTTTACTCTACTTTTATGTTGGGAATTGTAATTTTCCTTTCTGTTTTTTTTTTTTTTTTTTTTTTTTGCTAAAGAGAAAGTCCTTAGCAAGAAATTATTTATATATTTTAGAACTGGGTCAAAGAATAAAATACAGGCACATGGCTCTGAAAGCGTTTTCAAAGAAAGAGTTCTAAAGTTTTCTGCTCCTGAAGTCTTAAAGGCATCTGGCACTTGATACTTTTGCTCAGGCTTTTTTAATTAATTTTTTTTGTAAGATACTGTCATTATTATAAACAAATTGTCTTCAACCCAGACATTCGATATAAGATTTTTTTGGCAATATTCCTTTTATTTTCCTGATAATAAGCACTTAAAAGTACAAAAAGTATTGGCCTCAGCTTCGTTTTTCTTTAAAAAATAAAAAATATGCGTAGGAAAACATCTTTTGAGTTTCATGAACTATACTGTCAAATTGTAAAAGTACCGTCTGTCTGAATTTATTGTGGAATTTTTTTTGTGAGTAACTGTGTTATCTAGGGCATATAACCTTCCAGCCTCTCACTGTGTTTGCATTTGTCATGTAATGCTTGCTAGTGAAGTGTAAGGCTACCAAGCCTAGATGGAGCCAGTAGGAAATGAATCTGTCTGCCACAGATACTTTAGACAAAATTATTAATGTTTAGTGGCAGGAAAGTGGTTCTCCCTCCCAATGGATTGAATAATGACAGAAACTCTCTAAGCCTTGATAAGGTTGTGACCAGGCTGGCTTTTGGTCTAGTAGGTAGATAAAGATACTCTGTCTTTTGGTTTTATAAGGATGTCTGGTTTCTTTTTCCAATGTGCATGCCGAAGTGTGACTTGCTTATTCATCTTGCAGACTGTTTTAAATCATAGTTGTATATGTTTGTCTCGCAATAAATATGAGTTAGAAGGAAGTGACATTGCCGAAGAGTTTTTTATTTTGATGGATATAAGAAACTACTTCCTTGATTACAGATGACAATTATTAGATTCTCTGAATTTATTAGGTAGCAGATTTCAAGGTCTTAATTCCTGGACTCTGTAGGTGACTGGCTGTTTATTCACTTGTAGTTTGTTCGGTTTCTTTAAATGCATCCATGGATTGCCCTCTGTAGTACACTCCCTATGTGCTTTCTTATTGTTGGGGCTGTTTGGAAGTGTGTTCTTCTGACATAAGGCAAGTAATTCTGTAGTTAAATTTAATATTTAAGGAGATGTATTTGTCTAGATTTGAGTTATGAGCAATATTACAAACATTAAGTATTTATAGCACCTGGGCCTGCAATTGAGTCCACTGTTGTAAAAAGCTCTGCTCTTCAGATCATTACATTGAGAGTTAACTCTCTAATTATCTAGACTGAGAAGACTAGTTGTTTTGGGATTGTGTTCACATTAAGACAAAATGAAGAAATTATTTGGGAAAAGAAGTAACAGGCATAAATTGCTAAAGGTAATGTAGCTGACACTATCTTTCCTATCAAACTGATATGCTTGCTGTAAAGCCAGAATTGACATGAGATGGGATTGGGGTTGACACAAAAAAATACCAAAAGCAGTTTACTGAGAGAAAGTGAGTTTGAGAAGCAGTTGAAAAGTATTAAGTGAAATAGCTTAACCATCAGTCTAGCAAAGAAGCTTAGCACACTGTAAACCTCCCATCACACTTACCAACTTAACTCTATCACCTATCTTCTTTAAGATTGCATCATGTCCCTTGTCACCTTTATCTTACTCAGCCAATTTCAGATCATACTTCTGCATATTTGGTTTCACTTGACAACAATGGCCCTATAAAGGGACTCAACAGTCTCTATAACAGAAAGTATTAGTAGTGTAGTTCTAAACAGTTTAAGTAAAAATAATAAATCAATCTATAAATCATTCTATACGAATGTCTGCCTCTACATAAAGGTCGTAATTCTCAGGAAATGGGGAACACCCGCCTTCCTCAGACTTTTTCCACAGCCTCCCCTAGTGGCAGCCCATCTTTCCCCACAGGGACTGACAACTGAATCCCACTCCTTTCCTAGGAATGCCTTTTTAACTGTTTCATGGTCTTTGAGCTCTGCATTGGCAGAGCAGCAGTGTCATTTTGCCCTGGAGCCTGGAAGTATGTCATTATCTGCAACTTCTTCCCCTTTTGTGACTGTTGGGAGGCTCAAAGATTCATAGCTCTTCTGTTGTTTTCTCCAAATATCTTCCCTTCTCCCATTATTGAATTAGATCCATTAGTTTCTACATGAAGCTCTAACAACTCACCATAGTTGAAAAGGTAGCCCCGTATTCCTGATACCCACTAGCATTTATACAATTTTTCTGCCTTTTGGTCTTATGTTATTATCATGCACCTCCACACTGATCAGGGTATCACTAAAATCAATGGGAAGCCGTGCAGGAAAAGTGAGAGCAAGAGGAAGGTATTCAGGAATTTGCCACTAGAACTTGAACCAGGCAGGAGTTGACAGAAGCAATGTAGTTTTGCCTAAATCTTGTTGGTTTCATGGATGGTAAGACAAAGAATCATTCAGGGTCAGTGGAGAAATCCTAGGAAGTTGAGGAAAAAATGCCAGTGGCATTTAACTGTTATTTTAATTTATTTTACTTAAAAGAATTAAGAGTGTTGCTGTTACTACCAAGGTAACCTTTTAGCTGCTTTTCTAGATTAAGCAGTTAAAATAGCGCTGGTGTTCATATCAAAACACATCCTTTTGCTCTTCCAGAAGTATTAGGTTAATTTACTTTTGCACTTGAAATCCTAATTCAGTTGAATGAGCAGTCTTCAGAAAATACACTTGTGTGCATTAGGAATTGATACCAGTTCTGCTGGTTTATGATTTAGCACTGTGGAAGGCTCATGATTTCCTTAGTCTCTGTATTTCACCAACCTACTGATACAGCTGTAGATTTATACAATCCGGTTTTAACATGGTCATAAACTAAGCCTCCTAATAATGAGCCTTTGATATGCTATCTTTACATCTGTAAGGATGCTTCTTCCTGAAACACTGTATTGGCTTCAGTAAGGTTTTATCTAACCACTTGAATCTTCCTGCACAGAAAACAGGATGGGGGCCAAGAGACAGAAAGCTGTCCCAAACCCACACAGTGAGTCAGTGATACGGTTAGAACTGGAACTGAGATTCTGCTAGCTCTCAGCTTTGTCTTAAATGTATTAAGGTGTAATGCTTTTCATCTTCTGCATTCCCATCAGTATGAATAGACACAAACTCTAAGGAATTTTACAATATCTCCCAAATCTGGAGGACCGCAACCATACCAGTGAGACTAAATCCTCTTACATAATCCCAGAAAAATGGGTAGCACAAGCTTAAGGTGGTCATTTATCAGTCTGGAGGTCGTGGATCTTTTTTTTATGTGCAATCTAAGAGATGCAGAAGTTCCAAATCACTCTCTCACAGAGTGGCATCATTACTAGTAAATTGCTGTTTCAAGAGGAGACAGTCTTACTCCAAGTAGCTGTTTCTCCAATAGAAGCCAAATGTTTCGACATGTTACGCTGACAGTGATGCTTATTAAGACCTACTATTTAGAAAATAACTTCTATCACTATGTAAACGGTTTTGTTCTGTATGAGAATTTCTGTTTTGAGTTAACACGAGACCCACAGAGAGCTGTGCTGTTTTATGACAGGTATGTTAGGCAAGCAGTGGGCAATCTATACTGGAAAGGGCATATTTAGCTGGGACAAAGACAAGAGCTAAAGATTCCCTGACATTTCCTGAGAATAACATCTGGATCTATGTGAATTGGTTTGGTAAATATTTTTGTCTGTTACGTATGTTGTCATTTGCATCATGAGCAGTCTGAATACCTGCATGTATTACATTGCTTTTATAAAACAGTCATTTGATAACCTCAGTAATACTTGTAAAGTCCCTGGGATTTTATACTAATTCACTCCCAATCGACATTTCATTTTCTTATTTAAATGGTGTCTACTGGTGAAGGGAACCAGCTATAGCTGTATTTGAAAATAGGCAAGTTCTGATAGACATTTTATATCCGACTTTGAAAGAGTGGCTTTTGATGGGTTGGAATGTGTCTGACTGAAAAAGATCATGGGAAGATCCATATCACAGATACTTTTCCTCCTTCGAATGTAAGTAGACGTGAAGCAGGAGAAAAGGTGGCATTTTAGGAAAAAGAAAATGCTTTAATTTTACTGCATTCTGTTTCATTCCCATAAGCTTCTATTTAAAGCCTTTAAAGCCACATCTTGACTACTACTTTTACTGAATCTATTTAAATATGTTTTAAAGGTGAATTATGTGCCTGTTTGACATTTTTGTTCTATATTATGCTGCAGCAACCTGTCTGATTTGCAGTCAGATAGAAAGTGCTACAGCTTGGAAATAACAGATTCCAAAGCCTGTTTTCCCCCCACCCATGCACATAAAGGTCTTCCTACATTAACAAAACATAAGTCCATCAGATGAAGTGAGTACCTTGTTGGAATTGCTGGAAAAGAAATGACATTTAAATTAATTTTTAAAAGTAAAAATTTGAAACTTATGAAAAGAATGAGGTGTGTCTGGTGAAGCTGGATAAAGGAGAGATGAATGTGAAGGTGGTTTTTTTTAATGTGCTTAGCAGATCCAGCTGGAGTCTTATTTTCAAAATCTGGCCCTTACCACACACACAAAAATATTTCAAAAATAATAGTTACGCAAAGTCTGATTCTCACATTGCCCTGTGTAGTCTCAGTGAAATTGCAGACATGCAAGTGGTCTGGAGATGAACCGCAAGGAACCAGCCAAGGGTATATCATTTCTTTAATATCATTTTACTGTTGTTTCTTTTTTTCCATTGTTGGAAAGTGATGAAAAGACAGAATGAGTTCCATCTAAAGTCCATATTGTTGGCAAGAGCAACCCAATATAGGATATACATTTTTATTTTCTACTTTCTTACTTATAAATAACATTCTTATCTCACAAAAAAAATTAAACCTCACACTATTTAATGCCATCATATAGAAAGGGTTTATGTAAGTTTTTGAAAGTCAGAGAATTCCTAGCTTAAATCTGCATCATCAATGTTTCAGTAACCATGTGCATTTCTAAGACTGATCTACAAAATGGATAAAATGGTAAAGAAACTTTTTACAGTGTGCCATTGAACCCACCAACCTGATTCAGGCAGACTCCCATTCTGAATACAGCCCTTTGACTTTCACACTTTTACCACGGTATCTGTGTGGCAAAAAGGATGTTTGTGTCATAAAAATGTGTGTCATTTGGTGGTATTTCACAAGGCGCTATTTTGGTACTGTTTTCCAAGTCAGGAAGGACTAAGAAAGTTGACTCTCAATTCTGTAAGCTGCTCTTTACATCCAAGTAGCCTAAGTGCATTTATCCCCAGGGGTCACATAAGGCTTGCTACTCACCCTCAGCTTCAGAAAGAGAAAGCTGTGTGCAGTGACATGCACCACCTTGATTGTAAACATTATAATCCATGGCAATTTTCCATTTTTGTTTTAAGTTAGACAGTAGAGACTGTAAATTTAGTTATGCTGCTAACAAGATTGGGTGAAAGTGAAGATAGCTTGGTGATAAGCTGTTAAACTAGTTGTACTACTGAGGTCAGAAATGGATGAAGAATGATTTTTAAGCAGCCATACAAAGAAAGGCAGCTTTCTTAGCAGCATTTGGTATGAATACTCTAAAAGGTAAACTTCATGTTATCCAGTATATTTTACATCCTGACACATTTGAATCTTCAAATACAGAGAGAAGTGATTGCTTTTGAAACTGCAATTGACTATGCCATTGATTATACCTGTCATTGTAAACTCTATTAGTTCCAGAGTCTGATGGTATGGCAACAACAGCCACAGAGCGCAAGTGCTATTTTGTAGAGCATGCTAATGAAAATACGGGGGATAAAGTTATCCACTTGCATCCTCAGGCCTGAACTTGTATGTCATGTTTAGTAACAGTTTTGGTCTACAGGAGTATTTATAAGTTTTGTCTCTCTTCAGAGTTAAAGAAGCAGAGGAAGTCTGCAGGCAGAAAAAGGGGAAGTCGCTATACAATATAAGACCAAAACACGACTCCGGAATTGTAAGTAAAAATTGTGATGATACTTCTGTTCCTGTCACTTGATTTTTTTTTTTTTCCCCTCTTTGTATTTTATAGGTATGGTGTTCTTGGTGTACTTTTTTTTGTTCTGTTGGGTTTTTTTTCATGTTTAGCATTTTTGTATATGGTCTTAAGACTAAGAGATTTGAATGCTGCCTATGAACATGAATCCACAAAATAGATGTAGCACAAACAAGAACGGAGTGCCCCAATCTGACAATTTGTCTGTCTCGGTTTTTGTGTGGGATGTAACTAGAAGGTAGAAATGTATTTCCAGTCCTCGAGCTTATTCAGTCTGCATTCACTCTGTTTCCTACAGTTACAAAATATAAGGGAGGCTTGTGATAGAAACACATTTTTCAGGTTGATTTTGTGTATCAGATGGTAGTGTCTTCTGCTCCACTGATCTGGATTTGTCTGGAATAGCAACCATAGAAAAAGATAATACTCTGCTCTGACTGTTTTCCTGAAAATGAATAACTTCAATCATAGCAGAGGACTAATTCTAGTCACTCAGTGAAACTTTTTCCACTGCGATTGCCTACACATTTTACAGCAAATAAATATTCCTTTAGCGGAAAATTTATCTGGCATCTCACATTAAAATTATATCTGCAGCAACTGGACAACAATTATATTTTTGAAATCTTATAATCTTTATAATCTTATTATCTTTGTACCTTGTAGTCATGACTGTGTTACTGTGATACATCCTTTAAATGAAGCAGGTGATAATTTACTGGTTTTTAACTAACATATATGACACAGGAAGAAATAATATTAGATTTTTTCATTTCTTATTTGGAATATTTAGGGAGAGTTGGCTTTGGTTAGTGCCACAAAAAATGTAAATGGAGTAACAGTTTGGTTAGGCATGATAAATTAGGTTTTATTTTATCAATTTTGTTTGAAAACAGATCAAGATGTTATTTAAAAATAATAAAAAAGCAAACATAAAACTAAAGCCAACATTGAGGGGGTTTTTTTCCATCTAACCTACATCTTGCTGTATGTAAACACAGAGGTATTTTTTTAAGAAATAACTACATGGTTAATTACTCCTGTATCATTATCATTATTATTTGCACTGACACTGGGACTCTGAGTTACTGAAAACGTGATAGAGTGAAAAGAAAAGTAAACAAAAATATTTCACAAGTAGTGTTTAGCTGCAGTCTACTTCAGTTCCAGCTTCAAAGGAAAGTTATTTGTAAAGTCAACTCTGCAGTAAGTATAATTGAACATTGACCTACATATTTCTGTGCTTCAGATATTTATGTGACATGTCCTTATGTATACTCAAATTTATGCTTTTAAATTTTATTTTATTTTTTTCAGAAAGCAAAGATAAGTATGAAAATCTGAAAGAAGAAAAGAAGAAGCCATTGTTACCTGATAACCAAAACTCAATATGCCTGTGTGGGGAGAGAGGGGGAAGGAAACTACATCATCCTCATCATTTGCTTTCTTGACATTTTGAATTTGCTTTTTGTTCTTTAGAGTTTTCCACCAATTGATGTGTTATTGTTCATTCATTCATGAAAGTAATCACTTTAATGGAATGCCCAGCAATATACTAGCTATGGACTTGAAACACCTTCCCTGTACTCTGCATCTCCTTTGCCACTCAAAAATGGTATTTTTTAGAGGGTATAGCATATTACAGATAAGCCAAGTCAGCATATATTAGAAGTGACACCTGCATCATTTCTGAACATGCTGAAAATTGCATTAAGTTGAACTTCATAAGAATGCTACTTGATACAGTAAAACATTTCCATTCCTACTGGCAACATTTGTCTAACACAAATACTCCATGGCACTGCACTTAGATTAGGGGAAGAAATGTTACTCCTAGTGAATTGTTTGTATCTGTTTCATGTTGGCATTTGTAATTTGTATTTTGAACCGTTAAGTGCTGTTTATACAGTATAATCAATGCTTTCCCAACTTGTTTGGTTGCCCTCCATAACTAAATATTTGTGGAACAAGATGTTTACTGTAACTATCCTTAAAATCGATAAGGCAGCATACTTTTACTTCATCTTTTGCCAGATAGTGAATGCCAGGTGATATGGGGGTCAGAAATTCAACATTAAAAAAAAAAAAAAAAAAAGTTGAAAAGCAGCAGGAAAATAAAAGCACAGAACTATGATGTAATGAGAGAGATTTGGCTATTATAGTTTGTTAATATATAAAGTAACATACTTTTACATAAGCATTAGAAGATATAGTTTTAACTGCTGAAAAATTAAGTCAGATAGACTTTTGGCCACATGTACATGACTTCCCTTTTGGAAATAGCTCTAGAGTTAATTTAAAACTTCTTTAGGAAGCCATTAAAAGATGCATGTGGGGATTGACATTTATGGAAAACAGTAGCCAATTCTAGTGACAGAACATAGACTACCAACTAATTTACATCAATTTCACACAACAGAATTGCAGACTTTTCCTGCAGGATTTTAGTGTCCCTGACTAGGTGGTTTATGATTGAAATTTATGACTTTGGGCTTCCATTTTAGACCACATGCATAATTCCTATTTGCAATCCAGAATTTACTGTATCAGTTTTGATCTCCTCAACTGATAATAAACCCTTCCTTCAGTCTTAATTAAAAAGCCCAAAACCAATCAGCCTGATTGATAATATTCTTCTTTCAAAGCGCACTTTCCCTGAAAGCAGATAGTGTGTGCAACTGAAATAGACACATGCTCACAACCTTGGGGCCTGAAAGACACTGGGGTAAGGCAAATGAGCTCTAACCTGCTGGGTTGTGTTATTCCCTGTCTAATCTAGCACATCAAAAGACATTCCTATCTGTCCAGAGGCTCATATACCCTACAGGGTGTCATAAAAGGGAGTGTGAAATATGACCTCAGGAATCTGTTATTCTTCACGTATACCAAGCACTAGAGAAGATTTTTTTTTTCACTGTGTGAAAAGCAAGTCTCCTGTTGCTGACAAACCTATGTGAAAATCTGTACTCATGATAATTTCTGACAGGAATAAATATTACCAGGGATGGAGTTCTAAAATTTTATGTTGATGGGAGTAACATTAATATTTGGGAAGTGAAAATAAGAGATTGTTTGCTGTTACTACTAAGTTATGGAAAAAACTTTATAAACTAAAGCTATTTTAATGGCACTGATTCGATTTCATGTTTGTATTTATGTAAACAATAGTCTTTTCCTCTTAACTTTGCTCCTAAGTGCAAGGATACAGTAGCATGTTTTCATTTGTAGCCTTCCTGTTCCCTTCAGTACCTACAGTATGTATATTACTATACTAAATGAAATAATAGATCATCTAACAAAGATCACAATGTGCAATACTGTATTTAGTGTTTCTATTTCAATTTTTTAGAATGTTTATTTATATGAAAATAAAATGAATAATAATTAAAATCCTGCCTTCTCTCTTCACTGTCAGGCTATGCTATAGTTTGTTAGCATTTATTTGGTCCCTAAGCACCACAGGCTCCTGTGATCAAGGAAAAACCTTTGTGAAGGGGTGAGTTGAAAATGCAGCTTCTCTTTCCTTGCCTTTTGGAAGCACAGTGACAGTAATTACCAGTTATGTGGAAATATTGCCTTTTCCCCTGGTGGTGGTAGTGAGGAACTTCGGAATCCTTCACGCCATCAGACTATGTATCACTCACTAGCTTGTGCATATTTTTCAGTACTGCATTTGGTTTAGGTACGTAACCTGTTCCTACTAACACTGCCTATGCAACCATCACAAGAAACTGCTACTAGGGAAAAAACATGCATTAAAAGTATTATCTGTGTATTATAATGTATTTGTATGCATATGGGTGTATGTGATATATATATATGTTTGGCTGTGTATATATATATTTATGTATTCACGCATGTTTTATATCATTGAAGTGTTATCCAACTACCTGATATGACTGTCATATACTAGCATACTGCTCTTTTCAGTGCATCTGGAGCATGGATGCTAAAAGTTATTTGCGAACCTGTCTCTCCAAATATAACAGTGTCAAAGGCTGGACACAGGTGGTAGTGCTATGTTATGATCTCAAGATACAAGCTGTTACATAGGTTTTCCTCTTTAATGCCACTCAACCGTACCCTCTTTGGTTGAAAATGTCTCTGTATATAGCTTCTTCCCAGTCTATTTTCAAAGTTCCATAGAAAACAGACCACTATGTGCAACACCAAAGCTGACCCACAGCATGCACCCCTAGAGTGGATTCCCAGCATAAGTTTCCTTGTGGCTTTTTTTTTTTTTTTCAGTGACACACCCAACCTTTAACAGAATTCTAGGCTAGTGGCTTTTTGTTTGTTTTGGATGTGTTTTAAGAGATCAAACACTCTATTGGTCCTCTCTCCCCTACTTACTGCAACATTAAGCATACTACACTTTGAATTGTCTTTAGTCCTACAAGAGTTCCCATGGACAAAATTCTGAGACTTTATCAACCAACACTACGTATCACTCACTGTTACTTAAACAAATGCAGTAGCTAAAGGAGGACTTTCATATCTGAGCAGATGTGGCTGACAATAACAGTCTATTTTCTTATGAAAAGATAAGATTCATATTGTTTTGCTTGCAAATTAAAGCCTTTCAGAAGCAAGGTATCTTGTCGTGTGTCATGACACAGTAGTGGTCAGCTTTTTTTGTAGTGCCTTTCATCATCTCAAAGCTCTTCCAAAACTTAGTTAAGTATTAACCAATAGTGGCAGTGGGAGTACCATTAGTGACATCTGCCACAGACTGAAATTTTTCCTTGCCCAGATTTTCAGTGATCAACTTGAAAAGCTAGAAGCAATTATTAATTTCATTGAGAGAGGATACAGTAGGTCTTCGCTTTGCAATTATTTTGTTGCATAGACTAAGTTAATAAGCAAGGTTGAGTTTCTGCCAAGTTCATAATGCCAATTACTTAAATTGCATCAATTTTAGGTTGCTGTGGACAGAATAAGTGAAAACTGATGGGAGTTGAGTTTTTTCTGAAAACAGCATGAACAGGTCAGCAAAGAGAGAAGACAGTGCGGTGTTCCACAGTGTTCAGGTCCACCACTCTTCAATCAAATTACACTCTTCAATCATATTACAGAACAGGTTTTTCAGGCCATTCTCTTTTGATAGACCCATCTGTATCTGTGCTGTACCTGACATTCATCCGTCCTACTTGTAAAGACATCCAATGGTAAGTCTCAAAAAGATAGCATCTTTCTGAAGAAACAGGGACTCTCCTCAGTCAGCACTCTTTTCTCATTCCCAGATGCAGATCAAATTTAAGCTCTTAGAAACAGAAGAGTCTTCATTTGTCACTGAAATGAAGTGTGCTGCCAACACAGCAGTTCCATGGGGATAGAGCTTAACATTTACTGGCCTCCTCCTCTCCCTGTCCCACACCACCACTTTAAGAAATACTGGATTTATCTAATCTAAAGCTCTTTCCATCTACCCCAAGAGACTTGCCTTGCTCTTGGATTGCTTCCACTAGAGGGATATTTTTAAGATGCAGTGTATTTCTCTGGTACTATGGTTTAGCAGCCCAGCAGCAAGAGGCTGGGATAGCTAGAGCTGGAGTTTAGGCTGTACCAGAAACACTAGTAGTTCAGGTGGATGCTGGGCGATAAAGATACCTGCAAAGCAGCAGCGTGGCCAAGAGACTGGTGAAAATGAGAGAAGGGCATTGGAGGAGATGGTTACCTGACCTTCTTTTGAGCCAAGTGACAGAGGTACTTGTGAGTTCTGAGCAGAGGGCCCTGACCATGCTTACGTAGCTAAGGCACAGGAATATGGTAATTCTCAAAACCAACAGTTATTAAAATAAAGTCAGTCCCTAAAGCTATTAAATTACTGAACTGTGAGAGGATTTGGACAAGACCTGGGGAAGGGAAAACAGGGCTCCTGCAGGTGTCATTTGTAGTCCCCCAAAAGACATAGCCCTCCCTTGCTACTTGCTCCTTCTTCTTTCAAGACACACAACAGGCAGCTCTTCAGGTCACATACAGGTTCATTCCTTGATGTAAGAACTTCCTTTCCTCATTGAAGTGTTCAAGATTATTTTGCAACTATATTTTCTCTAGGTTGAAAATAGGAGACATACAATGTATTAATTAAAGAGCAGACAGCAACTATTAAAGCTTACCTTTATCTTTACTACTTTTTGTTTGTTTATTTTCCCTACAAGTAGTTGGTGCCTGTTACATAAGGCTCTAGCTACATTTGAAGCAAAACCACTTGGGTCAGGGTAATAGTTACTTCTCTTACTGCAAATGATACCAGCAGTTCAGCCAGCGGTGGAGCTTTGGTGGCTATTGTGTCAGTTAACCAAAAACCCCAGAATTTGTAAAAGCAGAATCAACTCCAGAATCTAGGACTAGAGCACTTTATTTTTACCTCTTGTTTTGCATGTACTTTTGGGGACTGTAGGGAACAAGAGAAGCAGTAGCTAGGCTTTCTTAAATGAGCCATCATTTACCTGCACCTGGTAGGGTCAAAAGTAAGCTGGAGAATTTACTCATTAGAGAGCAGTTGGACATAGGGTGTTGAAGTAAAACCCATACACATGGAAGCCATACAACCCTAGAGTAGCTTTATTATTTAATCTATAATTTAATAGTAGACCTATAAAATAATTACATTATACTTAAAGCATTTCTTCATTTTTGTTTTCATTTATAAAAGAATTAAATACAGTTTTAACCATTACAAGCTCAACTCAGTTTTTACATAAACACAGCTCCTAGAAGAAGCTTTAAGCTGCAGCATATTCATATTGCAAACTGATGAAAAACCCAGGCAGGGTTAAAGATAGCTTAAAGATAAAGATTCTTGCACGTTTTTCATAACTGAAGTCACTAGGGTGCTTTTATCTCTCTAGTCCAAAATGGCTGACTTTCAGTTCATTTCTTTCAAGGGGAGACCGAGATCCCTGGAGTCTTGGCACATTACAGCTGTTGCTACTTTTCCTCCACAACCACACCAACACTTTTAAGCCTAGACCGAATGTTGCCCCTTCAGCAGCTGGCACAATGCTGGCACTGCTGCAGTGACAGCCTCTAAATCCCTGCACAAGGAGTCTCCCTGGGCACTTCTGACGTGCTGAAAGATGTCAGCAAAGTCATGGCCATTCATGTAATAAGGCTAACGAACCTGACCAACCTCATCCTGCCTGTGCCAATCCCCATAAACCGCTTGGTGAGCTCTCGTGGAGCTCAGTCCTGAAAGCCTCTTAGAGCAGGCTGTCTCACATAACAGAGACCTGTGGCACTGAAACCCTGGCTAGCAAGAGTGTTAAAAACATTAACCCCTTGAAGTGGTTGCATGTGAAGAAGTTGGTGGGAAAGGACTCCCACAGCAAGCTGGTTTCACTAGATGCAGATGCTGAGCTGTGAGACATGCATCAAGGAGTCAGCGTGTCATTTTTAATTTTGTAAGCTTCAGACAACTGAGCACGCACAGCCTTTGGTTTGGGAGAAGGGGCTGGTTTGTTTTGAGACACGGGATTTTAATGCAACTGGGATTAATACAGATCAGAGCTGGAACAAACAGGATATAAAGGACATTTTAAACTCCATCAACTGAAGAACAGCATAGTATGATTTAAAAATAACTACGAGTGTTCAGCAACACTGATTAGGCAGGACTCAAAACCTGAGTGGACCACCAGGACTGTAGCAATTACAACTCACTCTCTCCTACAGCTGAGACCCATTGCAGGGGCACTGAGTGATGGATTTGTCCTTTAACACTAATACATTAACATGGTTTCTAATCACGGGAGAGACATCACCACTCCCAAACCCTGATGATACCGATGGAGTTTTTGTGTTCATTCCAGCAATGACTAAATTTTGTTCTCAGTGTGATAGTATGAAACGTCATTCTGTTAAGTGTTCTCACATCCCTTCCCATTAGCCCTCCCACCTTCCCGGGTCTAAGCAGGCATAAATGTAAGGTCATCTTGTCCTTTTTGAAGTAAGAAACACATATATCTAGCACACAAAATCTACTGAAACTCTAGTTAAACTGTGTTCGTTTTAAGCCAGGCAACTGACCTAGCAACTGAGCTTCTTACTCAACGTACTTTAATCTCTGGCATATTCTGCCACAAGAAAAATATACACGGCTAGGTCTATAATACTTTAAACAGCTGTTTACTATAGCTAGGTTACAAAATAAACACCACTGCAGAGACCACGTGTTCGATATACTCCGACCATAACAGCCTCAGAATGTATCCTCACTTTGCTCTGTGGTTACGGCGGCTGACCCAGTGCCTCTCCCTCTCCCCATCACTTCTTATATGCTGTTCAGACAAGAAGTCTGGAACCGTTTGTGATTGCACAATTCAAATCGTCCTAAGGAGATGAGCCTCATCAGAGTCCTGGGTAGCACCCTAGGACATCCAAGTGGGAGCAGCAAGCTCTGGAGTAAAGCACAAGGAAGGCATTCTCCTCTTGTGGAGGGGACTGGAGTGTAGGACAGAGCTTTACTCCACATAGTGGAAACAATTAATGCTGGATTCAGCCAACTGTTCATTTAGATGATCAATCCCAGCTTCTGGGAGCCTGCTCCACTCCCAAAGATTCAACTACCAGATGATATTGGAAATACAATGAAATTTTATGGTGAAGTGCCTAACAGAGCCCATTGAAAAGCTTTATTCCAGTAGGCAAGTGACAAGGACCCTTTCCTTGCTGGAGGGATGCCTCCTGAAAGTAAATAAAACATGAAAAAAAAATGAAAAGAAGAAACAAATAGTCTGCTAAGTGGGAGAGGAGAGACAGCAGTAAATCTGATGAGTGGTAACACCAAGAAGTAGTCACATGCCAGCTCTCACAGTTTGCCTGCATTGTTAAGATTCACAGACATGCACCGGCACTGCTTGACCTTCTGAATTTTCTTGAGTCGGAAAGGTGGGTCCAGCTCAGGGCACTCCAGCTGTACAGTTGAAGAAGTGACCTTGTGTGGCTTGCAGAAAGCACAAGACTGGAAGGACTCCTCCTCCTTTTTGACATGCCGTGGTATGTAGAAGGAGTTGCACTGCCCATAGCAAAAGCGATTGATGATGGTGCGGCTTATGCAGCCCTCCTCACTGACAGTCTGCCTCAGGGGTTGTGTCTTGCACCAGTCACTCTTCAGGTACTTCCTTTCAGTGACTACAAGGGCCTCCTGGCTGGAGGCCAGCACCTCCTTATTCAGCTGCTGCCTCCGCTCTGAGTGGTTGCTGCTGCTGTCTTTGTACGGGGAGGGAATGGCACCTGCAGGACGATTTTTCCTGGTGTCTGTTACTCGAACCAGCGCTGCCATCAGAAAAATGGACAAGGCAAATTTCCAAATCATCCTGCAACAGCAACACAAGTAACTGTTAGGAGAGACACATTTTCAGACCACAAAATTGTGGACTTCAACTTCAAATGTGCTTTTAGAAGCGGAGATCTTACCACCTTTGTAATGCTACCACTTTTCCTAGGAGATTAGCTCTACATTAGGGTGATTATTTATCATAAAGAGGCCAGGCACTGTAGAAAGTCACATTGCTACTCTCTGCCCCCCAAGATCTCCAACTACTTTTTTTTTTTCCCCCCATAGGGACACTACTGCTTTGATTGCCGAAGCAGAGATTTTACAGAAGTTTCAGCCAGAAAGGTTTCCTCCTCCTCTGTGAAATTCTGGGCCAAACAGCTGGGCAAACTACTGGCTAGCAAAGACTCGGGAACCTCCTGCCAATACTGTGACAGTTGATTTGAGGATGAAGAGGGGGAGGGGAAAGGAATACCAGGTTACACAAGGTGAACTCCCATCTGCCTTTCTAGCCCGAGTCTCTGCCCAGCCTCATTCCACACAGAAGTAGCAAGAAGTGTCCAAAAGCATATTTTTTATTAGTTTAAATAGCTTCTGAAGCTTCTTGGGGCTTTTATGAAATTTACAGGCTTGCATTTGTTGTCTTTGTGGGAGGTAGAAAAGTTGATGGATTTATTCTTGCAATAAGAGTAAATGCTTTGAGGACTTCATTACTGTAACCCCTCTAATGCGAAAAGTTTAAGAAGATGTGTAAACAGGAGAGAATTCAGTATTTATTTGAAATGTTAAGGAACAGGGTAGAGCATAAACCAGTTGCTAAGTTAAAATAGTCAGCCAGTTGGCAAAACTATTTTTTCCTATGGTGGTCCATTAGGATTTCTTGCTCAGTGGAGCATCTCTTACCAGCTCTTGGATTTTCATCAACCACTTGTCCAATTCATTCTAATAATGTGTCTTGATGCGCTTCCAGGATATCAGAGTAGATGTACTAAATTTCACCATGAAGTCAATGCTCACCAGTGAACTGCCACAATTCATTTGACAGTTCATTTCATGTTATTCTCCTTGGGAAGGGAGAACAGGGTCTCTCTAGGGTGCCAGAAATGAACGCAGCCCAGAAGATTCCCATTCAGAGGCAAAGACACTTTAAGACTTTCTAAAAGTGCTCTGATCGCTTTTGTTCATAATGGATTGTATTTTCATAATAGTGTACATATGAAATATTCATCCCTCTCTTCCAAGCAATGCTTAAAATCTTTTCAAGTAATGCTCTTTCTTTTTCCTTTAGAGTGATGCCAATATAACAAATACCTTCTCTCTATCAAATATAGAAATGTCTAGCACTGTAGACACTTGAGGCGTTATATAGCTGCTCCAAAAACATAACATTTTCCAGAGATATCAACAGATCAAAAATAAGTATTTGTGCTAAAACATGCTGAGAAAAGATAGCAGCAGTAACAAATACCTCCCACCTAACTTAACATAGCTAACTGCTGTGGATGTAAAGAGAAGGAATTATTATAGCAGACTAAGTGAACTAACAACACTTTAGATGATTTTCTTAGTTTATGACATCTTGGTGTCAGAATTTGACTAAATTTCTAAGGGAAGAAGTTTGAAGTGCTGAAGGATAGGGAAGTGCTGAAGGATATGAAAGTGCTAATTCTGTAACTCTGAACAGAGGATGTTCTGATGAAGAGTTAAATTTCAACAGATTGTGGGTTTGAAATGAACCACCTTTAAATGGAAACCAGTATTTCTAAAACCCAAATAAGATCATTTCTCTCTAAAAATGCCAGCTGCCCACTGACACCTTTTGTAGCCATGAGTACTTTAAATCAGTAGCCTGTTTTCACACTGCTTAGCATTCAGCCCACAAGTCCAGAACTATTGTCCAGAGTCTGTAAATGAAGCAAGACTAGACTTGGCTTTGCTTGCAGGTACTGTCGCCAAGACTGTTGGATGTCAACCCACACAGGCAGGCCAAAACCTAATCAGGTAATTAGTTTCAGTTGAATATAGTGTTCCATGCTTCCTTTCAAACTGTTCTCATGTTATTCTGCACTGATGGCCGCATTTCAGTAGTAGATAAAACAACTGATCCCCACTGCTTTGTGTTTTATATAGAAAGGAGAGGAAAAATCCCAGGAGTTATAAGCCTACATCTTCTAGAAAAAGACAGATGTAAGCTCTCTACAACATGCCTTATGCCAAAACTCCATAGGCATAATTTCCTACTCTTCTCTTGAAATGCAAGGCCACAAAGCAATTGTGATATCTCCACTTCCTTCATGCAGGAAGTTTGATCCTCTCCAGCAGGGATACTACATCTCCAGTCTCATTTCTCCAATTACTATGAGGATGGTACAGGTCCACAAGCACATCAGAACAAGATGTGCCCCACTCTTTCCTCTTTTCTTTGTGAAACTCTTTTACCACATCCACCCTTTCTCATCACAAAATACAGTTAAAACTGTTTCCTTGTTATTTCAAGGATGGGATCAAGTAGAAATCCTATGTAAGAATTCAGAAAGCTGACAAAGAGCTAACAACTCAAAGTCTACAAATATAGAGAAATATTATAGTAGCTTTCTAATTACTGAAATGGTTTTATGTAGTCATGGAGAGCCATTCAACAGAGTAAGTAGGATTTATTCAGCAAATCTATGTTTATAACTAATAAAGCATTATTAATCAAAGCCACTATTGTAAGGTAATAAACCAAATGTTGTAGTACATTAGCAAGTACTTCTTCAGACAGGTAGGAACACACCACCTATTTCTGTCATTGATCCTTATCAAACCTGGACCTTGAAGTGTTTACATAATAGAATAATAATCTATTTTACACTAGCAGGTCAAATGTGCATCCTGTCAGATCATGGAATTTCTAATCACAGGGTTGCCCCGTATGAGCCTGAAAATCACTCTTTTCTAAGCCGTGGCACACAAGCCCCTTATTCAAGCAAGTAAGGGTGCAAACAAGGCCACCTGGTGCCAATAACACACCAAAGACTACATATATTTTCAGTACTCACATGCAAAGTAAAAAGAAACTACAGCGTTCTCAGAGATCATTTTGGTAAACTCAGCCTGAATGCAAAGCAACACAGTGAAAGCTGTCTGTCTGCAGACAGAGCACGATGAGAAGAAATACAAGAAGTACTGAAGAAGAATCTGGTTCTGGCAAGAACAGGGTAGTTCTGTCCTACTTGGATGTCAAAAAATTGAAGAGCATGAGGCTCAGACTAAGCAATCAAGAATTGCCTCAAGAGACCAATGCCTCTAAAACTTGCATAAATACCAGCCTGGGCCCACCATTCCCACTGCACTGTGGTCTTCCCATGGAAGAGCTGGTGGAAGCTCCCATGTGACAATTTTCAGCTTCTTCAAGCATCGTTGCCTGCTACTGCTGTTTCCCTCCACCCCCTTTTTTCCAGTACGTAAACTGGTGCAGAAAATAACTTGACCACGGGCTAGACTACACACAAGGACTACCTGCATTTACATTTCACATATTAAGTTTTTATCTCTTTGAGATAAAGAAACCAGCATCACGTGAGTTCATAAACTCTTCAGACCCATTATGCTGGAGCTGAGCTATCAGGTAGCCAGAAATATAGAAAGTCCTTAGTCAAGGAGGCGAAAGGACCAAGATCTAGCTCTGTTATCCAGAGAGGTCAGGACACTCAGCTAGGAGAGGTCTGCCCCTAGTTTTATTTCTTCTTTGTATCCAATTACTGCATAACATAAAATATCTACCAAGGCAGGCTCCCTCACACATACCGACCTTCTGACTCTATAACTCATGCATTCTTGAAAGCAAGCCGACTCCTGAGCAGGACAGGCAGTAGTGTAACCCTCAAAACAACCTATAGTTTTGTGCTTAGGGCACTTCTCTGGAAACTGAAGTATTGTATTTGACCTCAGAATTCAAGTGCATCATTTCTAGAGAAGTCCCCCAATGGGGGCTACGACCTGAAAGACAGAGCAGGAGGTAATGGCACCACCCACCCATGCTGAGTGACTGCTCCACCATTTTGTCAGATTTTCAAAGGCATAACCAGTTTCTCAGCTCAGGATGCAGTTTCTGACTAGGAACTCCTCTTTTCATACATCACCGCACTTCAGGGTTATAAATGAACAGAAAGAGGGAGGGGTTGTAACTGGAAGACCACTGTGGTATTTTATGTCAGTTGCTGAGGAAATGAGCAGGTTTGAGATCCGTTTGTTTATTTTAGCATGCAGCACCACCTACAAAGCACTCAACATTCTTAGTATTCCTGGAAGAATCCAACTCTCTGATACGCACAATCATCTCCTCTTCACCAGTCCTTCCTGGAAGGGGCTCAGAAAAAAGGCACAGCTAACGGTTTAAAAAACATATCTGC
Source organism: Coccyzus lansbergi (assembly GCA_033558105.1). Taxonomy (NCBI): domain Eukaryota; kingdom Metazoa; phylum Chordata; class Aves; order Cuculiformes; family Coccyzidae; genus Coccyzus; species Coccyzus lansbergi. The sequence continues at coordinate 952,060 of JAUMJK010000211.1, read as the reverse complement.
AAAAATTGTCTTACCATAGAACTTGTGAGCCTATCTGTTCAGCTTAAACACAGATTGGATTCAGACTACAAATACACGTGGAAGAAGATTTAGGATTATAAACCTATCCTACATCCACCAAAACATGATAAGAGCTAAAACTGGGAAGATGATAAACAAATTGATAGATACTTTACTTTTTGAAAATTTTGTATTTAATTAACAGCTAAAGACTTTGCCTTGGAAAATGTTTTCTTTTCAACTATCAGCAAAAGGCAGACATTACAGGCTAGATTAAATCAATCAGGCACAGTTCTGTGGCATGCACGGTATAGACACAGTCACATCTGATCACCTGCACCACTCTTTTCCAGTTCCATCCTGCAAACTTCAGCAACATGAGCACTCTCCTTTGGGATAAGTTATTGAGCTGACTGTGGGAATTCCTGTTAGCACCAAAAAAAAAAAAAAAAAAAACCAAAACCCCAACAAACTACTCTACACTTACTTTTGTATTAGATCTAGTAAAAAAAGAATCTGTATAAACCAGCATACATATATTAATGCAAGTACATGGTGTACATGGTCAGTTCTCGGCATTTAAGATGGGACACAAAGAAGTGTTCCTTGAAGACAAGCCAGGCAGTAACTTTTCAAAGAACTAGAACTTGGCTTTAGCAACAGTTGTGGGAAGCCAGGAAATATCAGATTCTCTACCAGGAAGCCAAAAATGCTGTTTATTTAATTTATTAATGGCTAGGCATAAGTCTAATGGTACAATGTTCACATAAAGACTACAAATCAAGCATCCTTGTGTGAGGGAGGCATTTGGTGCTAACTTCTCCCTTCTAAGTATCCTTTGGAAACTATTGCTCCTATGTCTCCACAACACCAGCAATAACCGAACACTGTACTGCATCTTTCTCTTTGCAGAGCCATGGGCCTCCCAGTAAATCATTCCATCATCAATAGATTCTCACTAATAAATTGCCAGCGCTGAGGTCAGACACAGCAAAAAAAAAAAACACACCGGGGGCGGGGGGGGAAAGGGGCACATATGACACTAAACTTAAACAAAAACTCAGAAAATCCTGTACTGCAGCTAAAATGTGTTATTCAGACATTCAGATACAAACCCTCTGCATTTTAGCAGTACAGTTACCATGTACCAGGAATACTAAGCATGACTTTTTAAAACCACTGCACACAACACTAAAGGGAATAATTGTTAAAAAAAAACACAATAATTTAAGCTATTACAAGCAGACGTTTTTCCATTCTTGCCCTCTAAGAACCTTCTATAATGATTTGAGAGAAAGCTATTTCATTGCATCACAGCCTTAGCAGTAGGTGGTAGAGGAATAAAAAATTTCTTTCAGGCTTAAAAAAACCTGCTTCTACACTTGCTTACTGGCTTGGATGGAGATCCTTTCTCCTCTCTAGCCTTCTCTCTCCCTCCCACCAAGGAGATCAATCCTTCCCTCTCCCTTGCACCAACATCTCTTCCCCAGAGAGGCCAAGCAAGCCCACAGGAAACACCAGAAAGCATTGAAAGAAACAGTTTGAATGCCTCGGGAACCATACTGTCCTGTCCATGCCCTTATTCTGGTTTTGAAAGGGAAGGGTGGGGTTAGGTTTCACAAATGCCAGCCTGGATCCTCAGGAGAGGACAGTGTTCTCCCTGTAATACCAGAACACAGAAGTTCTCCTTATCAAGACAGTTCCTGAAGCCACCGAATTTAAAACATTGAAAAAAGAGACTATATCATCATCAAAACCAAAGTACATAGAACAGACACTGATGGAGACAGTTGATGCTAAGAGAAAACTAGTTGAAAGCAGCTCAGAGGAAGTTGCTTCATACTAAATTCAGATCTAGATCTCACTATAGGTTTTTGACAACGGAAATCTTTATCTTGGTTTCTTCCTGAAGAGGCTGGGAGTTTAGAAGAATCCCTTGTCTGTGCAGAAATATATATGAGGAATCAAGGATGCAGCTTGCTACTCCTGTCATATTCAGAAATGTGTAATGCATCAGGTATGTTATTTTCAGGTAGCAGCAATTATGAAGACAACTTGAAGGTAAACTCACCCTTGGCAATAAATCTAACCAAGTTTGTTGACTTTTTTTTTGCCTTCACATTTTGTCCTCTCCTTATGTAGTTTTACTGCCTCCAGAAATTCATGTTTATAACTATGGTACTATTTCTCTTTCAGGAACTTCAGACAAGCTCATTTGAAACAGGTTTGAATGCAGCTGCTCACTTCATCAGAGTAAAGAGGTCAAATTACTCCAATGCTCCTCTTTGCACTGACATCCTGCCAGAAGTATATTGATTTAAATATTGTATTACTGATCTACGGTATTAGGCTCTCTGCAGGCTGAATCCTTCTTATCTTGCATAGCTTCTAAACCTGCGCTTCACTTTATTTTTTTTTTTTCTAAAAGTAGCACTAGTATTGGAGGAATTGAGAGATGTTTCTCATTTTTCAAAGCCAGGACAAGGAGTTTGTGAGGTGAGTCACCAAAGATTTCATTAGCTGAGGTATCAGTTTTTATCTATTATATCCAAGATATGAACTGGAGTTCCAGAAGACTGGAGAGAGTGGAGGAGAGAAACCCAAAAGGTATTGGTGCAGCAAGACCTGGTATATTTTTTTTTTCTAACATACATTCATTAACACTTATATCAATAATAAACACTAATGCTTCCCAAAAAATACATGTATGATAAACATAATTACTAAGGTAATCACACAAATAGAAGAAAATCGTGAAGGAAACAATGCTACAAGTTTTGTTATGGTTTTGGGTTTCTTTAATGCTAAATGTTAGCCAGGTAATACAATGAAGCAAGACACTATCAATTTCCAACTGTCCTGTATTTACCAGTAGCAAAGATTTGATTCCACAACAGTGTCAGCATTTATCAGTTTAACACAGGAAAAGTGAAATAAAGAGGAGGAAGAAAAAACTGCAGAAAAATTGTAAAACTTATAGCATCTTGTAGTAGCTCTTGTAATACAACAATGCCATTTTTAGGAGAACGTGAATACATAGAATGCAGATGGAATACTAACAGGTAACTGGACAAAGGCTTTTTGGAATATTGTTATGATTAAAACTCCTAAATTTTGTTGCAATTTCAGCTTCAGGAACTTGTGGTTTTAGAGTCAACCACAGACAAATGTCTGCCTGGTGAGCACATGTGAACTGTCCCAAGAAGAGTGAGATGTCCTACTCAGAAGTGTCTGGGTAGTCATCAGTACTGGCAGCACATGCAACATTGGAGAAAAAAGGGGGAGTGGGAGGAGGGAAAAAAACCCACAAAATGAAACCAGATTTCTGCTCGTTGTCCATGAGGTTAATTTTTCTTTCTCCCAACCTGGTTTTGGAGAATGCTGCAGTCAGAGGGTGGGAGGAATAAATAAAAAAAACCCTGCTTGGATACAAGGAGAATAGCTTCTTGGAAATGGCTGAAGTTAGCTCTCCTACGTACCTAAACAATGACTCTTTGCAAGTGTGAACCAGGTTGAAAAAACTATTTATTCTTATTCCTAGGGCTCCTCAGCTTTTCAGAATGAGATAAAGAGGTCCGAATAGGCAAATCGGTTCTGTTTGCACATGAACATTTTGTCCAGCAAGCAATAACAGCCTACATTTAACTTTATTCTTGGGTGCAGAAGGCAGCTGATACACTCCCATTTGGCAACATTTCATTCAGGAGAAAACAGCAGACTTCTGCCCTTGGGAAATTAAAAACTAAATCAGAAGGGAAGCAGTCGCTTGGGCAAATGTCTTCATTTGTGACCATGCCTCAGCCTGTTGGAAAGGAGCACAGAATGGTGAAAGTTCAGGATTTAAATACAATAGCTCATTTCATTAGTTCGTCACTGGAGAATCAATACTACAAAAGACTATTTTGCAATGAGTAGTCTCCATTATATTTTTGTTGTTTGCATTCAACAGAACATAGAAACCAAGACCAATGCCTGACTAAGCAACACAATTTCAAATGTTTGTAGACTGACTTGGTGAGCAACATATGGTGAGAACAGAACTGAGCACGGAGGGGAAGTGAATTACTGGAGGTCAAACTTAACTGAGAATGGACCATTTCCAATGTCTTTCAATTGCACTGCATGGCACCAATACTCTTTTCAGTGACCAATCCAGATTTATTACCACTAGGTAAGCTTTTCTTTTAAGACATTATACTTTTGCATACAAAAATGGCTCTGTATGTAAATTTCCAATGAGTTTCCCTGAGTTTTTATAGAACAGAAATGGAGTCAGGGCCTTTATTGCTCTGTAGCTTCAAACAATGCATTACTTCCAGAGTGCACAGTTCATTTTCTAGCTCACACTATGAAAGAAAACCATTAGTCTTCAATATATATGCATCACTGTACTTGCATCATTGCTAGCAGAGAGCATTTGGATAAGATTTGTTTTTAGAAGAAGACTGAGGCCTGTACATTAAAGCACCATGAAAGCGCTCAAAAGAATTTCTGCTTGCTTCTCTTAGTGGTCAGAAAAAATGCAATTTTTTCTGAAAATCACTAGGTGGCATTTAATCCTGTATATGCAAAACATTAGATTAGTCAACAGAGAAGTAACATTTAAATTCTTCCAGATTTTCTGGTAGATTCAGATGCTTGTACTCTTTCAGGCTTTCTATTCCAGACATTACCCTCAGTTACTACATTATGACTCTTATGTAGTCATGTTCCTGTTGGAAAAAAATAAAATGTTCTATATGGTCTAGTGTTTATATTATGAATTTTTGCAAGGCAATATCCTATTTATAGAGCTGGAACACAGATGTTTCAAATAAGAATTGCTCTTATCTCAAAATTCTACAAGCTAGCCTTTCTAGTAGGTAGCATGTAAATTCCATGCAGATACAATTTCAGCTAGGTATTCCACTATTTCTTAATATGCCACTAGGAAGAACCACTGCAGCTGTATTTTCATAAAGTTGTCCTAAAACCAGCATAGATTTATTGCTTCAAGAGTTTTTCAATTAACATTTACATTTCTCTCTGCTTAAGTTTGACCAACAAAGTCTCAGTTCTCCTGGTTGAAACTTATAGCAGTTCTGGGGACAGACTGCAGAAGACCTATGCCAATAAACAAATAAAATAATTATTAAGCCAATTCAGCCTGTTAGTCACAAGTAGGTCTATGCCATGCAAACCTGTTACATAAGCACCTTACCAGGATGATTAGTTTCACTGGAAAACATTCTTCTCTTCAGAGAAGCTAAATCCAGGGAAACTTGTTATTCTTTCTTGTCTTTTCTTTCATTAATAAGCAACATGCAAATACATAATTGACAGTTCCTCACAATTACAGTTTTTTAATCCATTGACCAAATTTCAAACACACTAGGAAGCAAGGCAGGTTATAAACTCATACTGCAACACACTATATGTATAAAGGAAGGGATAAAGTATTGAAGGGAAGGGAAAGGAAGGGAAGGGAACGGAAGGGAAGGGAAGGGAAGGGGACAAGTCAAGGATATCACTGCTGAACAGCATGCATGGTATTACTCTTGTGTTGATACTGCAAGCCTGTTTGCTCAAGGTCTCATATAAGAAGATTCAGGTATGCAAATGAAATGCAATTCAAACTTGAGAGAGCTGAGAAGCACAGCAACCACATGCTCTGCTGGTTGTTTGCTCATGTGCATTTGGAAGCCTATAAACAAAGATAACATGTGGAGTTCAAAGCCTTCAGTGTTACATGTCTTGGCTACCCTAGTACATGCATCACTTGACGTCTTAATGCAAGTTCTTCAGTTTGGAACTATTCTGACCCTCATTTTTCAAGCTGTTTTGTAAGATAACAAAAGGAATTCTCATTTATTTTATTGCATGTCTATTGATATTTCCAAACTGGCAGTAATGTTTATGACTGCCATAGCCGTCAGCTGGACCAAAACAAATCACAGCAGCTGATGCTCAACAACTGTCAAAAACACAGAACTTAAGAGCTGCTATAAAGTTAGGAATACAAATAAAACTGTAATTAGATATGCAATATCAACATAAACATTGCTAAATACCCAAACATTTCAATATCACTTTCTAGATATACTGGAAAAACTATAGCACAGAATGAATGAACAAACTACAGTTCTTTCACTGTTATTGGCAGTGTGTGTCACAACTGAAAAATGAATTTTCAGTGAAATGCTGCAAGATGACCTGTACTACAGGAAATTTCACATCCAAATACTGGAAACTTGCTCCATCCCTCCCTCTTCACACCAATGGTAACACATGGCTGTCCCACATCTATTTTTTTGTGGCTTTGATTCATGCTCTGCTCAGTGATTCTCCCTCCGTCATTTCCTGAAGAATGTAAATATTTGTTCTGTCTGTATTCTGGTTTACAGACTTGGCCCATTATTGAATATGAAGGCTGTAATTAAATCATAAAAGGATCTGTTGCCATGCATAAACTGGGATTTTATGTTTTATGACTTATGCTGTGCAGAGCAGCAGCCTTCCTACTCATCTCCCCCTTTCCTTGCCCATGAGTGAATTATAGTTCTGTCTCTAATTGAAGCCTAGTATTATTCTATTCCTCTTCTGATGGAAATTAGACCAGAGCTATCATTCTAAACACACACCAAGCCACAGGAGCCTGGATGAGGTACTCTAATGACAGGTCCTCCTGCACAGAATATTTGCAGGCTTTCTGCTAATTAATTTGATTTCCTTTGTCTAGACTAACATAATACAGCATGTTATGCTCATGTTAAAGAGGACTGTTAGCCTTTCAGTTCACTTCAAATGAGAAGGAAAGAACAGCCAATACAGAGGAATCCAGGGGAGACTGACTTCGTCCTCGACTACACCACTGCTTATGTTTTCACTTGACCAAGACTTCGTCTCCTGGAGAACCCAAGACAGCACTATTATCAGAGAAGAGACTATAATCAGAATCAGATATTCTTGGTATGTGCATGGCAAGACAGTGGCAGTTACACAGAAGGGTTCTGTCTGTGACGTGCTGCAGTCAGCAGCTTTCTCCCTGGCAATCCCTTGGCATTTACTGTTCACAGCACCTGACATCCTCAGAAGGTTGAACAAACATATAACGAAAACCACACACAAGCTAGTTTTTTTCAGACTCCTTTCACAGAATGAAAGAAGATTCACTAGTGTACCACTTGACCAGTAAACCAGAGGCAAAACTAGTAATGTGAGTTAAAAAATTAACTCCCACTGTTTGGAAAGGGCGATTTTCATTCACCAGTTTTGACAGTGATTGAAACTGTGGAGTTGAACAGACTCAGAGCTAAGCTGTCAGTCAAATACAGGACTTCAGAAATGGAGTGATGAATGATAAGCAGATGAACTGACTTAGATTTAAAAGTTCAGCCTTCCGAGTCAGGTGGGCAGATCCAATTTTAGTACCCAGGAAGAACTGTGACAAGGAATCATGCATTATATAAATTTACTGTGGAGTGGAAGGAGTCCATGTGTTTCTTAATAATGGCAGAGAAGATCTTCCACTGTGACAGAATAATAAGGGAGGAAGCCTATAGAAGCAATCACCAACCTCTTCTGCATATAAACCTACACAAAAGTGTCAGAGCTCCCCTTCTTTAGGCAATTTCAGGATAATTTCTAGAACTGTAACCTCAGTTACATTTATCATTTTGCAGCCTCAAAGAGGAGGAGGATTCCAACTTTGGGCGTTACTGGTTCAGGGATTTTTTTTCTTTTCTTTTTTGGCTGATAGTACTCAAGGATCCTCTTTACATAAACACAACCAGAAGATAAACAGCACCTAGAGGCTCTTTATTAAATTAATGTGATGGTAGGATTTTTTATAGCTTTCAGACATAAACCATTCAGTATGGTATCACCACAGTTAGGGTTTAAATACTTTTCCATTACTCATGCTTTCAAGCTCAGTAGAAGTAGGCAATAAGTAAAAGGAAATCTAAAGATCTTCCTCTTTGGCTCTTTCAGAAAGCTATTCTCAGGTCAGACAGGTATTTCGGAAAGACTTAGCCATATCTAACTATAAATTTCAGTATGTGATGTCAAGCTTCATTTCTCGTTCAGCTCTATTCAAGGCCTCTTCCTCAGTTATAACTTAGGCAGCATTTCCTCGAATCTAGAGGAGAGAGCTGACACTTCTGGTAATCTTTGATGACCTCATCTTGCCACACAGGACAAAGCTGCCGAGACTCCATTTCATGTCAGTACTTGATTTGATTGAGAGTAACGAATTGTCCAACTGAAGTGGCCAAGACAGGTCCTCTTCTGACATGATTTATTAGGTAATTGATGACATGTCCATGTGCAGCTAGTAAATGCAAGACCAGTTGTGACGAGGAGGAATGACTGATCAGAAAGCTCACTCATTCAGGGTTTGTCTTTTTCTTTTCTTTTTTTTTTTTTTTCTGTCCTCTTACTACAAAGTATTTAGAGAACCTGTTGTGCATTGTAGTTTACACCATTTTACTAATCATATCGCTTAGTGCTGTTTCAAGCATTTATATTTTCATCTTGCTGAAGCAGCAAAGGAGGACAGTAAGTTCAAAGGTTTGGCAAACTACTTTTAATGGTTCTCCTAGCACCAACACAGCTTTGTCAGTACGAAGTTCTAAATACTGCTAGAACCATTACAAGCAGTTTAAACTTTTATATACAACCCCACAAACCATTCAGTTGGCTCAGCAACAGAAAGCCAGCTGCAACACTTGCCTATTGCAGTTGCTTAAACCAGGTAAGATCATCACACAAAAAATACTCTGACCCATAGTTATTTTTCTGGTTCCTTGTGAATAATCACACTCGCAAATCTCATAGTCATTTATGACCCCCATTATGCACTCATGAACATGTCTCTTTCTAGACTTTTTTCTATGTCTTGGCTAAACAGTAAACTTTTTAAAGAAGTTATGTGCAATATGGGGTTAAGAGGACCGAAGTTCAAATAAGGACTCTCTGAAAACTAGACATATTGAAAACCTCATCTCCAAACAGGAAAAAAAATTCAATCCTGGCCATTGGCCTACATTTTCACTTCAGGTGAGCTGAACTATTAGATTTTGAACCTTCCTTGTTTTCCTTTTGAAGAAAGAGGTGAAGTGAGCAAAAATTAGGTTTAATATATTTTTAATGTAAAACTATTAAACTCTCAATAGTCAAGAAGACATTTCACAGAGCTAAGAGGAAACACGTTTTATCTCAGTAATGGGAAAGCCCTAAAAAAGAATCATAAATTGAACTAGAGTCTTCAGAAGTTTTCACTCCATGGATGGTAATATCTCTTCCAGTGAAAATGCAACTTTGATTAAAAAAAAGTTTTGATCAACATTGCACCTGAAAACTTTCATTCCCACTGTGTGGGGAAAAAAAAAGTATTTTCAACTGTGGTCCTTAATGGTTCAAGTATAACCACAGTCCCATGGGATTTTTTATCCATGTACTTTGAAAGGAGACATCAAATAATCTGGCTTAGCAAAACAAGTCTGTTTCCTCTTTTCCCTTACTTTCAGAACAACAGCTTCTGCCTCGAGTGGTTATTTCAGGTTCCATAACTATACTCCAACACAAAATTGAAGAGAAACTCCACACATTATCAGAAAAAAAATAAAAAAGTTTATGGAGCAGAAGAACATGGATAATGTCAGAGCATCAAAGGACACAGAACAGCAATTAGGATTAAAAACTACCAAAAATGTACCTAGAAAAGACAAAGCTAAAAGCAGCTCATCTGTCTGAATATCTATTATCTTGGCAAAAAAATATTTTTCTTTGAGGACCCCAAGAAGCTCCCAATTAGCACAGAGACTGAGGAATACTAATTGCCACTTGGCAAAACTCTGTTCATTAAAACCACTGGGCACATTTGTGGTTTTTTTCCCCTTCCTTTCTGCCTCCAAACTCAAACTCTTGTTTTACAATATAATGACAAAAAAGGCTACATCAGAGCAAGTGCACAATTTCATATCTACATATTTGTTATAAGGTTGAAGGGGAGGACACTTAAGCTTATCTAAAAAGAAAAAAGGAGTGAGTATTAAATCATTAAACTGTATAGCTGAAGTAGAAATCGCAATGGCACTGTAGACTTGAACAGGAAAAAAGCAAGAGAGGCACATTTGAATTAGACCTAAGGCAGCAAGCTACTGAGCAGACTTACAGCATAACTGTACAGAAGCCATAAAGATCATCTAGATACCACAGTTTTAACAAGGTCGTCTCTATGACTATGCCCCACCTCCCTCAAAAAAAAAAAAAAAATTTGTTTAAAGCTGCTTGCCAAATCCATGGCAAAGCATGTAACAAACTAGAGATGAGATGTAGAGACACTTTAGAAATAGGTGACAAGGACATATATGTCACTTGAATCAACATGAGTGATCCAGAAAATTCCTGTTCCCACACCTACAGATCCTGTAGTGTCATTTGGACCGCAACACTGCTTATATGTTTACACACTAGTGCCTCTGTGGGGCACCTAGATGTACAACTGGGTTGGTGGTAATGCTACTTGCTGTCATTCACACAGAAAGCTGAAAAAGCTGGGGAGCTACTCCACAGCTCCTTGACTGTCGAGCTTTGTCAACTGTTTCACATACATGCACCCAACACCACTGAGAGGAAAATTAACAGCATTAACTATTACAAGTAATCAAAAAATCTAGCTGATGGGGCACAGTACTTATCATTCTCATAACCAGCTTAGTAAAAAGATCTTCCTTATTTATGAACATAAACTTAAGAGTTTCAGTACCCACATGAACTGGAGATAATCCCATTCACATTGCCCACATAGTGAAAAAAAAAAGCCAAAAAAAACACAGAAAAGGGTAGTGGGAAACCAGAAAACATGAAGAGGCATTATGCGTACTTCAAGTTAAAGCTTGGTTCTTAAGAATGAAATAAACATAAAATTCCTGAACCTAAACAGAATTATAATACCATAATCAACATTTTTTTGTGATTAGTCTTTGTGATGTGGAGTGTGAGGTCCTTATTTAGGCGCTCTGATTTTTATTATCCCCTCCCAATACATCAAGAAGGTCATCAGTTCAAGGTTTTTGAATAGAAATGAAAATTATCAGAGATGTAAAGAATGAAAAACTATGCCTTTTTCTCTCAATTTTAGATTCAAACAAAGATGCTGCAGGATGTGAGTTCAAATATACATCCCAGTTACATACATTTACTGCAGAACAGTGCAATTCTGCTTTCAGGTAAAGTAATGGCACAAAGAAAACCTTTTATTTGACCTTAAGAAATAACCAAAACAGCCACAGCAACTAATGCTAGCCAGATACATCTCTGATTGCAATCCAAGCCCCTCTAAGATAAAGTTCAAATCATCCTATACTATCACTTAGTCTGGGGTGCAGGCTCATTTAAACTGTGACATAGTCCCCCTGCTCCTGGTACCACCTCTTGTCCACCCAGCACAGCAACACATGCACACATATACTGAGACATTCTCTTTCTTTCTCTCTTCTCTCATCGTGGTCACTCTATTCCAGTACCAACAACCACGCAGCCACACGGTCAGCAAGTCTAGTCTGCTGATCCAGGTGCAAAGATGCTTTTTTGGTTTTGCTGGCCAGCTTTCCAGCAGCCTGAAGGATGGATAGCTTGGCTGGGGCCCCCATGCTAGCAGCACTGGTCTGCCACACCCTGATACTCCTTCCAAAGCGGGGCCTGGGAATGCTGTCACTCAACTTACCTGTTTCAGGGTGGAGAAGGCTAATGTAACTGGAAGGGTGTGGCTGATAAAGGTGGCGTTGACTGACAGAACTGCATGCTTTTGCTTCCTCTATGAGATGCATGATCCTTCTATCTAAATGGCTTGGTGTTACAACTACAATCTATACCACAGCAAGTGAGATGAGATAAAATAATAACAGTGGAATGTGATGAGTAGTACTCATCATTTCAAATGCCCAGGGGCATCCAATATGTTTGTATAGGCTGGTACATCAGAAGCAGGCTGTACAGGAGAGACATACTCCTCCACAGTGACCACTAAAAGTCAGGTGACAGATGTGGGGTAATTCAAACAGGCGCCGATTTTTCCAAGTGTCTTAAACATTACAGCTCTTGCTTATGACTAGATTTCCAAAAGAGGTATGCAATGTTTATCTCAAGTCCTCAACGGATATGTGGTACTTCAAAAGAGGATCTTTTATCTTATCTTGGAAATGTGCTCTGCAACTGTAGTGAAAAAGTAAATATTAAAGATGGTAAAACAACCATGAAAATATAGTTTAACTGCTGCATACTATTGTATGACTTTGAGTATCTTAGCCTATAATTTTAAAGTTTTCTTCCACCAAGTCTTTGGGGTTTAAGTGATTAAATACAACCACTGGTTAGACTGCATAGGCATAATCTACATGATATCTGAGGTACTGATGCCTCTTTCACTCTTTCTCCATTAGTAAGCCCCCCTCAATCTCCCTACCCTAAGATGTACCCTTGCTGATTCTCCACATCTGATCCAGAATCTAGCACTGAAGACTGTGGCAATGTGGCTCTTCTTCTTTTGTGTGAAGATGTCAGGTAACCATGTTAGGTAACTAATGTGTTACAAAATTAAGGAAAGAAAAAGAATTTAAATATCAACAAAAAAACTAGTAATGTTTGGTGAAAGAAGTTGGAAAGAAATAGTTTTCCACTCTCTTTCCAGGTAAAAGATGAGCCAAAAATACTCATGAGACAGAACCAATCTGCTGGTTAATAACCCCGAAAAAAAGAAAAAAATCTATCGAAAGACATATCACAATTTGAATGCTAAAATTTGTTCAACGTTCCTTTTAGAATGCAGCACCAGAACCATAACAAAAGTTGTTCACCTGTTGGGCCTATTGAATTCACATGGACTTTTGTGCTCATTAGGCAAAAGCATGCACATGACATGGTAAGAAATGGAATGATGATCCTAATACACAAATAAGAGAAACAAGACACATGTTTTCCAGGAGTATTCATTCCAGAGCAGGCTTGAAACACTATCTGACCAATCAGGGTCTAAGATGAAGCTTTCAATGCCAAAGAGCACAAGTTCACATCTCTGTCACACAGTCAAAAGGTACAAACACCTCAATGACTAGTCATCCAAAGGGCACAAGCTTATGCACAGAACCTGTGCATTTAGCTTCTCACTTGTTTCTGAACAAAGGCGGCTTCATTCTCCAAAAACCCAGATAATTTTGAGTACAACGTGGGCTAATGTTTACCAATTAACTACAGTTTAATCCATGCATAAATACACTTACTAGTCAACAGAGAGGACAAGGTTCTCATCTAAATATAAGCTTATATAATCTTAGTAATTAGGACTCTGATTAGGAGAGGACAGCTTTAAACTAGCACTACAGAAGTTAAGCAAACACTTAGTTGTCTTCCTGCACTGAGGTCCAAAAACCTGTTGAAGTCACCAGACATTAAGAAAAAAGCATGATAGCGTACCCTAGAAACTAGCAAGTCAAAAGCATCAGGGAACACACTCAGCTGTAATAAAAATTAAGAGATGGAAGTTGTATCAAGGTTGGGTAAGTTTGTATCAGACTGCACTTGAACAGGGAAAACTGTCTACCATCTTGAATGTATAGCTTTTATTTTTAATCAACTGCCTCAAGTAATATATATTCCTCATAAAGGAAGCCCTAGGCTCTCTACTTCAATGACAACCTGTTGCAGATTTTTGTTAAGTCAGCTTACCTATCCCCCCATTGCATATAGTTTCTGTGTGCACTGATGCATCTCACAGTGGTCATCCCAGTAATGTGTCTGTCCTAACATGTCCTACAGTAGGACAAGAGACTTTTAAAAAAAAAAATCCAGAAGAAGAAGCTAACCCAGTTTAAATGCAAATCTCAAAAAACCCTCCTTCAGATCTATGCCTGTCACACTTTGTTGGTGGTATGCTGAGGACATTAAGGACAAATCAAGATTCTATTTCTGGACTTGAAAACATGGCTGCACAAACACAGAAAGGAAAGAAGATTATGAGCCAGTTCTGGGCAGCATGCTTCAGGAAAGCAATGTAGATTTCTAGAGGGGAGGAGAAGAACAAGAACATTTATATACACAGAAACTATAACTTAATGTGGTAAGATTGCAGAAATCAGAGATCTTTCAAACAAAGAAGCGCAGACCACAGGATTGATGTTAACAGCATTCAAATACATAAAAGGCCACCAGCAAGTGAGACATCCTTCATGGATGCAAATGCAATACTATCAGCAAATAAAATTACAGACAGTACTCCTATTAACAAATGCCAGTACTCCTATTAACAAATGTCGTGATACAGATAGTGAAGCACTGAAACTGATTTGCCTAAATTGGTTCAGATTATTAAGGAGAAAGTGACACAAAAGGAGAAAAAAAAATCCCCACATCTGCCAGGAATTAAGTTAAAATTAATTTAACAAGCAGAAGATGAGCCAGGTGAATTGTTTAAGTCCCTTTAAAGTAAATAAACACACATATAACATAACGTAACGTAACGTAACGTCACATCACATCACATCACATCACATCACATCTATATATATTCGATACTGAATATAGAATATTGAATTCTATACTGAATATATAATACATATATTATATGGTAGAACTAAGAATCATGGTGCTCCATAGTACTATCTTTTTTTCATATATTTTTGCCTAGTTTTATGTCATTTCTCTTCTCATCTTTCCAGGCTTCTATGTTTTATGCTGGCTATCACAAAAATGCATAATTTTTTTTTTTTTCAATACAGCTAAGGTACATTTGCTGGGGGACGAAAGGTGGTCACTAAACCACTACTCAAACCCAGCCTTATGTGTAACATACTACAACATGTTAATTTTGAAGCTACCACATTTATAATGCAGATACTACAAGATGTTTTCAGAATTACAAGACTTAGTGTGATTTTTTTTTGCTGTAGGCAGAATCCATAACACTTGTTTGAAACTCCTTTGTTGGCAAAAGAGGTCAGGACTAAGATTCTGCAGAATACTTTGGGATTTCCAAAATTTAAGTTATTCAGAGGAAATCTTCCTAGTTCATTTGTTGAAGAAGATGAATGTTATTTATAAATAACTAGAAAATAAGTTACATTCCTAAAGTGTATTTAAATATCCAGAAACCACACACAATCCATTTTCCAAATAAGGCACAGTTTTAGACCGTATTTGAGGACTGATTTCAAAGCAGAGAAGTTAAACCTGCTTAATTAGCAGTGAGGATAGATTATATCGTGCCAATATGGTGCCATATCATACTTTTCCTTCCCGGTTCCTTCAGAGCAAGACCTACAGACACATTGAACTAGAAGTGGAGCAATGGCACTGCTGCACCAACTGATGGAGCAACCAAAGTCCACAACTAGGAACAGAATAGGGAACTGCACGACTTCAACCTGTGAGTCTCAAGATGGTTGGAGAGGCCCAGAACCAACCACATCCTCGAAGATCTGAGGCAAACCACCAAGGTTTGCACAGGCCAAAACATCTGTACTGTCCTCGTGACAGCAAACACCCAGATTCCTCTCTCCTCATATCATCTGTAATTAACAGGTGTGGACCAGTTTGTCAACAGATGTCATCATAAAACTATGGTATTCATTCACAACATTACGCTGAAGATGCATCCACTGTCCAACCCTCCCTTTCCCACAAAGCCTAACAAATAAATAAAATTAAGCTGGCCTCAAACAGAAACTGAACACACACTGGGATTAAATTCCAGTTTCCTTTCTGCCTACTTCATCTGCACAAAATTGAAATAATTTTTGAAATTTTATTTACTTACTGTTCCCAATCCCTGAGGTTAACCTATAGAGCAAAGGCACCTCCTGAACATCTTCCTTGTGAACAACCCTGCTCCCCTACCTTGATATAGTCTAACAGTTCTGATTATATTAAATAAATGTGTAGTATGTGGTTTCCTAAAAGCCAGGAAAAAGTCCTTCATCTGTCATTAAGTAATTATTTTACAATTTATCTTAGTATTGCTATCTTGTGAGAAGCCAGTTGGTTTTTCAAATGAATGTTATACTATGCTTTCTTGTAACCTAATGCAAATCAGCGATGAAGTGGCTTTACATGTTCAAGTGGATATATATGTTCAGACTCTAACAAAAAGTTATTGCCAAGGGATTACCACAGGACTGAATCAATTGGGAAGTTTAGTATGAGGCAGAATCCTGAAAACGATGGTACAACAGAGGATGACAAGAAGCTGCACTAGACAAAACCACAACTTTCTCTACCAACAAGCCCCCCCATGCCTTTTCACTGCATCCAGTAAGCCTGGGAGGCCGAGGGAGGTATGGGGGAAGGGCGAATTCTCTGCAAATATATATTTAAAAAATATTTCAGATGATTTATCTAACAAATACTGACTTCATTAAAGTGAAGCAAATTTTTCATTAAAGCAAATAACTTCACTCTGTGGGAATATCAATAAAGAAACTTAGAACTTTAAAATGCACACTTATTTAGACAAGGCAAGGATCTGTCTTCAGGAATACTCATTCATATTTCACACAGTTCAAGTAGATAACGAAAGTATTGACATTAAAAATACTCAGTATGTTTGAAGTAGTCACCAAATGCTTACAAATAAATTATTGTGACAGCTGACAGACAAAAAAACCCCAACCAACCACACCAAAACTGTTTACCAGGAAGTAATTTAAAACAATACCTTAACAATATTAATATCTTGGAATATCTTGTAATTCCAATACGAACTGTGTTTCATTTCTATTTAGTACCATGTTACATCCATAGCTATTTTGCATTTTTTAAATTGTGTACTACTTTTACTTAAAATGACTTCATCTAGCTATAAAGGGGAAAGGACGAGGGGGGAGATAACTCCACAAAGGTCTGTTTTCTGCCTAGTGAAACACACTAAATAAACCTAGCATAGTAAGTACTAATCTAGGCTGCAGGAGTTCCTCGGGTATACAGAAGTACCAGTATCTGAACATCTTCTATAAACTATGGCCAAAATGGGATCTTCCCAAAGTGCCTGTAAGGATGAGCAATTTCTCTCTTTTAAAAGATGCAGAAAGCAACAGAAGTTATTTGAGCCAATGGTAACCCCAGCTTTTCTGCTTGTGTTAGTGCCTTGGTTTTGTGACAGCAGAACTGCCTGGCAGGTTCACAAGGGACATCCAAGAATGGGTGAGTCTCCCATTTTATGACTTTCAAAGATAGTCTGGAGGAGAGAAGGCTGAGGGGAGACCTTACAGCTCTCTACAACGACCTGTAGCAAGGAGGGTGCTGGCCTGTTCTCTCACATAACTAGCAATAGGATGAGTAGGATGAGAAGAAAGTTGCATCAGGAGAGGTTTAGATTGGATATTAGGAAAAAAAATCTTTACTGAGAGAATAGTCAGGAATTGGAACAGGCTGCCCAGAGAACTGGTGGAGTCACCATGCCCGGAGGTGTTCAAAGAATGTGTAGACTTGGCACTCTGGGACATGGTTTATTAGGCATGGTGGTGTTGGGCTGACAGTTGGACTTTATGATCTTAAATGCCTTTTCCAATCTTAACAATTCTGCGATTCAATGAAGTTTGAGTCTACAATAATTAAATGTCAGCACTCCACAGTGACATAGTTCCTACTCTCCTTTTTATTTAAGGCTGTGAAAACAGTCTTAGGTATCAGGATCTAGGAAAAAAATTAATGGAAGACCATCATCAGTAAAATTGTGAGATGGGCAAAAAGTGAAAGAGAGCTATAATACAACTTTTGAAGAGAGAAAAATGTAAAGAAACAAGGACTTTTTTATTGCATGACTGCCATATTTTCTAAGGTAAGTAATATAAAAGTGTGATTAGAATCCCTCTGTATCCCATAGATTTATAGTCTTGGCTAGAATCAAATCAGGATCTGATTAAGGTTTACTTCAGAGATGCCAGACCTTCTGAAGTCATTAACTTCCGTTTCGGCAATGGTGACAAATAACTGACTATTTTCCTGCAGCTAATGATAACTTTTCCACAATGCGTGCATTAATTGTAGGCTTCATAACATGATTCTCTTGTTTCTTGTTTGGTAGAGTTTCCTGGCTGGAAGGACCTATTTTCTGCCAGCTGGCTGTACCAGGCAAATCATTTAAGCAAAGGCTGATTCTAATCTCTCCTCATGCAATGCTAATACAGTATCAATGAAAATTTCAGTGTCTGTGTTGCTGTCTGTGCACAGCTCCCAACTGAACTTAGGGCTTGTAGAACTGATCATTACACAGGACTTACTCATTTTAAAGTAAAACTATATTCAGAGACTCTGAAAAACGTCTGGGAAATCCTAATGGCCTCTGCAAGGCTCTTGGGCTCTGAACTATGACATTCTGACAAGTGGAACTAGGGACCATTCTTTACGTAAAGATTTGACATTGGAGGAGAGGGAGTAAAATGTGTCTAGCTGTGCTTCAGATCTGATTACATCTTCTTATAGCTCCAAGGATTTTATCACCTTTAGTTCCAGAGTGTAATTTAGCCTACACTTTCAACCCTCATAGAGATCCTCCCCTTGCAACTTTTTCATTACACGGGAAAAATCTCAGCACATACAACCAAAGACAGGAGCATTAAGAAGTGTTTTACAGCATTTCTCAAGCTCTCTTCTACCTTTTTTTCTCCAGCACTTTTGTGAAAGCCTCCACTTATGAGAGGCAGGATTTTTTAAGCATTCATTTCTTTGGTGTTATCTGAAGTTTAATAATTCCCCACATCAGGACAATGACTTATGTACACATAAGCTTAATCCCCAAACTCTCCCTTTTGACAGCACAACAAATGCAAGCATCTGCCTCCCCAATGGGAATGCCTGTTTGGTCTTTAAATTTTTATGTTCTTCAGTAGTCCTTTGGCAAAGCCTTTACTGAATTTTTGAGGTTGTTCTGCAGAATATTCAAAAGCAGTTGCTTTGGAAAATCAGGGATGCACTTCTACAATACTTCACAGCTTAGTTCACCAAGCAGGTCCAAATAATTTGGAAGCCACGTGGCATGCTTACCACAAAACACATCACCTTAGCTATTACCTTCCTGTTTCCCTTCAAGGCTTAGCAAGTCCAGACTACCAGCTTAATCTAGCTTCACAGCTTCACATTCTGACTGAGGACACTGCAAAATTCTTAAGTCTTTGTAATACTAAACAAAGGGAAGTCCAAGCACCTTAGGATATAGGTTTAAGGTGAATTACTTAACATAAAACAAAAAGTTTGTAGTTCAACATTCCCAAACTAGTACTCTAGGCATTGCTATTTGGAGAACATATTTGACCTTCATAACAGGCCAGTCTTCTGCATAGTGAAAATAAGTGGAAGGAAAGAAGGGAAAGGCTACTTTTAACCTACACATAACAAAGTGGTGCCAGAGAGGCCAAGTATATATTGATTCTTCCTAAGTTACCCAGAGACCACATAGAAATACCAAGAATAAAAGCAACAGACCTCTTTCATTAACTTATGCAAGTGTCATGGTATCATTGCAACGCTTTATGGCAAGGTTTTATAAGCAAGGTTGGGCTAACAGGCATATTTTAAGTAAAGGGTAAGCTAATATGAGAAGGTGACCCGCACACAGTGGCAATGTCACAGTGGTTCTTTGTCATTTTTCATGGGTCAAAATAACATAATTCTATGAACAAAAACAATGAAAGAAAAAAATGACTGAATATTTGAGCTTTCTCACCCCATACCCCCAGCATGTCCTGGAGAGCAGCTCAATAAACAGGAGCGAGCAAAAGTTGTATAACCCTCCTTTTCACAGATACTAAGTGCTGCTGTCTTAAGCACAGAATGTAAAACATACCAATATTTGCCTCTCTCCCTTCCCCCTGCAAGTTCCTTCTGCAGATCTCTTAACTACAACTTTGTATCTGGGAAATAGTTGCCTGCCACAAGATGAATTGGAGAGACACTCTTGTCTCAGCATAGCATGAAGATGACTAAATAGCGACAAAGTAAATCATCCATCTAAGATAAGTCAATATTGAATTAGTAATTCTATCTGTCAAGAGTTAAGATGCAATGAATACCTGCAAAGGTTACACAACATAAAAGCTACTAGCAGCTAGATGTGAATTCCCTCATGTATGCTAACCAAGGAAGGCTACCTAGGAACAGATGCCATTTGACTTCTAGATGAAAAGCCTTAACAACAGCAAGTTATATGTACAAACTACCAGAAAAGGACTATATCCCAACAGACTGTTAGCTGACAGCCTACAGTAAAGATGAACTTTGTGTTACTTATGAAAAGTGTTACATTTCCATTTAGAAATATTTCAAATGTCCAGTGAATGAGGGAGGGGAATAGTTTATAACAAATTCTAAAGAAAATGCTAAAGGTGATTTTAAAAAAAAGTAAAACACTTGTTGAACACCACCCCTCTCTGAAGCCTTAAACAGTCTGGAATTTAACTTGTAGTTAAATCTGACAGACCACTGAAAAGCTGAACGCACTTTTAACTTCTGTCACTATTTGCATTTTTCTTTTTTTTTCAGTAACATAAAAGCTTTAATCTGTTTGGATTTTCTTCTTGAATATACTTTTCCAGTTCTTATATATATTTCTAGCATGGCATGGTATCTGTCTTATAAACTCTGTGAAAACATAGCTTATGATGTTTAAAACATTCTATTTAATTAAAAGAAATCAAGAGTCCTCCTAAGATGTGAAAGCAGCAGTTGTATATTCTGAAATCCTGGCTGTATGTATACATCCCTAAATTTTCCTAACTTCTTGAATAAATAGATCCTATGAGGTTTCCCAGATAAGACAGATTTTAGATTACTTACACTATCCAAAGAATGTTTCCGCTGCTCTGTGCAATTAGAGCTGAAAAAGCATTTATCTTGCTATAAATACAGTGACTCTCAAAGAATGAAGTTCAGAAGTGTTAATGTCAACCCTTTAGTGGACATATCTTTGACAGGGTAGCTCCGTATCTCAAAGTACCTAGGCTAATTTTAGGCAAATTTGAAATGAATTCTCACTTTCATTAATATCTGCCAGAAAAAAATGATGGAACAATACCAAAATTAAATTATATTAGTTAAATCACAAAACCAAAGTATTTGCATAGGTGTTTTGAAAGTTACTATTTAAATATGTTAATAACTCAGTACTACTCCAAATATAGAGTGAAAAGTATAACTGAAAAGTTCCAGAGCAATCTATGTATGGAATAATTCAGTTCATCAGAAGCACGTACTCTCTTCCCTACTTTACAGTACTTGGGTTTAGATTTGAATGTTTCAAAAGAGAAAATTACAAGGACAATTAGCTGTTGTTGTGTCTTTTACTACAGTAAAAGTATATTTTACAGCTATGGATGACCCCATATAAATTATAAACAAAAGCTTTGGATGTCCCGTGTTAAATGATGAAGATAGCAGAGCAATGGAAAATGGACAGTAATTCTCACTACATAGAAGGCATAGTTAACAGTGTCTTTTTTGAAGTGTAAAAGTAGTTTTGCATTGTCTCGAAGTAATTTGCTCTTCTCGTGGTCTGTGCAGGAATTAATTTAATCCAGTGTGTGAAAATCTGTATTAGAATTCATATCCTTATAGGTTTGGTAAAGCAAAACATCAATTTCTTTCACATCTACATGTAAGATCATGGCTACCTCTTTTTCATACAATTCATATTTACTTACATACACGTATATCACACTGTAATAAACAGTCTGTAATACAAGCATTTTAGCCTTTAACATAATTTTTACAGAAATTTTCAATGACACAATAACAGTTTTTACAACCTTTAGAGTGACCTGTAAAGTTCAGTTCAAATTATTATAGCAGTACGCAATCACAGAATCACAGAATTTATTTGATTGGGAAGGCACCATTAAAGACTATCCAGTCCACTCCTCCTGCCATAGGTAGTGACGTCTTTCAAGAGATCTAGCTGCTCAAAACCCTGCCCAACCTGACCTTAAGCAGTTTGAAAGGTGGGACATACACAGCTTCTCTGAGCGACCTGTTCCAGTGCCTCACCACCCTTATTACCCCATGTCATTGTTCAGAAAATTTGGGAATGCTAGTCTTTGGGTTGTCTCTTAAAATAACAAACTTATTTAAAAATTTTCCACACTTAGCAACTGGGTCTATTGACGTAGATTACTAAAGCCACCAAGTACTAAGTGGTTTTTTAAGACACCATGCAAGGAGTCTGCAACTGCAAACATTGTCAGTTAGAAGATATACAGCATTTTTGAACTCTTAGGTCAACATGTACAGCACAATTTCTGAGCCAGTTTTCCACAGACACTGAGTGTGCCATTTTAGACATGCCACGTTTCACAAAGGAAGTCTGTAACATCATTAAGACACAACCTAGTAGCTAGCAGCAAAGCCAACATCAAGACAACCCCTTCAGCACAAGTTTAGACTTCTGTCCGTGTAAAATATCACCACAGGCATAAGCAGTATGATAAAGTAAGAATGCTCAGTGGAGTATTAATACTTTTAAAAGACTGCCACCTCAAAGAACTTGGTCAAGCAATAAAAGCGGTCATCATAGAAGATTTTAGGAAAGGTTTACAACTAGAGAGAAGACAGTACTTATTCAAAAACAAAACCGAAGCGTGAATCTCATCCAAGAAATTCCACCAGCATGGCTATCTGGTTAACTGCTATGTTAGCAGTTAGTATCATGCATCTAGAAGTCCAAAAGCTATAGTGCATTCAATGCCCTAATTAAGGTAAAATAAGCTAGTTATCAAATGTAGTTAGCATTTTAAAGGAAAACAAACATCTTGGGGAAAAAGAAAATCATTTGGAGCCCATCATAAATTCAGTCTCTTAAATTACAATTCACTTTTAATGAGAAACTAAGCCTCTCTCTAATAAAAATCCAACAATTCATATTTTAAGATGACAGTTAAAAAAAAAACTGACTATTTTATTTAGTATGCCTTGTTGTCCCATAAGCAGTCAAGATAAATCTAACTCCGTGCTAAATACTCTGAAAATTACATTTCACTACTGCCAACAAAAATACCTGAATTTCAGTTCTGGGTCCCACATCACAAGAAGGATGTTGAGGTTGTGAAGAGTGCCCAGAGAAGAGCAACAAAGCTGGTGAAGGGGCTGGAGAACAAGTCTTACGAGGAGCGGCTGAGAGAGTTGGGGTGGTTTAGCCTTGAGAAGAGGAGGCTGAGGGGAGACCTTATTGCTCTCTACAACTACCTGGAAGGAGATTATAGAGAGGAGGATGCGGGCCTCTTCTCCCAAGGGACAGGAGAAGGGGAAACGGCCTCAAGCTGCACCAGGGGAGGTTCAGACTAGATATGAGAAAGAAATTTTTCACAGAAAGGGTCATCGGGCACTGGAACAAGCTGCCCAGGAAGGTGGTTGGATCACCATCCCTGAAGGCATTTAAAAGATAGGTAGCCAAGGTGCTCAGGGACATGGTTTAAGGGCAGATAAGAATGATTGGACTTGATAATCCAAGAGGTCTTTTCCAACCTGGTGATTCTATGATTCAGCATGGGGAAAAATAACCAAGCAGCACTGCATTAGCTCCTAAAGCTCCCTATATTTTACACATTCAGAAAAAGGGATATCTTAAGTCAGTCATGTTTTACTGCTATACAGTTACTTATATGAGTCAATGAAGCCAGTGCCCAAGTGGGGGCATGAACTGGCAACCTGCCGCAGCCTTGAGTTACAATTCATATTTAATGGAACAAACTGCAAGCACTCTGATTTATGCCTATGTATGTGCATGAAGCTAAGCAGAAGAGTTCAAATAGGCAACGTTTTATTTTAATTAATGATAAAGTAAGACAGAGATTTTGTTAATTTGCAGGTGAATTTGTCTCCACCATGACCTGAAACCTGGACTGAGAAGGGAGTTCATTACTCAACAGTCACCCTTGAGACAGGAATCTCTCCTCACCCATGTGTTTGTAATTCCACTGTCTGAAGGACTAAAGGGCTAAACCCAAAATGAGAATACACAGAATCATAGAATCATTAGGTTGGAAAAGACCTTTGAGATCGTCAAGCTGAAGTCTCAGAGATTCCACAACATGCCACACTGAACCATGGCTACAGTTACAACAGAGAGGCATGGACCATAACGAAAGAACAACTCAGCTGTCTGGGAAAGATCATTTCCAATGATTGCATAGACCTTTAAAGATCCTTTTGGGTAGGAGTGGAATGCAGGAGGAATTAGATTATTTACCCTCAGCACAAGTGTGTTGGACAGGATGACAAAAATTTCTTCATATTTGAATAGCCTAAAGCATATTAGCATCTCACATTCACATCTTATATGAACAGGAGGAGAAATGGGTATTTTGGGGAGACTTCAAAGCACACAAATCCATAAATTTCACATAAAGTAATGATCCTTGCTTTTTAAGCAGTTTTCTAAGATATTTCAAAGATAAGAACAGCTTAGAAATAAAATGATTTACCTGTGATTTTATCAAATAATTTTATTAATATACCTAGCATGACCAGTTCACAGTGATAGATTCCATAACCAACCGTGACTCCTTTCTGTAGTTCCTACCAATTCTCAACACATGGTGGGAATAGTCCACTAGCCTTTTCTGGTTTGCAGAATTACAGTGAGTAGCTTCCCACTTTTGCAAGTTATCTGCCATTTTGGAGGTGATGAAAGCATTTGCAATATTAGATTATGTATTGCATTGCTATTATGCATTGCTATTATGCATCCCCTTCTAGATATTTCAAGAAAGAATTCCCGTATGCATTTCATAGGAAAATTACTTCATTCTGTTTTACTGATTTGTAAGCAAAATTTGCTTCCATGTAAAATGACCTCTTAACATGTATTTAGGAATGGAAAGTCATCCCTGTGGTCTTTTCTCTTCCAGAATTCACTCTGTAGTTGAAACATTGGCCAAAGCACAAATAAACAAACATTAGTAAATACGAGACTGGACTGCTATTGCTTCTCAGCAGTAGAGCCTGCCAATACCAGATACGGATCCAGAGATACACTGAGTTTGCCTCTTCCAGAATAACTTTTCCAAGGAGCTACACCCTTTTCTAGTTTGCTTGGATTCTGAAAATCACCGTTTATAACTGCGGCTATAATAGCTGACCTAAACAGGAGTGACAAGAATCAAATCAGAGACTCTGGAAAGCAACAGGACCGTAAGCTACATGGTCCTTACTTTGAGATTCTATGGTATGAGAGTTCCAATACTAAGCCACATGAGATGGCTGTGCCAGGATAATAGTTCAGATTCCGCAAATCACATCCATATTGTGAAGTCTTCCAATGTCTGGCATAGTTTTAAATGGACAACAAATCTGTTTGTCGGATAAAATCTGAACTGCTAAATAAATCGCAATAAATTTCCTAATACTACTGGGCAGTGTGTTCCTGCAAGTACAACGTGTGTTTATCAGTTTCCGACTGAGCTAGCATTGACTTTCAAATTTCCTTTAATCCTATTATAGTAAACATAGTACAGCTCTCTGGCAAACAAGACTAACATTCTTCCTGTAATATCATATTCGCCATTTAGAGAAACTGTAGAGATGTCCAGAAAAGAACTAGACTCAACTTGGAATGACACAATAAACTCGTTTCCAAAGAAACGTAAGTTTTATAAAATATTAGATTTTAAACTAAAAATAACCAAGACCACTTTTATAAAGAGAATATTTACAATTTCTAACTGGTACTCAATATGGTGTTTGCATGTATCATACTTTTAAATTCAGCTATTGAAACACTGGCATAACAATATTTTTCAAGGTGGAAGCAGTCTACCTGAGTTGAAGGATAAAACAACTGGTATTTTGTATGTAGGATCCAGAAAATACTAAACCGTAGCTTGTGAAGCAGCTTTTTCAGTGCTCCTTCAAGGAGAAAGAACATCAAGTGCAGATGACTAAAAAAAAAGCAGATAAAGAAAACCAAACAGGATTTATTATGGTACAATTTGTATTTAAAGCTTCTCTTCATCTGTGAGGAATTTATTGTAGACAAAGGTAGAAAAAAAAATCAAAAAAGAGAATAACCTAAATTAAGCTGTTGAATAACTTCTTGTAAGTGACTGAAGTGACTTCGGTAACCTGACAGTAAGAGTTTCAGATGGTAGAAACTACATTACATATAACAAAAAGAGCATGTAATGGTGCTGGTTTCACATATTTTCTGTGATTTTGGGGGGAACAAAACAAGCTTTCCTAATTTTCACAGTTTATGTGACATTTGAATCTTCAGTTTTGAATACCTTTCAAAAGTCACAAGTTCTGGCCTATGACTTTACTTAGGGATCAGCTTTAGTAAGAAATAGAGCTATTAAAGAGGTAGATCAACAACCTTTCCCTGCCTACATAGAATCCAAGGTACTTGTAATTTGTTTCAGTTTGTAAGTATTCCCTCTTAATAATATCTGGGCAAGAATTGTTCTTACTGAAGTATCAGACAAAGTTTCCATGGGCTTCATTAATGAAGAATTTAGACCAAAATCAACAAACATGCTTATTATAAAGCCATTGCATGCAGTAATCGGAAAGGTGTCAGCCAGAGAACAAATTAAATCGAAATATAAGTGATAGCCATCTCTCACTTTATTGGGAGACTTTATTAGATGTATCCATTAAGTCATGCAACATGTTCACATATTCTCCATCTTCTCTGCCTGTCAACCTCCTTTTGTTCCTTGCAAAGGACACTGAGCTCCAAATTATGTTTATGGAACAGGAACTGACAAAGGATAGATGGATCATAACAAAAAAACATGCCTAGAGCAAAGACGGCTGACATCTGAGAATTGGGGTGTTTTCATTTTGGATACAAGTTCTGATCCATTATTTACACCCTTATCCCAAGCTCTCCCACATATTTTTAAATGACAACTTTCCAGATGTTATCTGTGTGGAGATCGGCCAGATTTATGGGCAGGATCCCACTCAACTCTAAGCCAAACTAGTGTTTTGGCCTCACTGGAAATGAGATTAGGTCTGAGACCTAAACCAGGAAAAAAATGCTTTTTCACGCCAGAAATGGTCATGCAGAATTTTTATAATTACGGTTATTTTTTTGTTAGCACTACTGTAGACTATCAGCCTATTTAGCATTATCATAATAGGATAGAAGCAGAATAATCATATAGACTAGACATAGCTGGAATCCACAGCAGAACAACACACAAATGAAGAGGGGCCGTTAGTTCAATACAGTTTTCCAGGTCTAGCAAGTTCAAGACAAAGTCAACACCATGTTCTGCACAAGTTCTAAAAAAAATTCTGTTTCTGAGCTCTAAGAGAAGTTTAAAAATCAGGAAATTTTAAAGACATATTGCTGTTAAATCCAGTGTCTGATGCTGTACTTGTGCATCACCCATCACACTCAATAAAAACTGGTTCCAAAATTAAATCTACAGGGTAAATAATATGCTTTCCTTTCCCAGTGTATTCTGCTTCTCCCACTTCCTTAACACAAAATAGGCAGAAATGAAATCTTTATAAGACTTTAATTTCCTCTTATTTTCACTACAAATTATGGTTTCTTAAAATACTCACTTCCCAATAACAATGACTTTAAAACTCTATGGAATTTACCTTTCTCTTTCTGGTAAAGACAGTAGTATGCTTATTTCAATACATAAGATATATTTACAGTATAACTAATTCTATACAGCAACATAGCCTCTAGGAAAAACTGACCTTAATAAATTCCCCTTAGTTTTATGACACATTATAAAATATGCTGTTTAACTTACAGATACTATAAAGACAGCAACCACAGGTGAAAAGAAAAAAAATTTATAAACGTCGTTATGTCCCAAAGGAAAATAAATAAGAATGTAAAAAGTAGATGCTGGAAGATGACTTTTTGAGAAAGACAATTACAAATTACATTACCATGATTAAATCATACTGTATATTGAAAGAAAGATTGCCCTCTGTTTTAACGTCGCGGAGCAAGATAGATTCGTATGGTCTGCTCCCCTTTTGGAAAAAGGCTTCAAAACACTTCTTCAAAATAAATGGGAGTAAAAGACAATGCACTGTGAACATGGAATAGCACGGTTTCAGTTAACATATCTATAATCTACACCACTTTTTCAAATCTACACTTAATCTCCCAGAGAAGTTATGCATTGGAATAAGGTATGGAGTACACAACCTCTAGCAGTGGAAATACAGCCATCTGAGAAGGAAAAGCTCTGTTATTATTCAGTTCCTATTGTTCAAAACAGCACAACATTTGCTGTGATCTAAAAGCAGTCTTGGAGCAGCAACACTGACCTAAGACACAAGGACAAGGAGGAGCTTTGTATCATTAACACATGCAACCCTATGATTTCCATCATGATCCCTCTGAAATTACGCATAAAACTGAAGTGTAGGTAAGAAGCCCAATGGGTGCAGCAATGACAAACATCTTGTTAATAAGGATTTCATCTCTAATTGCTCCAATAATGTACTTTCAAGTTAGAAATGCTTTCATAGAAAAGATAGTGTCTTATAATCAACAAAATCATCCTTATATTTAAAATTATTTTCACAAAAGAAGCAAACTAAAGAAAAACAAGAAAAGTGCAAAAAGTTAGCCAAATCACCAAACAACAGAGAACTGAAAACTTTTCAGCTTTACCCTGGAAACTGCAGAACACAAGAAAAAAAAAGTTTCAGCATTTTTGAACAGATGCTTTCATCTTTAATTGGCTATTTCTAAACATCTCCCTTCCTTCTTGGGGAAACTACTGGACCCCAGAGCCAGAGGATGCTTCTCATCGTGTACTGGTACCCAGGTGGCACTTTCTTTTTCCAAAGCAATACTTCTAGTGGCCTATGAGAAATGTAGCCAACCAGGGTGTTGTACCCAAGAAACATAGCACAGCATTTCTAAATGACAGTTTGGAAGTTTGAAGCCAACATTTCTCGCCACTCCCAAATGCATGAAGAACATAAACACAGCCTCGTGACCCTTTATATGCAGAAGGGCTACAGCCAGTGACAAGCAAACAACAATGAAGAAGCACCAGTCGTTCTTCCCTAAATGCAACTGCTGTGTTCACATTCACCAAATAAGCACAAAGGCTGCATTAGCCAAAGTCTGCACTTGGGAACTGGACCATTGTCATATGCCAGACTGAAACAAAACCCAAATTAGCCACCTCCTTTTAGAACTGAAGGGAGCTTACTGTGTGTACATACAAGTAAGGCAGCTGCAGTTTTTTGCAGGGTTGTGCCCTCCTGCTCAGCCAGGAGATTCTCTGTACACAGGTGTCAGCAATGGTGCAAAAAACAAGGACTAGCCCACCTCCCTGAGAAAACCAGTTTAGTATCGGCTTCAAATTGCACTGTGCAGCAGTATTAGTGCACTGAAAACGGACCAGGCCTGTGTTAGCGGTTACCACAGTTCAACAGGAACAGACATACAAAGCAAAACAATTAAGTGCAGAAGACTTTCTATCAACACTATGTGCATTTTACAGGATTTTACTTCAGGTTGGCTTCGGTCTGATGCCATCAACTGAATTTCCAGCAATGACTCAAGCACATCGTCTAATTTAGATTCATCCTAAAGGAATTCAGCTGGCCCACTATGAGGTACGTGGAGATGGCTAGTAAATAGGAACAACTGGAAGACTAGCGTCAAATGTAGACTCCTGACATGGACCACAACACAAATATAAATGCGCAAACACACCCACGAGCATCTGTGAGAGTAAAGTGAAAGACCTTACAGTGCAGCTTGAAGAGACTCTTCAGATGTCAGACAATCTGCAATTACTCGAACTGCTCACTGAAATTCTAACTCACTCAAGCATCAGAAACTGGTAAATTCCAATTTCCTGATTCCAGATTGATATTTACCAGTTTCTGATGCTGGAATTAGAATTATTTCAATGTGAATTTAGTAGTAGTCTGTGTTGAACTAGCAGATGGAATTTACCAGTAACCAAATTTATCAAGGAAAACCATAGCAGGACTAAACTATTTATTGCAGAAGGGCATGATCTGGATCTACTTGATTTACACTTTGATAAGTATTGACAAATGGCAACTGAAACCAAGCATTTTCCTGTGGACAGGATTTATCAATATAGTTCAGTTGGCTATTCAGATATTAAATTTTACCCTCACCAGATACTATAGAATGGAATAATAGTCTCATGAGTTCTGTTCTTCAGATTCTCATGTCTTTGCTCTTTTCCACATTGAAAGTCACGTTTCATGACAACACAGTCTACTTGAAAGATAGACAAAAAGCAAATAGGCCAGCTAAACCAATCAGCCCGAAACCTACAGTTCATGCCGTTTATTTTTGTGGCACTCTTAGAGTGCTTGCTGATGCTTTTCACCAACACATCTTTCACTTACTATCACTGGCTGTGTAACCTCAGTTTCAAGATGCACCTCCTCCTCCCCACGCACAAGAGTTCTGCACGAACAGCAGGCTCTAAGAGACGCAAGAAGGCGAAATTCTACCTGCTACGTTTCTCAATCAACTTGAAAAACAGATTTAGCGAAACAGTCCTCTCTATTCAGCTTCCCAGTACTCACAGACAAATATTTAGAATTTAGGACCTCACTGCACACCTCAGAAAATGGTCATTAAGAGGACCATACAACAAAACTGAGAAAAAGAGGTTCCTTTCTGCAAGCCTGAATACTGAGACAGAACCCTCATGCACTGGCTCTCAGTAATAAGTGGATTGCTGTACCTTGCTTCTATTAAATTATTTTCTTGGAACTTTTCTTTAAAATCTTAGGGCATTATTATTCTACTGTAACTTTTGTAAAGACATGAGGAAAGGTCAGCCTGAGAACTATGCACCAAGTCTAGCACGCAAAACATCTGCATTAAAATACATCAGGCATTCTAAACAAATATTTCAGGCAGCCTGTACTTTGGAGTTCAAGCAACAAGCCAATCTCCTAAGGGAACACAGTATCTGTATTGTATTGGCGCGGGTGGGAAGATAAGGCTCTGAGGTGATGTTGATTCCTCCTTGGTTCAGCAAGAAGTAGCCTTGAAGTGGCTCGATAACCAGCTTGCTAATTAGGGTTCTGTGCAGACATTGCTTGATATTGCACCTGCTGTTTAGAGTCTCAGGAGGACTGTGGGATTCTTAACCTGGGGCTCTTCCTTAGGGAATCTCTGTCTTGGTCATGCTGAAATCTGCCTGACTGTACTCATTGGGCTTTCATTCAGTTTGTGTCTCCTCTTTAGGAGAAAAAAAAAAAAAAAAAAAGAGTTTTAATTATTTAGGAGCTGTTAATTTTGCCCTCAAAAATCCAGCAGAGGTTATATAACCACTTTCACAATAGCATGCTAAAAATAAGACTTGTTCAGCCAAATGCCACTGCAATTTTTCATAAGACCTGTTGCTCCAATTCTGCAAGACCTGTGAAAGCGCAAATAGCTTTAGCAGAAAGTCAAGCAAGGAGCTCCCTGTGTGACAGCCACAGGCTTGCATTATTATAACCCTTATTTACAAGAAGGAAAGGGCACAGGTATACGCACACAAATATACATATTTCCAACCTGCAACTTAAATTAATGCTATTTGCTCTTGGAGCCGATCCCTCCTGGGGTTTCATAATCACAAAGCATCATTAACCCAAAGCAAAGAAAGCGAGGTACAAAGGGGCACAGAGGTTTCAAACAGGAGATTAATTTTTCTTCTGGGTTTTGGAGTTGGTTTTTTTTTTTTTTTTGGGGGGGGGGTGATTTTTGGGGGTTTTGTTTTGTTTGTTTTGGTTTTTAGTTTTGGGGTTTGTTTTTTTTTTTTTTTTTTTTTTTTCATTGGGGACTGAGTAGAGAGACGCGACGCTCCAAACCCAAAGGGCTGGTTGGGACGCTGTGATCCGCGCGGAGCCGTCCGGCTGCCGCCGCCGGGGATGCCCGCGGGGGTCGGGGGACGGCGAGAGCTGCGGGGCGGCGCGGGGATCCCCGCGGGGTGGCTCGGGGGTGCCGTGCGGGGCGGAGCCGCCGTGCCGTCACCGCCACCGCAGCCGCCAGCCCCGCTGCTCGGGCGAGGGAAGGGGAAGGAAGGGAGCGAGGCGGCCGCCGGAGAAGCGGTGCCGGAGCGGGACGCCGGGCAGCCCCGGGCGCCCCCGTACCTGCAGGGAGGCGGGGAAGAGTCCGCAGCGCGCTCCGTCCTGCCGGCTATAGATCCCAAGGGGTGATGGAGCCGGGTAGCGGTCGTCGCCGGCTGCGGCTGCTGCTGCTGCTGCTGCTGCTGGTGGTGGCGGCGACGGCGCGAAGCTCTCGCCGGTCGCAGACGCCCATAGGCGCTGGGTGGAGAGAGCCAGGCGGCTTCGCCCCGGGTCCCGGCGGCGGAGGGGAGCCCGGCACTGATCTCCGCGCAGCCACTGCCCGGGGAGAGGATCAAAACCCCAGCTTTCGATTGGCTCCGGCGGCCTCCCGGCTCAGCCCGGCCCGCCCGCCTCCCCTCCGCCGCCCCACGCGCTCCGCTCGCCGCCGGCTCCGCTCCTCCCTGCCGGCCCCGCAACCTGGAGGGCAGAGCGAGCCCCCCTGCCCCCCCCACCCCCCCACCCCCCCCCCGCCTCCTCCCTAATAGGGCGTCCAATCCCGAGCCTTTTGTTTATGCGGGGACCTTCTCACCCTGGGTCTGACAAACCGCGCTCCTGCCCTCCGCATCCTCCTCCGTCGGCCGGAGGACCCGCGACTTTAAGCACTCGTGACATTTTGTGTCACGCTCAATATTCAGGCGCGTTTGTTCTCCGAACGTTTTAAAACGTACCCCTAGCCGGTGAAATTAAAAGCATGCAGTGCCCGATTACCTGAGGGCTAAATCTGAGGTAGGACAAAGCATTCTTTGCCTGAGTTTTGTTTGCTTTTCCTGCGCCGTTTGGGTTCCCTAGCCCTGTCTTGGTTAAATACACGTCAAATCGTGGCATGCACAGAAAATAAAATCGGGATGCTAACTCTTTTCTTCCCCAATCTAAGGTTATTCAGTCGCGACGGCTACGGTTGTCATTCCTCAGTGCATCTTTGATGCTGGTATTCTTTTCGCCCGAGATGATTGAAGTGTCATGTGGAAAAGGATTCTTCCACGGACGTGCAGTGGTCTTAAGTCAAATCTTAGACCCGTCTTCTCCGCAAAATGACAGTCCTTTGGCTGGAGTGTGACCCTGGGTTTAGACAAGAATACCGTTGAACTAGATAAATAGGCCCTTTGGGTTTTCTCAGCGCTGGAAGATGTTGCAATGTTTCCAGTAAACATGTTGGCAAAATTGCATATTAAAATTAGGGAGAACGAAATGATCAGTTCTAACAGATGCACTCTTAATTAATACAGTGGCCTGTGTTTAACTGATGCTGTTGAATTAAGTACCATCTATGCCTGTCGGCACGTCAGGTGCCATTAAAACTTCACATTTATCCAAATCTGGCTAACTCTAGTGTTTGAAACAGAGAATGGAGTTAGAGAAATATCTTTGCATGACAGCTACATGTGCATTTTTAAATGGTAACACCTATAATTTTTTAACTGATTTTATTTTTAATTTTTTTCCGCAAAATTGTATGCTATTTTACTTTCTCTAGAAGGCATGCATGGTTTTGTCCATTTGGGACATACAGTACTAGTTAAAAAATGTTTATTATTTTTTGTTCGGGCAAAACTTGAAAAAGTAAAAAAATAGAAGTATTGAGAAATACACAAAACCAGGCATGTTCAGAAATATCCATACATGGAAAAGCCTTATTACCAAAAATGTCCCTCAGAGAATTTGGTGAACCTACACCTCTGTTGTGTTTCTTTTTTATTTGTCCTTCACATACTGCCTACTTGCTTTCCCTGGGAGAAATGAAATTACTAGCATAGAGATCAATCTACATTTCTAGCTGTGGTCCAACAGGCACAGCAGCCACTGCCTCTCTGTCACCCTCCTGACACTTTCACAGCAGGCTTATTTCTTCCTACACGCACCTGATCCAAAGGACTGTCTGGTTGTCTTCAAGTATTCCCTAAGTTAGAAACTAGTGCCTACCTTCGCCTTGACTGTTTCCTAGGAAGAATTATACCTTTTGAATCATGCTCCATTTTCAAGCCCTTTTTTTTCATCCTTCCCTTTCTCTCCCTTCAAAGACTGATAGCTGTGTCAGAGGAAAGGATACGGTCTTCAAGCTGAGCAGTTGTTGAAGCAAACACCATGACAGTCTGTTCCCATAGTCCTCCTTCTAGTTACTAGCTTTCAAATGTATTATCTTACTGTCTCTACACAAATTTCAGATTCTGCTTTTGGGGAAAAGCTCTGAACTCTCTACAAAAATTTTCCTGTGATAAATTATTTGTACTCTTTACAACCCAAGAACTTTCTGCAGAATGGAAGACTTGGGACTTCATAAGATTTTATTCTTCCAGACTTGCCACTTCCCATTAGCCATTCTCAACATTGTATTTGTTTCTTTCTGTGTTAGTTTGGATTCCTTTACACCACTGATTAGGTTTCTCTCTAGTCTTGTTCAGTTTAATAGCTTTTAACCTGTCCATTTTATTTATGTCTGCTTAAGTGCTTATTTAATCTTTTCCCTTATAACTATAATGACCTTCCACAGGTTACTATAATCCTAGAAAGTATGTGGGGAATTTAAAGATTTAAAAGTCGTTTGACTTCATAAATAATTTTTATTTTCTCATTACAGGCCCTATTTTAAAACAGGAGTCTTATATTTTTCTGTTTGATCAGTGTTTGTTTTTCACACATATTCCTTCCGCATATCTAGTAGTAAGGTTAAGTGAGACATTTAGGATTCAAAACAGCCAGGGCTTTTTTTTATGATTTGGTTAATGAGAACTGCATAGGGTGTTGATCTGACATGGAAAATATGTCTACATATGCTCTGGTCTACACTAGAGTTTTATGTCATTAAAAATATTTCAGTTAGATGTTCAGGTTTTGGTTTGATTTTTGAAACTATAACAATCATATGCGGCATATAGAGACCAGTTACCTCGCAATATCAGTATCAAGCATATTCATAATGACATTACTGCATTTTTCCTCCAGTGTGAGTGCCTAACTTCTATTGTATGCCAGACTTAAACTAACAAACTAACCTAACATCCCCTAGCAATTACAGAACCCATAAATCAACAAGCTGCTGAGGGATATACCTATATTTTATCTACAGATTTCATGACTACATTCCACTTCTGATGTGGTCACACTAAAGGAATTACTTTAATCCATATCTTTTGTCTCACACTGAGACAAAACACAAACAACTGGTACCCATCTTCAGAGCAAGGACTGTATCTTTGTCACCACTATTACAGAAACTATATTCTGCTTTGCAGCACTGGATGCAGAGGTTTTCTTGCTCTGTAAACACATATGACAGGAGTGGATGTAGTCCTAGAGCCAAAGGAGGTCAGGGAGATGGAGCAGTTTTGTCACACACTCCAACCTCTCTCCTGTCCCAAGACACGATGCATGGAATTTCATAAGACAGGACAGAAGAATCCTGAAATAACCAGTGATAAGTTACACAATTTTTCCTTGGTTGTAAACTGGCATGTCTAGATTGAATGCACAAACTGAACATATGTGTCAGGCTAGTTCCTGGCTAAGCATCCAAGCTCTGGATCCAGAAGCTGGGCTTGATGGTCTCCTAAGAGATCAGCGTCCTGAGAAGCCAGATTGTCTGAGGGCTGGCATGTGATTCTGATTCAGAGACAGGAGGCAACCCCACAAACTGCTTTCACTGTCTTGCATCCCCTTTGGTTCTGCGTGATTCCTGCCTCTTGACTAACCTTCCTTATCTTGTTCTAACTCACCTTTATCCAAGACTTCTGGTACAAGGTCTTGGATTCCCTTATCAGATTCTTGATTTGTTCTTGGGTTTGGGGTTGCTGTAATTTTTCTGGTTTCCTAGCATTC
The DNA here is from genome assembly GCA_033558105.1 of Coccyzus lansbergi. Classification (NCBI taxonomy): domain Eukaryota; kingdom Metazoa; phylum Chordata; class Aves; order Cuculiformes; family Coccyzidae; genus Coccyzus; species Coccyzus lansbergi. The sequence goes on along the minus strand of JAUMJK010000211.1, from coordinate 916,177 downwards.
TTTCTACCAGTAGTCTTGTCCTGCTCTGTCCTTGGTGACTGACTCCTGGTCTTCAGTTTCCTCAGTCTCTGTGTCTGGCCTCACCTCAGCTACACTCACAGTGGGCAAGTATTCCACTTGTGGCTCCTTAACAACTCCCATTCAAAACCACCTTGCTGAATGGGAATTACAAAGCATGATATCCCACTGCTGACGCAGAACAGTTGGCATAGAGCTTATCTGTGTGATAATTCAGCCGCCTGCAGAATAGGTCACAGTGGCAATATTGGGTCATGGTTTAGAAGAAGCTGCAAGAATGCAGGAGAATGTTGCGTCCCCTTAAGATTAATCACACTTGTCAAGATCCTCGACAACTCATGCTGTTTTCATAGACGATTAGGCACCCAGATGCCTTTGGACATAGAGCACCTGTTTTTTAATTTGAAGTTCTTTCTAGCATTGTGGATTCAAGCCAGAAAAGCACTCTAAGCAGCAGTAATTTGGATCCTTTTTTTTGAGTACTTTATCTCCGTTATGAAAAAAAACCCGCTAAAATATGTCTCTGCCGGGGACAAGGCAACATCCCATCCTAGGACATGAGTAAATACTTCATCCAATCCCCAATAATGACATTCATTAAAATGGATAGAACTATTCCTGTCAGGAATGCCATTCTTCTATTCACAGCAGACATGAATGAAACTTCCTCTGTCTTGTCTGATTCTGACTTCAAACATATCACTCTATGTGCCCCTTAGAAGGAAAAAATGAGAAAACCTTTCTCTACCTTTATCTTCTTTCACTTCATCCCCAGTAAAATTTCATTTGACCTAAGCTCTATCCAGATGCTTTGAGCCCAACTGTATGCTCCAGGATCTTGGACTTTAGGTCCAATTTCAGTTAACCATCCTCTATGAGTTTTCTTGGTTGAAATGACTGCTTCTCACACATTTACATTTGAAAACTCCAGAAAGCTCACGATTTCAAGATGCATCCACACAGGACTTAAAATAAACTCCTTGAATGGATTTAATTTTTTTTAATTTTTTTTTTCAGCCTGGGAATGATTCCTTCTTAGCCTGGTGAAGGTTTAATGATACAGACTGACATACTGTTTTTGAGGAGAATGAAGGTAAGTAAATAGGTATCTATCAAGGATCAGAAAAAAGCAGATGAAAGGATGTTAATGTTGTTATTCTCTTTAGAGTTAGAATGGGTCTGTGAATACCACTGTTCCTTTCTCAGAACATGTTAGCTCAAAGCATACTTCTCAGTGCAATTTTTTAAGGTGTGATTCATTAAGGCATGAACCTTTACAAAATCCTTGAATTCTCAAAAATACTTTGAGGGACCTGAGCTACCAAGACCCTTCGAAAATTGCTTATCTAGAGTGAAAACAGTGATCTTGTATGCCAGAGCATTACATGTGTTCGGTCCAGTATTTTCTGTCTCATACGCCCTGTGGCACAGATCTGGATTTTTGCTTGGAAATATCTTTAATGACAAAAGAATGTCAACAAACAAATGTCAAACTGTCTGAGGTCTGTCATTTCCCTTCTTTGGATTAACAACACTTCTTTTTTTACCATCTTTTGATAATGCTTTAATAGTTTTAGAGCAGATGATCTTGCCTAGATCCAGGACGATGTAAATGGAAGAAGAGACTAGTTAACCACCACTCCATCTCTGTTTTCTCTGGTTGGATTGAGAAACCATCTATCCAAAAAGTAGAGGTGAGCAGCAGAGAGTGTAAGTCCATTTGAGATATTTTCCATCTTCACTGTCATAAGAGACTATGGGGACATCTGGATCTCTAGGGAATGTCACTAAATAGGGCCAGATAACCTCAGTATTAGAGCCAGACCAGCTCTGTCATGTATGATTCTTTTGCTGTGTAACAACTAATAAAGCCAATATGTGTGGAACCAGAAAGGCAGCCAATGCAGCTTCTTCCAAGAACTGTGAGTAATTAACTGGGTTGCTGGTTAATTTCTTTCATGAAAATGTGTTGAGTGAGATTCTTACAAGCGGTGCTCTTTGTATGACGTCTCCCTCTATTCCCAAACAGCACAAATTCATGCCATTAGAAAGGAAGAAAAAATAAAATACAAAGTTTCAAAATCCTGGGGCTTTCTCCAGCTACGTGAAATAGCGGAACCTTGCTCCTCCATAGTTCTGAATGTCCTGCTGGTTTTCCGCTCAAAACCTACTCTATAACCCAGTAATGTGTACTGTATCATTCTGTAATGTCTCCAGCTTCTTGCTTTAGTTTGTGCAGTTTCAAATCTCTGGTGTTTCAGAGGAAAAATAATTTAAAAGTTTCTCAAGATGAAAGAACATTAACTACTTGCAACATGTCCCAAAGGAGGAAAGAAATCACCCAAAGTTGGAAAAAAATCACCATGTGTGCTTGTTTGTGGACTTCATGCCACAGCAGCTACAAAGAGGAAAAGATAATTCTCAGCTGATAATTCCCAGTCACTGTTGCACCTTGTTGGGAAAGTTCCAGCTCTTGTCATCCAGGACTGAGAGTGTGTCTCCTTCAAACTTAACAAGCACTTTCTTCCTTGCTATGACAGAGTGAGCAGGCTGTGGGAGGTGTTTGAGTATCCTAAAGCAAATGGAGCCCACTTTCACCCCAAGCAGTGGAGGATGCTCCAAACAAACAAATAAAATGATGGATGGTTGCTTCTGAAAGCAGGGCAGACTTTTAGTGACAAGATTTCTGCCAGAGATATGTTCAGGACAGAATCCATATGATAACAATTTAATATGTACAGCAAATAGGGGGAAAGTATATTAATATCATATGGTAAAATTGAATGAAGTATTTTAATTAAACTTAAATTTATCTCACTGATAGTGACTTACAGAGGGTGTTCTGGGAAACACAAGCATTTCACTCAAATCATCGGTTTATAGCATTCTCTTCCAATATTTCAAACATATTATGAGCACATCAACTAAATGTTGTGTAGAAATAATATTAAGCTTCTACTGAATGAGGTAATGAAATTACAGAGCACAGAATATCCTACATTTGCCGCATATGACTGTCCCTGCAGACCCTATTCTTTAGGAAGCCTCAAAAACATAACATAGATCCCCATATGCTGTTTTCTTAAAATGCTTTTTTCATAACCCTAGAAAATAAATAGAAGGGAACAGGGAACAGGAAAACTGAATGACAACAAGATTTGTATCACTGTGAAAATATTCATATGTATTCCATGATCAAGAAAGGGACCAAGATTTGGCCAAAACAAGTGGAATCTATGATTTGTTGGGAATCTAGGAATATTTCCGCCTTTTTTTTTTTTTTAAGTGAAATGTACCAATTTGAATAGCACCAGCTTGTTTTTATTGCGTAATTTGACTCTGTGGATTGAATTATTTTTGCCAAGTTTTGTCAATCTGCCTGGCCTGTTTTATACAATTTACGCACAATTAATATATCATTCATCAACTGCATGTAAAAGATGGCATTTTTTTCCCTTCTTTCTGCTTCTAATGTCACATAACAATGTTTGCCCCGTCCTGACTAAATTATCCACCTAAACTTTGAGATATATATGTGTCTTAAATAATACAGCATTTTGTTTCTTTGTTACTTCTATTTTTTCATTTTTGTTATTAGTTAATAACTTTTTCAAGTGTTTTGTCTGATACTTAAGTTGTTTGTCAGTTCTGGGTGAATTCATTATGAGAAGTCTTCTTTTAAACAACAAAATTGTCCCAAATACTGTGTTATGCAAGAATATTCACACGCAGCAGCTTTTAAGAAAAAAAAAAAGAATTAAAGTTTTGTGTTTTCCTCTTTTTGAAAAGGCTAGGAATTTCTTGAATTTCAGCTGGGTCCATATGTCCTTTTCCTCAAAGGCGTAAGGTTCAAGCAGATAAGAAAGCAGAACTGCCAAATAAGATACATCTTGAGCAAATCTGGCATGTGAACAGTTCTGTCATAAATGGAAGGAGCAAGGTGTGCCATCTTCCCACACCAGGCCAGGGTTCTGGGGGAGCCTGGTGAGTTGCTGTGGTTCTACTGTCCCACCTTCCACAAGGACTGCTCAAGGCTTGCCTAACTCACCTGTCATCTCATGGAAGGCTGAAGTAATCAATTAATGAATCATGGGAACGTGATTTAATGCACATGCCTGTCCATTCTCATAAAGAGACTAGCCTTTCTGAATATTCAGGTAAACTAGGGAATTTCTCTGTGATGGACTGATGGACAACTAGTAAATATTCAGTTTGTAGGTAATGATATAAATTAATAGTGAGTGCAGAAACCTAAATGCATCAGTAAATCCATTTTGCGATCAATAATACATAAAATATGCTATATATTTATTTTAAATAATGTTAAATTATGGAGAGAAAAGAAGGGAATCATCCATACAGAACACAAAGCAGTCAAAGCAGTGCAAGAAGATTTATTATTTTACAGGATCTGCAGGTGTCATGAGTTCTTGAAACTACATTTACAAAAACATCATCCTTTCTCCAAGGGACGTATTTGATTGTAACCGGGTATTTATAGAGCCTTCAGCTCACAAGTACTTGAGAATCTTCAGCAAGTTAAAAATGATAGTGCTGCTGTGCATACTTATCTCTCTTTTCATGACAGGCTACATGGGATCTGAATAATCCACATTTATATATATGACAGTAAGCCTAGTAGGAATAAAGAGAAATTTGCATGCTAAAGAAGCAAGATTAGACCACTAAAATCATGCTGGAAACAAGACAAGACTCCCTTAATTATCTTTCCTCTAGTCCTAGATTTGTGTTTTCATTGATCAGCCTTATAAGCCTTGTTATTGAGAAGGAGGATGTGTGTGTTAGATGATTACAGTTCATAGAATTGACTCCTATAAAGCTAACTTACATAATTAGAAAAAAAAAAACCAAGACAAAATGCTGAATGTATAAGTACCTCCACAACTGCTTTCACCATCATCACTGTCTGCTTAAATGTTATGTAAGAAGATAGCCTTAGCGTCATTCCCTCTGACCATTAGAAGTTCAGAAACAAGTTTTTGGGGCCTATTGTTCAGAGACAAGGGTTAGGACTTCTGCAGCTGCTGAGAAGCTGTGGGTAACATGCAGTGGCAACATTACTTCAGGTAATACACATGTGGAGCACTGCACACTTCATTCTGGTGCCCTGGCCATCTGCAATAGAGAAACGTGCTGCATATGCACAGAACTTCACAGTGTAGGCAACAGTAAGGCTACTTTCATGTATACCTCCTCATTCTCTCAATTAATACACTTTCTAAATCTAGGGTCTGTTGGAGTGGAATAATCTGCATCTGGAGCAATCAGGATGGAAGGAAAACAGGCATGAGGAAAAGTCTGAGAAGGCTCTAGTGACAGAAAGATTTAACAATTACAAAGTAACATTGAAAGAAGAGATGGAGGAGCAACAGGCAATAGAGGCAACGTGTCACCTAAGAAAATGATGTGTAAAATAGAAGGGGACATTGGAAGTCTCTGACATATCATGTCACTTTCCTCTGAATGTTCATTGCACTGGTGCAAAGTACTCAGAAAATATTTTTAAGATTTTTAAACAATTTTGATTTTGCTTATGTACTTTTTCATTTCCTGGTTAAGTAACGAAGTTTTATTCCAGCAAACATCTGTGGATGCTAAACTTCAATACGAATAGGCAAGTATTGCACTGGATGTGTTAGCCCACTTGGGTAGCATAAAAAATACCAGTTAATCATTGCAATAAGAAGATGAAAGATAAAAATTATGAACGGTTTCAAGTATATTTACAGTAATTTTTTAATGAAAATATAGCTGAATTGCTCTAAATATTGACCTGATTTGATGAGCTTATGATTTGGTAGTGAATATCAAATAAACATGGAAACAGAGAGCCTTAGAGTAAATTGTTTCCTGCACTTGTTTTTTGCAGCCAAAGCTCTTCTTCAGCAATTTGAACATATATTTAAAAGTTTGGATCATAATTCACACCTCCTCTACAAAAATAAAAGGGGGTAACAGCTAATTTTTTTATCTAAAAGAATATAAGGACATGGTTTAAAATAACCAATTATCAGAATTTATTTAAAACTTGGCTTGGATTTTCCTTTGGGTATGAGACTATTGCACCAACATTTATGTGCATACTCAAAAAGAGAAGATATAAGGTATAAGGCTTGAAATCAAGTATCTCACTTTTCATTGACATATTGATTACCAAAGCCCAAAGAAATCTCATGAATCTTGCTAATTCTTGCCTCAGATCCATCATTCAGGTTAAGCACAGGATGATCTTTTTTTTTTTTTTTTTTTTTTTACAAAATAAACTAGTATAGATTCAAAAATTTGCAGTCGTGGAGAAACTATTAAATCTCTCCGTGACTATGCAGTTCTCAGACCCCTTCCTTCTAATATGAATATTTCAAAACACAGCTTTCTGATACTGGATCTTGTTATTCCTTTGTCTGCTGGATTAAAGAGTTCTCAAAGCATTCCTGAAGCAGTTTCCTGAATGCTTTCCAATTTTTCAAAAGCCTTTTGAAGGTGTGGATGCTGGGGCTGGACATGGTATTCCAGCTGAAAGTTGAGTTTCATTACCTTGAAATAAAGATTAACCGGGAAGTCAAAACTACATAACTCGGCACAGTGACATTTACCTTTCATGACCTGGGTTTAAATTTGTATTTGATCAGTAATGGAAATTGTTTTCTTAATCTTATCCTAGCCCCTTCTGACGTTTTCCCGTATCAAAAAAGATTCGCTTTCATTGGCATAGTTTCCTTGCCTGACTAAGGACAGAACAAGCACTGGGGTAGCTGAATAGCAGGTTTGAATGGCAAGGACACACGCGAGGTGAACTGACAGAGCTGTGTCTGTCCTGGGTGCACACTGTTGGCTCCCATAGTCCCAGGCACAAGTAAGTTCATAACAAATGTTCCATACAGCTGCTCACCTCTCCCTGCTCTGACCTTAGTCACAGCCAGCACAGCCCCTACCAGAATCCCTTCTCCCCTTTACTTGGTGGTCCTGCCTAAACAACAGAGAAGGAAACAATTTTCTTTACAACCTTAGAATGAAGTGATATTTCACAGCTGCAAAATTATAGAAAGACTTGAGGCTTACAAGTTGAGCAACAGGAACGAACCCAATTTTAAAACAACTCTTTCACTATAGAATATTGCCAAGTAATATGCAATGAAGAGGTTGAGATGTTTCCAAATGTTTTTTTCTTCAATAAGGCAAAAAAACTATGATCACATACCAAATATTTAGACAGCAATGTCTTCCAGACTATGGAGAGATAGAAAGGTAGGTCAGGAAGGAGAGAGATACAAAGAAACCCTATCCTGAAATAAATGTAGTTATTGCAAAGTAGTATATTGTAGTTGTACCTCTGTGGGGGTTTAGATAGACTCATTAATATTTAAATACGTATATATTAGCATATATTCCTGGTGTAATGTAATAGCTATATTCCTGATACAGAGCTTTTTAATTGACATAAAAACATTTTTTTTCATTAGATGCTGAAGTTAATATGCAACTGTTGAGATTCATCTGACATAATTTCAACTTGTACATGTCTATAGAAGAAATTACTTGTTCTGTAAGTACTTCTTTGTCTCTATTGAGTACAAAAAAACCTAGAGAAGTCCTATCTATTTGGTGTCTAATGTTTAGGAAGCCGAAGTTAGGCAGTTGTAATGGATCCCCCCCCCCCTCACGCAGATTAGAAACCTAAATGGATATTGAAGCTACACTCAAAGTGGTTAATCAAAGCAACAAGTGGTTGTCAATTCCTTTATGGTGTGTTTTTAATACAGTGGTACCCAGTTTTTTGAAGAAAACAGGAATAAGAATTGTTAGAAGACATGTATGAGAGCCTTGAAAGAAAATCTGTTAACTGCAAGAGTTATTGATATGCATACCTGATGTCCATAAGATGCGATACTAAAGTAATATTCCAGCAGATATGACAAGGAAGAGGTAATTATTACAGTCATAAATTTATTAGTGGAGGAGGATTAATTAATTTTTTTTTGTGTGTGTGTGTCAAAAAGTCCTGTAGCATGTGGGATAGCCTAGGAAACTCCTGTTCAGAGGGTTCTGCTATGCTAACTCCATCTGTTTTACAGTTTCAGTAAGAAAAATAATTTGATTGCTGAGGAGTTCATGCCCTTTGGTAGCAGAAGACAGGCGCCTGACCGAAATACCCTGTGAATTTTGGCATGATGCTTTTGAACTGAGCAAAGTAAATGAATTGTTAGTCAAAATCAGAGGTAATGGTAAGCCTGGGCAAGTTCCTTTGGGAGGTTACTACCATGGAAGAGGAGGAGAAAAACAGACTCTGTCTTTGCTGGAGGTCCAACTTGGATGTTTCAACTGCTTTGCTGAAGAAATGGCTAGGATGTGAGAAGTCGTCATGGTCCTGGGCTGGACACAGCCAGTTTCCTTGTACCCCTAGAAGCATCAGGAGCAGCTAGCCTGAACCACTAATGTTTTCCCTTATCTCTTCATCCCTTGTCTCTTCATCCCTTTTATTCCCCTTCTCAGCTCTCATCCTGCTCACTAGCCTTGGAGCAGAAAAAAATCAGCTTTCCTAGCACAACTAGGACCTCACAAGCCATGTCTGGTTGTTAAAACCTGACAGTCTTGAAATGTACAGTTTTAAAATCCCAAATGAAATTATGTTTTCGGTCAAAAGAGCAATTAATATGAAATACATTTATAATTTCTTAGTTTTTAATAAATGGAAATGTTACTACTTTCTAAAAAAAAAGCAAAAATATCATAAAAGACTATTTTAAATAGATACATCATTCTGTCTAAAGTTTCTATTTTCTCATGAATCTGTTCAAAACTTCCTGGAGAAAATACAAGATTATTCATCAAATAGAAACATTCCCCAACAACATTTTCCTTTAAAAAGTTTTTGATGAGACGTATTTGGATTTCTTACCAGTCATTGCTTTAAATTATTTCATCACTTAGTACAGTAAAAAGGAGCTTCACTTGGTGAAAAAAAAAACCCAAAATAACAAACACACAAGCAGCTTCATCTGGAAGAGCATTAGTGATAGCAGAGATCTACAAAGAATTAATTTGGTTAGCAGAAGATCTTCAAAGTTTGTGAAGAAGAAATAGGTCCCAGTTCAGAGGGAATAATGGTAAAAAATAGCTGACAATTCAAGGAAAAACATGAATGAGTTGCTTACTTTCTTGCCAATTATTATGTGATAGGAGATAAAGGTTCTCAGGTCTGGAATAGAAGACTAGTGAACTAAGCAAAACTGTACACAAAGTACCTTTGGACTTTCTTTTGAGGGTTTCAGCAGTTTCATGTATATATATAGGCAGAATTGTGACAACTACAAAATCAACAGTGTATTGAATTTGGTGTGTATATGCTTGCCATTCAAACTGCGCTGTACTTTTCAAAATACAGATCTCTACACAGTAGATTTTCAGAACCCGTAGCTATTACCTTATTGTCAGCTGTCATTTAAAGCAGTAGTAAAAATTCCTTAGTTGGGAACAGAACTAGAGTGGCACTTAGCACATCTGGGAATGTCACCTGTACTGTGAAAACAGTCTAAATGATAATTCATTGCACCCCAAGCTGAAATATTTTGTCATTTCCTCATGTATTATCAGTACCTAATTATCCAGGCAAAGGATGGGATTTTAAATGCCTACAAGGGCAAGTGAAAGAGGCATATTAACAGAATGAAAGAGAAAGAGGAAAGATGGACTATCAATAAACTCTTTCAAGGATGTTTTTACTATCAGATATTAATCATTTTCCTTAGATGCCTAGAGGTAGAACCTGTGTACACTCACAGTCACAGCACAGGGGCTATTTCCATAGTTTAGACTCCTTATTTATTCATCTAAATTGGATGATGGATGCCAAGGCAACTAGTCTTTCAAGAACTTGACTTCAGTCCTCCAATGCACAAAGTCCATGTGGCATAAAACCTTTGGGTGGATTCTAGTTACAAATTGGTGTGGCATACTAAAATAAAAAGGACCCTTTCACTCCTTATAGAGCCAAGCAGGCTTGATTTTCTCATCAATAGATTCATTTCAGGAAAATAAAAAAACTGAATAGGAAATGCATGCGTTTCCATAACAATATTCATTAAATCTACAGTTTTGGCTTTACTCCATCTAGTGGTAACTGGGCAGAAATCCTCCTTCCACGCAGAAGCAATGCAAAAGCTACAGCTAAAAGTTCGAGTTAGATATGCCTGGCATTGTTTAGGCATAATTTAGGGATCTAAACAGGCTGGACTGCTGGGCAGAGACCAATGGCATGAGGTTTAACACGGCCAAGTGCCGGGTCCTGCACTTGGGGCACAACAACCTTATGCAGAGCTACAGACTAGAAGTCTGTCTAGAACGCTGCCAGGAGGAGAGGGACCTGGGGGTGTTGGTCGACAACCGACTGAACATGAGCCAGCAGTGTGCCCAGGTGACCAAGAAGGCCAATGGCATCCTGGCTTGTATCAGAAACGATGTGACCATCAGGTCCAGGGAGGTGATTCTCCCTCTGTACTCGGCACTGGTGAGGCCGCTCCTTGAATACTGTGTTCAGTTCTGGACCCCTCACCACAAGAAGGATGCTGAGGCTCTGGAGCGAGTCCAGAGAAAAGCAACGAAGCTGGTGAAGGGGCCAGAGAACAAGTCTTATGAGGAGCATCTGAGAGAGCTGGGGTTGTTTAGCCTGGAGAAGAGGAGGCTGAGGGGAGACCTTATTGCTCTCTACAACTACCTGAGGGGACGTTGTAGAGAGGAGGGAGCTGGCCTCTTCTCCCAAGTGCCAGGGACAGGTCAAGAGGGAATGGCCTCAAGTTCCACCAGGGGAGGTTCAGGCTTGACATAAGGAAAAAATTCTTCACTGAAAGGGTCATTAGGCAATGGAACAGTCTTCCCGGGGAGGTGGTTGACTCGCCTTCCCTGGAGGTGTTTAAGGTGTGGGTGGATGAGGTACTGAGGGGCATGGTTTAGAGATCAGTAGGAATGGTTGGACTCGATGATCTGGTGGGTCTCTTCCAACCTGGTGATTCTATGAATTTTAACCAGTGAAGCACAGAAGTAGATTAATAGACTTCATGCACTCAGCACTGACACAATATGATTGTCAATACACACCACCAGCTTTGGTACAGGAATCTTGTACAGGAAGTGTTAGAGAAAATGCGGGATGAGGAAGCACCTGATGTAGATGAAAGCAAAGGTCTGCTGAATGGATGTAAACAAATGGTGTTATGTTAGAAAGGTTTGGTAGCAATGTATTCATAGCATCTACTAAAGGTTTCTTCGGCAATAGAAATCTAACAGGCAAGAAAAATATTCGATCACAGTCAAATGTGTTGAGTCCTCAGTCAAAAATCTTGGATCAAATCTTATTTTCCTGGTGTGCTGAAAGCAGACTGGTTCTTTACAAAGTCTTCTAGCTATTCATGCATATATAAATTACATTTTCTTTGATGCTTTACCTAAGCTTGTAACCCTTCAGTTTCCATGTGAGTTTCCAAACAGGACGGAAATCACAGGAAGGTAAGGCACATCTCTGGTTGTGTCTGGGTCCATGCTTAGAAGCAAAGGATCCTTTCTGTGCATATCAGTTCTCACATCAGTTTTCTCTCATACATGTTTGGATTTCATGTTAGATTTAGATACATTAAATAGTCTGTGCAAAATATATCCAAATACAACACAAATGCAACATCTGAATTCTAGGAATGTTCAAATACTTTTGGGATCAGTAAGCTTTAATTAAAGTTTAAAAACTGATATACACACAGATATGTACATATATACACACACTGTCTATATTACTATATATATGGACATAATGTAGTTGTTCCTTAGAAGTATTAGCAAAGGATCTGGGTCTTATTCTGCTGTATTTTGTGTAATTGAAAATTAAAAAGCAATCCTTCAGAGACTTTGGATGAAAGGAGATGCAGGAAGGGATCTTATTTGACCCCTCTATAAATTAGGGTAAAAAAAAATCTTTCAAATATGATGAGATGCTTTTTTGTAGAGCATCACTGAATCACGCCTCTGTTTTCATTCAAATCATATAGCAATTTATAAGTGATGATCTGGTTTAGAAGAAAGAACATACTGTTTTCGTACGCTGTGCTTTGTGTACTGTTTGGGCTAAATTAAGACAAATAACCAAGACAGCATTTTCCTTTGATATCAGTAAATATTGGCATCAAGAAACCATTGCCCCATTATTTTTAATGGGAAGTATTCCATCTAAACCTTTTTTTCATCAAGTTGAGGAGGTGATGTCATATGGTAAAGGCTGGGTATTCAAAATAAATCACTAACAAGTCATTTTGGCTGAGCAATATGTGTATCAGATATGCAATTGAACATGTCTGGAAGAAAATGCATTATTATAAGACTTAGGAGTCAGAGCCTGATGAGTTTGTATATCTTGCAAACAGTTACACAAGTAACTAGACATTTCCTGCAAAAAAAAAAAAAAAAAAAAAATCAGAGAATGTCCTAGACTTTGTAGCGAATAATCTTGGATTACACACTGAGACTTTGATTCAGCAGCCATTGCTGAATGTTTTTCTCTCCTCCTTTAGAGCCCTGCATGACATGCTTGTCAAATATGCATTGTAAAATCTGTTGCAACATCCAAAGTGAACCAGCATCTGAGCATTACGCATTAGTGAGTTCCAGAGCTGCATTCCCAGAGACATGGCAGCAGCTAATAATTACTGGCCCTTTTTCTATACTTCCCCTGGTCTGTGAACCTGTGTGTCTACAATGGTTTAGAACCCAGGGAGCTGGGCCTCACCACTCCAGCACCTGGAGACAGCTCTAGTCCCGTGTCCTTATTCCCTTCATGACAGATGCATACTGTGCATGGGGATCAGTCTGTTTCCATACCTATGGCCACCGTCAGTGTGGTTGAGATGGTGTTTTGTCCACTGCTGTGCTTCAGTCAATATATAACACGTCATAGATGTCTGGCTATAGGTGTCTGGCTCTGAGGGAGATATCCTGAAGCATGAGTTAAGCTTCTCGTGGTGACTGTGTAGGAAATATTAGTACCTTATAGGTGGTGTGTGATATCCAGAAGTTTTCAGGGTAATTATGAAAGCTAATGATAAATTCATCTTCCATAAATCCTAAAAGGCCTTATCAGTGGGCAGTATATAAAATTAATTTCTTTCTCACAAATCACCTACAACTTTTTCCCCTAGCTTCACTACCTAGCCATCTGAATTGACAGAAAACAAGAATATCATAGGAGAAATTAGATCTTTTCCTGATAGCAGAGATCCCTCAAGAAAAAAGCTATGTCAGTATGAACTTGGTTTATGTAACACTCAATTTTTGCAGTAGGGTTACCTCAGATCTACCATGCAGAAAATCAGAGCAGATGTGTAGTGTCTACGTGGAAACAGGAGCCTTCCTTTCAAATCAACCCTGCAGTGATACTGCAGGCATCGCTTAGACCCCAGGCAGGGCATTTCTTATGCTATGAAGACTAGAGGTGGGTGAATGTTTTCACAAAGTGAGGCTGGGAAAAAAGAAAAAAAAAGAAAGCTGGCATGTTTCCAGGAAGCTCTGTTTTTCATTTCACCTGAACTGTTTAGAATTTTTACAACTGAAAATTGCCTCTTTCCATCTGTGAAGCATTTGTGTCTTGGAAAAGATGCACAAAGCCAAGACATGAAAGACATTTGAAATAAATAAACTAATGCATTCTTTGGAGAATCCATGCTGTTTCCCTACTGCTCCCCATTTTCTTATGAAGATCTCTCCACAGATGGAAGGCAGCCGTGGTCCTCATCAGTAATGAGGGTTGGAAAATAATTCCAGTAAGTAAATTACAGTAGCTCATATGTCTGCAGTCCTAAAAAGTTCTCTTTCTAAAGTGTAGGCCACAAGCTAATTTACTAAGGAGAGGTCATCTTTCATGTATATTCATAAATCTATATGATTTCCAATGAATAGTTTACCTAATATGATGAGCTGTAGATAGGACTGCCTGATATAAACATTTTGGGCAGAAATGGCATGGAGGATTTCAAGAGAAGCTGCAGCACCCGCTTCAGGGACAATTTAGGTCTGTGCTCCTGCTGACACTGAGATAGCTGAAGACAGACTATTTTATACCCCTTGGTGGAGATAGAGATGCAATGCATTTCTCTAGTCTCTCTGTAACTTTTCAGAGTTTACAAGTGCCCAGTCACAAAAATAAAACTGAAATAATCAGTTTCAGACCTCCTCCTCCTGATCTATGCCTCTTATGAGCATCCCTCTTTAATAGACATCACACAAAAACTTGTCCAGAGACATTTCTGAACTGCAACAGTGTCAGGTAATTGAGGAATTTTCCACTGTCCTTTAATCTGCAATTATTGCTGTAAAGCAGAGAGAAGGATCTCAAGAAAGGACAGCAGTGAGGACAGACACTCAGAAAGAACTGAAGCTTTTCCAATGACCTCGGCTAAATATTGTTGGCTCCTGTCGGCTGCAAGCCTATCCTAAATTTTTCTCCCTGGGAGGTAGTTACCAGGTGTCCTTTCATGTGCTGCTAGTAGTTACAGAGATCAGTTGGTGGTAACTATTGAATCCTGTCTGCCAAGGTGCTGGCATCTGTGTGAGTTAAGGGTTTTGCAGGGTTTGATTTAAAAAAGCAAGGGTTGCATTTGCAGGCAATAGAAAAAGTCCTTGGGTTGTCCTCTCTTAAAGTGTTTAATCATTTAATGCAACTTTTCTTAATCATTGCTTAGCAGTTCTGAAATAATAGAGGGAGTTATTTTAAAAAATCACACACTGTTCTACTAACTGATGGGTAGAGACAGCTAGATTGTGGCACCACCCTCCATGATGTACTGAATTGGAGTCCACATTTCCTTCATAAATTGTATTGTTGGAGCTACAGTTTGGTCGTATTTGAAAAATGCAAGAGAGGAGCCAAGTCCAATAAGGACCTGAGGAATCTGATTGTTATTCAGGTTGAAAGTCTGGCTGGTTATGAAGAACACACAGAAGATTTGCTCCCTGCTCTGTAACTAATCTGGAAAACAGAAAGCATGGGATCCAATCTCATTTTGAAGCTCATACACTGCTGTTGACTCAACAGTAAATCCGTTGTTCTAAAAATCTTTTCCTCAGCTCACAGGAATTTGAGACAAACGGACTATCACGCTTTGAGAAAAAAAACCCCAAAAGGTAAAAATCATGCATTTGATTCAGGCCTAGTCAGGCAGTGTGTGTGGATGTGTTTTCAAACCTCAGTTATATCACTCTGCAACAGTCAGACCTATCAGGCTTTCCTTAATATGTTACACGAAAAGGCTGCAGCACACAAAGCCTGGAACACATCAGTTTACGGATCCCAAGAGGGTCCTGTGGAGTCTATTACTTTGATGAAGTGGTATTTAAAATTGCATTACCCAGCAGTTGTTTAACCCTCCAGATGTTGCCCCTGTGGAGTGTTTAATACGACGTGAAGTGTTGGTAGGCTAGGCCATAACCTCATCTCATCTTTTCAGCAGGTCACATCAGGTCTTACAATCTTTTACAAAATCAATACGGGATGACCTGGCATAGCAATCTCTCTCCTCCATGTTCTTTTTGAAATAGTGAAAAAAAGCGGAAGGAAAAAAAACCACAACCCAAAGTAATCCAAAAGGATAGGAGAAAGGAAGGAGATCTGAATGCAAACAATTTCTAAAGAAACTTGTGCTGAGCTAGGGTCGTATTTTTTCCCAGTGTGACCTTGACAGCCCAGCTAAGGCAGCCTGGTGCTGCCACCTGCTGGTTCCCCTGCTATTGACTTTGCCCATCTTTTTAAATGCATCAGCAACTGAAAAGAAATCGGCGTCCTGGAGAAATAAACACTAATTCTCAGGGAAAATAGACGAAGAGCATATACCACCAGCCCACTCACACTTCCACCCCTCCTTAACTTAATTTACTACTAATCCTACTTAATTTCTGGCAGGATTTTTGAATCTTTATACAATATACTGATAGTAATTCCCACAGTCACAAACAAGGTAAGGCATATCTGTGAATTCAGTAAATTTTCTTTGCTTATGATCAAGTCAGCTTTTAGAAACAGTCAGAAACTGCATACGGCTTATGGACCTGATGCTACGCAGTGTTTTTAATGTTTTAGATGTTTAGACAGGTATTAATCTTACAGAGATGTCTTCCAAAGTCAATTAAAAAAGACTCTTGAGAGAAGTATTTGCCATCATCTGGCTTCATCTTCTTCTATTCTAATGAAGTCCTATGGAGTGAAATCTTTTGTTTACAATTACTTGTAGCATACCCTTGCTTGATACTAATAGCAGCAGTAAAGCAGCATTTAGTGTCGCTAGAAGAGCTTGGATTCTCAACCACAGTTGTGCTGGAGTTTCTAGCTCTGAGAATTTTCCCTCTCACCTTTGCAGGTCAGTCTCCTCTACCACTTACCTCTTCCCAAAA
The DNA here is from genome assembly GCA_033558105.1 of Coccyzus lansbergi. Taxonomy (NCBI): domain Eukaryota; kingdom Metazoa; phylum Chordata; class Aves; order Cuculiformes; family Coccyzidae; genus Coccyzus; species Coccyzus lansbergi. The sequence goes on along the minus strand of JAUMJK010000211.1, from coordinate 899,719 downwards.
TGCAAGGCTTTGAGTGTCCTTTGGTCACAAGAAGCATGAGCATCTTTGCATTCCTTCACACTGAAGGAGTTAAACTCAAAAGAAGCATTTTGTGTGTATACTTAAGAGATTAACGATTTCAGCAAGCTAAATTATCAGACCTGTGTTTACTGAGTGGCAGTCTCCATGCTGGAGGTGTGATTAGTGTTAACATAGGCACTTGATATGATGTAAAATATAAAATGAATTGCCAATAATACAAATCTGAAATGCAGATATATATAGATATATTTAAAGAGAGAAAGCTTCTTCAATATATTTGAGTTGCAGCTGGTACATGAGTACATGGGGAAGTAATGACACTTTCAATTCATCTTACCAGACTCCCAGTCCTTGAGCCAACTATGCTGGCAACAGAATGGTGAATGTTGGCATGGAGCTAGAGGCTGTGTTCACATCTCTTGCGACCACTCACGAAACAAAAATCACCGTTGTTGTGATGGTGTAGATCTAATTCTTGTTATTTACGTTATAACATTCATGTGTCCTTGATAAGTACTTTGAGGGAGAGAGAGTGAGCATGCATAGGGAGCAGACAGTGGTTGAGTATACAGCAAGTGTAGGCCAACTAAGCATTTGCCTTTTCAACTCAGGTATACTTCAGTAGCAACCAGAAACAGGTGATCTGACCTTTTAAAGTGTCACTGTTGACATGTCTTCCTGGGGACAAAGAGTATTTTTGAATACAGATTTCTCTGGATAATACTGCACAGTTCAGTTGACCTTTTAGTCTCAAGATCTTATTTAAATTATGTGTATGTATGTGTCAGTTAAAGAGAATTCAGTCATTATTTTACCAAATTTTGTTCTTGTCTGACATGACAGTTCCCATTCTAAGACCTGTATTTTTGGTATAATTCTTGTCAGAGCATCATTTTCTGAACATAAAAACTTCAAAAGGTTCAAACTGCTATTGCTACTGTCCTGTGTCCAATAGAAGAAATATATTTTTACTGCAGAGGATAATTACTTGTTTCATGCTTCTCGCATATTATCTTTATTAAACATTAGGACAGATATGCATCCATTTGTTATATAAATAATCTATGTGTTCTTACTTTGGAAATGCTGGTTGAAAGTTCAAGAACAGGCTTTCCTGTGAACTTTTTATATTCATAAGTTCAGTCACTGCAATAAATCCTGAGACTATTGCCTGCTTAGCAGCATTTTGCACTGTACCCCAATGGCTAAAACAGGGAAGCTGGGGGCCCCACATCAGAATATTTCAAAATCTCTGAACAGCTTGATTGGAGTTTGATTTTCTTCTTAAATAATTCAAGTTGTTCTGAAGAGAACATATAATCACAATTATCTGATAGTCAAATCCTTGGGAGCTATCATACAAAGCTCCACTACTGCTAATAGAGGCTTCGTTTCAGCAAATCTTACTGCAGCATTTTGTAGTTGCTAGAAAAAAAATGTTCTTTGTGAGTGCTGTAGTTCAGAGCTGTAAGGTCTTTATGAATGGTTACTCTCAAAGTGCTACAGAAGTTCCCCGGTTCAAGGTGGCTCCTGGCTCCTCGGAAAAATGAATGTGGGTTTCCAGCCTGGGAGGAGAGAAATAAGTGAAAAAGAAGCATCCTTGGGCTAGACAGGACAGGTCTCCCTAAAGCAGCTCTGCAACCAGGACCAGTCAGTACTGAGCTTGTTCAGAAGGAAGAAAGTTGAGAGCTAACCCCAGTAAACACAATGAGTACCCATGAATCCAAATTCTCAATCACATTCACAATAAAAGCTCCTCCAGCCCTATTTGTCAGAGCAAAAGTATTTTCAGATGATAAAATCAGGAGCTGCTATGTGATCACCTAACCACATAATTTAGGACACAGACCAATCTTGAATTTTATCCAGTTTAAACTTGAGCACATCTTTTAGATTAAAAAAACCAACAACATCTATTCTCGATTTAAAAATTACTAATGGTAGAAAAGCCATAAGAACCTATTTTGATTTATACTAGTAGCTAAGTATTTCCTTGGTGAAATGTGAGCTCTTCTTCTGCACATTTGTCCAACCACCAGAGGTTTTGATGTCCTGCTAGACTGGAAGAGTATTAGTTCTGAAGTAAGTACTTACCGTCTCTAACTGGTAATCCTTAAAACCTTTTCTTGATACACTGAAAAGACTGCATATCCACAATTTCCATCAGAAGGTCCTTGTCAGTCTTTTGGTTGCTCTCAGAGCAACTCAGAGCAGTTGCCTACACCTTCTCTGCTTTTCAGGTAGTCTTAGGAGTGCCTGAAGCAAACACTGTGCTTCAGAGCTTAACACTCATGGGGGAAATAAAGCCTCCCTGCCAAAAGTGCATATCCCCAAGGTTATGTTACTTTAGGACCAGTTTTAATCTTGGTATTCACATCCATCTAATGCCCTGGACTTGGCCCAGGATGGTGCTTCTGCCAGCATGCACAGCCCCTTTACCTTTGCATATGATTGCACTTTTGCTCACTGCATGAGTGACTATTGCTCAGTCATGTGCCATCAAATGGTTAAGCACTTCAATTTTTTTCTTCTAGAATTCCTTTAATCCTTGTTCTGCATGATAACCCTAATCTTTGTAAAACCTGTCAATGATTTAGGTGATGATTTTATTCTCCTATCAGTGCTTAATACCACCTCTGTTACCAATAGTAAAATTAGTACCATATTTTTGCAGGGCACTCTCAGAAACGAAACTGTTCAGCGTCAGAAATGCTAGTTAGTATCATTGCTATTCTTTGTAGCTTAATTTCCCTGAAATCACACATTATTATTTATTTAATGTCTAAGATATTATATAGAGTTATTGTGCTGCATTTTCAGCTCAGAGAAGTTGATCTTAAGCTGGAAGGTTGGCAAGTAGAAGTGATTTTCTCTGTTTCTATTGTGCTTTTCAGGTGAAAGGGCCAAAGTTACTTACTAATTAATCAGCTCCATGAACAAATTGAAATAATATATTCTGCAGACACTAATTGAAGTAACATATTATGCATTAGTGGAATGAAAGCCACAACAAAGAAAAACAGAAGTTTCACAAGAATTTAGTGATAGACCATGAAGAGGATCCTGAGAGAAGCAGGGAAACAACTCTCTTTAGCCATAAAGGCAAATTTGCTCTATTTCTTTCTGAAATTTTTTTTGTAATCAGTCTTGGTTCCACATGCCAACTCCACCTTTTTGCTCTCTTTCAAATGTTGAGCATGTTTTGATATGCTTGATAGGTCTCTGTTAAACAATTCCCATCAGACTGCCCACAATACACATGTATCACATAGAAAAAAAAAATCTCATGGCTCTTTTTTCACGTGGAATTCTGCAAAAATAACCATCTACAAATAAGCAGGATGCATATTTTCCATGATTCATGTTGCAGAACCCACCATATACTGTAGGACTGCTGTACAGAATCTGATCTTTCACAAAAAAAAGTTACCAGGCTGTCTGATGGCGAGAGAAGCCTTCCCAAACAAGAACTGAACATTAATCAGGTCAGGATGACTCAGATTGTTTTTGTGATTCTGCAGAGAGACAGACTGAGATAATAACTGGATTGTGTAAACTATTGCTATAATTCATTACAATAAAAATTCAAAATACAATGTCTTGTGTTCATATTATTGTTGCAAGTTGGAAGTTTTCTACTATGTATACAAAGAACACTGTAATACTTGTAGTTCTAGCTGCTCCATGTGCATAAACATATAGAAAAATATTTATAGAAGTCCTCTGTATGCTCCATAGGCAATATGCAAAGTTTCCACCTAACAAACATAGCAACATACATTTTGTAGCCTCGGTGAAGAACATTTTGATAAGAAGACAGGACTGAGTTATGGAGGTAGGCAGGTAGTCAGACTTAAGACATAAAAGAATTTATAATACAGTTGTTATGTGTTGAAGATGGAAGCCTATGATAGAACATTTCTTTTCCAGATGGTAAAAAAAAAAAAAAGAACAACTGACAAAAATAAACTCAAACCTTTGCTTAAATATATAAATTAGATTTGTGATGCTTGTGATATAAAGAAAGAAAGAAACACAGGGTATTCCTTTTACACAAAATAGAATTAATGCCCTGATGATGTAGCTGGAATAGTGTAGGCAGCACAAAGTATCAGTACAGTTAAAAGATATCTCTGGTTTGGGTGCTGTACAGGCAGATTAAGTACATGTTTTTAATTTAACCAACCAGATCCCATGACTCAAGGTGAGAAAAATTCTTCTTTAGTGCTGTACTCCATCCTTTGCCAAAAAGCTGTTCCCAATCAAAACTATATTTATCCATTATTTACCAGTTATGTCAACCGCGGACAAGTTGTTCTGAAAATATTTGTTTAAGTTAGTCAGACAGACAGCTAGAAAAAATAAGGAGAAGAAAGAAGAAAACACAACAGAAATGCATCTAAAATTCCAGGTAAAACCTTTCTGTTGGCTTTATTAGAATTAGGTCAAGATCTGCAGTCAACAGGTTAGAATGATGGCTATTGATATAAGGGAAGAAGACTAGAGGCTCTTGAAGAAAGAAGAAACAGCAACAGGGAAGTAGTGGGAACTTCCTAAATTCACATTAAAAAGGGTAACATGGAGGTCCAGCTATAAACAAGTAATGAAAGGGAACAAAAACCAAAGAGGTGAAGTAAAAAGATATGTGCCCATTAATTTTAATAGACCAAGATGCCAGGCTTTGCCTTGTCTGCAGATTTTCCTAAATGGGCACTAGAGCCACAGGCTCGGTTCAGTATGGCCAAGATATTGAAACAGATGAAAAATTTGGAGGTATTATTTATGTCTGAAGCTTTGGAAAGATCACGTCTAGGTAGTAGTAAAGAGAAAGATTTATCTTTCATTTTAAATTAAGTTCTGGGGAATTTTTTTTGTTACAAAATTGTATTTGGGATCCTCCTCTGAGAGAATATTTTAGTTTTTAATTTTTACCCTGACAGAATTATTTTAGCAGAGTGCGGGTACAGCAAGTATGTATCAGTAATGACCATGAAAGGACAAACAGCACACAGCAAGCTTTATAGGATTCATGAAAGACAGAGTCTAAGTTTAACCTCAAAGAAATCCAAACATGTTAAGAAATATGTCTGAAATAAAGTAACTATCAAAAATCAGTCTTTGCAGGGAGTCTAAATGTGGAAGGCATATTATCATCTTAATCCATAAAAGACTGATGCATCTTTTGAAGGACAAACTGCAATTATTTCTAAGCCATAAAGCTTTGCAAGGAGACCAGGCACGGATTTACCAGCCAGGGAAAAGTTCCTTTAACTGCTTTCCTGTTGCCCCAGCATTACCTCCCCATGATGCTCCTTTGCGTGCCTTTTAAATTAAAACATCTTACCATGTAGCTACTAGAGAGATATGTGGATGACCAATAGCTGAGTAGAAATAGATAGAGGCTGCTGGGGTTTTTCTCCCACAGTTTTCTAGTTTCTGGTGCTGCAGCTTTATTTTCCTTGTCACGTCTCCCCACTGATTATCTGTCCTTCTTGAGTCAGTTTCCAGGCCTGTCTTTTTTTTCCAGTGCTGCAAATTGTTTCCATTTTCAATTTACCATACACAGGTAATTATAACTTTCCCTGTGAAAATGGGCAAAAATCTTGCAGTCTTGAAAACCACTATATAAATAATGGAAGCACGTGCTGTTAATGCTTAAGCTAGCAGAAGAACACAGGCCTCCAAACCTTTTCAGGGCTTACAACATCAGATGACTTTGTTACACTAGTCTTACAAGTGTGAATTTGGGCAGAGGTGACTTATCACAACAAATATCTGTTATATAGCCCAGATCTAATTTTTCATGGCCACCATTTCCCCACAGCACATTCAGGTACCAGTGTTCTTGTGAGTTACAACATCCTCCTCGCTTTCAGGTTTTTGCCTGTGTCATGATGTGCCTCCTCCAAAGACACCCCCTTCCCCCCTGGCTACAACCATCAGGTCCCCGTGCTACCATCAGGCTACAACGTTCAGGCCCCTCCATGCACATAGGAACCATAGTCTGATTTTCCAGGTAAGCATTGTATTGCTTCCCCCCCCACCTCTGTGTTGATACAAAGAGATTCTTTTGAACAAAACCAAGGAAGAATCTTAGCAGAACTTCTCAGTGTTCTTGGGGAATGTGATATGGAGAGCCCGACTGTTAAATCTTACCATTAATGGCAGACAAACTGTCACAAAGTTGTTCCTTTTCCTAATGTGGAACTGAATTTGCCAGCACACTATGCCATTACCTCCCCAAATGGTAAAAGACCCATATAGGATTCTATGAAAAGTCACATAAAGCCACAAGGAAAGAGTAGTCAGTAGCATCTCCCAAATAGTTACACTTCAAAAACATCAGCTTGTAGCAATCATGGTAACATTCAAAATTCCAACAGTTCCCTCAGTGTGATCAGATTGTCCTTTCTCCATGAGCAGCTGAGAAAGGTTTTGAGACAGCAATGTTTCCACACAAATTATTAGTAGTAATAGCATATTATTATTATTATTACTATTATCGTTGTTCTTGTTATTATTATTATCAACAACAGTAATAACAATAATAATGACTGCCCCTCCCCATCACTGCTCCTTCTGGAAAGCTTTGTAAAACAGTTTTTAAGCCAGTTGTACACATAGTGGGCAGATGCAGAGCACATCTGTTTCAAAGGACGTGCTGTCAGCAGCAAAGGCACTGCCACATGAAATGCCAGCGTATGAAAAGGCACCAGCAGACTTGCTGTAGGATCCCATGGGAGGTGAATGTTTTCCTCCTGTGACCAGAGACGGGATCATCCAGCCTGTGCAACAGCAGTGAGTGATATGCAGCCTCCATCCTACTGTTCTTGCTTGCCAATCCATACATACATTCTGCACCACACAAGTGCAATCATTACCCTCTACAAATATCAGGTTGCCAGAGGCTAAGATGAGCTTTTTTTAACCTTGATGACCAATATTTTTAGATTCCCCAGAGGAACAGCATCCCACCATACATTTTCAATCGTCTTGTGTGTTTCTACGAATCTGTGAGGATGAATGAACAAAAATCACTAGGGATGATGAAGGGACTTGATGAAGGGCTACCAAAACCTGACTTTCAGCTAGTTACCAATGTCTAAACAGGTGCCTACAGAAGACAGCTAGGAGCAAACCAGAACCAGGCGTGTTGCCCTCCTCTAAGAGATATTCTCTTCTCTCTCAGCTGAATGAAGTACTGCTTCAGGCATTGCCAGTTCAGTGAGGATGCACCCCCAAATGTTGTGATGTTGTGGACGACAACAGGGCATGGTTACATTTCTTAGCTCCAGCTGCATCACACGAGCTGGAACCCAGCAGCCCAGAGCTATGACACACCGTGGCAGCCCTTCTAGCTCCCTTGGGAAGTCAGCGCTGCTCCAAGCTATGGGAAAACCATGGCCAGACTGTGTTTTCAATTTCTACTGCTTGCCCAGCCACACCATCAGACTGTCTCATTTTTTTGCAAATGATGTAAACTTCAGTGAATTCTCCAGATATTAAAAGACTATCCTTCAGCCTGCTACACTACCACTGAATGTGACCCCCCACCTAGACTGTAGCCCTTCAAGTTATCCTTCATTTGTTTGTTGGTGTGCTGCCTTAGATCTGCAGATCACTTTGATTATTTGAACATCTGGAAGTTGTCACATGCTTTTTTTGACCGTGACCATCTGAAATATTACCCAGCAGGACTTGGGGGGAGACACAGTAAGGAAACAAAAACATCCTACTCATAAGAACATGTGGCAGGAATTATCAAATGACACCATCCCAAAGGGGAGTGCTATATATCCAAGCAGATGAACTTTCTCTCTATCCCCCAAAGCTGGGACAATTGCTTTCCATAACATCCATTCCAGACATAAAAAAAATATGACACATTTTTCATTAAATATTATGCTATGGAAGTTGGCTGCCTACTACTATGGGAGAGTTTCTGAGTTTCAAAGCTGAAGAGTTGAAGAGTAGCCCCCCATGTACATGATTCCATAGAAAATGTCTCCAAAAATTATTCAGCCTCTAAAGTCGTTAGGTTGCATAGCCCTGGTTTGCCTGTTGTCTTCACAGACAGAGTGCAGGTTCTTTGGTAAAGCTGGAATGGGATATGCAAAAACGAATATGAAGGAAAAGGTTGAAATATGAAGAAAAAGGTTGAAATACGAAGTCAGAGTTTCTCAGCAATCTCATCATGCAGACTAGGGGCTCTGGAGAAGATGGGAAAGGCAGCCCAAAATTGATGCAAATTAAATATTCAGAGCACCAACAAAATACAGCACCCACAAAACGTAATTTAACTACACAGGTGGAAACCTGTGCAATTCAAGCACAATTTTAAAATTTGGTTTCTTATTCACACCAAGATACAGATAAGCAAGCGAAGTGTGGAGAGCAGTGAAGACTGTACCACTGCAGTTTGCAGTTAATTAATCAGTGATATTTTAGCCTTTGCCAAAATCTTTCCCTAAAACCAGAACTAGATGAAAGCAAGTTTCCTTCTGGCCAGCATATTTGCTTACAGTTGATAGAACTGAAATCCCATTGCCTCGGAAGCAATCAGAGAAACAACCAGGAGCAGTGCCCCCGTGCATGACTTCAAAGCCTATTTTTGCCATGGACAGCCTGCTGGAAGCGAGCTCTCTGCTGGGTTTTTTTTTCCAGGGACGCACCCAGGTTTCCCTGGAAACTCACAGTCAAACCTATGTACCTGCTTCTTCCGCAGCCTCTGGATGTATCCAGAGTTAAATCAGACCTGGATATACTGGCTTTGCCCCATGGCTGCTGTTGCTTCTTCGTTGGGTCTACTTTTATATTCAGTAGCACAGCTGTGTGATTTTGCATTATTTGTATCAGCATCCACAGCTACTGAAGTCATGAATATGATCATCATTAGATTCTAGGAATTTGAGACAAGCCAAACCCTATGAGGAGCGGCTGAGAGAGCTGGGGTTGTTTAGCCTGGAGAAGAGGAGACTGAGAGGAGACCTCATTACTCTCTACAAGTACCTGAAAGGTGGTTGTGGAGAGGAGGGAGCTGGCCTCTTCTCCCAAGTGACAGGGGACAGGACGAGAGGGAATGGCCTCAAGCTCCGCCAGGGTAGGTTTAGGCTGGAGATTAGGAGGAGGTTTTTCACGCAGAGGGTCATTGGGCATTGGAACAGGCTGCCCAGGTAGGTGGTTGAGTCACCTTCCCTGGAGGTGTTTAAGACACGGGTGGATGAGGTAGTGAGGGACTTGGTTTAGTGTTAGATAGGAATGGTTGGACTAGAAGATCCGATGGGTCCCTTCCAACCTGGTTGTTCTGTGATTCTGTGATTCTGTATCTTGATTCAATCCTAGTGATCTAGAAGGAATTCCTTGTGCTGAAGTGACATTGGTTCCCAGGGACCTTCTTGACAGAGGCGCTCCCCTGTGGTGTTACACAACAAAAATATTCCATGTTCTTTATAATGGGATATGAAGAAAGGTGCGGTTTTTGAATTAACAGCTACTGTCGGTTGTGCCACGCCTCTATTTTAGCCATTGACTGCTTGATGAGTAAAAAATACTTGTTGGTCCCATTAACTCATAATGAGGCAAAGCAGTTCGAGGTCAACCTCAGCAGAGGGCAGATCACCCTCTCTTTGTCACGTGGGTATAATTTCGAACTCCCTCTCCAGCCTGCATTTTCCCTTCGGGACACGCGGGTTGCCGGACGGGCGCAGTTCGAGGGAGTTGCCACGAGGGGGAGCTCCCGCCACGCCGCTCGCCTTGCACTGCGGCCCCGCGCCCTCCTCCCCGCTCCCAGCAATAAATAGGTAGATTAGATAGATAGGTAGATAGGTAGATAGATAGGTAGATAGATAGGTAGATAGGTAGATAGGTTGGTAGGTAGGTAGGTAGATAGGTAGGTAGGTAGGTAGGTAGGTAGGTAGATAGATAGATAGATAGATAGATAGATAGATAGATAGATAGATAGATAGATAGATAGATAGATAGATAGATAGTCAGTTGGATAACACCACATCAACAATTTAAACTGTCCTCCACAGACACCTTTAGAGAAATGCTACATATAAAAGACATTTTTTTGACTTTACTATGAGAAAAAAAAAAAAAAGAAGATTGCTTTGACTTATCTTCCTCCCCTCGTTTTTGATTTTATGCTGTATTAAGATTTCTCAAATGATGGACTACAATGGGTACCAAAAATATCACTTCCAATATATTTCTATAATTAATATTTTTCATATTCAGCATTACACAAGTCAAAGTAAGTAGTACAATTCATATTAGGTATTTTTTCTTTTGCAGAATTAAAATCTTGTCAGTATTGTGCCAGATCAGTGCTAATACACTGGCTATATTGGTGCTATCACGTCAGTACCAATAAAACAGAAAGGAAGAGCATTCGGGAGAGAGAGATGATAAAAAGGCATCGTTTCTGCATTAGATGAAGGGTGGATGCTGACTGCTGCAGAGAGCTTTTCTCTGGCAGAGCAAGAAGAAGTAGGCTGCTGTGACTGCTGTCCCGTGCACGGGACCATGAGGCCTCAGTAATGAGGAGCAATGAGCTCCATGTTGGTGCTGGTGCAGGACTTTCAGGAACTGGGAAAGGATGCAGCTTCTACAGGGAACATTAGACTTCTTCACCATGATGGGCAAGAAAAGGGTTTCTCTTCTTCTTTGTCTCTTTTTTTTTTTCTTTTTTAACACAATGCAATTGGAGCAGCGCGTTTAAAATCTTTATAAAAACAGTGAGCTCTGCATCGTCTGAAAGATATGTTCTCCTGTCTTTCTCATGCTCAGCCTTCTATTTCCCACTGCTGTGTCCCAGGTCAGGCAGCGCCACCAAACACACGTGTCCTGTGGTCTTCTGCTTACTCTTGATGCTTCGCTGGTCACAGCATTAAACAAACAGAACAGGAGGCCAGCAGCCATCTGTGAGTGTTCTCAGGGTGCAGAAATTAAGTGACTACCATAATGAGATGCAGGTGGTTGGCCCTGATATCACTATCCCAGCTGTTATTTATGTTTTGGGTTTTGTTTGGATTATTATTACTATTATTATTATTATCATCATCATCATTATCATCATCATCATTATCATCATCATCATTATCATCGTCATCGTCATCATCATCATCATCACTCCTTCCTCTCTCTCTCTCTCTCTCACTCCTTCAGGCCTTCTGTCATCCAAACCCATGTTTCTTTATTTCTCATTAAAAGACATGGGGTGATCAAAGCCACTCTCTCTAATCTGTGCTGTTGGAGGGAAGAGGTTGCCTAAAGCTTTCTAGAGGCAAAGTTGCATTCCCAGCAACACCCAGGTGATGTGGTCTAGGGTGGGGGGAGAGGCAGGAGGAGTTGAAATATGCTTTCAAAAATACCCTAGCACTACCCTACTGTACCAGAAAGTTACTGCAACTGGCATCCACCTAGTAAGCACAATCTTACCTGCTGGACAAAGAATAACTGTGCTTTAAAGTCAATCTTCAGGTTTCACATCTCTGATTTCAGTGGAATTATCCTGGGAGTGTGGGGCAGGAAGGAACAGAGGGGGATGCTAACAGAGGCATTGAAAGGTCAGCAGATGCTAAGTATTCCTTGCAGATGGGAATCACAAAGTGCAGAGCTAACACAGCAGCGGGGTTCACGCAGAGAGTAAAGGTGAATTTTTTTTTCTTCCACTCAGCTCTAACCAACAGCTGAAGAAATATCTAAAATTCAGATCTTCCATGGCATTTTGGGTGGTTTTCCGTTTTTATTTTTTTTCCCCAGTGAAATATCTGAATGTCAATAAGACACAAGCATACAGAAAAAGTAGATGATATGGATCTGTATTACAGGAAATGCACTGGGAAGAAGCCCTTTGCAACAAAATGGAAGTCTGACATTTCAGGTGTTCTCATTATAGGAAGAAAATAAAGGTAGAAGAGAAAATTTCCCCCTGCACACAAATGCATAGGTGAGTGAACAGCTTCAGTTGCTCCTTCAAGCCTGGAGCTTCCAAGAATGATAGAAAAGGATGAGGAAAATTATTGAGAAGAAAATAAGAGAAGGGAGGTTAGGCAATGCCTTGCTAGTCAGGGGCCCAGCAAGGTTTCTGAAGTACTTCAGGCAGGGTGAAGAGTGGACAAAAGTAGCAACCAAAACTGACTTAATGCTCATTAATTAAGCACTATCTAATTATTTGCACTGCATCTTCAGCAGTTCACTTTGCTTCTAGTGTCTCCTTTTGAAACACCAGAACATTTAAAATAAAGATATCTATTGATGACTTTCCACATTTATGTCCCCTCCCCCTAAAAGCTTTATCTGTTATTTAGGGACAACATGAACTTCCACAGGCCCATTCAGTGGTTTCACTGGAGCCGATATGGACCAGGGCTTTTAAATTTTTCCTAGTCTGGGCTTTTATCTGCCTTCCTGTCTCCCACAGACCCTATCTTTGATAGGAGACCAAGATGCCTTGCTCTGTGGACTCCCTCGCCTTACTTTTACCATGAGAGAAACTCAAAATCTCATTTTGTTTTCTTGTTTAGATGCAATTCTAGGGTAGTCACACGCCCAGGCTTCCTTTTGCCCATGTCCAGTCAAAGCACCTAAGCTAATGAATAACCTCCCTCCTACCTCCTGAAATCCCCAGTAACACCTCCCCATCAGGTGAGGAGGTCACTGCTGTGTAATGGCACCCTCCTCCCCAGGATATCATTCTAGGCCCCTTCTCCATCAGCCTGGAATGCTACTGGAGGTTCCTTTTATTTTTTTCTTGTAATTTCTTTCAATTTCAAGAAAGATAAAGCAGAGGAGGCAAGTGTAAAGAACATTACTGAACACCATAGGAACGTGTGAGAGGGATCAATGAAATGAGGATCAAAGGAACAAAGGGGAAAGAAAACATAAAAGACGGTGAATCCCAGAAAAGGTGTTAAGGGGGGGAAGAAAGATAGTGCAAAAGAAAAGTCATATAAAGAACAGCACATCAGAAGAAATGAACTCAAAAAAGGTCATAGATTTCAGGTTGTACGTTCCTCTCAGCAAAAAGGTAAGAAAGTAAGTTACATTAAATATGCTATTGCCATACATCTTTTAAACAGTAAAGGAGGAAAGGAATAAAGAGGTGGATAGAAAAGTTATATGAAATACCTCATTTATGTGAAACACATGCAGAAGAAGCAGCCACAAGGTTAAGAGAAAGGGTGGTAAATGTATCTCTTTTGAAAGCTCACATGTGTGATGAATCTAATGGGATATTTCAGAATCTAGTCAAATCAATAAAAAAAAGAACCAATGAAGGTGAATGCAGCAGAATGTGTTTTGAGAGCAAAGAAAAATTGTAATAAAAATTGTGCAAATGCCACTAACAAGGTAACATTTACAATTGTGTCTTGATATTGTTTGATATTTACTGTCCATGTCCACAATTGTAAATAAGGACTATCTTCTAGCATTTGAGCAGGTTCTCAGAGTTTACTGTCACAGCAATTTCTCTTAACAATTTACATATATAGATCCCTTAGAGCAAATAGTGACGATGGTACTCACGCTCATTCGTACATGTGTTAAAGAATCAGGCCAGCAGATTCCTCACTCTCACGCACACACAAAGACACCCGCAGATAAAAGGACTACATGTATTTCACAGGTTAGAAACAGAAAAAGAAAAATGACCTTTTGAAAAGAGAAAGATTATCTGAAAAATGAGGACAGTATTCAATGGACAACTTAAGATGCCTCACTGACCTAAGAAGAGTCAGCTACTCACAAAAGGGAACAGCCATCTCTGTTTTACTGCAAAGGATCTGGGCATCACTGTGACACATTAACTTGCACAATGTAGTCATTGTGTGTACAGACAGAATTATAACTGTAATCGTCTGTCCTCCTCCTGTAATCCTGAGTGGGAACCCTGCAGCCTCCTCTGGCCACTGTCCTCCAGGGAAGCTACAACACCTCCCAGTTTGTTGGAGAGCAATGAAGTCACTGAGCACTTCATAAAACATCAGTAAGAAAACCATGGAGCCTGTAACTTTGCAATGATCAGTTATGACTTTGAGCAAAAATGTAGGGAACATTTTATTATGGTGTTTATAGCAGCATGGACAAAAATAAACAGATAAATTGAAACAAAGAAGATTTAGTTTAAATAGTAGGGGGAAAATGTTGTAGTGGCAGAGATAATGACTGTCTGGAGAAATTCTGCAGCCCTCAAGTCAATGTCTGTAGAAACAAACCCATTTATTTGTACACATGTCACTTAAGGAGTCTACAATCTGGAACAGCACTAGGAGGAGGAACCCAGCCTCACAGAGATAATTCTTTCTTCCACCTCTTGGATCCTGGGACTTCAGCCTGTCTTCAGATCACAGGAGACGACAAAAGCATCAGTCTGATTAGCATAGTAAGATCAAAAGGCAGACTGGAATGATGAACAACCACAGAATATGTTCACATAAATTATTGCTAATTTCTTTTAAATATATTGGGATTAAAACCTTATTTCATATAGGTCTCTATAGCCATTAACTTTCTTTTAGCAAAATTCCTGTGTTTTATGCACCTTAGATAGTAAGTCCGGTGCTAGTTCTATATACAATATCTCTAGTTAAAAAGGACATTATAAATATGGTAATTTTAGAATATAAATTCAAGCAGCTGTTATTCACTTGGCGTAAAAATAAATAAATGGAAGAATCAGAAATAAATCGTGGTTATTCCCAGCTCCTCGCTACATTTAGTTGAAGAAAATGGCCTTCTCTCACTTTAGTTGTCTGCTTTGGCATTTATTTGGGGTGGGTATTTTTTAATAAATAAGTGTAATAAATGCAGTCCTATAGGTATCATTTTCTGAAACTGTATTTTACCCTCCTATTTGCTATTTCTTGGAGAACTATTTGTCATTTTTGTATCTCATGATTTCAAACAGCTTTTGGGGGTTCAATTTGAAAAAAAAAAAAAGCAGTTCTATTGCTTGGTATAAATTGCTTTCTAGTTGAAAAAATGTCACTGTTGGATTTTAAAGAGCCAGCCAGAGTTGACCTTGTCTGATTTTTTGAGTTTTGATTCCAACTATGCATGTCTATGGCCAACAGGCTGGCAATACACCAGCTGCATTCAGACACCCTTGTTCATAATTACTCAGTTCCCCAGTTCTTCTCCCTTGTTGGTTCTATTCTGATCACCACAATTAATGTCCATTTCTTACTCTGGTATTCACCTTCAGCTCATTAATTTTCAGCCACTACTACTGTTTCAGCTCAGTATTTTGCAATTTTTCTCATCACTTTTTAAATCCTTTTCCCTCTCTCTTCAGTTTTGTAGAGACTTTGTATTTTTTGAGATAAAAGAACTAGGATAAATACAAAATGGGCTCAGGAATACAAATGCTCCACATCTTTTTATTGGCCATTTAATGTTGCAAAGTGATTTGGGGGAAGAAAAAAAGGTATTTCTTAGGGTAAATTTGCGTGAAATACCTAATGCATGAATTTGAAAGGTTAGTTATTTGAAGGGAGTGATTCTTCAAAGGAGACACTGGTATCTAATTAGTTAACTCCGAAGGCAAAGCAGGCAACATACCAGCTGATGCAATTGGTGGCAGCAGGAGTTTGGAAATAAATATCTCTATTTGGCAGTGAGAGTGAAACAGAGCTCAAATTTCTGTGGATTGTCTGGACTGAAGTTCATGCCTCAGAGCTTGCATTTCTGTGGTAAAGATAAATTAAATCTCAAAAGTTTAATATCTGGGGTTCAATATGCATATTTATTAAAATGCATCTGGCCTCCCTTGACTGAATATTTTGAGTTGTCCTAGATGGAACTCTTGATAAAAATCAAAGTTTTGTGAGGCATTTTCAGTGTTTTCTGATTAAAGATTAGTACAATTGTGCTAACAAAACCTGAGACACTTTAAAGCAATGATTATCATCCTAGCTAGGAACCAGATACAGTGGCATGTGAAAACAAAGAGCAAAAAAAAAAAAAAAAAAAAAAAATTCCAAACCTCCAGAAACCCCACTGGACCAAAACCTGGGAAACAGCCATTCATGGTGATGTATGTTTTGTTTTTTCCTGGGTTCGTTCAGGCTACCTCTTTAGAGATGCTGCAGTCAGGGCTACAGCTGCAGCAGTTGCTAATAGAGGCAGTGGAGAAGCTCAGCTCTCTTCTGCCCCCAAATGCTCTGTGTAGGAGCTCTATCCCACGGAACACCAGCTCAGGTATGTATCTGAAGTTAACTGAGATGACTCTAGCATTATAGTATTCAAATTAATTGTCTGATTGTGTCTATGTCTGTCCCACTTTTTTGTGTGTTTGTATATATGTGTTTGGCTTTGGTAGTCCATTTGAAACAAGATTCCTGATTCTAGACATCAAACAAAAGGCAGCAGCATGACAGATGGTACTAGATTTGGCTGTGCTGTGTCTATCCTGTGCATTCCTAAAAAGGCTTGTTTGTCCTAAGGACCCTTTGATGCCCTGGAGTTGTCAGCATTTTGTCATTTGACTGAGCTCCCATCATCGCTTTTCTACTCTGAGATTTTGCCTACCATCCTTTCATCATCCCTCTCAGTAAAAAGTGCAGTTTCTTAGGCCAAGCAGATATTTCTGCTTCCAGCTCAGTATAGCTTCAGAAGCTCCATATCTGCTGTTTCATGGGCAATGGCTACATAGTTTCATAAATCTACCAGCAGGTCTCTGTGTGAGTAACCTCAGCAGCAGACATACAACACCACACCTGAATAAAGCCCTTGAATAAAAATTACAGCCTCCTGCCTTACTACTCAAGGTTTGCTCTACAAACAGTATATTTGGCACTTCCAAACTACAACCATTTCAGCTTAAATTGTTGCATTGTATTACAAGTGACAGCAAGGAGAAAGAAACACTGTCCTTCCTATTTAGCAAATACACACGTGTGTTCTCAGCCACCTTTGTTCGTGTCCATTCCTACAGAAATTCAGTTCAGTCCATCTGGTCTTGGATAGCGACTGAATCACTGGAGCAGGCTGTGCAGGCTGCTCTTGTAACAGAACAGGTCTAGCTTAAAGAGAAGTTTGCTTATGTGATGATGAGCAAGCTGGAAAGGTCTCACTACTGATAGCTTGATAAAAAGAAAATAAAAAGTAAATGATTATCAACAAAGTGTGTTTGATTAGGTGTCACCAAGAGAAAGAAAATGCCATTTCATGTCACTTTTTAGAAAGCACAAGGTGTGTAACTTTTGGGGATGATTTTGCTCTTGACTAATCTTCAGATTGAATATTAAAATCTCAAACTTCCCAAAGGAAAGAGATTCTGCATCTTTTAATGAAAGATAAAACAACAATATAAACATACACAAATTTACAGAGAAAGGATCAACTTTAATACATCTGGAGTAAAAGGTGTTCTTTTTTAAATATGGTATAAAAATAAATGCAAGAAACATTAACAGAGAATATACAGACAACAGACAAAGACACAGGCTTTCTTTCTCAGTGTGAATACATCAGTGAAATGAAACCTTCTGTGCTAATTTATTGTGCAATAAATGTGATGCCATATGTATATTTATTAATATATGCATTTTTTTACATTTCTTCCAGTTTTTTGATTGAAGTATTTTTTTAATAAACTGTGCCTAGCAGAAACTTTTTTTTCACTGTACTCAAGCTTGCAGAAAATAAAAAGACATAGATCCAGCTTGATATGAAGGAGGAAGTGAGCAGACAGTTTTCAAAATGGAGGCATCGAAAGGCTAGAGAGTCCCTCGGAGTCTGTAATGCCTTAGTATACACAAAAGAAAACAAGTCAGGTCCTTGCTCATGCAACATCTTGTTCTACTGTCCTCTGAGTCAGGCAATCAGTGAGCTACAAAGTATATGTAATGATTTGAGTCTGCTTCCATGCTACAAGGTGATCCTTTTAGTAGGACTGCACTAGACTGGTTAACCTCTTTGATGTGAGCGATTTCCCCTGAGGAAAAGATAAAAACAAAAAAACAAAAACAGAAAACAGAGGCATGATCACTGCAAACCTGTTCATCAGCAACCACTTAGTGTTGCCATATCACTGTCAAATAACTAGGGGCACCAACTGGAGTCTGTCAAATCTTAAACCACAGGAAGCCCTTTTGCTTAAGACACCTGCCCTGCCAGCCAGCCAGATTGTTTTGCAGGATAAGTTAGCAAATTTAAAGGCCATTTTTGAATGAGGTTGATTTCAGCTGAGGAGAAACTAATACTGAGATTTTGATTGTTGGTGATACTGAGAACTTGAAGACCACTACAGCTGAGTGCTTGTGCTACAAAGATGGATGCCCCAGCCGTGTAGCTCTGTCACAGAAGACAAAAAGCTGCTTTAAAGTTTAGGTATGAAAGTAAGAGGTAGATTGCATATAGGCAGGAAAGCAACTTTTCCATGAATATAGCCATCAGTGTGCTGAGACTGTATTTACTATTTATGAGAAACATTGGTCAGGTATATTACATGTGACTGCATAACACTGCTTTGGAGGTGTTTGGATTTCTGCATTGTTATTTTCCTCATCATTCTTCCTGTTGCAAGGATGCAATTTCAGGTTTTTTTTTTAGCAAGTCCTTTTAGTAAGGTATAACAATTGTCCCACAAGATTTAGGTGTACAGTGTCAAGAGGATAGTGTAGGTTATGTTGTCATGGTATATTTCAGACAGTTTTGAGCTTTATTAGAGCCAGACAAAAGCCATGAAACCACATAACAGAAATTAGCTCTCCTAAGTCCACATGAAAAGAATTAGCTCTCCTAGGGCAATCCTACTGTGGCTCTGATCCAACAGAGGCAGAGCTGGCACAGCACGCTTACCTCACTCCTCAAAATTCCACAGGCATAACCTGATAAGGTAACTTAAACGGATCATAAAACATTGAATAGCAAGTGGCTCTGTCTAACTCTCCAATTAGGTATTTCATACTTACATTTATTGTATTGTTCATTTTATGTGCACAGCTTAGAAAAATCAAACTGATTTCAAGGAGGTTGCAATAATAGGTAATGTAAATATGGAGAGATACTACATCTTCTGCAGTAAATGCTAAATTAATTTATTCTGCCATATCAATGAGTTGTTAAGTCAGCTACTGTATTATAACCCAGTGGAATTACACAATTTAACATCTGTTGTCATTATCAATTAAATTTATGCTCAGAGGGATCTGCAGGTTGGTTTTGAGCGCTTGTTCTATTGCAATATATCAGAGTAAGACTTCAAAAAAAAAAAAGAAAAATAACTATTTTATTTTTTGTGCTCTGAAATACATGTTTAATAAATTAGGATAAATATTTCCCCTACAATATAATTTCAAAGGAAACTCACGATCTGCAGTGTTGAGTTAGACTGCTCATCCATCAGGTTCCACATATCACCTGACAGTATTAAAACTTGCTTCTTAGAAAAGTGGTAAGTGTCTTTCCTGGCATGCTATCTTCCCTGTGTCTAGTTTTAACTCTGTCACTTTCTACGTACATTAAGTTCACAGCTTCTTGACACTTGTTAAGCATTACATTATGTTTTTCTCTAAAGTAACAGGTAAACTGTTATGCTAAGATATATTTGCCTTTTAAATACTCAAGAAAGTCTCAACAGCAGTGTGGCACTGGAATAAAATTTAAAACAGCATGTCCAGAACTCAGTGTTTTCTTAGGCAATTTATGCATGTCAGCCTTGGACATAATCTTGGAGAATACTAAGCATGTGTTTATCCTTGCCTTTAATGAAGTTTTTTTGCTTAATTTTACAGGTCTACAGGCTTGGCTACCTTCTGTAAACATGAATGAGTTCCCTTTAGTGGTGAACTGCATAGACCAATTAATTAAAACAATTAAACCAGGAACTCTGTACTAGTTATTAAAACAATTTGTTCAATACAGCACTGGAAAGCTGTGCAAACTCTTGCAGTATAAAATCTGTGAAATAATTTTTATTCTTATCTGCAACAATTGATTATTTAGGAGTTGTAAATTCTCTGGATTTTTAGATGAATCACAACCAATTTTTAGCATCTCAGGAACAAACTGTGATATAAACTAGGAAGTTTTGACCTAAAAGCAAGCCAAACACAAGTGGTTAGTTAGGCAATCTCACCTATATAACTTTGTTTTACATATTATTTGAATTATCCCTACAGTCACAGTGGGCTATGTATTTCTTTATTATATATTTCTGTGACGAGGTTTTTTTTTCTGTATTCTGTGTCACTTATTCCCTGGATATTGCTGGCCATTTGATACTTATTTTTGTAAGCTCAACAGTGATCAGGATTTCTCTGGATGATCCTCTCCTCCTCTCCTCCCAGCCTCAGAGAGTATTACACTTCTTAAAGACACAAAGTCTCCATTTGAACAACAATAAGGTATGTTCTTTTCCACCTATTAGTATGCTATAGTTCGAAAAATGACATCTTAGAGGTTACAGTCTCCTTAGGAGATCTTCTTCCATGTTTATTCTGAATCATAATTAGTTCACTAACTTGGAAAATCAGCTTTTAATAAATAGAATCCATAGCAGCACCTAATACAGAATTATCCCATCTTCTTATTCAGATATGAAGAGATTTGTTATTTTCCAGTTTACAGATTATTCATTTCAAACTCTGTCCCAGAGTATACTTCTACTTTAGCTCTGTACAGTAGGGTTTCATAATTATAATCTCTAGTAGATTTCCACATTTACTCTATTTACAGACTGATGTAAGGAACGTCCCTTATGGGTCATAATTTAAGAGCTAAGCCTGGCTATTTCTTTCAGATACAATGTTAGCATTTCCATAAGATAAATGTTGGTTTGTGAAACTGTATCTTAGAGGACAGTTTTCAGATGTGTAGCAGATGAGTTAGTTATCACACATAGGAAAATGTTTCCTGTGCTAATGAGATTATAGAACAATTATAAAAGAAAGGTGGAAGAAGCCATAGATGTTTATCTGAAGAACGAAAAAGAGAACCCTTATTATTTTGAATATATTCTTGTTATCAAGCTTTAGAAGTCTATCCCCAAATTCCTAGCAGGATTAGGATTTTTGGCTGCCTTGGTACACTCTAGACTTTTGAATTGAAACTGTTTAACAATTTCACTAATAATACACAAGCCAAAATGAAACCCCCCACACATACCCTGACCAAGGAGTTAAAGTATGAGAAGGCAGCACAGGAACTGGAGTGAACAAGTACATCTAAGAATGCAAAATGAATTGGCGTCAGTGTTTAGTCCTACCTTAGTATATTAACTGTTTAACATAGAATTGTCTTTCCAGCTTTACTTTCAGAGAATTTAAGGGGAAGATTATAAAACCATGTGCAGATGTATGAGTTGCTAAATGCAAATTTTCTGATGACCTATTTACACAGCATGACAATGACATCTTAAATAATCCAGCAAACAAGTCAGCAACAACCTCAGTACATACATGGCTTATAAGAAATAAATATGAAATTTATACAGGGGCTGCAGCTGAAATGTATGGTAAAGGAAGAATAAGTCTTTTCCTTTTAGAAGATGAATTCTCTTTGTTTCTGCTAAGCAATGTCAGTGGCTTTCTTTTTAACATATTTCTTTATTTTCAGAGCAGATAGAAAAGAGAACTCTGTGCATCTGACCAGGTAATGGAGAAACAGTGTGAACTCCACTGTGTGAAAAATGGGATGTAGAGCAAGAATCATCTCTCCTTGCTGTCACTGTTCACTATCTGCTGATATGCAGCACACCTGCATTGGCAGGGAAAGCTCCCAAGTGATGTCATATTGTGCCACATAGAGCTGGTATATAAACAGCCCCTGACAGAGGCACATATAGAGAGGCACAGGAGCAGAAACAGCATGTCTCTTTCCAAGATTAGACAGTCCTTGCTCCTCTAGCACAGGGGAATTGCTTTAGCACTACTCAGGGGGTCAGGACTCTGCTTCAGTTCAAAAAAACCAGCGTAGGACACTGCTTTCAGCCACCCATGCAGGTCTATTTCCCATTCAAATATTTAAGTAAAGGGAGGAGGTTAGCATTTACTGAATTTGGGGCATGAGTTGTCAGCACATCTGCAGTATTAAGTGGTTGTACGTGCAGGAAAATCCTTCTGCCTGCTGCGGGGATTTGCAGTTCTCTGTTCACTACTCATTAGGGCTGTGCTGTTTCCCGGAGCGGTCCATACACCAGAGGCAGCAGCTGAGCAACTGCATTCCTTTTCTGGCTTGTTTCAAATTGAGTGACACTCTCGATTTCTTTCCTTTTCCCACTAATCTTTACATTTACTACTCTATTTGTTAAACTACAATCTTTTGCCAGATGGGGTAGTAGGAACTTAAATAACCATCTGAAGTTTGTGGTAACAGCTATGATTTTCCAAGGCACCAATGTACTAGACAAATATTTCTAGTGTGTGTTTGTCCTAAGTCTGACTGCTTTCAGGTTTCTGTACCTTTCTGCAGTTCTCATTCCTGCAAATAGCTTAAGATGCAGGGAGATGTTTGCCAGCTAGGAAATGACAGTGACTGGTACACACTGGCTCTTCACCTAGCTGTGCAAGTGTGCTACCCCTCAGCTGTGTTTTCCCATCACAGATCATAACAGCTTAGCTCCAGTCACTGCAGAACAGGACAAGGAGGAGAGTCCTAATTGGTGTGTCCTACAGGTGCTCCTTTTATCTCATTAGCCTGGGCATCATTCTTTATAAAACCTAAAACTATATTTTTGGACAAATTACTAGTCCAAATAAAAAAACCTGAATTACTTACTTTATCAGTTCTTTTTAGTTAAACATCAATAAGCCATCTCTTTCCTGAAAAGAGCTCTCATTTCTGCAATTACTTATTATTTATATTACTATTTTGTATTCTGACTAGCTATATAAATATAGTTTTTAACTTTTAGGAATAACATGTAAATAAATTTCAAAAGTATAATCAGGATTTCTTCCATGACTGTGCATTGAACATGATATACCACAGCTGATGCTTCATTTGAGCTCATTCATAATGCTATGCTTAAAAAAATATAGTCCTTATTGGGATTTTAGGCCGTGATGTACCTCTGATGTGGTACAGTAGAGAGTACAAAACAAGTTTTACCTATTGATGTAGAAAAAATTCTTGATGAAAGAATAAATTGATATATTATCAATAAAAGGACAGATTTTAACATGACAGATTTTACACTGGTTTAAGCATCCAGAAGGTCTATCCCCTCACTTATAAGAAATGAAGAAGCTATTTTTAAGAGTTTTAATTTCCATCTCTAGACCATAATTTACTCTTGTCATGTTAAGTGACATTTGACTGAGCCATTGTGAAAATGTGCTGCGTTCAATGGGCCTTCCATTTCTCATTTCATGCACAAGATGCTTTAATGTTACTGGTTTAGAGGGGGGAAATGTCAAAGGACACTGGTAAGCAAATTATTCCAACTAAGTGGGAGAAAGCTGCAAGTGAGTAATGCAATATATAATGGTTTTAAACACAGTTATTAAAAGGCATCTAGTTTACGAGGTATTGAGTGAAGGCAATTATCATCGATGGCTCTCTGGTTTAGTATGTAAACTGAGTTTGGTTTGGTTTGGCTTGACTTGGTTTGGTTTGTTCTGGCTGTATTTCCTTGAAATATCACAAATTTGCAACTAGATCTTTTTTTTTTTTTTTGCCTACTCCACTATGACAAACATCCTTTTGTTTCAGGCTTCCAGATTGGTGAATACTGCTAAGCACCAGGCCAGCGTTCACAACGGTGTTTAGCTCAGACTACCAGCCTGCTACTGTCACAAATCCCAAATGTATATTATCAGTGCATATTCACCTGCTTGCTCCTCTGCAAGGTAGATGTTAATATTTGAGGTAATTCCCTTCTTTAATTACTATTATTTTAATATGTTCCCCACACCCTTGGTAAATTCTTCAAAGGAATTAAAATTTTTAAATGCCTCAAAAAATGGATCATTTCCCCCTTTCTACTACTGTGGCAAGCAATGAGGCAATGAGATTTCCTGCTCCCTGACTTATGGCTTTAGCTTCCCTGCTCACTTCCTCAGGAAACCGCAGGTGACTGAACCTTAATTATTAACAAATTGAAACATGAGGAGTTGAGCTGGCAAGGTAGGGAAGCACACTAATGTCACCACTCCCCATGCCTCTGAGCCAGGGCTGTGGCACTTGTTGCTAGTGTTATTTCAAGGCAATGCAATCAGTGGCATCTGAAGTGTACGTGTGCTGTATTTTAACATA
Organism: Coccyzus lansbergi; assembly: GCA_033558105.1. Classification (NCBI taxonomy): domain Eukaryota; kingdom Metazoa; phylum Chordata; class Aves; order Cuculiformes; family Coccyzidae; genus Coccyzus; species Coccyzus lansbergi. The sequence continues at coordinate 875,491 of JAUMJK010000211.1, read as the reverse complement.
GTACCTGGGACTGTGAATAAGTGGGGCGAGCCAAGAATAATTGTGCTTACTTCTCAGAGACAAACTGTAAAATGATTGTTAATAAATATTACACAGAGCAAATGCCAATTTGCTATCACTTTATCTATATTGTAGAATGCAGACCTGTTTCTAACAGTATTCATATTGTCTATTGCAGAAATTTTGCACTATAAAATCTACAGATAAAACTAAATAGCTGATGTTTTTAAGATGAGCATTTAGGACACTCATATAGTGCATCAACTTACTGAAAGTTTTCTGGAAAGAGAACCCTCTTATGACAAAGAAATTCAGAGCTGAGTCTAGGTTTGGGGAGGGGGGGGGAGGTTGTGTGTATATAGCTCCACTTTTATTTTTTCCTCATCAGACTAGAATAACAACTCCTTCATTATATTAGGTCATTTTCACTTAGTTTAAGGACTAGTACAGAGGAATTGCCCTTACAAAGTTTCCAGTTTTTCTCATTTAACAAGTGTTTTCTGTAGCAAGTACAATACACTTTAAGTTACCACTGATCTGGAGCCTCTCATAGTCTCTGTCTTAACACATCAAGTCCCTCACTTCAGAATTGAACAAATGAATCAGTTCACTGTAGGATATTCTGAGAAATGTTTCCCTTATCCCTGCTAGTTGGAAACACTGTACTGAGGTAGAGAAATACATATTACAAACTCATCATAAATAAGAACAAGAATGGAAGAACAAGGATGCCTGATGGCAAGGGTCCTGGGACAGTGGGAGATGTCTTGGAGAAAAGGTTTCACTTGAGCGCTCTGGATTAATTTGCAAGCCTTAGAGCTGCCAATCTAATAAAGAATATAGATAAACAGTGACATATTTTATTTTCATACCTGACCCGACTTGACAGACTCCACCCGGATTCACAGCTACTAGTTTGAGGAAAAGCAAAACCACAGGTTTTATTTTATAGCTTGCTTCATGAAAAAAAAAATTGCCCTCTTTTGCTGAAGAAATACTAATGCTTCACATCCAGAAATCCTCGTTCCAGTTTCTAGCTCACAGATGGATTATTGGGCCTGCCTTGCATCTCTGGCATTCTGCTATTCTGGTACTTCTGCCCTGAGATTAGCAGGATGAAAATCATGCACGCCTGTAGGGCATAATGCTCCAGTGTTTGTGCACAGAACTGGTTTATCAGCTGCTCTGAGAGGGATTATCAGAGAGTTATCTTAGAGCCTCCCAGACTGTCTTCACGTTTACCCTTTTTGTGTTATACTCTTCTTCCATCTGTCCGCAGCCTGCTATTTCTCTCCTTATAGCCCATCATTTACATACTTTTTACCATAACCAACTCCTGATCTGTGGGCTATTTAAACTCTCATGAATAAACATAGTTATTGCAGTTTGCCAGGCACTGTGACTGGGAAGAAGCCTGACTCTCAGTGGTCCCAGATGTACTGTTCTCTATGCTCTCTTTTGTTAACATAGGCTCTTTTATTAATATGGAGCTGCCTATGGAATTATCATTTAATTGTCATGTGTAATGTTAAGATGTACAATATCGTTTTATAGGTCAACCTGCTTAGACAACACACAAATCACACTGCAACATGCTATGGCAACACCACCATGCAAAATATAGGGGTTTTTGTTTCAAACATTGGGTAAGTTTCCTCTGTGGCTGTTTATTTACTTTTTAGTGTCCTTTACTGACTTTGTCCCATTGAATCCAAATTTCTTCCTGATTACACTGGATTCAAAGCATATTACAGGAAGCCTTTACCTATAAGAAAGTGGTTAAAGAAATACAGTTTTGTTTTACTATGGGAGACATTCCCACAACCTTAGAAAACTTTGTTGTTTCACTGCATTTGTTTCTTTTGTTGATTACCAAAAAGTATATATATATTTTAAATACTTAAGGAATACTCTTGATCTTCATTATACAGGAGGCAGTATCTGAGAACTGCTTCTCCTTCCCTAGAAACTAAAAAACAAAAACCATGATCTTTGCTGAAAGCTCTCATATTTTTCATTTCAACACACACAGCTCCACCAACCAGGTCACAGAAAAAGCCACGGACGCACACACACACACACAGCAGTGCCACCTGCACAATTCAACAGACAATGCAGACAAACTTGATTATAATCCAAGATCTTTCTACCTCTTTTCATAACAGGTTAGTGCTCGCCCTCAGTGTTGGTGTACAGTTTTTATGGCATGGGAAAATAGGGATGTTTCTGCCCTACAAAAATAAATGCGTTGAATGCTTTAGTTTGAGCTTTAACAATGTTTTAAAAGAGAATCCAAATAAACTGGAAAAGTAAAAAGCGTCCCACATATCAGGAAATCAATAGATCTGTTTGCTGTAGGCAAGAGAATGCCCACAGCAAATTTAACAGCCTTTATTTTTTTTCACTTTTGTGAAATAACTTTTGAAAATTATGTCCTTAAAAAAAATCAGTTCTTGTAGTCCATTATCAAAATGAAACCCAAATCAAACCCTTGTCCATCATCAGCATCAATTGTTTGGTCCTGAAGAAGCTGTGGTAGATATTAATGAAGATGGGGAAATCATTATTATTGTTTATTTTTCCCTGTGCCCAGTTAAAAAAAATGGGGTAAACTCTTTTTTAATAAAGTAAAAAGGAGATGGGGGAAAATCCAATGTATTCAAACTGCATCAGACTTAACATTTTGGGAGGCACTAGAAAAAGAAACAACATCAAGCAGGTTTTCATATATTCTTTACAATAATTTAAAAAAAAAGTTAATAATTTAGTGCTTCCTAATACAAAAAGTGTGGCTCCCAAAGGTCCATTCCTCCATGTGTGACTATTAAGGCCAGTGGGAAAGGGACTAAGGAGGAAGGGTTGTAAAGAAAGTACATTATGAAGCTGTAATTCCTAGGAAAATTCACAGTCTTTTGATAAATACATTTTTAGCTTTCAGGTTAGAGAAGCAAAAAGGGAAAGTAGGGATCAGTGAGGGGGAGGGGAGAAGGATGTTCCAGCAGGTTTACTAGTCTTCCAAGGCAACAAACTTACCACATTGCGTGTGAATTTCTCAAAAGATGTTCGACGATCCAGTGTGTTTTCCAACTTAAATTTAGAATAAAAACAAAGAAACAAAAAAAGGAAGGGAAAAAGAAAAGCAAGAAAAAAATGGAGCAGAAAAGAAGGACTGATGAAACAATGGACTGCAAAACAAAGTTTGTGTAAATCAGGAAGCAAACACAAGTGTGAAGCTGTAATGGGACTCTGCAAAACAGGGGATGGGCAAAGCAGGTATAGTATTTCACAAAAAAAAAATCATGGGGAACAAACTGGTTTGATTTAAAAGAAAAACTGAAAATAAAAAGAAATAATGAAGTGCACATCTTGTGTTAATGAACTGACATTGACAAACTTAAGGACTTCACACGGACAGTTGTAGCTTTCTGGTATTTTCAACATCTCTCTCTATATTGGATCTTCAGAAATCAATGTTTGAACAGAAAACAAAATCACACAGTACTTTCAAATAATTTTAGGTTTTCATTATAAACAATAGAATGCTACGGTGTTTATAACTACCTCATTTGAGTAACGATCGAGGCCCTGATTTTCAAATGCACAGGGCTCCCAGCTGATTCTAGGAAACCTCTGTTTAGAGCCAACTAATAAAATTATTTATTATCATAGAAATCTGCATTGCACTCTGTGGAGTGTCTATTCAGAACTTATTCCATAATCTGGACTTTTCTAAGCAAATATTACATACCAAGCCTCTGTTTGCTGAAGTGTGACATGATCAGTCTTTCAAGTCAGACTCCTAACCTACTCAAAATTATTCATGTAATATAAGGGAAAGAAACAGAATTAGGAAGCCCCTGTATTTATAGTCAAAATTAGAAGTTTTTTCATATGAATAAGATTGTTTCTAAACACATTCTGTAGCTTTTACAGGTGAAATAAAGAGAACAACAATTATTACATAAGCAAACTTGCAAACATGAAAGACTATTCTGGGATTTTATTTTATTTTTTTAATGTATTTGTAAAGCACTTTGCAGTTTAAGGTGCTTCATAACAGAGAAAACAGTACAATATGGGATGTAAAAATAAAAATAAGTTTTGCTAGATTAACTTATTGAAACATGCCCACATGCAGGATATATACACATATATGTATATTGAACTCCTGTGTGTATGTGACCCTCCAAACACGTCAAGCTGGTCACCTACCAGATATCCAGTTGCACTGGCACAGGGGAGAGAAGACTGAGTATTGTTGCAAACATAACCACTGCTTTGCACAGTGGCAAGACAAAGGCAAGATGGACCAATACCTTTTTCTTGGCCTGTAGCAGCTCCTGGTAGGCACTGGATCGTATAAAACGAGGATAAGAATCACTTTTCATCAGTTTGTAAATGTGCTCCTGAAAGGGAAAGAAGAAGCTGTTACTGCCATAACAGAAAAATATGTAAAATAGTTATCAGTTGTATGTGTTTGTGGTGGAACTCATACCAGCTAATGCTATTTTGAATTGGAAGTCTTATACGATGACAGGTTGCAGTTCTGAAGCTAAGACTGAGTTGCTCTCTGTCCTAAAGCAGAAATTCCACTTATTTGTTACGTATAAATAACACAACACACCTTTCTTTAATTTATAGTCTCTATTTCCACTATGGAATTATTTTTCTAAGAATTTATGACTACCTTAAGGCTAAATTTCAAATCTCTCTTACACTAGTCAGTTTAGATGACTAAATCAAGATTTGTGGGGACTTCCACATCAGATTTTTTAAATTAGTTTGTGGTTGTGCTTTACTGACTTCATAGGTTGGAGAAAGGTACTATTTCTAATTCAGCACCACAAATAAGTGCTTAAGTTAGGGAGGATATTCCCTGGCTACTCTTGGAACATCCTTTGACAGATGTTTAGTCTGTAATCCAGCTGACGATATAAAAAGGAAAATACATATGCAAGTTGGAAAGCAGTTCCAGGCTAATCTAATTTCTTCTGGCACATATACTAATTTGAAAATCCTTATCCAGACAACAAATGACAGAAGCAGGTTATAGAGCTCTTCTGTTTGAAGTATTCTCACTTCTGTAAAATATGAAAACCTAGAAATCTATCCTGCAGGACTTCTGAATTCTTGTTCTAGTTATAATGTTAGGAAAGAGATTGTAGAAAAAACCCAACAAGATGGAAGAGGAAATACTCTCACAAAGAATACTTTTAAAAATCCCACTGAATTGCGTTAGCTATTTTTTCTTTAATTCTTACTTAAACAATACCATTTTTCTGCAGAAAACTTGTAGCACAGCAATCAGGAAACAAAATACTGTTTCTCAGCTTGGTACTGCATAAAACTAGTGAATAGGAAAAAACCCATCACACTAACTTGCTTGAAAATTATGGCAAGGTAAATTTTATACTGATTTTTAATATACGTTGCATAGAAAACTACAGAAATTATTTTAAGTGCCTTTCATTGTATTTCTTGCACAAAGCAGGGAAGTACTGGAGTATAGTCAGACCATAGGCTGGTTCATTTGGGTAGTTTTTATTCCAATCAGTTTTTATGAAAGCATTCAATGCAGCCAACAGAGGGCAGAAAGGACCCTGTTTCAGTTGTTTGTATCACTTGTGGTGGGCATTGAAATATTATTTCTGTGCAAACACCAGGCCTATAAAAGCACAAATCATTTAAGCTGTATTAGTAATGTTAATGTCCACATGAGTCGAGAATTGAGGATGGATGTTATTTAACACAATTGGTTTATTTTTAATTACATATCACTCTCCCCTGACATGCAGTTCTGTGGTGCTCTTTCAAGGCTAGAAAAATCCCTCAAAACTTTTTTTAACACAATCAAATGAACTGCCACCTGCCAGAATTAATTGTAAGTGGTCCTTTTTCCCAATTGGGAAGCCAAAAAGAGCCTGTTGCAGAGGCAGAGCTGACAAAACCCTGCCAGTTCAGATGGGGTAAAATTCCTAAAGCTTCAAGTCAAAACACAACAGGTACAGTTTGCCCCCCTTTTCCAGAGAAACAGAGGATTTCAGGCTCAAGCTGAACTCTGAACTAGACCAAGTAAACAGAGGAGGAAAAGTCTTGCTTGCATAAAGACTGAATACTCCATGTCCTTCATAAAGGAAAGTGGGTGGACATGCGGGGAAGGATAGGAGAGAGATCTGGAAATAAAATTATTTGGAAATTTTACACCTATTTAAAAAAAAGTATACTTGCATGGAATATAATTGTCACTTTCCTGACTGAACTATGAAGACATATTTTTTTAAACTTCTAATCTCACTAGATTGTTTATTTGTGTAACTTATGTCTTTGCTATATACTGCATCCCTAGGCCTTCATGGGGTTAGCAGATGCAAGCAAAGACTGTGTATTTAACTTAATGCAGAATACTTCAAAAGAGCAGGTATGGCATCAAGTCTAAGGAATACTTTATTGCTGCATCATAGATCACTATTCTCATAATAGCAAAATGAAAATGTGGTGGAATCATTCCCCCTTTTATTTAGGACAGAGGCACTGTCACAAACAGTTAAAAGTCCCTATTCAATTCCCTCTTCTCCTTTGTGGGACTAGCAGCAACATTTCCTGTCTTCTAAGATAATGACCTAATAAGTTGTAGGAAATTCTGCAGGGATATCATCTCAATCTCTCCTTTTGACACCATTTCACTTTTCATTAATAATTAAATTTTCATCACTGGGCTGCTTATGAAAAAGCAAGGATGGTACCAGTTCTACTACTTTTTACTGAGAATCTGATTCTTTTCAATTTCTTTTCTCAGAAGTCTGCAAAGATTAAGTGTCACATTTAACATAGAAAAAAAATTTTTTTTTCTTCTGAGGAAAAATGGGGGTTTTATTTTACCATTTTGTTTTTTTTAACTTGTAAGTCCAATCTCAAAGCTGTAAGTACTTTCACAAATCTGCCTTTGGTCAAAAGTATCTTTTGATGATGGTATTCAAATTACAACCAAATCAGCTCCCCAAAAGCCGAATGAGACATTTACAAACTATTCTGTATGACTCTAATATTGATTATTGAAGAGCAGGTCATTAGGATCTTTGCCCAGTGCCCTCTAGACAGTAGTTTAATATAGTATAGAATATAAAACATCCCTGAAATATGATGCTTCTGGACAAGTTGTTTCAAAATGCTATTCCTTACATGTGGTATATTGTTTTCATGATGGGATCCTAAGACTCCTATACATGATAACACTTTTTGGCATGCATTGAGAGCACAGATACTGAACCTGTATCAAGGAAGTCTTGCAGAGATAGATCTTGAGAACTAGAAATCAATGTGTGTATACAGGAAACTTTTATCTTAATGTAAGTGAATAAGAAAATCAAGAGATATCATTTTCACTGCACTATATGCTTTGCTTTATTTGAGGCCCACTTGAAGACCCTATACCAGATGCAGAAGTTTGATGAAGAGCTTTGCTTTAGTTACTCAGCTGCCTTATGAAAGAATGTTACCCATTAGCATCACCAAAATTCCCAAATATATGTTATTTCCTGTATATAGATTTCAGTAGACAATATTCTGTTTCAAATGCCCCTAAACAGGAATGAAAACAGACCTGAGCATCTTCAAATGTGTATCTTCCAGGGTCCTTCACATTCTGTGTGGTTTTGTCATAACTTTTTGAATCTAGATTGATAGCGCTGGGTGCACCTGGAGCAAGAAATTCTTGCCAGATTTCTTGGACACGAGCAGGAACTTCACGAATAGGCCTCTTCTTCAGGTCTTCTACTGCTAACCAGAACCTGTGGTACAACAGAGCATCTTGACTTGCAGTTCGGTATAATCATCAATGAAGTGCTCACATTCTTCTATGCTCTTAAAAAAATAATTGAGTTACTGAAATTTTCCTTATAAAAAATCTCATGCTAAAATAAGAAAAATCTGTGATTTTATGTGGGATCAGAATTCTGCTACACTGTTTCAGGCAACAAATTCACTCTAAGAAGGAGTCATTACAGGTCTTTTCATGAGACAGGTGGGAAATCCTCCATTACTTACGCGCGGGTAGCTTGTTTATGGGAGGGTTTCCATTTAACTAGAATTAAACAGAGATTTCATTTCACCTGAACCATAAGAGCATATTGTGCTTATAAATCTATTTTTTTTCACATCCCTTCAAAAGTTAATAAGTACTTTTGTTCTTGCTATCTACATGAATCTGAGTCCTGCTAAAATATAAACTGTGTAACTGTGATTTTGTTGCTATCACTCCTCAAATCACGTACAAATTGGAAAGGCATTCATTTTGCCTGCTATAATTCTTTCTTCAGCATTGCATTTCTATGCATATCTTTTACTACTGTGCTGAATGGATATGCTCATCCTTTCCTCTTTTCTGCTGCTGAACACACCAACATGGGGCAGCCATATAGAGCGCAGACAGTTCATTTTATCCTTCTCACTCAGTCTGGAGCAGGATCACTAAAAGGATCTTGAGCACTTTGTGATCACAACTACCTAGCTATAAGCTTTTATAGACACTTTTCACTTGTTAATAGGACTGTTTTATCATTATTTCTGCTATGGGATTTTAGACTCACTCACTGCACGAAATATTTCTAAATACAACTAAGATCCCATGCTTACACCACTTAGTTCCCTCTCCCTAAGTGCTCAACTAAAGTCTATCTTTTAAAATATGCAATATTTTCATAATATTTTTCAAAATAATTTTCATTATTGTTTTCAACCCAGCTGATCCTATGAAACAGATATGCTGAACCTTGAAGTGAGTTAATTGTGAAATAAGTTGGATTTTACAAGGCTAACAAATAATTAAGGTCCAACTTTAAGATGTGGTTCCACTCTACTTACCCAGTGAGATTAAAATGAACTCTCTTAGCTTAGAGAGGGATGAGATAAGGGGGAGAACAACAGTGGAACTGTACTCCAAGAAAGCAAAACGACTACACCCTCAATCCAAATTCTAGTATAGTTATTGCAACAACTCTTAGGTGAGGATACTCAAGTGTAGCAAAGAAAACCTTACATTGTTTCTCCTATAAGACTTTTTTCACTTGAGATTATTTCCTTTCCAGGAAGCAACTAGTACTTCATAATCCTGTTTTGAAATTCCTTTGTAGTACAGATGGAAGGAGAATGTGCTCATTACTCACAAGCCACTATGGTCAGCTTCACTCTTCTAAGATGACTATTTTAGGTATTGCTACACTCTTTAATTGCCAAAAAAATCTTTCTGTCTACTGATCCTTTAGGATTTTTCAAGAGAGAGAGACAATCTCCTGTGGACAAAACTTGTTGGATGGCCAAGCCCGAAGAGTTGTGGTAAATGGAATTAACTCCAGCTGGAGGTCAGTCACAAGTGGTGTCCCTCAGGACTCAGTGCTGCACCCAATCCTGTTCAATATCTTTATCAATGACCTGGATGAAGGCATTTAGTGCAACCTTAGCAAGTTTGCAGACAGCACTAAGCTGAGAGAAAATGTCAATCTGCCAGAGGGTAGGGAGGGTCTCCAAAGGGATCTCAACAGGTTGGACCAATGGACTGAGATCAGTGGTTCAAGGTTTAGCAAGACCAAATGCTGAGTCCTGTACATGGGGCACAACAACCCTATGCAGTGCTATAAACTAGGGGAAGACTGTCTAGAAAGCTGCCTGGAGGAGAAGAACCTGGGGGTGTTGGTTGACCACCAACTGAACATGAGCCAGCAGTGTGCCCAGGTGACCAAGAAGGCCAATGGCATCCTGGCTTGTATCAGAAACGGCGTGACCAGCAGGTCCAGTACTTGGCACTGGTGAGACCACACCTCTAATACTGTGTTCAGTTCTGGGCCCCTCATCACAAGAAGGATGTTGAGGTTCTCACACAAGTCCAGGAAGAGCGATGAAGCTGGTCAAAGGGCTGGAGAACAAGCCTTATGAGGAGCAGCTGAGAGAGGTAGGGTTGTTTAGCCTGGAGAAGAGGAGGCTGAGGGGAGACCTCATTGCTCTCTACAACTACCTGAAAGGAAGTTGTATAGAGGAGGGTGCTGGTCTCTTCTCCCAAGTGACAGGGAACAGGACAAGAGGCAATGGCCGCAAGCTGTGTCAGGGGAGGTTCAGACTGGATATCAGAAAATTATTTTCACGGAAAGGTTCATTGGGCACTGGTAGAGGCTGCACAGGGAGGTGATTGTCTCACCTTCCCTGGAGGTATTTCAAAGTTGGGTAGACAAGGTGCTCAGGGACATGGTTCAGTGGCAGACAGAAAGGTTGGCCTCAATGATCCAAGAGGTCTTTTCAAACCTGGTTATTCTATGATTCTATGAAGTAATATTGTCCTCGTTTTACAAATACATTAGAAATGCAATAATGTACAGTTGTTTCTCACAATGGAAACCTCTTCAACAGAAGAACTTCAGTTTCAAAAATTCTGGGCAGCGTCACTCACTTCTATGAACTGCAATGTGTATTGAACATAGATCTGCACAGAGCCTGGGAATGTATCCTGAGAATCTGGCGGCAATGCAGTAAGAATAGAGACCTCATAACTCAAGCTTAAGAACTGCACAGCTCACAAATTCTAATTCACATCACTCTGTCAAATTTGGGCAACCTACTTTGGTTTCCTTAAGCTGCTTTTTATATTTGCATTTAAAAGTGGATAACCTGCAGTGCTAACCCCTTCAAATGCATCTTCTGGGACTGACTGATTACTCATGTGTATCGAAGTCAGGTAAGAAACAGGAAAATGAAAGGGAAGGATATTCTTTATATACACACATTTTCTATCACCCTGCAGACTTCATGAGGATCTAGCTCAAAGCTGTCACATACTTGTTTGTTCCGTTATATCACTGCCAATACTTCAGGAAGTCACGACAAACACACCCTGGGATGCCATTTTCTTTTACAAGTAAACTGTTTCTATATAGTAGACTATACTCAGTTTGAGGGAAATAGGAGATAAATTCAACTTCTTTGAGGAAACATTCAGCTTTCACCATCAATCAGGCAGGTTGCATAGACAGATCCTAACAGGCAGAACACCAGCTCTTTGATAAATTAATTGTGTTTTACCTTTCTAACATTAGCATTCAGAAACCCAATTGAAAATGTAATTTTCTAAACAGAGAAATCTCTCTAAAAGTGGGAAGAAAATGCTGATATCTGTGGTATATTATGTATAGGGCACTTATTTAACAAGTAAAACACATTTTAAAATTTTGATCTATTTAATGATCTTTCAATTAAAAATGACTGCCCTCCCCCCACAGAAAGTTCAAGTCAAATATTCAAAGGTAGAAAATATTAAAAATAAAGCTGCCAACTTTTGCATTTTTCAAAAATAATATTTCATAATATCCCACGGCAACCAGTTACATGGATGATGAGAAATGAATTCTTCAAGACCTCAGCACAGGTCCTCAAATTCTGCTTTTACAATCCTCTGCATTGTAAAATGTGATCATAGCAAGGGAATATTCCTGTAGCAAACAACACTCAGGGTGTAACAGTACATAAATGCAAAAGCAGGAGAGGGGAGGGTGGGAACCCAATTGCATTTTTCAGACAATGATATGTCTTCATCAATGACCTAGATGAGGGCATTGAGGGTACCCTTAGCAAGTTTGCACATGACACGAAGCTGTGTGCAACTGTCGATCTGCTGGAGGGTAGGAAGGCTTTGCAAAGGGACCTAAACAGGCTGGACCGCTGGGCGGTCCAGTGCCATGAGGTGCCAGTGTCCAATGCCATGAGGTTTAACACAGCCAAATGCCGGGTCCTGCACTTGGGGCACAACAACCCTATGCAGAACTGCAGACTGGGAGAAGCCTGGCTGGAAAACTGCCAGGAGGAGAGGGACCTAGGGGTGTTGGTCGACAGCCGACTGAACATGAGTCAGCAGTGTGCCCAGGTGGCCAAGAAGGCCAATGGCATCCTGGCTTGTATCAGAAATGGTGTGACCAGCAGGTCCAGGGAGGTGATTCTCCCTCTGTACTCAGCACTGGTGAGGTCGCTCCTTGAATCCTGTGTCGAGTTCTGGGCCCCTCCCCACAAGAAGGATGTTGAGGCTCTGGAGCAAGTCCAGAGAAGAGCAACGAGGCTGGTGAAGGGGCTGGAGAACAGAACCTATGAGGAGCGGCTGAGAGAGTTGGGGTTGTTTAGCAGAGAGGAGACCTCATTACTCTCTACAACTACCTGAAAGGAGGTTGTAGAGAGGAGGGAACTGGCCTCTTCTCCCAAGTGACAGGGGACAGGACAAGAGGGAATGGCCTCAAGCTCCACCAGGGGAGATTTAGGCTGGAGATTAGGAGGAGGTTTTTCAAACAGAGGGTCATTGGGCATTGGAATAGGCTGCCCAGGTAGGTGGTTGAGTCACCTTCCCTGGAGGTGTTTAAGGCATGGGTGGATGAAGTCTTGAGGGACTTGGTTTAATGTTGGATAGGAATGGTTAGACTAGAAGATCCGATGGGTCCCTTCCAACCTGGTTGTTCTATGATTCTATGATTCTATATGCACGGACTCAGTGCTACCTCAGGGAAGGAACTGAATAGAACTCAGTTTCTTTGACCTTGGATGAAACTCTGTCTCCTGTTGGTGGAAGTTTTCTTTGCTGTGGACACCGTCTCTAGATGATGCTCAGTACCGTTTGAACAGAGACCCAAGTGGCTGGGAGTAAATACTGCTGCTGTCCATGCATTTGAACTGCTACACATTATGTGACATGCCAGGCACATAACTAAGCAAGAGTGTTGGGTGTATGATAGCCATACATCCAGCCAGATGACATGGTGAAACACATGTTGCGACACATCTGGGGATTATGTCCTCCAGCTGGATTACTTTCAAACTGAGGATGGCCTTGCCAGATAAATAGCACAGCTGCAACATGGCTTCTGTCCCATTAACTGACCTAAATGCAGCCATCAGCAGATCCCAGATCAAGCTAATCAGTTAAATTTAGCACATAGGAAGAGAGAGTGAGAGAAAAGCTGCAACATTCTCCACAAAATGCCTGAGATTTAGGCAGAGTGTGGAGACATTCAAGAGGCAATTATATGGGCTTTATTCAAAGTGCATGTGACACAACAGTTCAGAGGATAGACCAAGATTTTCAGCAAAAGCAAACAAAAAACTTGACAAACTCTATGGAGAAAATCATTTAACATTTTCCTAGCAGGAGGAAAGACTACTCTTCAGTTGCTGTAGAGTCCACCTTCTTGCCAAAGTATAACTTCAGGCTTCAAGACATAGCGGTGCTGAAGGTCTTCAAGAAAATGGCAGAGAAACCCATTAAATTTTACAACCAGTTCCTTTTCATCTAATCTGCAGAAATAGCAACATTAGTGGGACTTGGAGTTTAAGATTGAGACTGAATGAGAAATAAAGCACAGGGAATTTAAGCCTTGAGAATTAAATTTTGGTGAAGTTATTAGCACCCAAAAGAGGGTCTCATAACCAACAATATGAAGTAGGAACATTACCAATGCCCATATTGTGTGGGAAAGAATACCAACCCTTCTGTTCAGACTTGCAAGACATTAATGCCAGTTAATCAGTCTTCATACTCTGTAACATGCAGAACTCTCCCCTGCAAAATCAGTGCAAGACAGAAATTTCTTGCATGTAAAGTCATGAAGAGTGGTGATCAGTAATAAAGAGAAAAATGTGAAACAGGCTTCATTAAAACCAAAACTAAACCTTTTGCATCATTCTACTACTTCTCTAGTAAAAGTATTGCTATGATATTATTAAAAGAATAACAAGAAACACTAAAGTAAGTTAAGCATAAAATTAAGTGCTATGACTGACACAGTTTGTATGGAACACTGCATATTTTTAGTAGTGTTTCTCTGGGGTTATATTTATTTTTTCTACCTGACATAATTGAAATCTCTATCTCTAGTATAAGACACTTTTATGACTTAAATGTGTGGCTCCTAAATAAACATTTCACAAAAACTCAGCCTGCAGGGGGCTGGTCAGAGAAAATTTATTCAGAGAAAACATCTACAGCAAACTAACTCTTCCGTCCTCTCCTTGTTTCTCTCGGCAACCGAAACACTAAGCACTTCTTCCCATTTACTCACACATTAAGGAAGCTAATAAATGAAGATCAAAACAAGGGGCAAGGGTTCCAGTGGCTTTCCCTTTGGTGCTTCATGGGAGATGCCCTATTACCACACTAATTTGACTAACCTAGGAGGCTTTTGCAGTGTCAGCACTAGCTTGGAGATCACATCTACTGCAATACCACATAACAACATGGACAGACTTTCATACTGGCAGACCTGAAATCACTTACAAGCCAAAAATCCTACAAAGCAACAACTTGCAAGCAAATGTACAGTCAGCATACAAATATTAGCTTTACAAAGAATTCTGTAACAGCACAGACAAACGAAAGATATGGAAAGGAAATGGAATTTTCTGCAAAGATTAAAGAAATTAGGTTTCAAGGTGCTACATTGTAGTAAGATTTGTTTCATTATCTTACTGTCTCTGAAAAGTCCTTATTTTGTGCTTGGAGACCCTTGTGACCAAGCTCGATAGTACTGGATCATGCTCAGACTTATGTCTTGTGAATTTTGATCAGTGGTCTCCGTATTTGTATTAGGCAGTGAGAATTTTATAAAATCTGTTATCCAAATCTGTTAATGTTACTTTAGCTATTTATTCTGTGTAGTGAATAGTATGCAAAGAGATACCTCCAAGAAGCCTGCATGGTAACAAGAGCTTACAAATCATAGCCTGTGTTAGGTGAATGCAGAATCCAAACTGGGTGTTAGCAAACTGCAATCACACTGTAATGAACCTTCTGCACTGATAGAGCTGCTTAGATACTTTTATACTTTTGCTATGTTTTATCATGTCCCTTTAGAGAGTGTTATACTATTAATCCAAATTTACAGGCAAAGGAACAAGGCACAGAGATATAGAGTAGGAAAATGAAACCGGATTGTATTTCTAATCATTGCACAGTTCTTAGTTTTAACTCACAGTTCATTTCTTCATCCCTGTTCTGTTTCTTAAGACAGAATCTATATCCACTAAGAATGAGATTCACAGTCAGCTTAGTCACTCTCAGTTCAAGTTAATGAAATAGTAACACTGGGACTCTTAGCTACATAAAATAATCATGCTTGAATAGAAATGGTATATCTGGTGAGTTCGTCATTTCACATTTTGGGCATTCTTTTACCAGAGCAAGATATAAGACTTCAAATAAACTAATACTGAATCTCTGTAGTGTCTGCAGTCCTTACAGTATCCTGTGCACAGCACTGGGTAGCTTGAATCCAGGGTCTCAGCTGTCTATCCCATTGCATATTTGATGGTGCATGTGGAAATTTTACCATTATCAGATCTGTTAAAGGACAAGAGCCAGTTACTGACTTGAGTTCACTTTGTGGCAGTGGGAAGATGTGGATGGAAATAAATCTTTTTCTCACAGACACTGTCAAAAAAAAAAAAAAACCTAAACAAAAACTACTGACCTACAAATCCAAATTGTGATATTGGAGTTAAGAGGTGGGAAAATAATTTGGTGATCTTTTAAATGTAAGTTTTATTCAGCAGTAATGCTTGAAAACATCAAGCTTTTTATTTCTGTTGCTGAGGTCTATAACATTTTTATTCCTATGAATAACAAAATTCATGCTTTCTAACCTGAATTTACCATGTGAGCCCAATGGAGGATTGATTTTCCCACAGTTCAAGAATTCATAAACATAATTCTGAGCTTGTGAAACAATTTTCCTTCAGTTAATCATCACAGAAAGGACTTTTTCAGTGCAGGTTTGGTGCCTTGCCTGATCATTCTCAGGGACAGCCTTTAAACTAATATTCACCATACCTCAGATATTATATTCTATACCAACATAAGAATCTAGAGAGAAAGAGATATAAAAGGAAATTGCATGTCAAGGAATCAGCTCTGAACAATTTTCTCTAGGGAATTTTTCTGGATCAGTCACTTGCAGTTTGCCTGTGGTTAGTGTTGTAAACAGGATTAGAAGAAAGAGCTAGGGATTATGCGGCTAACAGTCTAGTTGGCAGAGAGACAAATTAATCACAGCAAAGCATAGAAACTGCAGAACACATTGGACTTCGTAGGTTTATATTTGAGCAGCTGCTCTGTGTGAGGAATTACCAAGAAGATCTTTTAAAAAAATTACCTTTCATTTTCTTGGTATTATACTGATTTTAAAGATTTCTTTTAACCACCTGGATGTTTTAATTAAAAAAAAAAATCTACTAATGAAATTATCCACATACACATACAGGTCAGGCAATATTTCCATGGAGGTAATGGCAAACAAATCAGTTGGAAAATATCATAAGGTCTAGAGTTCCTAATATAAATTCGTGATGCAAAGTTCAATATTTGAATATGATCACGGTCAGCAACTTAGAGATATCCATCTTGAATTATTCTATCCACAAATTAACAAGGAAATATGTGCAATTACTCATCTTTTATTAATCTACACTACAAAATGCCAAATGCCTTTTGCAATGTGCTACACAAATACAACTCTAGTAGGAATGGCTATGCTGCACCACTTCTGAGTGAGAAATGGCATAGGAAAAAATGTAATTTTGGATTTTTCAGAGTTCTAGAATGGGTGTAAATATTTTACACTACTTATGCTATTGGTGTTTGATAAAATGAGCTGAGAGTAGTAGTTTGTAGTAGTGGTAGTTTGACCAAAAATTGGACATGAATGGGAAATTGTGCTTCATATGAGCCTCTGCTCACTATATAAATCTTTTCCTCAGTCTGAATACAGGAACAATCTGTATGTATAGATTCTGAAAGGTAAAACACAAAAATTCTTGAAGGAGTCAAAATGAAAAGAAAGGTGGCAAAAGAAACACCCAACACACCAATGTAACAAGATACTAAAAAATAAAGTTCCTCTTATTTACCTTAAATTTTCTGAACTGAATTCTGACTCAAGGAATTTGAGAAACTGCTCTCTTCCCACTGGGTCTTTCAAAGCTTCGTCCATGCCAAATCCCCATCGTTTCACCCTCTGCTGTCCTGGCTCTTTGCTACAGAAGAAAAAACAACAGAATCCAAAATCAGCAACAGTTCAGTATTCTAATACTCTTAATACTTTGTGTCTATAATTTAGATTAAGTTCTAATGTTCAATCACAGATTTTTCACCTTCCAGATTTCTCATTTCAGTGCAATATTCAGAGATGAACAAACAGGTTCCTAGTACTTACACAGGATGAAGGCAATACACAGGCATTTACACTGAAGAATAAGGACTTCAAACTAGGAAATATAATCAAATTTTAAGAAGTGTGCTTTTTTCAGACACTAGAACTCTGGAAACTGTTTACTGCAACTATTTACAGATTTATGAATTCACAGCTCTTCACACCTTACAAAACTGTGAAGCTGGGAAGACCAAAAGGATGCTGCATTATCCTTCTGCCTTTGTATTTTCCTGCAATGATTCTGTTTGAAATCTTCAAATTTCAGGAAAAGCCTGTTACTCCTCCTTACCCCAAAAGAAGCAATAAAATTATATACCTTGCCTCCAGTTCCCAGAAAGTGGTGTCATCTGATATCCAAGGGTTTGAGGGATCAGGGGGCACAAGAAAAGGATCATATTCCAAATACTGCTCTGTATAAGCTAATAGACTAGGAAAACAAAAGCATCAGACATTGTCATGTCAGGAGGTGAGGATAACTGATCAGGTTACCCCAGTTCGCAAGTTACATTGCATCAACTGAAACATGGTAACTGACTGTGCACACACTCATAAGTCAGCTACAAGCTCAGGTTAAAATAGGTTTGCCCAAGCCTTTTAAAAGTGGATCCCTAAAGAAGAAGAGGCAGCTAAGGTCTTATCAAGAGCGGAAATAAAATAAACTACAAACTCCCCTAGTACATCTACATACTTTTTTAAAGATCTCCTCTAGACACTAATAAATTAAATCAAGAAACCTCTTACATGCACATTTACTTTTATAAAGGAATATATTTATACCACTATGGTTTTAATTATTCATTCATTTAAAATCTGTTCTAAAGCACTTCATGCTATTCAGGTCATATTCATTGCACCTGGAGCTGCTAGGTTTTCTTTTTTCCTTTTCTTTTTTTTTAAAATACAGTTAATATTGACATTATTTTCTAATCAAATGGCACTACTCTCAAATTTATTGCTTTCCAGAAAAATAAATCTGATCTTTTTTTCCCAAATTCTTTAGTGTTCATCATTTAGTCTGACTGAGGAGATAACACTAAGAATTTTCCCTGTATTCTAGTACTTTACATCTCCTATGTCCTTATTCCCACTTTCTGTTTCCTTTTGCCTCATAATCATTGAAAAATTCTTGACAAGTGAGGACAACTATTCTTTCTTTTCATTCCTTATATTATATTATATTATATTATATTATATTATATTATATTATATTATATTATATTATATTATATTATATTATATTATATTATATTATATTATATTATATTATATTATATTATATTATATTATATTATATTATATTATATTATATTATATTATATTATATTATATTATATTATATTATATTATATTATATTATATTATATTATATTATATTATATTATATTGTATCGTATCGTATCGTATCGTATCGTATCGTATCGTATCGTATCGTATCGTATCGTATCGTATCGTATCGTATTATGCCTGCATTCCATTTTTACTGTTCCATAAACACAAATTCTTAATCTGCTCTCTTTATAAATCTATATGTATGTTTGTATTTGTGTGCATACATACACATATATAAGTAGATTCTTGTTCACAAACATATATGAGAGGGTGAAGAACCATTTGTATTTGGCTTAATTTCCTTTACTAAGTCTTATGCAGCTCAGTTTTCTGCAGTTATTCACTATCTCTGTATTTGATGTGCTAGACAGCATTCCTTTCCTCTACCTCTGCCCTCCCAAAGAAGTAGTTAGATTTTTCAAGGAGCTTTCTGTTTTATTTGCTTTTCCTATTAGTGTTACATCCTCTAACCTGAATTAAGCTCACACTCACTTTGTTCAAGCACTGAACTCGTCAGCCAGCCAGCTTTGTCAGTTGGTTCCCTTGCTTTATCAGTGATTACCCTTTTGAAATATCAAGGCTATAACCCAAGACCTGTTTCCATTTAGCCTCCCTGCCAATGCAAAGTGAAACTTGTGACCACTTGGCCAGATGCTCTTTCAGTGACAAGGAATACCTGGGCTATATTTTAACAATAAAAGAAATTCATACCTACCACTTAAAGTAAATTCTTATTAGTTATTTCTATGATACCTGGACTCCCTTGTCCCTCTTTGTTTTAAGCTATTTCTTACTGACATTTTCCCGATAATTATCAGTCTAATTGAAAAACCAGAAGATGTGAGAATATTCTTACCTCTCTGCAACTTTTGACATTTTTAATCTATGTCTGTCTAATTGCATTTGCCAGTGCTTAATCTGCAAGAAAGGAAGGCAAAGAGTTTTATGAGTAATTCTGTGTTTGACCCTCTCTCCATAACTTTTTTTAATAGGGCTGTAATTTAACCTTAATTTGTCGAAGGACACAGCAGAGAAATATATCTGAGTTAAAAAAAACATTTCACCAAGGTAGTTCTAAAGTAAATTGAATTTTCCATCAAAGAGAAAATATCACACAGAGAAAAAATGGACCCAACACAAAATTTCCCTAAAGGTTTATCCACAGAAATCCAATTAGCCTTTTTTTCAGAGTTTTGAAGAGAACTACTAATTCTTCAGACACTTACTTTCTCCCAATTCTATCACCTCAGTAAAGATGAATGAAGCATGACCAGCAGCTAAATGTGTGGACCCGTACGTGCATCCATAGAAGGTAAGTATACCCCAAACCTCGAATCACTGTTGAAAGGAAGAGTGAGCTGTCTACTGCTAAACCAGCTAAATGGACTTAGCCATGCAAAGAACACACTAACTGGCCTGCAGCTAACTGCTTTTAACTGTTTAATGTAAGACACTGAAAAGTCAGGTTTTGTCTCATTAAGTTTTAATAGAAGTTACATACCTAAAGTCGTATATTCTGAAACAAGGAAAAACTTCACTAAACCATTGAGAGATCTATTCTGAACATATTTTCCAGCTATGATAAGAAGTTCATTTAAAAGTACAAAGTTATAGTTATTTTTCAAACCTCTTGGTGTAGTTCATCTTCTGTAGGTGGCTTTGTCTCTGGTACCGGTGTGTGGGTAGGGCTGTGACTTCGAATGTCATTTTGTAAGCCATAGACAGACTATGTAAAAAGTATGAAACAATGGTAATTGCTTTCAGACAATGCTTTCTACGCGTATCTATGGTAAGTGCGATGTTTTAGTACAGTGTGCTCAAGATGTTAGCCAAGATCATCTTTTTCTAAAGGAACTGTAAATAAATCATGCAATTAAATAAAACTGTGCTTCTATGATGCACATGATGTAAAATAAAGACTCCCCAAACACAGGATCTATTTTTACTATGTCTCTATATTAACAGCATAGTAAACATGGGGAATGACATTGAAAGGCAGTTCTTACAGTAAATGGATTATTTGGATGACTTTCAAATTTGAAATTATTGCTTGGTAAATTATGCTGATCTGGACAATTCATTACCATAAATAAGCTAAGCTAAAACTTTCTCTAAGACCACTTCCTTTTTAAAAAAATATTTTTCCCTAGGTTAATACAAAGATAAAGCTCAAAGGGAGTACTTTAAAGTTGGAGGAAATATAAATTATTATGATGCAAAGGATTTGAAGGAAAGTGTTATTCCAACCCATCTATACATCTCTAGAGAACTTACCATGTCCATATCTACACCCTAATGCAGATGCAGCTAATTTCCTCCACAATTTCTAGTCATCCATTTGGGGTACAAATGTAAACTAGAGACACCCTGTTCATTGCAATCAGCACTTTTGTTACAGTTTACACTGCATTTTTAATTTATTTTTCCATAAATTTTTGCAAAAACATTTTAATATACTTTATTCAATCTTCTAAACAACATGAAAAAATAAACCACTTCAAAAAATTTTCATATTCTCTGTGTATTTCCCCAAAGCCTTTCTTATGTGATAGCATTTACTTGATATTAGTGAATTTGTCAATACTAATTCATTTAAGAGCTTACAAAATAAGAATATATATTCATGTATTTGCTCACTGAGCTGTGAGAAAAATGTTTCTTTAAAAAACTATGGAATTGCATGCTATAAATTACCTCCTCCTCCAGCTTTAATAATAGTACTTACCTTTCTTGTTTTATGTGGATTTCTCATTCTTGAAGATTTTTTTATATCCACTTCAGTTGTATTTACACATCCAGGCTATTAAAAGAAAAAGAAAGTACAAGGATAAAATCTGTGATGGAACTCCATAATATTTTCCTTGAGACACTCCTCTTCAGTTTGTAAGGCTATGAAAATGAATAACTAGAGGTATATAATAACTTTATGCCCTTCTGCAATAGTCCCTAAAACCTAAATAAAATAGAATGTAAATACCATTTTGTCTGGCTTATTTTAAGAGAGGTGCTTTTGCTATCCAGCCTCATTTAATGGACCCTGTGATGGCTTTTAGGACAAGTTTTACTATGTATCTTTATGCTGAAAGTACTGAATACAAGGTACAAAGGAGAAGAGAATATCCAAATGCATATTGTAAGACATGTGTGCAGTACTGACAGGTACTAATTAAAATTAAATTGCTACTGGCAGAATGTGGGAATTTCGGAGACATTGAAGACCACATGCTTAAGAGCTCATGGCATCAGAAATTTGAAATAGATTCTCTAAATACCATAAACAAATCACTTGTATCTGCTTGTGTTTTACAAGGAAACCATACAATATGCATTCCAGCCATCCCTCTTAAGCAGCATAGTCAACAAAATGATACAAAGTAAATAGAACTGTGCAATGCCCAGTTCTTCTGGGAACCCCAGGCTCCTTTCAGGAGCATCTGGTTGTTAGCGACTTTTTTGAATATTATATATTTTTTAAAAAGAAGAAAAAATGTGCCCAAATGGGATTTTTTTCTTCAGAAAAGAAATAAACATCACCCCCCTCCTGCCCATTCCTCTGCCTCATGCACTCTCCCCACCCCCACACACCCCCCCCCCCCGCCCCCAATGCCCCCGTCTTCAGCAGTCTAACCAGAAGACTGGAAATTTAAACAGAATGACTTTCAACACATCTGACTTAGTCTTTAAAGATTCATTTTCACAACTGTGTAGCATCCCAAAGGGAACATATCTTCTAGTTTCTCCTAACTCATCTGCTTTGTCACTTCCCTCTAAGTGTAAGTTCAAGTGCAGAAAGTGCAGAAAAACTAATAATACATGTTAGGTATTCAGGTGAGTTTTACCTATTGATTTTAGAGGCATTACATTTGCCACTGAAAATGGGAAGCTACAAATCTGGTCTCTAGCAGGATATCAGTGAAAGTAATGGGGGTAGCTAGATGCAGAACTTACTTGCTACCTGGACTTATTATCAGACTAATAATATAAGATTTGTCTTATCATAATTTAACATGCTTGATGTGGCTGTAAATCTTCACAGACAAAACTTTTAAACATTTCTTATATAGGCAGAGTCAAGAAACAAAAGCATTTCATTCAGACTGTGGTACTTTGCCTCCTGAAAATAGTTTAAATAACAGACTTATTTTTTAATCTAGTATGACTTTTAAAATAACATATAATTTTTTATGTTAAACTAAGATATTCATGTGCATTTGATCATATGACATTTGCCGTATAAATAGATCCTAGTGACTAAGAATAAAAATAAGTACTTAGATAATACTCTCAAGACTGAAACTGACACAACTATTGAACTAGATTTGGGGAAGTAAACTTTGTGCTTGTGAACAAAACTGGTAGTTTTTCAACTCAGAATAACTTGTAACTTTCAGAGAGTGACAGATTGAAAAATACAAAATTTTCTGTGATGGTCAATTTAAAGGAAGAAAGCAATTTCACGGGGCAGCATACTGAGATAAAAAGTTAAAAGGAAAACAATGCATCTATTTTAGGATTATGACAGCAGTTGGAAGTGAAGAAAACCTGAAATTTTAACAACATCTACAGCCCTTGAATGCAGCCATTTAAATAGCAGGCACACTTACATAAGGCACAAACTCTTGTTTGTTCAGTTTCAGTTATAGTTTGTTAAAATTATGTCCTAAAAATGGATAGGGTGGGAGGTATAAATCTCATCTGAAACCTCTTATTTTCAATGGATTTAAAGTCCACCAGCAGTAAATTGGTATGACCAGACGTAGGACCTTGCCCAGGTAACTTACACACCAGTGCTGTGCAGATTGATGCAAGGGATACAACAAGAAATTACGGGAAATTTTCCGGAATGAAGCAAGGATGAAGTTTTTGCTGGATGGAAAACAACCCAGCCCAATGCTGACCTTCTACAGCATCTAGTGGATTTTTACTGGCATCTGTCTGCTTAAAACCTCGCCTGCTGAAGTACAGTTGCTGTGGCATACTTCAGCAGGGGCACTCACAGAAGGCTGCAATGGCAGGAACTGGACCAAGGCATGATTGAAGGAAGCTAATAGGAGAGCAGCAGCAGGAAGGTAAGGGCAGGGAAGTGTCAGAAAGCTTCAGTGCAAAAGGAATGGCAGCTAAAGAATGTACCACTACTCTGACCACTTGGAGTAACAACAGAAGTTTAAGACATATATAATATAATACAATACTGGTCTCATAATTTGATTTTAGTTTTATCACTAGAAGTACCTAATATCATCAGGGCCATAATAAACAATTACTTCCCAACTGAAGAATATTTATTAAAATGATACTTGATATTATATGGGATTTATTGTCTCTCTGATGCTGCCGCATTTCATCTACCAATTTTTAGGAATAAATATCAAACATCTTTTCAATTAAAACAAACACAAAAGCTTGCATTATTTGCACATTTTGCTAAAATAACTCAAGGTCTTTGCAGGAAAACCTTTGCTGGACAAGATTTAATTTTATTCATATGCCCCCATTAACATAATAAGTATGTGTTTGTATACAATTACATCCAGCTGTGTTTTCCTTTTATGTTGCTTTTTAAACTGGACTGCCGTAGTTCAGATAGTGAGATGCCTGCCACAGTGCTCTGCTGTACGATTCCCATTTGGAGTATAGTATATAATTTGCATATTAATACTGTAAATAGTTTTCAAACAGATTTCCTGAAAGGCTTGAAATCTATTCTAAATGTGTAAATAGAATAATTATTTCCTTCAGGACCAATATTCTGTATGAAAACAGTTGCCCCTCAATACACACACAGGGAAATCTTGAGATGTGTTGAACTTGTCATCCATCAAGATCATAACTAGAGTAGAATTTGGCCCCCATCTATTTTTAATTTTCTGGCTGAAAAGCTGTCAAGTCTTCAAAGGAAACTTAGCTTCTTTTCATCCATCTGTTAGCATGCCCTTATCTCGAAGTACAAATGCCATTGTATTAATTTACAGCAAAGGACATGTCAGTCCAATATTCACAGAATCACTAGGTTGGAAAAGACTCACTGAATCATTGAGTCCAACGATTTCTATCTATCACTAAACCATGCCCCTCAGCACCTCATCCACCCATCCTTTAAACACTTCCAGGGAAGGTGACTCAACAACCTCCCTGGGCAGCCTGTTTTTTAACTGATGTCAAACCTGAACCTCCTGTGGTGGATCTTAAGGTCAATCCTCCTTGTCCTGTCCCCTGACACTTGGGAGAAGAGACAGCACCTTCCTCTCTACAACCTCCTTTCAGGTAGTTGTAGAGAGCAATAATGTCACCCCTCAGCCTCCTCTTCTCCAGGCTAAACACCCACAGCTGTCTCACCCGCTCCTCGTAATACTTGTTCTCCAGCCCCTTCACCAGCTTCGTTGCTCTTCTCTGGACTCGCTCCAGAGACTCAACATCCTTCTTGTGGGGAGGGGCCCAGAAATGAACACAGGATTCAAGGAGCAGTCTCACCAGTGCCGAGTACAGAGGGAGAATAACCTCCCTGGACCTGCTGGTCACACCATTTCTGATACAAGCCAGGATGCCATTGGCCTTCTTGGCCACCTGGGCACACTGCTGGCTCATGTTCACTCAGCTGTCAACCAACACCCCTAGGTCCTTCTCCTCCAGGCATCTTTCTAGACAGTCTTCCCCTAGTCTGTAGCTCTGCATAGGGTTGTTGTGCCCCAAGTGCAGGACCTGGCATTTGGCCATGTTAAACCTCATGCCATTGGTCTCTGCCCAGCAGTCCAGCCTGTTCAGATCCCTTTGCAGAGCCTCCCTACCCTCCAGCAGGTCGACACTTTCACCCAGCTTAGTGTCATCCACAAACTTGCTAAGCGTGCACTCAATGCCTTCATCCAGGTCTTGATACATTCACTGCTGAGATTAATAGATACCAATAAATAATAAAAAATGCACATGGAATTTTTTTTTATTCCCTGTTTTAATTATTGGATAATCACAGTTGTATCAATTCCTAACAACACAACTTTTTATTGATACTGTTTAGGAGGCTGCATAAGAGGACTCTGACAGGAAACACAATGAAATCAGGTAGCTGCCTCCTCTGCTGGAAGAGGAGATCCAAGATCTCCAGGTGCAAGAACTTATGTGCTAAGATCTGGCTACAGCCAACATCTGGAAACAACAACCATGTGAAGGAAGGTTTAGTTTAAAAAAGTCCACTTGATAGTCACAATCTTTCAGTATTAACTGTGGCAGCAGTGAATTAATTAATTAATTAAGCACTTGTAATAGTGTTAATAGTGAATTAATTTCTTAACACCTACAGCAATTTTTCAGAAGGATTTGTTGTTTACATCAAATTGGATTCTTTAGCCATGATACACCTCCATTCAAATATTTTAAAATACCTAATATTTACAGTTTATTTGCTGTAAAAAATTGCACAGTCCAAGGGCTCTTTTTATTGCCTGGCGGCAAAGCCCAAATCAATTTCTGTTGGCACCTTTTTGCGTAAAAATCTCTTTGCTATGATGTAATTCTATGTAAGAGTGAAATCCTCAATAGAAAGTAAATAAACTGACATAATTATAAATGTTAAAGTTTTGATGTTTTTCCTCTTTTAAAGAAAATGGCAATTTAATAGTAAATATGCTTAAGCCAGACTAACCAGAAATTTTCTTGTATCTGATACAAATACACACATGCACGTGGGAGTGAATAAGCTGATTAATTGCAACAGGCTGGGAACTGACTGTCTGTATTTCTACTCTGTAGAAAACAATCTGAGGGAGCTGAACATGAGTCAGCAGTATGTCCTTGCAGCAACACAGACAAACCATATACCCAGATGCATTAGCAAAAGCATAACCAGAAGGCAAAGGAAGTGGTTATTTCTTTCTTGAAGTTACATCTGGAATACCATGACTAGATCTGTGCCTCACAAACAACACTAATGTATTCAAAATGGAAAAGCCCAGTGGAGGAACACGCTTTTTTTCTGCTTGCAAAAGGACAGGATGAGAGGGAATGGCCTCAATCACTGCCAGGGGAGGTTCAGACTGGACATTAAGAAAAAATTTTTCACGGAAAATGTCACTGGGCACTGGAACAGGCTGCCCAGGGAGGTGGTTGAGTTGCCTTCCCTGGAAGTGTTAAAGGCATAGGTAGAAGAAGTGCTGAGGGGCATGGTTTAGTATTTGATAGGAATGGTTGGACTAGATGATCCAAGGGGTCTTTTCCAACCTGGTGATTCTATGATTCTAACTGCTGCCTTTTGATCCCTAAAGTGGGTCCTCAAAGTTAGATGTGTTCCAAAGGTACACTGTGAAAGGACAGGAGGCAACAGTCAGAAGTTGCAGTAAAGGAAATTTCAGTTATCTATAAAGAAATACTCTTCATAACAGAAGGAAGAAGTTATTTAAGAGTGTCTGTGGAATCTTCATCCTTTATGATTTTCAATTTGTGTTTGACCAAGGGCCTGGACTTCAATTTAGAAGTTAGCATTGCCTTATCAGAAGGTCAAACTACAGAACCTCCAGAGGTCTCTCTCAGTCTCAGTGGCATAGCCTATGATCTTTACATCTTGCAGGGACTGAAATTCCACCTTACAGAACACTCCAATCAAGTATTCATGGCAGTGCGAAATTCATTACCCACCCCTTTCCTCTCCCCACAACAGCAGAATGGAAAGACAAGATTGGTATTTGCTTCCTTACTGCTGCCTCAGCCCTCTCACACCTTGTTATACTCAACCCATACAAATAAATCTAGTCCTGATTTAAGGAAATGTAATTTCACAGCCTCTTTAGATAAAGCGCATGAGTGCTATTTAAAATAATTGCCTTATTTCCATATGCACACCCATAAATTCAGTGTGCATTAAAGCAGTAAATATTTGGGCAGATTGATTCACATCTCTTACACCATTTCATTGCATTTCATTGTCAATATAATGTGGAGTAGGTCTTTATTATTTGTTTTTCAAACATGGGCTAACTTGCAAAATTTAATTGCAAATTATTGTTGGACCCGATGATCCAGTGGGTCTCTTCCAACCTGGTTATTCTATGATTCTGTGAAATGCTGAATTTCAAGATCTCCTGGCTTTCGAAATTTTAACACTATACATTTAAATAATGGGTATTGGACAGAAACATGACAGATCGTGGCTTCCACTTGGAAAAGATAGTCAGACACACAAACATAAAGACAAGGCAGAGACTGAAAACTGTCTTTTACATTATTAGTTTTAGCAGACTGTCACAAATTTTGTAAGCTTAAAATCTGAAATTTCCTGAGTGTCAAATGTTAGTGTTGCCTTCTGCATCAATCTATTCTGCTATTTCTGTTGTTGCTATTCCTTTTTCTATGAAAGGAGCCTTCTGACCCTCAGCAGTCAGTATTTATATCACTCACTTCTAAAGCAGGGAAAGAAAGCTAATTAAACAATGAACAATAAGCAGAATGATAAGCAGTGTTAATTTTTTATCTGCATTCTTTATATTCCAGCTTACTTGTGTAGCTAGCTGAATTGTGTGTAATTAGAAATCAAGAGGGGAACATGGACGCAAAAAATTATAAAAATAAGAAATAAGGCAAAGGAATAATCCCAGTGGTACTCAACTGGAAAAAACTACAAAGGAGTTATTATCTGGAGGAATACCCAGTTTGACTCTGGTTTTGTGAAAAAGTTTATTTTTCTCCATATACACTCTAGCATCAAAGGAGACATTAAAATACTGCATTGAGTTTTCAGTAATGGCTAAAACTAAAGGTCTTACAGAATAAAATACAGGCTATGTGCCCCTGTATGCACCAATTTTTCATTTCCCAGAGATGGAAGTTATTGGAGTGTGCAGAACCCGCTAACACTCATAAAGAAAGGTTGAGGATTAGGTACAGATTACTTGGACATTTAGGACATTTAGCACTCTTTGCACATTTCAGGGTCCACAAATAAAACATCTTTGCAGTGGAAGACCTGCATGACTAATGACTGCTGGTGAAACAGAAGGTCTCAGAGAAACATTTAAAATGTATGGAGTACAAGTGGTCAGTTCTTTTAACAGGCTTTGGAAAACTTGTTATCTTAAGGTCCAGTCTAACGAGGGCTTCACATTTACAGCTGTTTACAAATTTCAGAAAACGGTTTTCCTGGTGTTTATCTGATAGGACCTGAAAGCTGTTTAAAATGTAGCCCACTTTGTAACTATTAGATACCTCAACTATGTGATGAAAAAATAAACACAGTAGTCATAGTTGCTGGAAGCTGCAAATACGTGGGAACACGTATTGATACTGCTGCTACTGAGGATGTCACCAGCCTCTGTTGTAACACTCGAGGCAGTAAAAACAAACCTCTGATTACAGTGACTGGGCTACAGGAACCATTTCCTTTTGGATGGAAAAAAAATATAGTTGCTTATAACTGAAGCACTTAATCGTGGGTTTAATTTAAAATCAACTAGTTGTACCTGATCTAAAACACTCTTATGAACTTTATTATCCTCTTCAAAAGTCTATGGTTTAATTACTATTTCTATTTGGTTCAGAGGTTGATTGAAAATAATTCTCAGAAATCGAGTGTGTAAGCACTGGGACTTCTTGACAACATCTTTAGTCAGAAGTTCCCAGTAAATCAGCAGATGTCTGAAGAAAGAGGAAAAATATTCCAATGAGTTTAATTCTTATGGACTTCTTTTTCTGGTTTTGTTTTTTTGTTTGTGTGTTTGTTAGAAATGTAGCATAACCCATTAATTAAAACCTCTAAACTAAGTTGTGTGGTCATCCCTATCATAGGGTCTACCTAGTTAATGAATCTGTTCTTTTTTTCGCAGTTAAAAATTATGATAGAAGATAATTTTTAGTTCCTATATATGGGTTGGCACTGTCTTTTCTAAAAGTATCAAGAGATGTTCATGTAATAGAACAGATAGGGACCATTTTTTCTTCTCCCTACTTTGATTTGCATGAGTATGTATGTGTGTCACACCTTTTTTTTTTTTTTTAATTGTATCATATTGTCAGCTTTTGCACAATTACTTTTCATGCAGCTATCTCTCTGGAAACATGTTTTTTTGGTTCAGATGTGTGCCTGACACAAACACTGTGACTGGGCTTTTGATAGCTGCCATTAAGTGCTTTTATGGAGTTCACGCTTCCATTGTAGTTGTAATAAGAAGCAAACACAGAAAGATAAATATTTGGATTGCAGTCCATAATGACCATGGTAACTTCATATATGAATTGTAATAAGCATGTAAGTTTGATGATGACTTTGTATATAGCATCTGTCAGTCTTTCACCTGCCTAGTACTCCAGTCCAAACTTCTCTGAATTTATCACACATTTTGTCTTATTTTTTCTTATGGATTCTCCTGTTAGAAATGAGCTGATCTGCAAAGTACAGCTGTACCTTCTAGTTAACACCTATAAATCATATTTAACAATTAGGAAGCAAATCCCGAGATTTTTCTCAAGTATAAATTCTGTAGCAGTGTTTTTCAGGTTTAATTTCCAGATGCCTCATAAATTTGGCAGATAATCAGGGAAAAATTATCAAAACCTGTTTGTTCCATTAAAGCATTTGAAATGTTCCTCAATTTCTTCAGCCTTTTCATTATCTATCTTATAAGAGATGTGTTATGCTACTAAATACTACCTTTACGGAACACAAGATAGAATAAATAATTATAGTGATTTCAGTGTGACAACCAGATAAGTGAATACATCTTGGAACTGTGCTTGCATAGAATAATCTTTTTATGAATATATTTTAAAATCATGTGATACATTCAAAAATGTTACAAATATCCCTGCATATTAATGACCTATGGTCAAGTATTATTATGGAAACAAATTAGTCATACAGAGTTTAATTGCTAAAACATATCTGTATTGGCTGATAATGGTGTACAACTTCTTTTTTTAATTAAGTAAATAGTTTTTAATTTTTCCTTATTTGTTCATTGAACTGGTATTTCAGGCCACAGAATGTTCAATGTCAAATCTTATTGAACTGCTTCCTTCAAAAGAAGGGATTGTCTTAAGTCATAAGATTTAATAAAAGCTTTGTTAGGATTAAGTGTTCTGTTCTGTTGAAAGTTTTAGTAGAGAATTATGCAGCAACATAGAAATAATTTAAGTTCTCAAAAGATGTTCTTGTTAGCTAATTTCATTGTGACTTATTAAATAACAGAGATAAATACTGTAAATCATAGAATCATAGGATGATTTGGGATGGAAGGGAACTTAAAGATCATCTAGTTCCAGACCCCTGCCAAGAGTAGGAGCAACTACAACATATTCCAGACTTCTTATGTGGGTGGGGCGGTTGCCAAAGAAGGCTGGTTTCAAAGGCAGAAGTGACCAATCAATGTCAATCTGAAATCATATTGATTTGTTCATCAGGTTTACTTGACCCCACCACAATAAACTACCTCCCTGGGTACCCGGTTCCACTGCCCAATGACTCTTTCCATTAAATTTTTTTTCCTAATGTCCAGCCTAAACCTCCCCTGGTGGAGCTTGAGACCATTCCCTTTTGTCCTGTCCCCTGTCACTTGGGAGAAGAGCCCTTCTCCCTCCTCTCCACAACCTCCCTTCAGGTAGTTGTAGAGAGAAATGAGTTCTCCCCTCAGCCTTCTCTTCCCAAGGCTAAACAACCCCAGCTCTCTCAGCCACTCCTCATAGGGCCTTTTTTCCAGCCCCTTCACCAGTTTCATTGCTCTTCTCTGGACTTGATCCAGGGCCTCAATATTTTTCTTGTAGTGAACAGCACAGGACTGAACACAGTATTCGAGGTGCGGTCTCACCAGTGCCAAGTACAGAGGAAGAATAACTTCCCTGGACCTGCTGGTCATGCCATTTCTGATACAAGCAAAGATGCCATTGACCTTCTTGGCCACCTGGGCACACTGCTGGCTCATGTTCAGTTGGCTATCGACCAACACCCCCAGGTCCCTCTCCTGCAGGCAGCTTTGTAGCCACTCTTCCCCTAGTTTATAGCTCTGCAAAGGGTTGTTGTGCCCCAAGTGCAGGACCTGGTATTTGGCCTTGTTAAACCATTGGTCTCAGTCCAGTGGTCCAGCCTGTTCAGTTAAATATTTTAAATGCACTACAGACAGCCCCACCTGAAGGACAGAAAATTTGTCATTTGGACTAATTAGTAAAATCAATAAAAGCTTTATTCAAGTATTTATTTGAAGATCATTCACTACTATCAAAGCAGCAGTAGTTCCACTGTTGTTATGTAGTGGATTTAATCAAAACATTATAAGGAGTTCAATTAATTTATAAAAGTTTAACTATCATTTTTTTCTCAGTTTGGACAAGACAAATGAGGTGCAAAGAACATCAGACAAAGGACAGAAATTTGATTGATTAGTTCAACCAAGCTTTAATTATGTTTATAGCATAGCAAAACTGAGATAAATTTCACACTAAGAGACAGGAAGTCTCACTTAGAATGGAACTTTGAAAAAAAATTCAGCATATTTCCAAATAAATCATAGAATCATAGAATCATAGAAGAGTTTGGGTTGGAAGGAACTTTAAGAATCACCTAGTCCAGACCTCCCTGCCATGGGCAGAGACACATTCCTCTAGACCAGGCTACCCAAGTCCCCATCCAACCTGGCCTTGAACACCTCCAGAGATGGGGTAGCCACAACTTCCCTGTGCCTCACCACTCTCAAGGTGAAGAAATACTTCCTTATATCAAGCCAAAATCTACCCCTCTCCAGTTTATACCCATTCCCCCTCATCATATCACCACAAGTCTTTATGAATAGTCCCTCCCCAGCTCTCCTGTAGGTCCTTTTCAGGTACTGGAAGGTTGCTATAAGATCTACTCGATGCCTTCTATTCTCCAGGCTGAACAATCCCAACTCTCTCAGTCTGACCTCATATGGAAGGTGCTCCATTCCTCTTATCACCTTTGTAGCCCTCCTCTGGAACTGTTACAACAGTTCCATATCCTTCTTATGCTGAGGTTTCCAGAACTGGACACAGTACTCCAGATGAGCTCTCACAAGAGAGGAATAGAGGGGTAGAATTACCTCCCTTGACCTGCTGGCCATGTTTCTTTTGATGCAGCCCAGGATATGGTTGGCCTTCTGGGTTGCAAGTGCACATTGCCGGTTCATGCCAAGTTTCTTATCAAACACCACCCCCAGGTCCTTCTCTGCAGGGCAGCTCTCAATAATGTCATCCTCCATCGTGATTTGAAATTGTGGATTGCCCCAACTCAGGTGTGGGACCTTGCACTTGGCCTTGTTGAACCTCATCAGGTTCTCACAGGCCTACTTCCCCAGCCTGTTCAGGTCCCCCTGGATGACATACTGTCCTTCTGGTGTGGTAACTACACCACTCAGCTTGGTGTCATCTGCAAACTTGCTGAGGGTGCACTCAATCTTGCTGTCAGTGTCCACTGCTGCAATTACCCCATTATAGAAAGCCACTAGGTTGGTCACACAGGATTTGCCCCTGGTGAAGCTGTGCTGGCTGCCATTAATCACCTCCCTGTCCTCCACGTGCTCTAGCATAGCTTGTAGGAGGACCTGTTCCATGATCTTCCCAGGATCAGAGGTGAGGCTGACAGGTCAGTAGTTCCTAGGGTCATCTTTTCTGCCCTTTTTAAAAATGGGCACAACATTACCTTTCTTCCAGTCAGCAGGCACATCCCCTGATTGCCGTGACTTTTTAAATATCATGAGGAGTGACTTGGTAACCACATCAACCAATTCCCTTAGGACCCTTGGATGCATTTCACCAGGTCCCATAGAGTTATATATGTTCAGGTTCCTCAAGTGGTCACAAACCTGATCCTCCTCTACAATGTGAGGGGGTTTATCCTCCTGGTCATGATATTTTTGTCCCATGACCCAGAAGGGGTGAGAACAGTTATCAGTGAAGACTGAGGCAAAATTTGTTGAGTGCATCAGCCTTCTCCTTATCTGTTGATAGAAGGTCACCATTCCCAACCATCAGTGGGAGTATATTCTCTTTGACCTTCCTCCTTTGACTGATGTACCTGTAGAAGCCCTTCTGATTAGTCTTTACTTCCCTTGCCAAGTTCAGCTCCAGCTGCACCTTGGCCTTCCTGACTTCCTCCCTGCACAAGCAGGCAGCGTCCCTATACATGTCCCACATTACCTGTCCCTGCTGGCACTGCCTGTGCCATTCCCTCTTCTTCTATAGTTTAACCATCAGATGTCAACTCAGCTATGCCAATCTCTTCCCTTTCCTACCTGACTTTCTATGTATGGGAACTGAGCACCCTTGTGCTTTACAGAAAGCATCCTTAAATATTTTCCAGCTCTGTTCCACTCCTTTGTCTCCAAGGACCATGTCCCAGGAGGTCCTACTGAGTAACTCCTTGAAGAGCTGGAAGTCTGCTTTCCTGAAATTTAGGGTCCTGACTATGCTCCTTGCCTGTCTCATATCCCTCTGGACCTTGAACAACACCAGTGCATGATCAATGCAGCCCAGGCTGCCTCTGATCCTAATGTCACTGGTGAGTTCACTTGCATTGGTGACTATAAGGTCCAGTACTGCATCCCCTTGGGTGGGGGTCTCTAACAGTCAAACTAAGAAATTATCTTCAATGCACTCCAGGAGTCTCCTGGATTGCCTGAAGCTTGCTTTGTGTCAGAGAAAAAACATAATATACAAAATACAGATGAAAAGGATGAAGAAATTTAATTTTTGAGACCAGTTATATGAAAATAAACTAGAAGCTGTACTGAAGGATATATTATTGCAGGGAACTCACATGCTTAATTCCTTTTGAAAATAAATGTAATTTCTAATTACTCTTAATTTACAATAGACTATTTTAGGTTTTTAGTTGCCGGCTTTCAGAACCAGAAATTACTGTAAGGATATTATATCCATTGTGTTTCCTCAGGCAGTGTTTCTGTAGTATTTACTTTAATTAAAGTTGTATTAACATGATTTTTTGTGCATATGAAGATTCCTGTGTTTGCAATACCACTGCAAAAGAAACCTGTTAAATTTAGCTGTTTTATTGCCCCTATCCTAAACACTCAGATAAGTTATTGCCTTCGCAATTTTTTTCACTCCAAAAGACAGGAAACTACATTTTACTGATTCCATACAGAAGAATTTAGGTTATTTATTTGAAAAGAGTCCCAACAGGAAAATTTGGCAATGTGTCAGACAAAAAAAAAACCATTCAGACCTCAAAATACTTTTCTGGTAAAAAAAAAAAATTAAATTCAGGTGGATTTAAAAAAAATATTGTCACTGCTCCCAGTCTCTGAACTTTTATCAAATGATAAATAAAAATAAGCATTAATATGAGTTTTTTATCCAAATACTACCTAATTTTCCAAAATTATCTCCAGAGTTATAGCAAAATTTCTGTGAATTTTTGGTAGGCTTTTGGGGGGCTAGAATAACCATTAGAAATTGTTACTGGTTCTAGGAGCACCTTCCTCTTTTCAGTCTGTTCCTCTTTTATTTTGTCTGTGGTTTTGGTTTGTTTTGTTTCAAAAGAAGCTTCTGGTTTTTACTGTGGCAGTAAAATTATAACAACGTTTTCGAAACAAGCCTTTCATTAACTACTCAGAGGAGGTGGTTGGTCAAAGTATGAACCTCTCCACTCTTCTATTTTTATCTCCTGTAGTCAGGAGCCTACACTGCTGACTGTGAACCAGTCTTTGGATCCTGAAATTTCCTAGGTAATTCTACACTCAGATTATAATCATCTACTGCACCAGGCAGATTTATCTGCAATTCAGCTAAAGCTGAATTTTGTCTTGTCTCGGTCCATTTAATTATCTCCTTATTGTCTGCCTGTTTCTTAACTTGAACCTTTAACAATTCATGTTCCCTTCTGAAACCTGGAAATACGATCTCATTCCTACATTTAAAACCCTTAGATCCATATAAAAGCTGTCTGCACCTTCAAGGTTCTGAGGTCCATAGAAACTTTTTGTCTATTTCATTTGTAGCTCCCATCAACAACAGATGGCAAATTGTTTTCTGTCATCCCCCCTTATTTTATACCAGAGACTAGACAATAATGTCCCAGACCTCTTGTATCTAATATCTATGGTTTGAAGCTTTCACTCCAAGTTATTTTCTCTACCCGATGTTCTAAATCCTGCCTAGAAAAATCTATTTCTTCTACTGTTCTTTCAATTCCACAATAGCAAAATCAAGCTGACTATGTTCAAGTTTATTATTTGTAATCTGAAATTTTCTCACTGTATTTACCTCTTCTACAAGTATCATCACCTAACTTCCCCAGAACAATAAAATTTAGTTAAGTATCTTTTCCCAGTGTCACAGTAGAAGATATAGTTCATATTTGGTTTCATTGGTAATGATTCCAAACTCTGTACACAGAAAATGAACTCTAGGTAATGGAGATATACAATTCTGTAGTAAAGCAAAAAGTGTGATTATTGAGTTCTCACAGTTTCAGTTGGAAGTCTTGTGAAGTGTGACATTCTTTCTCAAATCTTTCCCTCTCAAAGGTGGTTTATTATGTAAGACTTTTTTTGTTCAGATGGAGTTTGATAAGGAACTCAGACAAATCTTGTTTAGACAGTGTGCAACTCCCACAGGTCAAATCTCACAATATTTAACTTTTATGTGTACTAAAAATAGCTTGGAAATATGAATAGAGAGAAGTTGAAAGGCTTAGTGAGAAGAAAAACAGGTTAAAAAATAAAATCAGATTTATTTAGAAGTATTTTTAGTTATGCTGATAATTTTGGTTGTGTGAGTCATACTTTGGGAACCTTTGAGATAGTAATTGTCAATGACAGGTATCTTCTGATTCAAGAAATCAGATACAACAAATCTATTCACTGAAAACCCCAGTGTACACACATCTGCAGTACTCAACAGTAGAATGATAGCTATAGATCCTGCAAGAAAGGGAGGCATTCCCCAGCCTCTGGTCCTACAGACTTTTACTTGTTCCCAGGCTACCCCCATGCTCCACAGAGGCTGAAACTTATCAGTGGCCCTGCTCAAAGGCAGAGTGGCCCCACTAGCACTCACCACCGGCCGGTGCACATCCCAGAATGCTCGCTCCTGGCTATCAAGAATCTTCCTCTCTATCTTGTCTCTCTTCTTGTCCACTCTGTCAATGTAATAGGATATTTAAAAGAAACAGTGTAAATGACAGCAATTTTAAACATAAGTATCCAATCACTTTTCCCTTCTCCCTTCAAAAAGCACATAGAACCAAACCCCCTTATTTTCAAAGGAACTTACTTTGCTTGTGCTTCAGCTTGCATAAAAATAAACTCCCATTTCCGAGCAAATGCTCGTTGTAGCCTGGCCAAACTCTCCTGAAAATACATCACAATTTGTGTGAGTTAAGTTATAAGTTATTTAATTGCTATTTAATAGCACTTAGCTTATCTTTCCCTCTTCCTTTCTGTTCTCTCTTGCCCCCCAAGATGTAATAAAAATCATGATATTTGTGGTGAATGTACCTTATTTATCTAATATAATGTCTTTCCTTGACAGCAAATGGGAGGGAACTAGACCTACCTGCCTTTGAATGCCCCAATTATTTTAACTTTGAAACTCTGATGAGAAGGATGCAACCTTCAGTAGAATATGGGCTTTGTGAAGCATTTTTATGGACTGGATGCTAGCTGTGTAGTTCTGTAATAATACAAAGAAGTGTTCTTGATTTGAAAATACCTAATACTGAGAGACAATAGCAGTACTTTCCATACTGAATGATCCACGTGACAATTCCCATCAGTCATGTATACAAATGGTTTGCCTTGAAACATGTTGGCTGCCTATGTATTTATTTAAAATACAATAATAGGAAGCTATCGATACTTTTGTAGTACCAGAATCTTCCATGATCTCCACAGCTATCTTCATTTGAAAAGTATGTACGCTATAGTTCTTTACTAGTGTACAGGGAATGTATATCTGCTGCAGTCTACTAATAATAAAAGGAAGAAGAATATTTATAAAATCTTAGAAAAAATATTTCTTCCAGTGATGCTAGAATAGTTTCACTGTCTCTAACACAGTTTTTCAATCTCCTTCCAGCTTAAATGGCAGCAGTATGCAGTTTTTGACATTGAGAAGGCTGAGGTTCCTCCAAAAAGACCCCAGTTACCTTGGTGCGTTGCTTTCACTGTGACTAAGTGAAAAATCTTCTGTAGACTTCCTAAGAAGGTGTTGCTTTTATTTTATTTCTATGCATTGCAAATGTATCTCTGTGGCATACTTACTGAAAATAAAGACTGCGGAGAGTGAAGAGGAGAATTGCTAGAGATTTTGTCAATACTAGTAAAGGTTCTCATGGATTGTATACTGGAGACAAATTTTCTAAGGAATGTAAGTATAAAATTATGCATACCCCACAATGCAGTACACTGAAAAGCAAGTATGTGCCAGAAGAAGCAATAAAGTGTGTCGGCATGGTTCTGTGGCTGGCATATTTGGCACGCTGAAAGGCCAAGCTGACTAGTCTGCTGTCATGTCACAGCAGCACAGCTGGACAGCTTTTAGTACAGAGACAGGGCTCTTAATGAATTTTATGTTGATATTTTCACAAAAAATTCAAGAACTTTTGGAGGAATAGGAATGGGATTCAAGACCACTCTCTCCTTAGCAAGTACCATCCTCATCAGCTAATCAAACTCTTCCTGGTCCCAATTATCTTACTTTGCCTGGGGCACAGTACAGCCTTCATGGAGTGGGAAGGGCTTCTAATCTGACCTTCATTGTCTCTTGTCTAACTGATAGGACAAGAGCTTGAACACCAGCATCAATTTTAAGAATGAGATTTATGTTTCTACATCTATCAAGTGCTTTTGAAAACGTTGCCAGAGATCTGTCATTCAAATTGTAGAGTACAATTGTTTTCAAACACTCGTGTGTATGGGATTTGGGAACCACTACTTCTGATCCTGGCACGCTGATATGAGCAGAGTAAGATTAGACATGGATAAAAATGTTGACTTTCGCCCCACTAGCTTTCAGAACATTCTTTCAAACAGCATTTATGATTACTAAGCATTATCAGACCCACATGCTGGCAGAAGTGGAAAACAAATTTTCACATATAATGCCTGTATTTCTCATGCTCAGCGTTATTTTACATGCTCACCAGGCCCAGCACAGAAAATGATTTTTTCCCCAGGTACTTACAGCTTCATAGTCTGCTAGCTCAAGCCTTGCTTTGTTTTGCATTGTCCGCTTGCAGAGGTAAACAGCTGGAAGAGAATGAAATAACATAAAATTTGCTACTATCTCACAAACACAGCAGGCCAGAAATCTAGAGACTTCATCTCTATTTTACTGCTAGCTTTTTTGTTTTGATTTCTCCCTCTCTTCTAAAAGGATTTAAATATGGGATCATTATTTTAACTAAAATAATGGATCGAGTACAAAGATTCATTAAATGATTATAAAATCTGCTTTATGCAGCAGATATCATATAAAAATGCATAAGACACTTGGGGTGAGGTTGTTTAATGGCAAAGGAACTAGAAAATGGTCAAAATGTAAGAGTTTTATCAGGAGGTGTTGCTATATTAGTCAAATAGGTTTTTAAGAACATGTGTACATAGTTTTATTTGGTTTTACTTTATAATTAGATATCACAAAATTTCAATCTAAGAAGTTTTTAGCTAAAAAGAAATTCCACATGAAATTCAAGTCTCATGCAATATAATCTGCTATAACCAATATTTAAAACAGAAAATAATCTGAGACAAAAAATGAAAAAAGTGTATGAAGTGCTAGCTGTAATGAGAAAAAATATTCTATCACTTTTTCTATACTCAAAATCCTTTGACAGAGCTGTTCTGCCTCCACTTCATTCAGTCAGAGCAGAATTCTAACTACTGAAGTTGGATGGTGACAGCTAAATCCTGAAAGGATGCAGGGATGAAAATGAAGCTACATAAACATCACAGTGGTTTGCACCATGTTGCTTGATCCTGAATTCTTTATGCTCTCTATTACCCTTGAATGAAGTACATTTCCTTTATTTATCAACAAATACTTCACACCAACTCTGAATCTTGTAAAGTTTCCACCACCAGTAAGACAATGAATGTTGCACAATTCCTTACTGTGCAATATTTACCCACTTCATTACTTTAGAGAATCTTTGCATGTATGAGATGGAGGAATCTTTTGATCAGTGCAGATAAGAAAACTTTAATTTATCTGTGGTCTCTACAATCGTCAAAAAGAGCCTGTGTTTACTGATTGTGGTTAGGAATGTTCCTGCTTTCTAGCTGCCAGCTTGTGTGTTACAGGAGCAAAGGGGAATAATTTCACATAAAAACCTAACTCTTCCAATCACTAGGAAGAAGGTAGTGCTCATCTTATATTTAGCTTTGATTTTTAGGCAATCACTTCAATTATATTTTACAACTCCATGGAAACATTTATTTCTGACAAGTCACCTGCAAATTCATACAAACCCACTCCAGTCAATGCTGTTTCAGTGGAACTGATGACATGCACTTTTAAAATTCAAGCTGCAAGTTTACTTGATGTAAAATGAGGTTATATATTAATGTAGATTTTCTATTTTTTTT
The DNA here is from genome assembly GCA_033558105.1 of Coccyzus lansbergi. NCBI lineage: Eukaryota > Metazoa > Chordata > Aves > Cuculiformes > Coccyzidae > Coccyzus > Coccyzus lansbergi. Next base: position 835,404 of record JAUMJK010000211.1, on the reverse strand, counting down.
CCAATTTTGCATGTATTATCTTGTCTATTTTCTTTCATATTTTTTTCACTTTGCCTTCCTGTAAGAAGCTGCAGCCTATTTTCTCTTCTCTGCACTCCCATATCCACTCCAGTACCAAAGCAGTTTCTGTGTCTACAAAATTTACATATAAAGATAAAAACCCAAGTTGCATATCCGGTATAGCAGGTAAACGGTTTCTATAGTGACAATTGCTATTCATTTTAATATTAGCATGCACTTACAGTAATCTGTTGGCATGATGCATGCTTAAATATCACAAAAAAGGGATGAATTCTGCACCCTTTGTACCCAGGCTGCATCCATGATCAGTACAGTGGTAAGCGAATACTGAGGAATGAGACAGTCTTTCTCATTTAGCAACTTTTGCAGTGAAATATTTTCCTTTCTTTTCCTTTCAAAGCAGTTATTTCATTGAATAAGAAAAAAAAACCACTTCAATTTCTTGAAAATATTAGCAATAAAATGTATAATAGAAATATGTGGAGAATTCCAAGAATTCTAGGGATCAAATTTTGTCTAGCCAACCAACTTATCATGTGAAAAGAAACAAGCCAAACCCTGTGTTCCCTGCGCTTGTTTAACCTCTTCTAAACCACATTCACCTGGTCTCTGTGTAGGCCACTTCAACTAGTTACCACTTCCATGAGTCCCGTTGTAGGTGTTTTTTGAGATTTGTGCCTCCTGCTACCTCCAGCAGAAACTGTTGCTGCAGAGGTGGTTGACTGTCCATTTCTGTGTCAGGATAGGTTTTTAATTAAAAACGTATCTTCAAACTGGCAAAACAACCACTAGTTCACCAGGAGCAGGAGAGAGGAATTAGCTTACCACACTATTAATTTCCTGCTGTATCTAAGAAAATGCTTGTCTTCACTGTGCGACTATACTGCAGTATCCTCCCTACAGGATTCTTTTAAAGATATCTTTTGCTCCAACTCCACAGCTAATAGTCCATGTAAGAACACTCGTTTTTCATTATATTCTTTGCATATCCATATCTCTCCCCCTTCAGGAACCTAAATGTCACAATGCCCGTGGCTTGGATTCTTTATGTCAGGTATGTTTTAGTGGACCAGCAAGAAAAAGGCAGGATATGCCCAAGAAAGACTTAGTTATTTAGGAAATACAACATAGCCACTAGTCTTGAAGAGAACAGTCCTGAAGAACATTCCCACTCTTTGACACATTGCTGTGTTCTAAGCATTACATCTTTATTATAGAAGTGAACATTTGATGTAGTCACGTGAGAAGCTGGTAGCAGCTCAGAAATTTTTCAACTGTTCACACTCTCTTTATCACATTCTTTGATTTGCCTGCAACAAAATTCACAAGCACATCAGAAAGCAAGAAGAATGTGAAAATTCCTCTAATTTTCAGTCAGAGTATTTGAAGATACAGAAATGAAGCTTTGTTTTTCTGACTTTTAGAGTAGTACAATCTGAAATGTGGATGCTCTCATCTTTCACAGGTACCACTACTCTTCTGCACCAAAACACATGTGTAGTAACTGCATATCTCCAGTAGCCTGACCTTGATTATCTGAGGAGGATGTCAGTCAGTTGTCTGTTTCCTTGTCAAAGCAGAGTTATGAGCCCTCAGCATTTCAGAGAATGACAGTGTCTGCTTCCCTAACTCATAGGTTGTATGATTTGTCACCATTTTCACAGCTTCATACAGAAGTGCAATCTGCAGAAAGGTTCTCCAACTAAAAGCTACTCTATTTCACTGTTTACCTGCACCTCCAGGTTCCTGGTCAGGGCTTTCAGTGCACCAACCACCTCTTGTTGTCCTAAGCCGCCCATTCAGGGTCTCCACTGAGATTCCTTTTGCCCAGGATCTGTGCTTAAACCCAACCGCTTGCCCCAGCCCTGGTTTGAGTCACCTTGTAGTTAACACCTCTAGACAGCCCTGTGTGCTAACAACGCTGCCCTGACCTTCCTGACATGGACCGTCCTGGTCACTTCAGACTTGGTTAGGCCATCACCCCTGCCTGCAGGACTGCAACACTCCACTCTTGCTCCCTTCCCTTTGCAAAGCTCTCTGCTTTTGCTGCTACCTGACAAGCACACTGAAAACTGTTTAACATATGGATGGATGATAGGCAAGGAACAGGGTCTGATTAATAACCTCAATTTGCTAAATATGGACTGCCACATACACTTCCCTTTTTAAAGCTAGTGTATTCTGATGGATTTTGCAATCAACATAATTGCCCGCACTAAAGTAAATTATGTATTAGATTCAATGGCTTGTGCTTCAGAAGTTACTGATAATATTCTTAAAGGCAGTATTAATAAGCAATGTTTCGTAATGAAAGATAGTCAGTGATGTTTATAAATGGGTGTTTCAATCACACATCAGTAGTAAAATACACTTTGGTAGCTGTGCAGTAAATATAGAATACTTGCTCTTTAAAATTCTTTTCAGGCATTCACAATATGTGGGCAACTGAAAAATTTAAAGTGAGATTGCAGTGTTCCACTAAGAGTTGCATGACAAAGGCATCTGTGTTTTCCCTTTTGCTTTTTTTAAAAATGTTAGACCCAAAATAAACCATTTTCATGGTTAGATATATATTTTTCCAATACTTGACTCCTGAGGTATACTTGATGCTCATAAGAAACCACTACAGACTTTTCTTTCTTTAAATAAGATCATAGCGATAATTACAGGTTTTCTTCTAGAATTGAGAAGCCAAATTGAAGACACATATTACTTATAGTTACCAAAATATCAGAGCTTCCATGCAAAAATTAAAGTGGGTAATTTAAGCTTGTTGCTAAAGAGGGGCTAAATCTTCCCTCTCACCACAGCAGGGAAAAATTCTTAGCTAAATTCAATGGAAGTACAACTGGTCCTCTGAAGACCACAGATAGTGCCACCTACACATCCACCACCATGTACATAAACTTAAACTCTTTACACAATTGTGCCAGTGCCAGTAGTGTTGAATCTTGATTCAGACCCAGATGGTGGGTGTAATTTTCAGTGAACACTCATTATCTCCACTGAGGCCGGATTAAAGTGATACTCTTTGCGAGTCAACATTCTGGTTTTAGTGTCCACTGTACATGCCTAGTCAGTATTTAAAGAGTAAAAAAACCACCAGAAAGTACTGCAAGGTCTAAGGATTTCAAAGTGCCCTGTGGGCAGACAGAACTTCTTGTACTTGTGTCAGATGGAGAAGTACTGGACAGTCAGCACAGAACATGAGTACAGGGTAGAGAAAATGAAATCAGCTATCTTATTTAACCATCAGGATTTCTAGGGCTGTTTATACCATCTCTATGTCATCTCTCTCTCATAATAATATTTGCCCTTTGCATCACCTGTTGAGTTCCACTTAGTCTATAAAAAAATGACAACATTTAAACGGACAACTGGTTCACCAATCAGCCTCATCTATCCACAGACAAACTACATTCTTTAGTAAATGCTAGTAACAGTAAGTCAAAAAGAAGACCATGACAGTTTGTGTGCATTAAATTGACAAATGGCCATAAATGTAAATTCTAAAACACATGTCCCTTTCTCTATTCTTTACTCTCTGATCACACTACTTCTATAACATTTAAGCAATGCAATTTGATTATAGATATAGAAGGATAGAGAACTTTCTTATATCAACCAAGGGCAAGAAAGGAACCACATTTCAAACTAACAGAGAACTCAACAATTAGAAAAAGGCAGATTCATCTTCAACCCACTGAAGCCCTCAGATGATGTTGGCTTGGGAAAATCCTCCAGGTTGACAAAAAGGGATGTGGAAAAGGTCTCATCCAACCTACATAAACTATGGGATCAGATGAAGAATATCGTATTGTCAAATCTAATTTAAAATTGTATCCATTGAATTATTTCATACTTCTTGGTGTTATCAGAATGCTTTCAGCTTGAATTCAAGAATTTAACATCCTGCTTTGGCACTAAAAAATTCCTTTTGTGTGTCTTCTTAATAGTCTCAGATTTAAGAGGGACTCAAATGCATTTGCTATTAAGCTTCCACAAAGAAGAGGTGCAAGGTAACACAATACATGACTAGAGAAAAGAGCAGTTGTTCCTTCAACTTTCATGGCTTGAAAGCTGTAATTTCTATTTTGATAATGAAATAGACAAACCTATTCAGTTTAGTGATAGAATCATAGAATCATAAAATCACCAGGTTGGAAGAGACCCACCGGATCATCACGTCCAACCATTCACACAAATCTCTAAACCATGCCCCTCAGCACCTTGTCAACCCGTGCCTTAAACACCTTCAGGGAAGGTGACTCAATCACCTCCCTGGGTAGCCTGTGCCAGTGCCCAATGACCTTTTCTGTGAAAAACTTCCTCCTAATGTCCAGCCTAAATCTCTCCTGGTGGAGCTTGAGGCCATTCCCTCTTGTCCTGTCCCCTGTTACTTGGGAGAAGAGCCCAGCTACCTCCTGTCCACAACCTCCCTTCAGGTAGTTGTAGAGAGCAATGAGGTCTCCCCTCAGGCTACTCTTCTCCAGGTTAAACAATCCCAGCTCACCCAGCCGTTCCTCATAAGGTCTGTTCTCCAGCCCCCTCACCAGCTTTGTCGCTCTTTCCTGGACACACTCCAGAGCCTCAATATCTTTCTTGTGGTGAGAGGCCCAGAACTGAACACAGTATTCAAGGAGTGGTCTCTAATTTTGAAAGTGGTGAACAATTTGAAAGCAGTTCTGAAAATTCCAAGTTGTGTTTATAAATCTCAGAATTTATTCTGATAAGAAATTTGGTTTCTGTTTATAGGGGACCTGGATACAGATTATGAACACTTTTAAAGTAATGCTTTTTAAATAATGCTGCAGAAAACATGTAATTGGTTCAGATACATTTTCATACGCATGCATACAAATGCATTGGCCAAACAACTTTTCCATGTTCAAAGTATTATAGAAATAAGTTATACATACATGGAAAGCAAAAGAAAAATTCAGGTATGTATGAAACTCTGAAGTGGTGAGTTGATTGAAAAGTATTTTCAGTAAATGCCTCCTGCTTATAGCGCCCTTGCTGTGAAGGCCTGTCTGTATAAAATTAGAAAGGATCAGAATAAAACTCAGGACATGCTTGTTGAAGTGAGACTTATTTTTCATCATTTATATGGTAAAGATAGTTCCTAATAAGTGAAGTATGTAGCTCTGAAGGGAAATATAATGGGATACAAATTCAGAGTATAAAAAATCTTCCAGGTCACTTCTTCTGTCTTTCTGCTAATACAAGTCTCTTTCCTAAAGTTTGTTCGATTTGGTTCTGCACGGATTAAATTTTATGCATAGGAAGCACTGGCCTCAGCCACATTTTTTGAGGAACTATTCTTGTTAGGCTGTACTCACTTAGTCCTGCCACCAAGATCTTAGTCAATGTATTCTCTGTAAGTAGTTTCTCAAAGCAACTCTCTTAAGGGGCCAAAACCCAGTCTTAGCAACAATTTAGTATATTAGTTAGGTCTGGTGGAAAGAGTCTGTTTCTTACTACACCTATAAATCCAGCAAATTTTGAGACATATTGAGACAAATCCTTAAAAGAGGGATCTCTATTAAGGACCTAAGAGGTTTGCTTGTAGGAGTCGTGGCTAAAGTATACAGGCTGACGCTAGCTGTTGATAAAATGGGAATTGGGCATCAAGAGTTGAGATTATAGAACTGCAGAGCTCTCCAGAAACTATTTACTCTATACTGGAAAATTTCTCCTCATTCTCATGGCATAAACTTTAACAAATGAATTTATATTTATATCTGAAAATTTATATAAAAAAAATGTGACTCCACTACCAGTTTTGCCCTAAGCTACTGAGTCATCTTTATGGATTTATTTCCAGAGATGCTGAGCACATACGGTTTACCAGCAGTTCAGGTAAGCAATAGGGCTTAATATTTCTCAAAAACAAATTGCTTACGAATAAGCTGTTGCCAAGGCAATCCAGCCTGGCATTTGGACAAAGAAAGAATATCATGTATCCTCCATACAATTCTCATTCTAGCCAGTTACTCCATGGAAAATACTGTAGCAAGGTGAATGAGAGAGAAAATCCCTGAAATAATCAAATTTTCATAGAGGGATTTGAAGCTAGGCAACAAATGTAAAATAAGTAGTCAACATACTCTAGAGAGAAAATTATATAAAAATTTTTGGTGTGCAAAAAATATGATAAATGATTGCAATTAATTTTGGTGCACTATACACTCTACCATGACTGCAAGTTTGGCAGAGCAGATGAGCCAGGTGCAATGGTTCATGTTCAGAATGGAGCACCAGAGGCTGAACACAGAGAGGTCTCTGTCACTTTACTCTTAAATGATAAGAAGGTATTAAGAAGGAAGCTTTGTATGGATGAGTTGTTGGCTGACCATCAAGAAATTTGAAAAGGATAGTCTTTTGTTTTCATAAAAATGCTGGAGAACGGCTATGAGACAGCAACTTTACATATCAAAAGTGGATGATTTCTGTATTTCACTGTAACTCAGACTGTACAATTGAGTCATGAATAGAAGTACCACATAAGTTTACAGGCAGCACTTATCTAGATAGAGAGCTTACACTTTTAAATTAGAATCAGTGTCGTGACTCAGTTGCTGTAAATAACTTAATTCTCTGAAAGTTAACTGCATATTTTTCTGACAGTGTTCTTGTCCCAAAGTGATAAGACAGGGCACTGGTATATAAAAAAGGCCAATACTTATGTTTATTCCTATAGCAACAAAGGTTATCCCTGAGCTGGTGAAAAAGGGCTGCACCTGTGAGGAGGGGAAAATAGGACAGGCAACTTTAAACTGGCCAACAGAGTATTCCATCCCATTCAAGTCATACTGGGTATATAACAGAGAGATTACAGGAGTCTCCCTCTCTGCTGTAACTGCTGACATCCAGTAAGGACTTTGTCTGTCTGATTGCTTCTGATCCACAATCCATGCATTCCTGAATCCTGTTTGGGAGTTCAGCTGCCTCCTAGCCATGGACCCACTCCTTCATGCCTGTTCTACTGTAATTGTGGTGATATACAGTCATTGATGGGTGGGGGTGCAATCTCACATATTTTATTACTTTGTTGTTGTTGTTATTATTTCATTAAAGCTGTAGCTTTAGTTTCCAACCCATGAGTCTTTTTTCCGCTCATTTCCCTCTTCTCTTTTACTTGGGGTGTGAGAGAAGTCATTTGGGAGTTGACTTACAAGTTTTAGCTGACAAACTTTAGCCAGGCTAAGGCTAAACCATGACAAGTAGGTGTCTACAGTTTCCTGTCATTTTGGAAAATGTTCTGTTTTCATGCTTTTTTTTTTCTTCAGACATTTTTTTAGAATGAAACTATTTGTTATTATAACCTTACATGAAACAAGAAATCATATCTTCAATAATTTATTAACATATTTTACAAAGTTATAAAGATTATTTGATTCTGAGTTAGCTCTGGTAATAAACTAACACATGCAGCATCTCATTTTCATTTAATTTCTAGTTTATTAGTTTCCTGGCAGTATGCACCATTCTGGACAGTAGCCCAGAAATGGTGAGTAATGATAAATGGTTAGGAGTAATTTTTAAATTAGAATAAAATTCTAGTGTTTTTTCAAGACTTGTAAAATTAGGTCAGTGCCAAAGAAAGTGGTTTGCTTTAATAATAACTTTGAGGAAGGAAGATTACAGAGAAAGCCTACTTCTTGATGGCCTTGAGAGACTCCTAATGCCTTCCATAGTCATTAATTTTAGGAGATGCAGTTTCAAGCTTGTTCAGGACAAGACCATGAAAACATAAGCACTGCACAGCTCTGTAAGATATGACAAGTAAGAAATGTATTTGCATATCAGTAATACCATGAATTCTATTTACTATATTTTCTACGAAGTAACAGATTTACTGTGAAAATTTGGAGAACCATTTTGGAATGGGTTTTATGTGAAATTTATTCTTTAATATCCTTAATATACTCAAATTGTATCAATCTTCCTTCAGTTATTTTGTGTTCTTGAATATTATGTTTGATCTTTCTGCATTCTTCTGATGACCACTGTTTACAACGGTTATGTGTTCCTTTTTGCAAGCAGCTGTATTCAATTCTCTCTTAACCTGACCTCTTTATATTCATAGAAAGGTATTGGAAAAAAATCCTTTGGCTACAATGCAAACACTAATTTCTGGGACGGGGAATGTGCTAACCTAAGAGCACTATTGAAAAGTTGGTTTAAAAATTTATCTTCCTTTGAATGCTCTAGCATTCTAGCCAATTCTGGAAACATGGCCACCTTAGGCAGACCTAGAGCAATGCTTTGATTCTGTTGCATGGGGAAGCTGAGAGCGGAATTTGTACAGATTTGAACCTTTGGCTCATGACTCAAGGAACAATGAGATGGCTGGGTGGGGATTTTCCCATCCTTCTGCCCTCTGCAATTAATGAACTTAAATTCACCAACTATAACGCATTTTACAGGTCTTATACTTGAATCTCAAAAGCTCCCAAATGTTTACAGTTCAACAAAGGCACCTTCCTGCATTAAGAAAGTGATCTCAAGTTTAATTCTATATTTCTGACATGCAAAATCTGGACAGATTCTCTATATACTGACAAAGTATTCTCTATATACCAACTATATTCTCTTTACACTGACAAAGTTATGCAATTCAATGCCCAGCTCAGTGGAGCCTTCAAGTCCAACTCTCTCAGCCTGTCCTCACAGGGGAGGTGTTCTAGCCCTCTGATCATCTTTGTGGCCCTCCTCTGGGCTCACCCAATAGAAACTGTCTCAGTCTGATCTCAAGTTCAGATGTGTTAAATATATACTTACTTATTAAAATTCCCTGTATAATGTAATACACATTAAAACAGATCAATTCCATGTCTCTTAAAAACACAGCAGATGATTGTTTTCTGATCTTCAACATATTAGGACACTATACTGAAGTGCCCCTCTGAGAAAAACAATACTTTCAAGAAAAGGAAAACCATTTTAATAAGTGGTAAATCAAGAATTTCTCCTTCTACTAATCGTATAGAGAGGTGAATCAGTCAGACACAATATGAATTAGTCCTCCTTTGCAGCTTTCAATAACTACTTGCTGGATATCTTCAAATCTCAGTGTTTTAAGGAAAGATGAACATTTTTCTCCTTCTATAGGATGAGGAAATTGTCACCATTTTCAAACTCTACCTTGAAGGCACTCAGTTCTGCTGAGTCTCTCAGCTTGAAATTGCTTTGTTAAGAAATATATTTGAAATTAAATTGTGTCCACTGTGGAAAACAGAAAGCATCTATTTGAACCACCCAGTCTTCAGCTCGCAAGGGCTAAGACTGAATCCATTACAAGTGAACACACATACAAAAAGCTGTAGAGAGAGACTTTGAAAGTTCGAGTTTTTTAATATGTCAGCTATCATATACATGCTTAATTAGATAAATAAGTGACCTTGTCTTCAGATGAACTACGTACTTACAATCTAGATTAGAGTGAACAGGAGACTGCTCAGAAGGAATCCAGTTTCCATAAAAATTACTCACTATTTGGTGCACAGAGACACCTAGTTTTGGTTATAAATTTTGAGTTATTTTGTAGTAGTTTACTACTTGTTATCTTCAGGTTTTCTTGTCTAAGTACGCATTAGTAATTAGAATGTATAATTTAAGAATAAAACCCCAAGAAGCAGGCAAATGAACAAGATATTTTGTAATACAGTTCATATTAGAATCATACTAGTTTCCATAATAAATACTTCGTGTATTCCATGTGGTGTATATCAGAAATACAATAAATGTACCTCTAAACTAGGCACACCTTTGGGTCTAAATCTGAGAATAACTATTGCACAACCATTAAATATATTTCTTCACTAAGATTTTGTCACTGTAGGCAAACAGAAGGTGTAAATGGCACAGTGGGTGTTTTACAAGTTTTGAGGGTTGTTTTTTTTCCCCCTCATATCAACTCCAAATCTGACTTTATTAAACTTTTAAAAAACTTTGAAAAAGGTAACAGCACATTCATTTCAATATTGGCAATTCTTGCACAGGAACTGCATGACATGTAATTATGTTTTTAACAGCAAGGTGATTAAACAAGACAGACTGTAGCGACATATTCATTCATATAATACGAAGTTATCAAAAGAAATATGAAAGATTTCTACACTGACCATAGTCTGTGTTTTCTGGCTCCCAGCAATTTGATGGCCAAAAATAGGGTGTCTGTAGGCAAAACAAAAAAGTAGAGAACTCAAGTTAGACAATGCCAGCATCATACTGTCCTTGGATTGATACTGATTTTCAGAGTCAATTTACATTTTTGGTATATCTATTATATTTTTAAGTTGACAATTTTGAAATAGGCATCAAAACAGAAAATCACTTTTATACACTTGTAAATTCCACTTATGATAGAATGGCATGGAAAAGGAAGAGCAAAGGTTCTTTTTTATTATTATTCTTAACGTTAATGGAACAAAACCAACAAGGTTAAGCAATGAGGTTGTCTTTTTTATGTTCCATAGAAACGCACCTCTCACATATCCTGAAGAACCAGTTTTGGAAAGCGAAAAGACAGAAGATGCTTCAGGGTACTTTGAGTTGTCGATCTTGTGTTTTCATTAGTATATGCTAATATTCAATATTCTTTTCTAGGGGTTATTTGCTTAAAAATGCCACTGAACACTACCTGTTTTCATGAAGTTATCAAAGTTCTTTTAATTTGTTGAAGTCTATTTCTTTCTAATTGTTTACTGATTGTGTTTTAAAATGAGATTTTTTAATGGAAAGCCAATAAAAGTAGCAATAACTAGTTCAATACTATACTTATTGAAACTGTGCTAAAGTTATAGTTGAAATAATTAATTTCTGCCAAATGAAGAATATAACAACATAAAAACATTTGCCATAAAAATAAATTTATTTTTAAATTGTAACTTTTTGTTTAGATGTAAAGAATTATAGTATTGTATACACAACACATTCATACATATACATACACACACATACAGAGATTTGTATATTATTTGAGCAGTTGAAGTAATCATTATTAAATACATGGACAAGTCTGAGTGGTATTTTAAAACACTGGCGATTCTTCAGGAAAAACTTCTGCTTTATTCCCTGTTTCTTACTGGATTTTCTCAAAGATCTCCCAGATGCAAAAATGGAAATCTCTCTTCCTGCCCACTTATCTCAAAAGTGTTCTATTGTTAATATGGAAACCAATGGGGGTGAAGGAGAAAAACACGCAGACTTACTGGCAGGTTAAATATATATATTGTGAAGATTCTCTCTACTGTAACAATGACCCATCGACTTTAATAGGAGATATTTAGAACTTGATATTTATCAAGCAACAGCAATGAGTTAATGGGAATAAAAGAAACTGACACAAGCTCACTTCAAAGGCTAAAATGTGCTTCATTTAAGCTGTTTTGTGCTCAGTAGTGGAGTAGCAATAAGTCATTCTCCTGTCAACTACTTCTTCACAGTGCCACTAGAATCAAAATGATCATTATAAGCATAAACGGAAAGAAGAGGAACCCCTACACAAGGAATAGCAGCACCTAGCAAATCCTGGAGAATCAAGAAGCTGTAAAAGTAATTTAACAACGTCAATTGTAGAATGCATACAGTCACCATTATTTAAATATAGTTTTCCAACTCAAGGAGGGAGAGTCTTTACTTAAAAGTATGAAGTGTAGTTTGGAGGGGTCCAAGAAGAAAGGCACAACTATATCACCTGCTACAAGTAACTTTAACCTCTGTTTGATGGTTCAAGGATGCAGTAGATGTTACTAAACACAAAAAAACCCATATCTGTTTCGGCAGCTCCTGAGCTGAAACTGGTTGGAGCTTAGATTTTATTTAGGAGGGGAAGGGTTGCAACTATGGAGGATGATAGTTGGAGACAGGTGCAGGAGAGGAGCCTTTTCAGAAGAAGAGACACAAAGATTCTTCCAGTTGTGGGTATACCCTTTTGCAAACTGCATATTAAAACTTCTCATATCTACTTAGGATTTCTCTTGACAAATTACATATACACCCATCACAGCTAAGATTAAAAAATAAACTTCATCTTCTGATTCTGAGGAAATCCCCAAATTGCCTTTTGGCATTCATTTCACACCTGCTAAAAGGAAATACAATATATTCAAGACTACTCGCTTATGATGCTAAAGAAGGACTGCTGTTTCATGAATAAATGAAAAGCAAACCCTTGGTCAGCAGGAATACTGCAAGAAATATTTCTGAGAGGAACTCAAATGAAAAATAACAATCAAGGATAAATCTGATACTATTGGTTCCAGTACTAAGCTAAAACAATACATTAAACCTTCATTGGGACTCGCAAATCAGTAGCGGAGGGAATGTGGGTGCTATATAGAATACTGCAAAGGAGGTAAGATCTTCAATGTCGTGAAATGTCTTTTGATTTCACTAGCAGGTAGAAGCATACCATAATTTTCTGGAGGATGAAAAGTTGTGTCCCAATGGCAGGATCCACTTCTAACAGAGGACTCAGCTCAGACCAATGCTGAGAAGTTTGAAAACAGAACAAGGACATTTTTTTCCTTTCCAAAACCCAATGAAACTTTTGAGGGAACGGTTAAAAAAGATATTGTTCCATTAGAGAATACCTGACCAAGACTCTGCAGGTATGTAGTAGCTGGGGAGAAAGTGATTGCATGATGAGATTGGTAATTTGTAAAAACAAGCACAGCAGCATGAGGGTCAACAGGCCATTCTCTGAGAGGAAAGGCAGAGAGGGACTCTTGTGAAAGTAGACAAGGGACAAGGAGACAGAAGAGAGATTGCAGATATTGAGTGAGATCGTACTAAATGACCAAGTACCTTCAGAGAGAAAATGACTGACCAGTGTAAACACGCTGGCAATTTTCAGTCAACTAAATATGAAAAAGAAATCATGGAAAAAGCATAAATTTAAGTGTATGCTACTAAGGATAAGTCCAAGCCTCCCTCCACCACCTTTCCTCTGCATGTAAAAGCAGAAAAATTAAAACAGAACTTGAGTTTTAATTAGGAAAGCACATGATAAATCATAATAAAAGGTTCCAATACTGTGTTATAAGATGCCAAAAAGAAACCTTAGCAAAAGACAAACATTACAATATGAGAAAGGAGTTCAAATAACAGTGAGTACTGCTAAGTACAGAAGACAAGTATTACAAATGTCTTCCTTGTTCGATTCTCTAGAAGGAGGGAGGCTGTGGTCAGATAAAGGTCTTTCTGCCTAGGGAACAAAATACAGGTGCAAGCTTTCCTTGCTGATGCTCTGAGCTGGCCAGGCACAAGGATTGCAAGCCATGACCCTGCCTGCATGGTGCTTGGATGCATTTAATGTGACCTGCTGAGAAGTACAACTCATCAGCTCAAACACTGCAGTGTGGTCAGACCTGGCCTCCATCCAGCTGGCTCTCAGTGGGAACAAAGTTCATGCCTGCCTGCAATCAGCTTTCAAACATTCCTAAAATTATTTTCAGCATGAAGATAAGACTACAGGGCAAAATACAGGAAAGAAAACCATGGAGAGAATTATTTTTATGAGGTCAGACATTTCAGGTTAGAGGACTGCTGAAATTCAGCACAGAATGCTTAAGGAATTATTACTTTTCTCATGCAAGTAAACCGTGTTTATTTGTAGAAAATAAAAAACTTCACCTAACTAAAAATGACTAATGATTCCTCAGCACTGTGAGTGATATGCATGTGTAAATATTACCACAATTTTTTTGCTATGGCATTTCTCTTTTTCTCCTATCTCTAACTTTCTACAGTATCTAGTATGTAGCTGGCAAGATTTATCAGAAGTATTGGACTATCTGCATAATGTCTAAAGTAGTGCAAGTTACATGAAGGGCAAATTATACACACACAAAAAATTAATTCAATCAATTAGCCTTTGAAACATGGACAGTTAATTAAAAAAACCACTTAAGGCAGAGGAGCTTCAGAAACCTACAGCAAAGGGTGGATTACCTTTCCAGAAAAGGGCAAAAGCTGAAATTTTCTGTATTCCAATCTTTCCAGATCTAGTGTCTTGACTGAACAATTGTAACACACCGCCAGTTTCTGAAGATTTTTCAAAAACATAGTAGGTTTCTGGCAGTGTAAATCCCCTTCTAGATGAGAAATAAATAGTAGATACTATGAATTTCAACTGAGGCAAAGTTCTACATTACTTCCTTACCAACAAGTGGATAACTATGGCATCACCATAAGATATGTGCTTAGAAGTAGCTACAGCAGCTGATAAAGTTCTATTCAAAGAGTGGATAACTATTATTCACTTTCAAAGCAGGAAATGGTATTGTCTAGGTGCAGAGACAAGGAAAACTCTCTTAAAACTCAGCACAATAAAGAGTGGTAAGGGTCTTAATTAAGACTTAAGGAGAAAGAAAGTCAAGAAGTCAAGAAACATCTTTAAAAAGCCTAGACATTGAAAATGAAATATGATTAAAACAGTCACGTTCTGATTAAAGGATTTTTGCAATACTGTGATTATCTGGAGAAAATCCATTAAGAGTAACTTGTGTGCAGTTAAAATGACTGTCATTTTTCCAGTGATGTATTCCACATTTTCTTGCCTAATGGCTTGATATCAACAGTCATAAAGTTCTGATCTTAATCTATTTCACCATGTGTTATGCACACTGGATAAACAGGAATAATATTTGATAACTTGAAGCAATAAAAGTAAATCTCAAGCAACATCACTCCTGGCTGAGAAAAGACCCAGGGACCTCATCACAAATCTCCCATGATAGTGGAATTCATTTATCAGAATAATGCATTCAGATTTGGGGCAAAAGTGTATCAAGGCTGCCCATTCAGGCTAGTCCTTGAGCGCATGCAGCAGCCTCTTAGCTTTGTCCATTCTTTAGGGGCATACTCAGAGTGCATCCCCACTGCATTTGGCCGCAGCCCTTCCTAGTCCGAGCGCCTCATGGGCTCCTAGCTGTGCAGAGATTTAATGTCCCAAGCTCTGCAATCAGGCATGTTAACATCAACCTTGTGCATGGTCTGAGACAGAAATCCCTGGAATCTTTGACTCCAAAACTGTCATTTTCCTAAAGTCTACTTTGTCCTTTAGATGTTACCTAACTTCAAATAGTTCAATCACATAACACATGACTATAACGTATGTGCTGAGTTTACATCTTTCTGCTTATGTTTCAAAAGCCTCCACACAATATCACAGTCCAGATATTTAATAATCCCTTAGAAGAACTTGCTAGAGAATTTATCCTTGAAGACAGGGGAAGAAGTTTGCCTTGTTTGACAAGGAAAGATTAAGAAGACAGAAAAGTCTGATAAGAACAACCCTGGTCTCATGGGATGAGGTCAGGAATGAGAATAGGAGGTATGTACAAAGAAGAAAGCTGCCTGCTTTCATCAGTCTTTTAAAAAACTCCCACAGCAATGCAAGGAGGCTCTGCCCATGTAAATGACCTTCTCTATAACAGGACTATTCAAACAAACCTTAGTTTTACTACTTCTTAAAACTCATAGATCTCGTGTACACAGTAGAAGAATTTTAACATCCACTGCAATATCATGTATTCCTATAGCACAAACATTATGCAATCTACGTGACATCTTTCATGATCTAGAACCCCTTCCTAACCGAAGATTTTCCCCAGGAGAGTTATGGACATGGTATAACATGCTGTACCTCAACACTACCATTTTCAAAGAGAAAATTAGAATTATCAAGGGTTTTTTTGTGAAAGGTAGGAAAGCTGAAGGAATTATCATACTTAAGAATTTTTAACTTTCCTCAGAAGGAAATGTGAAGCAGTTCTTTATGAGCAAGTATTAGAGAGAGAACATTTGTCATTTTGCCATGACATCCCACTTATAGCCGGAAGGAAGGTGGGTGGTAGAATGGTTTGGAGAAAGTCAAGTACTGTTTATCAGTCGAGGCAGAAATAATGTTGCCAGTTTTTATCAGTACATTTTAAGGCACTTTGTTTAATTGTATCTTTAATTTGAATAAGCAGCTAGAGAAATAAGGTTTACCTAGCACAGCACATGTGATTGTAGAGCCATTTAATCATTTAGAACAAAACAGGCTGTTACAAGGGTCTTTATGCCATTGATGCAAAACTGGTTTTGCACATGAAAATGCATACTGGTTCTTTTGCACTGCAGACTAATAGAATTAGGTAATCCTAACCACAGAAATCCATAATGCTCTAGTTAATAAAGTTATGTGAAAAAACCCCTTGTAATACCACACATATTCCACACTAATCAAATTGGCAGCAGCTGCTACCATGCATTGTTAACAATCCTGTGATAAAACAAAGAGATCTGCTTTAGTTCTGTCATAAAATTAATCAATAATAATATCTGAGCTAATGAAACAGCCACTTGTAACCAGTGTTAACCATCAGCTTTTATAAAACATTATTAATTTCTATGCATTAAACTGTATTGCTGTGGAGGGAAAATACTAAGCATCTTTCAGCTACCCCTTGTTGATAGTAATAAGAAAAAAAATTGTTTCTGAGGTTCCTCCACTCCATGAAATCTTTTAAAATCTAATTACTGTGATGTGGGAGGAATATTCAAATCAGTCATAAACCTTCCTTTGCATATTACTGCTTTTTTTTCTCACAGGCACCAAGGAGTCTTTATAAACAGCAGAAATCAAGTCTTTGCTAAAAAATAGTTACACATGATCTCAAATGTCTTGCATGATATATGGCAGAATTCATGGGCATTCAGTTTTACATTCACTGCAGTCAACTCAAATGATCTGGTAAAAAAAACACCAAACAGTAAGATTACTTGTCTAGAAGTGCCAAACCCTTGGAGAAAGATTGCCAGCAAGTATTGCTCTATGGTTATCCCAGAATTATTAGAAATGAATTTGAGGGAGTTGGAAACAATAAAGATTTTGGCTCTGAGACTTCTTTGTTCTAATCTGTAAAGAGGGTGAGCATGGAAAGGAGTAGGGGTAAAAAAGTGTCTGAGTTGAGAGACAAAAAAAGAAAAGAGGGCACTGATAGGGCAATCAGAAAGAAATATGAATTTGAAAAAAACTTTGTCCTCTTTGAAACCTCATCTGAACCTGTACATGCTGAGCCTGAGCTGAAGACACAATAAATTAGTCCTTGTATCTGTAATAGCCAAAGAAAATCCCCCAAAAGCTGGATAAGATAACTTGCTCCATTTTTATTTCTAAAATCTGGTTTCCAATAAAATCCTTTCCTCAAGGCATGGTAGATGATCCATCAAGACTGTGGAGAGTAGCTGGAGAAAATGTGATGTTCAGTCACAGCCTCGGTGTTCAGAACATCCAGAGGCTGGCCCAAGACTGAGCCAAGAAGTAGGTAGCTGAGCAGGGCAGAGCAGGAAGCAGTATCATTCCATCTGAAACACTCCACTGCCCACTGTACGCTATTTTGCAGCCAAAATATTCCAAGATATTTACAGTGACTATTATATATTTTTACCCCCAATTTAGGCATGGGAAAACAAGGTGAGAGAGGTTAAATGGGTTTTTCAAGAAAGTGTTCCCAGTGATAGAACAGGAGAAGGCATCACAGGTGAAACCTTCACTTCCCAAAATCCATGAGTTTTGCTGTTATTTTCAGCAAACACATGCTTTCACAAGAAACTGTTTCCATTTTCACACTTTTTCTCAGTTATTTATGCCTTCCATTTCACAAGTTACGAAACAAGGGCAGAACCTAAATGTCATATCTGAAAATTAATTTATGTTAAATCACAAATTAATCTCATAAAAAAAAATCCAAATGTGATTATCACTAACCTCAAGTATCCTAGGAGTTTGTTTGAAAACATGAGATATTAGAAAACGTTTTCTAGTATGGACATTGACAAATGTAGTATACACATGCAGTTTCTAGAATAAATCAACATATCTTTCTCTGGGAGACTATTATAGAAGTTTACCAGTGGAGAGGATGAGTCAGGCATTACTTGCCAGAATGGACAAATTATCACTCACATGAACATGAGTGAAAGGTCTCAGTGAGTAATCCCTGGCCTCAGGAAGATCTACTCTCTAAGGTGCACCTTGCTTTTCTTATTTGGGCCCCTCATATATATTTGCTTTAAGGTAGAGGAAGGTGGCTAGCACTATTCAACTCCTTCTTTGGTCCCGGGCATATGGTACCAGGAAAAGTAATGCTGCTGTTCAGGATGGTTCAGAAAATATCACTATAACTGAATTTTCTGCTTTGACTTATTGAGACTAATGAGAAATTTCCTCTCTGATTAAGGCAATTAATATTTAAATCCATCTCCTTGGAATTAAATTGTTAGCACAGAAAGTAACCTAATTACACCTGAGTAGGTCAAAAAATGATCTAGATTGATTAATTTACTTGCAAGTTCACAGTATTTAAAAAAGCAGAAATACCAATGACTTCACAGTTTTGCCTGTAAAATTATATTTGCATAAATGAAGCACAAGCTCCACTGCTTTTAGCTATTTCTGTATAAGAGAATGTTGTTTAAAATAAACTGGAAATAATTTTACTCTCTTTGGAAAACAAAAAATGAAGTGCTTGGAGGACATTATTGTAGCTAGCCTGTTTTTTGTAGGTCAGGCCTTTGCATTGCAGATAGAGATTGCAGGAATGACTTCTGAAATTTTCAGTTCTGTCGAGTGCCTAGGTTTCTCTTTCTACTAAAATATCCAGAAATTTGTGACTCCTGTCACAAGGAGGTTCTATTTCTAAGCTCCTGAAAAACCCTTCCAGTGCAAATTTCACATATTTCCAATCAAACTTTCCTCCCCACTGGGTATGTTTTCTTCATCTTCAAAGTTACAGCTTCAGTAGTATTTTTTATATTAGCCTTATTTTGATGAGGAATGTAGAACTGTAATGACGTAACTTTTGCTGTTACAACTCCATTTAACAGTATGATACCACTATTAATCTTTTCTCATCCTACACATTAACATCTAAAATTGCATTGTTTTAACATTTTTAGCATAGGAATAGCAATGCCAAAGGTACCACTGATCAGCAAGCAACAAAAATACTGCAGATACATACTGAGCAACGCTTGAGGAAATCTTAATTCACATGCATGTGAAATAAGAGCCAAAGCCTTAATTTAGGTGAACGGACTGATATAATTTTACAGTCTAACCTTCACTGAAGCTTCGTGTACAAACATGCAGGCTGTAGACCTGTCTGAGGAAAGCCCATGGCAGGGTAGCTGCAGTATTCTCAGTTGTTCATAATGGAACTAACTGTAATCTATACTTCCCTTCAGTTGAATTATCCAGCTAGCAGTTGTGCCTATTTGCTATGTTTGAGACAAAAGAAAGCCAGCAGCTGTGCAGAATTCAATGACTAGCACTCCTATAAATAAGTTCTAGTCTCTGTAAAATGAAGTCCTCAAATATTTTGTCCTTCTGGCTGCTGCTTGGGCAGAAACAAATCAAGAACTAGAGCCTCAAGCACTCTGTGATTTCTTTCCATTTTCTACTTACCCCATAACCACACTGGTGCCTTTACCTCAGCACTACAACCCTTCACCCATGTGCCACCCCTCTCTTCTTTATACTGAACACTGAGATGATGAAGCACCATGAAAAGCAAACTTCTTCCTCAAATCCTCTCTCCAGGATCTAAGGTAACTGTGAATTTGGGGAAGGAGGCTTGGAGTGACTGCTTTTTGTATTACTCATAGACACATTTAACTTATTGTCCTGCTGCAGGACAGGTTTTTTGCATTTTATGACCCACAGGATTTTATACATAGGTACATATACTATGTGTATATATGCTATAAATATTCTCTTTCTTGCCAGACTGCACTGTACATTTATTACTGTGTAATTTTATTCACTCCAAGATTTTGTTTTGGACCAAATATTATGAACCTTTCTCCTCCCTTATGTGGTCTCTAGAACTCAAACCAAAATATTATTGAAAGTATTCTAAAGTAATTAATCTAATAAAATGTTTGAGGCAATGCTTGGTCTCCACCGCATCACAGTTTTCTTCTGTACTTTAAAGACAACAATCTCCATTTCCTTTTATTCTTGATGACTTCTTATTTAAACGATATTTAAGACAAAGTTTCAACTTGCATATCTTGAAGTGAAATTACTTTGTTTTTCCAGATATTATTTTTCTCAAAGTAACACAGCTAGAACTAATAGAGCAGGACTATCATATTCAAATCAGCAATTTCATAGTGGTAATCATCATGTAATTTCAAAGAAACAAATATGGAAGATCTTGGAGGAGCTGTTAGTGACATCTACCAGGAATACCACATCATAGGAAAAGCAGTACAGAACACAACCACCATTGTCTAAGGTGGCACATGGCAAGCAAAAGTGATTCCTTTTCTGGAATACATAATCATATACTACACTATCATATTTGTTTCAAGTCATCGGTGGCATTGCCCTGCAAAATTATAGCTATCTGAGTAACGGACATGTAGGTATAGTTATACATATACATACACATACATGTACATTCTTCCAGCTTGTTCTGAAGGATCTCCATGTTGCAGACTGCCAGATCAATGTAGAAATCTGTCTGGATTTCTTTGAAGAATACACACTATTTCAATACCGCTCTGTTATCAATAATGAAATCCTCACATAAGAAAGAAGATAACTATTACCCTCCATCTTTTTTATCAGATTTCTGCTATAGGCTCAAGAGGTGAAATACTTTCCCCTTTCCAAAATAAGGCTATATTAGATATAGTCAATAAAATAATTTCCTTAATAATTTTCCTTTGTCATATTTCCAAAACACAACATTAATTAAATTCATGAAATACTTCCATGCTTAGCATTATCACACTTTTTCCAGTGATCGAAATGATCACTATCATCTTAACATTTTGCTTACTTAATTTCTAAATAAAACCCTTCTACTGTTATTTGCTTTAAGGAAAATTGATGCCATTTACCAGGTTATATAAGAGAAAAAGTATGCTTGAAGTCTGAACATCGTGTAAGGCCTTTAATATGAACCTCCATTTGCAAACGTCAAGAACATATTGAAAACACTTACCTGGAATCGATAAAAGGTACCATCATCCTTTAGTGTTAGAACATGGTCTGAGATTGGAAAGAAATACCCATGTGCTGCCATCAGTGTTCCCAAATGTAGAGCTTCCACTGTTTCAAGAACAAAAGAAAGATAAATTAAAAACCCCAAACTAACTGTGTTTTAATAGTATAGTTTTCTTGTTCAGATTCACCTTCTCTCCTGCAGATAACCGCTTGACTCTCAATTAAGGTCCTGTCACCATAAAAGAGCTTCTTTTTCTATGTAATATAGTGATGCAACAAGGAAAAAACAACTTTACTCTCCTTAACAAATGGTTATTAGATGTATCCATGGTTCAACTACTTACATCAGTATTACCAGATAGCTACTGCAATGTTCACACATTTGTTTTGAAGACAAAAAGGTAATGCTTTTGCCCTTTTGGTAGAGTCTGTTCTTTCTTCTAAGAACACTTACAGATCACATGATACTAAAATAGTTAGAAAACTATTTAAAAAAAAAAAAAAAAAGCTTAGAAACATAGAGTCATAGAATAATTAGGTTGGAAAAGACCTTTGAAATCATCAACTCCAAGCATACTTGTCCACTATGAAATCATGTCCCCAAGCGCCTCATCTATTGACCTTCTAAACACCTCCAGGGATGGTGACTCAACCACCTCTTTGGGCAGTCTGTTCAGAGCTTGATAGCCCTTTTGTGAAGAAATATTTCCTACTATCCAATCTGAAGTTTCTCTGGCATAGTTTAAGGCCATTCCCTTTTGTCCTATCACTTAGGAGAACAGACCAACAGCCACACCTCTACAACTTCCTTTTAGGTAGTTGTAGAGAGCAATAAGGTCTCCCCTCAACTTCTTCTCTAAGCTAAAAATACACAGTTCCCTCAGCTGCTCCTTGTAAGACTTGTTCTCCAGCCCCTTCACCAGCTTCATCACTCTTCTCTGGACACACTTCAGAACCTCAATGTCTTTTTTATAGTGAGGGGCCTAGAACTGAACACAGTCTTCAAGGTGTGGTCTCATCATCACAGAATATAGGGAAAGAATCTCTTTCCTGGTCCTGCTGACCACACTGTTTCTGATACAAGCCAAGATGCTATTGGCTTTCTTGGCCATCTGGGCACACTGCTGGCTCATGTTCAGTCTAGCAACACCCCCAGGTCTTTCTCTACCAGGCATCTTTCCAGTCACTCTTTCCCAAGCCTGTAGCGCTACATGGGGTTGTTGTGTCTCAAGTGCAGGACTCTGTTTTTGGCCTTCTTAAACCTCATCCTATTGGTCTCAGCCCATCAACCCAACCTGTTCAGATCCCTCTGTAAATCCTCTCTACCCTCCAACAAATTGACACTTCCTCCCAATTTAATGTCACCTGCAAGCCCAATAAGGGTATACTTGATCCCCTCATTCAGGTTGTTGATAAAGATATTGAATAGGACTGGACCAGGTACCAAGCCCTGGGGAATACACTTGTTTCCAGCCTCCAACTGAATTTAGCTCCATTTACCACCACTATTTGGACCCGACCATACATCCAGTTTTTAATGCAGCAGAGGGTGTGCCTGTCCAGGCTAATGGTAGCCAGTTTCTCATGTGGGATACTGTCAGAAACTGTCAGAGACAAGGTACATTACATCCACAGCCTTTTCCTTATCCATCAAGCAGGTCACCTTGTCATAGGAGACAATCAGGTTAGTTTGGCAGGGCCTGCCTTTCATAAACCCCTGCTGAG
This sequence comes from Coccyzus lansbergi, assembly GCA_033558105.1. Classification (NCBI taxonomy): domain Eukaryota; kingdom Metazoa; phylum Chordata; class Aves; order Cuculiformes; family Coccyzidae; genus Coccyzus; species Coccyzus lansbergi. Next base: position 812,642 of record JAUMJK010000211.1, on the reverse strand, counting down.
TGGGCCTGATCACCTGGTTATCCTGTGTATGCTGTGAGATGGCACCCAAGATGACCTGTTCCACAACCCTCCCTGGCACTGAAGTCAGACTGTTGGGCTTGTAGTTTCTGGTCCTGTAACATCAGCCAGCCTCCAGTCCATTAAAACTTTTCCAGTTAGCCAGGACTGCTGGTAGATGATGGAAAAGGGTTTGGAAAGCACCTCTGCCAGCTGTCTTAATACCCTAGGGTGAATCCCATCTGGCCCCGTAGATTTATGAATTTGCCTAGCAGATCTCTAACTATTTTGTCTTGGATCAAGGGAGCTTTGTTCTGCTCTTCCTCACTGATTACCAGCTTGTGAGGTTGAATATCTTCACCCATATCTATACCTAGGGAATATCTTACCTTAGTATTAAAGACTGAGACAAAGAAAGCATTAAGCACCTCAGCCTTGTCCTTGTCCTTATCCTTATCCTTATCCTTATCCTTATCCTTATCTTTTGTCATTATTGTTCCCCTTTTGTCCAGTAAAGGATGGAAATTGTCCTTGGCCCTTATTTTGTTATTGATATCTTTGTAGAAGGGTACTTTATTATCTTTAACAGAATGGGTGAATCTAAGTTCTAAATGGTTCCTAGGTGGAAAGAGTAATGTATATATGTATTCAGAATAAAAATTCAGAAAATTGAAGGAATTTACAGTGAAAGCAGGAAAAGTTTGTGTTTTAGATGGCAAGTATACACAGAAATGTGATATCTACACAACTATTATTTCCCAATCTACAGCCACTATGTGCAAGAATATGCAACATAAACTACATTCTCAGTTGCACCCAGACAGACTAACTGAGAAGGCATAATTCAAATCACAGTCTAATGCTATACAATGAATAAAAGCTGCAGCAAGAGACATCAAGCAAAAAATCAGAGGAAGAAAAAGTTCATAGAACTGTAACTGGTAGAACACAGTAGACCAGCTTTCTCTGTTCTCAACTATTTGCTCTAGAGACATCAATTAATTGAACTGAGGCTCCAGGTATACTTCCTAGCAGTGACACCACTGAAAAGTGGAACAACATATTCAAGAAAAAGATTTACGCCAAACACTTTTTTAAATTTTTCAGAGCTAAAAAAGGACAGTTGTGAAAGTTTTGATAGTCAATGAAAGAGAAACACCTCAGGTGGAAGACAGAAATAAATCTTCATGACTCTGTTGCATTTCAACAGAATATGAAATATTTTACCGAAATTCAAATGTTGCTGTGGGTGTAGTTTTGCTTTTTAATATATGTGCTATTGCTGGCCTAAAAGCTCAGTAAAAGCTTAAAATAACATGGTTCACTCTGCTATTGAACTTTATTGAGTTGAGTGGCTAAAGTGAACAACATGTACATAGATTGATTAGCAATCATTTTTGTGAGTTGTAATATTGCCCAGCCATCTGCTGTGCCATTATAGGGAGAGTGATCTTGATGGATTAAAAGCTGGTCACTTTTAATATACTTTGGTATACAAGAAAGTCAGACATTTTCAGTGCTTTAGGACAGTGCAAACCTGTTGAAATCTAAAGGGTGAAAAATATACCGTGGCTGTTAACTTTTTATTTTCTTTTTAAACACAGGGCAGTTTTCTCCTTACTGGAATAACTATTTTATGGATTAATGTCATGATAGTATCGGTGGACCAAGTTGTTTCTTAGGATGGCATCCACAGGAGGAGATTAAAAATGTTGGACATTCCTTGTTTTTCTTTGGAATAAAAATGTTTTTGTGCTTTGAAACCCCTTAAAATATATGTTTTCTGTGATTAGTGTGGATTCTATGTTTCCTTACGTATCTCAGGGTTTCAGGTGATATGGTCTCTGTAGTTGATTACTCTCAGGTCCATAAATCCCTTTGCAGTATTAAAACCCTTTACAGTATTAAAACCCTTTACAGTATTAAACCTGTAATCTCCGAGGGACTGAGGAAAGGAAAACAGAATGTTTCCCAATATTGCTTCATTTTAAAAGTGCTTTTCAGAGTCTGTTTTATGTTCTTTTGTGCAATACACTCCTGGAGAAAGATGTCCTACAAGGAATGTGGCTTTGGGCATTTTATTTCCTTAAGATTGTTATATGATGTAACTGACAGCGAAAAACCTAAGCTTGCAAGTTTTTCATGTGCTTCTTAATACAAAAATGTCAAATGAAAACCCCCCTTTCCTTCAGACAATAGAGTGTTTGCTATTCTGGGTTATCTGTCTAATCTAAAAATCTATCACAGTACTGAAGTGCATTGCTAAGCCAAATGGCTGCCTGGAAAAAGAATTAATGAGTCAGAACTTCACAAGCACACATTCATGTTAAGTGTCAAATGCTAAGACATTATCACTTCCTCTCACCTCACTCCTGCTGTCATTTCATTGCCAGTGTGAGCATAAGATCCAAAATATTAACTTTAAGTTAAAGTAGTAAAATACAACCTGCTTCTCATGCTCACACAAAGCGTAGGAGAGACACTCTGGGGCTGACTGTGGCATTTGAAGAGGGGAAAATAAAAGAGCTAGAAAATTCTTGAACATACAAATCGCTAAACCTCTCTCTCTTGTCCCATCTGAAGGATCAGAAGTGCAACTGGAGTAGCACTCAGAGACATTTCACAGGGGCAAAAGAGTTGATGAAGGAAGAGGCGCTATTTACCCAAACACAGTTAAAATGAGATTCATGCTTGATTCCAAGTTACTCATCACAAATCAAGTTATCTGTGACCACAGCGGATAGAATTTTGCTTGTGCTGTGTGCTAAAGAGTGACTTCTGATGCCATAAGCAGGCCAGAGGCATTGGCGGGAACATCACTCAAGTAAGAGGAAAAATCTATCAGAAGTGTGCCTTGAATCCTTATCTGCCAAAGGAATGGTAAAACTCACCCTTACCACCTGAGCTTACCTGTAATGTAGAGTGTCACTAATATCCATACGTCAAGTCTACAGACAATGACATATATCTGAAACACTGACTGCTTTGTTCACAAAGAAAACTGGCAAACAAGGATGTAGGAGAACTGAGACAGATCTAAATGTCTAACACAACCCTGGAAACATTTTATCCAGACAGGATCAACAGAAGTCATGCTACCATGAAAGATTGAATAAAAGTGGAAGTCAAACAAAGCCAAAGATATTTATTCAGTCACTGGAGGAAAAAAAAAAGTGAAAATATAATAAAGTAAGAAAAAAATGAATTATCAAATGGGAGAAAAAAAAGTAGTTGAAAGACAAGTTGCATCACACTGCTGGTAATACACAAATCCTCCCCTTGAAAAATTTAAGTATTGTCTGTTAAATATTTTATGTGCTTGTTTCCCATTGGATTTCAGCTGATTACGCACTAACTATTGCTACTACCTACTCAAACTGGGCTTTTATTTTCTTAATAAAATTGCATCTTTGAAGGCAGATCATTACCTTGAGACCAAACAATGTAATGACCTGAGGTGAGCACCATAGCTTTCATTTGGAAAAAAAAAGAAAAATTATTTGCAACTTAAGGTCTCATGAGGCAGAAAAATGGGGATTGATTTGCTGGCATTGAGCAGCCCTATAACTTCATCTCTAAAATATTCATTTGGAGTGCTTGTTTGGCACACTGGCAATATGCAGCTACAGAGGGTGGAAGAAATCCATTCAAGCTGCAAGCATCAGGTAGATTTAACTACCAGACAGAAGAGAACATGACACAATTTGGACACTAGATAACCAGTGTCCAACCAGTGTGTTCAGCACAGAGTGATGAAAAGTGGCCTGAATGTGTTTTAAAATTGCCTTTAGTTTCCCTGTTTTCTCTCTCCTCAAGTACCTAAGAATGTTACACCAAAAATCAGGCCTCCCAATGGTGCAATTTAGCTCTGTACCCACCAACACAAGTCTGCATTTATAAAATATTTCTTCTAATTTCACTATTACCACTCTTGAACTTTTCCATTTTAAATCTTGTAGAAATCACACACTTTTTGCTATTTTATTATTGATATGTCTTGTTTCTTTATGTTGAAATGACAGAAAGATGAAATCCAGCTTTCAGTAAAGTATAGGTTTTCTGGTTTTCTCACTGGCACTTCCTCTGAAACTGTAACTTTTTTAGTTTGCTCTTTGATTTCCATGCTTCATCAGGGCAGCAATTAGAAAATCAAAGCCTGTCTGTCTTTTTTTCCCCCTAATGACTCTCTGAATTTGCCTTTATAATATATTTCCTAACACCTTACTCATTGCCCCCTCTAGTATGAAATCCCTCGCTAATACATAAAACCATATGTGCATCCTTTTGAGCAAACCTACTAAAGGCAAAATTTTTTAAAAATTACAAAAAAACCCCTTTAGTGCAAATACCATATTTTTGAAAATTCTCTCAGATTAACCTTTGTTCCATAATTTCAAGCATCTGTAGAAGATCTAAAATATTGGACATAGACTCCTCCTACCCAGTAGTGAAATTATTATGCTGTTATTTCAGGGTTTTTTTGTATGCTGCTTGCCAGTTGTTGCTACCACACCAGATCTTCCTACTTACTTCTCCTCCAGTGGCTCAGCCTGCATATGTGTGTGATCACATTCCAAATCTTTGGTGGAGAATGATGCGATACATTCTCCATGGCACACAACAGCCAAGAATGCAAGTGAATGTCAGCCAGGAAATGTACTTTTGTTGTTCCCTCAGGCATGCTGTCCTGCATGATGGCTTGCTTCCCTGTCCACACTACCGGTCACTGCTGCTTCTCCCTTTCTTTGTCACGCTCAAGGCAAAGCAAAGCACAAGCTGTCAACTCCCCTTTCAGTTAGCTGTATTTGGACATCACAGGCACAAGAACAGTTCCAACAGCATACTCCAAGCATAGGATCACTAGGCAGTGCCACAGCCAAATATATGTCTGGGGTAGGGCTAGGAGAAGACCCGTGTTCAAGGCTTGGCAGATCCAGAGCATGCGAATAACTGGTGTGGCTGATGCACCAGTCAGATTTGTGGCCAGCAAATAGCAAGGCTTTTTCAGTGCATAAAATATTTATTACTGAAGGCGCTACAGAAGATAATATTGTTGAATCAAACAGTCAGGTAATGGGGAGTTTCTGAAATTGGGTGAAGGTAAGTACTAAACTCTTGAATTGATTACTGTTGGTTAAGATGAATAATACTTTTTTAGGCTACAAGTCTGTTTTGATATCAATTGCTACTACATCAACTATTAATTCCATACCATTGTCATGTAGTGATGTCACAACCACAGAACACCCACCTATGACCAGGCACTTCAAATAATACAAAGAACATGGAGCAGCAACAGCAGCTAGAAACAACTGCCTCTTTCACTGCACTATATGAATATAGTGTTCATACAAGAGCAATACAGTGTACACACAAAAACAATACAATCCCCTCTCTAAAAACTTTCATACCTCCAGTAAACTGAGGGTACAAGATGCTGAAAATAATGTATTTCTTTCAATGGGAGGAATGCTGTACTTTTGAAGTCTAGCAGGAGTTAAAAGCTTTACTAAATTGATGTCATTGAGAAACACATCGATGAAAATATACCACCAAGGTAAAAACAAAGAGAGTGGAGGTAGCTTTCCAGAGAATCACATAGAAATGTGATTCCCCACATGATGAGATACAGTTATCTGGGATGCATATATACACACACACACAAAAAAATTAAACCAAGGCAGTTATTACAGACAGAATAACTTCTAGAATTTCTTTCATCCATTATTTATAATTAATTTAGTTGACTAGCAAGTAACCTATATTTTACTGTCCACATCAAAATGAAGGATGAGAGAGTAAACTTTCCAGATATAGCAAAATTCCATTTTCTACTTTTACATGTTCCTATCGCCATGCCCCTCCTCCCCTTGATCGCTGACTTCTCCCTGCTTCAAAGGATTTACAGAGGTAAGTGTAGAGAACTGTCAGTTCAGCCAGATAAACTCTGCTATTAAAAATACAGAAATAGTGGCAGACAGCAAGTAACAAAAATAGCTCAATTGAATTCCTTTCACAAGGGCTTTTCTTTTTCCACTAAAAGAGAATAGGTCTCAGTGAATGACCTATTTCCTCTCTAGTGGCAGGATCTAAATGTAGAAGGAAGAGACAGCAGTGATGACAAGAACAGCAGCACAAACTATCCAAGGTTTTAAAATGAAGTGGTAAAATGAACAAAAGCATCTAGTTGGGTCAACATAATGGCCACTTTATGTTTTAAGGCAAGTGAAATATTAAATTTAAACCACCTTCAGTACTAAAGGAAAAAAGGTGGAAAACGTGTCCTCACATTTTAGAAAGATATCAAGGGGAAAGGTGAATACAACAGATGCCCACATAGACAACATGATAGGAACTACAATAAACACAGAATGAATGAAAATAAAGATAAATGCAACACTCAACTTTCGTTGTTGGATGCAACATCTCACAACTCTATGAGTGTTCCCATGTGGAATTACTAAGCACAGAATGTCATGAAAATCTGGTTAAGATATTATCTTGGATTTCCAGGGGGGTCTTGGAATAATTCTCCTCCGAAATGTTTTCTAAAGGAACTAAGCAGATATGGGATAGATCTGCTGCTCAAGGAAACTTGGTCATTATATATGATCCTGTGAAAATATTCACTCAAATATCAAACAGAACATAACGTGTTCAGTTCTGGGCCCCTCCCCACAAGAAAGATGCTGAGGCTCTGGAGTGAGTCCAGAGAAGAGCAACGAAGTTGGTGAAGGGGCTGGAGAGCAGGCCTTACAAGGAACGGCTGAGAGAGCTGGGGAAGAGGAGGCTGACGGGAGATCTCATTGCTCTCTATAAATACCTGAAAGGAGGTTGTAGAGAGGAAGAGGCTAGCCTCTTCTCCCAAGTGACAAGGGACAGGACAAGAGGGAATGGTCTCAATCTCCACCAGGGGACATTTAGGCTGGACATTAGGAAAAAAAAATTAACAGATAGGGTCATTTGGCACTGGAACGGGCTACCCAAGGAGGTGATTGAGTAACCTTCCTTGGAGGTGTTTAAGGCACAGGTGGATGAAATGCTGAGGTACATGGTTTAGTGTTTGATAGGAACTGTTGGACTCGATGATCCAGTGGGTCTCTTCCAGTCTGGTTATTCTATGATTCTATAATGGACTTCCTAGGAAAGAAATCGGCAACAAATGAGAAGACATTGATTGTATGGAGTATAGCACACCCTCATAATAAATTCCAAGCATATTTATGGTCATTTCATCTCAAATTACATATGAATATATTAAAAAAAAACAGAGGAAAGAGGACAGGGGTTATAAGAGATCACTGGACAACAAAAGATATCACAAATCAGAAAGCAGACCACAGATGACAGTCATTAAAGTAGCATGTAAAATCATGACTGGTGAATAAATAAGGAATGATAATTTGCTACTTTTCAGAACTCAAAAACTTGGAGTCAATGTGATTGTCAGGCAGACCTTTCAAAACAAAAAAACACATCTATAATACTTGATCAACCTGTGTTACCTGTTGTCATGGAGTGTTGTAAAAGCAATGGAAGAAAAGCAACTATTAAACAACAAACTGGAAACACCTGCAGGTCAGGGGAATCCCTAAGGTTCAGTTTGTCAGGAGCTGGACAGGTGAAGCAGGGGATCAGTACACCACCTTTCTTCTATGGTCCATGTTAATTCCTAAGGCGTTCGTGACTGACCACTGACAGGAACAGCTCATGGTCTAGATGATCTAACTGCAGATCTGTTCTTACTGACAAATGCTGTACAAATTGTACTCAGTTTCTAGTAGTTTGCATAATGCATTGGCTATAAACTAATTGCACTGCTACCTTAAGGCAATCAGAGAGGACTTTTATTTAGACATGCTTAGAGTGGTGAAAGAGGTTGTGATAATTTGACCTCTTTGCCTATGTAAAGGCAGATTTGTTGCTGATACCGTGAACTCTTTGCATCACTACCAGTTCACAAAGTCCATTTCTTCACTTCAAGTGTAAAAAGCTGTTAATTTTCAATCAGTTCCCACTGCCACACTACTAAACCTATCAGAAGAAATTGCTACTCCTTCAAAGGCAATTGGAAATGAGCACTGATGTAGCCTACCACCTATCTGCAAGTGAGAAAATAAAATGACCAACCCAGGAACATTTTAATCACCTTGAAGACTGACTACATGAAAATGAGGCTGCTCAAACAGTACTGGAATATATGTAGAATAAAATATCACTGCAGGCTGACCTTGCTGCCCTCCGTGCTTTTGGAAGACACTCCTAACACATGCAGTCTACACAGGGCAACACAGTATACCAAACTGGAAAAAGCTTCAGTGGAAAAACATTAAATCTGATTTATCCTGTCAGAACAGAATTTCAGGTAATACACTTCTATTCACCATTTCCAAAATCTATCTAAAGGTTTCGGGCAATAACCTCTACACTTACTATCACAGTCCTGAAACTGCAGCAGTGGCTAGAAGCTTGCTGTTTGCGACACACAGCTAAGTGCTACCTTTACGACACACAACTAAATTAAAATCGATCCATATTTTTTATTTTGTTTGAGTATCACAACATTAATACTACTGGTACTAAAGCAGTGTCTGTAGGTTTTGACATTTTCTATTCCCAAGCAGGATTTGAGTTTTACTTTCTTTCAGTTCATCTGAAATTAAAGTCATTATTCCATTTAAATGTTACAGGATCTGACAAGCTCAGATCAAATTCACCAAGAAGAAGGAAGTTAGAAAGTTATTTACACTAGACTTGACAAAGGTTCATGAGGTTTGCCTCATTGAACAAAATGTGACCAAGCTTTTTAGATATATGAAAAAAAACAAGTGCCTTGGTGTTCTCCAGTTTCTGGTTTGAGGGGTATTGTATATGTACAGGCAGTGTAAATTAATTTTATCAGCTTCATTTCTATTGTTTAGTTAAGCTCATAAACGGGATACATTCTGCTTTTGATGCACTTCCACAGTTTGGATTAATGCAAAGACTGCATACATAAGCATGACCTTTCCATTCCCTTCTTTCTTCCTTTTTATAAGAGGCTCTTTTCTCTGTTAGCAAATAGTGCAAGAACCTCCCCTTTGCCTGCAGCTGTCTGGCACTGTCTCCCTGTTGGCAGTCGTGTAGGACGTCATGTCTGGCTCCAGCTCTTTCCTGCTACCTTACTGCATATGCATGGGGAAGGGGGCAGAAATAATTAGAGCTGACCAATTTTTCAAGTACACTTTCATAAATTCAAATAAAAACACCTAATATTTTCCCTGTGACTCTTTAGAGGAAGTTCTATGTATTATCAAGGCTGCTATCAATACAGCAGTTGCTGGAGAGAGATTTCATTACAAAGCAAAGGATGGAAAGGTGGAAGAAATACAAACAGATATGGTGCCACTGAGTGCTCCCTTTTTATTGTGCAGGATCAGTGACCACTCTTTACAATGCTGCTGCTGGGCATCTAGTTATAAATTACATAGAGCTATTAGGAGAAAAGACCTATCAATAACAAGAATGGAAATATAAAAATCACAGGAGAGTCTATTTCAAGGTACAGTTTTGTTTTATAACTCACAGTTTGATTTGGTCATATACATTCCGCTTCAGTGTAATTCTTGATGTCCAAGATCAGTAGCAAGTTTGCATAATCACTTGGAAAAGACCTTTAAGATCATTAAGTCCAACCATAAACCGAACACTGTAAAGTCCACCAAAAAGCCATGTTCCTGCATGTCACATCTACATATCTTTTAAATACCTCCAGGGATGGTGACTCAATGAATTCTTTGGGTAGACTACTTCCATTCTTGATTACTCTTTCAGCGAAGTATTTTTTCCTAAAATTTAGTTTAAACCTCCGCTGGCACAACTTAAGGCCATTTCCTCTCATCTTGTCACTTCTTATTTGGCAGAACAGACCAACATCTAGCTCACTACCCTCCTTTCAGATAGTTGTGGAGATCAATAAGGTTTCCCCTTGGCCTCCTTTTCTGTAGACTAAACAACTCCACTTCCCTCTGCTGCTCCTTATAAGACTTTAGCCTTAGATGCTTCACCAGCTTCATTGCTCTTTCCTCGACACTGGCTTCTCAATGCCTTTCTTGCACTGAAGGGCCCAAACTGCACACAGTATTTGAGGTGCTGTCTCACCAATACCAAGTAAAGGGGGACAATCACTTCCATAGTCCTGTTAGTCACGTTACTTCTGATATTTCCTTCAACAGATTGCCAAAATGAGATGGACCAAGGCAGTCTTAATGCAAAGGTCATACATTCTGGAGCTGGCTGCAATATTGTGGCTCTGCTGGAGTAACCATCCAATAACAAAGTGCCTTCAGCTAAACTCAGTTGGCTTTGCAGATACAAGTAAATTAAATAAACAACATGCAGAAGTAAAGCTACCAAAAGGGACAAAGAGATGATGAGTGAGCATATTATCAACTTTTAAAGGTTCTTTCTGAGTCACCTAGACAAAAATTTGTCATGGGCTGATGTAAGGATGAAACACATGTTTGTGAATATCGTATTTCATTATGAAAATACTTGAAAACTAACACTGTTTTTAATCCTTAAAGAGACAACAACATGATTTACAATTAGCATGTTGGAATGCTAGGGAACCAAGGAATCAAGTGTGTGCCCAAAGGGCATCAAAGGAATCAGTGAAAGAACCAAATACAGAATTAATCTCATGGCAATTTCAGCTGACAGCTTTAGATCAGCTTATTTACTCTTTTTGCTGTAAGCACTTAAAAGACTTCAGCCTCTAGTGCATTCGGTCTGGTACATTTCATGCACTAATTATGGCCTTAAAAAAAAGAAAAACACAATGTAGAAAAACAGAGTAGATTTTCCACATTAAAAGTAATTGGCACCATCAGTGAAGAGTCAGCACTTGCCCTGTAATGGTCAATTCAACAAACATGTCTAAGTGCCAAACCACAAGCCCTTATAATTCTGTAAACTCAGTTAATTGCTTCTTTTGAGGCAGAGATCAGGCTTATTTTTAGGACTCATTTAAACTTCCACATTAAAAATAACTTAGATTATTTCTGTTCCTTTAAATTTCATTGATGAGTTGTAGGGAGAAACATAACATTTTTTAAGTACATATTGAAAAGCAAATAATATAACAGCAACTGTACATTGTCTAGAGCTATTCTGGGCACAAGCAGTACTCTGCTTCACTGAAATAACTTTAAATCTGGTACAATTTAGCAGAATCCAGCCATCATCTCCAGTTTATTTTCTTGATGGAGATTTACTGCAGCAAGCCAAAATCTTTCAAACCTTCCAAAGAAAATTATTTTCCATTTATAATAACTGTACAGGCTTTTTTGGTTTGTTTTTTAGGGTTTTTTTTTTGACTGGCAATTTATATTTATAACTATTTTTCACTTGAAATTACTGTTTCCAGGTAATGGCTTCACACTTACTAACACAGTGAAAGTAAATATTGCTGCCAGACCATTTCCTACCAACCCTAAAGGAGTCTCTTCATTTCCCCTTAAATGGTATTAGAGTTGTATTGCTTATGCCAAACAAAGGAAAATATCTGCACTACAACATGTGAGCTTTTTTTTTTCACTATATAGCAGTGTCACTTCCTTCTACTATTTCTTTGCTTTACTAAAGAATATGTTGACTGAAGGAATTAGGTATTTTCACCCTGAGGAACAATTTTCCGGTAAAAGCAGATACAAAAATGATGGAGGGTCTCCTCACAAGGAGCCACACAGTGAGGACAAGGGGTAATGTGCACAAGTTTCACAGGGAGAGGTTTCATATTGAAACCTTGAAGAAATTTTTTACAATGAAAATAGGCAATCACCAGAACAACCTCCTTGAGGATGTAGAGTCTCTATCAATAGAGGAGTTAAATATGCAAATGGACAATGTGCTAGATAATCTCATCTAGACAGGATCCTTTCCCATGAAATTTTGGTCCAAAACACCTTTCAAGGTCCCTTCTAACCTGTTCTATGATTCTGTGAATCTGTCTACTTATCCCTTAAATCACAATTTGCATACTTGTCTTACCACAGAGTGCTAAGCACAAAGTGCAATCAGTGTAAAAGCCCAAACTCCCAAATACTCTGTGAAATCAACTTATTATAACAAGAAGAGTAACAAATGACTGGTAGTGATTAACAAGTTAACAACAGCATTCAAGGATATGCATCTAATCATTACTACAAAAAATGGCAGTAATTAAGAACGATACATCACCAGTTGTCCTGTTATCATCATCCAGATCCGCAGTTGCCATGGGAGCCCTTTTTGCAGTGAAAATTTGGAGAATCTGTCCCAGAAAACAGGGGGTCCTACATAGTGTATCCACACATAGGTGGGGTCTCCAAAGATTGCAGCAAAAGAATCCAGCTTTTATATTGTTGAATAAACAACTTACATCATTCAAAAAATGTGGGATCTCTCTTCTCAACTGTTCATTTCCCCACCCTCCTGGAGTGTGACCAAGATGCCAAGAGAAGAGATAATGAAGCAACTGGATATTACCTATCTCTAAATTAAGGGGCTGTTCAGGTGCAGTGTTCCTGCACAGGCACATAGTGCTCATGCTTGTGCTGATTGATCAGTAATGGGAGTTGATGGTCTTTTTCTCATCCTGAATATGCTACAGAACCTACAATTAAGGAGGAACAGCCCAATTCTACTGATAATGCTGACCATGATACATTTTCTCACATTCTCTGTATTTAAGAATAGCACAGCATAATTCTACTGATAGTTGCAATGTGAGATTAAACAGTACACATGGCAATGCAATAAGAATCATCCAAGGGTCACCTATATTGTTTCAGGTCTGTTGATCAGGCCTGGTCACTTCAATGCTTTGCTCACATGTGCAATTCAATGCTAGATGAGATGTGGAAATAGTTCTTAAATTTTTCTGGACAGAGGAGAACATACTCTTAAAATACATGCAACAAGGTCTACTTCATGTTGCTTTTATGGGTATGTTGCTGATATCAGAATTAGATGGAGACAATAACTTTCAATGCAAACACAGGGATTAATTTCTTCATCATAAAACTGTATAACTTCACAATATCTTTGTAACAGGAGCCTACAAAGGTGTTTTAAAAGACAGCCATAGTAAAACCGGACACACTAGTGAAGAATGGACAGAAGATACTGGAAATCCAAATTATGGCAGCAACAGTTCACAGAAATTTAGAGCTTTTCCACAGGAATTTCTAGATTGTCTAGGACTGGAAAAAAAAGTTACTCCCTTAAAAGGTTTTACATAATAGAATGTCTTTTTTAAAAAAAAAAATTCCAACATGAATAGATTTTGTTCACCATCTGTCAGGTTCACTGCTATCTGGCAATTCGGAGCACTACCCAAAGGCAGTGTTTAGGGCAACTGACCTTCTGAAGATTTGCATCCAAGCAGTTCCAGAAACCTGACTTTGGGCTAGGACAGACATGCATAAGATATTTTTGTCATTTTGAATATTTTCTTCCACCCACGCAATCTGAGAGGAGTAAGCCCAATTTATATTAAATTACTGTGCTAGTTTACCTATGTTAGTAGTTTGTGTGTTTGTTTAATTTTAATTGAATGTAAACATAAGGAACCATGCTTTCCATTTAGATTAATGTTTCTTCAATATCAAATTTCAGAGGAGCCTGATAATCTGAATTGCATCCTATCCCAATATTGCAGTTCTGGTTTGAGAAATAAAGGTTAACCTTCCATATCAAATAAATATAGAATGGCAATCATTCAAACTCTAACAAATATAGATACTTGAGTTCTTTGTGCCTGACATCTGAGAAATACAGTATCACACAGACACAAGTCTCTTGCAACCACCACTTTATCTACAGAAAGCAAATAGACAACACTCTGTGTAAATTTACATAAAACTGGAAGCAATTTATGATCTCTTTCCTGTTACACACCAATAAGTTGTGAACTGGTTGCTTCCAAATATAGAATTTTTTGTTTATATTAATAGTTCCTCTTAATTAAAATCACAATTTTAAACGTAGTGAATTTATTTTTTGCTGGAATTCCACAATGATTGTACCTTCATTTCAAATATGACAGGAAAACACATAGTTTAAATTAAAAAAAACCCAACCAAAATGAAACACAAATTCCTTTCCTACAAGTTTGAAATGGAAAGAAGAAAAATAAGTCTTTTTGCTCATGCATTAAAGAGGGAAGATTATCTTTATATAGGAACATTATATATCTTTATATAGGAACTTTATATAATAGAAACTTCCACAGAAAATTTTATTTGTCATTCAACATTTTCTAGTAGAAGTCATTCCCTTCCAGAAATTTTCATTCAGATCATGTAAAAAGACTCCTGTAAAACATGGAAATAAAAAGCAGATAGCACAAAACTGCGTTTGATGCTGTCCACAAAAGAAATTTGTGGCAAAGCGTTACTCCCATTTTCCAGTCCAGCTGTATGACCAATGAACTGTTTTTCCTCACCATACCAAATTTTTTTTTTACAGTTCACTTTCTATTTAAGATGTTATAAAAGTTTCCAAATTTAAAAATAGAAATGCAGCTCTCAGTAACAGTACAAGAGCATATTTGTAAATTCTGTTTACTTTTTATATACTGAGAAACTCTGTTAAGAAAACAGCACATGTTTTTCTAATTGTTTGTCTTGACACTGAGTAAATCCATTGTGGACTAAAACTTAAGTTCTTTTTTTACTAATTGAAGCAGCTATTATTTTCATTCTTGGCCATCATCTTGTTTCCTGGTATCTACTCCAATAAAATGGATAATCAAAATCCTCAGATTATTTGCAAAAGTTTCTAAGGTTTGTGAGTCTCACTTTGCTGTTGACATTATACTGGTCATAGGCTGCCTTGCCACCCCACTGAAATAGAAAACAGAGTGAGGTCCAATAATTTGGACTAGATTTTTAAAACATGAAAAAAAGAAAAATTACCTGGGTCTTCAATAGATAAGTTCTTCGTTAACCATTGAACAATATCTGAACCTAGGAACAAAACAACAGGCATTTTTAGATCAATAAAGTTTCTCTTCCTATTCTTCAGTTCCCTAGGCAAATTAATATTGTTCTACCATATTGTACCATCTACAGCTTTTGCTCAGTTTAGTTTAGAAAAAAACAGACCATTCTATTTATTTTTAGTTTCCTATTTTTTCAGGTTTTTTTGGCAGAGAAACATACCATTCACTTCTTTCTTTAGGCCAAGAGTCATAAAGTATAAAAGAAGTGCATTAAGGATATGATAATAGCCTGCATTTAAAAAATTACATAACTGCAAAATTTACACAGTTTATTAAGTAAATACTAAGCTTTCCCCACCTTCCAAATTATTTTACAAGTGAAGTATAGAAAATGTAAATTCAACACAAATTGTGATTATGCAATATATGGAGTATATGCTGCAGGCCCTGCTGGAGGCTTAAAAAACTTCTTTGGGACTCATATATGGCAATATGAGCTCCTCTTAGGAGCTGCAGTTCATGTTCAAATTTGCCTTCTAATTTTATTATCTTTAACTATCACTTCTACTGCAGTGGATTTCAACCAATTCTACTGGCTACTAGTAAAAATATATTCAGTTACCAAAATTTGTACTACCAGTGTACTACCTTGTGGAAAAGCTCTTGACAGAATTCATTTTTCCCGTGGTGCTATAGTTCTTTCCTCACCACTCTGGTCTTTCTTCTTCTTCTGTATCCCTTCATTTACTGCTTATCCATTTTTTTTCTATTTAATTTCCTGCCCTTATTTTGAGTTGTCATGTTATTGCTCATTTCTTACCAGTTTTGATACCAGATTCCCTGCTGTTTTTCACACTGTACATCCTTCCAACTCCACTTCCTAGTTCCTAACCCCCTCTGCTCCTTGCATACACTTCCTATGACACTTTGCACTCTATGTGCCAAGTTACAAGCTGAAGTCAGTCTTATTTTTCAGACTGAAATCAACGGTTGGACTACACCCACTGTAAACATGAATTAGCAAACAAATTAAGAAGCAGTTCTGCAGACAAAAAGACAAACACAATCGTAATTTAAGAAACTTTAAATAATAAAATTGCCTAAAAGGAAAGTATACTGAAACAGTGAAGGGAAAAATATACTGAAATATTTGGGGGGGAGGGGTCAGGGGATGGTATGTGCATGTTCTCCATTTTTCATGATGGTTACAGTGTGCTTCCAGTTCAGATAACTAACGTAATAGAAAGATGTTATGCAATACTTCCTTGCAGAAACAATGTTAATTTGCTCACCTGTTTCTCAGAAAACATAATAATTTTCTAAATCTTAAATTTAAAAAGATACTAAAAATCTACAGAATCTACGAAAATATAAACCAAATCTAAATAATAACATCTCATGAGTGGACAATAATAGATAACAGAATGTGGAGGATATTTCCCCGTCATTTCTTTCATTCAGATTTCTTCCTGTACTTCCAATAGTGTGTGATTTCCTTTGCTCTTCCTAAGATGATGAATCAGATATATTAAAAAAGAATTTCAGAGAACAAATAACATTTATTTTTCCTTAATTTCTTAATTGAAACTTTATAACACTTACCAAATAGCTTTATCACATATTTTACAAAGCCCAGTTGATTGTATCATAACTTTTCATGAGTGTATGCTTTACTAAATTTACAACATAGCAATGAAAACTGTGATTTTACAACCATGCCCAGAGCACATATATTCATTACTGTTACATATCTAAATTTTGATAGATAGTGAACTCGACTGGCACCATTTTCTTCACATTTAGATGGAATTATTCCTTAAATGAAGCAATTTACCTTTGCACGCTGTTGAATATGCACAAAATGCTTCAGACAGATATTACTATTTAAAAATATTCTAATTTAATGCATTTTTTCCTTTATTTATACATATGAACTTAATGAGCTTGACACGGACAGAAGAACTTTAGCTTAGTGTAAGAGAATACTTCATAAACCTCAATGGTACAGTTCCAGCAGACTAGAGAAGTTAGTTAGCCCTCAGTATTTTCTTAAATAATCAAAGATCAGAGGCAAAAAGTAATTACAAAAACAACATTGCATTTTTTAGTTCTTAACTTTGACTTCATTTGAATCTCTCAGGTACAACAATGGGAAGATATTTCTATTTTTTTATGTCACCTTCAAATACTACTTCTCTTGAAAACGTTCCTACATGATACACTATATTCCTCAGTCCTCAACTCCTAGCATTATCTTTGCATATGTGGTCTACACACCAGAAATATCACCTCCATATGTTACACTGCCTTCTAGTTTATTATAAATAATAATGGGAAATGAGATTTCTTGACAATTGCATTGTTTGATTTGGAAAGATCATTACTGCTTTATTCACATTTTACAGTGAAGCCATTCCCCTGGCACTCAAAAGTCTGAACAGCACTTTAAGCCAGCTATCATATTCAAACTCTCCAATTATTTCAGCTGCATGACTTCAGTGACAAAAGCCCATATGAATAAATATGAACATGAACACTCTCCTTCTGGTGTGAAGGTTATTCAAGAAAAACAAAGTTGCAAGTAATTTGTCATATTACAAGTGAGAAATTTAACAGTTCAGATTCTTCTGGGGGGTCTTGTGGCAAACTAGCCCTAAAAAGAATTATAAAGGAACCTTCATGTATAGATGCTGTATATTCTTCAGCTGCCTCTTTAAGTCTTTAATCAACAAAATTATTTCATTCAGTCATTCCTATGACCTTTCCTAAGGTTTATTATTTAGGCAAATGTGTTACTAAAAGCCCAAATCATTACTATAATTTCTTATTTCTGCAAAAGAAGGTGGCAGCTAAACAGGTGAATGCTTTAGAAGAAAACAGTATTTCCTTTGAGTACTTTAGTGCTCTGAAAATCTGGTGACAAATAAATTCATGTATTTTTTCATGCCACACACTTCACATCTACCAGAGTTATATCAAAGAAAAAAGCTAGTCAGATGGTATAAAGTCTATGGAAGCTACTACCTCGGTATTGTACTCTCCTGGAAAGGAAAACTGCAGCAATCTGAAATAAAAAAATATTTTCTATGTCAGAAGGATACTCTGTTTTGTATACTATTTAATGTGCCAGTTAATGGCTATGTGTGATTACAAAGCCCCAGTAATAACACTTTAAAAGTAGATTATCAAGCTAAGGTGTCCAAATCTCCCTGCTTCACTTCCACATGGTAGATAAAAGGCAAGTTGACTATTAGATGCATAAGGTGCAGAAGACTGAAGTTTTAAATCACCAACTAAATTTTGAGGTCCCTGAAGACACCTCGGTTGTCATGCCATTTCTATAGCACATAAAACTAGACAAGTAAAAATGATCACTTGCAATAATACTAAAGCTAGTACAAGCAGAAAACATTCAAAAAATGTTTTTTAGACTCCAAGCCTGAGAGCCAACAGTGATATTCCTTAAAAGACAGCATCTAACAAGATAAACACAATAAAATTCACAAGAATTTACTCAAGTCCAAATACAAGAGACTTTCAACTTCTTTTAAAGTAAGAAGCAAAAATGTCTGCACTCCTATACACAAACAAAAATAACTCAAGCATGTTCTTTGCAAAATGTACTTGCTGAAAACACCACAAGTGATTAATTTTAAATGAAATGGTCAAAAAATAGCAGATGCTGAAGCTGTCAGAGCATCTTAAGAAAGTTTTTTTGAGAAAGTATATTTTTTGAACCCTGTAACACTAAATTCAAAGTCATAAAGGCCAGCAATGCTAACATTCGCTTTCAAGATCAAAAGCTTTATTTTAAGCAAGACTTTATAGAGTGCATTTCAAAATGGTGTTGACTCTGAACAACAGAAGTTTTCATGGAAATTTTAGATTCATTTTTTGCTATGTATAGATGAAATATGCCACGTAAGCATTGATCTCACAACAAAAAGATACAATAGTAATTCTGCAAAAGAAAACCAAAATTCACAATTTCCTAGCATTTAAAAAATTCAAAAACAGCTGAAAAATATTCTAGTTGCAAGAAAATATAGTTTATTAATCATAATAGCAAAATGTGAGACCACTGGCTAATTTAATTCAATGATTTCTTATTTTGTCAGGTTCAACCTTGTAAAAAAAAAAAAAGTACTCATTTACTGCTAATATCTTGGTTTAGTACCTAAACCCTATTCTTTTTTTAACTTCTAGATCTCAGAGTCTTTACAGATGATGAAGCAAGACAGGGACACAAGATGCTCCCTTGTATTGGTGATACCTAGAGAGAGGGTTTTGTTATTGACAGTCAAGCAAGCACTTACTCATCTTCATCAAGACTTTAGCTACCTGAACCCTCAAGAGCATCATAACTATTGCAATGTTTGTCCCACGCTGTGAAAGCCAGGTATCTGTTGGATCAGTGCTTCTTTGCTGAAAGTTAATAGCAGATCATCTTACAATCATAGAATCACAGAATCACTAGGCTGGAAAAGGCTTCTTGGATCACTGAGTCCAACCATTCCTATCAACCACTAAACCATGTCCTTCAGCACCTCATGAATCCATCTTTTAAATACCTCCAGGGATGGTGACTCAACCACCTCCCTGGGCAATCTCCTCCAGTGCCTGATGACCCTTTCTGTGAAAAAATACTTTCTGATACCTAGTCTGAGCCTCTGCTGGTGCAGCTTGACTCCTTTTGCCTCTTGTCCTGTCCCCTGTCACTTAGGAGAAGAGCTGTCTCTCAGCTGTCTCTTATCAAGGCTAAATAGTCCCATCTCCCTCAGCTGCTCCTTGTGAAACTTGTTCTCCAGTCCCTTCACCACCTTCATTGCTCTCTCTGGACACGCTCCAGAGCCTCAACATCCTTCTTGTGGTGAAGGGCCCAGAACTGAACACAGAATTCAAGGTGCCATCTCACCAGTGCCAAGTACAGGGGCAGAAAACCCTCCCTATACTGCTGGTCACGCTGTTTCTGACACAAGCCCAGATGCCATTAGCCTTCTTGACCACCTGGACACACTGCTGGTTCATGTTCAGTCACTGTCAATCAACACCCCCAGGTCCTTCTCCAGGCAGCTTTCTAGACACTATTCCCCTAGTCTATAGCAGTGCCTGGTGATGTTGCTCCCCAAGTGCGGGAACACACAAAAACTGCTCTGTGACAGAGAGTTGGACTCTATGAGAAAGGCTTTTACTGCTGAATGGAACAAGGTGATCATCATTCTTCCATGTGTTTTCATGGTCACAAACCTTAGTATACAACAATCTGTAATATCAGTGTGGATATTTTACAATTTCTTTTCTTTCTCTAAGAAGTATAGTTTGTGTATGAATTCTGTATGCATCTGAAAGAAATCAAGTACCCAATATTGTAGGACAGAAGGGCAAATGGAAGAAAAGCAGTAGCTATATTAACTTTTGATATATTTATGAGAAAACATATTTGGATCAACACTGGATTATTCAGCTTACTTTATCCTTATGTGTATTACAGCTGAGCAAGTAGAAGGTTTGTGGCACTTGCCAGTGTTGTGCACACCAAGGCGAAAAATAAAAGGGTGAGGAGATCTTCTCTGAGGCTGTGGTTGTACTAGAGTTTGGAAGAACAAGGAGTTACTTCCCTGTAAATTATGGTCCTAGTCAGCACTAAATTGTATTGGATTTCAGTCTGACAGAAAAAGTTAGTGTTTTGATTGCCCAGTTCTTAGTTTCAGAAGTAAGCTACTTAGATAGTAAGAAGGGAGGGGTGTATGTGCATAAGGAAATGACAGAAAGATGTGTAGAAGATTTGTTTCATACTAATTTAAATGCTTTCCACTTTGTATTTTTATTTAACAGTTTTCTCTCTTTTTTTCTCTATTCTTTTGGATAAATGTATGATAAATTTATAGACATCATCTGGTATAATTGTTTACAATGTGTGGCAATGGAGGTTAAAACTGTGATAATTTGAAAATGGGTTGATTTTGTAATAAAGGCGTCATCAATCAAAGTGTAGTTAGATTAAAGAAATTTGTATCTCCATTTCACATATTTAATTCTGCCATTTGTTTTTATTTTTAGTCCCCTTACACCTCAAGGTACCAGTTGCAGATTTATAAGTCTCATCTGAATAATATTAACCTGAAAAAGAATATGACATATTCTAACAAAACTACTCAGCCACGGAAGTAATTAGAGTTTACTACTTCTAGAAGAATATGACCTGCAACACACTACTTTTGTTCAAGTGAAGGTGGACACAGGAATTTACAGAAATAAAGCCCTCATTGGAATCATCCTATTGCTTTTGAGTTAGTCCCTTTCATTCTGCACTGTAAGAAATCCTCAAAAATCCTGAAGTCTACAAGGGCATACAAAATACTCACTTCTGGTTAGCATAGCACTGTGAAGAACAACATGCTACTTGATATTGTTAAATTACTGAATCTCTGCTTCAGAAAGGAAAATTAATCTACTTTCATATTGTGAAAGAGCTAATACAGGATATGAAATATCTCTTCCACTTCCATTCATACATGAATTGATTCAACTATGCTGACCAGAAAATTCCACAATCTGAAGTCTGCAGTTACATCCTGTCTCATAACCAGGCTTAAGAACAGAAATCCAATTCATAAAAGACTAAAAGGATTATTAATCATGGCTGTGTATCCATGCCCACTTTTCATCCTAAAAGTGCCAATCCACATAGGTCTCTGTCTTCTCCAGCAAAAGTAACCACTGCTTCATTCCAGCAATATTTATCTCTAAAGTTTCTTAAAATACATCCTCAACTTAGATTTGCTCAATAACCACAAATGACTGTTCTGCAGATGACACCAGCAGTGTGTAATTTGCAATATACCAGTAACTACAGATGGGACCTCTGTAATCCCAAGGTTATTATAATAAACACAAGAGTTTAGCATCTTGCTGAAAAGCTTTGTTTCATGTTAAACTTTTGCAAGACAGGAGTGATGCTGTTCAGAAATACTAAGTGGCAAGAAAACCCAGCCTAGCTGGGTTTAATTGTTAGTTTCATAATGGAGGGCTCCTTAAGGGAAAGCATCACCAAGGCACAGGGTTTGTTTTTCCTTTATCGTAGATATTTGCATGTGATTACTGAAATGGAGGGGTTTTTTCAGTAATTCAACAGTGGCTGAAATTTCTAAATGAAGGTACCTACTAAGTCATTTGAATAGGCTTCTTCCTAAGGAGAGGTAACAACGATAAGTTTGTGGTAGGTCTACACTGGGATCGTTTGCTGCATTATTAGAGGGGAACACGGCAGGTGACAACCCAGAGCTAAAGGAGTGCCAGTTAGAAATGGTGTTGAGGTGGAGGCGGAGGGGAATAGACAACATTGATTCATGCAGTGTTAGTAGGTAAGAGCAAACACTGTAAGCAATTTTATAACCCTTCTCAAGTATAGCAGGTGTCCATCCATAAATTCTAAAGTCTTCTAATCTTATGACGTGCATAAATCTCAATTACCTTAATTTATACTTGCTTATTATGTAAAAACATATTATTCTATTTTGGTTTTTTTTTTTTAAGAACACATGCAAACACACATTGTATTCTAGCTAGAGACTATACTATTTACAGTGTTTCTGTAGATTTCACAATTACCATGTTTTGAAAAGAAAGCCAAGCTAGAAAAAAACTATTCATCAAAGTAGCAGTGGCACTATCCAAAGCATCCTAATTAACTTTCTAGGCTATTGTCACCACATAATGCAGCTTCTGCCCTCTTAGCTTTCACAAAGTTGCACATCTCTGTCAATCAAATATGTTCTGTCATAAACATATCAGTAAGTGTCTGCAAGTTGTACATTGATAATATTTGCAACACAGTAAAAGCTGCCTCAGATTCTTTCAGCCACAACAAACATTTTTAGTTTCTTATTGTTTTTTATATCAGCAATTTGAGAATAGTGTGCAAAAACAGCCTCCAAGTTCAACAAAAAGGCTTTGTGAAAGTCATCATTGCACTGTTGCTTCAAATAATTATTTTTTTTTTATATTTACACTTCAATATCTCTAAGAAATATGATATTTTCCTTCTGAAATGGTTCTTCAAAGACACCCACACACAGATGGCAATGGAAGGAAGTGAGGCAGCAATATAATTTTTGCTAGGCACTTCACATTCACAGAGATTTTCACAGAGAAAAATCCTGAAGTTGTAATCCAGGTGTAATGGAAAAAAACCCATAAATAATATGTCAAATAACTTGTGATTTCGACTCCAGGGAGAAAGTAGGTGGAGATATAGTGACTTACAGTTTTGACATTTGCTCATCAACAATGATGGTATGCTTCCTACCTCATAAAGTGTTCCAACACAATAATAGTTAATTTTTACAGCAGGTTTGAAAACAGTTTTTAACTCTGTTGCTGTTTTTCAGCAACACTTTTTCAGCAATTCATGCTCTTACTGTTCTCTACGCTTGAGACTCTGAAAACTGATGTTCAGAAACTCTCTTGATCATTACAGATTTTGTGAAGAACCCAAGCAATTTAATTTAGTTATTTTGACTAAAATACATACTTCAGAAAAATTTATTGATGCTAAATGCAACATCAGACATAAAGCTCTGCAGAAACCCCTGATAAAATTCTAAGATTGGATATAAAGCACCCAGAAGTTCCCCAAGATTTTGTTGATTGGCCAGCCATTCTCAGAGCTACAGAAACATCTCCAGCTGGAAACCTCATATGAATAAAATAAATTTTACAGCATGGTAGTTGCACAAAATACTTACTACCTTCACAGATATCACCCATGTGTGGGGCACAGGCTATAACAGAAAGCCCTGAGACATTAATTTTATAAAAATTGCCAAGGAATTGCGGAATACAAAGAATTTATTTGACTAAAGTAGTCAACTGGGTGCTTTTATTTTTTAACAAAAAGGTCACTTTTCCATGGCCTCCAGTACAGATTAGCTACTTTTCAGCTAATAGGAATAAGTACAAAATATATGATACAAGAAAGTTTGCTGAAGCTGAGTAGAAAACTTCATTCTTAATCCTAATATTCAAGTGTTACACCAGAAATGTCATTGACTATGATCAGAAATTTGCTCAAGGCTTCTTTCTTTCTATCTGAAATATGAAATGTTTTAATATTCAATAGAGCACAGAAAGTTCAAATGAATTTCTATTTTTGATTAAGCTGTGCTGGATGTTTTTGTGCTTTTTCCTCCAGATCCATGATTATTTTAATACTATGTCTCAGAGTTTACACTTCAAAGATATGCTGCAGGGCTACACTATCAAAAAGGAAAAGAAATGAAGTTATTCAGATTGTAAGTATCTATACTTCAGAGCATTAGCCTGACTGAAAATCTAATCTAATTATTTTTTTACCAAAATATGAGATTGTTCCAAGACTTTATTATGCTCAATTGCTTGGCATAAAAAAAAATCACTTAGATCATACAGTCTGGAATGAACTGTATTAGCAATAAACCTGATTTTTGCTCCATCTTGTTTCTTCCCCTAAATTCAGCATGTTTTTCATTTGCAGCAATTTATCATTATTCAGGGATTAGGAATTAATTTATTCTAAATGTCAATAACCGTGTTGTACAGTTGTCTGAAGCAGATATGACTTGGTCCATTCTTAAAGAAATAAAAATCTCATGGCTTTTCTCATGCCAGTGCTTCACATATGCAATTTTTCACAATAAAGGCAAAATCTGTTAGCTCAGCAAGGTAATTCCCACAGATGCATTGAAATGTAAGTTTTGGTGACAACTGAAAATCTCTAATATGATTTATCCATCAATGAAGATTTATAAAAAATTACATGGACATGAGTTACTATTTAAAATGCAATCCACAAGAAGTACCATGTTTGTGACTAAAATTGAAGTACACTATAGGCTCATATATGTGATTATATATATGTCAACCATTGCATGGCAATCACAGTGAACTCAGCAAACAGAGAAGTACATCTTAGAGATAATAAATCCCTCTACACTTTAGTTTTCCAAGTTCATTCCTTTGCTGCTTTGTTTCCCCAGGCACAAACATATGAGCATTTGTGAGATATTAATTCCAGCCCTGTAGCTAGAATTGGCTTTTTGTCTCTGACATTTTTATAGGGATTCAAAAGGAGACTTTCTGCTTTTACAAGTTACTTGGTACTGTACTAAATAAATGCGTCTTAGAAGCAAGGTAGTTTGCTTTACATCAGTGTCAGCTTCTGGCAATGACCATAGAGCCATCACTAATATCTTCATTTTAAGAATGTCTCTTGGAGCCTGGACAAAGTAATGACCTCTTCAAAAACTTCTTGTCATCTGCCATCTCTACCCTCACATTCATTATGTCCAGGGTCCTCTTTGATACACTAATCTGCTGGCTCACAGGAAGTACTTGGAAGTTTATGTGACAAAGCAGGAGATAGCAATTTTCAGTCATCTATTATCAGTTAGAAGAATAAAAAAGACAACATTGTTTTGAAAAATGTTGGATCACTAGCCTATTATGCGACCTCTGGTAGGTCACAGGTCTTGTATTTATCTCTGTTGTAAAGATAACAGTTCCCCAAACTGTGCTGTGGATTTGGGTGGGGGGCTATAGAACAGAAAAGCGTTTTGAAATGGTCAGTCTGCAGGTATTAGAGTAATAAATAATACTACATGTCTTCAAGTCTGGATTCTATTCTTCATGCTATTTTACTGTACATTTCAAAGTTTTATTTTGTTTGGATGAAGCAGCTGAGAAGTGATGGTGTCTTACTGTGAACACAGGATGGGTCTTTTATAGCTTAGACTCATGAATACAGAAGATTTTTGTGAGCATTAAGCTGTAGGTCATGATTTTTTTTCCTTTTTCACAAGATGCAGAGAAGAATTAAGTTCATACCATTGCCTAGCAGTATGCAGTGACGTGAATACTACTTTTAGCACCTGTAGTGTCTTTACTGCTTACATTGTCAAAGTAAGAATAAATTGTGTCAGAGGTAGAAGCTACCCTGGTGCTGCAGAAATCATTCAGTAATTTTAGTATGAAAACATCTTATACTAATTGCTATTTAAACACATTTGAATAGTGAGTCCCTCTGCTGAGGACCCTACAATCAGCATTTCTGATATGATAGTTTCACTGGATAATGAAGGTTTTCTGTGCTGATCACATTCTATGGTTGCTTGATATAGCCCCTGACTTCTCTGTTATTTTCTATCCTTCCCTGGCCAAAAGAACATCCTCAAAATTATGCTTCCTGAATCCCAACAGAACTCATGGGACACTGCAGTTTCTACCCTGCAGTAAATTCCAAGGTTGTCAAATTTCATTTTCATTTTGTTGTGGAACCTCAACATCAAACAAAGCCTTGCACAAACCAAAAAAATTCAAAAATATTTTCCTTTAATGCTATCAAAATGTTTAATTCAACAGAGGCAAAGCCTTTTTTTAGTATACAATAAACAGCATGCTTCGTCTTCATCTTTCTGACTCATAAGACAGCTTCTAACAGAAGTATAACAATAAAGCAAAAATGCAGTATTTCAGTACTTCCAGATAATGACAACATCAAAAAAATCTTCATGGAACTGTGGTTGTGGAAATATTTCCCAGCAGAAAACTAGTTTGTCACATAAAGCATCAGAAAATGTCTGAAAAGATAATTCTTCTAAATTAAGCAGATGTAGAAGGTTTGAACAAAACTAAGATGGATGTGCTTCATTATGCTAAGATGATCTTATCTCCTTGACAAGACCAGAGGACTGTGTCATGGGATCTACCACACTGAGCACTCAGGGAAAGTCAGTTGATAGTTTCAGACATAAAAGACGAAATAAAAAGACAAAAAAGGACAATCTCATCTGCCTTTTTCTCTTAAGGTGTTACATTGACAATGATTTGTTCTATCAGAATGAGTCAAACTTTTTATTCCACTGTGTCTATTTAATAACATGCTGCTTCCATTTTAATGTTAACTAAATTTAAAGATATTATCATGCAATATAAACACTACAACTATAGCACTGTTAGTTTTTCTTAGCTTGTATCATGCGTCTCTACTGATGATGAATCATCTCTCCTCTTACCATGTAGTAAAGAAAACAGATGAACCTTGAAAAACTAACACACTTTGCAATTTTATATAGCAAATAGCATTTGGAAAATACATTTGTAGAATCACAACTCCTGTAACTACTATACCGGTTTTCGGACAGTGAAATATGCACAGTGGGGATAGAAACATTTGGGAACTCTCTAGAAGATTTCAAAGATATTCTCCATGAAAATAAGAGTAAGACTGAACATAGTATTTTAGCAGTTTTGACTCATGCCCATTTACACTTCCATTTCAATATATTTTCCATTCTGGTGCCACACTTAAAAGTTACTTCTATTTCTTGACTGTGAAATCAAACGGAATAATGTAAAACCATTCTCTATCTTAGTCGCAAGGGGAAAATCCAAAGTAACTTCACTATGGTCACCCAAAAAATGTTTCAAATGTTTTGAATGAACACATTTTCAGGAAGTTGTTAACCAAAATGCTGAAATATGTCTCAAATTCTGCTCAATTTTAACATATGCTGAGGCCCACAGCAAGCAAATTGTGATTAAAACTTGCTTAAGAAACTTAAAGTCTGTTTCTTTGTTCTTTCTAAAATCACTATGCATTTAAAATTGAACTGGAGCCACAATCATCTAGAGGTATCTTACTTCAAACATAAGAACTTCACTATGCAGTACTGTATATTTTCATCCTCAGTTGCACTTTTTCTATACCAAACGTGAAATAAACACACAAAAATGAGGCACAAATTTTCATATTGTTCAGGAAGATGTTCTGAATGCCTCTCAACCATCTTCCTGTGCTATATTAACTGAAGAAGCCACGCTCCTGAACGTATATCATCACAAGTCTCACTATCTATAAGGAAGCAGTATTCAGGCTACTTTTACATGAAACATATTTGCTTTACTGGAGGTATTAGAAATGTAATGATAACCCCTCCCTTCACCAAAAGAAAATCTGCTTCGTTTATGGTACAATTTATGTCTTCACAGAGAAACCTAGATGAATGCTGGTAACTGAAGCCATATACGCACAAAACAGAACTATCTAGCACTGTGCTCCCTCGTCCCTGTGCTCAGGGAAGCCCAGTGGGGATTATCAATCTCTGAGGCACGAGGCAGGGAGTGTCTTAGATGCCCATTAGGAGACTATGTTGAACACAATGCAAGAAAAAAGAAAAGTGTATATATACAAAAAAGGTGGACAATGGTCTATTGAAGGATGTTCTGCTTGAAGGGTTTGCTGTTTCCTTGGTTTTGATTGATGCAACCATCTGTCCAAGCCTGGTTACCAATGCTTGGCACAAGGGATATGATTTGTTAGAGAATGATCACTTATGAGAAAAGACTTCCAACAAGGGGAACAGGCAGTTTGTCCCAAAAGATGCACCATTTAAAGTGAATGTGTCTCCTAAAGCTATAAATCTCTGAATGCACCCAGCAAAGATTTAGAGAGAATAGTTTATTTGATTTGCAATTTGCACAGTATGTGAAAGGCCTTTAGCAATGTTACCTCCACTATTACTACCCTGATGAAGACATGTCTTACTTTATAGTTATGGAAGTGATGACCAGAGAGGCCAAATGGATATCCTGCTGCCTCAAAGAGAAAACAGCCAAGTCAGTGATGAATATTAAAGAGGCTTAATTCCAAGTACCACTTATCAGGCTTAGGTTATACTAATGTGCCTTAAACAACACTAGAAAGCTTGAAGGTGTTTGTTTTTCCTTCCTTTTTTTACCCTCCCTTTTTTTTTGATGCATTTAGAAGAGGAGTACTATATACAAATTACTAAATAAATGTATTTCAAGAATGGCAGGCAAATTTTCATATAACTTCATATGGGCAATATTTAGTCTTAATAAGTTATTGAACTTTAGAGTGCTGTACTAGCTATTGCAAGTACTTCTTTAATAATGAATCAGTCTCAGTCTGCTTAGTTATAAAAGCTACGTAAGATACAGGAAGCATAGAGATAAAGGTCAGTGTTCAACATGCTGAATTAAGGCAATGGTTCTAAGCCTATCATCAGGCTTGTTCTCAATTCTATTTCATATGAAAACACTTCATATCACTTGTATTGATGGCTGGGCATAAGATAAATGGATTTTGGGGTTGGTGTACCTTTTATTAATCTCAGCATTCTGTTTAGTTTTAGTCCATCACACTTTATCTTATGTCTTTCTTAAAGGAATGAGATTTTAAGAGGCTTGTTAGGCTGTCTTCCTTTTAAACAATAGCTTGAAAGGATTTAAAAGTAAATTTGCCCATTTGTGCTACAAAGCATGAAGCAATGGTATTTATTACAGGCTAGACATATGATTTTTTTTTCTGACTGCCATTATCTGCTAGGGTAACTTAAAAAAACATTTTTCTTAAATAACGTTTACCTGTCCTTCTAGAGTTAACATGTGTTGCAAATGAATAGATATTCACATTATATAGCACACAATTAAAGTTCTGATCTCTCATATCTCATTTTCTTCTTATAAATGTAGTACTTTGTTGCCAATAGGTACTGTCTTAAACATTTCAGCTAAGGACTGCTTGCATCTGCCTTGTGTAAATAATTCTTCATTCTTTTCTCTATGCAGGTTTTAATTTCATTAAGCACAATAAGACTCTAAACATTTTGCAAGATGGCAAGCTTCCTAGGTAACAATGCCCTTCAGCTATATATTATCTCACACTAACACATGTTTTCTTGTTTCTCACTGCTTAAAATTTACATTTCTCAGTTTCTTCTCTTAAGTAGCATTTTTTAGTAGTAAGTTTGACATCTTTTGATTCAAAACACAATGTGTGCTGATGAAATAGAACTTATTAGTTTGCATCCACTTGTATTCACTTCCCATACTGACTTTTTCAAATGCTGATGTCAAATAATGCTCTAATGCATAAAACGTGATTCTACTTTCCGCAAAAGTACTGTCAGTGCACCATTTTGCCAGGTTTTTCTTTTTGTGGCATTACTTAAGCAGGTAATATAAACTGAGGAGGAATATAAACTGAGCAATTCAGTAATTTAAAGAGCTTAACCTCAGGCTTTCTCTCTCTTTTTCTTGTGCTATAGCTATGTATTTCCCTTATTACATCCTAGATACAAATATCATAAGAAAAAAATAGCATGTATATAACACAGTTCCGTTTTTCTTGTGCTTTTAATTCCTACCACATCCTTTCCATTTTCCAAACTGCTAAATACACTCAATCTGTTGTAGTACACAGAAATTTGTTTGAAGAAAAAAAGTTTATTTTGCAGTCATGGATTGTCATTAAATGTCAATTTGTGCCTGTCAGTGCTAGGCTTGATACTGTTAATAAACACTCTCAGCGGGAAACTGTAGAGAAGAACCTTGCAGATGGAGAGAAAATAGCTTTGTAAATCTGAGGTGAAACCCTATATGCTAGAGGGTGCACCCAGGTGTTGTTAGATTCCAGACTCAATTAACAAAGCCTCTAACACAGCCACAGAGGGAGTCTGTCTTTGATAAGAGGACACGCACTGCAGCACTGGCCGAAAGTGTTTTGCAGATCCCAAACTCTGCAATTCAGTAGGTGGCAGCTGCAAGAAGTAGCCACTTGCTGGCCTTCAGCTCTTGGCAGCAGCAGGTGAAGGCACAGGACTCCCATCTCCTCGAGTGCAGCAGCAACACAGGACCTGACCAAATTATGTGAGGCAGAGGGTTTAGCTTTTTTGCTTGTTTTTCTCTGACCTAATAGGGTGCTGTCTCATTTGTAATCAATTAATAGTTTTACACTGTTTACTCACAATCATAAAATCTAGATTTGTTTCTAATAGCTGCTGTGACACATTTCCTACAGAAGTACTGATGTACATATCTAGTGCAGTGATTTAGTTAGATTCTGAGTTTAAAAAGTCTATATGGATTTTACTGAAGGTTTCTTCCTGTAAAGGCTATTCAAGTACATTTTTGGGTGTATGTAAATCTTTCAAATGAATCTGTTTCTTCTATTAGTACTATAATTTCAGTGTTCATTTCACAGGAGAAAAAATGAATATTTGAAATGGTAATGCCCAGTGAAAAAAAGCACTTTTGAATTAAGGAAGAATTTGTTATTTAGTATTTCTCTGTTCCTGTTTTTTTCTTTCCAAGTCAATACTAACTGCAGATGAGAAGTATATTTTATTTTTTTAGATTATGTCAGCAAGAAGAACATTTTCCTTCCCAAAATAGAGAAAAGATAGTTCCAACTGACGCAAATCTTTATTAGATTCAGACAAAGGGCTATAATCTCCTTTTTCTTTGACGGATATGTTGACTTGAAAAGGGTTTCTGCTGATGAGGACATCTACTGCAAATATTATAACTAATAAATCCCATTTTTATTTTTGCTACATATTCTGCCTGTTTACATGCTTACTGTAGGTTAAACAAATCTTAAGAACTTATGCTTGTGATCTGTACAGTCTTCCTTCTTCTTCCTGTTTGCTATTTTTTCATAAATTACATTCTGATTGGATAGCTCATAATTTAAAAAGGCATTTCAATTCAGTGATTTCCTTGATAAATTACGCATGACATTACAATTTTTAAACCAAATCATAATGTGTAGCTGTACCTCATGTCTTGTACAGAATATTGTAAATTATTATTCATGAAATGATATTTTATTTACTCTTCTTATTCCTAGCCTTCTACATCTCTCACTACATCTATGCACATATCAGTAGTCAATTTCTGGGTACAGATAGCAGAGATAGTTTCTATCTTGACTTGATCAGTAATAAACTGAGCACAGAAATTCAGCAAACATTGATACCTAAGTTTGATAGTGTGGGCTATATAGGCAGGCTCTAGAGGTGTGCCAGGAGAACATTCCACAAAAGCTGGATTATAGATTTAACCTTCATCTTTTATAAAAAAGGACCCAAGAATATTAAACTGAGGCTATACCTCAGAAGAACAATTCTGATTTGATTTAGAATAGATGTATTATATACAGGACTAAATTGTCATTTCACTCTCCCACTTCAATATCTTTTTTCTTTCTGTTCTGCTTTAGAAAAATAAAATAGGAAAGAAATTTCTTTTTTTCAAACCTTTCAGCTAACAAGGTTTTCAGCAGAAATGAATTTGAATATTATCCTTTAAAACACAAGTATAAATGTAAATGGATAAATTATGGATGTGGTGGATTCTTTTCCAAAGCAATTTAAGGTTGATCACTGTTACCATCTAGTTAAGATTACCACAGAGAGTTAAGACAATGTCTAGACATACACCTCATCCTGGATAGACTTAATTAGACTATTTAGCCTAATTTAGAACATCAAAGACCTTCAAAACGCACATTGCTGAGGAGTTGAGGCATACTCTGCCTATAAAATTCTGCTTCATCCACAAGAATCATAGAATCACCAGGCTGTAAGAGATCCACTGGATCATCGAGTCCAACCATTCCAATCAAACACTAAAACATGCCCCTCAGCACCTCACCCACTCACGCCTTAAACACCTCCAGGGAAGGTGAATCAACCACCTCCCTGGGAAGCCTGTTCCAGTGCCCAATGACCCCTTTTGTGAAAAACTTTCTCCTGATGTCCAGCCTAAATCTCCCCTGGCGGAGCTTGAGGCCATTCCCTCTTGTCCTCTCCTCTATCACTTGGGAGAAGAGGCCATCACCCTCCTCTCTACAACCTTCTTTCGGGTAGTTATAGGGAGCAATGAGGTCTCCTCTCAGCTTCCTCTTCTCCAGGCTAAACAACCCCAGCTCTCTCAAACATTCCTCATAAGGCCTGTTCTCCAGACCCTTCACTAGCTTCGTCACTCTTCTCTGGACTTGCTCCAGAACCTCAACATCCTTCTTGTGCTGAGGGGCCCAGAACTGAACACAGGATTCAAGGAGCAGCCTCACCAGTGCCGAGTACAGAGGGAGAATAACCTCCCTGGACCTGCTGGTCACACCGTTTCTGATACAAGCCACGATGCCATTGGCCTTCTTGGCCACCTGGGCACACTGCTGGCTCATGTTCAGGCGGCTGTCAACCAACACCCCCAGGTCCTTCTCCTCCAGGCAGCTTTCTAGACAGACTTCTCCCAACCTGTAGCACTGCTTGGGGTTGTTGTGTCCCAAGTGCAGGACCCGGCATTTGGCCCTGTTAAACCTTATGACATTGGACTCTGCCCAGCAGTCCAGCCTGTTCAGATCCCTTTGCAGAACCTCCCTACCCTCCAGCAGATCAACACTTCCACACAGCTTTGTGTCATCTGCAAACTTGCTAAGGGTGAACTAAATGCCTTCATCCAGGTCAGTGATGAAGACATTGAACAGGACTGGACCCAGCACTGACTCCTGGGGAACACCACTTGTAACTGGTCTCCAGCTGGATTTAACACCATTTCCTACCACTCTCTGGGCCAGACCATCCAACCAGTTTTCCACCCACGAGAGTATGCACCTGTCCAGGCCAGAGGCTGACAGTTTCCGTAGCAGAATGCTGTGAGAAACTGTGTCAAAGGTTTTATTGAAGTCCAGGAAGAATACATCCACAGCCTTTCCCTCATCCAGCAGCCGAGTCACTTTGTCATAGAAGACAATCAGGTTAGTTTGGCATGACCTGCCTTTTGTGAACCCATGTTGACCGGGCCTGATCACCCGGTTCTCTTGCATGTGCTTTATGATAGCACTCAAGATCACCTGTTCCATGACTTTCCCTGGCACTGAGGTCCAACTGAAAGGCCTGTAGCTCCCTAGATCCTCCCTGTGATCCTTCTTGTAGATGGGCATAATGTCAGCTGGGAGAACTTAAGTTCTTTGAGAAAGGTCGTATGTTCGGTTCCCAAATAATCCAGATGGATGCTATTTCCAAAAAACATGCAATGGTTTTGATAAAAAAAAGCTAATATCAATAAGGAAGTTTGGAGCTTTTAAACTAGTGCCAGGAAATGTTTTTCTCTCTCTCAGTAAAATGCTTTACTTTAGTTTCTATCTTCCCAAGTCACTTCCTGATCAGGAGTCTGTTGCAGTTCTTCAGTGTAACTGAAAGATCCCAAGTCTCTCCCTTTCATAAGACGTAAGTAGTCCTCTTTCTCATTTCGAATTTTCTAGTAAGCATGCTAGCTTGAATTTATTTCTCTATCAATTTATCTTGACTCTACTAAAATACATTTTCAAAAGGTATTTGATGCTCACTTTATTCTTAGTTTTATTATTTCTCTAAAATTGTTATAACTCTAGCCTGCTATAATAGTGTTTGGTTTTGTAGTTCATCAACTGCCTTATAAGTTTTTCTTCTACCTCATATACAATTCCATTTTAATATAGCTGTCTCTGTATAAAGTTCTGCCAATGTTTTTTTCTGGTTTTTTTCATAGAATCATTAATGATAAGAAATAACAGGCTTAAGCAGCATCAAAAAAGTGTCGTCCTATCAAACTAAATCCAAAACCAACTGGGTGATTGGTTGTATTAAATGTGGCATATCAACTGTCAAAATAAAATGGGAGAGTTTTGCTAATTGTGACTAATTTACAGAACTTTTTAACCCATTGCAGAGGTAATTTATAAGCAGTGGCCTAAATCTCAGCAGTGTCACACAAAATTAACCACTATGCTAGACAATCCAGTTCATGTATGTATTACTTTTGTGCTGGTCTGACAGGGCTCAGGACAACCACTTCTAAGTGGTACCTGCTCAGTGGTTCAACAGGACACCACTGCTTGCAGGAACTATATTCCCTGTCCCTTGTATGGCTGCCCAAAGGAGAAAAGAGCTATGACAAAACATGTCAAAAGATGGACATTGTTGTTTTAGCTTGCTTTGTGGGTTTTTTTCTCATTTTAAAGATGAGGAAATGTACTTATAAGACCTAGAGAAGAAAAAGTTAGACAAGCTGCATTCTCCTATTTAGTTCCGGTAACTCTCCTAGAAGACTGTATTGCTACTATGACCAGTTTTCCACCCATTCTCTGGAACATCAGACCAAGTTACTGTCCTTTAAGTGCCCCAGAATTTGGGAACATCATGCCTGCTAGAAGTTTCCGTGTAAGCATGACACAAAATCAAAATTAGCTTCTCTGATACTGTTTGAAAAGCACAATCACACTTCCTACATATTTCCAGCCCAGAGCAACAAACGCACAGCAAAAGCCAAGCCACTGGGTTCCATCCACAAATGCTGACCATTGTAGCTATATATTTGTGGCTTGTCATTTTAGAACTCATGATAAATTTTTTAGAGTATATATCAACATTCTGAAAATATGTAGGTAACACGCAAGGCCTAAGTACTCCTGTAAAACTGCATTTGACCCCAGGCACAGAAACAAAAGAGATGAGTCACCCCACCTCCACCTTCCATTAAGATAGAATTCTGATTTGTTCTACTGAATAAATCCCTTTATAAGTATGAAAGGACTTAGTAAAATTGTTTAAGGACACCTACTTCTAGAATTCAGATAGTAGGAACATAAAACAACTACTACTCAGAAAAAAAGTGAATAGAGAACAAAGATAAGTTTTTTTTCTCTGAAGAGTATAGGAGCAAGGAGAATTCAACTTGAAGTGATTGTTGAGAAAGCAGTTAGGATGGAGGGGTTAGAAGAAAAGCAGAAGGTGAAATTTACACAAACAATTAATGGGCAGGTTTGACACAGTGCCTTTTCTCTATTAAGAACATGCTCCCTGTTCTAGGAGTAAAAGTAGTTTGGGGAACAGCTGGGTATCTTGCTAAATTCTTATTTTGTTTAAGAACTGCAAGCCTTTTCCTTCCATAATAAGTAAGTTCAAAATTTACAAGAAGGTAATCTTGAAAAAAAATGTAGAGTCTACAGAGGTTTGTAGGTCTATGAAGTACTTCCACATTTTAGCAATCTCTCAGTTGATTACAAAAGGCTAAAGGACAAAAAAATTGGCATCAGACAAGCACAGGGGCTGCTGATATCCATGAGACCCCCACATACACATACTAACCTGGTATTTGGCTCAGGAAAGGATCTAAAATACAATCTAATCATTGGCCACTCTCTCGATATTTTTCACAAGATTCTTAAATACTTACAGCCCAAGCCAGAAGTGCAGAAGTTTTAAATGCCTAACTCCTAAGTAATTTGTGCCAGTGTAATGCGTAAAAGGAGAATTTGCATGCATTGGTAGCTACATTGAGATTCAAATGGGTATATTAAAGTAACTGAAATGCATATACCTTGCTGGTATAGTTTGTATATCAAAACTACATTGATAGCTGTTGTAGTAAGTACAAAAGTCTACAGACCCTTCTGCAGGTCCATAAACATATATCTATATCTATATACTGTTCCAAGAACAGCTTTTTAATTTTCAAAGTACTTTGTCAAAATCCTCCAAAAGGTAAATATTTCATGAAGGGCTGCGGTGGTTGAATTGTCTGCTGCAAATACTCCATGTCTACAGTTTTCCACATGATACAGAGGAACAAAATTCTTGGCAACTACTCAAAACCTTCATAGATTTTACATTATTCCAGCAGTGAAACACTCATCAAACACCCATCAATCCCACTTGCCTGCTTCTACACTCAAGCACTAGCTGGCCTTATAATAAAAAATGTTATCCTACACAGTGTGTATACAGGAAGGTGAGGCCCGAGGCAATAGCAGGAAGATGAGCCAGGGAAGGTTTAGTTTGGGTATTAGGAAAATATTCTTCACTCAGAGGGTGGTGGATCACTGGAACAGGCTTCACAGGGAAGTAGTCATGGCACTAAACCTAATAATATTCAAGATGCATTTGGACAATGCACTCAGAGTCATGATGTAAATTTTTGGGTTGTCCTATGCAGGAACAGGACTTGGACTTGATGATGCTTGTGGGTCCCTTCCAGCTCAGGTCATTCTGCATGATTCTGTGGTTCAATACTATTTTTTTTCCTTTTCTTTTTCTTTTCTTTTTAATATTCTCTGTGCTTTCTTATTAGCTTGACTGTACTACCCAAGTCTTGGCAACATCTATGTCCTTCTTCCTGCCAATAAGGGAGGACCTTGTAAGTAATTTGTTTGTGCCATCTACCTGCACTCCTGAAGAGTCCTGGGTTTCTGCTCTGTTCCTCAGACACAAAATTCACTAGCCTGCATCTTCTGACTTCCTGCCACCTGCTGCAACCAGCTCTGCCTGTTTTCCACTGCGGTCTGAATCCTTGCTCCATGGAGCGTTGCAGGAAAGCAGCAGTGTTCTTCCCTATCAGGGGAAAGAAGTAAACGAAGTAAACCAAGCACATCCTCACTGAGATCTTCCATCCTTGTGGTAAAAAAAGGAAGATGCTATGTAGGAAGCAAAAGAGCAAGGTGCACAGCAGGAACGCTGGTCTTTGTGACTTCAAAGCTGCCGACATACTTTGGCCTTG
Organism: Coccyzus lansbergi; assembly: GCA_033558105.1. Lineage (NCBI taxonomy): Eukaryota > Metazoa > Chordata > Aves > Cuculiformes > Coccyzidae > Coccyzus > Coccyzus lansbergi. The sequence continues at coordinate 775,300 of JAUMJK010000211.1, read as the reverse complement.
GTGACTGCTGAGTCTGTGTGGTTGGGATCATCACATACACAGTAACTCCTGCTGGCTTGCATGCGCCGTAATCAGTCTGCGCCGTAATAAATCACTTTAATGAATATGTCCAAGCTGAAACAAACACTCAGATAGTCCCATGCCAGGCAACTGCTGAGGAAAAAAAGTTCCAGGCAATCCAGATACACACTAGCTCCTAGCAAACTGACATTAAACTGAGTACAGCTTACTTGCAGTGATGTAATATTCATAGACTCATAGAATCACCAGGTTAGAAGAGACCCGTCAGATCATCGAGTCCAGCCATTCCCATCAAACACTAAACCATGTCCAATCAACATCCCACCACCACATTAAAAACTGCTGTTCTGGTGACATTTGTTATTAGAAAGCATACATATACGGCTTAACAACAGTACCAATGCAAAACCAGTCTGCAGACAACTTCAGCAGCACAGAAACACAAACAATTACAATTATTAGAATTTATTCCTAGCTGTCCTTTTGCAAAGACAAGTCTGCTGCCTTCTCATGCAATCACAATGACAAAGACTTTTTCCTCATAGCTGAAACCAACAGAATTAGGAGCTAAATCACAAGTCATCTTGTAAACCCTGGTAACTTGATTTCTTGCTAAAGGGACACATTCCCAGGGAATAATTTTTAATAGTTTGATTATTTTGACTGCTGGGCAACTATATTTATCTGACTGTAAAAATGGCAGATTAAAATCTGCGAATACATTATCACCTCCTCTTTGGATGAAGTTTATTTAAATACTTCAAATCAGTTTAAAACAGTAAAGACAATAAAGTACAATTTCCTGTACTAAAATGGTAAAACTGAAGCAGAAAGAAATTATATTGCTTGAAAAGTCATAAAATAAGTCAATGTTACATGTCATTTAAGAGGAATAGGGGAATACTATCGTAGATATATTTGTACCATCTTATAAAGAAAAAAATCTATATGTTTATACTGCATCATACCTAGTAGGATACCTCTAAATAATATATTATTTGAACCTGTAGTTGTAACTAACTGTGTCTACCATGCTTCTAATATGCAAATAATAAATAACCATCAGTCAACAAAAAAAATGCAATGACAGCATACAATGCCACAGAAATTAAAAAGCTGGATATTTTTCAGTATATACTTAACAACATAGTTGTATTAATATGTTGTCTCTATAAAACAATTACAGTACCAGTGTAACTATTAACAGTCAATAAGGACTTAATGCTGGGCCTTTATATGTCTTCAGCTACACACTTCCTGTCCTCATTCTTAACAAGAGCAGCAAATATCCCTCCTGAGATTACTGACAACAAAGATAGCAGCAGCCTAACTAGTGTTATGCCAGAAAAAATGGCAAACTACCTCAAGTGAAACTATGATAGATTACACAATTTCTGCTGATTTGAGGTTCATATGAGTCTCATTCAGGACTTCTGTTTTGCCCTACGTATTGCATGAATGTTACATGTCCAGTGTCCAGAGACTAGGAGTCAAGGGTGGCAAACTAGGTTAATTTTTGACCATAGTGAAGGCAGTAGGTTTTCCATACTCCTCTTAGAAGTATTCAAGGTGCAACATTGCTCCACTTAAAACACTGGAAAAATCTTTCATGAGGCTAAGAAAAAAAAGTTGTAGGAAAGGGAGGGCAGTATTTCCATGACAAAACAACACAGTAGATAAAGTTAGGAACAAATTTGTGCCTGTGATCAACAAGCTCACGAGCTACTTCTCCGGAAACTCACTGAGTTGTAAGCTCTTACATAGCATTTGGGAAAAAGGGGATCACCTAATTGGAACCATGCACTTAATGTGTATGAACAACAAATAAGATGAATGTTCCCAGCAATCTTCCATCTCACAGTAGGAGAAAAATTATTAAGACTTTTTTGCCCATCCATGCTTGACTTCTAGGCCTATTTCTTTTGCAAATGTCTGTGAAAATAAGCTTTTCATATCTACTGATTTTAAGGAAACTGACATTTATGATGACTGTTTTGCACACAGGTTATTTTAAAAGACTTTTGTATTGGTTTGAAGTATACTTCAATTTCCAAGAACAATTTTGCAAAATTACCTCAGACTTTCTTCATTGTATTTTCTTCTTTTAAATAATGCTCCTAGTGGCAATCACCACTGAACTGAAAGGTGAACATATCAATGCAATTTTGTTGCTGTTGTTTTGTGACAAGGAAGCAATATGTTTTAAATAAGAATTTGTTGTTCTGTTAAAAATAGTCAATGAAAATGCTTTTACATTTTGAAAATATTTTAATTCCAACAGTGATTTATTACATGTCTGATATTAACACATACCTTAAAATGAAATTGGAGAGCATAATTATCTTGGAGCATTAAAGTTATTGCAAACAGTTCTGAATTTCATTCATTCACTTTTCACTGCAAGTGAACAGGGGCATTCAGCTCTCGTTTGTCCCAGCCCACCACAATGGCAATTCTTGGCATCACAACTGCAATGCTATCAACTAAGCTGATTTTCCATAAATAGAGAAGTGCTGTCAAGTTTTAAACAGCTTAAGAATACCTTTCTCAGGCCATAGATACTACCTTCGTGATGCAGCCAATACAGGCAGGCAAACAAACAGAAATAGGAGCTGAAGGTATGCAGACAGGACTCAAATATCCACTTTGGTTTTCTCAAATGGTAAAGCATACAAGGCACCACTCATTAATCAGTTAATTATCTTACTACTTTGAAGTGGTTCTATGTCCAGTCTTATGGTGCCACTTAGTCAATCTTTTTAATCACGACTAAAAATCATGAACATGGTATTAATAAATAAGAGAGCCAGTCTTCTCCTTAAAATATCCACTCCTTCCAAAAGACCATGAAGATTTGAATGTAAATCAGTCATTCTGACAAAGTGATGAATAGAAATGGCACACAAGAGAGACTGATGTTTGAACTTCAAGCCAACCGGTCATTTGGGGATAGGGGATTATTAACTTTTTATTCTCGAAAGTTCTACTTTGAAAACTCAAAGTGTAAAGACGGCAAGTCTATCTTCATATTTGCTGTTCTGAATCAGCACAGGACGGGGAATGAGCCAGCTTCTATCCATCTTATACTGACATAGATCTTTTCATCAAAGCATTTTGTAAGACTGGAACTTGGCTTGTTTAGAGAAGGCTCTGTAGAGACCATATAGCAACATTCCAGTATTTAAGGTGGAGTGGAGAGGGGGGAAGGGTGACTGTAAGTAGATTGGGAAGGGGCTCTTTATCAGGCAGGAGAGCAACAGGATGAGGGGTAAATTTTAAGCTGAAAAAGGATAGATTTAGATTAGATATTAGGAAGAAATTTTATACTCTGAGGGTGGTGAGGCACTGGAACAGGTTGCTCAGAGAAGTCCTGGAGGCCTCACCGCTGGAGGTGTTCAAATCCAGGTTGGATGAGGCTTTGAGCAACATGATATGGATGTAGGTGTCCCTGCCCATGGTGGGGGGCCAGGTTGAAACTAGATGATTGTTAAGGTTGCTTCCAACCCAAACTATTCTGTGAGTCTATGAACCTCATGAAGGCAGCAAATTTGCAGTTTTAATACTGAAGGCTCTGTTGGCAAATAACAAGAGGTGGATTTGGCATAAAGAAACCAACAATGATTCTTCTACTAGGTTATACCTGTAAGAATACGCAAGAGGACGCACCTAGAGAGTAGTGGTAAGTGAAGTTAACTCCAGCTGGAGGCCAGTGACAAGTGGTATCCCCCAGGGCTCAGTGCTGGGTCCAGCCATGTTCAATGTCTTCATCAATGACCCGGATGAGGGGACTGAATGTACTGTAAGCAAGTTTGCAGATGACACTAAGCTGGGTAGAAGTATGGATCTGCTGGAGGGTAGGGAGGCTCTGCAACGGGATCTGAACAGGTTGGATGAACGAGCTGAGACCAATGGTATGAGGATTAACAAGGTCAAATGCCGGGTCCTGCACTTGGGGCATAACAACCCCAAGCAGTGCTACAGACTAGAAGAAGAAGGGCTAGAAAACTACCGAGAAGTGAAGGACCTGGGGGTGTTGGTTGACAGCCAACTGAACATGAGCCAGCAGTGTGCCCAGGTGGCCAAAAAGGCCAATGGCATCCTGGCTTGTATCAGAAATGGCATGACCATCAGGTCCAGGGAGGTTATTCTCCCTCTGTACTCAGCACTGGTGAGACCGCACCTCGAATACTGTGTGCAGTTCTGGGCTGTTCACTACAAGAAAGATATTGAGGTCCTGGAGCGAGTCCAGAGAAGAGCAATGAAATTGGTGAAGGGGCTGGAGAACATGCCTTATGAGGAATGGTTGAGAGAGCTAGGGTTGTTTAGCCTGGAGAAGAGGAGGCTGAGGGGAGGCCTTATTGCGCTCTACAACTACCTGAAGGGAGGTTGTGGAGAGGAGGTAGCTGGCCTCTTCTCCCAAGTGACATGGGACAGAACAAGAGGCAATGGCCTCAAGCTCCACCAGGGGAGGTTCAGACTAGATATCAGGAAAAAAAAAATCACAGAAAGGGTCACTGGGAACTGTAACAGGCTACCTGTGGAGATGGTTGAGTCGCCTTTCCTGGAGGTGTTTAAAAGACGGGTGGATGAGGTGCTGAGGGGCATGGTTTAGAGACTGGTGGGAATGGTTGGACTTGATGATCCTGGGGGTCTTTTTCAGCCTAGTGATTCTGTGATTCTGTGAAAAGGGGGATGAAGGAATGGAGAAAACAAGAAAGTAGGAATCTGTCATCAACCCTGCACTGGAAACAGAGAAGGGGAGGGGAGAAAAAGGTCCATAAAATTAGAGGCTTGGGAAATGAGAATCCAAGCTTCTCCCACAGGGTTAATTTATTCTATTAAAAAAAAAATAAATTCCCATATCCTTGTATATTTACCTGTAATGAAACATTACTTTGCTTCAAAGTTACCAGATGATTGAAATGTTATGCTTTTGTGGTTTTTTTCTGTCAAACCATGTAGCAGAGCTTTCTCTTTTATCTTTTATTTCAGGTACGTAATCTCCAGTGCTAAAGTGGATAAACCTGTCAACTCATTTCACATGCAGCACTGAACAGTCATCAGATGCCAACAGCTTCTTACTCAACTAGGCAAGATCAAAACTAATGACAGATGAAATGCTCTCTTTCTTGTTATTAGTCCCCTGAGTCATTCAGTTTCCACTGTATTACATTATTTTTTGCTACTTGCCTGTATATAAGGAGCAATAGTGTTGTTGCAAGGGACTCAAACCTTGGGTTCACCCATCTATGATTTGTGGGTGAGATGTGCTACTACCATCTTGCTTTCTTGCTACCATCTTTCTCACCACATCTGACCAGGATACTGAAACTGACAGTCTGCTTTTCAGCAGGATTTTCTTATGTTTAAAACCAGAAGTTCTGTAGTTTTACTAAGCATAGTACTAATGCTTAAATAAAGACCTGTAATTCATGATTTTATGAATACGTTTCCTAATCAAAGTGCAATATCTTAACACTTTAAAGAGAAATGGGTTTTTTCTGAGATCAGGAAAAAGATGAATAAAAATAGCATATGATGGCAACAGTGTTTCTGAAAAAAAAATTCGGAAAATGCAATGCCTATGTGGAAAAGACACAATATCATCTTCACATCTAGGAATAAGAAAAACCTAAAGACTTTACATGCATTATATTTTACTGGGAAAGGTAAAGGAATCTTTACACTTTCTTTGCAACTAAGAAGGAGATATTAAAAAGAAAAAAAAATCCACAAACACTTTTCTACTAATCTCCTCTTTCATTCTTGTTGGTTCAGGCTGTGACTACTTTCCAAAATTATTGAGCCATGCAAAAGACACAGCCAGTAACTACTAGGATGAACATGCTTTCCTTGAATACTTTTTGTTCTGTATCAGCATGTATTCTTTAATTGAACTTACATTTCTTACAGCTCTCCCCACTCCTTCAATAAAAACAACATAATCCCTCATTCATGTTTACATACCACTCAGTTGCCATATTCTCCACAGATATTATTCATCAACAGGCACATCCAAGTACTATATACTTTAAAGTCTTGTAAAGCATCACACTGATATTCCATCATGATCATAAAACACCACTATATCACTACATTGATCTTAGTGAAATCCACATTATGATTGCCTTATAAAGCTTTCTTTCACCACTAATGCTGACCAGCCCACCCCACACAGACCCCTGAAACAAATACTGAACTATTGTAGTGCCTTATCTGTAAACTCTGAATGCTTCTTTCTGCTTGAAAGTGAACAACAAAACTTTGGCATTTATTTGCTACCTCTCCTTAGTAAAAATTAAAATGATATTTTAGAGATCCTTCTAATCCCTATGATTCATATGTCAGACTCCCTACATTCAACATTTCAAGCAACATTTTTATCCATTTCTAGGCTTAATGGTGAACCACATTCCACCAAAATGCTTTGGTTTTATTCCTAATACTCTAGTGAGTGTTAGTAAAGAATGCACATGAGAGTCTTCATGTAATTATTATGGTAAGATGTCTGTGTCTTCTTCACGTGCCCAAAATATTTTAAAACCAGGGAAACAACAACAGAAAGCCCTTCTTTCATTCATCAAAATCTATAATCATATAAAAAGAGCAAACTATCCTGTCCATTTTTTCACTTGGAGTCTTTGAAGTTTCAAGTCAAAGGTATAATATATATATGATGAACAAAATTATTATGACTTTAGAGTTCAGACTGAGAACATTCAGGGAGTCCTGCATTAATTCAGTCTAGTCTTCATCAATTACCATTAAATATCTGTCTTCTGAAAACTGAGTGCTCATGACTGTGGTCATCTGCTTTAATCAGAGAAAGTGACATAGATATGTAGACAGGGATAACTAAAATTTTGGCAATAAACAGTAAAGTTTCCCAAGAACCACATAGGAACTCACATCAATGTCATCTTAAAGTTCAGCTTTAGATGCCCAGATTTGTAAATATCGTGAAAACTACTAAGAGAATTGATTCAGTGCATCTTTCAAGAAACATCCAGTTCATCTGACATATAATCAGTTCAGTTCAAAGGTGGTTCAGGCTTTGCTAGAGGGTACCCATTTGGAACAACGCTAATTTTAAAACAAAACCTCTGGTACGGTTTTCACACTCAAGTTTATGATGTGAATGGCCTGAATGACGATAAGCAAACTATACTGTTTGTAATAAAAATAGACTACTTCATTCTCAAAGACAAGAATTTATTACATGAACAATGATGTTTTATACCATAGCATTGCTGATGTGCTTAAGGAGTTAAACAACACTATCATTTTCAGCAGACTTTCCATGAACAGTGACCAGTGTAGGATCTAAAATATTATCTAGCAAATCTGGTTTCAGCCATTAGTGTACCAGGGTACATAGGTATATCAGTCTTTTTTTCTGCAAGCTAGCCATGCAAATTCATCTATTTATTGCCTACAGAGCCTACTTGCAAGTAAGATTGTGGGTGACTCAGCTTGAGGTGAACCATCATTACAAAGACCATCTGCTACAGCACATTGCACACTCTCCCTGTTCAGAGACCTAATTGTACTTATCCTCAGAAGTACTAGCTGGATGAGGTAATTCAGCAAGACATTGTAAAGGCTAGGGTCTTTTACAAAAAACATTTTTTGGCTGAAATTATAATAGGCACACAGTATGCTGTTACAAGGGCCCCAGAAGGCAGTGAACTAGTGTCAGGATGAGTCAGTATAGAATTACGCTGAAAAAGCCACATGTAGTCATTCTTTGGAAAAAAGAAAAAACAAAACAACAAGAAAAAAGCTGATCATGGAGACAGTAAATATCTGTTCTGCACCAATGAATGACACAAATCTTTTCCTTCTCCCAATAAATAAACAATTGCAAAGTTCCAATTTTTTTGTGAAATAACCATGGATAGACAACTGGCTATAATTTTTGTGTACACATACACATATATACATATATAGGAATACATATTTTTTTAAACTGGAGAGCATCGGCTTTTGATATGATCATATAGATGGTTTTGTGGGTAATAGCAGTACCATAAGCTATCAACCACTGCTTTCCAGGAAGTGTGTGTATACTTACATATTCATAATTATCAACATGATCCTTTGACGACAATAGTCTCATGCTTCCTAGCAGTCAATAGTTTTGAGTTCAAGATGAGATTCATTTCTACGTGTAGACAAACTCCCAGTACATTAAAGAAGACCCACTACTCCCAGCATGAAGGTTTGAGGAGTCTACATTGCATCCAAGATGGAGAACTGACAGAAAAGTACATTATTGCACTAAAATAGCAGTTGTGTTTTTCTGCAAGGAACAAGAGAGGAAATCTGCAAAGGTAAAAAATGAGCTCTCCTATTCTTTTTCTTTTCCTTTGCAGCTGATAAAGTTAATGCCTCAGGTTATATACAAAAGTTATTGTATCAATGTCTACTATGTACTAGAGTACATACTCTCTAACACAACCTTAAAAAGTATAATGCCTATTCCAGTGTAAAAAAAAAAAATGGTAAATAATACCTCCTGCTATACCAGTAACCATAGTATGTCTAATTTGAATAAAACACAGCACACAAAGTAAGGTAGAAAATAACTATTAATATGGATCATTTGATAGGATGCCACACTGTATTAATGGGAAATAGAGGTCCATTCTCCAAAGGCTAGTTGTTGTACAAGTAGTTTCTATAGCCATGAAGGTATTTTTTATATTCTTAATACTCTTTCCTCCTTTGTGCTAGATTTATTCAGTAGAAAAACCATTCCAAAGGTTGAAAATTAAGGTACAGAATTCTTCTAACTGTTCTGGTACAAACTGCAAATATTTTCTATGTAAAGAGTACCCTTTTCTTCACAAAAATTGCAACAATAACATCTATTTCTGAGGAACTCCATATTAATTGGTAGCCAAGAAAAGATAGATATAGAAATATTTAAGTACATAAATTTATATAAACATATGTAAATAAATGAATTGTACTAGGTAAATAATAAGCGGACATATGACAATACTGACTTAGATTAGCCATATAAAGTTTACAGCTGTTTTGTAAATCACCATAGACATCTCAGTTTTAACTTCTTGAGCACAGACAATCAGCTACAAAAGCATATCATCAGTGTTGCAATAAATGTCTACAGCCATGACTCAGTATGAGTCATGTTGGGGTCTTCCTTTTGTGCTGCTGCTACGGCAGTTCTTACCTTCATGTACTGGTCTATACACTAAACTCATTATACTTGCCGTGATAACAGGCTAAAAACCAGACCTGAAATGCAGAAGTTCTGCAAGAAAAAGATTGGCATCTTCAGATAATTGACATTCTGTAATAAACTAAGAATTTTCTTCACTTAATTTACAGGATAAAAACATCTCTCTCTAATGCCATTCCAATGTGCAAGAAAGATATCAAAAAATTTTATAATGACAATATTTAAAGGATACTTAACATCCTCTCCAGATCAGATGACTCTGAATTCCCTATAGCATTCAGTTAAGTGCTTGTCATTTGAGCATCCTCTTATATAAGGTAGAGTAGAAACCTTAAATAGTATGAAATTCACTTTGAGCCTTACCGGAAAAGACACTGGGGATCTTGGAAAGAAAACTTTTGACTGTGCGAATAGGAATTCCATTTTTCTCATCTTGCATGCGGGCTATGACATCTTCCATCTGAACATAGAGAAAAAAAATAAAAGAAAGGAAGAATAAAGAAATCCAGAATTATTTCCTCAAAAAAAATCTCCAATAAATCCTAGCTCATTCTCTCAGAATGACAGGTCCACTCTTGCTATTTCTTTTTTAATTTCTAATTGATATTTTGTATTTTTATTGAACAGGATAAGAAATTGGAAGCAATTTAATCATGGACAACAGTAAAAAAACATGTTCAAAATCTCTTGAAAAAGAAATAATCAGGCAGAACAAAGAGGTCTAGTTAAAGTAGTTAAAAGAAGTAGTTATAAACAATTGCTAGCTACAGAACTTCATGTTTGATTGTATTACTGGTATTGTACCAAATATAAAAGCAAAAGAGACTCATGCAGCATTTTAGGGTACTGATACAGTTCTCAAAAGGCTTTTCAAAACAAAAATAGAGCTTTTAAGTTAAAAGCAAAGTTTCCTTCTTTTCTTTTGAGAGGAAGAAAAAAGCCTCACATGATGCCATTTTGCATCACTGGAGACAGCAAAGTCAGAAATGTAGAAATTTTTGTAAGCAATGGAGTGGTTAAAGAAATATCACTGCCGTAATTTTTTTATATATATTTATGTTATCTATTTGTTTTCCAACTCATTATCTTGCATTGATTTACCATACATTTTATAAATAATGCCCAGTCAAAAGGTTCATTTTCATGTAAACTGTGAACAGCAAGTCCTGTTATGGGAAAATGCAAAGAATATTTAGATAGAAACATTGGCCATCAATGTCAGTTTTTATTCTCGCACATTTCATAACTTAAGCTTACACATTAGATAAATTGCACCTATCTTCAAACTTCTCAAAATATTCAAAGATACTGCGATAAAATTAATTACAATTATCCCTCCTCTTTCTTTAAATCTGTGAAATAGTTTCCATGTGTTGCATGAGTGAGCATTTTATATTATTTTATTAGTCAAATGTTAAGAAAACATCTGTCTCATTTCTGCCCCCCCGTATCTTCACGAAGATTTCATCAAAAGTTTGCAGCTGAGTTGTATTAAGAAAAGAGACAAAATACTGTCATATGTCCTTTTTCCACAGATGACCCTAATCAGCAAACAGTAGATTAGTGAAGTAGATAGTGTCAGTATAGCACACAACAAGAAGTAAAAGACTGAGTTTGTTGTTCAGAATTAAGGAATGTACAAATATAAAAGAAGAAAAGAAATAATGTTCATTGTAATGTCTTTCATCTGACACAAAATGTAATTATTAACTGGAAAAGGCTATTAGTAATGTTCTGAAGAAATTGTCAAGCAGACAAATGTTGTCCATGAAATGGAATCTGTTCCTCTGTTGATTAGCCATAAAATAAGTGTAAGCGCCTTTCAAGCTCTTGTAAATTCTGTGGTTAAATTTTCTTACTGAGCCCTTTAATAAATAAGAAGTCACTCAAATTCAAGAAATTCAAGTGAATATCTTTGTTTTAAACAATAAAGTAAATTACAGTCATAGGTACACAGTCTTCTATGGAAATGAACAGTGTAAATTTGATGATAAATTCTATACATGCAGAGTAATCTTACAAGAATATTGCTAGAACTGCAGAGTGAATAATACTGTATGTTGTACTAGGACAAAGTATAGAACACAGTTCATACACAAGGCAACACAGAATCCTAGAGAGCCATAGGTTGGCTTGGGCTGGAAGGGACTTTAAAGATCATCTGGTTAAAATTCCCCTGCCATGGGCAGGGGCACCTCCTACTAGATCAGGCTGCTCAAGATCCCATCCAACCTGGCGTTGAACACTTCCAGGGTTGGGACATCCACAACTTCCCTGGGAAACCTGTGCCAGTGCCTCACCACTCTTTTCATGAAGAATTTCTTCCTATAGTCTAAATCTTTCTCTCTCTAATTTATATCCATTCCCCCTCATCCTATCACTACATGCCCTTGTAAAAAGTCCCAATTACATGAGGGAGGAAACACGATAAAGGTATATTTGCATTATAATGATTACTACAAATGTAGGACACAATCCCAGAACATAATATTAGAGGTAGTGATTCGCATTTGCCTCTCTCTTAGGAACACAAAAAAGTGCAAATGTTGAATGCATTCCTAGTGTTGTCAGTCATAAGTCTTTTGAGGTTATATGAAATAAATTGTTAACTGACATATACATGTGCTTTCCTAAACTTCCTTCATGGACAAAATTTAATCTAAACTGTATAAAAACTTACTCTGATAGGGACTGTAGCTCTGAGGGAGTTCTCTGGGTTTGATTAGCAAAGTGAGATCTAGGACGTCTGCACCACAAAATTACACCTTCCACAGTATGTCCAGTTCCAAATACTGGTCCACGTCAGGATCAAATACCCTCTGTGCAAAAGGCAGCTCACATTCATTGTGAACTGCCTGGTTAATTCAGTGTACAAATGTTACTGCCTCAGTGAGTGTGAATGTTCTGAAACAAGATAAAATACAACAGTACAACCTGGGATTCTGTATGTTATCTCTTAGATGACAAAATTCTTATTTGCCTTGTCTTTCTGAGCAGAAATCTAAAAGATCATTTGTATTTTGTGGTCATCTTAAGTCTTAAATATAAGAACTCAAGAAAATTAAACACAAATTAGAAACAAAATCTTCAATTAGAGATTCAAAACCATCTACTTCAATTCATGCAGATGCACAGCTTAACTTTCAGTATATATAGTCCCCATTTCTTTTTTAACTGCTTTGAATTCAGCAAATGTAGACACTCTTCCACTGCGAAACATGTTCTTAATTCATTATATTTCAGAAGCAGTACTCAAGCCATTTCTCTGTCATTCATCAACAATGAAAAGGGCAGAGTAGTTTAATTAGAATGATGAATGAGAATCTTCAACTGCTTTTGCTGAAGAGGTCTAATTTGGGAAACACGAAGTGCTGTGTATCATTGTTTTCTTCTGAGTCACCTGACACAATGCTCAGAAGTGAAACATAAACTCCTTCACTTCACCTCAGAATTAGAAGACAGTGAGGCTCTATAACAGAAAAGCTACAGGATACAGGAGTGATTGCCTAATAACAGAACCACTGACTCTTCCGAATGCACTGAAATCTAGTCATGGAAACATGCATGACATAACCAAGAGGCAGAACCCACAGAGAACTAACAAGCCCACAGAGTGAGTAGTATCTGACCACGTGGAAGAGAGAATAAAAATTATCAAAAGGGAAGTGAAGGAGATAGTTCTCAGTCACGTGTGTTGCTAAAAGTCTACTGCAGGACTATGCTTATCAGGCTTCTCTTCTTCTTTGATATGATCACAAGAGATTTCTGCCATATAGGATATGATTCACCTCTTCTATCCTTAATCACCAGTCAGTACCAAAAGGTGTCTGTCTTTCTGTTATTGACAGTGGAATTCTTGACAACGAACAAGGACTGGTGTCCTTTAGCTACATAAAGTTAGGTAAAATGAACACAACTTCTAGGCACAGAAAGTTTATGGTTCCTTGGACTTCAGTGCCATGTGGTTTGGGAAGATCCTGATCTTTAGATCTCTAAACCTAAATATGAATTTCTTTGCTAACCATCCATATGTCTTGCAAAAATTATCCCCTTGCATCATAATTTGGTATCACTGCTTCTTAAGAAGTGGGTTTTTTTTGTTAATTCAAATAAAACAAAAGTTAAAAGCTCAAAGTGTATGTCAGTGATGGATAAGAGTTTTTTTTTTCCTTTAAAAGCAAGACTAAATCAACTTCAAACAATGATTATCACTGATACAAGTATTCAAATTCTAGAAAAAGAAATCAACAGTCTGGCACGAACTAAAATTGAAGAGATATGTTAAGAGATTGAAGCCTTGACCTACTTACACATTTACAGATATTTCAATTCAATTACTGTTACTAAAATAATTTTCAGTGCCTGGGAATTAATAGCATATCCAGAAATACTAGAATTAAGCTCAGCATAATTTTACACAGTTAAGCCTCAGAACAAGTATTGCCCTTACATTGAGTGCACTGGGGTCCACCCAGACTACAGCTTTGTTAATTTTGCCAAAATCCATCTTTATTTTATCCCGATGCAGGAATGAAATAACCAAGTGGAGCAAATTACAAACCTCATCCAAACTTGTTAACAAAGTACAAAAGATTACAATATACAATGATTTCTTACACTGTGCAACAAATTTCCGTAGGCATTTTTTCCCTCTCTACTAAACGTGTTACAGAGGCCAAGGTCATTAGTGCTGCTGGTCAGCAGGTCACAGCAGGTCACACTTCTCTTAATGAGCATTCCCAGTGCAGTAACTTGGGCTGAACAAAATCTGCAGGGTAGGAGAAACCTGCAAGGTTCCTTACAAGGAAACAGATGAGTTTTTTAATCTGTCTTCCAACACATGCTAACTATGTAGAATAGATAGAAACAATATATTCCTATCTTTTTTAGTATTATACCAATAATGAATTACCTATAACTGCCACTGTTTTCAAGAGTTCTCGTCTATTTTAACTGCACTGTACTGTATATGCTGTCTCACACACTTATACTACAAGTTTTCTGTTCAAACCACCATTTTGCCTTCAGCTGCAGGATGCAGAATGAATATATTTCTAAGAATATATTCACTGTGTTTCACTGAGGCAAAAAAAAAATCTGTATATTTACATGAATGACTAAAGTACCCCCCATAGTTACACTTTAGTAGTCTCATGCTTTCTGCTTTCCCACGTCAGCTGCTCTTTACCGGGAATACACGTGCCAACAATCACTGCAATATCCTTCTTTAACTGAATTATCACAGTACCACCTGAATGTACCAGGTGGGCTTTGTTCATCACAGAGAATTAAGGAGAACAAAATACAGGAACTACAAATCCCAGGAGAATGCAATGGCAACCATAAATACAGGCAAACTGATTGCCAAATAAAGTATTTCAGAGTTGCTCCTCAAACTACAGCAAATCATCTCAGGTCAGGAGTGCTGAGAACTCCTTTTCTAAATCAAGTATGTATAAATGAGAAAGTCAGACATTTCTGTAGCAAAGATTTTAGCATTTCCCAGTTAATGAAGAACTACATTATTCCAACTCTTCATTCCTATTTGAGATGAAAACAAAATTTAAAACATTCACAAGTCCAGAAATATACATTTAGATTTTTGCCTAAAGTACAACACTGAAAGATTGCTTAAAACAGGCAGGATTGACCAAACTGGTAAAGACAGTCATGCATGAATTATCTGAGCTTGGTGAAAAAAATGCAGTCGATTGACAATTTTGCTTCTCTGGTCTACCAATACAGGAAATGAGCCTAAGTATTCTATGATGAATATCAAATTTGAGAATTATGCAATAAAAAGACTACAGGAATAACTGGTCTTATCCTTTTCAGAACTTCTATTTGCTGAAGTAACTGCTCAACACTACAGCATACAATGGCAAATCAACACAAGTTTCCAATTGTATTAAATAGATGCAACCAGGACAGTTTGGAGAGCATACTTTATGACAGATAACTATGATGCTGACACCTCTATGTTTTATTCCTTTCCTTCTGCAGTATGAAGTTACTGACAAGAGCAAATAGCTCGTACTCTGCCTTCAAACAGAATGCTTGTGGAAAGCCAAAGATATTCTGGATTTTCATAGCACAAAACCCTGTATAGAAGTATCATCTGTCATAATTCTTATGCCTGCATTTTTAATTACAAATTGGTGAATTTCTAATTAAGATTCGAACTTATTTGCCCTAATTATCTGTATTGTCTTAGATACAGCAAATAGGTAATATTCTAAGTAGGTTGTAAACCGAAGGTGGTATTATGTATACTAGCAGCCTGTGCTTATATTAAATGATTGCAGGGCAAGCTTTTGTCACTTGTTAAGAATAATTTAGGTTATCTTTTATTTATTCAAAAATCAATGCCAGTTCTGTGCAATTGTTAGAGACCTGAGTTATTTCTAATTAGATAAATAGTCCCACTGGACTTGTCCCAGCTGCACATTCACCACTGAACTTGCAGTAGTATAAGACTCTACACATTTTGCTGATTCAGAACTCCACTTTGGAACAATAATTTTAAGTATGTTCTCATGTTACTTACGTGTCTAAAGTGCTGAATCAACAAAACCAGCATTTCATTTAAAAAGTGCTTGTAGCTTATTACAAATCATACAAGAGGTTCCTTGCCCATTTTCATCAGTAATACCAAATTCTGCATATTAATACCCAGAGAAGTGGAGAGTCCTAGGGACAACGAATAAACATGCACTTACAGAGACACAGCTAGGCTACTACAAAACAAGCAGTATCCAGCAGTATCAGCTTTTGCAGTATCCAGCTGAACTACCTAATAACAAAGCTGATGAAAATAAATCCCTTCTTAGACATGTTCCCTCAAAAAGGAAAAAAATCAATCTTCATGTAAAGTTTACTGAAATCACATAGAATATGCAAAGTCAGTTAAGTTATTGGCAACTCAGATAAACACTGCATAGCAAAGAGTTGTCTACAAAGTTACTTTATAACATGCTATTTGGAAAAGATTATCTGAGGAAGAAATACAGTATCAGCATTAAAAGTGCTTACTACAGAAAAAAAACCATGATACTGATTCAGCTTTAGAATTAAGAGAAGGTTATAGAAAATGTTATGATAACTATGTGAAAAAGTGGGCAGTTCCAGCTGTCAGGACTTCATGAAAACACAATTTTGAATAACAAAAACCTTACTAAGTAAGGTCAAAGGTTGTATTTTTTTAAAGTAACCACTTGAAAAATAATCCACATATTCTGTAAAATTGCTTCATACTATTAATACTTCATACTTCATTTTTACTCTGGCCTTTCCAAGCAAAGCAGCATTTTTCAAATTTAGGAAATGTCAGAATAAAAAAACAGAAAATGCAAAAATCTGTGCACTTACGTAAATGTTACCTCTTCAAATAAATGGCTTTCATTTTTAAATTCCAGCTAAATGATGAAAAGCATTTCAGATTACTTATCTATTTTTTTCTTGGAACTAAGAAATTAACTAGAATGAATTAGAAATACAACTTTCTCAAACCTTCAACAATACTGTTGTACAATGAAGCCAGAGAAAGCTTATTCAAATGAGTTAAAAAACACTTCCAGACAGTGAAATTTCAAAACCAGTGAAGTAAATTGTAATTCTGGAAATTTTAAGTGAAATTATTATTTCCATCTCAAGTGTGAAACATTGGTTAGAATGACAGAGGGAAAGGAAGCATCACTATGGTTACTTAGGAAGGAAAAACACTTTGATGAAGTCTTGGTAAACAAGTATTTATATCAACAGAGAAATTCCTGTAAGAATACTTAATTCAGAATAATTTTTTAAAGCAGCTAAATCTATAAATAATATTTTTAATTTGTCAGGCTTTTACTTGAGCTGCTTAACTATGCTGCTACAGACAGAAATAATGTTCCTTAGGCAAAATTCATATCTTTAATATACGATCTTTCAAGGTTAAGATATTTCCTGAGTTCTGTTATTGTTTTTGAGATGAGGGTCTGGACATTAAAAACGTGGTCACCTCTGTGTTTCAGAAGTAGGCAAGCTCAGCTGGAAAGCTGATATCTGAGATTCCTAAATGGACTTTTCAAAACACTACTACAAAAATGTTGAAAGATTTGGATTTTTATCCAAGGAAGAACAAAAGCAAAACGTGAAAATTCAACAGAAAAGAAAAAAAAAGATTCTGGTACTTTGGTCAATATACAGGCTAGGATTTTAAAGAAGCAAACACAAGCACATGTTTTTGTAGGAGGTGATAAAGAAGGACTCAGTTAGCTTATACATGCTTAATTCAGATACAAAAGTAAAAGATAGTTAAGGGCGCATTTTACCTTCACAAAAATATCTCACATGGAGATATTAGCTAAAGGATACAGCAGAGTCACAATATATTCATCTACCTAAAATAATGTACATTCCTCACAGTAGTTACATTTACTCCAAAATATTGTCATTTAATGCTAAAGTAAAGGAAACCAGATGTTTTCTAAATTGATATAGCTTTCTTACATCATCTGTTTTAAATCTAAAGTTGTCTGGATGATGTATCTTCTCTTTTGTCAGATGATCACAAACACTACAAAGTCATATCACAGCAGCAGATCATTTTAGAAGAAGCCCCATGCAAGGAGAACATCTTTTTTAAAAAATACAGTATCACTGTCCTTCAAAAGCTGAAGAAGGAAAAAGTACTTCCAAGAAATGTCTAAAATTACATTGACAGAAATAACATTCAGGATAAACAATGATATGAAAATTGAGTACCATTTTACCAAATGAGCCTGCATATATTCTTAGTTCTATAACCTGCTCTAGACAATAGCTGATGAGGAAGCTGTTCAAAGCAGAGGATGACTTCTCCATTCACAATGAAATTGCAAGGCAGAATAACAGTATTACAGAATCATAGAACAGTTAGTTTGATGTGGACCTGCAAAATGTTAGATGGGACCTCGAAAGATGCTTAGTCAACCCCACTCTGCAATGAGTAGCTGATCAGCTGATCAGCTAGATCAGGTTGCTTACAGCCCTGTCCTACCTAACCTTGACTGTTTCCAGGGATGGGGCTTCTATCATCTCTATGGGCAACTTGTCCCAGTGTTTCACCAACATATGGAGAAGACAAAGCCTAAGCAGTTTTATGATATCTGCATTGCTTTCTGTCCTGTGGCAGGGGAAGATTGAATGAGGAAATCTGGTCTTCTAATATTTCAGCATCTAGGGCACTGAAATACTGTATGAAAACTAAATGTCAGGCTCTCTTGGTCCTTTAAATTGCTCTTAAGTGGTAAAGTCCATTAAATACGGAAATAAAATTGCTACCATTAAAACAGAGTTTTACCGGTCATTTTAAAATTATGCTTTTGTCAAAAAAGTTAGTCTAAATGATTTTATTACAGTATGGTAAGCTTTCAGTATCAATTATATTTGGCATTTTAAAAAAATAAGCTGCTGATGTAATACAATATGTAACATTATATGACAGATGGATTGGTTTCACAGCAGTCTGTTCAGCCTCTGTTGCACAACTTATTTGAAAACAAATATTTTATTTTACCTAATATGAATAGTCAGAAACTAGACATTCACCAATATTCTGGCTGCGTAGGTTTTTAAATGATATCTTATTCACCCATTTTCACTTTACATTCAATGGAAAACAAAGAAAACCAAATTAATCACTGATGTTCCAAGTCAACAGTACAGCAGAAGAATGGATAAAGTCCACAGAAAATACATCCATGGTACATTCTATATGCAAAAAAGAGGTATCAAGTAGGATACTGAAAGAGAGGAAGCAGAATATTTTAAAAAACAGAAGTTGCAGCCTTGTTCACAAAGTGTAGTAGTGCCAGTCTAAACTCCATCAGAGCACCTAATTCCATCATACATACTTACCTCATATACCCATACATGAGTTCTTCGCTTCAAATCTTAAAATTAAAGATTTCCAGAAGCCCTGCCCTTCTCTCTCCATTGAAATGGACCTAGTTTTTTCCTCACTCCTGCTCAATATTGCTGTATTTTCACAAGGATCCCCTATCATATGTTGGTACAGAAGAAAATTCAGAAAAATTCAGGAAAAAAAAGAAAATTCAGCCCTATTCATCAAAGCAATTAAACACTTGGTAAACTTTAAGGCTGAAATTTTCTAAGAAAATGAGAGTAACTTAACACCTAACTTGCACTAAAAAACAGTGGACTGACATATCAAAGGCCAGCAGGTACACAATGAAGAGCGTATATGTTCTTACACTTTGTGAAACAGGAGCACATTCCAATAGTTCTTAGTTTACATATTGGCTGGTTGCAGTATAATTAGTTAAAGTAGAATAAATTTTGTCATACTTCCTTTCAACTCTACATAGCAATTACATCAGGCCTAGCACTCCACTGGACTTGTTCTGAAGGAATTAAGGGGATTAAAACCTGACTGTCTCATTCTATCTTATTTAATTTTTCTCTGTTTTTTAAAAACTTGTATTTATCTTATGAGTTCATGTTGTACTTTTACTGAAAATCCAACTGTAATTTCCATGGGGATAAAGAAAGTAATTTCATTTTAAAAGGGTTTTTTTTGCCATCAAAACATTAGTTTTTGAATTCTTATTATTTAGATCCTTTAAAGCAAATCAGGTCTGAATGTTCTGTATTTGTCCAGTTTAGACATAGTTTTACATTTACTGTATCTACATTTTATTTTCCTTTGCAGTCATATTCATTTTGATTAGAAATATCCCGTGTCTTTATTGTCATATCATGTTTGTGCCACAAAAGAAAGTACAGCAGCAACCATTAAGAGATTTGAAATACATGAGCTCTGAAAATTGTGAACTATGGCTATAAACCCATTTTCTTAGTTAGGAGATAGCCTTTTGTTATAAATCAGCTTCAATATTTACATGAAATGACAATAATATTAAAATCAGATACAAGGCTGGAAATGACATCTGAAATCTTACAACTTTTGCGCACTTGGCTAATATGAAGAGTTGGAATATCTGTGCTAGATCCAGCTAGATCAAGCTGGTTACTGGTATGTGGGTTTTAGAAACCCTGGACGGCAAGTTTCATAGCAAGTTATTCTTCGAACACAGAAACTTGATCAAAATAAAGTCATCTCTCACTCAAAAAGATGCTTGAACTCTTCTTGAAGAGCATTTTTTCCATCAGCAGTTTATCTTTTTTAACAGTTTATTCAGATAGTCCTGTATATGTGCATAGAAGGACCTGCCTTATATTCCAAATACATTAGAGGTTAACAATTACTAGAAGTGAGATACTTACTGGAAAAATCATGTGTCCCTATATATATATATGTATATGCAGGATTACGCTGCAACATAGATCTACACTAGTCAATTAAAATGTAATAAACAGAGGTAAATCTGCATACACCTACGGCTTCCAAGCAAAGAATCACAGATTCCTACTTTGGGCTGAAAAGAATAAATGTGTTGCACAACTAGTCTTTACCTAGGCAAAAATTAAGGGGCTTCAAATCACGTGTACAAGCACAGTAACACATAATTTTTTTGATTAATTGTTTCAGACAAGATGGGATAAAAATAAAATACCTGAATACAACAATAGTGATAAGATTCCTCCGGTATTTAGAAAAACTGGAGCAAGTTGCATTTAGCAGATGAATCACTTAACTAGGACTTGAGAATCCTTGCTTTTCCTCTCCCCTTTGCTCCAGCCAACCTTTGGCAAGTCACTGTAACCTCCTGTGGCTTCGAAATCTGAGACACAACTGAGGAAAGCACCATTAACTAAACTGCTTTCTAAATACTTCTGCTGTGTTGGAGCATTGTAACACTAGATAAAATTAAAGCATTTTGATTTTTGACAGACTGGAATGCCTCTCAGTTCCAGAAAGCTCCAGAGTCATGATGCTTTTTCCCCCATCTTATCTCTTCTCTAACCAGAGGCATGAATCAAAGCCTACTGTAGTCAAGGAAGTAATTTTCTTTGATATTTTTTTAATAAGTCCTAGTATGTCTCTGCACAGGGCTTCTAAACATTAACTACTTCACGATTGTCACAGTGTATCTCCTCTTTTCCAATCAAAAGCTGAACTATTTATAAACTTCCAGAAATGAAATCTACAAAGTTGCAAGCCATCTACAAATCCACAACACTGAGTCATTTCTCTATATCCCTACAAGAAAATTAGCTTAACTTCTTGTAAACTCCCAGAACTGAACTTAAAACTTGGCATGCCTTTAGAAATTAGTTCTAAAACATCACTGAATGTGAAGTAAAAGATAACGTGTTCAAATTTTATGAAAAAAGAGTATACAAGCTTCTCATTTGTCTCATTGATCTTTACGGCAATCTTGGGTAACTGTCCTGAAATTATTAGCAATATTAGCCAGACTTAATTAATCTGAGACATATCTACAACCTATTTCTTAATCAAATTACAGAATTTGGTACAATGTAACTAAAGGTTCATTTCTCAGATCATATTTACTTATTCAACAAGTAGTACTTGAAAATCTACCTTTAAGAACCATCACAATTAATTGTAAATTACTACCCTTTCATGGCAGGTTTTCTTTTAACCTTTCCTGTGCAACTGCCCAATCTCTGCTCAAAAGAATGTTCTTAACTAGGGTTTAGCAGTCCCACTTAGCACTATGTCTTGTATATGGGGGTGAGTATTTTTGGAAGTACCTGCCAGTTTCTAACTGTTTTATAGCTGGTTAAACATATTATATCAAAAGCTTTACTTAACTTATTTTCTAGAAACAGAAACCCCATTTTCCACGTCATACATTCCTACAGTACTTCAACTTCAATACTCATTCCAAAGCAGAAGTCCATTCTCCATACCCAGCAGTTATGGACTTGTCTTGATGATGCTTGTGAATGTATTATCAGGTTTTATGAAACATTGCACTGTTTGGACCAGTAGGAATAGGTCACAGACAGCATATTTACTCAGAACAGTTCGTGCTGAATCCTGCTCTCTACATACCACAAATTTTGTGCAATCTTTCCACATGGAACTAAACTGCAGCCCTACTTATGAAAAACACATCCTTATCCCAGTATTTCTATATAGTACAGATACACATATATTCACACAGAGATGCATCTAAGTGTCATTTTTTTTATTCTTTATTATTTATTCTTTTTTATTTAAAAAACGTTTACAATTTGATGCAAAAGGACTTACTTGGGGTTGTTGGAATATTAATTTTAGACTTCTTATCAAACCATCTACTTAATATTCTAGATTCTAAGTTATCTTTATGAATTCATGCAGTAACCACTCGCACATTTGACCATACTTTCCAAACAAAGTATGGTCAAATGTGCGAGTGGTTACTGCATGAATGTCAGTTAGGCTTACTATCCTATCAGAGCATCCCCACTGTGCACTCTAGAGCATCTGAAGGAGTTGTAACAGTCAACGGAAAGTGTGAATCAGAATTTGTTCAACAGCATACATAGCGAAATGAGTTACTACAACCAAGCTACTGGCAAAAATGACATTTTTTAACCTCAGAATCTAGACTTTGTTCCAGGGACCAAGTCATTCCAAAGACTAAATATTCTAAATCAAATCATAAAACTTTAATTGCCAATGAAGAGCTTAAAGCCATTACATTGCATGTCCTTTCTTAGCCTCCAGAGCCACAGAAATTAAAAAAGTTAAAACAGGAACCAGCAGATAGATGAACATGTGATAATTTTCTTAGTTCATTACTACTGAATACTGTTGTCTTCGAACCAATAATCCTAGAATATTATTGCACAAAAACTCTACTCATCTCCGCAGCAAATTATTCTTCATAACAGGAAATCTGAGCAATACTCTTAAATGCTAGTCAGTACAATACTAACAAGTTAAATTCTAGTCAATGCAAAAGTGAATATTACCAGTTATATAATGCATAAATAAAGGAAACTCTGCCTTGAAAAGCCATCATATTTTGTAGGTATAGTCAGGCAAATACTTCAACTGGCAAGAGAAACTAATATTCAATATTTAACAGCAGTGAGATTTTCTGTTTTACTGAACAGTTGTCATGCATATGGGCAGTCACTTTTATGTAGAAGGAGTGGAGGGGGAAAGCAATAGTGAAACAGCTGAAGTATGTTCAGTAAATACGTCAAAAATCTGCCTATGTAGGGATGCACGAAAACTTAAAAAAACACATGGAGATCACCCAAACAAACAGTATAGTTAACTTTTGCAGATGAACTGTGAATAGGAGGGAACAGACAAGGAAATGAGAAAATAAAGTTAGAAGTCTAACTTGAAAAATGCTACAGAGTTTCGTTAAAAGTTGATTAGATTGTAGAAGATATTCTGAAAAACACTGACATTTCTTAAGAATTCTGACACTTTCATTGAGTATCATATTACTTTAAAAATAATTTCAAAGATTTCATGTGTGTATCAAAATAAAAATTAAGTGCATTTAAAGTTGTATAATTTATGTAATTTCTTCTTAAATTAAAACTATTATTCTTTGTTATTCCGAGATTATATTTCCTTAAGGCATATCTTTGATATAACATTAATAAACTAATAAATTAATAAATTTATATTGAAAAAATGGAATCTCTGTAGTTTAAAAAAATCTTTCCATCTTTTCCTGTTTTTTGTCTGCAGTTTGAAACAACTTTTTTCCCTTTTGTCCAGGCCACTGACTAACCTCTAATAAACCCAAATCTAATGAATTGCTCAGACCTTTCTGGCCTTGCGCTTAAACCGAGGGTTCAACATTGGGATGGTTCTACCTCAGTCCCTCTGCAGTTCACATGTAGGCAACCGGGACAGCACAGTACCCAAAGTGCTCCTGCTCTGAAGAAATATCAAACTGCTTTTGCCGCATTTTTTTTTGCATCCTTGCCAAGCACTTACACAAAGTAATAATTAGCTCTCAACCGCACCAACGCTCAGCTAACATCATTTTAGGAGTTGTCAAATCCCTGGCTCCAGCACTAAAAATCAAATTAATATAATTAATAGGTGCTTAACATGAAGTTTACTTCAGAACTTCAGACATGCAGAAAGGCTTATAGATCCCAAACATTCGCAGTAGCTTCATTATATTGGCTAAAAACTGAGCAGCGCTTGAAACATTTAGTTTCTTTAGATTTTATAATTTAATTTTACTAGGAGGTAAACTAAAATCTACACAGAACTATACAGAACACAGAAAGAATTAACATTTATGGCTAGAGAAGATGTAGTGAAGAAAAAGTGAAGGATGGGCAAGAGTGAGCAAAGTTGCAGAATGGGGCCCATGTAGGGAGGAGTTAAATATCTGGACTGAAACATTAAGAACTGAGACAATGAAACAGGGAGAAGACAGATGAGAAAGACATGGGCAGGATTTTGATCTACTAAAATATGTCTATGTCCGTGGAAGGTGAGTTGGACAAGAAGATCTTTAGAGGTCCTATCCAACTCAAAGCAATCTGTGATTCTATTGATCTATGACAAGCAGAAATATCAAATACAGAAGAATTAATATTACTCATGACAAATAAACTAACGACATCAAAGTAAAATATATTAGGCAAAAGACTTAAGACAGACAAAGAAATTTATACATAAGCAAGTTGTGAGACACAACTTCAATTTATCTAAATTAAATTGAAGGGTACTTGAACTTCTGCAGCACATGGGAGACTTCTTAAAATTAAACTTAGCTCTACATTAGCTACTGGGAGAAAAGAACAGCACTTAATCCTGTTGCAAGAACCTCAGCCACAGTTTTTAAAGAAGCATGAGCACCACTACACTATTTTAACTGTGTTATTCAAATTTAGGTCATGCTTCCTCATTGTTGGTATCTTCAAAACTTCACCAGAAAAAGGTTGGCAGAGTGGGCCTGTTTGCTTCTGAGAGCCTTGATAATCGTTTAATGCCTCAGTTAGGATGATGAGGGACAGAGAAATATTTATACATATTGTGGCTTTTGTACACACAACTGAAAAGTGTTCATACATGGACAGGTAGGAAGAAAATGAAGTAGTGGTTTTATGCAGAATTGAAATCATAACAAAGTGAATCAACCCTAGAAATATTTTTTTAAAGGAACCTGTAAAACTTCATGCTGACACATAGAAGTGCATAGACAAAAAAAATATTTTTTATTAATTTTTGTTTCCCGGAAGTTATCACATGCTTATCCTTTTCCTACCCTCATCAACACCTCCAAGAAACAGAAAATTGGATTAACTGCAACAGTCATTTTAAATAACATTATTCTGAGATGCACTGTTTTATTTAAAACTTTATCCAATCACATAATTTTAAATTACAAAAAAAAAAGAATTTCTAAAATCATAGAATCGTTCGGGTTGGAAGGGGTATGAAAGATCATCTAGTTCCAACACCCCTTCAATGGGCAGAGACTCATTCCACTTGACCAGGTTACCCAAGGCCCCAGTCAACCTGGCCTTGGACGCCTCCAGGGGTGAGGCACCCAAAACTTCCCTGGGAAACCTGTTCTAGTGCCTCACTACTCTCACGGTGAAGAAATTCTTCCTTACATCAAGCCAAAATGTGCCCCTCTCCAATTTATACCCATTCCCCCTCATCCTGTCACCACAAGCCTTTAGAATAGGCCCTCTTCAGCATTCTTGTAGGCCCCTTTCAGGTACTGGAAGGTTGCTAGAAGACCTCCTCAGCACTTTCTCTTCTCCAGGCTGAACAACCCCAGCTCTCTCAGCCTCCCCTTATATGAGAGGTGCTACAGCCCTCTGATCATCCTTGTAGCCCTCCTTTGGACCTGTTCCAACAGTTCCATATCCTTCTTACATTGAGGATTCCAGAAGTGGTCAAAGTACTCCAGATGAGGTCTCATAACAGAGGAGTACAGGGGCAGAATCACTTCCCTCAACCTGCTGGCCACGTTTCTTTTGATGCAGCCCAGGATACGGTTGTCCTGGGTTGCGAGTGCACATTGCTGGCTCATGTCAATCTTCTCATTGACCAGCACCCTCAAGTCCTTCTCTGCAAGGCAGCTCTCAATCACCTCATCCCCCACTGTGTACTGAAATCATGGATTGCCCGGACGTAGGTGTAGAACCTCGTACTTCACATTGTTGAATCTCATGACTTTCTCACAGCCCCACTTCTCCAGTCTGTCTAGGTCCCTCTAGATGACATCCTGCCTTTCCAGTGTGGCAACTGCACCACTCAGTTTGTTGTCATCTGCAAACATGCTGAGGGTGCACTCAATCTTGCTGTCAATATCATTGATGAAGACATTAAACAGCACTGGTCCCAGTATGGACCCCTGAGGGACAAAACTTGTCATAGGGTGGAAAGGGAAAAGGAGGTGTTGCCTGTTACACAAGAGAGCAGTGAGAATACTCAGAGCCCTAGCGTAGACAGATGTGGAGAACACCTGGGTTTGGATAAATGGACAGAACAATATGGGTGATTTTATGGTGCATCCACAGTTACAGATAATGTGATTAGGAAGCAGATAATGCCTTCTTCAGGAAAGTGGTAGGAGCCTCACATTCACAGACTCTGATGCTCATGGGAACTTCGACCACCCTGACATCTGCTGTAAATGCAACACTGCAGGACACAAACAATCCAGGAGATTTCTGGAGTGCTAACAAGCTGACAAAGCCAGGTGCCTTGCTGAATTTCAGAGCCTCTCAAGAAAGAACTGGTTGGGGTAGCATTGGCAGCAGTGACAGAAAGCTGGTGATGGTCATGGATGAACAAGGACTTCCTAACAAAACTCAGGTGTAAAAACAAAGCAAACAAGAGGTGGAAGTAGAGTGAGATCATACAAGAATGTGCAGAGTTGGACAGGGATAGAAAGGCCAGATGCAGTGAAACTGGTAAGGAATGCAAAGGGCAACAAGGATTTCTACAGGTGTATCAGAAGCAAAAAGAAGATAAGGAAAAATATGAGCTTGCTGCTGAGGTGACAAGAGACTTGATGGCAAAGGACATGGAAGAACCAAAGGTACTCAATGTTTTCTTTGTCTCAGTCTCTACCAAAGGGAATTCCAGAAAAAAGAAGATACTTCTATTGTAAGGGTGCTCAGGGAGCTTGTAAAGACTCCAACCCCAGGAATATTCAAAACCCGATTGAGTGAAATCCTGAGCAATCTGCTCTAGTTAAGTATTTCACCACTACTTTGAGCAGTGTGGTTGAACAAGATGATCTCCAGAGGTCTCTTCTTGCCTCAAGTGTTCTGTGATTTCACCAGGCATTTGATTAGGGCAGTACTTAATAGTAATACTATGGTTGGCTTATATAATAACAGTATAAAGATAAATAAGTAGCCTAGGATTTAATACTTGCAAAAATTCTACTTTACTAGTCCAATTTTCAGCTCACTTCTTTCTGTTTTCACAAAAAAAGTAACCTGCCAAACTAATCTGATCTCCTTCTATGACAAGGTGACCTGCTTAATGAATGAGAGAAAGGTCATGGATACAGTGTAGGTGGACTTCAGTAAAGCCTTTGATACAGTTTCTTACACTATTCTGCTTGAGAAACTGGATACCACTGGTCTGAAGAGGTGCACCCTCTGCTAGGTTAAAAACTGGCTGGATGGCTGGGTCCAAAGAGTTGTGGTAAACAGAGTTAAATCCAATTGGAGGCTGGTCACAAGTGGTGTTCCCAGGGCTCAGTGCTGGATCCAGTTCTGTTCAATATATTTATCAATGATCTCAATGAAGAGATTGAACGTATCCTTAGTAAGTTTGCAAATGACACTAAGCTTGAAGAAAGCATCGATTTGCTTGAGAACAGGGATTGGATTGATGGGCAGAGACCAATGGGATGCTGAGTCCTGCATTTGGGAAAGAATAACCCCATGCAGTGCTACAGGTTTTGAGAAGAGTGGCTAGAAAACTGCCTGGAGGAGAAGGACCTGGGGGTGTCGGCTGAGAGCTGGCTGAATATGAGTCAGCAATGTGCACAGGCAGTCAAGACAACCAATGGCATCTTGGTCTGTAACAGAAACACCGTGGTCAGCAGGACCAGGTAAGTGATTCTGTCCCTGTACTTGACACTGGTGAGGCCACAACTCGAATACTGTGTTCAGTTCTGGGACCTTCATTACAAGAAATACATTGAGGTCCTGGAGTATGTCTAGAAAAGAGTAATGAAGATGGTGAAGGGGCTAGAGAACAAGTCTTATGAAGAGGAGTTGAAGGAACTGTTTAGCCTGGAGAAAGAGGTTGAGGGGATTCCTTTCACTACCTGAATGGAGGATGCAGACAGGTGGGTATTGATCCCTTCTCCCAGGTGATAGGACAAGAGTGAATGGCCTCAAGCTGTGTCAGGGAAAGTTCAGATTGGACACTGGGAAAAATTTCTTCACTGAAGGAGTTATCAGGCACTGGAATAGGCTGCCCAGGGAGATGGTTGAGTCACCATGCCTGGAGGTCTTTAAAGGATGGGTAGATGAAGTACTTGGGGATATGATTTAGTAGTAGACAGGTACCATTGTGCTTGGTGATTTCAAAGGTCTTTTCCAACCTAATGCTTCTATGATTCTATGAAAATTACCAAGTCATTCAGTCCCAAAGATAAGAGAAACTGCTATTGGCTTTGTCATATTTTACAGGGGATTAAAAAGACATATTTTGCAAACCACTTTGCCATTAAAACTTTTCTGGTGGTTCAGAAAGCTGAATGACACTCTTACTTTTAAGCGGTACATACAATACCCTTTCTTGCTGGCAGACACTCCTGAGTGAAATATCTATACGCATTGAGGAATGGCAATAAAATGAGAGCTAAAGGGCTAACAGCACTTGAATAGGAGCTTAAAATACTCTGTATGAAAGCTTTTATGAAAAGTGGGCTCCAAATCCTGCAAGATGATAAGTGCCTTCATCTTTACTGGTCTCCTTGAGAAGATAAAGCTGCTTAGCTCTTAACTGCTTGGTCCCTCTACTGACAAAATGATGGCCTTTATGCAAACAACAGGTGAAACCTTTTCAGCAACTAACAAATTGTTTTGATTATATTTTCATGCATGGAATAGAAAATGTATTCTGATTATTCTGTTAGTGCCATCAGCAAGAATATATTTCATATACAAAGAAAATATATGTCCGGGTTTTGGACACCGTGCATAGACTTTTAAAAATCCTCATATAATGAGGTTTTTAAACTGTTTTGACTAAAATAGAAGGTCTTTCTGGTGGAAAAAAAAATTCTGCCCAAATACTCAGCAAGAAACTAAAGTCAACATGAACCTAGGTATAAAATATAGACACTTCTTCGGTAGTCTCAGAACTCAAGTATCCTGATGAAACTTTAAGGAAAAAAAAACCCCAAAAGTAGTATAAATTGGCAATCTGATTGAACTATAAAAACAGCCCTATGATATCTGAAAAGATCTTTCCAGGCTGCTATTTTGTTTCATTCACTGATGTCTTAGCTATACAATGGGTTTTATCAGTGCACTAGTGCATTTATTTTTTTTACTGCTGACATTGAGCTCATCTATAAGTGATCAGTTTGGATTTTTTTCTGAGAAAAGCTCTTTTCCCTTCAGCCTCTTTTATTCAAAGTTCACATATATTTAATTTCAAGTTTAAGGCTGATAAACTGAGGAGACAACATATGGAAGGGATAGCATTCTTAGATGCAGCTGCATAATCTATCAGTAAAGACAGTATCTCTCCACCACAGTTCTTGAATCTGAGATACACTTTAGCAGTACTATTTAATTTTCATACACTCCCTCATATATTTGCAGGGCAAACATAAGAATATCTAATCATTTCATAACAAGGACTTCTCTTTCCTCAGTAACATTTTCTGGAGAAATAATACATTGTTTTACATATAGGCCACTGAAAGGAGAGAATGTACCTACGCAAACTTACATATGCAAATACAAGCAAGCTCTGTCTGTCCTATGCTCTAAAGACATGAGTATGAAGGCAAAAAACTTGAAACAGCCAGCCTCACAGCTTTTTCAGTACATGATTAGGTCTGTGTTGTGTGCAGCCCCCAGGCAGTGTGGGCACAACTTACATTTACCTACCGAGGACAATGCATTTGTGCTGTTCATGACCTGATAAAGGTCACAAATAAATGCAGAGAAGCAGTGCATTTAATCCATGCTTCACAAGGATACCCTATAAGCAAGTCAACCATCTTTAACTTCTTATAGTGTCAATAATTTTTTCATTGTCTTACACTATATGTTGAAGCAATCTGTAACTGTTGAGCCTCAGGCACATGGATTGCAATGCCTGAGTCAATTAATTTAAATTCTAAAAAAGTTCTGCCATAAATTGAAAGGTAGAGAATAAAATAAAATGTAGAAACTATCTCTGCTTTTTAAATTTTTCATCATTCTTCCACCTCTAACTGGACAAGAGGTATCTTCAACATCAGCCTCAGTAGCTCAAGGACCTTTTCTTAATGTAATAATCCTTCTCCTAAGACATGCACACAAATGTCACGTGAAAAAAAAGATCTCCATTTAGAATTGATTCTAGTTGCCATCACAATTTTCAGCAACAAAGAGCCTCAGGCCACTGCATATTCAGTAGTTTAATCATAAGTAGGATCAAGGACTTGTGGGCAAAGTTACAAATACTAAACAAGATTATTTCAGCTACAATGCAAATAAGATCCTGATAGTATAATAAGTTCAGCTGCCCATGGCCATCACTCCATTCCCATTCAAGCCATTCTATACCAAGCTAGATACCAGATCATTACGAAAGGACATATGAAATAAATGGCACATGAAGTATTTTGCCATGAAAGGCAAATTATTTTCTAGTTGACAATTGAGCATTAACACATATTTGCCAAAGCCAATTTGAAATATTCAGTCTGGTTTATATTTCTATTCCACTTGAAGCGGATCCTTCATCTTGATTGTATTCTCCTTTGCCTATTTTTCATTTGTATATTTCTCATGCAATTTTTATTTGTTTACATTAACTCTCATCTAATGTTTCATGTTAAGAATCTTTTTGCATAACTGGGACAAAATTATGCCCTTGAATAGTTTGTCTGAAGACTTCACAAGGAGGCTTTCTATGAACTCCACTGATGTTATCTGTACTTCATTACTGTCTGTCCACCCTCTAAGGCTTCCTTTACTACTGCATAATGGTGAAACTCTTCTATATACCTCTTTGAGTCACTGCAGCTCAAGTCTTCTACCATTTGCTCTGATTTTGAATCTCCAAATTTGACTTTTTGGGTTTTATGCATATATTAGAATAAATGTTTTTCCCGCATATTTCATGTTATTACCTAATTAGCTAAAAAGCTGATAGCTCTTATTTTGAGGTTCAACATTCAGCACATTAGGTAAGCTATATGAATGACTAGCATTGTTAAATAACATTGTGAAGAATAAAATAAAAACCACCTATGAAATAGTTAGCTTATACTGCAATACCTTTTACCATAGAATTAATTTTTATATAATTTATAATAAAGAATTATTCCTATGGCATTTAAGGGCTTATAAAAGTCATACATCCCTTAATACTTGGCAATGTGGCAACTGAGACTCCCACCTAGTAGATACGCAAATTTCCTTTTTAATTTCATTTGGGTTCACAAACAATTATTTTAATAATTTAGAGTGTAAATTAAACAAGAAATATATGAGTGATAGCAATACAGGAATGACTGCTCAGTTAGGAATTTTAATGAGATGATCGATTCCTAGCAATTCAAGCAAGTTTTAGATTTTATGTTTCACAGCTATAGTTTATCAGATATATGCAAGATTTCTTATCTAGCTCAATACAATTCAACCCCAATTCCACTTATATCTAGTCTTCTCAACAGTGCCTATTCAGAAAGCATCTGAATACTGAGCATCAACATCAGCAATTTTTTTCTCTGTCCCTCTCTTCTGTCTAAGAGATAAGCTACTTTTCTTTCAATATCTCATTATCTTATCTCCTTTTTAGTTGCTCTTACACATTCTCAAGCCCAGGTAAGATCCCAGTGCTTTTGAGTCAAAGTAACAGCAATCACAACTCAGGTCTGTGATTCAGAATTCAGGTCATGACACTGCCAGGCACTCACATAGCCAGGTGTCCCCATGTCATTGATCTCAGGTGTAGACTGTAACTGATATCCTCATATGAAGTACAATAATTTGTTTGTAAATTACGTATAAATATCTTCCAAGCAGCATCTTGAGATTCAGTAATCTGCCAGTAGACAGATGGTCGAGCTCTATTCCAGCTCAGTTATTTATGATCATCTAGTTCAGTTATGTAGATTGATTTCTGTGGTTTCTTTCAGATGTCTGAGGAAAAAAAAAAAGCTATTATTGACAGATATTGAGGCAGCTAATGAGCACTACGGAGTCCTCATAGTGCAAGATGTACTGCTTCAGAATGAGAGGAAATAAAAATTTGCCTGATTTCATTTGGGTTGGGTTTTTCAGTATTAGCGTAGGGTTCTCTCACACAAATGCAAAGAACTGTGAAAAACAGTGCCTGAGAGGTCTGGGCAGTCCACATCAACTTTAGCACAGCCTCAGAGAAAATTGTGCTGTCATACCTGTGAGGAAAAACTATAGGGAATATATTAAACTAGTACAGATGATGAGTCAATTTCAGAAAGCATCATCTCAGTTCAGGCCTCAATCTAGAACTTAGTCATTTTCTTTATGTTAATTCAGGCGTCTTTATAAATGCTTAAAAACATTGTTGCCAATGAACAATGGACCCATGCCACCAGTTTATGGTCTCAAGTTGCAACAGGGGAGGTTCAGGAAAGTAGGAAACATTAGGAAAAATTTCTTCACCAAAAGTGTTATCAGGCATGGGAACAGGCTGCCTAGGGAGGTGGTCAATTCACCATCCATGGAGGTGTTTAAAAGGTGGGTAGATTAAGTACTTAGGGATATGATTTAGTAGTGGACAAGTATGGTTGGACTCAATGGCAAAGGTCTTTTCCAACTTAGCAGTTTTATGATTAAATGATTCTTCAACCCAAATAATTAAAGAGCTTTACAAAACCCACAAATACATACACAAAATATCTTCTATTAGAAATAAGAGCAGAGCGCTCAGTTATAGAGGGATCATCTCTCCTGATATGATCATATTAAAAGACTAAACGAGTAAGTTCATGTAGTACTTTAAAGTCAGACTCAAAGACATTTTAAAAATTTTAAAATTAAATATTTTTCTAGTGTAAGATAAATATGAATCATTTTACACACTCTTGAATAAAGTAACCCTTAAGATCAGAATGCAGTTACCAGGCAATGAGCTTTTATAAACTCGGATCTCAGTGAAAATTTTAAGTCTTATCTAGAGCTGAGAACCTGCTCTATTAATTATTTCCCATTTCCTGTTCTTTCCACTGGAAAAAAAGAAGATTTCTTTTTGGTTTATTTTAAACTTAATTTTTAATTTTGATTTATTTAATTTTGAATTCTACTGTATTTAAAGTAAGCCATTAGATCCCAATATATACAGTAAGTACTAAGTAATATATAAATATATTATACAAACTAAGAATATATGTCTCCCTTTATTTAATTCAGAATTATAGAGATGGGAGAGTTTAATACTGTATTTCAAGTTTAAGATTGGTTTGTAATGGTAAAATTCTGTTAGGGAATTCTGAACTTCAACCACTTAAAATCCCAATGTGCTGATCGTCATTTGCAACTTTTTTTCAGCAACATACCCAGTGTCTCCACAACAGTAGTGAAATACTGTAGAAGGACAAGCAGCTCTGTGAGTGATTCTGTACACCGAAAGCCTGACTATTGCAAATTATTTTTAATGATTTTTTTTCCAAATGGGAATCTTCATGCAGAGATGGACCCAGGACAACCTCTCTTCATCCCATTGTCTCACAAGGTGACTGCAGGAACTCCAAATGTTTAAAAGAATAATTTTTTGATAATGTTGTGTCTGTAAGCATCATAGGATCCATTGATATGAACCTTATTCCAAAATTTTCAAACCATGAAAAATCACCAGCTGGGAAGCTGATTTTGCAGGTAGCTAAACTTAGAGCTGGAAAATTTAATGAAGGTGTAAGAATCACATAGCTGCAGAATAGAGCCACAACTGACAGACACCATGTCTACTCTATTATTTTATCTATTTAGAAGGTTTCCAAAACCAGATACTTTTCCCCCATGTCATTCTTTCTATGTTGCTGGTGATTTTCACATCTTTACCTGTGCCAAATGAATGACTGATAATGCATGCACTGATGAAAAGTTTAGTCACTGATGAAAGTCAGGAAAAACTGCTGGGGCAAAAACTTGCATTCCTATTCAACTCAGTGTCCTCAATAGACAGATATTGTGAAAAGCACCAGCATCCAATCCCTTTAAAGTATTTGTTCTATCTAGGTTAGTTATTTGATGATGACACGAGGATCTGTAGGTAGAAATAAGAGGAGACATGTTAATTCACCTTCATCTGTGTGTAATTCTGAATTTTAATGGCTTTTCATTTCCTCTGTTTCTCTAACTCACCTAAAACACCAATAACCATTTTTCTTCTATCATAAGACTAGCAGCGTTAATCTTCAACTTACTACCTCCAGGAAAAATCTCAAAAGGAAAAGCAGATGCAGCGAGAGAGAGGATTGTGTCTGGATATCACTCCTTTCCTAATCTGCTAAAGAAAATCCAGAGCACGGTCTAATTTGATGTATGATAAATATTTCAATGTCAAGCTCTCAAAAGAACAGATGGTAGAAGAGAACACTTTGCTAAAGATATCAAAATAGAAATGTACTAATAAAACTGCTTATTCAAATTCCCACAGCCACTACCTTTACACACTAGTGAGATTTTACCTGTTCAGTTGCAATTTTTGTGCAAATGAGACTGAAAAATAGTAGTTTATTCAGAGAGATACTGTGATAAGGAGACTTCCAGTGTAAGCCAGTGGTAATACCACATCATCTGTCTATTCTTACAAGTACATTTGAAAATTAACTGTTCTCATTTACATACAAGTTTATAGATACAGATATAGATAGATATATAGATATAGATATAGATAGATAGATATAGATAGATATAGTTTATTTGCCACAGCCAGGGTTTGGTTGTATGTGTCACGGTTATATACAACATCAAAAAGTAAGCAAGGTATTTTATAATATCCATTATCACAGAATCACAGAACAACCAGGTTGGAAGGGACCCATCGGATCTTCTAGTCCAACCATTCCTATCTAACACTAAACTAAGTCCCTCAATACCTCATCCACCCATGCCTTAAACACCTCCAGGGAAGGTGAATCAACCACCTCCCTGGGCAGCCTATTCCAATGCCCAATGACCCTCTGTGTGAAAAAACTCCTCCTAATCTCCAGCCTAAATCTCCCCTGGCGGAGCTTGAGGCCATTCCCTCTTGTCCTGTCCCCTGTCACTTGGGAGAAGAGGCCAGCTCCCTCCTCTCCACAACCTCCTTTCAGGTCCTTGTAGAGAGTAATGAGGTCTCCTCTCAGCCTCCTCTTCTCCAGGATAAACAACCCCAGCTCTCTCAGCCGCTCCTCATAGGTTCTGTTCTCCAGCCCCTTCACCAGCCTCATTGCTCTTCTCTGGACTTGCTCCAGAGCCTCAACATCCTTCTTGTGGTGAGGGGCCCAGAACTGGACACAGTATTCAAGGAGCAACCTCACCAGTGCTGAGTACAGAGGGAGAATCACCTCCCTGGACCTGCTGGTCACGCCGTTTCTGATACAAGCCAGGATGCCATTGGCCTAGCTGGCCACCTGGGCACACTGCTGGCTCATGTCCAGTCGGCTGTCGACCAACACCCCCAGGTCCCTCTCCTCCTGGCAGTTTTCCAACCAGGCTTCTCCCAGTCTGTAGTTCTGCATAGGGTTGTTGGGCCCCATTATAATACTAATTGTAACAATATAACAGAAGTATGGCAGTCCTTTTAAATCCAGTTAACCCATAAGAACTAAAATAGATATGGCTTAGCATCTATCAAAGAATATACTGTTTCCAAAATCCAAGAAAAGGTAATTTCTACATAGCCTGCAGCTGCTGGAGACTTTTGCCCTCACCAAGAGTCACCCTTCCCATCCTTGCAGCAGTGTTACCCACACTCTTCTAATCCCACGTTTGTTTTAGCTCTAAAACATTTCTGGTTTTAGGTATTGCTCAGCTGAAACATGATGTGAAACCTGAGGAAACCTCATCAGGTGCAGCAAACACAGCCATAGCAGAGTATGGTCACCTCAGTTTTTGCTGACAATGCTATAATTACCAGCCTGTCACTTGCTGCCATGCCTGAAATGGCCGATTCCTTTTTCAGTGCCAATTTTTAGCAGAATTGCAGAATACAATATGTGCTGATGTTTCAGCTGCTGAAAGAATACCTCTGTTTTGGATGTCCATGCCCTGGTGCTGGAAGGAGGCTCTATGAGGAGCAGCCAGAACTCCTGTATCCAACATCACAGTCCCAGGGAAAGATTATTTCAGAAAAAGCAAAAAACACCAGAAGAGCAAAGATGAACAAGGGTAAAAAAGCGTGAGGAGCAGCCTTGCATATACTTGGGCCAGCTGAGACAGAGGTGGGAAGAGGTGCCCCAAGCAATGGAGCAGTGACCCCCCAGCCACCCACAGAGAACCCCAGCCAGAGAAGGTTGATACTGTTGCATATTTAAACAATCTTAAGGAAAAGATCTGACCTCCATTAAAAAGAAAATATTACCAGTTTTTGGGGGTACATTTGGTCTTGATATTACTTGATTAATGTTATCGTGTTATTGCTAATCCATCTAAAACTGTCACAGGAGAAGAGGTATCGTCTTTAAGGTGATGACAGATATCTTGCATGCAAAACTTTCTAACTGCCACTTCCTGTGATAAACTTTCTTTGTTCATCTCAGATTTGTTGGTAACACAGGATAAAAACAACTGCTCATAACAAATTTAAAGATGAATTCACAAAAGACAAACCATGATATCCAGCCTTTTCCCTTTTCTCTTTCCTTATTTCTTTGCTTTTTATGATGGAACAGTTCAGAACAACATTCACATCCACACAAAGTATTTTTCTCCAAAGACAGGCCCCAGCAGCAGAGCATCGCATTTGAAAAACCTTCCTTTGTCTGATTTGCTTTCTTTTTTACAGTTCTGCCAGAATGACTATTTATAAAACGGAGATAGAGCCAGTGTTTAGTCAGAGGAAAGCAGTACCTGAACTATACACAAGAAAGCAGCATTGGTATTTAACAGAATGAGAAATCTCACTTTGACTTTTAAAAAAATATTCATGAAGGCATTTTGATCTAATGTGATTTGCATACTAATTCCATCATCTCAGTGACAAAGCAAAGATGATATCATTTGGAATATCCTGAGTATTGTGACAAATCTTCAGGTATTTAAACTACTTTCTGATGGTTTGTCTCTACAGTTTTTTCACTGCTTTGAACCCACACCAATTAAACTAATTTGGAATATCATTATGTTTTTACTACACAATTATCTTAAGAGAATGGAAAATTAAATATTTAAAAGACATTATGAGTTTGCACAGTAGTTCAGGGAAAAGGGTTGGTTGCAACTTATTTAATCCCTGTTTGATTTGACATTAAAATCATCACAGATTCAAGGACTGGTATGTAACAAATGAATCTAGCTGTTGCTTTTTTACATCACAGAAATTGCTTTGCTTACAAGAAGAAGGGTTAGTAGTAGGTAGCTGATATAGCTGAGGAAGGAATGCCTTTAAATTGGTTTGATTCCTTTAAATAAGTTATCTCAAGGATTTCTATCTAATTCACAACAGACATACTTTCGATATTTAGAACGTTTCCTCATAGAAACAGAAGTCTAGAAAGGTGGCATTTTTTTATAAAAATTAAACCTGTAAATAGTTTATGCTTCTCATAGAAAAATAGGCACAGAAATCACCTTTTAAAAATCTTGAAACAACTGAGAACATCAATGAGCAACGCTTTCCTGCCATAGTTATGTTTCCACCATAGTTATGTTTCCACCAAGGGAGATTCAGGCTGGACATTAGGAAGAAATTTTACACAGAAAGGGTCACTGGGCACTGGCAGAGGCTGCCCAGGGAGGGGATTGATTCACCTTCCCTGGAGGTGTTTAAGGCATGGGTGGACAAGGTGCTAAGGGGTATGGTTTAGTGTTCGATAGGAATGGTTTGACTCAATGATCCAGTGGGTCTCTTCCAACCTGGTTATTCTATGATTCTATGATTCTGTTACTGTTTATCAGCACTATGAAGCAGCAGATATTGTATTCTTATTACCTTATGTGTAGGTATGCCTTAACCCTAGCACATGTGCTGTTTACATGGTCCATTAACAAGAAACTGTGCATGAAACACTGCAGACTTTATTTTAAAGTAGGTAGAAAAGTGATAGAAACTGAAAATATCATGTTGGAAATTCTTTTTTTTAAATTCCACTCAGAATTTTATTTCCTTATCTTAATAATCCAATAATATTCATCCCTATTACACAAAAATTTCCTCATCAGTAAATGTTCTCTTTGTGAATTATTATTAAATGCTACTTTACCAAAACATATAAATGACATCTAATTTCTTCCAGATTATATAGCCATCTAAAAGACAATATTTACACACCTTAAAATATTTAATTTGTCTTTCAAGTTCTTTGGAAGAATTCTAATGTCAAGTTTAGGATTCAGAAATACTATGTTCACATCTCCAAAAGATGAAGAAACTTCTAAAATACAAATCATAGAATCATAGAACCACCAGGTTGGAAGAGACCCACCAGATCGAGTCCAACTGTTCCTATCAAACACTAAACCATGCCCCTCAGGACCTCATCCACCCATGCCTTAAACACCTCCGGAGAAGGTGAATCAACCACCTCCCTGGGCAGCCTGTTCCAATGCCAAATGACCCTTTCTGTGAAAAATTTTTTTCCTAATGTCTAACCTAAATGATGACCATCTAAAAATCCCCTAGGCCATGCTAAGCGTAAAGATAAACTGAACAGCGCAAAATTAAATATGGCTGTGATTTCTTTCACAAACAAGGCATTTATTATCATTTGGTTTTCATCTAATTATGATTATTATATCATACAACTGTGTATATTATTACACATATGTTAAATACTAGGAAACAATAATAATTTAATTTGTCATTCAACCAATTAAAAATAGCCAAAATTGGGGTTGCAGCACAACACTGCCAAGCAGCCTTCATAATCTCCTTTCAGATATTAACATAACAGAGTACCATGTTTGCTTCACCAGAAAAGATGAAAGACTAACTGAACACAACAAGCCATAGCTGTAAAATCCATAGAATTTTTGCAGCCTACTGCTCTACTGCTTTTGGCAGTACTGACGTTTTGTCCAACACCGTCTGGACATCTAGGAGTCTGAGTTAAACACCATTTTCCAGCAATGAACTTCAAAGAGATTTGCAAACCAGAGTCAAACCAGGTTTTTAAATTCAAAAGGAATCTTCAGCTTTTCAAAAATTTGGGCAACACAATCATTAATGGCAAGATTTCATAAATTAACATGAAACAACATTAGTGAATTATTAGAATGGAATAGACTTTTGATAGGAAGACCTTTGGTGCAGCTCTACTTTTACAAATTATAGTTAATATACATAAACCTAAGGATGAATATATTTCTGCTGCTTCTTTTTTGCAGCTATTATTAAACAGAATCTGCAATATTCTTCAATGTGTTTATACAGTCTTCTGTGAGACTTCTAGAGAAGACCAGAGTCTGGGCAATAGAAAAAGTAAGTAAGCCTATACAATCTTGCACACAAATCTAACACAGTTCAACATCTACAAAAGGTTTCCTGAAGCTTTTAGATATGAACTTTAGCCCAGTTTTCATGTCTACTATAAAGTATTAAATATAAAAAGAATTTGAGAAAAAAATTTGGCTTCATTTCCTTACTTTCATCATATCCATTGAAATGCTTACACATAAGAGGTTATCTTGCTTTTACTCATTTACAAGACAAATTTATTTGTGGTCATTTGCACAGAGAAAGCCCAAATGAAAGCTCCACAAAAATTACACAAAATATGAAGAAGTTTGCATGGATTTGGTATCCCCCATCACCAAAGAGCAAACAGCTGTTGTCAGTAAGTCTGTTCTATTATAGACATCAGAAAAGCCATACTGCCAGCTCCCACTGACCACCAATTGTTATTTAGTATACAGTTGCTTCAGATTAGGCACTGAATTTGTGGCGCAGAAGACAATTTCTCTCTTCTCCCACTGCACAGAAAGAAAGAAGGTAGTGAGAAACATTGCAGCTGATTTGCTTGAAGTAGATCTTTTCAGAGTACAGAAACAGGGTAAGAGGTCTGACATCTAAGAGATTTTAGAATTTCTGCCTGTGAAGAAACAGGGGGCTTCTGCTCCCACAGCTAGAACTGCATCTGAAGCACTTAACATAACACTTATCTGTGCACCTTTGCCAAAGTGGAAATGGCATGCAATGGGAGATGCACAGGCAGCTGCTAATGAGTGCTGCCTTCATTAAAGGCTGAGGGGAGTTGTTTGTTTGCCATTGTAAACATAAGAACAGAAACTAAGTGGACTCCTTGGAGACCTACATAATTAAGAGTTTTATTAATTGGCACTAAAACAGTAAAAGTATGATGGCACGTGTAATTAATTGCTTTTGACATAGAAACGGATGTTTTGTGTGATGGGGCTATAAAACCATAAAAACTTGTAATGTGTAGGCAATTATAATGTGTTAGAGTTTGGTGTCATACAAAGACATTCATGGCGTATACCTGCTTTATAAAAAAAATCTTTTAAGGTACTTGTGAGATCAGGCTTGGAAACTACTGTGATCCTACTGTAGTAATGCAGATATAATCTTTAATTGCTACAATCAAATTACCTTGATACATAGCGTCATACATAATCACGTACCTCTTATCAATTGTACTTTGAGACAGCAGCATATTTGAGACAATGTTGGGTGTTGTTCCGTAGCTGTAATCCACAATATCTATGACATCAAGGTGTGTTGCATGAAATGACAAACTCTAATATATTCTGCTTATCAAAATGATCATTTTCATTAGTGCACAGGAATCAAGCAATCAGGATAGAAAGGCTGAAGACTTTTTCACATAATTATGTAGAACTGCCATTAGAAAATACTAATATGAGAGAAAACTAGTGGCCTGAAAATTAATTCTCTGAATTACCTGATCTTTTGTCTTCAGTAGCAGTTCAGTAACATAAACAAATAGTATGTTTAAATCAGAACTGCCCCCCTGCCTTGCACATAGATCTCTAATTGCATGTGATAATTTCACTTAGAAACAAAGGAAAAGCAATTGAGTCACCAAATTTCTGGGTTTGTTTTTTTTTTTGTCACATCATGAAAAAAATACAATGAAGTTTTCAGATGCTAGTACCTACAGTCATTTTAAGAAAAATTATAGTATTATGTTCAGTACAGTGTAAGTAATAGGAATTAGAATTAGATGAAGAGCTTTAAAAGCAAAAGCATTATACTCCCCTCTTTTGAAAGTACTAGTTAACTAACTGTGCTCAAAAGCACCTGCTGGGTAACTCTGAGAAATGAAATTAGGTGTTTTTTAAGGTAAAATAAACACATAAAACACTCGAAGAGCTGCACATCAGCAAAGAAGGTGAAAGATCATATTATAAATACCCTCACAGGCAATACTATGATCAAATAAGAGCAGACTGCATTATCTTGATGCCAGACATATATTTTTTCTACTTCCATCGGAGAAAATTAACTATATTCTATTTCTTGACAGTTATGTATTCAGAAGATTTTCCTTTATATTTTAAAGTGCAAAGACTTCCACTCTTCTATTTATAAGCTTTCCCCAGAAAATATTTCTAAAAACCTTCAAGATTTGAATAATACTAGTTTCCCAAGGACCTTAGGTTAACCAAAAATTTCGTAAAATAACTTCTAGGTAGTAAAGAAAACTACTAATTTCAGGAGAAATAACACAGTACTCTGGACCTAATTCACAGGAAATGCCTATTAACTTTAGTAAGAGTTTTTACTTACATAAGCATCCCTTTTCAGAGATAAGATTTCTGCTGCATGAGTTCAATTTGAATCAGGTTATATATAGTGCAGTGACTATGAAACACAAAGTTGGGCTTAAGGGAATGGAAGATGTGTCCAAAATAAAACAATGTTACTGCTGTTGTGCTAAGTGAAGTGTTTCCATAGGCACAATGTATGGGTGGGAAGATAAAATTTGTCATTTTATGGAACTTCTTGTTGGTTTAGGACTTTTTTTTAGCAGACAGTAACAACCGTGTGCATCCAGCTTGCATTACCTCAGACCCTGTGATGTAGCAACACATCAGACGCAGAGTGCTTGAAACATAACCATTGACTTTGTCAGCAAGAGAACTGTGAACTGCAGTGCTTACAGAACTCTTCCCTTTCCAGCTTCTTGTCAAGAGATAAATTGCCTTTTTTTTTTCCCCCTTGAAGTTCAAAATTCTTTCTAGAATGCTATCATTTCACCTTACCTAAATTAAATAACCTGTCTACAAAGAGCCACAATAAGGAATTAGAATGTGGAAATGTGGGAAAAAAAAAACCCCAACAGTTGCACTCAGTCACCTTTATGTTTTCATTACACTTGCCTGAACTTTTAATGCTAGATTTATGATTAATGTCAGTTATTGACTTGGAAAATACATTCCTTCCTTGCCAACAGTTGTAAATCTGCTGTATTTATTTGTTTTCACAGGATCCACTATTGTTGGATATGCATCTCTTCCTTCAAGCCTTTCATTTCTACTTTAACAGCAATAACAGCAAAACAAGAATAGTCGGAAGTAAGTTCAAGCCAATTTAACGACATGACGATTGATGCTTTTTCAAAAACTTTCAGTGATACTTACTGTTTCAATTTAAATGACTGATTCAACAACTCAGGAAAGCCTGTAATGTAACATTTTTTTCAATCAGCACTTCTTCTCTTCTTATCTGATGATATTAATCATCAGAAAAATCTAGTTTTCAAATGTTTTGGGAATAAAGACTACGAAATGATGAACACATTCTGTTTACAAAAACTGAGTGCATACTTCAAACTGAACTGCCTACGTGACACAGAATTACAGAACCATGGCAGTTTTGAGATAGTACCCAAGAGAAAAAACACAGAATGATAGTGTCATAGGAAGAAGCGTTACAGATGTTAAATGAGGACTGTATGAGCACAGACAAAACAGAGCATAAAAAGCCAGAAACTATGCTGGAAAGCTTGGTATCAAAATGTTAACTGAGTGTTAAATGAGTTCTTCCAAACAAGCACTCATTTTAAAAATTATGAAAGGTAGAACAAGATCTATCACAATTAACCACCTGGAGGAATGAGGCAACACCTTGCTGTGAATGAAGGAGCACAGCATAAATTATTTTGGAACTTGGAAACAAAAGGGTTTGTGTATGTGAAGCATTTGAAGAATTTACCCTGTTTGAGGTAAGCAAAGAAAGAACCATAGTGAAAACACAGGTAGAATAGAGAAAGCATCTGAAAGGTGTGATTGGGACTAACTGGAACTTTCCCAAAACTGAGGGGAAAGTGAAATAATTTGGCAGGGTCTGGATTAATGCTGCATGGATGGGGAGGAAAAGTAACAAAGGAAATACTGTGCAAGACAACATGGTCAGAATTGCTTGTATTTTGTACTGAAGATGTTTCTATTTATCAATCTGAGCCAAGAAAATTAAGAAAAGGTTTAGAAGACGAATATGTTTGCTAGTTAAGCTTGCAGCTGAATATAGGTTGACAAAAAGATTTAGTTTGGACAGAAGAAGACTTAGTCTGAAACAGAAAAACAGATTATTGATTTGACATAGTAATTGTTGATAAAGTCTCAATGCAAACAAAATTATTCTGTGACCTCATCTCTGAAGAAGATGATCAAGAATGGCAGCCTACAGCTCTGCAGACAGAGAGTAATGAAGGAAAGATCATATTAAGAAAGAAGTATGAGTCACGGAAGCTAGATAAATACAAAGAACACAGCTTAATTTCTGAAATGAATGCTAGCTTTAGAGTCCAAGGTATATCATAGTTCTGCATGTTAGCCATGAGAAATCGTTAGAGACTTTACCGGTAGCAGAGAACAGAAGTGTGATTTCGGGGTCTGAAGACTTAGAAAGAACGTAAGAACTGCTTTAGTCTGCTACTGTCTATTAGCTTTGACAACAAAGGAGAGAGGTTATAACTGGTTTCCAAATGATAAGTTTATGAAGTTAATACCATGTATTTGACAGCTTTTGACCATAGTAGTTTCTAGATCCCAGTGCCAATTTCAGCCCATTCTACCTAATGGAAAGAATTCCTAAACATTAAATTCCTGCAAACTTTAGGAGAACCATCAGCTAAAGGAAGAGACTCATTTGGGAAAAAGACATAGCCCAGCTAGTACTCATTCCTAGGCTAGCCACTCAGTATTCATGAAGCTCCAGACAATAAGAACATTTTCTCATCAGTAAAATCAATATATGGATGACACTGATGTGTAAAGATGGATAATGACAGTTCCTATAGTTGTTTTTTTTTTTT
The DNA here is from genome assembly GCA_033558105.1 of Coccyzus lansbergi. NCBI lineage: Eukaryota > Metazoa > Chordata > Aves > Cuculiformes > Coccyzidae > Coccyzus > Coccyzus lansbergi. Next base: position 730,549 of record JAUMJK010000211.1, on the reverse strand, counting down.
TTACCTCCCAAGTTCGAACCGAATGTATTAATTAACAAATGTACAGCTAGGAAATCACACAAGTTCAGTCTCTTATGGGTGGTAAAAGCAAATGAAACACAACTAGTCCTTTTGCATAGGTAAGGGGAAGATCAGAAAAGTTTTGAGCTCAAAACCAGTAGAAAAAAAATCTACAAAGGGAAAGCAATAAAATAGTGTTCTTAAAGTATGCATTGTTTAGTCAGGATGTCAAGATGAGAATTTATTAAATCTTGAATACTTGAACAGTTTAAAAAATAGAAGCAACTCATACTGTTTAGATTTTTCCCTAAAATAGAAGTACATGTAAACAAGACAGAAGCTGTTTTTCAGAATTTACTGGCACCACAATGTTTACCCTAACTATATTAGAGTTTGAAGATATTTGGATTGAGAACTTAAATGGGATGCATTCCAAGACTAAGAAACTAGATGCATAATCAAATCATGCAGCTCAGCTACATGTAAAATGTCTGGTGCAGGCCTCTAATAATTGGGTGTATGCAGCAATATACAAGATTATTTTTTTAATGAAACTTATTACAAAGTGCTGCATGAATCCTCTGCCACCATACAGCTGAAGGCCACCACTGCCCATTTGAAGAAACCAATTAGCATGAAGTCAGAAGCCATATTAAGAAGAGAACAGGTAGTAAAGGCAGCAGAATGAGAGTGGGCTGGAGAAGGAAGGCTGGCATGCAGCTTGCTGCAACAAATCTGGCAGATGGCTCTGCAGCAAGGGCCTTTAAGGAAGCCATGTGATTGGGTACAAAAAGGTGAACTCTCATCGGGACAACTGCTGGCTGCATGTGGTCAGCTCCAGAAGAGGCTATAACCTGAGTATCCCCATCATTAAGGTGAATAAATCTGTAGTTTCAAATTAAATTGCTCTTGGGAACTGAAATGGTACCCATTCCATTTATCTCTCTAATCTTTTAAGTTCAGAAGCAATGGCTGAGATGCCATTCATTATTTCTGATACTAGTGAAGGCATTCTCTTGCACATTCAAAAAAACTCTGGGTGTCTGTGGAACTGTCACAAGCTGAAATAAAAGTAATGTAGAGAGATAAAAGAAAGTCAAATTTCATTTTCAAAAAATTCCACCATTTGCTTAGACTATGACTCAGACTTTCAAAATTGCTTTAAAGGGAATCAAGCAAGAGACTTCAAAGCTGGGGAGGAAGGCAGGTAGAGGGGGAATCAATCTATTCCAAACTGTTTGGAAAACATCTACTGTTTTGGAATGGATCTGATGGCTCTTATAATCTAATTTTATATGCATACTTCTGCCCTAAGTCTAAAGAACATTAGCTCAACTAAACATACATTTGATGAAAAACATTTCCTAAGAACTCATTCTAACCTTAATCTGTCACAACAAACAAGATTCCAACTTACATGCCACTCATCATTAAAATACAGACTATATATATTTTTAGGCTCTGCTAAAAATTATTTGAGGTCATTAAAAGAATAAATAATCATAAAAGAAAGATTTCTATTTTTGGTTTACTTCTCTAAGTATCTCAGCCACTAGTATAATTGAGAATATAAGCATGAATTATAGCACTTATTCTCAGAGGTAAAACCTTACTGTAATTCTTACAAGAACCCTGAATAAAACAGGACTGAAATGTGGCAGTAAACTATATGCACATGTACATACATTATACACAAATAATTCTGAACAAAACAACACAGTCAAAGAATAACAAATTTATTATTTTAAAACATCGAAAACTACAAAAGCAACATAAATGCTGACTGGAACTCAACCAGAGCCCAGTAAAAACAACCGAGACAATGCCGTTTATAAGATGAGTAAAAAAGGCTCCTTCAGTATTAGAAAGTGTCAGAAGGTGATTCAATCCTGCATGCCATTCAGATATTGGAGGATGTGCCCTTTCTACTCACTTGTTTTCTTACCAAAATTTTAAGCATCATTATTGACTCACAATGTGAATAGTATGTCTATCTTTACTATAGACTGACTATCCAAATGAGCAGAAATAAAGAAGTACCTTTGAATTTAAGTGGAAGCTTAGAGTTCAAAACATCTCAAGTAAACAGAACTCTAACTATCAGATAGCATTGTTTATATACGTGTGCGTGTGAGCATAAAAATACATTTTTTTTAACAGGCTACTCAGGCAAGCAATTAAGTTACCATCCCCAGAGGCACTTAAAAGTCATGTAGACATGATGCTTAGGGACATGGTTTAGTGATGGACTTGGTAGTGTTAGGTTAATAGTTGTACTTGATGATCTTCAGGGTCTTTTCCAGCATTCTACAATCCTATGATTTTCAAATGCTCGTTGATGTTATTACAAGCCTGAATACATATATAAATCATAATGAAATTTATAAGATTTTTTTAACAAGTCAACTGTAGCATGCACCAGTTATATAACCATGGATCATCTGAATATTCAGATGGAAGTTGTGAGTACATAATACCATTGTATTTTCCCAGCTGGTGCTTGAAACTGAAAAAATATTTGTAATACATTATGAAAAGTCACTACTTATAAAGACGTTGCTTATATTCTACACTTTTTAAAAATTACTTAAGGAACCCACACTAGTATTGCATTTCTATAGCAAAATAGGCAGCATTTTTCAGGAAAAACTGCAGTAAGTCACTGTAACCAGATACAGTCCATGTCTTTGTTAACTAATGCACAAGTAAAAAAAAAATGAACGTTAATGTGATGAATAAGTAAAGCAGATTTCAGTTTGTATGAGTCATGGCATTTTTGGTTTGCTGTCATAAAACTGGCTTTCATAAAGCCACATCTGTGATGATTCTTCCAACATGTGAGCACAGCTGTCCCTCAGATCCAACTTCCTCCACATTTTCTGATCATCCTTTTGCCTGTTTGGCAAAATCAAGCCTCCAATTAGTATTGTACAAATTATTCTGTCACAGAGCTAGCGTGTTTTTTCCTCCACCAAACATCTGCTAGGATAGTTAAGTATTTGTATGCAAATTATATTTCCTTTAAGATACAGTTTTTACAATTAAGTTCATAGATAAATTCCTTGTATTCAACATGGGAGGCTTCAAATTGCCTAGGAATGAGAGAGGTCAATTTATCACTGGCCAACTCTTTTTACAGCACTTAAAGTAGTTTTACTTATAGGACGATGCGACCCTGTTAACACAAACTCTACTGAAGAAGTTCACATAATTTCCAAATATATCCTGAGCAGTTTGGTTTTGTTTTCCTCATTCCAATCTGGGAAAATGGAGGTAATTTTTCAAGTTCACTGTATTATCTAATTTGATACTCTTTTTTTAAAATTGCTGAATTGCCATAAAGTATTTACTTTCTCATTGTATAAACACAAGTTTGAAAATTAATTTCAGCCTAGAATGTGCCATATATTTTGAGGGTTCCCTTCCCTGCCACATCATTTGTGACCCAACAAAGATTTGTTTCAGGATTTTAGTTAATACTCAGTAAGTCTTAAGTAGCAATGTAAGATTTGCAAACTGTATACTCTGGGACATGACATGCAGTTCTAACATCCTGGCTTCTGTTTTTAAATATTCTGAACTGACAGTCATAGCACACAGCCTCCAGTACATTAAACATACCTACATAGCATGTAGTTCTTCAATATCAAGAATATTTAACATTTAACACAGGCTGTCATACTAAGTCCAAAACAACACTGCTTCCATGAAAACATGAGGGGAATCTTTTCCACAGCTATCAGACTCCCACTCCTCCCATCACACCAAACAATTGTTTTAGAACATTTTACCAAATCACTTTAAATTTTATTTCCTGTTACATGCTTAGACCTTGGAGATGACTGGTAGTATAAAGATAGATGACTGATAGGCTTTTCAACAAGTTCAGGAGAACGCAAAAGCCTTGGTTTTCCTGGTCACCTTACATGCATTTACATTTAATTGCCATGAGAATGAATGTTAAACTCCTATTCATTGGTAGTTTTGGAACCCCAATGGTGGAAATAAAGTTAGGAAAGTGAATGAATTTTCCTCTTGTAGAGTCTCCTATTCAGAGGAATAAGTTAATAACACATGGAAAGCTTAAAATGGAACAATTGGAAACATCTACAAAAACAAAGTTAGAACACGTGATACTTTAAACTTAATTTGAAGGACCAGCATGCTTTTTTACACCACTTCAGCTTTTAGTCTATTCTGCAAACACATGTTTAGGGGATGTTGTTAAGGAACCAGTATTAATTATTTGCTATAACTATGCAGTATGATGAATTATGTAAGACTCAGATTGTAAGGATTGGGTCATCGGGTCATTGGTCAACACAGTATTGCACCTCGAATGCTGTGTTCAGTTCTGGGCCCCTCACCACAAGAAGGATATTGAGGCTCTGGAACGAGTCCAGAGAAGAGCAACAAAGCTGGTGAAGGGGCTGGAGAACAAGTATTATGAGGAGTGGGTGAAACAGCTGTGGGTGTTTAGCCTGGAGAAGAGGAGGCTGAGAGGAGACCTCATTGCCCTCTACAACTACCTGAAAGGAGGTTGTAGAGGGGAGGGAGCTGGGCTCTTCTCCCAAGTGACAGGGGACAGGACAAGAGGGAATGGCCTCAAGCTCTGCCAGGGGAGGTTTAGGCTTGATATAAGGAAAAAATTCTTCACAGAAAGGGTCATTAGGCACTGGAACAATCTGCCTAGGGAGGTGGTTGACTTGTCTTCCCTGGAGGTGTTTAAGGCACGGGTGGATGAGGTACTCAGGGGCATATTTAGAGATTGGTGGGAATGGTTGGACTTGATGATCTGGTGAGTCTCTTCTAACCTGGTGATTCTATGACTCTATGATTGTACCAGTGACAAGCTTAAGTCTAGAATATGACACATATTATCTACCTTGAGCAAGTCAGAAGGCCCAGTTGCAGATGGCATAGGGTCAGATGGAACACATGGCAAGGACAAGGCCACATGTGGTACATTCACCCTGCTCATCTTCTCACAGGCACATTCTTCAGTTTATGTTAAGCGCTTGTTTCACAAACCACAAAGCTCTCAAAGGCTGAGCACAGGCTGACATTCAAATAATAGTTTAATACAGATGCAGCCTGGATGTATTTTTGGAATAATGTGTGGAGAACAATTTTAACACATGATCAAACATGCTTACTATTGCAATTTTTACATGTGGTAGTATAAATACAGCACAAGGCATTTTAACACTTTTCTTAGTTCTAAGAATATGATTTTCCTCCTACGTAATGCCTCATAAGCCATGTCATTGCCACTGAATCTTTGTATTTCCTGCCTGAAAATACAAATAACTTCAAATTCTGATTATAAAATTGTTATTTACACTGCTATTTCTTTCCCATAAAAACTTTATTTTTCATTCTACTGTCACTTATTTTAAAATAAAATATGCGTCTATGACATGCTACAGTTTTAAATTAATCTATGAAATGTACAAGTATTTCCCTACTCTTAATCTCTGTTGATTTTGAAAGTTCTTTGAGCAAAGAATGCAATAAAAACTTTCTGAATCTAAGCCATAAATATTGGTAGGGGTTTCATTTGGATGATTGTTCTGTTCACTTTTTAGACAAAGAAGAAAAATCAAACAGAAGGTACTGGAGAGGAAGACAGCTTATTCTGAATTTCTTTCTCATTCTCAAGTAAGCAAGAGATGCTCTCTAGGAAGATACGTAAAGTGGATTTTTATTTTAACACCAGCATTCTAGAAATTAGACTTTAACATTATCTTTATATATTTTTTTTCCACACTAAATAGCCAAGGGAAAGTAAAAAGTTACTATGTCTTATCTGGAGCCAAGAGAAATTCAAGATATACCAAGGGAAAGATTACTGCTTCAAATACACTCTCATAGCACAGTCTGAATCAAGGAAACAAAATTGATCCCTACCTGTTATAACAAATCAGATCTGCTATTTTGTAATTCATGAATTCTTGTCATGACAAAGTATAAGAGGAAAACAGCTTTGGCAGAATTTAACAATGGGCTGATGCAAGTAATTCATTCCATACCTTTAAGCATATTTGCTCCTTTTGAACCTTTTTAAGCTCTAAAACTAACCTTTCTGATATAAAAGAACAAAACTACAGGGGATATTAATGTTTAAGTCTAATCATGGATTTATCTCAGGGTATAACTTTTTAGACCACATCATAGAAAATATTCAAACAGACAGAATGTCACAGTCTCATCACCTGGTAGTCTTCAGTTTCAGGATGTGTTTCAGGGTTAAATGTCTTAATGACAATAGAATCTCCATTATCAAAAACATGAACAGATGTTGCTAATCATACAATCACAAAATGAACATCCAGAAAAAGAAACACCTGAAAATTTAGGAATCAAGTTCTTCAACCCACATGAAGGACTCTAAATTGTTTCAGGCTTTGTCTCTAAGTACATTTCCACAGTCTGAGGAGTGTGAAATGCTTTTGCCCCATCTCCTCAGTGTAACAATGTACTTAGATAAACAAATAGCTATTATTTTTTTAAATAAAATCAGAAAAATATCTTATTCTGGGGCCAAAGGGAGGCTTATAAGTACTTCATTATTTTGAGCTTTATAGCATTGGTAGTATGGCCTCAGAATCGTATAGGGCTACTCAGAAGACAGAACTATCATCATTATCAATAGGGATTAAAATTTGCTATATATTTTTCTTTTTATCTCAGTGAAATGTAACTGCTATATTGTGCAGGGATATAAATGATTTTTAGAGACAAACAAAATTTACCAAATCTAAATCTGTAAGGCATATGCAGAAGATTTTTAAGCCATTCTATTTTATCTCACTAATCTCCAGTTTGGGTAAAGAGCATCAGTCAAACCAGCTGCTCCTGTGCTGAAGGCCAAAGAGCAAGCACTTCAGGGCTCTGAGTCTGTACCTGATCTTTGTTAAACAGGAAGAAGAATGTAAGAACTTGTCTGCAGAAACACAGGTCAGAATGAAGAAGCTAAATATATTTAGAGAAGTTAAATATATTTCAGTCAGCAGGACTGATTAATTCACTTAGAGTATTTTAAGAGTCAGCTAAAGCAATGCCTTTGATACTTCAAGGAAGACCGACAAAATCCCAAAGGATTTGTGAAATGCAAACATACTGCTTTCCTTTAAAGTCAGAGAGAGCAACCTATAGACAGACTAACAGGCTAGACAGTCAGATTTTTGGCAGTCAGGAAAATACCAGGCAATAGTAAAGAACTTTAGCAGTATGTACAAGATATGATGATGTTCATTCTAATTTTTTTTTGAGAACTGACTCCTCCCCTATCCCCACAATAAATTAACCAATCCACGTTTCCTCATTTCTTTTTATAAATGATGACTCTTAACAAAGAAGAGTGAAACAACAGATATTAGGCTTAAGATTGTTTTTAATGTTCCTCACACAACCATGCTTTCATTTTCAAAGAATAACAGTTTAGGAATGAATGGGGTATAAAAATAAGAAGTGTTAGAAACCTCTCCAAGAGGAAGGTTTTAGTAACAAAATCTAACAGAGTTGGCCTAGGATTATATAGTACTTTGCCCCCATAATTTTGGAGGGATTATAGGATGTTTTGAAGTCCCTTTTGATTTCTTTTTCAATGACACCAGAGTATCTACTAGACAAATAGGGAAATCAGGATGACATTACCAAAGGAAAAATATGTAATTAAGCTAAACAATCAAGAAAAAGTTATTTCTTGCCAAGCTGCAAGTCTTTCTGGGATCTTCCTGCAGAGGACTCTATTATAATATATCAGCTAGTATATGAGCTAATATTATACTCAGTATTTAAAGGATGATGGAGAAAACATATACATATATTTCCAGATGATTCAAAACTCAGAGCAAGCCCTTCAAAGATCAGAATTAAAACTCCAATATACCAACCTAATTTTAAAAAATAATATAAAATCTGTTACTGAGTCCAATGACCTTGTGACTAAAGTGCTACACTCTTCAAAGGGAAAAACACCCTCAAAACATGTAAATATAGAATGCAGAAGAGAAAGGTTTAAAAACAAAAGGTAATTCCAATCAATCACTCATATAATTTCAGATTTACTGGCAACAGGGGAAATAAAAAATTTAAACAAAATCCTGTATAATTTCTTAAGAACTGGTCCCAAACAAAAGAAGTAATCACTCTTGTCAATGATCAGGTTGCTATCAGACAGTATCTGCCTGTGGCCAAAAATCTAGATGAAAAAGATGTGAAAAAGAACTGTGTGGTTGGTAACTTAACTATTTTATTATTTGCATGAATACAAACTGCAACAAGGTGCACTTGAAAAACTATTTTCCTCAAATCATTAGCTGTAGTACCATCATTTCATTTTTCCTCTCATCAGACCACTGAAGTAAATACTGATATCTATCTCAGAACTTCAGATGCTTGGAATCGCCAACTGAAAGAGTAATTTGGCAATTTCTGGAAAGCAATTCGTATGGTTTCCAAATTGTTAATGTTCTAAAAATTGCTGAAAATGCTGAAGTACTAAATATAACCTTTTAGAACATATTGAAGCTGTACAGAAGCATTCAACTTAATCTCAGAGAGAATGTAAGAGTTTCTTATATCAGTCTTTCAGCTAATTTTTAATGACATAATGTCTTCTAATTTTTCAATAAAAAGTCTTTCCATAAAATTGCACAGAAGACTTTTTTATCCATACCCTGTTCTGGATCAGGACAATTCTTTCAGTTTCACAGCTTCCCAAAGGAATTAGATATGTCTGAAGGAAATGAGTTCCAGTTCACCCAAGATAGCCCTATAAAACTTCAACAGTTAATGAGAGAAATAATAAAAGACATTTCTTCCCTATTGTAAGGGAATACTGTGATTAAAAGGGAAGGGGATAAAATAGAAGAAAGGGATCAGTGTCAAACATTTCCTACCAGGAACACAAACACAATTAAAATAATATATCACTCCTCCTTTCAATTAATTAAAAACTGTAAATGAATTTATAGAAAATGCTTTCCATAATCCAAGCCTTTTTATTTTTAGCAGTTAGTAAAGAACATATAAACCAGATATTTTTTCCCCTAAACAAAGTTTTTTGGTATTAATCCAGTAAAGTAAACATTCTTTGATTCCTAGATTTTTTAAAATTAATTTTGACACATTCATAATCCTAAAAATAGCCCCACTGTCTTCAACTAGGTTGCTTAAATATAAAGTTAGAGAAAGCCTCAAAGATTATGCCTGTTTGGTTTTTTCTAGACTCCATTCTTTTCATGTACAGTCAAGAAAAAGCAAAATGCATCAGTCACAGGCCAGATGTATAGCTTCTATTAATCATATTCAAATTCAAATTCACATACCTTAAAAACATTCAAGGGGCTTGATTATCAAAACAGCACTGAATCTGTCAAAAGGTGTTTCCATGGACTGTGGTTCACTTTGCTAAGTTTCATTACGTTTTAAAATGCATAAAATTTTAAATGTTTACAAAGTCCACAGATAAGGGGGGGGAAAAAAAGAAGTTGAGTTTGTTTTGATGTACCCACTTCAAATTTAATAGTCTGTGAAGAACTTAACACATTGAAACCCCCCCCCCCTTTCATTTTTCACAATTAATGTAAGGAGCAATGCAAAAAGCCCACACAAACATGTGGTGAACTCAAACATTACATATGCAATATATTCACTTACTGCTAATAGATGCAAATGTGTCATCCAACTAAACCTGAAAGTCACCAAAAGTATTTCACAAAAGTATATCTCAAAATGTTTTCATTGTGGTCCTACAAGAACAGACTGAAAATTAGGTGAAGGAATATTAAAATTAAAATATGATAAAGGGAGGTAAAGTCTAGAAAACAACCTACCTAGATAGTCAAGAATAATTTAAAAGCTGTGTCCATAAATCTGTTACAGTCTCAGTTTCATTTTCTATTACAGCCAGTGCTGTAGTGTAAAACCCAAGAGTATAAAAAACAAAGTTATGCGCACAACTTATACACATGTAAGCATAGCACAGGGCATAAAAACAAAAATAGTGATCAGAAGTTTTGTTGAACCGATGGTATTTCAGATGCTGAAGCATACAGGCATTTGAGGTACGTTAGGATACCATTTAGTGTCTTAAAATACTATTTTGAGAAGATATGAATTTAAAGAAGCTTCTTAAATTTGGTCCACTTCTAACTTCTTTCTAATGTGAGCCAGTTCCTGTGATGCACCTGTTCATTCAAGAAAGCCTGCATGAAGTTTATGATATCAGTTATCACTAGTAAATAAGGCAGTCTTAGTAAGTGTGTTGGTACAGTTTTTGTTAATGATACTAGTTTTCAAGCAACAAGGCACAATAGTCAGCTAAGTAGCAGTTCCACATATAAAATTTAGTACACATTAACTATATCAGCAATAGCGATAGAAAAACTGATACTCTGCTAAGCACCAAATTTTCCCCTCCTTGTCAACATCTCACCTCTGCTTTAAATTCATGTAAATATATTATTAAAAAAATAAACAATTTAAGCTGAGGCACATCTAATCATTATTTATATCACTTTAATTTATCATTCAAGATAACTGTTCATAACTGACTCTAAACAAGGATCAAATCAACAAATTTTTAAAAACATAGTAAACTCCATATATTTGCTAAGAACTGTCAGTTGCAGGCTTTACAGATACAATGTTAAAAGCTCAACAGATATTCAATTTTATTTGACACTGATGAGGTAAATTTAAAGACTTGCTCTGTAATTACTATAAATACTCAGTGTGCTAGCATCCGCATATAAAAATGAATGATTACACTTTAACAAAACTCACTAACAGACTTTGAAAAATGCAAATAGGAGGTGTGGCTAAGCTTTTACTAGCAATTTTTATAATGATCATTGGATCAACTTGCAGTCATACTGCAATTGCAGATTTGTTCCACTGGATTTGCTGGAATCGTTTGGAAATCAGGAGGTCCACATTCAAATAAAGCATAAGTGATTAAAAGTCCATGCCCCAAATCAGCAAATTATCTCTTCTCCATTTATGGCTTGTCAATCCTTACAATAACAGTTTTCTTTGTTAGGTATTTTTAAAAAGGACATAGGACACCAAAGTCATTCTTTTCCAAACTTAGATGTATTGTACCAAGAATGAAATCTGACCTCACTATAAACATTAAAATCAAACTAAATTATTATGGGCCCATATTTCCTTGGTAACTAATGTGCTACCCCAAAATATGACAGAACTACAGTATATAGGAAATCTGGCATGCTTGTTTAACCTACAGTCGTGGGTGTAGGCAGCTTCTAGGATGTGGTCTTCAGAGGATTACTGAAGTTAAAAACAGCATCTTCTTCTGTTATGCACAGTGCAACAGTGAAGATGACGACTGAGGTTTACAAGCACTGCTGCCATACAAACAACCATAAGTTTTAATTCTAAACAGGGTAAAAGACAAGTAAAGGTATGAATCCTATGAAGGAGGAGGGAAGGAGACACTGCTAAGAGAAATCTTGATAAAGCAAAAGGAATGCATAATTTTAAGTATTAAATAACGCTAAATTCTTTTGAATGGCATCAGCAGTGACAATGGATTCAGTGAGATCTGAATATTTATATTGGTAACATCTAATTTGCAGTTAAATGGACGAAGGATAAAGTCTACTTCAAACCATAGTCTTAAAACTAGACAGGAACACATGATGAACTGCGTAATTTAACTGTCCTGGTAAAGCTTCCTCAAGAAGTACCTCTGAAAAACATGCAAAATAATAGGCGCTTCTTAAACTGGGATAGTCTGATATCAGCAAATGATAAAGCATCTTAGTAAACTAAAGAAAAAGGGGAAAAAAAGACCTAAAATGGACTACAATATTCAAGGATGACTGTATTAAAAACAAAGTTGTTTTTATATAATTACACCAGCATCTCAAAGAATATGGAATAATTGCCAAAATAAATGTTTTTATTTTAAATAAGATAGTTACTCTAACTGTAGGCAGTGGTGCAGGGAACCAAAGGAAAGAAAGAACAAAAAGCTGCAGAATTTGTGGTAATGTAAAATATCAAGAAGAAGCTGTAAACAGTAGGAAAAATATACAGAGTACTTATTATGAAATACATACTAGTGTCTAAAATTCTAGCTGTGTTCTTCTTTCTTGAACTCTATTCCATATTTATTTTTATATCACGGTATATCTAGCCTGCCAATTAGTCCTCAGGACAAAAATCTTGCAACACAACAGTGACAAACAGGACTTTCTTAAGGTAAGGAGCTTCAGCAGGCAAAAACATTAATTAGCAAATCTTTTTTTTTTTTTTACCCTCACAGTAAAGTTGCCAAAAGCAAAAGAAGACATCTGCTTACACTTATTAAAAATAATCTCTCCTGCTAATGACTGAAAATCAAGTTTAAATTGCAAATAATAAAAAATGGATAAGCTACCCTGTTTTCAAATGACAACCTACAGGGTAGACGAGATTTGCAAAAACATTTATTGCAACAAACACCAGGATTGTTCAATAGATTTCTTTTCTGCATTTCAAGATGCTGCATGTTTTCTTACACAAAGAACCAGCAAAATTTTTCTCAATCTTACTTTATTACATATAATATTTCATCATAATATTCTATTATGCTGGCAATAAGAACAACCTTAATAGAAATAAAAGTTTTTAGAAATGTTTTTTTTCCACCCGTTTATGAAACAGGATGCAGGCATAAATAATTACTTTTAAGGGAGAGGAAATTCAATGTACCTTTAGCAAAACTGTCCACTACTTATTTTTTGCTGCTTTGTTATGTAAGAACCCAGACAAGATAACATATTCCACTACTGAATATCATGTTTCATAAACTCTCTATGGAATATGCATGGATAAAGGTAGATAAAATACAGCTCCAGTCCTGCTCCAATGCAATTGTGTTCACCAAATTCTAACAGCAGTCTCGTCATTTGCCCTGGGATGCCTGATTCCAGATCTGCTGGAGTTCACAGGAATTCATCCAACTGACTTCGTTAGGCTCTGCATCAGCTGAATCTTAAAAACCACTTGGAATACACATTTAACATTGAAAGGATCCATATTGGAACATCTATCAAAGTAAGCACATTTAGGAAATAGTAGTTTAAAGAACTCTCTGCTGTCATTACTCTTTTTGAATCTTCTCCACTTTTTCTGTGTTGCTTTTGACGAGAGAAGTACAGAAACATGCACTGTACTCAGAATGCTGACAAACCATGATTTCTGCAACGGTGCATTAGTGTTCTGCTCTGCCCTCCATCCCCTTCCTAATGAGTCTTAACTTTTTACTTCTTTTTTTGACTGCTATTTAACATTAAGTTGAGGGTCTAATGACTATATCTGTAATAACAGATTGCTATTTGTCCTTGTTATGCAGTAATTAATTATTGTATAGCAGAGACGAACTCAGAATTCATTATTTAATTAACAAAGCAAAGGAAGAAGAAAACTGTAATATTTATCTGCTCAGATTTCACCTGCCACTTTGTTGCCCATTCAGACCAAGTATTAAGGTACCTCAGCCACCCTTCAGTTAGCTATAACCCTGTTCCCTCTAATAAATTGCAGTTATCAGCAAACTTACTGTGTCATTACATTATTCCTTTTTCCAGGTCACTTAAAAATATACAGAATAGTTCAGATGCCAGATCAAACCTGTGTGGATTTCTTTCCCTCAATTACAAAATCAAATAATTTACTGGCATCCTCAGTTTTCATCTTTCAGTTAAATATTTGTGAAAGGAAAGGTGTTTCCACTTAAGTCTTCTCTACCTGATATTCATGAGAGTCTCTGATGAGGAGTGCTGTCTATAGGCTTTAGAACTTCCAAGTACAGCACACCATTCAAGTCACTCTCATCAATGAAGTGTGTCAAGTCCTTCAGAGAACTCCCAAAGGACTGTTAGAGAAGTCTTCCTTTCACAAAGGCCATGGTGACAGGGAGAACATCTACCATATCATACCTCATTTATCCACACATTCACAAAGCCTAAAGTAATTTCTGCCACTGTATGCAGTGCAGAGACCTCTAGGTTTCTGGTTTAAATTTCACATCAAGACCCTTCTAAAAACTGGCATCCTATTTTCTGTTCTGTTCTAGGTGCAAAGATGCTTTTAAGTGAAAACCTACACGTCACTGGTAATAATACAGCTCTTACCTCTTGAGTACCTGTAGCACTCCTGGGTGAACACCATCTGTTCCAAGCAGTTTGTTATCAAGGTAGCTGGTGGTCTCCAGACATAATAAAAGGCTCCTTCTGTTGTACATTTCGATGCAGCATAGTAGTCAGACATAACTAAATGTTTCAAATCAGCAATTCAATAAACTGCATGAATCGCTCAATGTTATTGTTACTGTCCGACTTTTGACACCTCCAGCACCTGACTATATTTCGATGGCAGAAACCCCACTGAAACATCAGGTAAAAGCAGAATTTACAGATAACTCAATGTTTGTTTATTTGCCTGTTTTAAACAAAGCAAAAATAACAGTAATGAGTTCCAATGAGCTAAAGAAATACATAAGATCACACTTGCATTATTTCATTAGAAATACACAGAATCTAAATAATGCTTCTTATAGCAAGCACCTAGGAAGTGGAGTTCTTGGATTTTTCCTCTACAAAGCAGAGCCCTCCTGAGTCTGAAAAGTGAGCACCAGAAATTAAACAGTCAACTAACAGCAACCCCAGTTAGCAAATTTACAATTCTCAGATGATCTCACAATGTTATTTTGGCCTTTTATATAACAGCAGCATATTTATTTAAAAAAAATATTGCTTTGAAGACTTTCTTAGCTAGCTTTTCTCCACCCACAAATACAGACAGACAAGCACATGCATTCTGACTGCTAGTATTCATGGGTAAAAAAAAATTTAAGACAGAAGATTGATATAAGCCATTGTGCTCAACCAAAGAATGAAACTCAAACTTCTCCATTACCTGAACTACCATGTGTCATTGACTTGTTAGTACAAAAGCTACCTTTTTTTAATTTCCAACAAGTAGAACTGCCACAATACACAATGCTACTGTCTCAAGGTCCATGTCCAAACTGCTGAAACATTTATTATCAGTCTAAAGGTGCTTTGAGAAAGCTTGTTGACATATCATGAAAAGTACAGCTTATTTGGAAGACATAACATTTATATTAGACATGTAATAACAGGTATCATCCGAATTATACAAGTTAATAAAAAAATAGCAAAACTCTTTTATTTTTTTCATAGATCTACCCATTTATTTAGAATCATAGAATCATAGAATAGTCGGGGTTGGAAGGGACCTTAAAGATCATCTAGTTCCAACACCCATGCCATGGGCAGGGGCATCACACTAAATCAGGTTACCCAAGGCCCCACCCAAATTGGTCTTAAACACATCCATGGATAGGGCATCCACAAATTCCCTTGGCAACCTGTGCCAGTGCTGCACCACTCTCATGGTGAAGAAATTCTTCCTTATATCAAGCCTAAATCTGCCCCTCTCCAATTTATACCCACTCCCCCTCATCCTGTCACCACAAGCCTTTAGAATAGGCCCTCTTCAGCATTCTTGGGAAGGGGAATCAACCACCTCCCTGGGCAGCCTATTCCAATGCCCAATGACCCTCTGTGTGAAAAACTTCCTCCTAATCTCCAACCTAAATCTTCTCTGGCGGAGCCTGAGGCCATTCCCTCTTGTCCTGTCCCCTGCCACTTGGGAGAAGAGCCCAGCCCCCTCCTCTCTACAACCTCCTTTCAAGTAATTGTAGAGAGTAATGAGGTCTCCTCTCAGCCTCCTCTTCTCTAGGCTAAACAACTCCAGCTCTCTCAGCCACTCCTCATATGGGAGGTGCTCCAGCCCTCTGATCATCTTTGTATCCCTCCTCTGGACTCATTCCAACAGTTCCATAACCTTCTCTCATTGAGGGTTCCAGACCTGGACACTCGGCTCTTACCTGTGTCTGTGTCTTCTCTTGTGCTTTGGAGCTCCCGTCATTCTATCTCTAGCTCACACGCCCTGATGCTCCTTAGACTCTCTACTTCCTCCTCTACTTCCTCCTCCTCTACTTTCCACCAGGCTGAGCACATAGTCCACCTGCTCACACCTTATGCAGCCATTGTCCTTGTTGCCTTCCTCTTCCAGTGCCAGCTGGTGGCAAATTTCTTGCAGAACTTTTTAATTCAGATTTATGAGTTTATTCAGGTGCACATATTTGCTTCCTAGCATTTGATATTTTAATAACACATATATTAATCAGATACTACTATATTATTAAGAGAGTTTTTCAAGGGACAAAATATAGTCAAGCATTAAATTGATATTCATGAGTAATTTTTGTTTCTGAAAATCCACATCTCGGTTCCAACATTTTAGGATATTTTTACAGGAAAGTCCTAGTACAATTCCTAGAATAGTGTTTTACATTTTAACTATGAAATTTAAAAGTTATCTGGCATCCTGATAAACACATTAATTTAAAAGAGTACTTTCATAAACCTTTTGTCTCCTGCAGAAGAATGAGGACATATAAGTGAGCCTCCTCCTGCCTGAAGACTTCCTCCAGCACACTTTGGGCTCTGTAGAATTCCCTTCAAATACAAAACATTGCAGGCGAAATCAGTCTGTAGATGTAGGGCATATAGTACATGCCAACTAGACTGTTCATGCCATGAGATATTCAAAACTGAAGTTTGTGGGTTGTGGGAAAGTATGTCAGGTGTGTTTAACAGAGGACACCAGCACTCTAGGCTTGCCAGATACTGGAAAGAAAGTTATGCCAGAATTTCTGTCACAGAGCTGGCAGTCTAGAAGTCCTATGAGCCCCAGCTTGCAGTCAGGCATGCTAGGGAAGTCTAGTAAGGATTTTGGCACCCTGTTGCAGAGCTGTGACTCAAACCCTCAGGAAACCTTGGCTGCTGTCTTGGTAATGTCACTGAGAAACAGTACCACATAGGGGAAATGCTAAAATTTAGAAACATTACATTACAGTATTTCTAAGAAAAAGAAAAGAAGAGGATTTCTGGTTAGAGAGGAATAAAAAAACCCCAAAACCCAGTATTGGCTATTTAAGACCAAAGCCTACCCCCAAAAAGATCACAGAATTTCATATGGATGACAACCTCTACAATTTTGACATCTGTAGCCACTACTTGTATCCAGGAATAAGATAACTCCATTTTCACTTAGGCATCAAAATAAATCATTCAGCTACCAGAAGCTGAATTAGATGTAGATTGGGCCCAGAAGGTCTGTAATCTAAATTCTTTGATCCACTTTTAGTGAGTAGTAGAAACTGCTAAATATGATAAAGCTCTGCTTTAGGTTTTAGGCACTGTTGTAAGCAATTGGGACTATGAAGGAGGGAGTGGTAACAAAGAAGTAAGTAACAGTATTTACAGAGCAATAGTTTTACAAAATACCTACTAATCTTCATGCTTTAAGCACTGCTTTCAAAGATTTGCAACGCTATTCTCTTAGATATCCGCTCTGTGCATTCACTGCTGGTTTGACAGTCCTTTCCATCAGCCTCTCTTCATTTCATTTCAAGGCAGAAATTCAGAAACTCAATCGGGTTAAACTTATACTTTCAGTACGATTTAATTTCTAAAAAGATCTTTTTTTTCTGTGTCACAACATTTCATTAGATCGGATTATCAGTCACTTATCAGAAGAAAGAAGCAAAAAGAATCACCGTCTTTCCATTTTCCCCCAAACAGCAGCCACAATATCCGAAGTAGTTAAAATCAACTGTGCAGTTGTGCATTAAGATAAGTCTGTGTTCAGGGAAGAGTACACATACTAAATATACCTTTTAAATATCATCTGTAAGTTGCTTCCAACCTTTCCTAAAA
The DNA here is from genome assembly GCA_033558105.1 of Coccyzus lansbergi. Classification (NCBI taxonomy): domain Eukaryota; kingdom Metazoa; phylum Chordata; class Aves; order Cuculiformes; family Coccyzidae; genus Coccyzus; species Coccyzus lansbergi. Next base: position 712,718 of record JAUMJK010000211.1, on the reverse strand, counting down.
TAAGTCATGCAGGTCTTGTAGTGAAAACAGAGTCTAAAATGGTTTTGATAGCCTTATTCCACATCTCAAATTCTGTTTCTTTCTGGGAAAAAAAAAAACCCAAAAAACAAAAAACCCCACATTTTCCTGCCAGAACAAATGATGAGTAAACACCATTTTCCTTCTGCCTAGTCTACCTGACAGTGGCACAATATTTTATACCCTAATTATGCCAGCAAGATTTAAAACAGCACAAACTGCTTCTAAGTAGTAGAAGCTCTGTTCTCCAACAAAACACCTTCACAACATAAGGCCTTTTGCCTCACTTATTCTCTTCAAATATAACATATCTGATAGAGAGAAGAATCTAATACAGAAAACAAACCACCCAAAAAAGGACAGTTAAAAACTAACACAAATTATGGCCTCCCAGAACAGCATTTTCTATCTAATCCACTAACATCCATTCACAGCTCTTTGAAAGTTTCATCTTGCATAGAGACAGGGCTCAGAGAACCATTCTGAGTGATGAAGTCGTACTGGAGAGTAAGGCGAGGGCACAGCTATTACTTAATGGAAGCAGAAAAATCATGAAACCCTAAAATTGAGAAAAATACCCCATTGCTCAATGAAAGTGTTTTGTAATTACAAGACTGTCTCAACCTATGTGCATCAGATTCAAGTACTTAACTCTGATGGAAAATTTAAAACTTGAGTAAATAGTTATTCGATCAACTATGGATAAAATACATGCACACAGAGCCTCCATTAAACCGCGTACAAGCAAATGACAGAAAATTCAAGGACAATAGAATCAATTAGAAGGGACTTTGAAAGATCATCTGGTGCAACATTTTGTGGGAAAACATTAATATGATTATTATTTAGCACCCTGTCTAGTCACATCATCAAAACAGCGAGTGACAAGGACTCTGACACATTCCTGAGGAGGTTGTTACAGTGATTCATTCTCACTGTAAAAAATTTATTTCTTGTAACACTATGAAAATTGTCTTTGACAAGACAATTCGGCTACAGTTGTCCAAAGATACTTTACAGTGGGGTAATGAAAAGGAAATACAAAAAAATACAATGACAACAGAAAATCAAATACTCACTACAGAAAGTTACAAAAACATATTTAATAATTAACATTTTGCAATTCTTATTTTAGTAATTTACTGAATCAAATTTGACTTATTCATAGGTTTTTATTCTTTTTCAAAGGGATACCAGTTAAAGTTTTCTTAACAGACATGCTTTAAATTTCAACATTCATAAAACGGAAGAGGTTTATTTTTTTTAAAGGTTCTTATTAACTATAGTTTTAAAATGTATAGCTTCACATCTGGAGGTTATTAATACTTTAATAATTCCAATAACTGTCTTCACATAGGCTAGGGACTTGAAAAATAGTCCTGCTCTTTGGAAGACTAAAATACTGTTACTAACATAAATATAATAATGTTCCATAAAATACATTGACAATAAATTACTTTCAGCTACAAAATACAACGTAGTATTGTTTGTTAGCAATAAAAAACCTGCAGAAGCAAAACTGGAACAGTACATAAGGATGACAAAAATCTGGCCTTCAATGCTGCCGATGAATTGATAGTGGTAGAGAGCCTGGTCTATGTGATATGTACCATGACCAAGACTTGACTTAGAAATCTGGAGTGAAGTGCTGCTTGATGGCATTTCTAAGTAGGATGATGAGGTTCCTTGTGAGCTCATGTGCATTAGCACACCAGTTCAGATGAAGAATCCACTTCTATGGCAAATTTTCCACTTAACGGTGCTTTGATTCACATTATGGAGCAGTCTCAGAGGACATCAATTGGATTCTTTTTCACATTAAGGGAAAGCAGAAAAGCTGCTCCTAACTATTAATGGCACCATGGGACCGAGCAAGAGGTAGGGTGAAGTAACATCCCTGAAACATCTACAATGCTGATCACACTAAGCATTTAATTTTACGGATCTGCTCGCATTGACCCCTACTGCCCATATGGAAATCTTTAATCATTCAAAGCTTTCCTTATCTCTGGTTGCAACAAGCATTTTGTCTTATGGAATCAAATTTCAGCTGCATTCCACACGCATTCCCTATATGGGCCCCCCTGGTGGGACTCCTAGAAATGAAACGTGTCTAGCCAGTTGAAAATCTGCTCAGAGAATATCCATGTACTAACCAACCTAAAAGCAACAAGTAGGACAAAACTAATACACAGAAGAACCACAAGGATTTACTCATGTTCAAACAGCGATTTGATAATTAACATCCAACACCACAGAAGGAAAAGAAGTGCTATTATAAATAAATAAATTCTATCAGGACAATAGGAGACTGTCAATACAGCACTGCTATATGGCCTAGTTGTTTCAAGTAAAAAGCAGAAGATATGTTCAACTCCTAATGGCAGTTTGAGAATCTTGAGGTTTCCTACTGTTACAATAGTAAAAATAATAGCATTTAGATTAAACCTGTTAGTTATAAAAAAGTGGTATCATTGCCACCTGAAATGTTAGTTAAATAAGACTGCCTTACAAAAATGACTCAGCTTTCCTCCCATGACAACGCTGTTAATTAGCTTTATGAAACACAACAAGTACAAACAAAGCGGTACAATTTTGGATTTAGGCATGCTCAAAGGACAATGGAGGATGAATATGCCCCAGCAAATTTCAATACAAGGAAGTTACCAGAAGAACAACTTTTACTTTATCAAGTAATTAAAAAAAAATAGATTCTGTTTCACATGTCAGAAGAGTAAGATTGTTTTAAAATACTGAAGATGGATGTTCCTGTCAGGTCATATAGAATGCTTACAAAGTCAATAATGTATTTCTTTCTTCTCCTCTACCCTCTTTAGATTTTATTTTAAAATATACATAGTACTATTGAGAAAGAATGGGCTACAGGTGTTCAGAAACTCAGAAAGAATATTTTCTGTTTCTGATACTTTAGAGCACAAACAGTATGTTGATTTTTGTATTAAAAAAGGGAAAGTGTTATTTTTCCAGTCACCGGGAAGATCCCTAAATCTCACTCAGCAAATGACACCATGTCATCTGATACAACAAGTTAGAAATAGAGTAAGTATAGCATGAATAGGAGCAGTTGCCCATTATTTGCAGTTTTCAGAGTATAACTGAGTTTTCCTTAGAAGTACTTTAGGTTTCACTTCTCCATAATCAAAGAACAGACTCGTGTACCTTGAAACCCTTACAAAAAAACCTTGTCAAGAAGTTCTCATACATTGCTTTATGAACTCACAAAACAAACTGCCTGGAAGCAGCTTTGCTACCCTGAGGAATTTCCCCTATAAAAAAAAATCCCTTTGAGATTTAGTTTTCTCCTTATTCCATATTATGAAAAAGCCCCATGGATATTAACAAAATCTTAGGAATAAGGGCAAAGGAGTTCTATTCTTCACGTATGAAAAGGTGTGATGCTTAGCTGCACAGCTTATGCTAACAATCATAAGTTAATGAGAGCTGAGAGAAATGTTACTGATGTGGAGTCACCAAGCAAAAGTGTTCCCTTGGAACCCTCCAACTAGCAAAACTTTTTTTTTTAATCCATTTCATAAGAAAATGTATTGAAGAGCTGAAAAATGTACTCTCCTACACAAGTGTGAATTCTCTCTGAGACATGACCCACATAAACTATATCATGCCACATATTTTTTTAAGCGCTACAGCAGCAGCAGAAGACAGGATGGCTAATGCATAATTAATGTGCCAGTCATACTTCTACTTCAAGAAAGATACATCTTTAATACAGGTTTTTAAACAGATATATGATAATGATACTTCTGCTAGAAGAGCTGCCTTGTTTCTTTAGATACCTTCTCTGAAGAATGAAAAACAATGCACAAATCAAAATAAAATTTCACTGGACAAGACAAGACAGTTCCTGATGAAGAAATAAGGATATGATAGACTACTACTATACAGTTAGCATCACCTCCCAAATATAAACCCAGGCAACTCATATCTCACACATCTCTACATAACTAGTCAGTGACTGACAAAAGCAAGTCATACAGACTTCTTTTACTGTCTAAAAGCTCTGTCTAACAAAAGTCCAGATGGGAACTAGAAGATAGAAATGCTTTAAAAGTTTTCTTAGGTAGCAACACTATTCTGGTAAACTTTTCCTCAAATAAAGCATGAGACAAGAAGAAACAGTTTCTCAAAAACAATGTTTCCCTTTGAGAACTGCATTTCTTACAGTATGTGTACTTGTATTACAAAAAGCATTAACTCTTCCATAAGATTGAGTGGTGCACAAAAGAAATCCTCTTCTTTGAAAAGGAAATCAGTGTAAATTGCATTTCTTAAAATTAACAGAGCATGGCTTAAAGACTTTAGAATGCTGCTATGCACAAATTAAAATTTGCTGCCTCACATTTATTTCATCACACATGAGTGTAGTATTGGCTATCTTTATAACAACCAACAGAACATAGAATCTCTTCCTATGACGTGCTATGGAAAACAGTGAGGTAGGATGCACAAACAGTGCCCAAGGGCTTTCAAGTATACTACTACTCTGAAAACAGTCTTTTTTTAGGCATTATGTTTGTGTTCACGTCTTTCCTGAGTTTCACTGACCTCACAGAACTTTTCGTTATGTTGCAGACTTTTGCTCCAACAGCAGCCTTGCCAAAGCTTAGACAAGAGGTGCTCACTTTAATTTCTCAAAACCATCTGAGATTATTTTTAACATCTGTGCAGATCCACATATCATCAAATAACAGAGATTGTGAGGTAGGGTATTGTGGTATTCCTCAAAAGCAGGAAAGGTGGCATTGCAGGTCTTGTTATGTTGTCATAACAAAGACTATGCAGTTAATAGTAATGGACTTTACAAAAGCTCATGCCAACTCATAGCATAGAAAAAGATCGATTCTGCATATTATTTCCCTTTTATTAGATATAATCTTATCTTTAACTGCTGGGATAAAATTCAGTCAGAAAATGGGATTTTCATCAAAAGATTTCCATCAAGAGTGGGATTGATTTTTGCAGTCAAATGCAGATATTCTCTCTAGAATAGGACTTTTTCCAAAGTCAATGTCGGCTTAAAGTTCAGTCTATATTGATATCACGTGATTTAGTCTAGTTAGAGGGACCTGGACAGGCTGGAGAAGTGGGCCTGTGAGAACCTCATGAGGTTCAACAAGGTCAAGTGCAAGGTCCTACACCTGGGTCGGTGCAATACTCTATTTCAGTACATGACGGGGGATCAGGTAATTGAGAGCTGCTTTGCAGAGAAAGATACGGGGGTGCTGGTTGATGAAAAGCTGTACATGAGCCAGCAATGTGCGCTCACAGTCCAGAAGGCCAACCATATCCTGGGCTGCATCAAAAGAAGCATGGCCAGCAGGTCAAGGGAGGTGATTCTGTCCCTCTATTCCTCTCTTGTAAGAGCTCATCTGGAATGCTGTGTCCAATTCTGTAATCCTCAGTGTAAGAGGGTTACAGAACAGGTCCAGAGGAGGGCTACAAGGATGATCAGAGGGCTGGAGCATCTCCCATACGAGGACAGGTTTGTTCAGTCTTGAGAAGAGAAGGCTCCCAGGAGCTCTTATAGTGAGCTACCAGTGCCTGAAAGGAGCCCACAAGAAAGCTGGAGAGGGACCGTTCATAAAGGCTTGTGGTGATATTGACAAGGGGGAACAGGTATAAACTGGAGAGGGGCAGATTTAGACTAGACATTAGGAAAAATTTCTTCACCACGAGAGTGATGAGACACTGGCACAGGTTGCCCAGGGAAGCTGTGGCTGCCCCATCCCTGGAGGTGTGAAAGGTCAGATTGGATGGGGCCTTGCACAGCCTGGTCTGGTGGGACGTTTCCCTGCCCATGGCGGGGGTATAGGAACTAGATGATCTTCAATAGCGTTACAACCCAAACTGTTCTATGATTCCATAATTATTATTCCACAGGTCTGTAACAAAGGAACAATGTTTTCAGGGTCATGGGAAGAAAAGTCCGTCCTCCCTTCATCAGCTCTGAGCTACTTAGCAGCCCATTAAGACTCTGAGAAGTATCAGTGTGAAAAATTAACTTTCTTCAGTTTTTTAAAAACACTTTTACAAAACTGACACACCACCTTCTTCACTACAGTGAAACTGCAATCTAGACTATGGTGCTTGGGTGGTTTTGTTCAACTTTTTTCCAGTGTTTTCTTTATTTCTGATGCCATGTAACAAAACACTGTTTTGTTTATTCTGTAAGCATACTCTATATGAAAGACTTGCTTGGATATTTGATGATTCTTAAAAGCCTTGGAATACAGCTGTCATACACAAAAACATTCCAGTCTGATAAAAGATTCATTCTTTGTCTCCTCATGTCACGCCTTTATCACGTGGTCTCTTGCCCCCAACAAGTTCAGCTGCAGCAACAGGACAAAACAGGGTTTAGGTTGGATCTGGGAAACACAATGGGGATGAAAAGACTGCAAAGGCACTTTCTTGTGAGGATGGCTTGAAGAAATACACTTAGCTGGGATTCCCTGACGTCTGAATAGAATTCATCAGGCAATGCAGACATCTGCCTACAACCTAATCCTTCTGACCTCTCTTTTTAGCCAAACAATCTTCTCTGGGGTGTGATTTCCCTGTTCTAAAGAAAATGTCTACATTTTACTAAAAAAAATCAAATCCCACAAATTATCTGTTCATCCTCACTGACTTCAAAATTAATCTGAAGGGACTAGATCAACTGCCTGTCTATAGTAGAGTCCCAACCCTGGTCTGTAGCATTCTGTCAAATCCAGGATAATTCTTGCCACTGAGTGCAGTCCAGATGCTAGATTTTCCAAATGTGTATAGCAAGAGGATCCCCAAGAAACTAGGTTTACATAATGTGTATTCTACAATAGATCCATCTGCATATAAACCCCAGCTCTCAATATATACCATAGGGTTAAACAGAAAACCAAACAGTTGCTAGTAGAGTTCGATCAAGACTTTTCCTGGCTCTTGAAGAAAGTGGCAGTATTTCAAACATCATTTTCAATCCTAAAGTTAAGGGAAAACACTTCAGGCTTCCATTATGCAGAAATCTAAAAGCATTCTAGAAAGTCTAAAATATCTTGGGTTTACCTATATAATTTTTGAAGTTCAAAGACAAAGGAATTATTTCAAACTAGGCTTTTAGGTGTCATGTAAGATTGTTCAACAATTTTGAACTATTTGAATAAGACAAAATGAAACAATATTTCTTGTCATAATTTATGTTTGACGATTAAAAATTTACATAGAAAAATGAATCTCCAAATGTATTCATCCATCTCCAAATGCCAGTGATGCATTTAAAGCAACTTTAATTTTTAGTTATGATCCCTACTGCTTCGAACAGCAGAAGCATAAATTCACCATCATCTTTAGATGATAAAGATTCCTATGCCCACCCCTTGTCATGCACTCCCCTCTAGGAAAGCAGGGTCATGTCACTTGACCTACAGTCAGTTCTTCATTTGTGGAGCTGAAAGATGGTAGTGTGGAGGCAGAGGAAGAAAGTTATGCTCTAGACTGGTAAAAGACCACTGAACAAATAGATATATGCCAGTTAATATGAAATTGAAAACAAATACTGACAACAGACAGTGACTATATGACAGGAGACTAGAACATGGAGAAAGATTATCTTCGAGACAATTTATTCCTCAATGTCCCTCAATCAGCCCTTAAAAGAAATATCTTCCCTATTGAATTAAATGGCTTTCCCTGCTGTGTTTCCACATGCTCCTTTCTTAAAGGACAACTTGCATTCCCCAGAATGCCCTCAGACTGACAAGCCTGACACTGAGATGGGTAGATTAGACTGACAAAAGTTTACATTTACTCCATTATAAATGGAGGATTTATGGCGGGAAAGTAGGAAAACTGAAGATCTGAATAAGATGCTATTTTGCAAAACTACAATAAGGGAAAATCAAAGCTTACGAAGTTCATTCAAATTGAAGCAATTGCATTTTAGGTCTCTTGAAATTTGGAAGAGATAATACCATCCACCATTAGAACTGCTTTTAGTTGACGAGGAGGAACAAATAGACCAAAGCAGAGCAAATAACTTGTGAAAAGTACATTTAAGGGACTGGTCTTTTAGCTTTTCAAATCTTTTTTTTTTCTGAAAGGCACATCGGCTATCTATATTAAGGTGCAGAACTGTTTTGATTTAGCAATAAATCTCTTACATCATCTTACATAAGTAGAAAGCAAAAAATAATGTATTTGTTATGATTTAAACGTTACTGGACACATGAATCTGAGCAAGGTGGCAAGTGCTAACTGGACTCCTAGTTTCTCTCTAAACTGACAATCCATGAAGGAGCTTATAAAGACAAATTGGAAGAAGAGCTCAAATGTCAGATTAAAAATGTAGAAAAGAATTTGAAGCTTTAAAATTAGAAGAGTGGCAAAAAGCCAGAGAAAATGAAAGAAGCAGAGCATGGACTTAAAGAGCTAGAGGAGCAAGGGAAGCAGCTGGGTGAAGGGGTGGGAAAAGAAGAATCAGTGCTGGAGAGTGAAGTCACGAAAGTATGGGGGAAGGTGTGGGAAAGAAGTGAGCAAGAACCTGAAAGGAAGAGAAAAATAAGGGAGAAAGGAGGTAGTGTACATTTTAAACCATACATTTGAAGAAGCTTTGCATTTTTACCATCTGGCAGCACATGTAGTTTATTATGAAGTGCTGGGATGTGTTTTGTTGTGTGGGGAGAACTGTTTCATGAGCTTATCTCAACTAGATACCTTCTGTATAGTTACCTCCTGAGAAGTGGGAGAGGACCCAATGATGACTCGGATGATCATGTCTAATCCCATCATGAGTAAAAATTTAAAATGGTTTCAAAACAAAGCCAAATACTTTTGGTGATACAAACCTTCCTGCTTCACAAACTGACATAGCAAATCCTCCTGCTGCTAAATAATGCGTAACACTAACATCTAGGCCAAGTAACATTTTCCAGGAAACACATTATCTGTTAGTCAGCATAGTGTTGCTGTGCACTGAGCCTGAAGTAAAATGCCTGATTCTATCACTATTTCAGGAACATTTTCATCCCACAATTCTTCAAGTTCACTATGTTGTTAAAGATAAAACTTAAAAAAAACCCCAAATCCTTATACTTGCAATTCAATTCTAGCTGTCTCTTTACAGACAGCAACACCTGGCAGTGATATCTGGGAGCAGAAGCTGGCAGTCTCTATTATGTCTCAATTAAAACTGAGCATATTTCACAGGCCTTCAAGGCCAGTTCCATTATCAAACTTTAATTCATATTTCTATTTACTCTGAATCACCAGTACCTACATACACAGCACTCATTTTAAGTCCTAGTGTAAGGAATATGGTGTTTTCTGCTCAGGGTACTTGGAGCCAAATTATGGAGTAAACCATTATAATGAATAGACTCACACATCTCAAAGATTTCTCCCTGCTTACAATCAATAATTTATTACTGAAGATACACATTACATAATCAAAGGTATAAGAACAGCTTGACAAAGGTGAAGTTATGTTAAAATTGTGTTAAGGTTCTCAATTATCTATCACGATGCATGCAGCATCCCTTACCTAACTATGAAATACAGACATAAAGCTACAAAGATGGAGAGAGGCACGTGTAAGAGAGAGAGAGAGAATTCATCCTGTGCAAGTGGACTTGTGTAGTACATAGGAACAGGACAACTGTAAAAATTTGTCCATTACACAGGGGAACAAACCCCAATTTGTTATCTACCAAAACACACTAAAAGAAATACACATGTAATCTGGAAGAATGTATTCCAAAGTTTTTTTGAAGAGTGTGTATCTTATTAGTAAACTATAGAAGCTGAATAACAAAGCATATTAAATCGTGAATGTTGTGCAGCTGCAGATTTTGCCACACAATCTCTGTGGAAAATCCAGGTTCTGTAGCATGAAAAGAAATATTATTTTAGTTTAGCTTTTTGTAGGAAATAAACCCCTAAAAGCATAAACTGAAATTAAGTTGTTGAAGTCATGTTTGCTTGAATTTGCAGAAAGTCTGATGTAAGAGTTCTAAATTCTGAAGTTTCATTTCAGCATCGTTATTAACTATAGTATAGTTAATTAAATATACTTTCAGGCAAACCAACATGCCTCCTACCTCTTCAGGCACAAAATAAGGCTTAGTTATTTCTAACTCTAAGCCATTATAAAGATTTGCCTTGGAAAACCTTATCACGAAGAAGGACATGATATCACACTGTTCATTTCCATATTCAAAATTTGCAGTACAAAACCCAATTTCACATTTTAGTCTGAAATCTACAAGAAAAACTCCAATTGCATAACTCACTGTCTTCCAGGGAATTCATAAGACTTAGTTCTCAGTATTCAACACAGCATGTTCTCACAATGTATATTTTTTCAGATACGTATCATTTTAAAAAAGCTTCTTGTTTCCCAACTGCAATTCAAAATGTTCACAACAACTATAAAAAGCATGCCATAATCCTGACAAACTGGTGCCAGCAGCCACTTAGCAGTCTAGGCCAAATTCACAGGTTCCTTACATACCCAATGCAGTCTTAGTATGACTCCAGAACAAATATAACCTTGACTCTAAATAGTATTGAAGCTGATGTTAAAAAAGACTGGAGAACTGAGACAAAATTGGCAGGAACTGGACATTTGTACTCATTGCAAATCACTTTGAATTTAATCTCCAAACAAACATAAGCTTGATCCTGAGTTTCAGTTTAGAGTGATCATGCCATTTTTTTCCAAGGTAGATGTACACCATGATTGCTCAAATGCCTCAATGATGCCAAAAAGTAAAGCAATTCCCATAAGAAATATAAAAAAAAAAAAAAAAAATGCAGAAAGCAGAACATATGCTTCAAATTCAGCTTTACATTAACAGGAATATTCACACCTTTTTTTTGGTATACAGGATAAATCTAAAGCAAAAAAATCTCAGTCTCCAGATTGCATGCCAACAAGAACAACTGTGGGAAGACAGAGATGATAGTTTGTATTCTCCTAAGCATTCTAGGGATCTAGGGACAAATTTATCATACCTTATGCATGCAGGCTTTCTCAATACTGAAGGAGAGTTCCACTGAAAAAATAATTAAAGATAGAGAATATAGAATTTTGTGAAGCAGGGTTCTTAATGCCATCAAGAAGTATAACAAAAATAGAGGTCTCTTCAAATATGCAGTCACATCTTTTCTTTTAAAAAGGATTTTATTAATATTTGGTGTAAGTAGACAACATGATTATATCACAAACCTGAGGAGTGCACAGGTTTTTATGCCAAAATTAATTTGCTGTAGTATCACATTAGGGACAAACTGAACTTTCATGTCTTTGAGAGTCTAGAAGAGGTAGAACTTCACTTTTCCTTGAGAAACAAAGAGCAGTTTCAGGGTTACACCGTTCACTTATATATTACGACAGAAACATCGCTTCTGGAAGATGTCAACAATTGATCATGGAAGATCTATCAAAGCGAAGCGCAAAAAATTGGGGTGAAATGATGGCAAGATTTGGTTATCCCAGGGTAACCAAATAAAGAAGCTTAGTTATCAGAAGAATGTGCTGATGATCGAAATAAACAAACTGACCGTGGATGTCATTTTGACTGAAGTCCAGAATTGGTATTAGAAGAAGCCTGAAGCAGGTGAAATATTCTGGAAAGTTTCACCTATTTACCAACAAAACTGAAAACTTCGGTGAGTTCCTAGTGATTTTTTTGTTGGTAAACATAACACAATGAGCTCTGGCAGGGTGGAGCTGGCAAAGTCAAAAAGACTGGTAATGACTCTGCTAAGTTATGTTAATGAAGATGGGGGGCAGGAGTTTGCAAGCTAGCAACAAATTTATGTAGATTGGGCGGCTGCCAAAAAAGGCTGGTTGCTAGGGCAGAAGCGACCAATCAATGTTTACCTAATGTTTTGGCCTGCTTGGTCTATATAAGCAGCGAGTTAACCAATAATAAAGTACTTCATCTGAAATCATATTGATATGTCGTGAGGTTCACTTGCCCCCACTGCGTTAATTTTTATCCTTGCTAGCAAGGGACTATCCCATTTATATTGGGGATTCGAAGGATTCTGCCACATAAGAGAGAATAACACTGTCTGCAAGCAGATTTGGAACAAAGTAAAACTGGAGAAATCAATAAAGTTGTATTTTGATGGTATATGTAGATGTTTGTCTCCAGAGCTGTGTTGAGACTGAGAAAACACAGCTCTGGAGTTACGCAGAACAACTCTACGTTTGTAAAGCAATATTCACTTATGAGTATATTAGGAAAAAAAAAGCAATTAGGATACCAGAAAAAGTCACATAATGGCAAAATTCCTGTTCTTATAAGTTGATAAACAATATCTGTCTGCAATATCTGTCTGTGTCCTACAGTGAAACTTGTCTAACAGTGCAGAGAAGTAAATTCACTGCTTATCAAGTGTGCCAAGGTTATTATGACAAAATTAATTTGTGGTAGTATCACAATGGGAACAAATGGAACTTTTGCAGCCTTGATGGTTCAAAAGAGATGGACCTGTGTTCAGTCAAATAATATTTCCACTTCAGCAGTGGACAGTGTTCCACTATAAGACCTGCCTAACTGAGGACAAGTGAGAGCACTGCCTATTAAGACTGACTAATATTTCCCATAATAAGAAGTTTTATCTAGTTCATCAGATTTTACAAAATAAACCAATGAACAAATGCCTGATGTGTCAAAGGTCGTTTTTTAAAAAATGTTAAAAAAAACCCCAAGAATTCCAAGAATCAAAAGTAAAGGAGCAAATTATTCTGTCCATATTAAAACATTTCCAACGACATTTTAGCGTAGAGGTCTGCATCTTGGACAGTTGCAGAAGACATTCTATAACCTGTAATTCAACTGGTAATATTGAGCATTCCTCTTCATACCTATCGCTGAATCTAGAAATTCAAACCTACCCCTGAGCTGGGCAACAATTCAGTTCACATTCACACTCTGCAAATTGGACCTCTTTTTGTCAGATCTGTTTTGGGACCATCAAATTTTTAAATTCCACAGACACTAGAAAATTATGTATATGAATACAGACATGAATTCTTAGATCTCCTTCCTATCTATATCTCTATATTCATATGAATGTGAAATAAGTACAGAAATAATGAATGCTTGTTCAGCAAGCATCATTTTTTCATCACATTACTGTTTATTTATTTTAGTGGAAAAAAAGTAAAGCTTAACAAAACAATTTGAAATGTTACAGAGTGTTACATGTAATAACAGCAGCAAATCTCAATACCTTAACTCTGATGCATGACTTTGAAAATACAAACTGCAAACTCACTCAAAGTATGAAAATTGGGTTACAATATCAGTGCAATTATCCAGACAGTGTCACACTGACACCTTGTAATTTTCTAGCTGTTGGAGAAAGGTTTATTGGAGTTCTACTGTGTCTGCCATTTTGCAGTAATTACTACCTACTACAGCTGTGGAAGCCAGAGATGAGACTATTAAACCATTTTTTATATATTTGCATATTATATATTAGGACAAGGGAAACAAGAAGGGGAGGAGAAGAGGGAAAAGACAGAATAAAGGCTGCAAGCCATGGTTCAGTTTGGGATTAATTAAGTCCATGCATTAAGTACTATGCAATAATCACTCTTTGTAAAGGGGGTTGGAAGTTTATTTCTTCTGTGAGCTATCTTTAATACACAATACAAAATTGTAGAATTTTTAACCTCTCTACCTCCTCTTTCCCTGCTGATGGGAACAGTGTTTATCACCAGTCAGAAGGAGTAGGGTATTAAGCACGGTAGATCCAGCTGACCCAGCTGGGTCACAGGAAGTCCTTCACACTCAGATTTTCCCAAAGGCAGAGTATGCTGCTTCTCTTTTAGGGTGCGGCAGATAAGTTTCAAAAGGTAGAGAGCATCTTCCAGACAGCTTGATTTTTACTGATCAGTGGACTGCTCTGAGTTGTCATTTGAGTGAGTTGGCCCTAGTAGATATTCCTGTAAAAATGTAATTTTGTTATTTCTGGGGAGGGAACTGCTAGTGGTAGTGTTAATAACATTACCACAATTGCCTACTTGTGTTTACCTAACCAAAGGAATTTAACCTGAAGTGCAAAAGTCTTGATACTGACAATGAGCTATAAAATGAAAAAAAAAAATTAAAAAATCCTTGAAGACCTAATATAACTTCACAATAAAATGTCCGGTTTTCAGATGTCGTATTGCATATAATTTTAATGCTATTCTATTAGAAAAAGAATGTCAGAATAAAAGAGCACATCTAATTTAGACTGGAAAGTTGCTAGGGCCACAGACACCAAAATCAATTTCATTTTCTTCTCTGCTGCTTTGGAGATATTTAATTTTTTTATCCACGATCACAGATTAAACTAAGTACTTTTATAAATGTAACAACTAATTTAAAGAATGTCCCATGATTAGTACAACTCCTCTCCACTCAGCAACAAAGACAGCCTGAACCATGTAACAACAGTAGTATAATTTAGGTCAGAATCTTGTTTCAGATTGCTGCAGAGGAGAAAAAAAGTGGATGTCAGCCACCTGTTATATTCCTTAAATCAGTAGATGTATTACAGGACAATATAAAACCTTCTATGATTCAGGACAGATTCAAGGATCCTCTTCATTTTGCCAATCACAATACGCAACTGACATTTGCAGTAGCCACCACAGAGAGAGAACTCCACTCATCCATTCTTTACTCAGGCACATCCACAATTTGGAAAACATGTGCATAGCATTATTTCTAGCAGAGTTCTCCCTCACCATAAAAAAAAGCCAAACTGCCTGATTTTTACACAAAATAATTGAGCGAAATATATTTACACAACAGTTAGCACTTACTTGCAAAGACAAGCATATTTCTCACACCTTCTGAACTGCTAGATCAAATCAAGACCCTTCAAGCTTAAAGCAAACAATAAAAAATTGCTTGAGGTAAGAAAAATACTAGACCTACAAATCACTGATAAAGTCCTGCTTAAAATGAATTAAAGACTTCAATTATTTTGAATGCAGGAAGATATGTAAATTCACACACACACAAAAAGATTTTCTTCAATTACTTCTTCAGCTGGAATACTACTATTCTTCTGCATCAACTCTTCTATCTCCAGCTGTCTTATGTTCTTTGACTCATTAATACATAAATTTTTTACTAAACAAAGTACAACCCATGGACCATTTCATATATTTATCTTTGATAAGCAGATGGTTGTTATACCCATTACTTCTAGTCTTACACAAAATGTCTTTCCATGTAAGGCAAATACAAAGAATATGTGAAACTTCTCCATGAAGCTAACAACGACAGTAGGGAACAACGAAGACCATGGCCTAGGAGCCTAATGCCCTAAGTGATACAGGTTTGTGGTTTTTTTCTGGTTGATAGTTATTTCCATTCCATCACTAATGTTAATGCACTTTATTTTGAAAGGTCTTTTTTTAATTATTATTACATACATTTTTTTAATCAACAGCAAAGACCAATTCTTTAAAAGTCATTAAATATTTTACTTTCTAATTACCACATCTACCCCTCTGTTCCATTCTCCACTGAAACAACAAAGATAAAACTACTTAGAGGTAAATAATTTAGATCTGAAATCTCTTCTGCTCCCATTTATTTTCCTGCAATAAAAAATCTCTATCTGCAAAGGCAAAACAAGCTGCAGCGGATTGCAGTTTGCAGATCTTTAGAAAAACCAGTTGTGTGCAGAGAGAAAGATGCTAGAATGTTTTTGACAAGGTGAAAACTTACATAAGAATTTCTTAATCAAAATATGAGGCAAAAAGAACTACATGAATACATTCATTCTCAAATACAATTGTATATAAGAAGTTGCAACCCCCTGGCTAAGCACAAATACATTCTCAATCTTAAACACATATTGAAATATAATTAGATTTTATAGTCAAGCTTGATTAAAGTTACAGTTTGTATTAGGAACAAGGTTTTAACTGGGTCATCTATAGCTTAGGAAAGAGTTTAATCACAGCTTCTCTCTGCTTTTAGGCTATAAAAAAGGATTTTCTGGAATGGATAACTTCTTCACTTTAGCTTTTTCTGGTATTATCATCATATTCTGAATAGTTTGCCTTTTTTTCTTGCCCTTAACATCCATTACACATGAAAAGCATGGAAATCCATATGTCAGAAAAGAAACTAATTTCTTTTAGTTTAAAACCATTGCCCCTTGTCCTGTTGCAACAGGCCCTGCGGAAAAGTTTGTCTTCATCTCTTACAAGCCCCGTTAAATTTCTGAAAGGCTACAGTAAGGTCTCTGTGGAGCCTTCACTTCTCCAGGCTGAACAACCTCAAGTCTCAGCCTTCCTTCATAGGAGGGGTGCTCTTCTGATTATTTTGGTGGCTATCTTCTGAGTTCAGTTCAACACGTCCATGTCTTTCCTGTGCTGAGAGTTCCAGAGCTGGACACAGTACTACAGGTGAGGTCACACCAGAGCAGAGCAGAGCAGAGCAGAGGTGCACAATCATGTTCCCTCACCCTCCTGGCCATGCTTCTTTTGATGCAGACCGGGATATGGTTGGCCACTTAGGCCATGAGCACACATTGCCAGGTAATGTCCAGCTTTTCATCCACCAGTAGTCTCATGTCCTTCTCTGCAGGGCTGTTCTCAAGCCCTTCATCCCCCAGTCTGTGCAGGACCTTATGCATGATTTTGTCAAACCTTATGGGGTTCACACTATGTCCCTCTGGACAGCATCCCATCCTTCAGGCATGTCAGCCACATCACTCATCTTGGTTTCATCTGCAAACTTGGTGCATTCAATTCCACTGTCTATGTCACTGATGGAGACATTAAGCAGTACTGGTCCCAGTACAGACCCCCCATGAAACACCGCTTGTCATCGATCTCCATGGGGACATCAAGCTTTGGCCACTACCCTCTGGATGCGATCACCCAGCCAGTTCCTGAACCACTAAACCAACAATGAGCCCCCATAGCTCATGAGCAAAGATTGTCACTGAGAGCTGTTAAAAACATTCTGGTTTGATATGGACTCTTATACGTTGTGTGTCCTGGACAAATTCAGATGTCTTTCATTTTAATCAGTTACTTCCAGTGTAGGATCTTGTATGTAACCGCAGGACCAATTGGCCTTACACTGTTATTCAGACTTATAAGAACTGTAGAACAGTAGCACAGAATTTTTGGCCACAGCAAGGTTTGTACACTGCAAGCTTACCCTAAGCCAATTAATGATGAGAAGGATATGACGAGTCAAAAAAACTAAGCAAACAAGCCATACATGTCCATTAACCTACTACAGAAGAAGAAATGCTTGTCTCTGGACAAAAAGACTGAACAGTACTGAGATTACTTGGTAAAATATATAGTATTTAGCCTATTTGCTCTGGTGTGCTATGGCTTCATTCCAATTTTCTGTCTCATAAAGCGGCTCTGCCTTACAGCACTCAAGATACATGATTCTCAAAGATCAACAGAAACGGCTGCCTTTGAAGTCTGCTAAATTCAGCTAAAAAGATTTTATAAGAATGCTGATGCAAGTTGCCATTTTGAATGTATGAAGTCTTCTAATATTCAACACACAAAATGCAAGCTTTATTCAAATAAGGAACATATTTCATTAGCAATCAGTGACTTGAACTGAACTATAAATTACTCCAATACATATTGCTTGAACTATGTAGGCTGCAAATGAAAAAAATCTGCTTAGTAAGCTATTATCAATAAATTTCTCCAGAAATTGCTATAATCATCTTGACTGTATTTTCAGTAAGGTATAGCAGGGAACTTCAGAGTTCACTGAAATTTGCAAGATGATTTATTTACATAAAATGGATGCTAGTTGCATCCTGCTCAAATGAATATTATTCTTCCCAGAATTTTTTTTTTTTGTAACTATATACCAGCAGCATTGAACATTTTACAGTCTGAACCTCTGAAACAGTCTCATTCACCTAATTACATAATAATTATAAAGTGTGCATGACTCAGGATTATTCTCTTTTTAAGATCAGTTTTAAAAATCATTAAAGAGTGCATATACATTATAATACTTTTCCATAAAAGCATGGCATGCCATGTAAAGTTATTAAAAGCTAACTCTATGCACCTGCTCAACATTTCCTGGTTAGTTTTAAAGTCTATTCTGTAATCAGCTTTTTTAAGATTTTACTGAGAATTGTAACCTTGCTCTCTTACATTCTTTCCTTTAATCAGCAGTGGAGAAGAGCTTAGTTTCTTTTAAAGCCAATTTGGATTGACAGTCTAGCTTCAGAGGCACACCCCTGCATTTCCAAGCTGAGTATGCATAACCGAAAAAAGGTTTTATGAGGCTATAGCCACCTCCTAGCTCTGTAGCACTTCCCACATTCAAGTTAAGTCTGTATCAACTTGGTTCCCTGCAGGAACAGTAAAAAAAAAATTGTTATACCATTATCAAGTTGTCGAAAAGCCTGTCACATATAACACCTGAAAAGAGATTGTTTAACCTGTAGCACACCTATTTCCTATAGTAGAATTTTTATTTTTGAGCCCATTTCAGCATGGCTAAAAAAATCTTCTAATCTACATAGCAAAAGGAAAAGGCTCTGAAATCTTTGTCAGAAGTACACAATACATATTAGAAGGAAAGCCAAAAATCTGTGAGAAGTGAAGTGTTTGTTATTATTGGTATATGGGTCATGAACTTTAAAATCAGTATAACTGAAAGAAAAATGAAAGGAATATACAGTATCTTTAACAGTGGTTCTTTGAGGGCAGAAAGGGTGAAGAGTGACCCTAAACGTTACCACACAATGCTTTTTGGCTCATTGCTAAGCAGAGAAACCCAAGCTCTGTATAAGCAAATCAGCAAGAAGTATCAGTAGTTAACACGTTTTCAAAAATTTCCTATATCTCAGATTTTTTCATCACAGTTTATAACCTGACATATTGGACTAGATCCTTCCTTGATACAAAGGTAAACTAGTAGGATGGTTCCCTCTTCAACTGTAATTGGGGTTCTAGACCTATTGGTCAGCCATCACTGGCAAAATAGCTTCAGCTTTGAGATCCTTCCTTTTTATCACTTTCCTACTGCTCCTACAGGGGGGAGAGAAAAATAAAATAATAATAAAAAAGAAATAATAGAAACTTTTATCAAGGTAAACATTCATTTACAAAATGAAAACAATACCTATGCATTGGGCTTTAAAAAAACATGCAGAGAGAAGTGTGGGCAAACACTGAGACAAAAGCAACAGAAAGAAACCTCATCAGAAGATTCCTGCACAGCTAGTCAGGAGAAAAATCATCAATCATGTATTGAGCACTGTTTCCAAGAGATTTAATGATTATGATAATGAATTTTGACAATACTGACCATAAATAGGCAAATAAAGCCAGTAATTCTTTTCAAAAAAGGCAGAGAAGGCATGCCAGTAGGCAAGAGTCTCTGAAGTCTGCAAGTTTACAGAAACAATTATTTGCATGCTGTCTGGTTTTATATGAACTTCCACTTCAGCTACATAGGCTAGAGAAAGCATGTCCAGGACTAATGTTATACCACTACAAAGACCTGAGGACCAAGAATAAGAACTATAGAAACAAGATTGCTCACTGATCAACAGTCTGTCCCATCTGACTAACGCGACCAGAATGAAGTCCTGTTTCAGTATTACGGGAGAATGGCAAAGCTTCTGGTTACAAGGAACAAACTAAAATAGAAGCATTTGACATATGTATTGCTTCATATCCACAGTACAAAGAAAGATGTCTACTTCACAGATACATTGCAGTGTTAAATCAATTACTGATCGGAGACCTCAACAAGTGAAGAATATCAAAGATAACACAAATGAATATTAATTGTTAGGAGCCACAAAGTCCTTTTAACACTTTTGATACCTCTTCAAATCCATTATATCATTTTATCGTGAACTTTCAATGGCTGTTATACAAGTTTACTTCTAGAGTCAAAATTGCAATATTCACTACTACTACTCAGGAAAAAAAATTGTGATCTGACCATAAAGTTTCAGAAGGAAGAGCAAAACATACCCAGATCTTTCAGGTAGTCATATTCTCTTCAGAATATACACAAAACTACTCTGGGAAGTCAAGTGAATGCAGCAATTCTTGAGCTTCTCTTTAGCTAGCCCAAGGTTTAAGGCTGGAAGACATACAGTACTGTCAAAAGTAATGTTAGAATATTTTTTAAATGCATATAATATTATACTCTTAATATTTTTAAGGCTGTTTTCCCAAAAGGTTCAGCTTTATTTTGTAAGCAACATGACAAAATGATGTTGCACTTATTCATTTGATGGTGAGAAACACCAAATTAAGATCTTGTTCCTATAAAGTAGCAAATTATATCCTCAAGGGTTAAACAAATTAAACAAGGCCCTATACTAGATAACCTGGGCCTTTCTTTCTCATCTATTAAATTGCTGGCTGTACCAGTCATAACAGATTATTTGGTTTCTAGCAAAGAAACGCATAATGAACTGCTTTGTAGATGAGCTTTAAAAATGCTGACGAACTTTAACATTTTCAATGACTTTGCTGTAAATCTCCTTGCTGGGGTGCTTTGCATGTAAATTCCAGCAGCAGCAGTTTCTGCCATAGCAACAAGAGTTATTTAGGAACTAATTTCAAGTGAGTACCACATCATATTCAGTCTCTCATTAAAGAAAGCAGAGGTGGCAGGAGGACGGAAAGTAGAACAGATAAAAGGTCTATGACTTTTAACTGACAAATAAATTCATATGTTTCCATTGATTTGCCAATACTTAATCTTTGGATAGTGCTTTGATGCTTTTACTGTATTTTGTATGTTATAAAATTAACCAACACTCATGAACAAACTCACAGCTACAACTTCATGAGGATTTAGTCAGCCCATTTCTCCAGTTTGTCAAGGTCTCAGTGAATGGCAGCCCAGCCTCCATGTTTATCAGCCATTGCTCAGAGTTTTCTGTCATCAGCAAGTTTACCAAGGGTGCGCTCTGCCCCATCATTCAGATCACTAGTGATGATACAAACATGACTGGGCTCAAAAAATCCCTGGGGCACACCACTAATTACTGACCTCCAACCAGACTTTATACCACCGATCACTACACTCTGATCCTAGTCAGCATTCAGTCCACCTCACTGACTTCTCATCCATCTGATACTTCATCAGCTTCACTATGAAGATCTTAGGGAACACAGTGTCAAAGACCTTACTGAGGTCAAGTTAGAAAAGATCCACTGCGCTCTCTCCTAGTCTAGGAAGCCACTCATTTCATTATAGAAGTTTATCAAATTGGTCAAGCACAACTTCCCCCTGATGAATCCATGCTGTCTGCTCCTAATGACCTCCTTTCCTTTTGTGTATGTGGAAATACTTCCCAGTATTAGTTCCTATATTACTTTCCTAGAGTTCAAGGCAAGGTTGACTTGCCTGTAGTTCCCTGGTTTCTCCTTATCCTTTTTGAAGATAGTAGTGACATTTGCTTTCCTCAGATTCTAAGGTACCTCTCCTAACCCCCATGATCATTTGAAGATAATTATACGGCCTCACAATGAGATCAGCTATCTCCCTCAGAAACTCTACATGCATCCCATCATGGCCCATGAATTTATATATAGAATCACAGAATCACACAATCACTAGGTTGGAAGAGACCCACTGGATCATCAAGTCCAAGCATTCCTATCAAACACTAAACCATGTCCCTCAGGACCTCATCCACCCATGCCTTAAACACCACCAGGGAAGGTTACCCAACCACCTCCCTGGGTAGCCTGTTCCAGTACCCAATGACCCTTTCTGTGAAAAACTTTCTCCTGATGTCCAGCCTAAATCTCCCCTGGTGGAGCTTGAAGCCATTCCCTCTTGTCCTGTCCCCTCTCACTTGGGAGAAGAGGCCAGCTCCCTCCTCTCTACAACCTCCTTTCAGGTAATTATAGAAAGTAATGAGGTCTCCTCTCAGCCTCCTCTTCACCAGGCTAAAAAACCCCAGCTCTCTCAGCCATTCCTCATAGGGTCTGTTTTCCAGCCCCTTCACCAGCTTTGTTGCTCTTCTCTGGACTCGCTCCAGAGCCTCAATATCCTTCTTGTGGTGAGGGGCCCACAACTGAACACAGGATTCAAGGAGCGGTCTCATCAGTGCTGAGTACACAGGGAGAATAACCTCCCTGGACCTGCTGGTCACACCGTTTCTGATACAAGCCAGGATGCCATTGGTCTTCTTGGCCACCTGGGCACACTGCTGGCTCATGTTCAGTTGGCTGTCAACCAACAAACACCCCCAGGTCCCTCTCCTCCTGACAGCTTTCTAGACAGACTTCTCCTAGTCTGTAGCTCTGCATAGGGTTGTTGTGCCCCAAGTGCAGGAACCAGCATTTGGCCTTGTTAAACCTCATGCCATTGGACACTGCCCCGCGGTCCAGCCTGTTCAGATCCCTTTGCAGAGCCTCCCTACCCTCCACACTTCTACTCAGCTTAGTGTCATCTGCAAACTTGCTAAGGGAGCACTCGATGCCTTCATCCAGGTCATTGATGAAGACATTGAACAGGGCTGGACCCAGCAATGAGCCCTGGGGAACCCCAATCCTAACTGGCCTCCAGCTGGATTTAACACCATTTACCACCACTCTCTGGGCCTGGCCATCCAGCCACTTTTCTACCCAGGAGAGTGTGCGTCTGTCCAGGCCAGAGGCTGACAGTTTCCGTAGCAGAATGCTGTGAGAAACTGTGTCAAAGACTTTGCTGAAGTCCAGGAAGAACCCATCCACAGCCTTTCCCTCATCCAGCAGCCAAGTCACTTTGTCATAGAAGGCGATGATGTTAGTTTGGCAAGACCTGCCTTTCATGAACCCCTACTGACTGGCCCTGATCACATGGTTCTCTTGCATGTGCTTCATGATAGCAATCAAAATCACCTGTTCCATGACTTTCCCTGGCACTGAGCTCAGACTGACAGGCCTCTAGTTCCCTGGATCCTCCCTGTGACCCTTCTTGTAGATGGGCACAACATCAGCCAGTCTCCAGTCCAGTGGAACCTCCCCAGTCTTCCAGGACTGTTGGAAGATGATGGAAAGGGGTTTGGCCAGCACATCCGCCAGCTCCTTCAATACCCTTGGGTGAATCCCATCCGGCCCTGTAGACTTGTGAGTGTCTAGTTGGGCAAGCAAGGCTCTGACCACCTCCTCTTGGAGCATAGGAGTCTCATTTTGCTCCTCTAGCTCCTGGGTTTGTACACAGAGGGAACAACTTTCTTTACAATTAAAGACTGAGGCAAAGAAGGCATTAAGTACCTCAGCCTTTTCCTCATCCCCGGTTGTTCCTTCTGTGTCCAATAGGTACTGTATGGTCTCCCTAGACGTCCTTTTATTATTTATATATCTATGGAAAGATTTTTTTGTTATCTTTCATGGAGTTAGCCAATCTGATTTCTAGTTGAGGTTTACCCCCTCTGATTTTTTCTCTACACAACCTCACTTCCTTCC
The DNA here is from genome assembly GCA_033558105.1 of Coccyzus lansbergi. NCBI lineage: Eukaryota > Metazoa > Chordata > Aves > Cuculiformes > Coccyzidae > Coccyzus > Coccyzus lansbergi. The sequence continues at coordinate 689,230 of JAUMJK010000211.1, read as the reverse complement.
TGTAGTCAACCCAAGAGGCCTGTCCCCTCTTCCAGAGCCCATAAACATTCCTCTTCTTCTTCATATCACTCAAGATCTCTCTGTTCAACTAACCTTTTTTTTCCCCCTGCTGGTTTTTTTTCCAGAACACGAGGATGGCTTTCTCCTGAGCTACTAGGATTTCATTTTTGAAGAGCTCCCAGCCCTCATGGGCTCTCTTGCCCTTAAGTACTGTCTCCCATGAGATTTTGCTAATCAGCCTTCTGAAGAGTTCAAAGTCTGCCCTCTGGAAATTTAATGTTACTCTCCTGCTAACCACCCTCTTCACTTCATCTAGAACAGAAAACCCTATCATCTCATGATCTCTTAGTCTTAGGCATCCTCCTACTGCCACATCCCCCACAAGGCCTTCTCTGTTCACAAACAGCAGGTCCAGGAGGGCACCTGCCCTCGTTGGTTCATTCACCAGCTGCGCAAGGAAGTTGTCTTCCACGCACTCCAGGAACCTCCAAGACTGCTTCCTTTCTGCTTCCTCCCAGCAGATATCAGGGAGATTGAAGTCTCCCACAAGAACAAGAGGCATTGATCTAGAGATTAACCCCAGCTGTTTAAAGAAGAGCTCATCAGCTGCTTCTCCTTGGCTGGGTGGCCTGTAACAGACTCCCATCACAAAATCTACCTTCTTATGGGCTCCTCTGATTTTAACCCACAGATACTCAATCTCCTCATCGCTACAATACATCTCAATGTTGTCCAAATCCTCCCTTACAAAGAGGGCTATCCTGCCTCCTCTCCTACCCTTCCTATCCTGCCTGAAGAGTTTGTACCCCACCATACCTGTACTCCAGTTATATGAGTCATCCCATCACGTTTCTGTGATGGCAACAACATCATAGGCTCCTTGCCCTATGACAGCTTCCAGCTCTTCCTTCTTATTCCCCATGCTGCATGCATTGGTGTAATTGCACTTCAGCTGAGCTGCCGAGCCTTCAGCCCTCTTAGAGGCAATAGTGTTTGTTCCCAATTGCCAGGTAACTGGAGTAGCTTGTACCAGAGTGACTGTATCTCCTTTACCACTCTGAGGTGCATTCTCCCCCACTTTCTATGCAGTGATGTGCTGGTGGTCCTCACCAGCACACCCTCTCTGAATCCCTAGTGCCCCACACCCAGGTTCGCTCCTGCCTAGCCTTGTCTCAATCCCCTCGCCCTCTACATCTAGTTTAAAGCTTGATTTATGAGCTTAGCTATGTTTTTAGCAAGGGCCTTAGCCCTGCTAGGAGACCCATGTGTCCCAACCTTAGCAACAATGTCAGGGGGTGCATGAGCCACCCCATGATCAAAGAAGCCAAAGCCCCTTTCCTCACACCAGGCTTGGAGCCAGGCATTAATTGAGTTCTTCTTTGTAACTTCCAGGTCCACTCTATTTAGCCTTGGGATGGAGTAGAACACTACCTGTGCCCCAGAGCCCTCCATCATTTTCCCAATGGCCCTGAAGTCTTTCTTAATGTCTTTAGTCTTTCTTTTTACTAAGTCATCAGGTAGGCCTCCTGGAATTTTTTCCTGACTTCCTATTCTTTGAGCTTGGAGAAGCTGATTCTTGCATATTACCCAGCTTTCTCAGGCTCCTCTTCCCTCCAGGTCCCCTCCAAGGAGACTCTACCAAGCAGATATTTGAAGTTAGCCGATGTCTGTTCTCCTGAAGTCTAGCACTGTAATCTTGCTTTTTGCCTTGCTCCCTCCTCTCACAATCTTGAATTCCACCACCTCATAGTCACAATAGCCAGGACTGACTTGTATCCTTATACTCTCAATGAGCCCCTCCTGGCCAGCAAGTATGAGACCCAACAGAGGCTTAGACTTCACTTCTTTCTCTATCGTTTTGGTCAGGAAGTTGCCAGCTATATTCATTCTTATATTCCTTTCAAGAAGCTTATGTGATTGTATAGATGGTAATTTCCAAGGGTAGGAAAAAGGGGAGATCTATTTATTCAATTAACAAGCCTCCTAACTTTTTAACTAACAGCAAAATATAATATAATACACTCCCAAAGAACATATTAGTATCACGGTCAAATGAAGAACATGACAGAAAACAAAGTGGTCAAACTACATTATAGTAACAAATAATATCTATATGATGTAAAATTCCATGTGATTCACGACTTAATACAGAATAGACACATAGATTTCTGCTTTATCATATTCAAAACTGAAACATTTGTACTTGAAGTGGAGACCAGGCTAAATACATCATTGTAGAAGAAAGGATAAATTTTCGGTCTTCTCTTAAGAGAAAAACTTGTATGAAGTGAGCAGTGTCCACTAGCTACAAACCCCCCTGAGCTCAAGAAGGTTGTACATGCTGAAATCAAATCCCATTCAATATAGTGAGGCTTTTTTTTTCTTTTTTTCTCACATAAAAATATATAGACTTATTATTACTGGTGGAGGGAATGAATATAGGAAGGATAAGAGAAGTGCATTATTTTAAGTACAAATACTTTAACTGTGAACATTAAGAAATTTTAACAGCTTCTCACAAACAAAATCAGTTAGAGCAGATCATAATTCTAAATTCTTCCTTCTTCACTGATATGAGCTGGATTTCCATATGCATGCCTTCATTCCTTTTATTCCATCAGCTGTACTTCACATAGGTAAACGAGTAACAGAACTTGCTCCTAGACATGATTATGGCAGCTACATATGTGGAAGTCAGTAGAGACTCATTTGTCTGCTTATCGTTATGTACTCTGTAGAAGATATTATGCATTTCTTTCAAGCAGTGATTGTTTGCAGTAATAAAAACATAAGCATTCTTCTCAAATCTATCATTACATCACTCAGCCTTTTACATTTATTTTAAGAAGTAATATTTGTGTATAAACACACAACACAAAAAAAAACTAGCTATAGCAGTGTTTGGTCACCTGTTGTGGCACTAATGTAAACCAATACTACTGAAAAATATCATAGAATCATAGAATCATAGAACAACCAGGTTGGAAGGGACCCATTGGATCTTCTAGTCCAACCATTCCTATCTAACACTAAACCAAGTCCCTCAAGACCTCATCCACCTGTGCCTTAAACACCTCCAGGGAAGGTGAATCAACCACCTCCCTAGGCAGACTGTTCCAATGCCCAATGACCCTTTCTGTGAAAAACCTCCTCCTAATGTCCAGCCTAAATCTCCCCTGGTGGAGCTTGAGGCCATTGCCTCTTGTCCTGTCCCCTGTCACTTGGGAGAAGAGGACAGCCCCCTCCTCTCCACAACCTCATCCCAGGTACTTGTAGAGAGCAATGAGGTCTCCTCTCAGCCTCCTCTTCTCCAGGCTAAACAACCCCAGCTCTCTCAGCCGCTCCTCATAGGTTCTGTTCTCATTCATATCCCATTATCTCAGCTAGTCTTGACAATACTCTTCTGGGTTAGCAAGAAATGCAATGAAAGAGTGAAAGAGCTGACCACACTTCTCATCTTTCCATCTATTCCACCTTCACAAGCTAGTACAAAAAAATTAACTGTTACATTCTTAAAAATACTGTGTAAGCAAAAACTATGCTTCAAAACAAAATTCTATTATTCTGCATACTGCAGAGTAACACTTAAACAGATCAGTTCTGTCATACACTGAAAGACTGCACACAAAAAAAAAATATTCAATGTATATTCTCTGAAAAGTTGCATGCAATACACACCTCTTTCTGGTTGCTCATCCCCTTTATAGAAAAATTATGCCCTCAACTTGTGAAAAATCAGTTCATAATAAGGAGGTATTACTGTATATTAGAATATTCCAGGACTATGGCGGGCAGCTGATACACAACATGAATATCAGTGTGTAATAAGGACTTTCTATCTCGCAGACATGTGCTGTTCATATGTAATATTGTGCAGTTTAGTTTCCCATAGTTCTATCCTTATCTGTGCCCGAATATTAGAGTTCTCCAACATACTTCCTATAAATCCCTGCCCTCACTTAAAATCAAAAAAACCCCAAATCTATTGGTCCATCAATTTACTGCACACCTCTTCAAAAGAATATTTTCCAAGTTATGCTGTCAAATTTTTTACCAGCATCAAAGATGAAGAGGAATTTTTTAATTCTAATCATGAAGCATCATTGCCTTCTGAGACACAGAACTTGGTTTACACTTTCACTAGCAGAATTATTTTATTGACCACAGACTGCAATGCAGGGTGTGTCTACTTTTACTGCTTACTACAGCTTTAAAGTATTTTTTTCCACTACAAAGAAAAAAGAGTGTATTTACCTTCCTACTAGATTACAACATCACATTTTGTTGTTATTTTAAAATTGACTTTTTTTTTACATGTTATTTGACATTTACATTTTCTTATTCCATTACAGCAGGTAAGCTGTCTTTGACATACTAGCGTTGTATTGTTTGGAATATGTAAGCAAAGAAAGACAAAAAGAAGGAAACACTGTGAATAGATGTTTAAAACTAATTTGCTTGAACCATGTTTGAGTACCTTTACTGTATTCAGATATCTTAAGAAAGTAATTTAGCTTTGCTGTCAAGAAATAAATGCTGCAGTTTCTTCTAAAGTTCCTCCATTACATTCCTAGTCTCTAGATGTGACATAAAATTTCAAATATCACATAATTTAAGAGTACAAAACATGTTTAGTCATAAACATGAACTCTAAAAAGAAAGGCTCATGGTTCATTAAGATTCTTTTCTGCAGTTCACATTCTTTAAGAAGTTCTGCTTCTGGTTAGAACTCCTGTTAAAACTCTGAATCAATATTCAATATCAGTAGCAACCCTCCTCTGTCACCACCAATTTTCCACATGAATTTCTGTCAAATAACATGAACTGGAGGGATAAGGTTTATTACAATTGCAGATCAAACTTCCACTTTATCTATTGAAGGGCACTGTAAACAAACCCAAATAAAAGTGTCACAGTTTCGCATTTCTAGGTTAAACCATCTGCAAAATAGGAACATTTCCAATAAAGCATTACCACATGTCATTAGCGAATGTCCTGCCAGCATGGACAGGACGAACAGAGTTGATGGGAAAGGAGAAAGCAAACAAAAAATATGTAAACACTTGAGAAGTAACAAATATCAAATAAAACCCCCAATTGTTTAGCTTAAAAAACAAGAGAGACAACAGTAGACACATTTGGATCCAAGGACCAATTTTAACCTCAAAATACACACAGAAAGACATTAACTGTACAGCAAAGCCTTTTCTTACACTCCGTTTAAATTTCTGGTTTAGAGTATATACAAACATAATATTCCTAGACAGAAATTAAAGGGAGATTAGGAAGATGAAGATTTAAAATGGTACTCAACGCTGAAAGTTTAGACCAAATTGTATCTGCAACAAGCTATTCAATCACCTATCCAGGAGAAACATTTATACTAGGGACAACAAATCACTTCCCATTCACCTCAGAGGAGACCATGGAGGTACACAAAACCTGTCCTGTTAGCTAGGATCCAGATTAATAGGTGGATATTAAACTTCATCAAGCTGGAGTTAGTTGCACAGTAGCCTTCATTCAGTTTAAAAAAACCAAAAAACCACAAAGGTGACCAACACTGGAAGGAAGGTATGTATGCCTTCACACAATGGCCAGTGGCAAGTGCACAACCATTTCATCAGCTAAAGCTGATTATCACTAGCCTTTAAAACAATGCTAGAATCCAATATAGACTGGGACTTCTTGCTGTCTGTCTCAAGCGCCTTTTGCAGGCACATACAGTTCCAGGCAGGGAAAAGTGAAGACTGTTAGAAAACATTCATTTCTGTTTAAGACATAAATAAATAAATAATATTAATAATAATAAGGTACTGGTAAGTCTGACAAGCCATTCTGAAACAAAAGGAACCCTCCCTACCCTGGGTAAGCTAGGTCTTACAGTTTCACAGTAGACCACATTTTTGTTTGACTGTTTGCATACAAAGCTCCAAGACACCATTATGGGAGTCTAATCTGACCTTAGTCATAATATACTACTAAAGAATATTCTCTAATTAACTCTGCAGCAAGCTTTGGACTTCCAGTTGGGTTGGAAAGGAAAAATCATCCCTCCTGCGTCTACTTTGTCTTTAAAACTCCTCTTTCCTCCAAAAGAATATATTTCTACATACAACAGCACTGGTATGAGCTTTTTCACTGTATAGTAGGAAGGAACCCAAAACACCTCAGTTTCCCCACTGGGGAAAGTGAACAATATACTTTTTTTAGTACCTTCAGATCCTAGTTAATGCACCATTTTCAGGTTACCACACTGAAGTCAGAGTGTTTTAATTGAGGCAAAGTAACCCCATGCCTATTACATATCTTCCTCTCAAAGGAGTAAGGTGTAATCCACCTAAACAGAATGGTATTGATACAACTTGCCAGTGTATCTATCCCAACACGAGCAGAGATAACAAAGACCACTCCAGTTACCTAGATCAGTTAAGTCATGTGCCACTGTAAATGTGTATTTAGGGAAGAAAATTGTTCTGGAGTATTTAGGTCACAAATCCTTTCCATCACTGGCATCTGGTATTAGAATTATGGGCATCTGCCATTTAATGTTTGTTCTAAAAGTAGAAACAGCTTATCCTTAATAAGTATTTAGTATACTGCATATGACTTGGCAAAGAGATTAAATTTCAGAGTTGTTTATAGAATCTATTTGATTTTTTAAAAAAATAAAAAAACCCAATGCTCCATATATATTAATTAAATCATTAGTTTCTATTTTACCAGCTAATTCATAGAACTTCATAGAATCACCAGGTTGGAAGAGACCCACTGGATCATCGAGTCCAACCGTCACTAACCCATGTCCCTCAGCACCTCGTCCACCCGCCCCTTAAACCCCTCCAGGGAAGGGGACTCAACCACCTCCCTGGGCAGCCTCTGACACTGCCCAACGAACCTTTCTGGAAATAATTTTTCCCTTATGTTGAGCCTGACCCTCCCCTGGTGGAGCTTGAGACCATTCCCTCTCGTCCTGTCCTCTGTCCCTTGGAAGAAGAGCCCAGCTCCCTCCTCTCCACAACTTCCTCTCAGGGACTTGCAGAGAGCAATGAGCTCTCCCCTCAGCCTCCTCTTCTCCAGGATAAACACCCCCAGCTCTCTCAGCCGCTCCTCATAAGGCCTGTTCTCCAGCCTCTGCCATCAGAGAGAAAACTGGGCTTGACCAGCTCCCCCCAACCCAAACTGAAGTCCAACTTCCCCTTCCAATGGGAGAAGGCAAGTTGCCCTACTTACCTATTCACCATCAACTTAGAGCAGTGACAACACCTCCAAAGGAAAGGTCCTATGGAAATGGGAAAATTTTAATAGCAAAAATTTCCCATATAAAAACCTTAGACTTAACTGTCTATTATGGGGTGTTTTGCAAGACAGAGTCCCATGATTGGCTAAGGCAAAAGTACAGGTAGTGTTGTCAAGAGAAACGCTTTACCATCACATCCTCAGGGCCTCCCTAAGTAGAGCGCTGATTAAGGAGTGATCAGCATACTTTATGCCTGACTTCCAGAGATGGGTCCTAACAGTGATGCTGGTAGCTAAAGCATCAGAAGCACCACGAGAGCACAGCAGCCTCATGCTTCTTTGTGCAAAACAAATATAGCAGAAAGTTATAGACTATGAAATATTTGGCATTATTTTGTCCAAAGATCCTTTCACCAATATAAAACACTGGGGGAATAAGCCAAGAAAGACTTGTCAGTATCTTATTGCAAAGTAGAGAATATGACAAAAGATAAATGACATGGACAACCTGCATGCAGTGCGCTGCAACACTCTTTACAGTTTATTTCACAAGATGTGTACCGGGAACATGCCATCAGCTGGAGCAGACATAAGCTGGCTCCACAAGCCAAAGACAAGAGGAGGCTCTGCAGAAGAATATTAACTAATAAAATAGCCAATGAAGTAATATTTGCCTTCCCAAAAAGAAGATAAATTGTGAATTTCAGAAGAGTTGTCTACATAGTAGGTTTGTTTTAAAAAGTAACTTGCCACAGTTTTTCCTATCATCTTAACATATTTAGGATATAACATACATTTGGAGAGAGAGTGTAGGAAATTGATTGACAGCTTAATTTTTCCCAAAAGAAAATTCTTTTGTTGAGACAGTGGACAACCAATTATGGTGGAGTTCTAAAAGGTTCTTTCTCTTGCAACCCAGAAACTGAGGAACACAGAGTTAGTAGAAGAAGTTGCTCTTAATTTACGTGAATATAACTCTGCTGGCTCAAAATGAACTTAGAGCGGCTAGAGCCTCTCTCTTGACTAAGCAGACAAGACAATCCATTACACCTATTTGTTAGAACATCAAATTTGCAAGGCACAGATGTTTATTGTTCCTCTAAATATAAAGTTCATCTCTTTAAATGCATTGCTTTAGCTGCAGCTAGATTTTAATCATGTACCTCACAGACATTTACAAAAAATCCATGATAAAACTATCATCTGGATAATCTTCCTGCTGTGTGTTTAAATTACTTGAAAAATACTCTGTGTCCTTGGAATAAATTGACTCAAACACAAGAGTACAAGATGCAAGGTAAGAGAGATCAATAGAGGAATATGCAGGTAAGCAGTCAAGCTAATAGATACTTATCAGTAGTATTATTACAAAACAGCCTAAGATCAGTATACTGACAAATTAGAATGGCATCAACTACTAATATAATGTCAATGAGTACACCTGCAAGAAAGTCATCAAATGACAAGTGTTGCAAATGCAAAAAGCAGAATTACTGAAAATCACCATCAACAAAATTGGGTAAAGTTAGGTACAGCTTTTCATTTTCTTAGACTAAAACAAAACAAAGAAATCTGCTTCTCATGCACTCCGTCTCCTTGGGTGTTGAAATTATCTCAGAAGGGAACTAATAAATCTCCAAATCCACACCTTTAGCTATTGTACCTATTAGCTTAAGGTCTGCATTCTTCAATCAGGAAACTTTGCCCTGCACATTTTTCTCCTAAGCCTAATATTCTGCAGTGTAAAACAGGGTATAAAACGAGATCACGCTAAAAGTCAGCTCAGTAGCATGGAAAATTGCATCTGTTAGCTGCTGTATCAAAGACAAATTATACGCAGTTTGCCTTTATTGAACTACAGCAAGGTTCTAAAAATACATAGCCGTGTAGTCCTACTAATTAATGGATGTGCCTTCCCCATTTTGGTATTGTAAATGCTCTGCAAAGTCTGTCTCCTGCTAAGACTTAGAGAACCAGCCTTGTTAAAAGGAAAAAGAGGAAAAAAAATAAAACCAAAAAAATCAAACAACAAAACCACACCAAACCAAAAATAAAACCCTAGCATCTTCAGATAACTTCATAGTATACTCGAATGGTTTGGGTTGGATTGGACCTTTAAGGGTCTCCTAACTTACTCTGACCTATACAATGTTATTCATATCTTTCTAATTTCAGATAGTCATGGGTATGCAGCCAAAAAAATATGTTATTATCTTATAACTGTAGTTCAGAATACTCCCTATATGTACAGTGCCAAAACATTTTCTAGCAATTTCTAAGATTTAACTGCTGTATCAGGACCTTGTGCTTTTGAGCTGCCACCATTTAAATATAATTTTTTTTCTCTTATTCTGCAACTGGGATACTCTTGATTAGTAGAACCCTTTTTAAGCATGCACTGGTCTGTGTTATTTACAGGGATCAGGAATGCTTGTTCTGACAAGTACCTATCGGTAACATATACAACATTTCAAACCTTATGATGACCAAGAATTGAAATAGTGATTGCAAATACTTATACAGAGTCATAAGAGAAAGAACATAATTTTGAAATTTGGAGAGCCTCCCAAATAGAACAGTCAAGATCTGCATGACAACTGCAAATCAGAACAACAATCATTTCATATATTTGATCCCTCAAATCTGCATAAAAAAAGCCAAAGCTTTTCTGGCAATTTATGTCCCTAAACATGATGTTTCCTGGCAAGATAATTTCACATAATAAAATAATATTATAATATTTCCAAATAATTTTTTTTCCCTGTTGTTTCTCATGCTTTGTTCTGCACCAGGAAATCCATCAATTCATCTACCAGATTAGCACTTGCAGAAAATCACATCATTTTGTGAGGACATGTGCACTGGTCAGAACCACATTTTAGCATGAATTTCAAAGCAAAATTAAGGATTTACAGCTTAGTTTTAAATCATTGACATATCTTGTCTAAAATAATAACATTTAAAAATACATACTAAAGTAAGAGGAACTATTTTAAAACTTCATGCGATATTGCAATTCAATTTTAGAACTGGCATTCAAAGTACTTCAAAAGTGAAAGAAAACAAGCTCACTTCCTTTGAGGAAGTCTGGTTAAAGTTAGTCATGAAATAACATATCAAATATTCTCCTTACATTTGTGAGTATTCTAAAGTCTCTTTCCTTTCAAAAAGATTCCAAGAAAAGACAAAATTCCGAATTGGCAATTTCCATTTGACGAACAGTGAATGGAAGTGGATCTGGCACATTACCACATCACTTTTAAGCTGTAAGATCCAACAGTACTCTGTAGAAAGAAATCAATTTGTCAGGCTGTGAGATAAAAAGCATTTTCTCTTGCCTTCTTAGTGAAGCACAGGCAATCAAAGACTGTTCATCTGAACTACGAAGTCTGGTGAGCACTTTTAAGACATGAAAAAATACGGACAGTTGAAACAGAAAAGGCCCTTGCAGATTATTATTAAAATAAGCTGAGAGAGTTTTTCTCGTGTAGAATTTCCATTTCTACAGCCTAAATGTAACAAACTGAAGTCATTGTTTGCTGCAGTTGAGTAGATATTTGGTTCCAAAAAAGCGTGTGTAAATATCGCAAGCTAATATACTGAGTTGTAGCTTTCTCAGCAATATTGCCTGATTAATAATAATAATAAAAAAAATGTTTTTGCACTTTCACAATGGAATTGGAATTCTTGGTCTTTTCAAAAAATAGACAGCAATGACAGACTGCATTTGGAAAACAAGAAAATTTATGGGCAAATAAGCCACATTTCATGTACATCACAACTCAAGAAAATCCACACTGTCAGTTGAGATACTTCAATTATTCTGGGCATTGACAACGGTGATTTTCAGGGCCTGTGATTAATACTGTAAATGCCATTAATCCAAGAGGATGTTCAAATTATGTCTGAAATTATTCGGCTTCTGTTTTTTATTTAATAAGGTCTTTCACCTGCATTCATTTAAGATGATTGCAAAGTTCAAGCTGCTGCAAAATCAGGCATCATTTATAAGACTTGAGTGAAAGACAGAAGTAATAATCACTTGTTTGCTAAAGGTCATGGTTTTTAATGGGGCCTCTTAGATTACACTCACCAACCGTCTAAGTCAGTACAAGTGACAAGTGATAACAGCCATGGAGAGAATTTTTTCTGCAGATCTGTCCCATTACATTTACCTCTGTTTTACTGGTATGTTGTGGTCCACAGATTGTAAACTATGTCAGATTTGTAAGACAAATTTTGTAGTGCTCACCTTACTTTAAAAAGGCAAAAATCAGGAGCTTTAAATAAAGTTCTTCATACCTACAGTCAGACTGATTTGTAACATATCAGCAAAATAAGCAGATTGTAATTACCAAAACATGGTATCTACATGCATCTTTAGAGATACAGAATTTCTAATGGATCATTGGTTTTGTACTGTGAACAATTCAATAACTCTAATACAAGGGGATTATAAGGATGTGCTAATAAAATATTTCTTATGCTAAAGAACTTCAAAGGCTGTTTAATAAAGACAGAGATTTTTAACAGAAGCCCCAGAAAGTTCAAGCAGTAGATGGTAGTAGAGGTTGTGGCAGGTACCGGAAGATACTGGGCTCCAGGGCTAAAAATACAAAAAATATATCATCAAATTCCTGATAAAGGCATACAACCTTGAGAGCTGGGTAAAAAGTACCATGTACAGTAAAATTTGAATATAAAAAATGGAATTTGGGGAGCAACAAATTAAAAGTAAGCAAGGCACCATGTTAGTGAACACAAAACAGTAAGTACAAGCAGATCCATGAGCAACAAGGAAGAAATATTCAATACCACCATCAACCTTTTTCCATCAGGATGCAGATGATGGCTGCAATCCTTCACTATCCCTCTAGAAGATAAATTGACCCAAGGACCCTAAGGAGCATAGAAAAAAGTCGAGCCTAACACAGAGAAAGAAATAGATAGTAAATAGTTTGTGTCTTTCAGTTTTAACTATACTAATATTTGGCACTAACAATAATTGCATAATTAGTGACAAACATATGAGTGTCTATCTATGTGGAGTATTCTAACTGGACAAATAACATTCTGATTAGATTGCTGAGACTTTAACTAGACTAAGAAAAAAAAATCTTAGCTCTGCATATAAGGTGCATTTCTTTAGTCCTCATAAACCACATGAAGTCATTAGATTGGTTCCTTGCTCAGGGAACCTGGTTAAAATTTCAGTGCAATAAAATTATGCTAATAAAAGGCTTTTACTAGATTTCCATACTGAACTGAAGCAGAGAAAACTAAAGATGCAAAACCAAATGTATTATGGCTCATAAATGTTTTTGTGATTGCAGAAGGAAAAGTGTGGTCATTCTCAAATTATAATTTTTCATATGCCTGTAATGGACACAGCCAGAAATAGCACAAAACCCAACATAGCATCAGACTTGAAATCATTCACTGTCTAAGACCATGACAACCTCATTAGCAGATAGCAACTTTCTAACAGGACTATTTAAAGTTATATTGATTTCAGCATTACATCTCCAAACTTGCCATTTATAATTGAAAAAAAAAATGTTTTCACAAATAAACTGGTTTAGCATCATGAATTTTAGAGGTCACATAACAGGGTACTTCTAATATTACCTAATAAAAGTTTATAAAGAGTGTAAAAGAAACTGTACACTAATCCAAAGTAAGGTTAAAATCAGAGGTGTCCATAAGAAGGTAGATTTTGTGATGGGAGTCTGCTACAGGCTACCCAGCCAAGGAGAAGCAGCTGATGGGCTCCTCTATAAACAACTGGGGTTAATCTCTAGATCAATGCCTCTTGTTCTTGTGGGAGACTTCAATCTTCCTGATGTCTGCTGGAAGTAAAATACAGCAGAAAGGAAGCAGTCTAGGAGGTTCCTGGAGTGCGTGGAAGACAACTTCCTTGCACAGCTGGTGAATGAACCAACAAGGGCAGGTGCCCTCCTGGACTTGCTGTTTGTGAATAGAGAAGGCCTTGTGGAGGATGTGCTAGTAGGAGGACACCTAGGACTAAGAGATCATGAAATGATAGGGTTTTCTGTTCTAGGTGAAGTGAGGAGGGTGCTAGGCAGGACAGTAGCATTAAATTTCTAGAGGGCAGACTTCGAGCTATTCAGAAGGCTGATTAGCAAAATCTCATGGGAGACAGTACTTAAGGGCAAGAGAGCCCATGAGGGCTGGGAGCTCTTCAAAAAGGAAATCCTAGCAGCTCAGGAGAAAGCCATCCTCGTGTTCTGGAAAAAAAATCCATCAGGGGGAAAAAAAGGTTGGTTGAACAGAGAGATCTTGTGTGATATGAAGAAGAAGGGGAATGTTTATGGGCTCTGGAAGAGGGGACAGGCCTCTTGGGTTGACTACAGGAGGGAAGTGAGGTTGTGTAGAGATAAAATCAGAAGGGCTAAGGCTCAACTAGAAATCAGATTGACTAAGTCTGTGAAAGATAACAAAAAATCTTTCTATAAATATATAAATAATAAAAGGAGGTCTAGGGAGACCATACAGTCCCTACGAGACGCAGAAGGAACAGCAGTGACAGGGGATGAGGAGAAGGCTGAGGTACTTAATGCCTTCTTTGCCTCAGTCTTTAATTGTAAAGAAAGTTGTTTCCTCTGTGTACAAACCCAGGAGCTAGAGGAGCAAAATGTTCCCATTCTTCAAGAGGAGGTAGATAGAGCCTTGCTTGCCCAACCAGACACCCACAAGTCTATGGGGCCAGATAGGATTCACCCAAGGGTATTGAAGGAGCTGGTGGATGTGCTGGCCAAACCCCTTTCCATCATCTTCCAACAGTCCTGGAAGACTCGGGAGGTTCCACTGGACTGGAGGCTGGTTGATGTTGTGCCCATCTACAAGAAGGGTCACAGGGAGGATCCAGGGAACTAGAGGCCTGTCAGTCTGAGCTCAGTGCCAGGGAAAGTCATGGAACAGGTGATCTTGAGTGCTATCATGAAGCACATGCAAGAGAACCGGGTGATCAGGCCCAGTCAACATGGGTTTACCAAAGGCAGGTCTTGCCAAACTAACCTCATCACCTCCTATGACAAAGTGACTCAGCTGCTGGATGAGGGAAAGGCTGTGGATGTGTTCTTCCTGGACTTCAGCAAAGTCTTTGACACAATTCCTCACAGGATTCTGCTACGGAAACTGTCAGCCTCTGGACTGGACAGGCGCACACTCTCCTGGGTAGAAAACCGGTTGGATGGTCAGGCCCAGAGAGTGCTAGTAAATGGTGTTAAATCCAGCTGGAGGTCAGTTACAAATGGGGTTCCCCAGGACTCAGTGCTGGGTCCAGTCCTGTTCAACGTCTTCATCAATGACGTGGATGAAGGCATCGAGTGCTCCCTTAGAAAGTTTGCAGACAACATTAAGCTGGGTGGAAGTGTTGATCTGCTGGAGGGTAGGGAGGCTCTGCAAAGGGATCGGAAGGGATCTAAACAGGCTGGACCACTGGGCTGAGTCCAATGGCATGAGGTTTAACAAGGCCAAATGCCGGGTCCTGCACTTGGGGCACAACAACCCTGTACAGAGCTACTGATTGGTAGAAGTCTGTCTAGAAAGCTGCCAGGAGGAGAAGAACCTGGGAGTGTTAGTTGACAGCCGAGTAAACATGAACCAGCAGTGTGCCCAGGTGGCCAAGAAGGCCGATGGCATCCTGGCTTGGATCAGAAATGGTGTCACCATCAGGTCCAGGGAGGTTATTCTCCCCCTGTACTTGGCAGTGGTGAGACCGCTCCTTGAATACTGTGTTCTTTTCTGGGTCCCTCACCACAAGAAGGATGTTGAGGCTCTGGAGTAAGTCCAGAGAAGAGCAACGAAGCTAGTGAATGGGTTGGAGAACAGGCCCTATGAGGAATGGCTGAGAGAGCTGGGGTTTTTTAGCCTGGAGAAGAGGAGGCTGAGAGGAGACCTCATTGCTCCCTTCAGCTACCTGAAAGGAGGTTGTAGAGAGGAGGGAGCTGGCCTCTTCTCCCAAGTGACAGGGGACAGGACAAGAAGGAATGGCCTCAAGCTCCACCAGGGGAGATTTAGACTGGACATTAGGAAAAAGTTTTTCACAGAAAGGGTCATTGAGTACTGGAATAGGCTACCCAGGGAGGTGGTTGATTCACCTTCCCTGGAAGTGTTTAAGGCACGGATGGACGAGGGGCTAAGGGACATGGTTTAGTGTTTGACAGGAATGGTTGGACTCAATGATCTGATAGGTCTCTTCCAAACTGGTTATTCTATGATTCTATGATTCTATATATAAGTCCATGTGCCGTGATGGGATGCACCTAGAGTTTCTGAGGGAGATGGTTGATCTCATTGTGAGTGTGATGGCCTCTTCTCCCAAGTGACAGGGGATAGGACAAGAGGGAATGGCCTCAAGCTCCACCAGAGGAGATATAGGCTGGACGTTAGGAAAATAATTTTCACAGAAAGGGTCATTGGGTACTGGAACAGGCTGCCCAAGGAGGTGGTTGATTCACCATCCCTGGTGGTGTTTAAGGCATGGGTGGATGAGGTCCTGAGGGACATGGTATAGTGTTTGATAGGAATGGTTGTACTAGATAATTCGGTAGGTCTCTTCCAACCTGGTTATTCTATGATTCTATGAATATATTTTACATCATTAGCAATGCTAATGATTCCACAGCACACAGTTCTCTTAGTGGAAGAGGTAAATGAATAGAGACTTCGGAAAAGAAAGGTTGTATAGTTTTAAGACAGGACATATGGAAGTTCTTGTCCAGAACTAATATCTATCAAAAATGTGAATATATTTGAATATCTTAATTGAAATATTACATGAGAAAAATGACTTGGGTGAGTGAATGCCCAGATTTACTGATGCAGATCTACACAGAACATGCACTTTTAATAACATAATCTTTCCTTTAAATGATTCTCTCCCTTTGCTCAAAGGCAAACCACTTCTATTTATGCATGTTAAAAGAAATAATAAATGATTTGATCACACTGACAAAGTGAGGAACTATTTCAGCTGGGCAGGAGAACTTAGTCACAGCTAAGAATTCTAGCTGCAAAAAGGAATACACACACACGCCACAAATGCCAATAACAGTTCTAGCAAAAAAAAAAAAAAAAAAAAAAAAAAGGCAAGGTCTACTGCATATGGTCAAACCATCACTATTTCACTATTCAGAAAGACTTTTTGCTTCAGCATAGTGAATGTCATGATGTATTGTTGAGAGGTACAATTACAGTCTCTCTTACAAAAACTAAAGCTTGGGGAAAACATCGTGTGGATTAATATCCCTTTAGTTACACTTGCCACAATACTTATTCACTGTTCTGACTAGTTTTAAATTGCTGGAAAGCAAAATTTCACAAACATGGCTCCCACACACCACTTTAGTTACAGCTATTCTGTTATTTTAGTGGCACAAAAAAAACCCCTGAGTTTGGATTCCATAGATTTACATATTGTTTCAAACTCAGCATTACAGAAGTGAGATTAGGCTGCAGTAGTTAAAAGGCACAAAATGTCATTCTGTCAATAAAGGTCATCACTTCCATTATTCTTGTTTGTTTCAGCACATCAGTTTTCCAAAGACAATTTACAGGAAATGGAAGGGAAAAATAACTAAATCATTGGGAAAATTCTTAGAGATGGCATTTGGTCTTCACAGATAAGCCTGTACTGTAAGTGTATACCTCCTTTCCCTCTGTCATCACTCACTGAAGAATTCAAAACAGGTAAAGAAACAGAAGAAATGACACTGGAAAGTATACTATCAGCACACCACGTGGACTTGTAGCTGCTGCATCTCTACTTAACACTCCATTGGCAGTTAAAGCTGTCCAGGTTGATGGAACTTAACTCAAAAGGGACAAAACCTGTTAGTCAGAAAGTCAAAGATTAGATCTGAAATGAATCACAGTGATACTGCGAAAAAAAAAAAAAAAAAAAAAAAAGCAGGAAAAAAGGTGCATCAGAAAAATAAGGCAATACTTGTTAATGCAATACTGCCATTGCTATACTACATGCTGTCAAAAAATATAATTAATCTTATTCTTAGTGTCTCGTCATAATCCATCCAAATTATCTCCAAATTACAAATGGGAAACAGAGGTACAAAATTACTACCATTTTGTCAAAAAGCATAGCAGAACTATGAATAATATCCGTGTTCCTACTTTCACCTTTCTAAATGCAATACTTGATTTTAGTTTCTCTCCTTGTTTTTAAGCAAACTGCATTCTGGGAATCACGAGAATCGTCCAGTCATGAGGAATTTACAGATTTTAACACCACTGCACAAATGAAAAGTTTCTGTGGTACCAATCTTACTACTCAAAGAAGTGGGGAGCAGCTGCTTACTTCTATGAAAAATGTTGTTTCACGTATTATTTAAAATAACATCTGCCTCTTACTTATCTGCATCCTAAGAAGTTAAGCACAAAGAGCCTGTATGCCTTTCACCTTGCTTGATATGGAATGGTTTATTCAAAACCATTCAGCAGGACAACCTAGACCTAACCTTCCTTCCCTGGCACTCAGTTTCCCTCAGCATGGTCACATTCCATTTTAAAGGTATGCCACATCTCAGTAGGATGTTTATTCACTATCCAGGGGGAAGAGCACCACCTAGTGAACGTCCAGCACCATTTCCAAAAGCACAACCCTGGCCACAGAATCACAGAACCACTAGGTTGGAAAAGACCCACAAGATCATCGAGTCCAACCATTCTCATCAATCTTCACACTGCTTAACCTGCCACATTTGCATAATAGAGGAACTGGTGGTATGGTTCACATGAAGGCAAACATATTCCAAAGCATAAATGATGTAATCCTAGGTATCTTTCTTTCGGTACCTCACATGCACTGCTTTGTCCTTCATGTCTATTAATATTGCCAAGAGTGACCAAGAATAAGCACTGTAAAATGATCTACTCAAAGAAACTATTTCATGGGACACAAGCAGTAGAACTACTTGAAAAGGAAGCAAGAAGTATAGTTCTTAAAAATTTTTTTGTTTTTTAAAAAAAGATGGCAAGTCAAATCCTGTCCTAACAGGATAATATAAACCGCCATCTCAGCATCTTTGTCATCATTTAATTTAGACAACAGAGATCAGTGAGTTGGAAAGAAAGGTAGAACCTTCAGAGGAAATCCATACTTACATATTCATACTTGTACAATGTGTCTTATTTTCCATGGTTGAAAGCAATAGCTCCCCAACACTGGAATATGGAACTAGAAAGCACTGTCAAGTCCAATGTCCAGGAATCAAGCTTAGCCCTTAATTACTAGACAGAAAAAAAAAATCCTTAAGAATCCCACAGACAATAGCATTGGCTATGGCCTGCCTCCTGCCTATGTACCAAAGTTTCTGTTAAAAGTTTAATAGCATGACAGCTATGGATGCAACAACACAGAAAATACAAACACAACTATATAAATAGAACATGCTCACGCACTTGTCTTCTGAATGTTCTTCAAAATAAGACGCTAACGCTACATCAACCTAAAAACAGGACAGTGTTTTTAATAAAGAGCTGAACATGAACTTCAACAGCCAGAAGTAGTGCTATACAAACAGAGCTGTATGAAGATGAAGAGAAAACTAGAACTAGTTTTTCCACTATAAATGAATTTAAGTGCTTCTGGTCACAACTGTCTGTAGAGTAGAACAGATGCCTAAACTTTGAAAAGATTTTCCTGTAGCAGATGATAGTCTCATACTACAGATTTTTTAAGAAATGAGCACCGATAAAGTGATATATAATTTATCCCTTTTAAAAATGAGTTTAAGGTATTCCACTTCTCTTGGAAAACAAGCCAATGTATTAGCTATACTGGGGTTTAGTATGGCTCTTCTCCTCTGACTGACACTGGTGTTCCCTCCAGACCACAGGAACTGGAATCTAAATATTTCATTCTGGTACTGTGATAATTCCACAGAGTAATAGACGTGATTTATGAAAATGTACTAAAAACCTTTAGCTCCTAGTGACTTGAATGAGATTTGCGGTTGCCTAGTAACTCTTAAAGAAATGAGACATTTGGAAGCTAGTAATACTGTGAGCAGCTGGGTAGAACTCTTGTTGTTTATAGTATTCTAATTGTCTAAAACTGAATTCCAACGACCGTAGCACTTCACCATCTAATGTAGTACTTTGATATATTTAAGGTACTCTGTATAAAGTAGACAGTTGATCTTCACAGAATTTCACTAAGATGAGCTTAATTATACTGCAGATCACCTACCTTAGAAATGATACAGCTAAGATAAACTACTCAAGCCGTACAGAAATCTTAGTGCAGCCCTGTACAATAACATTATTCAGACAAGGAGTTTTCCATTTCCTACTAAGAAGCCATCCCATTTTACAATTTTGAAATTAAGCTTCAGATCACATTTCTATGCCTGCAGCACTAAATATGCTAAGATCAGGGATTTTGTGGTACAGTCACAAAATGTTCTATATTTTCTCTTCCATACAGATAAAAGTACAACATGTAGACAATCCTTAACACAAAATATCTGGCTCAATTTTGTGTAAATTCAAGGGTCTATTATTAAGCTTTGCCATTCCCCTTGTTGATATTGATTCTATATCAAATACAATTGCATGACTCCTACTGATATCGAGAGATGCTGTGAATCTACATAAGGGCAGAATCTAGCTCACAAAAGATAAATACCTCTAACAGTCTGTAGTTCAGAGAAGTGTAGGTGTTAAAAAGCACTAATATATCTTTCTTTCAAAAGGCATTCAGTAAACTGCTTATTCACCCTAAGGTAAAAGTAGATCAGAAAAAAACTGTGGTTTTCCAAAAGAATTTACGGTGCTTTTAAAGAACAGTTATACAAAATACTTCAGTGCAATTCTTTTTTGCATCTGGGAAGACAAAGTACTACTGCTGAGAAGATACTTAGAACTGCCATTCTGTTTGTTGGACTACTGAAATACTATAAGTGTATATGCATGTACATTCACATTATACAACCATCTACGTCATCAAGAATAACTAGAACAGAAAGAAAAAACATCCTTTGGTTTTAAAGAGAGCAATTTTCACTTTCTGCTAGATAATCCTTATACATCTGATGTGCTTTGTGACACAATCCCTTCTCCACAGAACTCTGCTCTATCTTAGTCAAACAGGATTCAACACAGGTCAAAAGAAGAAGAAAGCAGACACACAACTCAGACAGAAGTGATAAAGAGTTAATACAGCTACAGAACTTACATTTTAGCCAGTTTCAATAAAATCAATACGAGAATGCCAGAAGAAGGATGATTTAACTGTGATGGATTAATTTCTATGTGATTGGTTCTTGGGGTCTAATTCAGCTCTTACTTAAGGATTTTAACAATTAAACCAGCACATATTGATATGAATACAACAAGATAAATTCTTAGAGAATACTGCAAAAGGATTTCTCATTTGAATGATACTGTGAGATAGTGTAGAGAAAAAAATCAGAAGGGCTAAGGTTCAACTAGAAATCAGATTGGCTAACTCTATGAAAGATAACAAAAAAACTTTCTATAAATATAAAAATAATAAAAGGAGGTCTAGGGAGACCATACAGTCCCTACGAGACGCAGAAGGAACAACAGTGACAGGGGATGAGGAAAAGGCTGAGGTACTTAATGCCTTCTTTGCCTCAGTCTTTAATTATAAAGAAAGTTGTTCCCTCTGTGTACAAACCCAGGAGCTTGAGGAGCAAAATGAGGCTCCCATGCTCCAAGAGGAGGTGGATAGAGCCTTGCTTGCCCAACTAGACACCCACAAGTCTAGGGGCTGGATTGGATTCACCCTAGGGTATTGAAGGAGCTGGTGGATGTGCTAGCCAAACCCCTTTCCATCACCTTTCAACAGTCCTGGAAGACTGGGGAGGTTCCACTGGACTGGAGGCTGGCTGATGTTGTGCCCATCTACAAGAAGGGTCACAGGGAGGATCCAGGGAACTACAGGCCAGTCAGTCTGACCTCAGTGCCAAGGAAAGTCATGGAACAGGTGATCTTGAGTTCTATCATGAAGCTCATGTAAGAGAACCGGGTGATCAGGCCCAGTCAACATGAGTTCACAAAAGGCAGGTCTTGCCAAACTTCTTGGACTTCAGTAAAGCCTTTGACACAGTTTCACACAGCATTCTGCTACAGAAACTGGCTGTCACTGGCCTGGACAGGAACACACTCTCCTGAGTGGAAAACTGGAGGCTAGTCACAAGTGGAGTCCCCCAGGGCTCAATGCTGGGTCCAGTCCTGGTCAATGTCTTCATCAATGATCTGGATTAAGGCATTGAGTGCACCCTTAGAAAGTTTGCATATGACACTAATCTGGGTGGAAGTGTGGATCTGCTGGAGGGTAGGGAGGCTCTGCAAAGGGATCTGAACAGGTTGGACTGCTGGGCTGAGACCAATGTCATAAGGTTCAACAAGACCAAATGCCGGATCCTGCACTTGGGGCACAACAACCCCAAGCAGTACTACAGACTAGGAGAAGCCTGGCTGGAAAGATGCCAGGAGGAGAAGGACCTGGGGGTATTGGTTGACAGCGACTGAACACGAGCCAGCAGTGTGCCCAGGTGGCCAAAAAGGCCAATGGCATCCTGGCTTGTATCAGAAACGGCATGGCCAGCAGGTCCAGGGAGGTTATTCTCCCTCTGTACTTGGCACTGGTGAGGCCGCTCCTTGAATCCTGTGTCCAGTTCTGGGCCCCTCACCACAAGAGGGATGTTGAGGCTCTGGAGTGAGTCCAGAGAAGAGCAACAAAGCTGGTGAAGCAGCTAGAGAAAAAGTCTTATGAGGAATGTTTGAGAGAGCTGGGGTTGTTTAGCCTGGAGAAGAGGAGGCTGAGAGGAGACCTCATTGCTCTCTGCAACTACCTGAAAGGAGGTTGTAGAGAGGAGAGTGCTGGCCTCTTCTCCTATATGACAGGGGACAGGACAAGAGGGAATGGTCTCAAGCTGCACTGGGGAGGTTCAGAAGAGATATCAGAAAGAAATTTTTCACAGAAAGGGTCATCAGGCACTGGAGCAAGCTGCCCAGGGAGGTGGTTGATTCACCATCCCTGGAGCTGTGTAAAGGTGGGTAGACGAGGTTCTCAGACATATGGATTGGTGGTGGAAAGGAATGTTTGGACTCGATGATCCAACAGGTATTTTCGAACCTGGTGATTCTATGAGTCTATAATACATTTCAAATTAAATTTAATGGCTATCAAAGATGTCCTCAATTGAGTAGAAACAGTACAACTATAAAAATCTTGAAAAAGAGACATATTCATTAGAAAAATATGGCTAAAATATACACCATGGTGTCCATCTTTCCAGTTCTTACTCTTCAGCAATAAATTTTCAGCCAGAAGCATATTTGAAGGAAGAGCATGTAACAGCAGTAAGAAAAAGGAGAAAGACGTCTCTGGGTTTTGATGCCTTAATCACTTCCACAGACAAAGCAGCTTCCCCAAACCTCAGCCCATGAAGCTGCCTTTATAGAGATATACAGATCATTACAAAGAATTTGAGAGAGATCTATGTAAGAAGCTTTCAAAAAAAGATACATGTACACACAAGCACAAAACAGGCACCAAATTTTAGGAGGCTGAGTACTCCAAATACCAAGCTCCTATCCCTGTTAATGAAGCAGTCCATGTGGGATCTAGTAAAAGTTTCACTGACCATTACAATGGCTTTACAAGATGCTTCTATACTTGTTCCTACAGTTCCCTTTCTTGGTAATTCACCCACACTAACCCCAAGCAGCTCTTACTCTTCATATGAAGTTACACTTAGCAACTCTGTTTCTCGGACACTTCAGCTCCAAGGACAAACATTCCCTGAGGCTTTGCAGACAATCTCATTCCCACTATATCTATTCCAGTTACTCTTATAACCAACATGGACTTTAATACTTAGCTCAACATTTTTATCTGCAACTTTTTTTTTATAGCTGACGGCAATCACAACCAAAATCAAAATTCTTGGCTGATCCCTCTGCCATAGAAAACTAGACATACACTTTTTCTTCAGTGCACCAGCACCTCAGAGCTTCATTTGAGGATGTTATTCTGAAGTGGTTAATCTACTACTACTAATCCCAACCTCAATGTTTTCTTCTCTTATTCATTTTTCTAAGGATTATATTACTGCTATTAAAATCCAGACTTTTCTCACCTTGATCAAAGTTGAAAAAAACAATCCTTCTATGTTTCAGCTTCCTCCACCCACTACTGCTATCTGTTTCAAAAAGAAACCAAGCCATACTGGGTAGTATTCTGCAAGCTCAGCCCTAACAGTTCCCTCTTCTGTAGAAAACATTTTCCTCTGTAATAGTATTTTTAGCCTTTCCACAACTCTGACATGTCACTGTCGTGCCTCAGTTTACCCATCTGCAATACAGAATAACTACATGTATCTCTTTCGCAAAAGCTTTATTTTTTACAGACATAGTTGAAAACCAGCTATTGTTCACACTCTGTATTATTATAAACCTGCCTGCAATCTTTACCTTTCCCCTACACTTTGTCAGAAAAAAAATTATAGCATGTAAAAAACAAATTAAACATATCTTGACGGTGACTTTATTCTGTTCTTTCTGGGCATGATGTTGGATTTAGACTGGTAAGTAGACTTCATAAGCCAAATTTCTTCTCTTTTAGCAGCTTTTGCAGCCTGATTTGAAAAATCCCAGAAAGTGCTTCCTAAACTAAAAATTCCAACCACGCTTCAATTGGTTTGTGACTTTTGGGAAAATAGCCCCAATTTAATGAGTTGTATTTATGTCTAAGTATTTTAATGTGTCTTCATCACTGTTCATACCATCTTTGGTGGGAATCTGTCAAATGTTTTCATGTGATGGAGGTTAGTCTTAAAATTCTTGCAGTCCACAAAGAATGTGGTAAGCCTGAAGTAAATGAAAACAAAAATCAAAACTCCAAAACAAACAGTTTCTGACTCCTTATTGCACGTCACTATCAATAGCATCATTGTTTCCATAGCTACAAATGTAGACTGCTTCAAAGGAAGGAGGCAGAGAAACTGAAAATGACAATGCACAAAACAGGCACATAGTGTTTTCAGATGGCACATGTGGAATGGAGAAAAGAAGTAACATGGTGGGAGAAAATTCTACGGGGCTTTTTTCACTTTACAGCAATCCCAGTGATCTGAGCACATCAAACTCAGAACAGCAAGCAGCAGTAAACCTCTCACTGTAATACTACTTGATGTACTTCTACATCTAGTGGAAGGAAGAGAACAGAAAGGATGGAAAATACCAGCAGGAATAGGCAAAGCAAATACACAGGGCAGGTGCCTCTCTTGTAGATCTAGCAACCTGCTCTCAGGTAGACACCTCTTTGGAATTTTCAGTGCCTCTATATAGTTGTGAAGAAAATAAAATAATGTATACTGTTCTTATCACAAATGATGCCAAAACATATATGTTAAACCTGGTACTAACAATAAGCATTCCAAGACACAATAAAGTGAATCATTGCATGGGAGGTAGATACAAAGCATGAGGGTGAGAGTGTACAGGGAAACATGCAGTCTTTCTCTATCGAAGGCAGTCAACAGCATCTGATAGCTGTTCCACTCTTCAGTATTAAGTTCCTGCCCTTTAGATATTACCTACATAACAGGTTACTTCACTATCAGTCAACTACTCCAGAACTATGAAAACATCCTCATATCATTCATACTGGATAGAAAGGTAAATTCTGTTTTTCCTACAGCTGGAATTCCTGAAGTCCACAAATGCAGACCTTTCTCCATCAATGCTGTAATGATGAACAGTGGAACAAATCCAAGACTAGCATCCAAGACTCACAACAGCATTGCTCTTGTTCTCAGAAGAAACTGCATAGTGTAGAGATATACTGTAATTTATTATTATTTTTTAAAAAGCAATAAAAAACACCAAAAAACACCACCCCACACCCCTTATCTGTACTGCCTTAGAGTACCCTGGCATTTGCAAAGCAGTAACAAACTCGGTTCACACTTGGAGCAAGATGCTTCCATAGGTTGTGATGGCATATTCAGAAATGTATAGTATCAGACTAATTCTTCCCTTATCAAAGTGAGTGAGAGCACTCAGAAAAATTCTACCTACCATGTCCTTCCTTAGTCTCACAGGCTCTAAGAAATAGTTATCTATGATATCATTTTCTTCAAATAACCTTTGTTAAGGGAGCAGTTGATAAAATTTATATGAGCATATTATCTGCGTACTACACCAGAAGTCATCACTGCTACAAGCAGAAGAAAGGAGAATGGTTATTTGAAGACATTGGTCACTATTTCCTCAGACATTATACCTGCACTATGACACCTTTACAACCATATTTGCTAACTATAATGCTTTGGAGGCACCGTTTCTATGAGGAATATCAGATCACAGTAAACTAAGAATTAGCTTGAGACTACAAACTCAGGTTTTGCTATACATGAGTACTGGCATATATGACTTTCAACAATTGTCACAAGAACAGAACAAATACCTCATTATATTCATTACAGCACTGAAAGCCTCAACTGTTAGCAACTGTTAGCTTTGGCAAATCTATTTTAACACTCAGAGCAGAAGGGAAGGTAGTAAATCAGCTTCTTGGTCACGAGAGCATTACTGTTCAGGCAAAGTTAATCTTATTGTTATAAAATAAAGCTATCATTTCTCAAATGAAGGTAGTTCAGAGAGCAATACAATAACTATTAAAATTGCAAATTAGAACTCCTAATCCTTGCAGCATATGTTTGACTGTAAATGTAAGCAAAGCATAAACAAGAAAGATAAACAAAAGTTTAGCAGGACCTGCCATAGGTCTAAAATGGAAGTTCCTCAAAAAAAAAAAAAAAAAAAAAAAAAAAAGGCAAGTCAGGCACTGGAGCTTAGAAAAGCTGCACAATATGGACTTTATTACCTCCCATGTTTCTTCTTTAAGATCTAGCTTAAAGCAGTAAGTCAGCATTGCTGAAATCCAAGGTTTCTGTATGAGGAAGTTGTGATGCTAAAATTCTGTGGATTCTAGTGTCTTATCTCTTTCAATTGCAGACAGGAATGGACTCTACTGAAGAGGAAGTAAAAAGCACGGGTTTTACATTTTTCATGTTTGCCTCAGGCTACTAGCAGAAAATTTCAGGACTTTTTCTTAGGTATGCCAGTACCAATGATGTGTCACATGTCATTACTTTATAATTAGGCTGATAGACAAAAAGAATAATGCAGCTGACATCCTATTAAAATAAAAATTATTCTCCAAGGCATAAAAACACTTATACAAGCATTTTTAAAGGCAATGTAAAAAAATTATATATGGAAGTATTTATCTGTGCTGCTGTCTTTTCCATCACAGATTCAAATAAGTAATTCTAAGTTATTCTTATTCTAAATATTTAATTATGCTATGCTGATTTTTAAAAATATTTTTTATATCCAAAAGCAAAATGCAATGAAGCTCTTGTCTATGAATAAAAACTGCTGTCAGAACAAACTATCTACACTCTACATCACTTTATGTTACAATTTGAATAAACTGTCATTTTTCAAATGCAATACTCTTTATTTTTGTAAAATAAGTAATTCAAGACTTAAATACTGAATTTGTAAACACCCGAACTTCATTCTATATGGAATTTTTTATAAAACATTCCTGATTTGAACCAGAATTTAGGGCCGTAACTCCATGTAGTTTAAAACATAGTTTAGATGATATCTGAAAGTTAGACAGTCTAGCAGAATTACTATAGTACAAAACTGTGGTTTACAGCCAAATAATGATCTTCACTCAGTATAGACAAATTTTAGTTCATTAACAGTAGTAATAAGAGATGTCCCACCTATTTCTTACAGATACACATATAACAAAACGTGTGCTGATCCCTGGCATAAACTACTGGAAGAAAGCATTTCAGTATTTGTGGGTTTCAGTAATGTTATTCAAAATATAAGACTTCAAATTCAGTTCCCTTCTGTAGGCAGCCAATAGCAGATTTACCTTTTTTTTTTTTTTTCTAACAACTATAAATACTTTCCCAGTTAGGGGAAAAAAAAAAAGTCCCCCATCAAGCCAGCAGATTTAGTTCTTTGTTCAGTCTGCACAGTGTTTTGATTTCCAGCACACTGACAGACAGAAAAGTATTACGTTTTCAAATGTATTACAAGGAATTCCATGATTTAGTTGTTGTTATTAAAGAATTGTATTCAGAGTTGATATATGCTGAAGTGAAATGACTTCCACCTAACTATCCTCCACCTATGTTCTAGATATGGAATGTATAACACATTTGATTACAGTAATATCATATCACACAAAAAGGTAGGTAACTTCTATATATTTTTTTATAATTTTTAAAATTATTTTGTACTGTATTTCTTGAATACTGCCAAAGGAAGGGCTATTACTTTTCACTCTGTGTGAATACTGTTGTTAGAGTAATCTTAAATGATCTTTTGATTCACCATGCTACAAAAATAAGTTGACATGTATGAAAAGAAACATGGCAGGTAATGCTACAGCATTCTTTGGAAATTTAATACTCAGTGCACAACATGCACTATAACAAAGGCAAGAGAAGGACAGATGCTACACGGGAAAATGCACATTGATATCACCACTGTTCTGCCGATTTACAGAGAACTGAAATATATTTGATGCCTTGATTTGCTGAGCATACATCTAAGGTTTTGTGTCTTATCCTCACCTCTCATTTCAAATTTCCCCTTCATCACCAGATTCAAGACTTGCCTCATGAGCAGTCTTTCAATCTGGAGGCTGCTTAGGGACAATATTAAATTTTGGCATGAGGTCACACTAAATATAACGAATCACAAGCTTGACCAGTTCCTCAGACAAAGTGACTACAGGAGAAAAGAAACAGTTTCTCTGTGTTTCCACTTTGTGTACTAAGTAAGCTGAGAAAAGACAGTGGAAGCACCTGACATACATGGAAAGATTCTGTTTAGAAAGATCAAAAACCTATAAAGAATAATATAACTATCATTATATCACTTTTAATATATGCAGCATATTTTCACATAGAAATTCACACATGCAACCGCATTTTGAAACATACTTGTGGTGTTAATGGCAAGATCACTCTGTGTTTTTGTAGACGTGCATTGTTACATAGATAGGTAACTAGGATTAAGTTCATAAATTCATACACATATGTAAAAAAAGACTAATTTTTCAAAGCAGCAAATATAATTGACTAACTGAAATCAGTAACATTATAAAGAGAGAAAAAAGTATGCATCAGACTTAAATTTTAAATATTTTTATAATTCCTGGGAAAAGAACACAACACAGTTACTGGTGACAGCTCAGTTCACCTCAAAGACTAAACCAAGTATATATCAGATGCATTACATTACAGTTAGCATGCAAAACCAAATGTCAATGCCATAAACAAAGTAAAAAAATTGATTTTTCTTCCCCCTCGTCACTTGATAAGTACTGTGTTCTAGGAATAAACGAGCAGTTCCATAATTATAGTAGTTTAGTGTACAAGAACAAGTGTATATAGTTTAGTGTACAAGAACAAAGTTATTTTTCTCCATTATTATTAGAATTTATTTTGTTATTCTTTTTTGATAAATGCAATTAAAGAATTTTCTTTAAAAATAGATAAACATATCTCAAAATCCCAAACCACTTACTGTCACTTAAACAAAAGCACAGTGACTAAGTAAGCCTGCTTACTGGAGTTCCACCTCTGGAAATCTGTATAATGATGCTATTAGAATAACTACATTAGAAATCTTTCCCAGAGTGAATCCCTAGGGTGTATGTGCTTGGTGCTTTTAAGTTGTAGGGACTGCAGATAAGTAATATCTTTAATCGCCTTGTCCCTTCATATTAAATGAGTTCATGGTTCTGACTTTCCTGCATCATGAAAATCTTTACCCAGAGACAGAAATACAAAATTATTGTACTATACAATTAATAATAACTTTAAATATATATATTAATTCACTTTACTAATAGATTTTACAAGTGAACACCTGAATTCAAAACATATTCTAGTCTCCGGCACATCACCACAGTCACATTAACATATGTAGCACTGCAGAAAGTGAATGAAATACATCAAATATTTCAAATTCAGAATCAATCAATGTTTCTCAACATGATGCAAAGTTGACACATGTGTATATTTTGTCATTTAAAACAGTATATAAAGTCATTTCTCAAAACAGGAGTCACTAGTAGTACCTGGTGTATAGATCTACTTTGCACATGCCAATTAAGCTGCAATAGGCAGCATCAATGCTGACGAATGCAAAACATTGTGAATTAGCATCAGGTGATCATGCTCTGAAATCAGACTGCTCCATTGAATGCATAGCACAGCAGCAGCAATATTCATGAAACTGGAGAGAAACAGGAAAAATAATGGCCTCACTCTCACTTGCTGGGCAAAAATAATCCAAGACCTCACCATTTCCTTAAGTTTCTTGCTCAACTTTTGAAAAACATAAAGGCTTACCTTTCTGTACACCAGCATGTTTGGGGACTCATCAGCCACCCCGTTGCTGCTTTGCCCATAATTATTTCCTTGTGCCATGTCCCTCAAATTTGATCTGCTTTTGAACGTTGCACTGCAAAAGGTAAAAGTGGTTTCAGTAAGATATCACCTCAGGTCTCCTTCTTTCCTTAATGATTAATGGGGCATGACTTTCTACCAACATGTTATCAGAATCAGTGTGTGCTCTTACACCAATGGATATTTGCGTCGGAGCAAAGGTGCTAATTCACCATTTACTGTCACTACTCTCTTTTGCCTGTAAATAATGAATGTAATATGTTAATCCAATTTAGACGTTAATGAATTGTCACTCCAAATAGGTCCCTAATATACCACTAACCGCCATGCCATACTGACGGTCCCTCAAAACACTCCTTCCTCCTCTGCACAGGCTTTCCCAAGGGATACTCTGCATCTTCCAAGACCACAGTTTTGGGAGAGCTAACTCAGACTGCTATTGCCTATGCAGCAGTGCCCTCTCCTCAAGACTTCAGGCCATAGCAACTTTCACAACCCTCCGACACACAAAACGCAAGCCAGACGCTTTAAAGTTCTCTTTAATTCAGTAGCATGTGCGTGCTCTTACACATACGCCAGCACAGGGAAGCAGGTGGGGGGAGAAGGAAGAAACAAGCCAGAAAACCTGATTTGCTTTCACCTACTTTCATCGTAAAACACTGGCCCGATTGCCAGCCCCGTCTCCCCCGCGTCCTCTCCCCCCCCACCCCCCCACCCCCGGTCACACGGGAGCTGCACCAAGCGAGGGCTCAGCTCGTGCTGTAGCTCCGGCTTTGCACGCAGGTGTAAGAATGTACTCCATCTACAGACCACACCGGCTGTCGTGGAGATTCCGAAGAGGCTGAGCTATCTCCCAAACGCTTCCCTCCAGAGCCCTTCCCCGCCTCCCAGACCTCCCGCTGCACCTGGCCCGCGGCGCCGGCTCGCCCTGCCCTGTCCCCGCAGTGCCCCCTCGGCAGCAAACAGCCCAGACAGGGCGCCCACCGCATCGCGGAGCCCGCGGTTTCAGCACCGCGGACAGCGGCAGCACCGCGGACAGCGGCGGCGGCGCCCCGGCCTTGCCCCGGGCGCGCCTCCCCCGCCCGGCTCGTTTACCTCCCGGGCCAAGGTCACTGCGCGGTGGCCGCGGCTCCTCGCCTCCTCCCGCTGCGCCCCGCGCGGTCGGTGTTAGCCGGCGGCAGGCGGAGGGACGCGGTGATCGCTCATCACACACACACAGACACACACACACACACACTGCGGGCGGAGGCGCTGCTGCCGCTGCTGGTGCCGTCGCCGCGGCTGCGGCTCTCCCCGCTCTGGCGGAGCGGCGGCAGCCCAGCTCCCACCCCGCAATGGAGCGGCCGTCACGTGGGGGACAGGCACGTCAAAGGTGCTGCTGCTGCCGCTGCCGCCGCTCCGCCACACAGCAGCCCTCCTCCTCCTCCTCCTCCTCCTCCTGCTCGGCGCTCTCTCGCTTCGCTCACCGAAAACAGTGGCCAAGAAACTGCAGCAGCCAGCAGATCTGGCAGCAGCTCCCGTAAATGAGATTAGGTAGCACTGGAGGGCTGGGCAGGAAGAGAATGTGCGCTAATGGGATAGGGAAGGAAGGGTGGGAGTCCATGGTGAAAGACACTGGGGGGGGAAACGTGTCGCCTTCTCCTTCCTACGCCTTAACCATCGGCAGCAGGAAATCTGCCTGTTCCTCTGCTGTATGCTTCATTCTTTTTTTTTTTTTTTTTTATCCCCCAGGAAGAGCTTGTGCCGTGTTGGCACTGCAATCTCTCTGATTAGCGGAATGGAGAGAGCAGAGAGCAACTCTGTTCCAGACAGATAGCAAGGAGCCCTCAGGACACCCTCAATACTGTTTTGCTATGTCCCAGGCCTAAGTTATGAAGGCCTAGAATAGACCATGAAAAAAGAAAAAGATCAGGTCTCCAAGTCTTACTTCCTCATCACACATGGACAAGAACACCTGGACTTTCCAAAAGGGGTGAAATGCCCAGAACACAACATCCATAAGGTACTTCAGTGGTTAAGCTCTGGGACATTTCCATTTGAAAGCATCATTTTTGGAAGCAATAATTCTTATTACAAAAGAGAAAATAAGTCATAATCTACTATCCACTGCATTTTGTGGAGTGCACACTGGTCAATCACTCAGCTTAAGCACATATGTTTCCATACATACTGTGTTACCTCCACTCTTACCTTTTTCACATTTTCCATATCTCACTGTCAACATTATGCTTCTAGAAGTCTGCTATTATCAGCTACCATAACTACTTTTAACTGCTTTTCCAAACATTGCAGAGGCCTTCAGATCCTTTAACAGAAATATGATAAATTAGATAAAGTAACAATAGGGAATCACAGTGGCCACAACAAAATAAAGGAGAAAAGGCAGTGAAGATCTGGATTTCTCAGAGAACTGAGAAAAGGAAGACAGAAGTTTGGTAACAGTTTGAGAATGACCACCAGAGTAATGAAAGATTATCTCCAGTATGAACAGGGCTCTTCTTCAAAGAGAGATGCAATAAAAGACGAAATGACACAACACAATATGAACTGACAACTCAGTTCAATGAAATATATTGGCAGCAAAGGAAAGGAACTCTGCAGCAGACAAACACTAGACACTCTATGTCTCTACTTTTACAAGGGAGAATAACTCAGTATGTCAGAAGGAAAAGGCAACATGGAAACAAATGATATTAGATAAGAGAAATCAGAGTTTTGAGGTGGAAGAGAGATGAAAGTGAAAGTAGTCAACAGGAAAAAAGGAAAGTGAAGAATTACAATGGTGAAAACTGTGGGCACTTGTACATACTGAAGTCAGTAGGTGTTTGCCCAGTAACTTCAAAAGGAACTATATTTCACACAGTCTTCAATTTTGTCCTCAGAACCAGAGGAATAACTTTAACGTCCAAATTGTGCATCTTATAACTACAGACATGCTATGCTTAAGTACACTAAACTCTTTTCCACTTCACAGCATGTCCACTATCAAAACTGAATAGAAGCTCCAACCCCTGAAAGGGTTAAACAGAAGAGAAGACCAGAAACAACCCAAAAGAATTTCCTTTTGTCACCATCACTGAAAGAGACCCTGGGCTGGATTACTTCCATAAATGCAAGTAAACAGAAAATAATTTATTATAAAAATACGCAACTGGATAACCTCATTCTAATTCAGTTGGATGTGTTTATTTAAATGCCTATAAAAGGCTTTAATTCATAAATTACTTACACATCTTTCCCATGCTGAGAGTCATCACTTACTTCATACACAACCAGCATTAGAATCCCCAGAAAGCATTATCTGCCAAAAGAGGAATGGCCTGTTTCAAAATGCAAGGCAAAACTACTCATTAATAAAACAAAGATGTTGTGAAAGGCTGCCAAGGGGCAGATTTATCTAATAAGACAATAAAGCACACATGATTTAGCAAGGTGGTGACTACATTTTCTGTGTTTATTTTGCATTGTCAATACAACTCAAGTAATCCAGTAACATCATGTGTTCATGGTACATATAGCAGGCATTTTTAAGTCAAAATATTATGTCAGGATTTATTTTACAGTCTATCTGGATGGAAAGAGATCAAGAATTTTGTTGTCTGTCCTGCTGACCAACGCTGTAGCATTATGCCAGTATGCTGCCTTATATCCATCAATTTATCTCTTGTCTTATGCCTAAACTGAACGTTCTTTGGAATGAAGACATGCTGTGCAAACTCTTAGCACAGCACGATCCTTTTCCATGACAAAATCTTTAACACATTACAGCATTATAAACAATCACATTCAAATTTACTAATATAACATACATACTAGTTAATTAGGCTGTAAACACTGATGCGAGTTAATACTGTGCTACCTTAAATTATAAAACCTAGGGTTTTTTTCTTCTGGTCTGGTTAAACACACAGATAATCTGTCTACTTTAACCGAATCAACATATTTGTAGCTCTACAGAACCACAAGTGTTTCAATGCCAGGCTCTGAATTGGTAGCTAGCAATTCCAGACCCAGCCCTTGGCCTTTCTGATGAGATTTGCACGCCATCTTCTTCAAGAGTGAATTGCAATCAACCCATTTAATGTAGGTCTTCAAATGTCATTCAGATGATTACAGGTTACAGTGCATATTTGCTAGAATAGAACCCAGGACTCACTCACAAACTCCACCACTTCCTCCAAGGCACATTTTTTAAGCCC
Source organism: Coccyzus lansbergi (assembly GCA_033558105.1). Taxonomy (NCBI): domain Eukaryota; kingdom Metazoa; phylum Chordata; class Aves; order Cuculiformes; family Coccyzidae; genus Coccyzus; species Coccyzus lansbergi. The sequence goes on along the minus strand of JAUMJK010000211.1, from coordinate 655,263 downwards.
ATGATATTTGGTTTGTCACCTACTTGCCAAACCTATTCAAACTTTAATTACCTCTGTCAATGTATGAATAGAACAACAACAACAAAAAACTAGTCACAGCCAGACATAATTTCACAGGGATAGATTATTATTAGAAATAAGAAACGCTTACATTTCTGTAATTTTTTAAGTATAAGAGATATATATACACATACACTTATTTATATCATACAATACAATTTGTGCATATTTAAAACATGAATGCAACTAATTTCATATCCTACTGAAAACGTCGATCATTACTGCCATAGAAAATCCACAGCTGTATAGAATTTGATATCAATATGATGCCACATCACAGCTTCCCAGGGAAATTCAATACCTTCTACAGACTAAACAGAACTATCTCAAGTACTTGTACTGCAGTCTTAATAATCACGCCAGTTCTAATCATATCCAAAAGAGGGCAGCCTTTCTCAGTCAAAGAGGCTACATTGGCTATCTGATACAAAAGTAGTATGGATGAACATTAATTTTAATTCCTCAGGAAGAACTACCAAAACCAGCAACACACCCTCAAAAAACAGTGAGAGTATTTACAGAAATTAGATGTATTACACTGTATTCCTGAAGAAATTGCCTGGAAGACTCAAGATTAATTACTTATGATCTTATGAATGTTACCATCTAGGGAAGACAAGGAAACAAGTAGCATCATGAAAATCCAGAAAAATAGATGGATTTTAAGTCAAATTTGGATCTCATCATACCAACATCCTTGACTCAAGCAAGGTTCTGAATCCCAGTCTATTACTGGTAATTATGACACTCTCCTGAGAGGCAATGGCAAGAGATTTACTGGTTAATATCCAGATCTTCAGATACTGCGTACGTCACATAGGACTTTCCAACTACTGAGCAAATTTTCCTGAAAACGGGAAAGAAAACACAGTGACTGTGGTTTTGTAAACTTAGTCACAATTCTATTAACCCAAGATATTAGTTTAATTCTACTTGACAGTAGTTTCAGTTTAAAAAAAAATAAAATAAAAACAAAAAAAGCCCACCGCCAATAAACCAAGTAACTGGCCCTTCCCTGTCATTCCTCAAGAAAGTCTCTAAAGCCTAATTCATAGGGCTGCATTTGCTCAGATCAAAATAGAATAAGCCACTTATTAAGGATTAATTAGGAATAAGTCACTGATTTAGAATCCTTTGGCATGAAAAGACTAGAGAAGGGAGGTCTTGGAAGCCCTATAAAGGGAGGGGGGAAGTGCACCTCATATGAAAATACCATTGTTACAGACTAGAACAGATTAATTGTTGAAAGACATCATAACAGAATTAACAGGAAACACTGAGAACTAGCTGGGCGAATAATTTGTGTGGCAAAGAATTGATCTGATAAATAAAAATAATGCAGCAGAAGGAAAAAAAAAAAAACAAGGAAAAAAGAAGAGTCTCAGAAGGAGGTGGTAGAAAGCACAGCATGAGACAGGATGTGGTCATTAGCAGTAGGGTCATTCTTGCAAGCCGTTAAAACATTGGAGAAGTGGCAGAAGCACATAAGGAGAGATTAAGGAGAAACTGAGAAATTTCAAAAGTAAAAGTTGTCTTTTAGTGCATCTTATTTCCTCCTGTTTACACAAAGACAACTCCTAGAAGCTTCCAACTCGTAGGTAAATGCCAAATTTTGTAGGATTTTGTCCGTTGTCATAGGTGTTTTCTCTTATTAGAATTTTTCTTCAAAATACCTTTTTTAACTGCAAGTTAAGTTTACACATACCACAAATATAATAAACACTGGCAGCTTTCAAGTCAGGAAATTGCTTCAAATGGCAGCACCAAGCCATCAGAAGTAGCCTGCAAGTGCTAAACTCAGCTATGTAAGCTACTACTGAAATTCTCCACTTTGCATTCTCTGCTTTGGTCAGTCCTTCTAGCAATCAGGGTGCATGTGAATTAATCTAATTAATTCACTGAACTGAATGCACTGGAGAAAAGGAGAGCTCAGCAGTTTAGCAGGCTTTGTCCATCATTTTTCTTTCCTGCCTCCACCTTTTATTCTGAAGTGCCCTCTATCATTCACGAATTCCCTGCCTCAAATCCACAGATAATCCAATCAAATAGCTTTTTTCCTTCAAGGTCACTTTGATTTTCAAAAGGTTTAAACCAGTCAGAATCAATTCACTGATTGTGCATCATGAACTGAACTAATCTACATTCATCTATATCCAAGTACACACAATAAATATAGTTATTCCCTCACAGAAATAAATAGAGTTTTCATTCTTTGAAAACTCTACAATATAACTTTCATAGTGAAAGGAGGGCTGCTTTTTTTAAAAAAAAATAAATTATTTTTTTCAGAAACTCGAGGGACTATAAAAAAGCAAATAAGCAGGTGTCTAAGTTGGCTAGAAGACTCCTATTTAAAAAATAAAGAAAATAGAACCATGAACTAGGAGTGTGGAGGGTTTTTCAAACCACAGTGTAAACTCAAACCTTTCCCAGAACTCAGACTTTATCAAAAAGTTTTCCCCTTCAAACCACACAATTAGTAGCAGACATTCAGATTTTACACAATTTCTCAATTATTAAAGGAAACTTCTTTAAAACTCCAAAGTGGAGATGAATATTTCAAATCAACTGGCAGAGAAAGAAAATTATACTTATGAAAAAAAAGTTTGGCTGTATTCTCCCTAAAATCATAACAAGATGTTGGGAAGAAGAGTTTGAACATTAAGTCTTGATGTTCAAAGCAGTTAGCCAGAACAGTTTAGACAGTCAAGAAATAAACTTTGATATTCTAAATCTTGCCTCAGTTTCCAATATTTAGGAGTTAGCGAGTAAAATTTACATATTTACTTAAACTATACTATAATATCAACACACTTCTCAAGCAAGGAAAACTAAGTAAACCTGACCTAGAGTTCATAGCTTGAAGTAGACATGCGGTGAGGTAAAATAAGGAAGACAAGGAAATTAAAAGATGCAAGACATGTAGGATAAGAAATCTAATTTTCTGTACTGTCCTTCCAAAGTATCTGATCTTAGTTACTGTGTACAGTATCATTCTCTAGTTAATTTATAGAGCTGCTAAACACACAGATAAAAGTAGTCACTGGAAGCACATAGTGAAGGCTGCTAAGGTATCTGAAATTTAATGTTTAGAATGGAAAGAATCATTTCCCGTCTAATATAGCAATGGTTTAAACCTTATTTTTTGCAAGACAATAGAGACAGAAAGAAGCAGCACCATAAACTGGGGCTAAAGAAAGCAGAACTTTGCTTTGCCTAGAGAGGGAACTAAAATTGAACACAAAGCCATCAGGCCTCTAGCACTAGATTTGCAGAATAGTCTTGTATGGGAAGAGAGAAAGATACTTAGGGTATGGGCCTTTGGATAAAAGGAGTGAGAGGGAAAGAGAGAAATGAAAAAGAAAAAAAAATGAGACCATGATAGTCAAGGCAGGAAGGTAGCATGAATACACATCCACACTGAAATATGTTCCCTAGTAGGGGGAGAACAGTACTACTTATTTAATAAGGAAGCAGACTGAAATGAGATGCCACAATCTCCATGACACTGTTTGCCAAATGAAACTTGTATAGCTGCCAATGTAAAGACAGAGGACAGGCTAGGAAAAGAAAGAGTAAGGAGGATAATTCAGAAAGAAAGGATTGATCCCATTTTCTCTGCCAAATCATTAGATTTTGGGGATAAAATTGATCAAAGCAAAAGTAACTCCAAGGATATGCAAGAAAAAATATCTGAGCACTACAAAAACAAAGAATGCACTTATTTATCTCAAAAAAGAAAAGAGAATGAAGGTAAGGTTCAAGGAGTCATAGGGAACCAAAATGCTTGGAGATTGGACAAAACAGCCAAGAGCATTACAGGTACAGAGTAAAAAATAAAGTCCACTCTTAGCTGGGCAGGAAAAAAACAGTCTTTAGAATTACTTATAACCATCTGCTTCTCAACTACAAATAATGAGGGGAAAAAGTTCTGAGTAAGTTTCACACAAGGAGAACATGGCTTTGTATCTAGGAATAAGTTTAGATTGTAAGAAACAAGATAAAATAAGAAAAACCTTATTTATTAGTCTATACCGCAACAGTTTTCAGAGATTTCTCTAAATGGACAAAAAGCCACAATATGGATGGTAAAAACCTAAGTAAATGGCTTTTATGTAACAGAGGGAACTGAATTTTAGTCATGAACCCATAGAGATATTCATTGTTTTTCACACTCTTTCCTACACAGCATTTGCTAATCTGATAGTGCTACAGGACACTAATGTAAAGGTTACCTAACTTCGTGTTTGGCCTCATGGTACTGCTACTTGTTCTATATTCACGACCATGGCTATATAATATATGCAAAAGAATTTTATGTCGTTATAATGCAATTATATTTAGTGCACATTTACCAAAGTGCTCAGAAAGCACTGGCTCAGATTTTTTCAAACAATTAGGTAGTGCAAGAACAAACAAATAAAATGTAGCTTTAGCTCAATTAGTTCACCTTAGATCAAAAGCTCATCTAGTGAAAAGCAGCAGTCAAAACACTTTCTTCAGCAGATGTTCATAAATGACCAGAGGTTAGGACTACAGATTCAGCCTTCTCAGGCTCTTCTCAACTGACCTCACATTTTGTTTCCAAGGTTTTTGGATTGGATTTCTATGGTCATATTACTATTTCAGTTCCCATAAATGGAAGTATTTTTCACCATCCTAAAGCATCACCAACTTCTGCAAACTTGTTAAGAGCAAAGACCTTGAAATACAGAACCGACCCTACAAGATATTATCAGTCTAGATTGCAAAGTATCAATCACTTTCAGAGCAAGATCCATCAGGCAAGAGAAACAAATGACAGATATGAAATGTAACTACACATCCCTGCCTAAACACCTTTTCAGCCAACTAAATGTCACTTTAGTTTGGTAAAGCATATTCTAGTGTGTTGTTGCTAATGTTATAAATAGCTATACTGCTTTGCCAGTCACAATACTTAGCCTGCACTATTCATTTTGGGACAAAAATCCCCTAGGAGTAACTCCAACTCCCAGAAATGAGATGCAGTCAGCAGCAAAAGCCTGGTAAAGTAAGAGTAACACAGGCCCACCCTTCCTCCACAAACCATCACTGTCTTACATCCTGAAAGTGAGAATGCTGTCACAGTATTTACTGATATAAAATATTCATTGCTTCATCCATCAGCATTAGGAAGCGAGTTTTGCTATTTCAATATACTATCTTTTCTGAAATATTCCAGTTCCTTCTTCGCCCTGCTGTCTTGCCAAAAAAAAGACATTAATTTATTCTCATAGTGGAACCCAAGTAGCTCCAAAACATCTCTAAACCAGCCTTACAGAAACCATCTCCAGAAAAAAAGACATAATTAAAAGCCAAGAAATCAGGTGCTATCTTCAGAAGTTCCAACAGGCTCTTTAAAAGGTGACATCTGACATCTCTTCCCTTTAAAATTAAATAATCACTTAAAATAATGCAACATTGATATCAGAGCCCAGTAAAGCCCCTCTACCAACACAAGGTACATGGTAAAGTTTGACTGGCTTCACATAATGTTGATAAAGTATGTCTGTAGATTTTCTTGGACCAGTATCTAAAACACTACAATTAAATCTCTAACATAGCAAAAAAAAAAAAAAAGGATATATAAAAAGGAGTTTTCTAGAGCATTGTAAGTGGGATATACTGCGTGGATTTTTTTTTTTTTTCAGATCTTTAACTTTTTAAAATTGTGTTTAATTAAAAAATGTTTACATTACTCTCATGCAGATTAATACTGCTTTAGTCACCAAATGCTTTGTGGTTTGTAATTTTAAGTTCTAACTGGACTGCTTTAGTATTTCACCCATGTATATCAAATTAAATTACTTGCGAGGGAGGGAATAGAGCATCTCTACCACTCACTTTATAAGCAAAAACACTTTATTCCATCCACCTTCAGGCACCAACCTTAGAATCACAGATTCATTGAATGGTTTGGGTTGGAAGGGACCTTAAAGATCATCTAGCTCCAAACCCCCTGCCATGGGCAGGGACACCTCTGACTAGACCAGGCTGCCCAAGGCCCCATTCAATCTGGTGTCGAACACTACCAGGGGTGAACCTTACATAGTTCTTATCTGTACCCATTTGATGTAATACAAGAGTTTGGGTCCAAGGTCTTGTTTGGCTGTGTCTTGTTTGAAACAAAGTATTTCACTTTCTGGAATTGCCAGACACTAGGGCAAACACACCCCTCTTGTACGTGTACTATGAATGTGAGAAGGCAAAATGGGAAAGAAGTCCTTTCTATTTGCCCTGCTGTACTGCAACTGAGTTATACCCAGGACAAGTAGATAAACTATAGTATCTTCTCAATTTATTTCTCAAACAGATGGGGAAAAGATTGAAACTAGTCATGATTATCAGAGAATCACCATCATTACAGAGCCTTGGAGGGCTCTAACTCCTAGTGATGATGCTGGCAGAATAAGCCTATTCTGGGTTGCCAAGAAACTACCCTCTTCCTTTCTCTTGTTGTTTTTCCTCATTAGGAACACACTGGCTTCAGAAAGCAAGACGTTAACTGACCTGGAAAACTCATTTCTTGCATAGTGAATTCAAAGTCCAACCTGCTCACTGGGGCCTGAATTTCACCCTTCAGCTACAGTGTTGCAGCACTGACAAGAGAAACAAACCTTTTTCCTCAGTCTATTTTTCTTCCTCTCCATCCTCCTTTTTTAACACATTACATACAGGCATACTAAGTTAATTGGAGGAGGAATATTAGAAAGAAAGAGATTTAACAAAACTGCATCTTTTCAGCAGGCATCTTTCCATTTGTTATAACTAAATCTCATAGAAGGAGGAGGGCTGAGAGAGAAGTAAAAGGATAAAATACAGATATTAATTGCCATGACAATATGTCACTTTTCTTTTCCCCTCCTCTCTCCAAACTTGCCCTGGATCACATACCTAAGCAGTGCTAGAGTGTCTAAGTACTACATTCTCAATGATCTTTGTAGCCAGTGAAAAAAAAAGCTAGACAAGTAACCTATTTCTTTGTCAAAGCTATAATCCTATCTTTAAGAAGAAATTGCCTTTAAAAGATACAAGCATTCTGCTTGGGTTTATGTCTTCATAAATAACAATATACTGCTTTTGAATAATAGGAAATTGAAGTAATCCTTAACCAGCTGTCTTATTTTATTTTAAAATGAAATGCAACAACAAAATGAGAAATGTAACAATTGTTTCTCCCATATTGACCTATTTAGTTTCATGAACAATAAAGTTACCTCTGAAGTTCTGTTCACCAAAAGGTCACTGTTCATATTTATTATATTCAATGCTCATAGCATAATGGTTGTTGCTATATGGCCAAACTGTTCAAAGTTAGACAGCTAATTGCAAACAAAGCCAGTACTAATATTCCAAAGGGAGGGAGGAAGGAGCAGGAGAAGCAATCAGGTTTTGTGGTTTAAGATATAAATGTGTACATTACCTCAACTTTTTTTGCAGCATTTGGATACTGCTACAGACTCAGGATATAGGTAATCTCCTCCAAGATGTTGCTGCTGAGACTTCAGCTGGTAAAACAATTCTAGTTTTTGTCACATTTCCATCATTTAAGAGCTCATATCACCAAGTCCTTTTGTCTTATTGGGCTACAGAACCACATTTCTATGGGAAATGGAAAAGGCCATTCTCCATTCACTTACGATGTGGAATGACAATTTGCATCCGTATGACCAACCTTTCCCCCCTCAAAACACAGGAGGCTTCTTCCCTACTGCCAACTGGAAATGGTCACTAGCTCACGCTACCCCTCTCAAAACATTGTCAGAAAGAACAATGGTTGCCTCAAGACAAAAATCACACCAGGAAACGGACTGAATATGGAATCACCGGACAGTGCTGAAACACAACTCCACGACCCTAACACTGACATAGCCCTAAGGCCTGAAGTGGTTATTGCTCCACCCCCTCAACCTTATTCCAGTTAGAGCACAAGGAGAAATACAATCACTTCACATGTGTTTTCTGAACAACTGATTTGTGGTCTTGTAAGCAAGGATTTTTGAAAAAAAGACTGTGCTCTCAACTTTTCTTGAGCTCTTCCCAAAAGTCACACCACACCTTGTGATGTAGCAGTGCAAAACAAAACTTAAAGTAACAACTTCTTTATTCATCACAGTTATTGTGAATATTCTACTTAGAAGTATTCTCAGACTATCATTAAAGATGTGTTAGAGATGTGTGACTCCTTCCCAGTCCTTTAAAAAAGGATGGGGGAGAAATAAGTTCAACTAAAACAGTTTGTGAAAATAACACATCTAGTACTGAAACATCATAAAGGTAAGAGCTAAAATAACTAAAAATAAACCAACTTTTTTAGTTTACTACAAATACTTTTTCTCGTTTCCAAATTTAATCAGATATCCCTCCTATTGATTGGACACAAGTCCTTTAATGTTGAGAAATTCATTGCTGTATCAAAGTGTACATGATCAACATCTTGTAAAAACAGTTCTTGGTTGTTATTGCTACATTTATTTGTTTCAGACTATAATTTCTCATTCCCATAAACTGGGTTCATGACCCAGTTCTTTTTCCTTTAAATTCTAATGCATTAGCAAACCTCCTGGCTTCTACAGATTGATGAAACTGTACTGACAAGATCCACTTGTCAAGGTAAAACATGCAATGCTAAGGGAATTAATAAGCAAGCATAAAAAGAGCTGAAAAAAATCATGCATTAAAGCTGTCTCACACTTCTCTTAAAAGTGCTGAAGTTATATACAACTCTACCAAAAACTGTTGGGCTAAATCTATTACCACAAAAGATGTTGTTCCTATGCTGAGTTTTTCTAAAGTCATCACCAAGATTGTGAAGGTTTCCATGATCACACATTTTCAAGTATTGGTGGTTTGGACCATTATAAGCTAAGCTGCAGGCCAGTCTTTTAGGGAGAATTATTTTACACGAAGTTGCTACAAGAGATAGAGAGGAATAGATCTGAATGAAAAGGAAAGAAAGACTTGCCTACTGGAAAGACCAACTCAAAAAACAAGGGAGCTTTATGGGGAAAGTGATACTACAATGCTCTGTTCCTAATGAAAGGACATGAACTGAGAATCCAAGAAAGAAGCTGGAAGGAAAGTGAAAGATGGTGTGTAAGCAGAAAGACAGACTGCACATGGATGTGAAGGAGAACTCATACTGGTGTACATTGCTGAGTAATCCCAGAGTCACGCATCCACAGATTTATCTTTCTGAGTTATACAATCCATTTAGGCATAGGCATGAAATATGAGTTTAAGAACACGGAAGAGAGAAGGACTTTCGACATGTTTGGACTCTCTTGGTTTAGAGGCAAAGTCTTAATCTTGTTGCAGACTCCTACAAGCCCTTATAGCACAAACAGAACTATTAAAATAATTATCTGTTTCTATTAAAACAGAACTAATGATCTGTAGAAGAAATATCTTCTTCCTGGAAACAAAAGGCAAAGTCTAAAGGCTGTCTTCCCTCTCTTAACAGGAAAAGCTGCTTTATTATAATACTACATACCACTGAAGTAAAAACAAAAGAATCTCAAAGGTCTTAGTTACATATACAGACAACCAAAACGTATCAAATAGGCCTGGCTATTCAAAAGTTCTGGTTGGGATCTAAGACCAAATGATTTACTAGTGGTTAGGAAGTCTTCACATCTCTCTTCTATGTATATTCAGAAGAGGTCTCTTTTTTTTTTTTGTCTTTTTTTTTCTTTTTTTAATAAAAATGTCAGTTGGAGCCATAGGGGAGGAAGTATGGGGTTTTGTGTGTGGATCAGCAGTCTGAACTGGAATGGCACCAACTTTATTATTGCCCACATCATTTTTTTCCCTTCCTAGGTACAACTTCCAAATATAGGGCCTTCGGTCAGTAAAATCTTGTATCAGAACTTAATAATACATCAGCCTTGCATTAGAATCTTTTTTCCCTCCTTTGGATCCTTCATTTTTATTCATTATAAAGGACTAAATTTAGATTATATCATTAGCTTAATAAGACAAACTGTTGAACGCTGTCAGTCCTGGTAATGGTTCTGTGTTGAAGTCAACAAACTATTGCTACAGCCTTCCCCCTACTGATCACAAATAAAATTCTTTACATGCCCCTCATATTCTATCTCAGCTCTTTAACAGAAATTAGGGTTGTCTTTTTTCTTTTTTTTTTTTAATTAATTACGTTCAGGTAAGATCTAATTACAAAGTACCATTACTGAGTTCAGTGAGATTTTTTACTAAAAATATCCATAATAAGTCCTATTTAAGAACTCCAATCTAACAAGTATAATGTGAAGGAAGTTTTAATGCTGAACAAGAACAGAGGAACTACATTATTAACTAGAATGCTTTATGTAATTGAAAGCATCATGGAAGAGAATATCCTTGTAAAAGATCCTTACTTTCTTTCAGGAGGTGATTTGAATAAATATTTCTACTGAGTTCCAAAACAATAATAGCTATAATTTTTTTTTAAATTATTAGGAAAGATAGGTAACAGGCACTAACACCTTAAAGTTTGTGAGACAGAATTATCAGTGACATGCCCTGCAATATCCAAGGAAGGAATATGGCACACCTAGTGATTCACAGTAAGAATATATGAAAGACAAAACTGAAGTATTTCTCTTGTCTACCTTTTTCTATCAGTCACATTTTGGTCAATTCACCTGCTCCAGATCTCTGGAGGTATCAGCTTCCTTTCGACAGCTATAGAGGGAAGCAAGAGAGCTTAGGCTAGACATCTAATTAGCAATCATTCTTTAAAGTAAAGGCAGGACACTTTCATTGAGTTCTACACTGTGTAAATACGTCTAAACCCTTCCTAAAGCAAGATCATGCTGAAAGCCAAAGTTTTGCAATACTGACTTAAGTATCACTACACACCCAAAACCTTGATATCCTGCATTATCTTGTCCTGAGAACAGAAACATTACTGCAGTGAATTATATTTTGTACTGCTGAACCAAAGACTGGATTTAGCATTTCACGTATACAGATTTTGAAAGTATTCTGCAAAGGCTGAAAAAATGAAGGCTTAAGTTTACGAAGGGACAGAGTTAAGTAGTTCATGATATTCAATACTCCATCAAAGTGTTTGTTACAAATTAACTTCTGAAAGTCAGTTAAGTCCAGCCTGTAAGACATTACAGTTAATCCTTCCCCCAACCTAAACCTCACCTTATTTCCCTCCCTACTGCTGTTAATCTTTAACTCAGTATCACCTTCTAATAGATTCATCTAGGTTTTTTGGGAACAAAAGTTGGAGATAATCTTCAGTGACATTCAAATCAAACTGACTCTCACGTGGCACTGTTAAAGCTGACGCAAAATCCTTTCAATTGTACTTTAAAAAAAAACAAAACAAACCAACAAAGACTTCCAATATTACTGATTAATATTTTTTTTTAATTTTCTCTCGAATCTTTTTCTTTGAACCAATTTAAAGTAGCAACTCCCTGCTGAGTTTAACAGGACTTCCTTCAATTTTATTTGCCTCTGTGTTTATGCAAAAAGCACTATGGAAAAACTGAGTGATTCCTATCATAATTGTGCACTGGACTTTCAGAGACTCGGTAGCAACATCACAACATATGTTGATATAGAATCAAAGATATTATGACTAACATAGAGTAGTTAAAAAAATAAATATATAATCTGATATTTTGGGGAAGACTGATCAGCAAAATTTTGCCCTGCATTGTTTCTCAAATTTATCTCCTAGATATTCACTCTTTTTCCTCTTCACCAGCACAGAACAAAATATTTACCTTTAGAAAATAAAGACCCCTTCACACAGCAGGCTTATTGGGTGTGCTTTTGTCAGAAAACTGAGGATCATGCTCCACTGTATAAGTAAATATTATCTCAAAGTAAACACCCCACACAAAGGAACTGACTGTATTTCACTTCTACCTTACGATTTGTTCTGAACACGGAGGCTCATTTGCTGCCTCCAATACAAGAATTGAGCTGCAATCAAAGCCAGAGTTAGAATAAGAATGCAATAGTGAACAAATTCATTATATGCACAAACCATACTAAATGAACATATCTGGCTTAATTTATATTAAAAAAACCCCCCCTTGATATCCAAGAAACAAAATATCTCAGTTCTAAACCTGACTTCCCATTTCATAGGGAATGGCTTGTTCTGTCACTATCTCTGTTGCTTTTTTGGTAACCCCCAAAGCAGCATCATGAAGACCAAGTGAGAACGCACATACTGATCTGTTCCTGTTATTACAGATGCTACTGGTAAGGGTGGGGGGTTGTGGGATGGGTGGTGGGAGTTAGGGTTAGGAGTTGGGGTTTGAGCATTACGGGTTAGGATTACAGTGGACATTTGGGGGGTGAGGTCTGGGGTTTGGTGTAGGGGCTGGGGTTATGGTTGGTGGGGCTTGGGGGTGGGAGGCTGGGTTTAGGCAGTTAGGGTAAGGATAAGTGGTTGGAAGGTTGGGTTAGGGTGGAAGGATTGGGGACAGGGGTTCAGGGGTTGGGGGCTTAGGGGTGAGAGTTGGAGGTCAGCGTTAGGGTTAGGTTTGGGGATCAGGGTTAGGGTAAAGGTTGGAGGGTGGGGATCTAGGCATGGGGGTTGGAGGTTAGGGGTTGGAGATTAGGGGTTTGGGGTGGCAGGTGAGGATTTAGGGTTGGGGGTTGTGTATGCCCAGTATGACAGCAGTACCAGTTATTTTTCAAACATCTCCACAGCTTTTAAAACCTCAGAGGCAGAGTACTGTTCAAAACAGAGAACACTGAAAGAATTACAACATTTATTTACTCTTTCTGTTTTGAAGAATATCCAAGAAAATTTGCATTGCCCTCCCTCCCCTCCAAAGAGGGCAAGAGAAAAGTATTAAATAGATCTCCAAAACTGGAAAGCCAAGGCCAGGGACTCTTAAGGTCAATAAACGAAACTGCCATTTTTGACTACTCTGGAAATAAAAATTGTTTATAGCATTTGTTTTATCAGTGTTCACTTGGAAGTCATTAGGGTTGGAGAAGCAGTACACAGAATATGTTACAATACGCCTATAAATTAAAACAAATAACCTAGAATAGAATTATCTATTAGAACTTTTACTAGTTTGTGAAAACTTACTTTCTTTTTTAAAAACCAATCACACAGAAACGCATAATGCTTCTGCAACTACTACATCACATGAAAAGCCACAACTCATGTCAAGTTTGTGAGGAAAAAGCAGAAATACATGAAATATTCTAGGCTTAAAGATTACTCTATAATGCACTTTTTAAAGAAGTTCTTAAGAACTCTCCAAGGAGTCAGGTGGATAGACTGATTTATTTAATAAGAAAATACACAACATAGCACATCAAAGGATACACAGATCTCAAATCTCAACAGAGTATCTCTTTCCACTTGACATATTCTTTTGTCATTGAAGGCTGAACTTTCAAATTCAGAGGAACATCAAAAGAGATACCGAATAAATGAATCTTTCTGCTATGGATGGTGCTATGAGAGGAGCATAGCAATATCCCCTAGACAAGCTCAATTTTTTTCCTACACAATTCTATGGGAGCCTGGCTCTGTGAAAGTAAAATGGTCTTTACACATCAATTGCAAAGCATCCAGTAACTCAACAAATACAACACAAAATGAGAAAAAAAATTGTTCTTGATCTTTCTAGCCATGTGATATAAAAAACTGTTGCATCTTTTAAAAATAGTAATTATTTTTACAGGAATGAAAACCTGACAGAGCAGTCCTCCTGAAGAAGCCCACAGGTTCACGAATGCATAGCTTAACTGTTGGTTTTACGGTAGCTGAAAATGACTACAGCACGATTTATAGTGGCAATAGAAAATTTCTTTTCTTCTAATTCTCAAGTAATACATAGTTACCCCAGAAAGCACTTAAATAGTAAGATTCATTGTAAGTAATTTATGCATTTTGCAGAACCATGACACATAATTTAACATAATGCTAATTTTGCCCAGTTCTAGTGAGTGTGGGTTATTCAAGGAACTCAGAGATTTCTATCATCCTTAAATAGAATGGCTCTTTGGTAAATATCAAGCGCTGACTGACTTGTTATTTTTACAGAAATAATTACCTTACAGGTACAAATACAAAGCAATCTAAATAAGGAAAACTACTGCTACTTTTCATTGCATCAATGTTTCAACCTAGTTATCGGAGGATATTTTTGTGCTTTGGCATAATCAACACTTTGAAAGATACATCAAACAAATATCAGACACAGCTGTCCTCTTTCTCTCATAAGGCCTCTTTTCCTAATCTTGTACTACACTGCGAGTAGGATCTGCCACGGCACAGGATAATCATTGGTTGTATCTCTGCTTAAACATATGCAAATTTTATGTCAGCAGAATTAAATACTGGCAATGATCCGTCAAACTCAGCAATGTGGTGGTCAGCAAGGACAAATACTGAAATTCAACATTAATCAGAATATCGAAAGCCAAACAATACCCAACCAAGTGACATGCCTGTTGCCAGTGATATTGCAGACAGAACATGAGAACATTGCATATGAAACATCCCAGGTCTACAAACATGGCTTGCCTGAAATCTCTACCATGGGTTGACTTTCCTGTGATAGGAATTCTACCACTGAAACACCAATTACTCATACCAACAGACTCTACCTTCAACTTCTAATCCAGGTGCAGCAGATCTGCAGAGCACAAGAGGCCAGACAGCATCCTTGAGTGTATGTAGGAAAGAGAGTGTACTCCAGCACACCAAGTGGGGGAAAACTAATGAACAGATTGATGGCACAGCAGAAATAGGTGAACCAACAGTGAATGAATAAGCTCTGAAAGCTGAGTTGAGACATAAGAACATAAGTTTAGAGGACAGTATCATCCCATGTAAGAAAGAGGTGAGAGAAGTAGGAACAGACTTGTAATTGCTAAAGACAGCACCAAAGACAGTATGAGCTTTGCTACCAGGTAATTAAACTCTGCAGAAGCACCATCACCTGACATTATTAACACAGCAAG
The DNA here is from genome assembly GCA_033558105.1 of Coccyzus lansbergi. Classification (NCBI taxonomy): domain Eukaryota; kingdom Metazoa; phylum Chordata; class Aves; order Cuculiformes; family Coccyzidae; genus Coccyzus; species Coccyzus lansbergi. The sequence goes on along the minus strand of JAUMJK010000211.1, from coordinate 640,218 downwards.
AGGCAGAACTCAAACAGAAAGCATGCATAAGCAATTAATCCAGCTAAGTAACTATCAGAATCTGAATGAAGAGCAGCTAAATAAATATTTAGGAGATGGAAAACCCCACCAAAAAAAAGTGAATTTCCACAGACAGCTGCAGGAGTACATACCCTCCACAGCTAAGTGTCTAGGACAATGTCTCCAGGACATCCTATTCAGGTTTTGATTCTGTAGTGCAAAGCACAATAGTACAGTAGTATGTTAGCTACTGTGCACAGCAGAACAGTATACTGCAAAAGAAATAAGATCAAATTAAACTTTTTAGGAAGACTGAGGATTCTTCACAAAAAAATATTCAGAATATCATACCATCCCTAGAAAACAAAGGAGTAAAGAAGTTTAACACCAGTAACAGATATATCCTTGAATTTCAGTTTTTCAGAGGACATCAAAGCCCAGATAATCTTCATTTACGTTTTTCCAAATGTACTACCAGTACTAACCACTACACAGAGGATTCATTTGTGAGCAAAGCAAACACAGGATTTTTTCAAGCCAGATCTGTTCTTCTTAGGTAGATGGAGCTTAGGTACACTTGGAAACAAAGCTGGCTTTGGGGAGACAAGAGGTTTACCCATGTCTTATAGACTAGAGTTCCCTAACAGCTGTTCCCCCCTCCTTTAGGCTGTTCCTTCTTTCTAGGCAACAGGAACAAGCGAACCCAAACTGCACTTTCTTCTAGACATCCCCATTCAAGAACAGGAAACTGAACAGAGACAGTTACTCTCTCTTTCATCACTGCTACAGGCAAAATCCTACATTCTCCACACACACATATTATTGCTGAGGCTTCCCACACAACAGAAAAACTGGAGCCCTTACAGCCCAGTCAGATCTGGCAGCTAGGCACTGCCTTATCTAACAGCTACATCTAATCAGTTGCACAGCCACAGTTTGGAAAACAGGCTGCATCACATTACGATGGGTTAGAAGAAAGCCTCATAGTAATCCAAAAGCAATCTACTTTTATTTATACTTACTGTCCAATACAGTGCTTGCAGGCATGAATTTCTTGTAACATACTGTTTCACTCCACTTTATTTCTGTGAACAGCTCAAAAACATAGATGGTAGAACCCCTCACCCAATTATGTAAGATTTCCCAAAAAAAAAGATAAAATCATTCAAAGGGAAGCAGGTGCTCCCACTGACCCTGACACCTACTCTGGGCTATGCCTTTTCTTCCCTTTGTTTTCACTGTAACAAGATCAAAACATCATCAAGAAGAAATAAGGAAGAAGACTAAAAGACTTTTTTTTTTTAACAATTTTCAGTGTTTGCACCTGGTTCTGAAAGTAAGGGCAACAATGTCATCAGGACTATCAACCAAAGAAACATTGCGATGCTTACTTTTGAGAAGGAAAGGAAGCTCTTCCTAAGAGTTTCTGATCACACAATACAAAAGAAATTAAGATATTAACTTCTCTGATCCATTGATTAGTTTTGATCATGAAGACAAAAGCAGGAAACTGCATCACTGACCCAATAATGTAATTTTAGAAACCTCCTAGTGCTACATAAAATAACATACCTGCTCTATCTGCAGTACAGACTTAGAACTCCTCTTCTTATTGACTGGGGAAAAAAGCACTGCCACATCCTTGGAAATCCATCTAATACTGAGAAGTCTGAGAAACAGAGGGAGTGAGGGTAGTCCCTACTGTTCATCTCAGCCGGCTCTGAGAGATTTAGTTTGAGACTACATGATGTAAGTTAAATTACTCGCTCTTACCTCAGTGAACAACTGCAAATATGAACACAGCCACAGAAAACCCTGGTATGAAACAGCTCTGTGTAACACTACTGGACCACTGCATCTTCTCAAAGAACAGGTAATTTCTGACCACAGCACATTTGAGTAATGCCTCAAATTCCTTCTGCAGTCTTTTGTCTTGCAGGAGCACTAGCAGGCTCTCTATTAGAGCCAGTCACCTTTCTCCCAAAAAGGTGGAAGAAGCAGAAACAATTTATTTTATCAAGCCCAAAATATCTAACATAAGTGTTAGTCACTTTTTCTACCAAATTTCATTTGCTACAAGAAACAGATTGTACTAATCACTTTATCAAAAATTTACTGTCAGCTTACAAACATGTTAAGCAGCAGTATTTCTCATGTAAGGAAACATTCTGGCTTCAAAATCCAAGAAAAGTAAAATGTAATAGTAATAAAGTACAGCACAGCAGTCTCCCCTCTCAGAAATCCATAGACCAGCTATTGTCCAAGATCTTCTTTCCTACATATCTTGAATATTCAGCTTTCCTTCTACATTTTGCACATATGGACTTACGTCACAGCACACATACAATAAGACAATTTATATAAAAAAGATCTCCTGACTCAACAACAAAACCTCAAAATACAGCTAACCATTACTATTGGGTAACTGCAGAAGAAACTTGAATGAGAAGTGCCTCACCCTGAGATCTCAGTAGAATGAGTTGAAATACAGCATGAGAAAGGATCCCATTGCCTTCCTCCTATGAAGCCTCTTATAACTGACTCTTTCATAGCTTTTCAGATATTTAAACTCACTTAGCCTCCTAGGTCACCTGAATTTTGTTAGGCTCTCACCGCTGCAACCCAGCATTTGTTCTCACTTTCATTGCGCTGCTACCAAACACCATGTCTCCTTTATATTATGTCAAAGCCTTTCCATCAGAATCATCTTCTAATTTATTGCTAACTTCTTCACACCTTTTCAATAGCCTCCATATTCTCTTCCAAGTTCTCAAATGTCATGTTCGTCTTCCCAACATTTAGCCCCAGTGTATCCCTCGATCTAGTTTTTAACCATACAATCAATCCTTGTTTGTCAACAGTCTCAGCTTATCCCTCCTCAAAACTAACCTTTTACCATAATGTGGATTATGAACAACTTAAAGGTAAGCACAGGATCAACTGTGATGACTGCTCCTGACTGACCAGGAATCAGCTTGTCGTTCTCTCCCTTATGCACCAGCTATCATCCTCCAGTTGTTAGGTTGGTTTTCAGACGGTAAACATTTCCATTAGACCTTAGAGCACTTTGCATTATAAGGCCATGGTTTCACTGTCCTTCCACTGCTACTCTCGCTGTGTAAATCTGAAGTAATGACAGGGTATGTGACTTGGTTCCTGAAATATATGTCCTGGTGCTGCTAAAGTAAACTCTATTACAGAAAATGCAGATGTGAGAAGCAACATCTGAGATCAGGCTTTTCATTCCCCCTCATGAGTACACAACATAAGCAAATATAGATGTGATCCCAGTTTATAAAATGTCTGATGGTACCATCCTTGAGACCTTGTAAACCAAATTCATGGTAGGTAATGGAAAAAAATGTTTACACATGTGCTTATATTTATACATATGTATGTATTCCTATGTAGTTAATGTTTTATGCATGGTTCTGGCTGACTCCACACTTCTCTTCATACTGTGTATCTTCACATGCACTGAAATCAATCAAATCAGTTTCAGTTCCAGTTCCAGCAGTTCTATTTGTTTTCACCTCCTAGAATTTCCTAAAAGTGGTTCCTGGTGGCTTGTATACATAAAAGCAGTATTTTACAGATTTATAAGTTTAATAAGACTGCCCTCCTTCCTGCACTAAAGCCTACAGTATATGACAAAATGGGTTAAGCAAGCTGGTATCAAATCTGAAGGCAAACACATTTTTGAGCCAAACCTTAATTCTCTGAAGAGCTTCAAGCTTATTTTCAACAAGTTAAAATATTGATAAGGAAAATAAATTCTTTTTCCAGCTGTCACACAGTCGCAGTATATACAACAATAGCTAAGGTAGCTTTTCTGTTTTATTAACTTCACAACACTTTAGAACTACATTACCTACTTTTCCTCTTTAGAATCCAGGTACACAGTCACTATGGACAGCTTCATAGCATCTGGGCACTGGAAAAGGCTGCCCAGGGAGGTGGTTGATTCACCTTCCCTGGAGGTGTTTAAGGCACAGGTGGATGAGGTGCTGAGGGGCATGGTTTAGTGTTTGATAGAAATGGTTGGACTCAGTGATCCAGTGGATCTCTTCCAACCTAGTTGTTCTATGATTCTATGATCTATTAATCTCTGATGAGCAGGAAAAAAAAATTGTCTGAAAAATATACTATCAGAAATAGACAACAAACTTCTGAAACACCTGCAAACTCCTAGGTTTATTTATTAAGCTAGTTTTATTTAACCAATATCTTTGAACATAGGCACTTCAGTACTCAAGTACAACTGTGATGGACTCTGTTTCCTCAAAGGATCTCAAATAATAAAACATGTTCCATCCAACAGAAAAACCACAAACAATCCTGAGGGAAATTGGCAGATAGCAAGAATAGTTCTTAGTGAGCAACAACCTTCCTGAAATAAAACAAACTACATATATACTTTTGCTTAGACTTGAGATTCCACTGAATATTAGGCAATTTCCGTTCCAGTGATTCTATTAAGTTTCTATTTCCCAGTATTTCCAGAGGATACCTTAAGCACAACAAAGGATAAGGTGATCTAACTGTCTGTGAAAGTATCCCAACTATTACAGTACAACATATAGAAGAGAGAAGATAAAATGCTACCATCAGACAATGCTACTTCTTCTAAGTACCACAGTAGTAGTGACCAACCAATTATTTACAAAGGAGCAACAACCCTAAAATACCCTATCAGGTTGAGGACCTAACAATGTCACATGATAAGATGTTGAAGAAGTCTGTTAAGCCTTCCTATTGAAGATAGACAGTTTAGTATACAATACAGAAATATCTGGTGACCTATATCAACAAAAGAAAACCTGATTATTCAGGTTAATCAAATTACTACACTTCTCCCATTGGTCATCCAGACCTAGGCACCATTGTATTATTATGAAAAGTAAAATAGTCTTGACATATAAAAATCAACAGCTTTGTGCACACAGACAGAAGTATCTTTTGTCCCCTGAACACCCCACCAGTTAGGACACCCTCCAAGATTTCCATGCCAAATGCCAAAAAAATCTGGTGCTAGTTCTCTGATGAGTGTCCCCAGAATAGAGAAAAAGCAGATTCACTTCCGTAAGCAATGGGAGCCAGCAGCACTGCAGCTCCCCAACTGCTCCCAAAGGAAACCATTCAGCAAAAAGAATATGGTTTTAGTTAACTTCTAAACCAGCAAATGCATGTTTTTAGATGAATAATGCAGCGCTTAAACACCCTGCTTAGTTTCAATACAAAACTCATAGTATTGGTAGGCAATAAATACCTGTTTTTCACTCAGCCACAGGTCCAAGTCTGAGATACAATCTACAGCAAATATCCAAATAGTAAAACTATTTGAAAAATACACAGCTGAGTGGGAATTTTTTTAGAGACACTTTATTCATCAAAACATATACTTACAAATACAGTGAATTAATTTTGTTGTGAATAACTCTTTTTAAGCCCCAATTGTAATGGTACCACTTCTGATCTAAGCAAATAATAAATTTACAGTGGAAGGAAGTTTACCCAAGTGCTTTAGAGAGTTCATATGTCTAGGTAAAACAGAGCCATTTGCAGAAGGCAAATAACAGATGTTATGTTTCCTTCTTCTTACTTAACTACTATTGCATGTGTTGCGCAGAGAACCTTACATGCTGCCCTTAGGAGGGTGAAGAGGGAACCACTGGAGCATTGAGTCCAACCATTCCCATCAGTCACTAAACCATGCCCCTCAGCACCTCGTCCACCCATGCCTTAAACACCTCCAGGGAAGGTGAATCAACCACCTCGCTGGGAAGCCTCTGCCAGTGCCCAATGACCTTTTCCATAAAATATTTTTTCCTGTTGTTAAGCCTGAACCTCCCCTGGCGGAGCTTGAGGCCATTCGCTCTTGTCCTGTCCCCTGGCACTTGGGAGAAGAGGCCAGCTCCCTCCTCTCCACAACTTCCTTTCAGGTAGTTATAGAGAGCAATGAGGTCTCCTCTCAGCCTCCTCTTCTCCAGGCTAAACAATCCCAGCTCTCTCAGCCGCTCCTGGTAAGACTTGTTCTCCAGCCCCTTCACCAGCTTCGTTGCTCTTCTCTGGACTCGCTCCAGAGCCTCAACATCCTTCTTGTGGTGAGGGGCTCAGAACTAAACATTCGAGGTGTGGTCTCACCAGTGCCGAGTACAGAGGGAGAATAATCTCCCTGGACCTGCTGGTCACACCAATCGTGTGGAACCAGACAAGATGTGGGACAGAACGCATTTCTCACTCACATGCAGTTTCCCCATAAATCTTACCCATATTCTGCTCCTCTCCCAGAACTAGTTTTAATGTTATTACGAAACTTCGAAACAGTGAAATCTCTTCCTGATTCGGAGCCGGCTACGGCCCTGCCTGACCTTGCCTTGCAGACAGGGAGAAGCTGCAAGCAGAGGCGCTCACAGCAGGCACGTCTGTTCAGCACAGATCACACTGCACACAAGGCGTTATCGTCTCCAAGAAAACACGCTCTGAAGAAAACATATTATCAGAAGGGATCCTGTCTACGCGAGTACTTAGACGGAACTTTCCTTCTCGCCTTGCGCCCCTGCGGGAGCTGGCGCCGCCGCCCGGGCTGGGGCGGGCCCGCCCCAGCCCGGGCGGCGGCGCCAGCTCCCGCACTGCGCATGTGCTCCTGCGTTGCGCATGCGTAGCTCGACCCTTTTGGCTCCGCCCACAGACGGGCGGAAGCCAAGAGCGAGCGGCGCCGCCTACGTTCTCTGCGCCCCCTACGTTCTCTGCGCCCCCTACGTTCTCTGCGCCCCCTTGGCGGAGCGTGATGGCGGCTACGGAGGGGTGGCGGCCGGGGTTGGGCGCGGCGCTGGGCGCGGGGCTGGTGGCGAGGCTGGGGCTGGTGGCGTACGGGCTGCACCAGGACGGGGCCATGCGGGTGCGCTACACCGACGTCGACTACCGGGTGTTCACCGACGCGGCGCGGCTGGTGGCCGAGGGGCGGTCGCCCTACGGGAGGGCCACCTACCGCTACACGCCGCTCTTGGCGTGGCTCCTGACGCCCAACGTCTACCTCGCCGAGGTCTTCGGGAAGCTGCTCTTCGCGGCGGGAGACCTGGCGGCTGCCGTCGTCGCCTACCGAGCCCTGCGGCTCCGAGGGGTCTCCGCCGGGCGGGCGTGCGGGTGCTGCGCCGCCGCTTGGCTCCTCAACCCTCTGCCCGTGGCCGTGTCCAGCCGGGGCAACGCGGAGGCGCTGGTGGCGCTGCTGGTGCTCGCCACCCTCTACTGGGTGGAAGCCGGCAGCGTAGGGAAGGCCGCGGTCTGCTACGGGCTGGCCGTGCACCTGAAAATATACCCTCTCACCTATGCCCTGCCCGTAGCGCTCCGGCTGCGGGGTGGCGGGGAAGGGGCAGTGGACGCGGGGCCTGGAAAAAAAAGCCTCGTGGGGCACCTCTGGCAGCTTTTTGTGAAAATGCTGAACCGTGATGCGCTGCTTTTCGGAGCGGTTGCTGGATCCGTGCTGGCTGCGTTGACGGCTGCGTTTTATCACCTGTATGGCTGGGAGTTTTTGGAGCATGCCTACCTTTACCACGTGACCAGGAGGGATATCCGTCATAATTTCTCTCCCTACTTCTACATGTTGTACTTGACTGCAGAGAGCAAATGGAGTTTCGCCCTGGGGCTCGCAGCTTTCCTGCCCCAGCTGCTATTGCTCCTGGTTGTATCCGTAGTATTTTACAGAGACCTTGCATTTTGTTGTTTCCTACACACTGCTGTTTTTGTGAGTTTTAACAAAGTTTGCACATCCCAGTACTTCATCTGGTATCTCTGCCTTTTGCCCCTCATAATGCCCAGTGTTAAGATGTCCTGGCGTCGTGGTGTCCTGCTTCTCTTTCTGTGGTTTATTGGACAAGGCCTGTGGCTGGCTCCCGCATACTTTCTGGAGTTCGAAGGACACAACACTTTTTTACTTGTATGGTTGGCAGGCTTGCTCTTCCTTTTTATTAATAGCCTCATAATTGTTCAGATTATTTCACATTATAAAAAAGAAGCACCAGTTGCAAAAAAATTCAAAGAACAGTGATAAACTGGACAAAATCCACAAAGAGCACTACTATTTGTCTTTTGTACCACTACCACTTTGTTTAAGGTAGATACATGTGTGTTGTATTAAAGTGTGTATATGTAAGTGATGCTTTGTCAGAGCCATGAGGGCACTGATTGACCTCAAGTCCCCTGAGCACTGACTGCAAGTGTCACCAACATGGACCTTGAAACTGCATTGTAATAGCCTCTCTACAGTCCTGTCTGCTGGTCCTCCTTATGGGACTTCCAGAAGGACCCTGGACCAATTCATCATTTGCCATATTTAGGGTTACGATGGACAAGCACTCCTCTCTGTCTGCCACCTCCAGACACTGTGACTGCACTCTTGTCAGCGAGGGTATGGCCTGTGCCAAGTCGCTTAATCCTTCCACTCATATCCCATTAGGGAGCAGCCCTAATCTTACTCCCCAATACCCATTTTCTCATTGTTCATTTACTATATCCTTTACTTTTCAAGGACTGTGACCTCTATCTAGAAAAACAGACGGGATGTTGAACAGTCTTGTACATTCCAATAAGTGGGTGGGGTATTTTGCAAGGGTTAAGCTAATGAATAAATACAAGGCGGTCACTTAATGTGTGTGTTATGATCTCTTCTCATGTGTGGTCTGTACCTGCTCTTCATTGAAGTAGAAAAAAGTAGTTATTTAGAATCATAGAACAACCAGGTTGGAAGAGACCCATCGGATCTTCGAGTCCAACCATTCCTATCAAACACTAAACCATGTCTCTCAGGATCTCATCTACCTGTGCCTTAAATGCCTCCAGGAAAGGTGAATCAACCACCTCCCTGGGCAGCCTATTCCAATGCCCAATGACCCTTTCCGTGAAAAACTTCCTCCTAGTCTCTAGCCTAAATCTCCCCTGGCGGAGCTTGAGGCCGTTGCCTCTTGTCCTGTCCCGTCACTTGGGAGAAGAGGCCAGCTCCTTCCTCTCTACAACCTCCTTTCAGGTACTTGTAGAGAGTAATGAGGTCTCCTCATTTCATCATTAACTACTTGAAACTTATAATCTATTTTAGATTTCAGATACATATTTTAGCCTTTTCAGTGCTAATTGAATATTTGAACAGATTTATTCCTGTTGCCATGGAAGATTTCCAAATACCTGTCTTGGATCACAGATGTGTAAAGCAAAAGTATTTGTGTTCTCTTCCTGCCATAATCCAGAAAAGATTTAAACTGCAGTTAATTGATAATTATTGTGGATGTTAACAGTAGCAAATAAAATGAGTCAAAATACAGCTAGAATGGCGTCTGTGTCCCAAAAGCACTAGAGGTTCTAGGAAAAAGAAGTTGGAAATGTAGTTTCTCAGTAGTTCAATATCTCTGCTATTAAAAATAAATTAAAAAGAAAGCGGTAAAGTTGAGAAAGTGGAGCAGTTGCCAGAAGAAAGGAACGTTTCAAAATAAGAAACCTTCTAGCCTGTCAAAAGGAGGTATTTATTCCCAGATGAGACAAGAGAAGATGCAGAATTGAGTGTCAGGTGCTAGAGATAGGAGTTCAGAGCCATTTTGGAGTCAATATTCTCAAGAACATCCTACAGGAAGGCTGGTGTAATGATTCCCGATTGACGTCTCAACCTGTGTTTTCTTTTTCTTTTTTTTTTTTTTTTGTCAGAGTGCTAAGTAACTCCTCATTATTTTTGGTGACTGGTTGTCTGTTTTATGGGTGCCTCTGCTGCAGGTGGTCACATGAAAGGAGAAGAAGCCCTTGAACCCAAATGACGTAGAGCCAAAGGATGCGTTATCAGGTGATGTGACACTGACCATACACTGCTCTGGCCCAGTTCAACCATTCTGATGTTGTGTTAGCAGGAAGTATATCCCCACTCAAAGTGGTATGGTCCTGCTCCCCACGTGGGAAGGCTTTCTGATTTCCTCTACCAGTCTTACTCATGTATTGCTTCACATCCTGAAGATCCTGCCAGCTTCTTTGCAAATCCAGAAATCACAGATGAGGCAACGCATAGTCTTTTGACAAACTGTCTTGTTTTTTCAGGCAGGTCTTACAGATCCAGCACTGATTTCTTTGCCTGTAATGAAGGCATAAAGACCTATGGCACCAGTTTATCTACATCTTCCCTAGGAGGTTCCACTGGTGGCACAAGACACATTCGCATATAGTTCAGTTTTATATTCATCACCAAAACGTTTTTTATGTGCTGTGAGTGTGTGAAGAGAATGTGTCCCATATGGATTTATTTTCTGAGGTAGTTAGACGTGCCCGGTTCATGTCTCATCAGAAGGCTGAAGAGGCACTGTACCTCTATTCACCAGAACCCAATGTGCAGGCAATAGCTTCTTTTCCCTCATGCCTGATCTTCTGTTACCTGTTATACATTTTTCTTTTCCAAGAAGCATGTTTTCTTTCCCCAAAGCAACATTCCATATATCTGTAACAGACCTAATAGTGCTGTTTCCTCACGTTTCCACTTCCCTGTTTTCCTGCAAGACTGGCAAAAAAAAAAAAAGAAAAAGAAAAAAGAAAAAAAAAGACAAAAGGCATTTCCAGCTTCAAAAGGCCAGTAGTTGAGTTACTGCAATGTTGACAGAAATGTAGTGATGTAGTGTTGGGGTTTGGGTAAGAAGTAATTTCCTTATGACAAATGTATTTTCAATTCAGTAATAGCTACATCATTTTGAGACCTTCAGGACACAAGTTCTACAGCAATAGGGACTGAAGAGTACTTTCCCTTTGCAGGTCTATACCAGCCTTTCAGTGGTAATTTGAGAAAGTTGTGCCTAAATAATTTATAAAAAGGCTTTTATGCAACCTTAGATTTATAGTCATCAAGTTAATAATCTACAAGTCCCTCTTTTTCAGTCATTTTGTAAGTAAGCTAGTCACTTGGATGTGTTTGGGATTTAGAAATCATTCAGTGACTCAAAAAGCTGAATTGGAGAAATGAATGGAAACAGGTGAATATGAGGGATGTTTGAGAATTTAGATCTTGCAAATTACTTTAGATAGTTGAATGGAACTGAATAACTTTATCCACTGATAAAAAGCTTTAAATCAAAATAATTGTTGCCAAGTGCAGAACAAGTTATAATTCATGAAAAAGTCATGGTGATTAATTGTAATGTCCTTAAAATTTACCATACTCATTTCCTATGGAACATTTATTGCTTTCAATGGTGTTCAGATTCTTTTGCTTAATACTTTTTTTGTCCATTAATTTTCTGGTAATTAGGAACTGAAGTATCTCAATGCTAGCTTTCATTCTCCATATTTTGCAAAATTATAATGTTGTCTATTTTTTAAAAAGAAGGCTAAAATGCTTAATGAAATATGTGTAATTTGCAGACATTTTAGAGGTTGCAGTGAAAACAGCCCTGAAGTGCAAAGTGCAAGGTGTGAAAGACAGAGTGAAAAGAAGAAAATAAATATCATAAGTAGTATTTCTGCCTTGCTTTTTACACCATAGACTATAGTCCAAAGGCTCATGGATAGATTCACAGGTGACTTTAGTCATATTCAGCAGTTAACAATGACTTGCTGTAACATTTATAAATAGAATTGCTCATATAACAAGGTAAACAAAAATACAATAATAAATGCTTCATTAAATTTTAGCATGAACATACTAAATTAATGATGTGCTCATTTCACCAATATCCTGATGTCTTTCATTACTGCAATCTGCGCTTGTCACATTATTTGTGTAGGAGCCTTGCCTCGGGCATTATGCATAATGAAGTCAGAGACCTACATCTAGTATCAGTAAAAGTATCAGAAAGTTAAAAATCTGTCTTTGTGAATCAGTACTATTGTTATTTCTTTTTTTTAAAAAAAATAACTTTTCTGTAAGGACCTTAAGAAGTCTATATCACATATCCATGCAATCCATGCATCTGTTAATACTTTTTAAATCTTCTTTTTCATTGGGCATTGTCTAATATATAAAATGAAGACCAAAATTTGTCCTTTTTTAATGGTATAAGTCCATAATTTCTTGTTTTAGCAGAATTCCTCAGGACTCTCCTTTCTGACATGTGCTGAGGCAGGCATGGGCTTCTGCAGAAACAAGAATTTGCTTATTGGAGGCAATCTTAGAGCTTAACTTTGAGTCTTTAACGTTCTCTTCAGATAAACATTTCATAGCTTGCACATAAAGAAATGACAGATGAGAGATCTTCACTATTTCTGTGAAAAAAATGTGGGGAAGTAAGCTAGAATATCTGTGGAAGAAATACCTAAAGGAAATGTCTGTATGTGGTTATATGTGAATAGAGAACTTCAGCTTTGGAAGTCTGCTGAAATGCAGTCAAATTAAGCAGTAAGCCCATATGGTGAAACCTACATTATTTAAATGAAGGATAATTTATCATTTCCCTTTTTGCAGGAGGAAAATGGGATCTTGATAGCAATTGTCAGGCTAGGTGAACATAACTTTGCTTCCTTCATATTAGCATAAGGGAGTCTATAGGATGTTATACCCTACAGTAGCACTTGTGGAGTTATACAGGTGTGACTTGTAATAAGCTGTTATTAGGCAATCCTGTTGGTGTAGCAAGAGAGAGTATTAGCTAGCAGTCACTCTGAAACTTCTTTTTGAAGGTTATGTCAAGTAAAATCTGATTTCTGTCTCACACATTCAGCAGCTGTGTTAATAGAGATGGTACTGTTTTGACAGTAGTTTTCCAAGGAGAGCTGCACTCTGTGGCCCATATGCTTCCATTCTGTGCAAAAGAATATTAATTCAAATCCCCTGGTGATGTGACAATCAACCTTTTTTTTTAATCTATCCTATGTCTCTCCCACTGATCATACAGATTGAGCTAGCCAGAAATCAGGCTTAGAAAATGTAGTAGAAACAAAGTATTATTATCCTTCCTTTATTTTTCACACAGTATAGTGTGAATATGTTGAATAGAAAAAAGATAACCCTTTGGAAGACAATCCCGTTTGAGCTAGATGTTAGAGTATTTGGTTAGTATAAGTTATTTTACCCATATGGACCTGAGGGAAAATTGACTGAATGGGATACATGGCCTTCTGTCAAATTGTAGTGAAGGTACTGATAGTTTATGTCAGCTTATGTATTAGCACTACTTTGCTATATCTTTCTGTTAGAACAACAGTATAACAAGTAAAACGTTAACAAAAAATAGCAATATTCTAGTTTCAAGCTTCTCTTACTCAAAGAGTTTCAAGGACACATATATCCATAAACTCTTTAAAGGAGAACAAATATTATATCACACAGCATTGATAATTTGTTAATAATTATTTCTTTCCCATAGCTGACATCTCCTGAGGAAAGTAGCAGTTGGGGTTTTTTTATACACAGTCTGGAAATTCACATGAGTAACAAGTGCTTCTCCACCTTAAAACTGTCAGATGTATTTGAAAATAGATTTTAATTACCATTAGCACTTCCAAGTTTAGTGCTGGCAACAGCCAGCTTGTTAATTCCAGCAGTACAAGAACTGAAGTCATGACCAATTTTCCTTCATGCTCTAATAAACTGGTTGATTAAGAAAAGAAAGTGTGTTGCTGGAAGTGAACCAAATGTTATTTGTTCACTGGAAACAAATGCTGCATGGCTAGGGCCAGAATTTACATGTGCAGGATGGAGCAATGTGATCAAGAAACAAGGGCAAAAGTGAGACCCTAGAGACCCTGACTGTTGTCTGCCTCTGCTGCTAATTTATCATTAACAGGTGTTTTTCTCTGCCACTTTTAATTGTTTGATCTATTTAAATGACAATTTATTCAAGACATGATGTGTTTCCTAATCCATTCCTCTAACAAGCTGCCATGAAGTGACTGCAGTCTTGTTTGAAACTGTTGTGGAGCTTGATTGTTACTGAATTCTAAACACTTAACTAAGGACATTTTAATAGAGAAAATAATAAAAAATTATTTTTTGTATGTATTTAAACCTTTTCTTCAGGATGTGTTAGGTTCTCGGGTGCATTCCAGCATTGCATTCTTATGAGCGAGTGGACTAGTGCTGAAGCTAAATGAAGATTTGGATGCAGATCAACAGCATTCATAGTAAAAAGCTAAGCAATTAAGAAAAATAATTTAGAAAAATCCTGATGTAGTTGATGCCACACATAAATGTAGGTTTATTAGTAGTAGTCCACTTAGGTTGTTTTGGAAGTTCATACTGAAAAAACTATTAGGGAAATGAAACTGCAGACAGCTCTGCAACTGGTTTAAATAGTTACTGTTGCCTCAGATGTGAATCATACCAGTTGAAAAACTGTTTTTATATGTTAATAAAATATTCTATATATTCTGCTGTTATCCAAGAAAAAGTTACTATTATAGTTGTGCAGCACTGTGAAGACAAACTGTAGTTCCATGTTCAGATATAGGTGAAACAATGATTTCTTTCACTTTGGTCTTTCTCCAAAACTTTTGTTAAAAAATGCATAGACTACCAAAATAAATCCAGACCAGATGTGCTATGCCAGAAGTAGTCACAGGGACCTCTAAATGCATGCTCAGTGCTGGAGGCTGTAGGTGATAGGAATGTGCAGATGCAAACTTCCCTATAGCATGCCCAAAATAGATATTTCCGTGGTTTTTAAAGTAATCAGATGTTGCTTTAATCTGTAGTATAACAGCTATATATATCCATATATATAGATATGTACACACACATACCTTAAAGACACGTGTATATCCTATATAACTACATATATCCTCATCTGAAATAGTACAGCAACTGAATTGGAGACTTCATGCCCACACCAAATGGATACGTTATGGATATAGGAAAAAGGCCCTTTTGGGTTACAGGGCCAGGCCCTTTACCAGCACATATCTGTTGCCTGAGAGTGGAGGGGTAGATTTGCCTCTCGGTAGAACAGATGATGATGGCTATCCATCTGTTATTCTATAATGTGAAATTCTGATTCTTTTCTAGTAGTGAAGGCAGCCATGACTGTATCTGCAAAATGAAAGCACGCAAATAAGTATGACTCGGAGAAAAAAATAATTTTCATTGTATTTATTTTGTATGTAACATCAGGTCTAGAAAGATTAGAAAGTCTGGAATTAATTGTCAGTAGAGGAAACTTATATAAAGACTGAACAGTTAGTTGTTGATCCTTCAGTAAAAAGTAACTTTGACACCAGCACCAGTTCCCTTGTAACATATGTCCAAAGCAAAAGCTCACACATAACATACCTTATGAATTTCATTACACTTAGAATCTTCTTATATCAGTTGAAGCTTTGAGGGTTTTGGATTAAACTTCCTCTGGAAGGAGTGGTTAAAATCCTTAGCTCTTCTTTAAAGAGAATGGGGCATTTTCAGGTTCCTTAGTATTGTAAATGGTGAGTGAATGGTGTCCTGATTTTTCAGTCTCAGGACACCAAGGGTAGTAAGCTACAAGGCTATGAAAACAACTGGACAAGTACATAGGAGGAAAATTTGTCAAGGGCTATAGAATACAAAAGCATCTTCTCTGGTCTTGGGAATTCACCAGCCTCCAAATCATGGTGAACTAGGGAAGTAGTTTTGGGGAAATTTTTCCTCTGTTTTTCTAGTTTTCCTCTGTTTTCATCTTGGCTATCTACATTTGGACAATGATAAAGGTCTAATCCACAATGGCTGTTCCTAGGTTCTTAACCACACATGTATCCCCAGCAGAATGTTCCTATAACCAAATATGCACACAGTTATTTGGTTTCACGCTTTCCTTTATGTCATTTGAAGTACTCTTTTTTTTTTCCTTTTAGCAGAGCAGACACCACTTGAATGTGCCAGTAATCCACAACTGTAACTTGTTTCATTGGCATTTCACAGATGACAGGTAGCAGTTGGTGATAGATTGATAAGTGAGAAGGGGAGAAAAGAGGAGTCAAAGCTGACAAAACATATCACTATGATCAAAGAGAGGTGGGTTTAGATAGCTAGGCAATTAAAACCCACGTAAATTCAGACAGTTTTTAGGCCAGGTTAATTAAAGCATACCAAGCCACTGGACTTTGGCTGCCTTCTCTCCCAAAAGCAAACCACAGCTTTCTTGAAGAACTTCACATGGTCTTAGGGAGACAGGACAAAGAAAGAGCATGGGGGAAAAAACCCCAGATAAATTGGTGTACCTCCAGTCACTTGTACTAATAATGATATGTCATTGCAAAATAATATAAAGATGGTGAAACTCTCCTCAATAGTTTCCGGTTTTGATAATAGCTTTGCATTTAGCTCTGGAATTATGTGTAATGCTCTTCAGGATGATTAATTTAGTCTGTAGGTGAGAAAAAATAGTGACGGCTGCAGAAAGCAAGTGTAATCTTTTGTTAGGAAACAAACCATTTCTAAAGACTACTGCAGTTGACAGGGGCACAAGGTTAAAGAGTTTGGCAGATTTTGTGTCTAAAACACTATTTAAGTAAAGAGGATTGGGCAACCTTCCAGGCATAGCTAGTGATAAGCAACCTGAACTAACCCATGCTGAGAAATTATTTTATGTCAGAAATCTGAGCCAGGCTGAAAACAGCTGCTGTCTTTGAGAGGCTGGAGGTCTCATTACACCTGAGTTCCTGGCAGCTGTGTTTGGCAACTCCAGGCTCCTCAAAGAGACATTTCTTCCAGGCAACATCCATGTGCCTTCTTGTGCTCCTGCTCTCCCTGTCCTCCTGGCATGGCACTTGCAATCTCAGTAGGAATGCAGCCATCAAATTTTGCCCTGCTACTCCCCATTGCTTCATTGTCGAGCAGCTGAGCATGCCACTGAAATGTGACTTTGGACAAAAGGAATTCCCCTGCCTTTCCAATGTTTTAAATGTAAGGGTTAAAAAGGCTCACTACACATGGTATAGGTCAGAACTGCTCATATATTATTGGGCTTTTGTGTGTCTGCAGGCACTAAGGCAATTCTTTACCAGTTTTATAAATCCTATCTAAGTCCTGTGCAGATAGACATATAAACATATCTTGCATCTGATGGCTCTATGTAGATCTGGTCCTGAGGTCTTCGAACCTGTCAGTTAATGTTAATGCACTCTGAAAGATTGTCCTGTATTTTTCAGTCCTTTTTTGGGACTGATTTTATGATTGTCCCCTGAGAATTCAGAGTGCAAAAGCCATTGAATGCTTCCTTGCAGTCTAGAAGAGATTAGTGTTGGAAAAGTTTCTGCTTTTGTATAGATCAGATCTGTCCATTTAATTATTCTCAAACTAGCACATTTTCTAGCATTTCCTTGCAGGTAGGCTAACTCTGACAGCATTGATGCCACACTTGATTCTTTCATCACAACGGGAGCAGAGTTTGTTCTGTACTTCTGAGAGCTGGCTCGTCCCTGGTTCTGCGTGATCAGGTTAGAAGCTCAGCGAGAGACAGCAAAGGTAAACACCGTGGCTCACAAGATGTTTGCAAATGCCTTCTTTACAGGCACTAATTATCAGTGACATTTGTTACACATTGTCACACTCACATAGTTTTGGCTTTGATTATGCCTCTGCAGAAAGAGAAGTGAACTTTTGTTACAGAGCCATTACAGACAACTTACAGTACTGTATAAAAATATTTTTTGTCACAATTCATCAAGGCTAGCACTCTATTAATTTAGCAGTCTGGATAAATTACAAGTAATTTGATCCTTAGTGTTGATTAGTAGCTGACATTCTGTCTAAAATTAATCCTCAGGATGATATGGGAAGTCTCAGCTGGGGACCCAACTGCTTGAAATTTGAGCATGATTTAGACTTAAATTAAAATGTATTTGCAAAACCTGAGGAACTAATACAATTACAAAAGTCTTAGAAGTATTTCAAGTGCTTTGACTGCAGTCCAAATTGAAACACTCTTTAGAATGGAATGATACTACATTAGTCACTGAACATGCAGCATTCAGCATCTTAAAGGTCAGATATATTCATGAGAACATGTAATCTTATGTATCTTTGGTGAATGAATATGAAGAAAGTAGAAAAGAAGAGGATGAGAATATTGCAAATAGCCCTGTGGCTAACATTTCGATGTGCAATGCGGATGTTATTCCAATGCCAGATTTCTGCAGAGCAGTTTCAAGAACACTCATGAAAATGAAAGGATACACTTCAGCCTTGAGAATTTAAATAGGTACTATGCTGCCATATGGCTGAGTTGCTTTCAAAGCAAAAGCAGGATTTTTGCTCTTCTGAGAGACCAGATGGCAAAGAGGTTGGTATCTAGAAGCTGTCACACCCAGTCAGTTGTATGGGACAGAAAGTAATACTAATTTTAATCTGATGACTTTTCAGTAATTTTTGTAAAACATAAATCATATGTACATTTATTTCCCAAACAAACAGAAATATATATAGTAAGAACCTTTTGATAAATTATACTTATTTTTGTGTAGTATTTACATAGAAGTCAAAGTCTGATGCACCAAAAAAGTTAATTAGTCCTTTTCACAGCAATATTTTGCAAACCTTGCTGAGAGGTGGAAAAACAAACTCTAGCATTGCTGACCAAATATCTATCAAAAGCAGTGCAACTTCTCAAAATAAATACCTTCTGTGTTCCAATAACCCTGAGAAAACACTGATAGCATAGCCCATCACCCAAACCAGACAATAAATACTGTATTAGTGATTTGTCTTCTAAGAAAGTCTCCTGAAGAAGCTCCTGCAGAAATTCATGCTTAAGTGTGACCAGACATCAATCAAGTTGTTAAAGCACATCTGCATTTGTTCAGAGCAGTTGCAAAATTTCCCCCCCCCGTCCCCATGTGTTGTGTGTTGGTTTGCATCACAGTGCTCTGTCAGTACACAGTATCTGACATTCTTTTGGGTGAAGACCCGCTCCAGATGCCCACATGATTGTAGCTCTTAACCAGCAGGTTGATGCACTGCCATGAAATTTTATGGCATGTATGGAACAGGCATGCACCAGTACAATGCTTTCCAGCCAAGCTGAACCATCCTGTGATACCCTGAATTTCTGCTATGTAAAGGCATCTGCACATTCACACTTACTACCGGACCTCAACTCTTAGAGAATGCATCTTATTTCTTCCACTGAGGCATCCCCTCATCTGTACCTTTTCATTATTTCTGCTCCATTCCCACCCGGTGCTGATGAACTCTTTAGAAGGGCTTGTCTCATCCTCTTCTCTTTCACTGTCCCCTTCTTTCTACCTAGTCCCTTTCTTGTTGGTGACTGCAATCTCTTCAGTTTCTCTTTGGACACCTACCACACACAAACTGTAGTAATGCAGCATAGGAGGGTAAAACCAGATCTGCTCTGCAGTGTTACTCTACAGTAACACCCCACAATGTGTTCAGGGATTCAGCTCCAGCTGCTCCAGCCTGCTTATTTGTTTGTATTGCACTACACAATGTGTAAATCATGGTGTAGCCTGAAGTGACTAAAAAAGTTTTATTTTTAAAAAAAATCTTTGGGCATGTATTCCATTTAATTGAACAACAAATATATGTTAACATTCCAGCATTCAAAATACCAGCTTCCCAAGCCCTGTGGAAATCAGTGCAGGTACAGAAGAATAATTAAAGACAGGATTTAGTAAATACATTAGAGCTTTTGTCAGTATGTTTTTGCTGTGTGTCAGTGTGAAAGGGAACATCCTTTCTCCCAGTAATGGGGAGCACAGCATTTCAAATCTAGACTAAAGGTAACTGAATCAAGGAAATACCTACAGTTACATTTTGACAACTTTGTCCTTCCATATGAAAATCTGTCACTGCAATAATTAAGCAGAAATTAAGACCTCTAGATTTCACCTATTTCACCCACAAAAATGAAAAACTAAAATCTATATTATTAGTCATCAGTCTAAGATCTTGATTCCTCTTTCTTCTTGAAATAAAACTATGTTTTCTGAGGTTTATTTTTTAGTTTTGTATTAAGTTTTCGTGGTCTGGCCTTTGACATGAGAAAAATTTATGCAAGTTAAAAAAACCCAAAAGCATCAAATAGAAAAGCAAAAAAATCTTCTTAGTCTTCTTTTTCTGGAGAAAACCAAAAACATCTGATCCAGTCTGCTTCTGGTAATCTTAGCTGCTAACTTTCCTTTTGTTTAATATAGTTCAATTCCTCTCAGTGCTTCATGAAACTACATCTTATTCACATCCTATAGAAGTTTCAGGGCTTTCTACTTTAAACTCACACAGACAGTAAATAGTTTCGCACAAAAACTGAGGGTAGAGAATATTGTTATTAGTTACAAGCTCAGCTTTGTGGCTGCCATGGTATAGTAGTCATGTCAGTGTTCATGTTGTCAGTTGGCAACATCACTACAAAAGTTAACAAGAATTAAAGGTTCCTATGTGTTAAGATGGAAAAAGCACATTTAATACATTCTTATTGCCAGAATAAATTTGGTTAAAAGTACTACAATTACAACTAACCAGAATACAGAGTAAAAAAAACACTCTATGATATGGCAAATCCAACACATGCACCTTTTACCAGGTAGCTGTTTAAAAATAGAAGTTAATCAAGTGTGTCCAAAAAAGAGTTTTTTCAGGTCCATATTTTCACTTTTATTTTACTTTGCCCACTTCAGCATATCTAGTCATCCTAAAACGTCTTTCATCCTTTCATTATTATTGTTTTCACCATTATTTCCTGTAATTTTATTTTCTTATGGTCTATTTATAAATTTAATCAAACACATATACTTACTGTAGATAATGCAGTTGAACTTCATTAAACAACTGCAGGAAATGATAATAGCATTGTATTGCACCAGAGTGGAAAGACATTTGCCTCTGTTCTGTGTCACTGATTTCCTGAAAACATACTTATTATCCAAAAGTAAGTCTTAAAATATCATGTCCAATTATTATATATAGGTTTATATTATTATATATAGGTCACATCATCAATTAAGCTCTTTACGTCTTTAAATTCTACCTTGTACTTAGACTAAGCTCTGTATCTAAATTAACCACCTTTAAGTGTCTTTGCAGCCATTCTGCTTCCTTTGATTCACATTACTTAATTGTGAAACTTCTATACCACCTATAGAATTTTATCCAAGAATTGTTCAATACTATGAATTGTGACTAAAAGGTGTCACACTTGTAAAAAAACCCCCTTTTTTCCTGGCCTTACAAAACTATCTAATACACTATATTTAAACTTCATCTAAATATTTCGTGTATTTACTATACATTC
Organism: Coccyzus lansbergi; assembly: GCA_033558105.1. Taxonomy (NCBI): domain Eukaryota; kingdom Metazoa; phylum Chordata; class Aves; order Cuculiformes; family Coccyzidae; genus Coccyzus; species Coccyzus lansbergi. The sequence goes on along the minus strand of JAUMJK010000211.1, from coordinate 619,051 downwards.
ACTCAATGAAAGCCTTATATTCTAATTTTTTGACTTAGATATTATGTAGAAAGTAGAAATAGTGTTCGATGTTGTGTTATGTGGGTCAGGCACAAACGAGAATTACAAGGTCACATCATGAGAGACATAGCACTTGCTGGAGCTGTGGGACAGAGCAACAGTTGTGGCCACTTATTCCCTGATGTTATCACCTTTGTCATTGTTCAGCCTTTCCCGCAAATGACATAAGTACATTTACACTATCACTCCCTGTGAACCTGCTTTCCTGAAGATGCCTGTCTGGCTAAAAGGGTGTGTTTTGAGATGCTCTGGCCTGCTGGGTCCTGTTCCACTGGATTAAAAGCTTTGGAGCCTGTAACAAAAACTATCTTGCTCGATGTTTCACACTGTTGTCCAGGCAATCATGCAAAATATCCTTTTCTGCAGGTAAATTGGCTTGAAGGAGGCCTACAAGATGCCTACAGTTGCTGAGATGATAGAAAGGCGGTCTAACATGTTGTACAGGGAAGGGTGCATAACTCTTGTAAGAGAGAGGAATATGGTATGCCCACAGTGGAGCCTGCACTGATGTGGTCTCAGGGAAGGCTGAGGAAGGTCTGTCTTTCTGCCTTCATCTAAACAAATGTGCCAGAGATCTCCTGAATCTCTGTGGTCCCAGCAAGGCATGCTTCTAGCAGAGCCTGATGTGGGAGATTGCAAGGACATGTACATAACTGGGGAACCCCAATGCCCCCAGGTGAGGTGTGTTGCCCCAGCACCAGGAACGCTGGTCACAGGCTCTGGCATTTTTGAGTATCCGACTGAACAAGTGTTAGCCTGGACACTAACACAAAACATACGGGAACCACTGTCACTAATAGGTGGATAGAAGGAGGATAGGGACGAGAGTACTTAAATAAAGCCTTACATCTGCCCTGTTACCATGCACAGGCATTGGGTGTGAAACCAGACCACTTCCTCAAATTAATTATGAGGAGAGGATTAAAACTCTGTCTTCTCCATTTATTTGTTTGGAAAAGAGTCAGGTTCAGCTGTGGATGAGTTGTTTGCCTGTGGAACAAAGTCTGTGTTCACAAATGTGTAAGTACCTATCTTCTCTGCTTGTAGTCAAGGCTGTGGTGCAGAAGATGAGCACACAATGCGTTAAGACAAATAGCTGATATCCATAGCATTGCAAGACAACTGAGCCAAGCTGAGCAATTTCATAGCCATTTCAACTCAATTCTCTGAAACGCTCAAACTTCTTCAATACAGAAAAAAAACCAGCTTTGCTTGATGGGGAAAGCAAAACCTTTGAGCATATAATTCTTTTTAGTTAGGTAATCTTTTAATTAGCCCAATCTGCCTGTCACATGAGGATGATATCTGTCTGTCAATGATCAAATCACATGTGGGTGGGACTGTTTTCCCTGCTAAATAACAGTATAATTCTGCTCAGAATGTCCCTGATGTAGCTGGTCATTAGAGGGTGTGAATTTATTTCACTAGTTCACTATGGGCTCTGTTCTTTTATTTCAGCAAAATATGGCCGTGTTTGTGGTGCTGTTTAAGCCGTCAGGTTTTTACTTTCTTGCAACATCCCATATATGAGTCTCAAGACATTACTTGATAAAAATACAAAACTTCCATCTATAGCACCTTACAACTCCCTGAAGAGTACTAACAAATATCTACCTCCTTCTTCAATTTCAGTACTATCCAATTTCTGCATTTTTGAAAAACAAATACAAAAGTAAAGCTATTGGAAAACACTAATTATTGTTCAATCTTTCAGACCCCTTCATGCTTTGATCTAGCTTTTGGACTATACCTGAAATGTGAAATTTTCTTTGGCTGATATGTTTTAAGTAGCTGGCATCTACCTTTAAAAAATAATTTTAATGTAAATGCTTAAAAAACACTACTATGTTTAAGAATTTTCCATAAGATATTGTTCTTCCTCTATGCTTTCCCTAAAAGTAAGACCCTTGATTGTACAATGAAGACTCATTCCTTAAAACATGTTCAGCCACATGCTGACAATATTCCAAGAAACAGATCCTCCCCAAAATATGCCAGAGCTTCCCAGACATTTTCCCAGAAATCAGAGGCTCAGGTTTCCACACAGCCTCTCTGGACATGCTTCTATCAAGACAGCAAAATTCAGGTGTTGCTGCAATTGTAATTGCATAGTCTTCACTCCTGCACTAAGGGATATTTATTTCTTGATTTTCCATGTAAGGGAAAGCAGGAGGCAGCAGAAAGCTAACTGCAGCAGACTCAGCCTCCCATTCACCTGGAGAAGCTGATACCCAGTGAGTAGGCAGGGCAAGCAATGTGTGATGAAACTGCAACATTCCTCCACCTAGAAAAATAGGTGGTGTCTGTTGAGACAAATGTGAAGCTGTTGGCTGAGCTGGAACCTGAAAAATCATAAAACATACAAACCTGCTGAGCATCACTGGCAGCTATTTTAATGGAGCCCAGTGCAACTTGCCTGACATTGATCACAGTAACTCAAACAGCCCTGGATATTTCTCACCCACAGCCCAGGAGTCTCAGAAGACTCCAAAACTCCTTTACATTTGTGCCAACATGAGAAGCCGCTTCTATGCTAAATATGAAGAAACCACAATATTGTTTTTTCTAAAATTTGAACTTTGTTATTCAAATATTGACCTTTTTCAGGGTGACCACCAAATACTGTGTCTCTCTTTTTGTAGAAAAAACTGGGGTAAGACTACTGAGTAATTCACTGTCTTACCTTTCTCTGTCCAATTAAAATTTCATGTGCAGTACTGTTATTACTAGGGTGGGGTTTTTCCCATTGTATGTAGATTCTGGGGGTATTAAAGTGTTTGAAGGCAATTCTGAACTATCCATTTATCAGTAAACATCACAGATGTGTTATTCATTCAAATTTCTCAAAATAAGTAGTTAGATTACAAACTTTTAGAGAAATTAAATGTATGGTCAAGAGTATCTGTAAATTTGTAGCCATTCATCCTTTTCCTTCAGTGAATTATACAATCTTCTGCATTAAACTAGAAACTTTCAAAGAGATCCAAACATTTGATTTACTTAATAAAGTGTTTTAAAAGATATATAATTTACAATGCTTTACAGTAATTGTTTTATCAGTCAAGGGAAAAAGCATTATTTAAAGTATGTTATAACTATTTCATGTATATATATTACTCTGGTGGGTCTGTCAAGGAGAGACTTCTATAAATCAACAATAGAACAGTGACATTTAGAAACTGCAAACCTGAAAATGAAATATGTTGCTGTTCTATTAAGGAGCCACAGTAGAAACCAGCTCCTGCAAAAAAACCTGGAATTTTACCACTCCACATGCTTAGTGTCATACAAGCATTGAAACAACTTGTATTGCTGTTAGAAAGATCATTGAAAGTGTCTCTTCTGTCTGTATTTAACTGTGTATAAGACCACTAAGACCTTAAGCAACAGTGAAGTCACACTAACCCCTTGAGACCTTTTAGAAATACAAGACAGATCTCAAAGGGAAAAACTGAAAGAACTGAAAAAATCATATATGTGAAGCTCCCCCAAATAAATTAGGAAGTCCAGTCCTAAACCAAGTGGCAAAATTTCTGTGATGAAGAGCCTCCTCAAGTCTTTACATGACCATGCTTTCTTCAGGCATGGAAATAATTCTCCTTTACAGCTAACTACCTGTGCATTCAAACAATAAAATATACTCATGGCTTTGTCATGACATAGTAGTCTTCTTAATGTGTTATCCACTGAGCATTTGGTAAGTTTCTGATTTTAATTTACCATATATAGTACCTTCTTTATGTGATGGACATTGAAAAATTCTATTCCAAAATTGCTACATATAGCAAAACTAAACAGGTAGCAAAATAATCTATAGGGCTTTCTCACTGTTCTCCCCCTCCTGTTTTCTGTTCCCCATGGTGCTCGGGAAAATGATTCAAAGCCAAATATTTCTTTGGGCTTTGCTGCAGATCAGACTGTTCCTATCTAAGTAATCCAAACTTGACAGCTGCTTTTGGTGCCATCCCTTCATTTGCTCTCTCGGCAATCTGCTATGCCTTGTAATATCCTGTAGAAGCAAGAAGGAAGGAAACGAAGGATTACTCATGACTGTGGGCTAGAAAAGCAAAAGCAATCACAAAGTGCTTTTGCATGATCAATCTATTTAGCCACTTTTTTAGCAGACTTCACTTGATTGAAAGTCTTCTTGGGTCAGGTCTTGTCCCAGCCAGTCTTGTGAAACTCTTCTGAAGACATAAAGTATGCAGAGATGTCATTCTGGTTAGAAAGGATTCCCTTTTTTTTGTGAGTGATTTTTACTGCCTCAGTCTTTATACTACTGAAGTAAGATTTGAAAAATTTTACATTGAGGTTACATAGATCTCTTGTTCACCACATTTCTATGCTCACTAACACTGACTGGAGCATGATAATTCTTTTTCATGACAAATGCAGAGATTTTGATCTCTGAAACAAAAGAAAAAGTGTGTCTGGAGATATGTTTGGAGTACTATGGGGGAGCAGGAAGGAAGGTGAGATAGTGGAAATGATCATTAGTTCTGTCTGAGGATATTCATTGATGTTGAAATCAGAGATAGTTATTGAATATCAGATTCAGAATTCAGAACAATGAAAATAATGTAATTCTTGTATATGGGAAGGAAGAAGGGAACATGTCTGCTCTCACCTAGGGAATTGCATACTATATCCTCCTGGTCCTAGCCTCATGCTAACCACTCTGAGACCCATCAGTCTCCTGCTGTCCCCAGTGAAATCTTCTCCTCAGAAAATTTTGTTGAAAAGCTCCCCATCATTTCTAGTTGTTCCTGATGTAATATCTTCCATGCAATATCCTGATCTGACACTGGCATGGATGTTACCAGGTCATTTCTTTGTCATAAGGGGAACACATTATAAAATCTCAGGACAACTTTATATTTGCTATTTTTAGCTCTGCCGTACAAGGAAAGCACAGAGGAGTTGGTGTTGTCACTTCTGTGAAATTCATGCATGGTCACCAGTTTAACAACTTTATTTTTACCTACCCAGAGAATCACATGAAATCAGGATTAAATCATTTTTTCCTCCCTCCTTTTCTGTTATTTAGAGGTGACAGCTCTGTGCTGCAACAGATGTACAAGCAGGGGAGGAAAGAGGGAACAAGAGGACAGGACAGAGCCAAAGGACAGAGCTTTGTGGGCACTGCTTTATACAGCACTTTTCATTTTCATCTTCAGGTGTCCAGATACCTTTCTCCCTCCAACCCCTGGATCCAGATTTACCCAAATGAATTTCATTATTAGAGGAACCATGCCCAATTTCTACTTTCATGGGGACCATCAAGGCTCTGCTTGGTACTCTGGCAATATAAAGGACCTTCAAAGTGTTTGTTAATGTAAATGGCACCCTTTAAGGCTCCTTTACACTGTGTAAGAGGGCTGATGGGTAAATTGCTTAGATTCAGAGTAGAGGTCAAAATTCAAGAAAGACACTCGGCTGTAGGCACAAATTCTGTTCAAAGTGAAATTACTTCCCTTCCAGGACAAGAAGAAAAGCCAGATAACACTGCAAAGGAGCAACCTGATCCCTAACATGTGTAGTCTGTCACATGAACTCAGGACTCACTCTCCATCCCCAGCAGCAGCAGCTATTCCTCGGTACCTCCAGAATAACAGCCTAGCATAAGAGGCCTGTTCTTCTTCCTTAGGACACAGCAGTGTGTCCTCAGCATCTTTTGTCTGGCTGGGAGGTACAGCAGCAGCGTACTACTGCCCGTGTGGCATTTCAAACAGGCTTGCCTGTGTGCTGACCCATGTTTTTGTGGACTCCTCTGATGTGGTGCTGGTCCCCACTAGGAGGGGCTGTGCCTTGTTCCTTGGGCCTCCCTCATTCATGAGCCCACTTTTGAGGAACATGTATTATGACAGAGACTCTTTTTCAAAACCCATCCATTTTGTTCAGTATATTTTTGCTATGAACTTTCTACTGTGGTGCATGTGCAGTTGTTACTGTCATTGCTCCATTTCTTCTGTGTGTTCTTCCTCAGAGTATGTTTCCATTTTCTGTATATTGTCTTTGTTATTCTGATTCTGATCCAGTTCAGTGATAAACCTTACAATATACTTTCTGAGACAGAAAGATACTCTTCTAACACCTACCTTCAGGAGACTTCTTTTTATCCATGTCAGGTAGCATTTACCTTGTCCCCGGCTCAAAGACAACTAACCCCTGTCAGCTTTCCAGTATAGCTGTTTCACTTTGCTTTCTCAAAGTTCAGTTTTTAATATCTTCTTCCAGCATACTGTTCTTCCTAGCTCTGTGCAAGTAAATAAAATTCTAAATAAAATTAATCTGAGCTCCAGCTGATGCTTTTTCAGAGTAACCTGAAAACTTCACTTCTGCAGATTTTCTTCTAAAACCTCTCTGTATCTTTGCCAAATTAGCTTGCTTTACTATGTCTCTACAAGCTTTATCTGTCATTTAGGTCTTCTGCATATCTGGTTCAGCAGCTCTGACCTCGAAATGTTGTATTTGACTTCAGATCCATAGCTCTATGCAAAGCAGACAGTCAAACTTATAGCACCTTCCCTGGTGAACTAAGTTGCTCTGCAAATTGGAGATTCTTTTACACCTACATAGTTAAACTGAATGGGTTTTGGTTCACCTTGTATCCTTGACAGCACTAGGTTTGAAGAAAACTTTTGGAAGCAGTATGGTAATTCAGGAAAAGCAAAATCCCATTTCCCAAGTAAATGTAAGTCCCTCCAGCTACTTAATTTATTTTGCTTTTGAGAACTCTCCCAAGCCATCTGTTGATCATCTCCACTAGATCCCAGTATGCATCACTGTCTAGAGATCCCAAGCTGTTTCAGAGACTGGGGTGGGGAGAGCTTATACATTGTGATTTTCTATCTTGGCTGATATAAGAGGCCAGATGCAGGTAAACCCTCATACATATGTCATAACTACATCCAGTCCTTGTGCTAATTTAGTTATTTTTACACAGCACTGCTATGTAGAAATTATTCTTGATCTTCCTCTCTTGAGTCAGAAGCTATTGGCTCTCATTGTTTAACTTCCCATGGCATGCTGATGAACCTGGAGGTCTTGTGCTGGCCCCATACTGATGCCTTCCCTCCACATATGTCCTGTTTCACTCTCAGCTGTGCAGCCTTCTTGCCAAGAAAATATGTAACTCAGTCTTACAAGGGAAAAGCAGAGGGGTTCAGTAACCTCGGATTGGCTGTGCAATCATCTGTGATGGTGTCCTTTCTTTATCGAGCACCACATTTGTCTCACTGAATAGCATTTTGAAAGTAAACAGGCTTTCTGGGCCAATAGAACTGAAGATGTCTGTCCATGGGAAAAGCAGCTTTCCTTTCGTCTTCCAGACCATCATAATAGTCTATGCAATATTTTTACTCATTCAGTTTAGTTGTTGAACATATACTTACTTAAAAAGGAGATTTATGAGATCATTGCTGTTTTGCATACCTCACAGAATGGATCCCAAAGTACTGAAATAAGGCTTTTTGTGTGGCTGACTCCCATATTTCCTTGGGAGTGTATCTTGAGGGGTATACTCTTTTAATCAAAGATGGCAGGCATCCAGCAGGATTGTCTAAGTAATGTATGATATTCTTTGGGCAAATACTTTTGGTTGTTTGATCTCCATTGATACCCACTGGCACCTGGAGAAATTTAAGTAGTTGCCACCTTTTATTGTAGATGCCATGAAAAAGAATCTTAATTTGGCTACTTTCCCAGTCATGGAAAGGAAGTTGTATATAGGAAGGTACACAGGAAGTTTCTAATTTGCCCTAGAAGAAAACAAGATTTCCCTCCTGCCTCTAGCCTGCTTTTTAAATTCTGTACTGTTTATCACCTAAATGACTGCAATGAGTTCAGGGTAGTACACCTAATCCAAAATCGATCATTATTTTGTCTGTTAATACATTTACTCTCATATTTCCTAATAGAGTAAGGTTAGCTTGCTCCCACTGATCCTAGTTATTTTATTTTTCTGATCCTTCCATCTATTAGCTGCTGAATATTCTGCCTGGCATTTTGATTCCCTGACACTGAATCAGGAAAGAAAGGAGGAGGGAGGATTAAGAGAGGAGGTGACAGATTTTCAGCTGCTTGAAGAGGGCAATGCTGACTCAGGTGCTGGATAGCTTTCGTGCCCACTGGTTCAGGGGGTCCAGGACAGTTGAATTCAGAGAGAAATCTGAGGATGTTTCTGAATTATATTGGTTTTCTAGATGGTCCTGTCTTTCTGTCAGCCCAAGAGTGGGGAGAACAGTGTTTCTATGCTAGAGCTGCAAGGCACCCTAAATAAGACACTGAATCAGGGAAACGGTGGCTGCGCTGCAGGCATCAGTCCCTGCACAAGTGATATCCTGGAGGATTGCAATGAGAGTGGTGCAGCATGTCAGCTCTTGGACATGGAGAAGCCCTTCCTTCATGAAAGCAAATGCAATTTTTTTTCCTCCAGGGTGAGAACTTAAAGTAAACTCATGTATATGTAAACTGATGAGGTTGCTGAAGAAGACACATCAATGGAAAATAATTGGGAGTGTGTGCTTCAGCCTTCTTCTTTATCTTTTCCATTGTCCTTACTCCAGGGTGCTCCAGAGGCCCAATGGCTATGTCCAGAGAAGATGGTGACAGATGGCCAGAAAGGCAAGCAGGGAGTGAGCACTGTTGGACCTGCTTGCACAGGTACATGTTTACTATAACCAGACAATTTAAAATACATACTGATGGACATGACTGTTAGTCTGACAGTATTTATTCAATTACACCCTCTTCTTCCCATATGGCACAATACAATGCAACTGATTATTATGAACTCTGTGAAAGACTTCATTTCACTGTCAGGTGAAGGACACTGCTGAAGCAAACCAGTAGACCTTGAACAATTCTCATTACAAGCACTTCTTATTTAGAAGTGCTTTTATGTCTTTGAAATTTGCCTGCATTTCTGCTCTGAACAAGAATAAATGTAACTGGGCATGAAAGAATGATAAGCATTCAAACTACATGGCCATGCACGCAAGGCAGTGACTGAAAAGATTTCCCTGAGAAGTTATTGTTCATGAGCCAAAATGATCAGTACAATAGAGTATTTGATACAGTACAACTTAGCAAGGAGCATCCTAGTAGAGTTGCATGGAAGAACAAGCAGATATCTAATAAGAAAGAAAAACTATGACCTGTATGACTTTGGCATGCAATGTTATTAATTATCCTGACATAGTTTAATATTCTTCTAGTTTAATTTTGTTAGTCTAACCAGTGAATATGTGTTCCACCCACTCGAAAAGTTGAAGCCATGGCTTCTACCTGTACTGGTGGCATTCTTTACCCTCTAGTTTGTACAGAGCAGGATTTAGATTTCTGTATTGTAAGATAGCATTTCAGATCTTCAGTAAGAATCACAAGTATGGAACAAGTTAACCTGTTCATTAGGGAAAGTCATCATTCCTTTTGTGATTTAACTTCTTTCTTAACATGGTGAAACTAACTGCCAGTCAAGTACTGAGATGAATCCGCTATCCAAATAAATGCAATGCATGGGGGAATGGAGATGAGAAGGAGAAAGGAGGCAAGGGGAAAAGGTTTATAACAAAGCCCTGTTTAGAAGCAATTTATGACTTGGCTTACTTGTGGTTTGCCTTGTATTTGAAGTAGATGCTTTCTGTACACTCAGACTGACAGGCACCTGCCTTGGGCTTCTTCATGTGTGGGTGTTCATCTCTGTCACCTGCATCAAAAGACACTCTCATTAGTTTGTTGATCCCCTGTTGGCACAGATTCTGACCACACAGCTGTCAGTGAGGAAGATGCAGATGTCTCCTAAGAGCTTCTAGGAGTTTAATCCGGTTTTGATCTAAAGAACACGTGTATGTTAGCAGAAGCAGTGATTAGCATTTTCAGGATCCAAAACATGAATTCTTATGTAAGATACCTAATATAGTACAGTAACTCAATAGATACAACTCTAACTAGGACCTATGTTCTATATCAGCATTTTTCCTTTGCTTTCTATATGTACCTGTATTTTCCCTTTTGTTCTGTGTATACACACACATTCAGGTGCATATACCACTTACCATCCACTTTAAAACTGAGCCGTATCAAAGCCTAAAGAAATTTTTAATAGTATGTCTATCCAGATCACTGCACATTGAACATTTTGTGGACTATTCTGAGTTCTCAGAATAGAAAGGCTCCTTCAATGTGTTACTAGTATCACCTTTACTAAGAACAATGAAGTTTTTATGAGTTGTTGGTAAGTAACATATGACCCTAGAAGAAAATAAATATTATTCAGCTCCACAATTAATAAACTCCTGGTACAACATGACTACAATATGCAATCGAACACAATACAGCAAAACACAAGGATTTCCGCAAAAATGGACACTTTCCTCCCCTGATGGGAATATGATTATGCCTTTTCAATATGCTAATCTGACTCACACAAAGTTAATCTTCCCAAGCTTTTAACAAGCTTCTTTAGAATAATGTCTTTCTAGTTTTGCTTCATTTAGGGAAAAAAAAACTAATGCAAGTTCATTACAGTTTTTAATTTCAAGGTATTTGTTGCACTTAAAAAACAATTTGCTAGAACAGAAACAGTGTTGGAAGTATGTTGGTTGACAACCGACTGAACATGAGCCAGCAGTGTGCCCAGGTGGTCAAAAAGGCCAATGTCATCCTGGCTTGTATCAGAAATGGTGTGACCAGCAGGTCCAGGGAGGTGATTCTCCCTCTGTACTCAGCACTGGTGAGGTCGCTCCTTGAATCCTGTGTTCAGTTCTGGGTCCCTCACCACAAGAAGGATGTTGAGGCTCTGGAGCAAGTCCAGAGAAGAGCGATGAGGCTGGTGAAGGGGATGGAGAACAGATCCTATGAGGAGCGGCTGAGAGAGCTGGGGTTGTTTAGCCTGGAGAAGAGGAGGCTGAGAGGAGACCTCATTACTTTCTACAACTACCTGAAAGGAGGTTGTAGAGAGGAGGGAACTGGCCTCTTCTCCCAAGTGACAGGGGACAGGACGAGAGGGAATGGCCTCAAGCTCCGCCAGGGGAGATTTAGGCTGGAGATTAGGAGGAAATTTTTCACACAGAGGGTCATTGGGCATTGGAATAGGCTGCCCAGGGAGGTGGTTGCTTCACCTTCCCTGGAGGTGTTTAAGGCACGGGTGGATGAGGTCTTGAGGGACTTGGTTTAGTGTTAGATAGGAATAGTTGGACTAGAAGATCCGATGGGTCCCTTCCAACCTGGTTGTTCTATGATTCTATGATTCTATGATCCCTTAACTGTTCATAACTCTTTATGCTATTTTTGTCTTAAACCTATCCATCTCTCTCAGAATTTTCCCTTAAAAATCACATTTATTTTTCTATTCTCATGTCCTCTATTGTGTGGACATTCTACTGCCATTGAATGCTCTATTCTATTATTTTTTCTTTTCCTCCTTTGTGCATCCATTCTTGTTTTCCCCTTTCACATTTACTATAATGGATATATATATTCCCTACACAGCATCAGAATTAGTGGGAAAAGCAGAGTATTATGTGAAAGGGAAGTGGGGAGGCAGAGATCTGCTTTTATAGTCTCTTTCTGTTTCTTTTCCAATTAGTACCCAAAAAAAGTGATACCAGAAAAAAAATCCAATAGCATATTGGTCTGTTGCAAAAAGAGGCTTGCCAGTCAGCCTGCACAATCATTTATTAGTTGTCCAGATGGAAAATGCATCTTCAGAGGATCTGAGTGAAACCTTCCAGCAGTGACCCAGCACTAAAGGAAGTTTGATCCTTCTCCTCCTTTGAAATCTATACGTGAGATCATTCAAGTATTTGCTATAATTTTTTAATTTCTTTTTCGCCTGCCCTCTGATTCTCTAGCTTTCACACTTGCCTTTTTTTCTGACCTCTACTTCTCTTCTTTGATCATTATCCTCAAACAATCTTTTTCAAGCCTCTCTCATTCCTCAGTGCCTGCTGAAGCTAATTCCCTTCCCCCTTACTGCCTGCTGAAAGGCACTTTCCCACTTAACCTAAGCTGTACCAGGGGACAGTGTTGTAAATATAAACCCCAGTGGACGCCATTATCAAAGCAACAAGAGTAACCTGCTGAGAAACAGATTTCTGCATGCCTCCACTGGAAGGGTGATTGGTCATTCTGCAGCAAGTCTTGTGCTGGTCCTGTCTCCAGGATGTGTAATGCAAACAAGGCCACAGCCTTTTATAAAATTAGTAGGGAAGTTTGGGATCAGATACTTGAATTTAAAAGGGAACGTTTTGATATGGTATAATAAAAGCATTCATCCCACTGGGAAAATCATGCAGCATGCCCAGCTGTGGCAGTGAGAAGGATTGCTGGTATGAATAGATTTTGAAGACTACATTTGAAGTTCAATATTGAATATTCAATATTCAATACTGCCAGGAGGAGAGGGACCTGGGGGTGTTGGTCGACAGCCGACTGAACATGAGTCAGCAGTGTGCCCAGGTGGCCAAGAAGGCCAATAGCATCTTGGCTTGTATCAGAAACGGTGTGACCAGCAGGTCCAGGGAGGTGATTCTCCCTCTGTATTCAGCACTGGTGAGGTCGCTCCTTGAATCCTGTGTTCAGTTCTGGGCCCCTCACCACAAGAAGGATGTTGAGGCTCTGGAGCAAGTCCAGAGAAGAGCGACGAGGCTGGTGAAGGGGCTGGAGAACAGACCCTATGAGGAGCGGCTGAGAGAGCTGGGGTTGTTTAGCCTGGAGAAGAGGAGGCTGAGAGGAGACCTCATTACTTTCTACAACTACCTGAAAGGAGGTTGTAGAGAGGAGGGAGCTGGGCTCTTCTCCCAAGTGACAGGGGACAGGACAAGAGGGAATGGCCTCAACCTCCGCCAGGAGAGATTTAGGCTGGAGATTAGGAGGAGTTTTTTCACACAGAGGGTCATTGGGCATTGGAATAGGCTGCCCAGGGAGGTGGTTGATTTACCTTCCCTGGAGGTGTTTAAGGCACGGGTGGATGAGGTCTTGAGGGACTTGGTTTAGTATTAGATAGGAATGGTTGGACTAAAAGATCCGATGCGTCCCTTCCAACCTGGTTGTTCTGTGATTCTGTGATTCTGTGATTGCTTTTTCCTTATTTCCTGTGAATTCCAATTAGTTGTGCATTACTGCAGAGATTACACCTTCAGGGCAACCTCCATCAAAATCAAGGAGAATCAGCAGCATGTATATGTGATATCTCTTACTTGGCATTACAAGGACAAGTGTTTTTAATTTTAGCATTATTACTTAGCACAGCAAGGATTACAAAACAGTTTTTGAATTGAAGTCCTGCTATGAAGCAAGCTTTCTGCTTCTAGATTCTAAATCAACTTTTTTTTGATGTAATTACAAAGAGATCCCAAATTAAGTACACAGTACCTAACAGATGTAACATTTTAATATAAAAATGAACATTTCTTCTGGGCTGCAAGACTGTACATCAGTTTATGGTGCTATCATTGATATGCACTTTGGGGTGCATTAATTTTAATTTAAAACATTCCAAAGAATAGTTTGACCCAATGTCTGTCATTTCCTAGCAGCTGTCCCAGTGGACTAAACAGTTATGCCCTTAGAGGGCAGTTACTTTAAAAAAAAAAAAAGGCATCAGCTACACTATGCAAATTGAAATTGATTGTACTTCATTAATATGGGTATACTATGTGCTTTTATTTTCTATAAAATGGAGAATACACACTCCATCTGTCTTTGTTTATGCAGCAGTGCTGTGCAAAGCCTTTTAAAATGAAACAAAGTATGCCTCAGGGGCATGGTTTAGGGGTAGATAGGAATGATTGGACTTCATGGTCTAGGAGGTCTTTTCCAGCCTGGTGATTCTATGATTGTGAGGAGACATGCAGGAGCTGAGATTTTCATTGGTATCATCCCTCAACCAACTCCCACTATGGTTGTAAAGGAGAGAGTGTACCCACTATTGTTGAGTTGCGCTGTGCTTGCCGGTGGCACAAACCAGAGTAAGCCCCAAGCTGACAGATCAGAGCCCTTCAGCTCTCTCCACATCTGGGAGTCTCTCCAACCACTAAAGAAGCAGCATGTGTTTTAGGGCAACATGCATTAGCAAATGTGGTGACCATGCCTACATGGCTCAGGAGGACACTATGGGACCTGGGAGAGCAACTGATGCAGGATCAGGAATACTCTAAAAACCGTTCGTCCAGCACTAGATTTAACATAGATTTCTTTCTCTGATTTAAGGCAAGCAAGCCGACCTTGCTGGCTCAGTGTTCGTGCTACCCTTTTTCCCAGGTGATAATGAGAATTAGATCTTTGTGAAGAACTTGAGAGAATTACGGTGCCCTGTAAGTGTTTCAGCCTGAATTCCTGGTTACATCCAGGCTCTTTTTCAATGCGTCAAGGTCCCTTTATGCAGCTAATGATGTAAAGGTCCTTTATCTAAGTAACAGTTTGTCTCCATATATCTGGGACACACAGTTGTATGCTTGACACCTGTTATTGGAAAATATCATCATCAGGGATTCGGCTTTCTTCTAACGCAAGTGTCCCTCAGCTCTCTGTGTTGGTGTGGCCCAATTACCAAATGTGGTCTTTTCCCACTGTCATCTTTTCTGCGAGAAGTACAGTAGCACAATCCATTTTCAAAATCAAAGCCTATTAAATGAAAACCTCTCAAGCTCCCAATCATGGGCTTGAAAACGTTCCGTTTAAAGAGTCCATTTCCGTCTCCTACTGTAAAAGCAGAATATTTTTTTTCCCAGTGACTAGATTTGCTGCCATGGTTACAGCTTCACACAGGGTAGGGTCACCTTCCCTTTCAAGTAAAAATCAATGAATGATTTCATTTTCACTAGCATTGTTATTCCCTATACGAGTCACTTTTCACACCAGTTTTTATTGCCTTAATGTTCCATTCTCTGAAATGAAGAAGTAAATGTGATGTCAACAAACCGTGGGATGGAGATGAGGGAAGCAGCTGTCAGGTTGATAAATAGTTATAAGCCCTGATTTATTAAAAAGCTCTGCTCATTAATGAAATCTTCAAGCAACTTTTCCTACTCTTCTCTTCCATTCTTTTCTCTTGCACTTGGAAGCTTGCAGCTATCATGGACTTTAGTGTTTCTAAGAGGAGGAGATTTTTTATAGTTAAACTAGGAGTCTTTATGCTAAGATAAAACATTCAAAATCCGTAACTACAATCTCCCTCTCATGTTCTTGACAGCTCTGTGCCTCCCACTGCACTTAATTATAGAGGACAAATGTGTAAGTCCAAAACCTCTCTATATTCTTCTAGCTCTTTTTACTGAAACACATTTTCCTAACACACCAAGATTGACCTCGAAATTGACCATAAAACCATCTTTTGTAGAACTTCTCTCTGATTCAGAGAAAAAAAAAGAAGACAAAGTGTGGAGGTAACTGGGAAACCACATTTAAAATGTCTTTGCAAATGCTAATAACCTGAGGATGGCATTAGGGACTACCAATGCCCTCAAGACTATACTAGTTTTCTGTCACCTAAGAATTCATGAATGAATGACATACTGGCTTGTATCAGAAACAGTGTGACCAGCAGGTCCAGGGAGGTTATTCTCCCTCTATACTCAGCACTGGTGAGACCGCTCCTTGAATACTGTGTTCAGTTCTGGGCCCCTCCCCACAAGAAGGATGTTGAGGCTCTGGTGCGAGTCCAGAGAAGAGCCACGAAGCTAGTGAAGGGGAAAACAGGCCCTATGAGCAGCGGTTGAGAGAGCTGGGGTTGTTTAGCCTGGAGAAGAAGAGGCTGAGAGGAGACCTAATTGCTCCCTACAACTACCTGAAGGGAGGTTGTGGAGAGGAGGGAGCTGGCCTCTTCTCCCAAGTGACAGGGGACAGGACAAGAGGGAATGGCCTCAAGCTCTACCAGGGGAGGCTCAGGCTGGACATCAGGAGGAAGTTTTTCACAGAAAGGGTCATTGGGCACTGGAACAGGCTTCCCAGGGAAGTGGTTGATTCACTTTCCCTGGAGATGTTTAAGGCACAGGTGGACAAGGTGCTGTGGGACATGGTTTAGTGTTTGATAGGAATGGTCAACGATCCGATGGGTCTCTTCCGGCCTGGTGATTCTATGATTCTATTACAGGTATCAGGTGCGTTTCTGTCTCCTCAGCAACACAAAATGACAAAATTATTTAGGACCTGAATGCAATAAGCTAGGTGACTCTATTCCCAAGGTAACATTTCTAGGCAAACCTTTTATATCACCAAGGAAGTCACGAAGAGATGCAGAGGAGGTTTCTACTGTGAAACAACCTGCAAGGTATTGGACATTTTGGAAAACTTGTCTACATTTAAGCATGTTTTAAGTAGAAAGTGCCACACAAGCCCTAACAGACTCTGCAGCAGAGCAGAGCAAGACTCCCACATCAGCAGCACCATTCTGGGTTGAGGCTAAAGGGGATGTGGAGAAAGTCAGAATTGCTTCAAGGCACTGAAATGGCTGTGGACCCAGTGCCTTCTGATCACCCAGCAAGAGAGGTAAAATGATGCCTCCACACCCTTGCCTCAGCTTTGGATCCTATCTCTATGCCTTCTGCTGCTTTTTCTCCCGATGACATAAGCGCACACGTCTCTGCAATCCATTATGCTTAGGATTTCAAAACTTGGTTTTAGTCATGCTGCTGAGCAGCACTGAGTTAGCTCAGTGAGAAAAATTCACTCTGCAGGCCACTTCAATTCATGACATCTCTGATGCTGCTGACAGCAAAATGCTACCTGTGGAGGCTTTATAACATCTATCCACAGACAGCTGCCAGATCATTGTCTTACTTTAGCTGCCACAACTGCTTGACAGAAAAGAGTTGAGGGAGCACCACTCTACCATAGATTTAAGATGCTCAAAAGAGGGGAGGGGGAAGGGAAGGGAAGGGAAGGGAAGGGAAGGGAAGGGAAGGGAAGGGAAGGGAAGGGAAGGGAAGGGAAGGGAAGGGAAGGGAAGGGAAGGGAAGGGAAGGGAAGGGAAGGGAAGGGAAGGGAAGGGAAGGGAAGGGAAGGGAAGGGAAGGGAAGGGAAGGGAAGGGAAGGGAAGGGAAGGGAAGGGACATTTGAAGAGCCAGATGTTGACATTTGCTGTTTTTCTTCTGCTTCCTCTGTGATCATAATCTGGCATTAATTTAGCATTTCCAAGTGGAGATCCTTTGCCTAGGGTATTGAGACACGGACTCCAATCTGATGGATCAAAGACCCTTTATTGTGTTAACTGTGTCTTTATATACTATTCTAATTTGAACAAAAGACACAAAACATTATATGGTTGATCAAATCTCTGGTTGAGTGTTTGTAACCAATTATGGAACATGCTTTCTTATTTTCAGTTGGTTAATAGTTATGTCAGTTTAACTTTTTATTCTTCTGTTCAACAAGACTGCATATGCTATTTATCACAAGATCGTCTCTCTTGGGCTAGACTTGGTTTTCTCTGAGCCAGTGCTACTTGTGCGGGTCTCTCTTGTAGTGTTAAACCATACACTTGCTCAATCCTTCTCCTGCTTGCAGCTCATGACTGGAGGAGCTCCACATAACTTTCTCCTTCCAAAGCATTTTCAATCAAGAAGGTTTCCACAATCCTTGGTTCAAAATTAGGCCTGGGGTTGACCTGTGGCCAGATCTGCTCAGTGCTGGAGAGTACAGGGATGACCTGCATTACTTCTCCTTTATATTAATGCAAAATTATACCAGCACAAACCTGAGTTTACCGTTGCAGATTGCTTTCAGTAGTTTAATCTTGGTTTAATTTGTTCTACTGAGAAAGTCACACAGTCCACAGTATTTCATATAGCTCTCTCTTATTTTAGTTTCATTTTTATTGTATTTAAAGCATCAAAATACGTGTGTTCCTTTGTGCCTACTGTAGGTTTTCTGCCCTTGAATTCCAGTGGTCCTTTGTGATATCTAAGCATCTATCTTAACCGTTAATATGAAACTCATACTAACTGCTTCTCAGTGTTCATGCAAACCAAAACGAGTAGGAGGAGTGAAGCTCTGATTCAGTGGCTTAATATATCACAAGACCCTGATTTACCTCCCATTAAAAGAAAATGGCAGTTGCTGGGAGTGAAAAGACCACGAACCTTGACAGCATATGCACAATGTTGTTTATAGACAACAGCCACAAAATAGCTGATCTTGAGGAACCCTACTGGGTCTGCAGCTTGGCTTCTCTCCTCACTCTTCCTGTAAATAAGAGCAGCTGTCAAAAACAATGCAAAGAGAGGGAGGATGGATGGTATAACTTCATTTTAAAAAAAATCCACAGACAGTAAAAGCAATTTAATCTGTTAAACAGTTGTGTTTAACTCTGAAGAGTACTGCCACTTTTCCCACTGACTTTAACCTCTTCTGTGGTGAGCAAGCACTGGTGGCATCAGCCAACTGACTTGTGAAATGTATCCTCTTCTGACTCAGCAAAGTCAGCTGTAAAAACTAATTGTCATTCAGCCCATGTTAAATAGAGTTTCTCGTTTATTTTTGGTACAGACTTCAAGATTTTCTGAGTAACATCTCTGGCTGGTAAATCAACAGCTAAAACACATCTTCTGTATATTGTCAACACAAGGGCTACTCCATCAGCAGCTATCCTGTTTTCAGAAGGATAGGCTGAGGGAGAGGAACAGCTATTTCTGTGGGTATCAGATCCTTGCCAGATTCTTTAAGCTTCCTCAGTTCTCACTACCTGTCCACCTCTCTGCTGTAGAGACACCTCCCAAAAGCCTGGCCAGCTATGGCTCTGATGCTTCATAATTCACTTTTATCAGTGGCCTTGCTCAGGCCAAAAATTCTTTTAGAGCTACAAACAGCTTTTATTTTCTCTTCCTTTATTCTCTGAGTATTGCTTCATCCAAGTCCTTTCAACACATTGTTTCAGGCTATGCTTATTTTCCTGCTTAACTACATGTTTTCTTATCCACCCTACATGGGTTGAAATGCTGCTCCTAACATTGACAAAAAGGCATTCCACAATGGATTTATGTCCACAAACATGAAATGGTATTTTATTACCCCAGGTCAGTCTTAGGCCATCTGAAAAGTCTGTAAGGTTATCTTTCTTGTCCATTTGGAGCTATGACTCCTTGTACCAAAACTTCCTTCAGCTAGATTTCTTGCTTAATGAATGAGAGTGCTAATACTGTTTTATTCTGCAGGAGACACCAGGGTTTGTAACGTAAGCTGTCAAATACTTGGGGTCAATATTAACCAGGCACAATATGAAATCAAAACAAATGAATCCCAAAAGAATTTACACTTGTTCTCTTGCTAATTGTTTTCCAAATCTCATGGCTGTTAAGGGAGCAGTGTGATACCGAGAGCCAAGTGTGAGAGTAACTGTAGAGAAAACTGACAGATGATGATGTCTAAGACAACAAGATAGGAAGGCACTCAACCCCTGTGTTCTGTTTTCACAAAATTAAGAGAATATCTGTCTCCAAGACAGACAAAACTAGCTTTTATCTGTTCAGCATTTTAGAAGTTTGAACTTCTGATAATGACTTAGTTTGTGCTGCACTACAGGGAAAAAAGGCATGTTATCTACCTGAGTCCCCTGAAACTAAACCATTAGCTGATAAATATAAGTATATAGAATTACTTTTACTGCTAAAGACTGCATTTGAAATGCCTTCTTGCATCAACTCTGTGGTTGATCAAACCTGGGAAAAATGTCTGCTAAATCATTATGCCTTGTGATCTTTATGTTTGCTGGAATAGTAGGAGTGAAAACATATTTTGGGATATTTAATCCATATTATGGTCGTAACATTTTTGTTCATTCTAGTAACAGCCACTGAAAAGCAGTGACCTGAGAAATTTAGTTAGCATTTTGTGACCTTTATTTCTACAGCTTTTTAAAGTGAAGTTTAAAAAAATAGATGCTGGAATTAAATGTAGCTTTCAAATGTTCTTGAATCCTAAAATAGCTGCTAAGGAAAGCAATGTTGAAGTTTGGGAATGCAAGCTATTTAATGAAAGACAATTACTTTCACCATCAGAAAATTCACCCCCCTGTGGCTCTCTGTGCAGGAGCTGCTTTTACTCTCCTTCCTTGTTAGCGGCAGTAAATGTATCTTCTTGCTTGTCAAGAAAAGTGGTTCAAATCTCTGTTGGAGGGGTTGTCTTTTCAAGTGTAGGAGAGTTCACAGCACTAGAGAACAACATTCTTTCTGCTGCCACAGATTTTCCTGTGGGGCATGTCTTCAGCTTGGTTACTGATATGAGATATAGTACTGTCTCACCGTAGGTTAGTGTGAAGATAATTTGGGGTAATTAGGCAGTACAGTGATGAAGGACCCATATGGAGATACTCACTGTTTCAGAATGCAAAGTGGATTTTACTGGAGAATCTTTATGTTGGAGTCCCTTTTGTCTTTTATGTCATGCAGTTAGATTCCCCAAAATGCTAAATGCATGAAAATCCCTGCAATCTTGATTTGGCTGCATTTTGTATCTCCATTCTAGTGGTTGCCAACAAACTGATAAAAATAAGTTGAAAACTGTTTTAGATTCAGATCATTGCCACAAGTTTGAAGGAAAAAAAGAGCACTGGACTTGAAAGATTCTCAGGAACAGTAAATTTGTCAATGATGCTTCACTCTTTGTGGAGAAGTCAAAAATGTCTTTTTTCAGGCTAACAACCTATTCCAAGGAAAGCTAGTTCTGTTAGAACATTGTTTTCAGGGGTAATACTCTCAACAGATTCCCTCCATCTCTTCTCCCACTAATATAGTAACATTAACTGTCACCATTTCAAGTCCATAGTACTTCAGCAGTTGCTCTCTTTGAAATTACAAAAATCCCTACAGGCTTGGGATGGAATAAAAATGTTTAAAGACTTTTTATTTCTAGAAAAGAATGAAAGAATTTTGTTTGTTTCATTCTTCCCAAGTAGTACTAGCCAAAAGTATTTAAATGCAATGTTTTTCAGTTAGAGAACATGATTCCAAGGAAATTGTGCTGTTTAGTGGAATTATGTTCGTTAGTGTCAAACTCACATGAAAAATTAGCAATGATCATGATACAACAGTTCAGATAACAGTTTGCCTCAAACTGCCAGCTACCTGAAACAATTGTAAAAAACTGGGCCAGATACTACATCCAAATAAGGCTTTATTACACCTGGCAACCTAGATGCTAGGTGATTAGATGCCAGGGAACTAAGTTGTCCAGACGAAGTTCATAGTATTCTGCTCAAGATATTACAAAAGAGACAAGAAAGAAACAAAGAGGGAGGGGAAGGAAACAGGAATCCTCAGCAAAACTCATCTACAAAGGAAAGTGATGGAGTCATTGTGTTAACGAACCATGAAGGGGAAGATTCAAGCCCACATACAGCCATCTATATTTAGTTGTATAAAATTTAGATACTTGGGTATAAAATAAATCTATAGGCTTCAGTTGTAGTCAATGGAGTTCCAAATCTCCATACTTTTGCGCACATGTGTAAAACTATGAGAACTGCCCTGCAGAGAAGGACTTGGGTCTTCTGGTCAATGGAAATCATAGAATCATAGAATCACCAGGCTGGAAAGGACCCATTAGATCATCGATTCAAACCATTCCTGTCAATCTCAAAGCCATGCCCCTCAGCACTTCATCCACCTGTACCTTAAACACCTCCAGGGAAGGCAAGTCAACCACCTCCCTGGGCAGCCTCTGCCAGTGCCCAATGACCCTTTCTGTGATTTTTTTTTTTCCTGGTTGAGCTTGAGACCATTCCCTCTTGTCCCTGTCACTTGGGAGATCTGTCTTCCAGTTGAGTCCACATATAATACAAATGGAACAGCTTTAGCTTCTCAAAAGGAATCATCAGTTTGACATAATCAGAATTCAGAGTGTGTCTACTGCCAACATCTAAGGCAATGCCGGATACAGTCACCTCAGTAGACTGGCAAAGGATGACCAGGAAAGCAATTTTCTAGTTTTGGGGATTTCTAATAATCATGAGGTACAGCATAGTTAAAACTAGAAACAGCAACAAATAAGAGTATGTTAAATATAGACCACTTCTTCAGTGCATGTTAAATTAGACTATCTCTCGTGGTATGATCGTCTCTCTCATGGAAGTAATTCAATTCCTTTCTCAGACAAAGCACAATGCTGCTCCCATCTGCACAAAGCATGCTATACAGGGATATTACACTTGGACAGTCTGTACCCTTGTGAGATCTGCCACATTTTGTACAAATTAAATACTGTCCCTTGTATTCTGGAACAGGATAGACCTCTTTTTTTTATCTTGTTTCCTTTGTAGAGAAAGCACTAAGCATGTCATTGTCACTTCTAGGAAAGACAAACAGAATTTAGCAAAGCCTGAAGAAAACTAAAATTTTAAGCATTCATACAAGCTCACTATGAAAGCAACAATAAAAAAAAACACGCAAAAGTCAAACTCCAGCAATAAGAACGTAATAGTCATATTTGACTTGCTAGCCCAACAGCTCCCTCTGCAGGATGACACTTGATTTGGCTAAAAAACCAATCTGTGATCGATGCACATCTCAAGCAGTTTTTCAACAAAAGTTGACATATTTTTAGGATCAATTAATCCCTTATAACCATATATTATGTGCAAAATACATGTATGGATATTTTATATTTAAAGTACATGCCGATGCTGTCTCACTTTACATCATTCTCTTAAAAATCTCTGTAGGTAGGAATTTAGTCCCTTTTCCCACTGCCAAATTGATTCTGTCTTCATAAACCTTGCAACAAGGTTGAGATCTCCAGTATGTTGTGCTCTTTACTCAGCAGAATCCACACATTAGAGCCATTTTGCTAGAAAAGAATATACTCTTGCTGAAAGTAAGTTATAACTGGTTGAAAAACAGAAAAAAATAGAAGCATGCAAGTACCTTCACTCAAAAAAAACCCCTAATGCTTTGTTAATCTAAAAATTAAATTTCAAAAAAAGGAACAAGTGCCTAAACAAAGAAAGGAAGACATGTTTACTAAATTTACCTATGTTTGACATTTCAGACATAATTTCTGTTGCTGGTCATTGTCTTTCTGAGAAACACATGATCATTTATATGCCTCTTTGTAATGTTTCATGGACCAGGTATTAAGAGGTAATGTTCAAAGGGTAAGGCTTGAGATGTACCATTCCTGTGAAATTTTCTGTCTACTTCAGGCAGCAACATGTCATTTCCAATCACCAATTCCTCATTGCACCTTGGAAATGGGCAGCATATGATCTCCTAAATTTCTTTCGAAAGCTGAGTGTTTTTTCAAAACAATACTGTGTTGTGGATGTATAAAATGAAGTTAGATAAAACTCAAAGTAAATATGGTAAATATGCTGTCACACATTTTTGCAGTGATAGGTGCTAATAAACTATTTCAATGCAGTTAAAATAAATGCTACCTATTGTCAGTATATTTCATAACAATTCTCTGGAAACCAGCCTCTATTCCTTTTAATAGAAGTAGCTTCAGAGCAGGAGAAAGATAGCTATACCTAAGCTTTTACTTAATAATTTAAATAAATCTAATATTTATGAGTTGGACTATTTTTTGTAGCCATAAATAGCTATGTTACTTGAACTAATTATTTACTGAGCATCTTTAGACACTGTAATATACTCTTATACATTCTGAGTATGTACTCCTCGCATTAGTAGAAATGTCAGGTATTGTTCTGTTTTTAAAAAGGAAAATAATGTTTTCCTACAACCATACCTTTTTTAAACTCCCCTGTCCTACTGTCTTCAGGCAACTGAAAAATTGAAAACTATACAGAGTTTTGTAATTTGTGAAATTTTATTGTTTTCTGAGGGATTCAAAGGAAACGACTATTTTACAACTGTGTCTAGAAAGTCATGAATCATGATTATTGGAAGTCATCATGTGACATGAAGATCTAGACTGGTATTATGTGATGCGCACAGATTCTGTGCTAGTACTATCTATGCAAAAGATTTTTCGAGCTCAGCACTTCAAGGCGGTTCAGAAGTGGACAAAAATTCTCTTCTGTATTTTATGTCTAGGAGGATAATTAGAACTCATGTCCTACAGCCCATCAAGCATACTTAAGACAGGATCACAGAATCACCAAGTTGGAAAAGACCCACTGAATCATCAAGTCCAACCATCCAACACTAAACCATGTCCCTCAGGACCTCATCCACCCGTGCCTTAAACACCTCCAGGGAAGGCAAGTCAACCACCTCCCTGGGCAGCCTCTGCCAGTGCCCAATGACCTTTTCTGTGAAAATTATTTTTCTGATGTCCAGCCTGAACCTCCCCTGGTGGAGCTTGAGGCCATTCCCTCTTGTCCTGTCCCCTGTCACTTGGGAGAAGAGGCCAGCTCCCTCCTCTCCACAACCTCCTTTCAGGTAGTTGTAGAGAGCAATGAGGTCTCCTCTCAGCCTCCTCTTCTCCAGGCTAAACAACCCCAGCTCTCTCAGTCACTCCTCGTAAGACTTGTTCTCCAGCCCCCTCACCAGCTTCGTTGCTCTTCTCTAAACTCGCTCCAGAGCCTCAACATCCTTCTTATGGTGAGGGGCCCAGAAATGAACACAGTAATTGAAGTGTAGTCTCACTAGTGCTGAGTACAGAGGGAGAATAACCTCCCTGGACCTGCTGGTCACACCGTTTCTGATACAAGCCAAGAGACCATTGGCCTTCTTGGCCACCTGGGCACACTGCTGGCTCATGTTCAGTCGGCTGTCAACCAACACCCCCAGGTTCTTCTCCTCCAGGCAGCTTTCGAGACAGACTTCTCCTAGTCTGTAGCACTGCATAGGGTTGTTGTGCCCCAAGTGCAGGACCCCACACTTGACCTTGTCAAACCTCATCCCATTGGATTCTGCCCAGCGGTCCAGCCTGTTCAGATCCCCTTTGGAGCCTCCCTACCCTCCAGTAGATCAACACTTCCACCCAGCTTAGTGTCATCCACAAACTTGCTAAGGGTGCACTCGATGCCTTCATCCAGGTCATTGATGAAGACACTGAACAGGGCTGGACCCAGCACTGAGCCCTAGGAAACCCCACTTGTAACTGACCTCCAGCTGGATTTAACACCATTTACCACCACTCTCTGGGCCTGGCCATCCAACCAGTTTTCCACCCAGGAGAGTGTGCGTAGATGGATGGCTACAGCATTTAATGAGCAGCCCAAGTCCTGAGGAACTCATGCTGGGTGGAGTTGGGAAGCCTTAGCATGGGTCCTCAAGATTATAAAAAGTTATAACGACTCTGTTGTGTTATGCAAATGAGGAAGCTGACTGTTGAAGGTGGGAAATGTGCCCTGGCAACATAGTGGTGTGGTTGGGCTGTGACCAATGAATGCTTGTTACTAGGACAGAATCATCCAATCAATGTTTGGCGTAAGAGTTAGCTCAGTGTATAAAAGCAGACAATCAACCCTGAATAAACAGCTTCACTTGGATCACATTGATCGCTGTGTGTTGTCCCATTTCTTCCATCGTCACAGTGTGCATGTCCTGTACAGAGGCTGACAGTTTCTGAAGCAGAATTCTATGAGAAAACTGTGTCAAATGCTTTACTAAAGTCCAAGAAGACCACATCCATGGCCTTTCCCTTGTCCAGTAGGCAAGTCACTTTACCATAGAAGGTGATCAGGTTACTTAGGCAAGAATTGCCTTTCGTAAACCCGTGTTAACTGGGCCTGATCACCCAGTTTTCTTGCATGAGCTTCATGATAGCACTCAAGGTCACCTGATCCATGACTTTCCCTGGCACTGAGCTCAGACTGACAGGCCTCTAGTTCCCTGGGTCCTCCCTGTGATCCTTCTTGTAGATGGGCATAACATCAGCCAGCCTCCAGTCCAGTGGAACTTCCCCAGTCTTCCAGGACTGCTGAAAGATGATGGAAAGAGGTTTGGCAAGCACACATGCCAGTTTCCTCAATACTCTTACGTGGATCCCATCAGACCTCATAGACTTGTGGGTGTCTAGCTGGGCAAGCAAGTCTCTAACTACATACTCATGGATCATGGGAGCCTCATTCTGCTCCTCTAACTCCTGGGTTTGTACACACACAGAGGGAACAACTTTCCTTACCGTTAAAGGCTGAGGCAAAGAAGGCATTAAGTACCTCAGCCTTGTCCTCATCCTTTGTCACAGTTGTTCCATTTGCATCCAATAGGGGCTTAATATTCTCCCTGGCCCTACTTTTATTGTTAATGTATTTATAGAAAGATTTTTTGTTTTTTTTCACTGACTTGATTTTAGTTGGGCCTTAGCCCTCCTGATTTTCATTCTGCATGATCTCACTTCCTCCCTGTAGTCCTCCTAAGATGACTGTCTCTTCTTCCAAAGCTCATAGACATTCCTCTTCATTTTGATTTCCCTCAAGATCTTCATACTCAACCAAGATGTTTTTTTTCCCTGACAGCACCTTTTCCGGAACATGGGGATGGCTTTCTCCTGAGTGGCTAATATTTCCTTTTTGAGGAGTGCCCATCCCTCGTGGGTTCCCTTGCCCTTAAGGACTGTCTCCCATGGGACTTTGCCAACCAGCCTTCTGAACAGTCGAAAGTCTGCCCTCTGGAAGTTTAATGTGACTGCTCTGCTAATCCCCCTTGTCACCTCACCTAGAACTGAAAAACCTATTATCTCATGATCACTTTGTCCCAGGCGTCCTCCAAGTTTCAGCAAGACAAAAACAAAACAGAAGGACTTAGGAACACTTTATACCAACCTTATATCTGGCTGCATTCTCCAGAACATGCAAAGACATAAACTTTTAGATTATCACAGTGGCAGGCCAGATTACCTATTATTTACTGCTATCTATTTCCCATAATTTTTCAAAGATAGAAGTATATCAATATAAATATAATAGATATGAGACAGTAAATCTTCCCATATGAGGGTGAAATGTTTAACGAAAACAGATTTTTCAGGAGGCCAGGATTGTTCTTCTATCAGTAGGCGCTGGGCTGAGCAAGCCACAAGAGGGAGTGAAAACACTATAGAAAATGCAATGCAAGGCATGGCTGAAGAGCCAGGTCCAGTCAGCGTTTGATTCCAATTTGTATGGAAAAATCAATTTAATTTCCTCTTAGGTTTTAATGCGTTACAAGTAATTCTTCAATACGAATCTTGTAAGGCGGGGGGGGGGGGGGGGGAGGGATGGGGAAGAAAAAGAGAAAGGCATTCATAATGTTCAGTTTGAGCTGGATAAACAAAATGAAAACCCAGAGCAGAGCAATGTGACTTTAGGTGTTAAACAAGCGGAACTGAAAGGCTACAGTGCCTGCCTCTGGCAGAGGAAAGGGAGATGCATTCTGCACGTCTCCCTCCCGCTTTTAGATCTGCTGTTGATTCTACCCAAGGAGGAACTGCAACATGGGCGACTAACAGCCAGACTTCAGCAGCAGCAGGAACTGACATCCCCACCTTCTATGACTGTTCCAGCCACACCCCTTCCTCCTCTTTTCCTTTGCAAAAGGTAAAACCCAAGGCTCCTTGACTGTGATGAAATACCTGACAACAAATATTTTCAAGATGAGATATTTATGCGTAGGCCAAATGCAAGTTTTTGAAGTCTTCCATAATCACGGTGAGATTTTTCTCATCTCTTACCTCTGTCTATTATACAACCAAATTCCCTTCTTGAGTTGAAGGTTCTTTACATAACCCAAGGATAAATGTATTCTTAAAAGCTGTCCTTTCTGGATGGTTTAGCATAGTATAAACCATCTATATCCATTTCATTTAGCTGTTGCGGTATTCTAGCATGAAAGAGCAGCAGGATACTGCTGTTATGTGAAGTACAGGAACACAAAGGATAATGCTTGTGAATACTGATCTCCTGATTGATGTTATCATTGTGATAAAAGACAACGACCCAGTCATACAGGACCTGACTGTTCTGCATAAGGTCACATGCTGGATTTATGCTGAATGTGTCTTCTGGGACCTGAAAAGGGGGTAAGGTCACACGGCTGTGGAGCAGAAATGCACTGCACTGGGAGGTCAGTGGACACAGCTTCAGGATTATTGATGGCTCCAAAATAGTAAGAAAGGTGAGAGGGGGTCCTTCCCTCTGCAAGAACAAGATGCAAAAATTCATCCAAAAATAGTCCTGACACAAAAGCTGCTAGGAGGCAATTAAACTGAGGCTCCCTCATTTGCAGGTTACAAATGGCATTCTAACTTAACTGCCATATGCATTTTTCCGGTATTGCATGGAATCAACTAAACATCATTAAGAGAAATTAACTGGTTCTGAGGCTCACCACACCTGCCACTTCCCTTCACATGAGAGGACCACAGAATTTCTTACCAACTAACTACTTTACTAAAAATCGTCATAAATAATGTACTCTTATAATCTCTTGTTATCCTTCCACCCTTCACATCTTCTCCTTCTGTTCTCTCCGTTTGCATTTCTGTTACTTTAGAGCAGTTAATAGGCCAAATGTTAATGCCAACCCTCCTCCATTCCCTGTAATGGGAGAGAGAGATCCCACATAATTCTCTTCGTCTCCACTGTATTAAACTGGCCAGTTGCAGCAATATAACTACACACACACATATATATGTATATAACAAATCTATAAATAACCTGATGATACTGAAAGACTGACTGTTGCAATACTTCCATTTTGTAGCAGGGTGTGAATTTTGCATCAATGCTGCAGCTACCCACAGAAAATAGTTATGTTTAAAAGATGAGCAAATAGGACTGCAATATGCCAACTTCACATGGCCACACTTACAAAGCTAATTATGTTTTAGAGGCTATAAGAACTATTTACCTCAAACAGTTCAAAAAAATTAACATTTTAGGCCACCAATTTATACAAATTGGCCAAGGTACCAAATTTACAATAGTTTTTAGTGTTTAGTTTTCATATATCGTTATATAACTGTTAGTGTGCTAGGTAGTATAGTGGTAAATATGTTACACATCCATTATTAAAAATTATATACTGTTTATAAAATACCATTAATTACTCAAATCTTACCTTCGTAAATCTGAACATTACAGACCCTATAACTGTTCATTTAAAAGGCCAACTGGGATCCTGAAATGCTATTGCCTTCCCAGAGCCTAATGCTACCCTTTAAGTTGTATCCAACAAGTGACAATACCAAACCTTCACTCTCTCAGTGAAGAAAAAAAATATTTCACCATGAACACATTGATATAAATAAGGTACATTTAATTAGTCATTGAAGGCTCAATATACAGGAAACACTAAATTGCCAAACATTTTGATGAAAGGATGGAATCATTACGTGGAATGCTAATGTACATCTTTCTCCTTTTGTAAATATGAATGTGCATAGATGTAGTGATCACTGAGAACATCATTCTTGACATTGCAATGAACGTGCTTTAGTAAGAGTATATCTACAACATCGTAAAACAACTTACCTATACATTTTTAGCAAAACAAAACTAAAAAATATAAAAGAATCAAAGACAAATGTTTATCATCTGTTTTTTCTGCTTATAAGATTTAAATGAGAAACCAGAGTGGACTCCAGATGCACTTTGAAACATCTCATAGAACCAGTTTACCAGTGCTAAAATTCTGGAGGGTTGCACATAAAAGGAATTTGCCTCTTTAAGAGCAGAAGCACAAGCAAAAAGTCAGTTACTTGTTCTGAGTTGAGTTTATTCCCTACTCCCAAGAACTAGCTGAAAGCATCTACATTTAGGTGCTGATTTTTTTCTATTTATTTTTGAAGTTTTATTCTTAACTGCAGGACTAATGGCTAGAGCGCTAAGAGTTATTCAGCATGTTCCTTTTATACCTCTCAGAAGATTTGTTCCCAGAGGAAGCAAGTAGTTTCTTAACTGCTTTTCTTACACCTTTCACATAAATGGAAAAGCTACATGTTTCATACCCACAATGTCAGTTAGCAGACAGAGATGAAGAAATCACATTGGTGCAATGGATGTGGTAGAGAATCAGCTACCATAATTCAAAATTAGTTCTCTAAACCAATGCCAGCAGGCAGCTGTGTATGAGACACAACATTGCCACCATTTTGTACCAGCAACACTTACAAAGGTGAGGGGGCGAACCAACCTCTATCTGTTCTGTTTACTGAACTCTAAGCAAGACAATTGGTACTCACACTACAACTTAGAGGACAGATTCAGAATTAATACAGGGTGATGCTCCAAGTCCGTGTATAGAACAAATGGATGATGCATAAAGCATGTCACATAACAAAAAAAAATCCAATCCTCCCTTTTCACTGACCCTTTTTCATTGTTGCTTTAAGTTGCATTATATTCTTCACTATGTAGCTCAGGGGCCCTACCGGAAAGCACCAAGAGAATCACTTCATGAATACACAGGGACAGCTTTCTGGGGACTTATGATTTAACCATAACCTCAGTCACTGTTGACATTAATTTTCCCACCACCCAGCCTGCAAAGTACCAATTCAGACCAACTAAACTGCAGCCAACATCAAATGTTCCTCCTCCTTCCCTGATAACTCTGTGTGCTGGGAATGCTGGCAGTCCAGGTATCACAGGATAAGTGAAACTGGAAGGAGCCTCAACAAATTTGTAGTCTAAATTATTCCACTGCTTGGCTGTCCTCCGAATCAAAAAACTTCTCCTTATATCCCATCCAAATTTCTCTTGTTTCAGTTCATGCTCATTGTCTATGATCCTTCCACTATGAATTCCCCTGAAGACACTGGCTTTATCTCATTGGGAGGCTGCTATTAGGTTCCCCTTGAAGATGCTTCATCTCCAGGCTGGTCAAGTATATCTCCCCAGCCTCTCCTCCCAGGTCAAGTACTACAACCCCTAACAATCTTGGGTATCTCCACTGAATTCATCACAGTTTTGAGATGCCTTTCTTGTACTGGGGTCCCAAGACTGGATGCAGTATCTAGATGCAGTCTAGGGCTGAGTCAAAGGCATAGTTACTTCTGACTACCATTTCTGGTTCTGTCAGCATAGACTGGAATGTTGGTGCCCTTCCTTACTCCCAGGGCACACTCTAGGCTCATGACCTCATTGAGCAACAGATTTCCACATCCTATTCCACAGAGCTGCATCCCAGGCAGAGAGGGCTCAACTACTGAGCTATTGTTCTCCCTTCCCAGGTGCAGGACTTTGCACTTGCCCTTGCTGAACTTTGTAACATTTCTGTAGGAACATTCCTCCAGCCTGACATAATTCTCCTAAATGGCAATCCTACCATATGCTTTAAGAAAATTCAGAGTAAAGACATTCATCAGCAATTCTGGCACAGCTGCAGAGTCTTCAGTAGTGTGATCAAACATGGACTGCCTGCAGAGCTTCAGATGCAGAATTCCTTCTGTATCTCACAGCTTAAGAATGTGATTTCCTTTGGCAACACACAGGCACTGCCACTGAAACCAGTCTCCAACAAAGGCAGTCTGCTGTCTGAAGTCCATCTCATTCTTGAATCTCTCTTGCTCATTTCTACAATGACTTTACTTGGATGGCATTTCCTTTTGTCCCATTTTGTTTACAGTTGTCATCTATTTGCTCAGCGTCATCACTAGTGATAATAAAAATTATAGAGGAAGAGCTGAAAGTCACTTTCTTCTTTGGCCTGTCCCCTGCTTTCTGAGACATAACTATTGGTCTTATTGGTTTGTCATTCCCTGTTGCCGGTGGCTCTTTCATGGCCCTTTGGAATCTCATCAGGCGAAAGCATACCAGTTGCAAAAGGCACCGTCGAAACTGCAAGACAGAATAAATAGAATGAAGTTACAACTTCCTAAGCATTCACCTCCTAAGCGTACAATCCAGTGAAAAAATCAGTGCAGTAAATGACTCAAAATAACAGATATCTGTATATCTCCACATTGTTCTGAGTTAGTTTCAGGACTGTAGCAAACGTGGTAGCTTTTCAATGGACACTTTTTTCTCTGTGCCAAAAACCTGAATAGGATCACTTAGCCAGGAGAGAGAAATGCAATTTTATATTCTACCAGCAGCAAGATCTGCAATGGACAATCTGCAAAGAACAAGAGGCCTAGGCTCCAAAGTGTGGTCTAGATCTTGCTCTCATGTTAAAAAATCACACATTTTATTTATTAGGGGAAGAATATTCTCAGAAACACTTCACAGGAGGGAAGGAACAAGGGAAGGAAAGGGATACAAAGTATTGCTTTTTTCCTTTCAAGTAACTCCAGGGCATGGAATTTTAACATAAGCATTGAATGTCACAGATGTAAAATGACATTTCAGAGGTTGATAACACACAACTAAAATGTTCCCCTTGAGTATGGAAAGAACAGAAGACTTTCAGGTAACTAGAAACCTCTTATGATGCAGGAAGTCTGTTCTACCCATAGACTAAATAATGCAAGGTTTTCAGTGAAAGCTTGTATCAGTATATAGAATGATAATTCCAATAGTAATGTTGTTTTAAATGTTCCAATTATGGTCTCCCCTTCACAAAGCAAAGCACACAGTTTCGGAGATTAAAGGATGCAGTCATTCAGTAGTTCCATGTCTGCACACTTCTAAAGCTCAAATATGATCCCTTGGGGAAATTATCTGGTTTCACAAGAAATAAGTGGGCAGCTTCCTCTTCCTTGAATAAACCATAACAAGACATTCCTGGAATGTATGAAAAGAACTTAAAAAAACCCCCACCTAACCAAAAATCACTGCAACAAATGACAGGGAGGGGGAAACAACACACCTTTTCTCTGAAAAGGAAGTATGACATCTTTCTATATAGCCTTCCATTTAGCTGTGTTAAAGATTATTCTGTATTATCCTGCATGGCCATTGACTTGGTTTTGCATGCTATTATGCAAGAAGCTCTCTGACATGCCAGTTTGGAACAAGTTTTGGTTACCGGAAATTAATCATATTCAGACACATGGAAGGCACTAATTTCTGTTGAAAAGGGGACCTAGAAAGTTACTAGATGATAAAGATAATCTGATTTAAGAATGTGGAGGACTTGAAAGTTTCAGAGATGAGTGGTACCTCTGATTATCACAGAAGTGAAAAGGTAGAAGCATATTAGAACAGGTCAGATGGAAGAAGGATATTATAAAGAACTGGTTTTAGGATTCCTTCTGGAATTAAAATAATCAGAAGATGATTGGAAATGCTATCTTCTTGGTCCTAATGTGGAACAAGAGGAATCTGAGAAGGTCTTCACAATGTATCTCCAATAAGTGCATCCAGCTGATTCATTCTTATCCTGGCAGTGACTTTACTAGTATTGTGCCTGGTACTAGCTTGATTTGCTCTGGGTATCAAACCCTACAAAATCTTTTTCAGATAAACTACTCTGCTCGACATCTAGGTATAGATTACCTAGACTGGTATTATTCAGCTGTGTAGCCTTGAGTCAACCTGCTGTGAAGTGAGCTGTGGGGGGAAGAGCTGCAAGATACTCCACTGGAAGCCTCCTCCTTTCACTCAGAAACAGCATTTAAGCTCACCCTTGCCCTCAGTCCTGGTTCAAGTTGCACTGCAGCCTTTGCTTGGCTGCCCACCTAGCTGATCGGACCCACTGATTTGTCTTTGACCCTGCAGACAGTTGCCTCACCCAGGTTGCTGCCTGGTAATTGTCAACCAGTGTAGGAAATCACAGAAAATTCCATCTCTACAATGAGCTAAAAGATAATGAAGATCCAGGAAAACCATTCTAGCGATCATTCATGTTCTTTTACCCTTTGTCAAGTGATTCTATAAAACTCCAGGTATCTTAAAGTATACAAAATATTTGTTTCAGAAGTTTATAATGTGCATGTCATGCTTCCAGTTCGTATTCTGGATTGTAGTGAAGCTGTTTTAATGTCTAAATAAATTCATCAATACCACTTAACTGCATTCAGCAGTTATCTTCACAGTATTGGTGATTTACAGAAACGTGTGTAGTTTTCTAGTTTCCACATATTTGATGTGCCAATGATAACTCCAAATACTTCCTTTCTCTTTGCTCAGTGAAGTGCGGAAATTAGCTAGTTACCCACGTCTATCACCAGCCATCTATTTTTCATAATGAAGACTACAAAAGCAGACAAAAATAAAAGCTTGTTTCTCATAAACAAGCGTTTTCTCTTAACATTTGTCTCCAACAACATCTTACCGTTACCCATGTGAGAATCTGGCTTTGAATACAATGAAGCTCTGGGAAATATTACTGGTGTAGTATTTGAAATACTATGCAGAATTGTTTGATCTTTGTTTTGCCATAACATAAAAGTCAAAGGCAATTTTTTATCCTAACAAACGGATGCTGGATATTCTGAATTTTCTCTGATAGAGTTCTGTTGTGATAAGGGAGTGATTCAGATGAGGTTTTCTAGTCATAATCCATGTCATGGATAAAGTGTCAAAACTAGACACCTCAATGTCATCGTTCCTTCCCCTCCCTTTCTTGTCAGTGCCCATGTGCAAATTCAGACATTTAAAAACCAGATTATGATAAGGTGCTACTTCAAGTACTATTTAAGCACTTTTTAAGTACTTTTAATTCTATTAGATCTTTACTATTTCATCTAGCTGTTCAAATTTTTTTCAATTTAAGCTTTGCAGACTAAACTAAATCAGATCTAAACTCCACAACTGTGGTATTGTCTACTGATTATTTAAATAAGGAAATCTTTAATGTACCTACCTTTCTACTCATGAAAATATAGATGACTGGGTTATAAGCAGTGCTTGACTTGGCAAAGAAAGATGGGATGATGGCTACTGTTGGAGTTACAAGGTTGCTATAGCCGTAAGTTACCAGGAGGGAGACCACTGCATAGGGCATCCAACAAATAAGAAATGTGGAGATCATTAAGAAACACATTTTAGCCACTTTCTTTTCATATTTTAGAAGTTTGATCACTTGAAAAGTCTGGAAATCTTCCACACAGCGAAGCTGTAAGACAGAAACATAAAACAGTAAAGCGAAACATCTCTAAATTTTACTTAAAATCGAATAGTTCTATGTTTATTTAAAAATAACTAATTCTCTAATTTAGTTTTAGGCACATACACTATACATCTTATCTTATGAGCCACAAATTTTCCGGAAGCTTACATCACGCTTTCCAGACTTTTCTTGTGCATAATAAATGCAAAAGTATAATCTGAGGAAAAACTGTGTAACAAGTCCACTGGAAAACAACAAATCCACAGACGTAAATAAACATGCTTCAGTTACCAATATAAGTAATTTAGAAAACTGATTTGCCATCACCCACTGGCATAAGAAAATTCAGTTTATATTTAATGGTCTTTTGTCTGACTATTTAGACAATCCTGTAGCTTTGTGTCATCAGCAATCTTTAGAGAGAAGAACATTTCATAAATACATTTCTCTTTACAGATCTGCCACTTAGCCTTTTATCCTAAAATTATGAATTCTCTATTTAAAGCAGAATAATAGGCAACAGGTTGCTAGTGTTATCTGAGCAAGTCATAAAATGAGAAAAAGATGGGGCATATATGTGAGCATTCCCTATAATAGTTATCAGTTATGCCAATACTGTTGATAACAGACTTGACCAAGTCTGGACTAATTACCCACAGAATATGAAACATTAACACTTTCTGACACTAAAGATCTGGACTGAATTAAAATGGGTTGCCTTAACATGGAAAACTGTTTTAACAGGGCTTAATCTTCACTTGTCAGAGTTTTATAGAGTTATCTTCTTAAGAGCACTGAGGAGAAAAGAGAGTTCTTCGATCAGGAGACCTTCAAACAGAGTTTATTTATCCCATTTTTCAAGAGAGTATTTGATGTGGATAAGTAAGCATGAGCAATTCCCTAGCCTGCCTCCCAGTGAAACTACACACAAACAGATCCTGGTAGCTCTAGGTTGGTTTTTCTCCCTCCCTACATACTTTCTAGTGGGGGCTGACATGGATGAACATTAAATATTTGAAATTTTGAATAGGAAGCAAGAGTGAAAACTTAGGCTCTGATCTAAGCTTTAATATAAAGTATTAAGATTATTCACTGAAAATATTATATTAAAAGAAGTCTTATTTGAATTAACTTACCATTCTTACTGCATATAGAATATGGCCATAGCAATAGGCCATGATCCCAACAGGTGCTACTAGACATCCAAGGAAAAAAAGGAGTACAAAAGAGGTGTCATTGGGGTCTTTCGACTTCCAGTCCACTGAGCAGCCTAATCCATGAATTTCCAGTGTGTATCTGTTCCATCCCAAAAGAGGTGCTCCAGTCCAGGCTAATGAGTAGAGCCAGATGTATGTGATAGCCCTCCAAGACCAAGAAAAGTCAATCACTTTTGCATGGACTACTCGAATGTAGCGTTCATAGGCAAGAGCAGTGAGAGTCATAATTGAAACAATTCCTGTAAGAAAAATAAAGAAAAACAATTAAATCATTCACAAATGTTGCAAATTGGACTGAAGTCTTCTCAATATTTCCTTTGCTAGTAAGTCACCTCAAAATTAACCAGCTGACATTATGAATCTAACACCAATAAGGTTTTTGGGTGACATGTTCACTAACTACTAACTCAAAACAAGTATCACTAACTTCTAACTCAAAACAAGTATCACTAACTTCAGAACTACTCCAAGTAGGGTGCTGGCATCTGACCCACAATGTACAATGGCCAAGAAGTAGTATGAGAAAAAAACTAATACTTTTTCCTAAACATTACTTTATTAAGTGTGAAATCATGCTCCAAGAGGGGGTTTGTGGTGGTTTTTGTCATTGTTAGGGCTTGGGGAGTGGAAGGGTAGGCTTGTTTAAGAAAAAGCTATCAAAAAGAAAGAAATCTAGGGAATTCAGAGCTGAGACAGAAGATGAAGAAAGCCTTCAACAACTGAAAACATAGATAGGTACATTTAATGTGACCAAAATGACTGAGAAAAAACAAACTTTTTTTCTAATGTGAGCAAAATGACTGAGAAAATTCAAACTGTTTTTCAAGTTTTCCTGGAAGTCTTTGCATTCCAAAGAACAACAGTGGAAAACAGTGTCCTTTCCTATAATGCTGCTATCATGAAAATATCACAATGTTCATTTCAATTATTTGCATGCTTTCTTCCTTTTCTCAACTCCACTATGACAGAAATGACAGATTATTTTCAGCTCTTGGTATTACCACATCCAGACACTTTCATAATTCAATGAAGTCAGGGCAATTCTGTCTTGGTTAGGATAAAAGGATTTTTGTTTAAGTGGTCTGTGAAATGTAATGATCAAAACAAAAATAGCCCATCAGCTGTGTTTCAGTCACCTGAAATCCTGCCAACTCAGTCATC
This sequence comes from Coccyzus lansbergi, assembly GCA_033558105.1. Lineage (NCBI taxonomy): Eukaryota > Metazoa > Chordata > Aves > Cuculiformes > Coccyzidae > Coccyzus > Coccyzus lansbergi. The sequence goes on along the minus strand of JAUMJK010000211.1, from coordinate 581,793 downwards.
AAACTCATATACACAGCCTCTTAAATAACAAAACAGTGTATTTCACAGCACCCTGTGAGGTTATACAAATATCTGTCTAAATTTGTGTACGTTTCACCTAATATGAAGCACAAGTATTTTGCCATGCATACACACAGCATTTCATTTCTTCAAGTACATATCTGTTTGTCATAATATCCATTCACATATCTGTTAGAATGTTAAACATGCAGATATACCTGTCAAAGAGAGAATAACCATTACATCCAGCAGAAACCTTCAAAGGATGTAACAGCCATCTGATATTACTTTTTAAAAAAGGATAAGTATTTAGGAAAGACACATTAACAACATCACACTCAAGCACTTGCAAAAAGCAATACATAGCCTCTGTATCAAGGCATTCAACAGTAAAACCAGCATATTATTAACCTCACAGCAGGTTATGCTTTTAGACCTCTAAGAAACTTACTCTATCATGCAAGTATTAGAGGATCTCTTTTTACAGGTGATGAGTTTAGAAAACTTTCTTGATTAACATGAAGAATTTCCTAATCTAAGGGAAAACATGCCACATTATTGTCATGGCTCTCTTCAAAAGAAAATAATGATTTTTTTTATTTTAAAATGTACATTTTTTGCTAGTGTTATCTTTAAACCTTCATCACAAAGAGAAGTAGATACTGTTGTGCACGCAGAGGCAGGGCACACTTCTTTCACAGTTAGGGTTGCGTAGTTTTGTGTGCTTTTTTCTTATGTAAGTCATTGCTGGAGAATTTTTTTATGGCTTGAAGGAGAAACTGGACTAGAAAATGTGGATTAGAGGGTTTCCAAGAGACTTAAGGCTTGGTTGGTTGGCTGGTTGGTTGTTCTCTTTTTAAAATGGAGTTGATAGAAAGTTCTTCATGCCCTTTTTCAGGACTCAACAAGATCTTAGCAGGAATTAGAAAATAATTATGGAATTATATAGGTACTATTCTACACTTACATGATCTTACGTGAGATCAGGTGAACTCTTTATGCAATCATATTCACTCTACTTCCTGAGCAGAAGGTGACACAAGAAGTTCCCCTCCCATTTTACCGTGCCTAAACATTAGGAATTACAAAATTTTACCTGATAGTAATTAAAACTTTCCACAGATATGTTTGTAGGGGAAAGTTCACATCAATCAACTGTAGGCTCAGTTGGCTTACATAGTACACTGAGGATGTAATCAGTGGAGAGAAAAAGCAGCTTCTCAGGACAGTGAGTCAAAATTCCCAAATTAACCTCTTCCTTTTTACTACATTCTTTTTTTCTATGATGACTAATGTCCCTGTGTATATTTACCCAGCAATTTTCCAACATCAGTATTGAATTCTGGCCATGACAAAGCAATCAAAATCACACATGCTTGGTTGAATGTGCGGGTGTTCAGAAGCAATAATTTACTAAGTCATTGGCATTCCTAAGAAAGTCACCAGAAGCTCAATATCTCTAAAAACCAATATGTGGTACTTGAACATAGATTTCTGAACAGCTTTAGCTCAGTCTGAAACCAATACTCTTTAAAGGGATACTTGATTTTTCTTCCTGAGCTGTAAAGGGGGCCCTGGCTAGCCCATTTGGCAGTATGTACTGAAATGCAAATCTTTGTTCTGGTGGTATTTAATAAGTGTCTGGTAGCAGTCAGGCATGAGGCAAGAAATGCAAGTCACAGCATATTACAGTAAATTCCTCTCTGATTCAGGATTTCTACTGTAACAAGGTCATACCTGTAAGAATAGAGGTGGAAGTAGTTAACTGTAGAAGCAGAAAGTTTGGAAACAAAATGCCTTTTGAAGATAAGACAAAATTTAGGGAAGTTTATCAAAAACAAAGCCCTTGTGTGCTGTGGAGCCTTGGCTGAATGTTTATTTGTGGTAGATGACATACAGAAATCACAGAATCATTTAGTTTGGTAAAGATCTTTAAGACCATCAAGTCCCACCGTAAACCGTAACCTGGACTTCAGTAAAGCCTTTGACACAGTTTCTCACAGCATTCTGCTTCGGAAACTGTCAGCCTCTGGCCTGGACAGGTGCACACTCTCCTGGGTAGAAAACTGGCTGGATGGCCGAGCCTAGAGAGTGGTGGGAAATGGTGTTAAATCCAGCTGGAGGCCAGTGACAAGTGGGGTTCCCCAGGGCTCAGTACTGGGTCCAGCCCTGTTCAATATCTTCATCAATGACCTGGATGAAGGCATTGAGGGCACACTTAGCAAGTTTGCGGATGACTCTAAGCTGGGTGGAAGTGTGGATCTGCTGGAGGGTAGGGAGACTCTGCAAAGGGATCTGAGCAGGCTGGACCGCTGGGCAGAGTCCAATGGGATGAGGTTTGACAAGGCCAAATGCTGGGTCCTGTACTTGGGGCATAACAACCCTGTGCAGTGCTACAGACTAGGAGAAGTCTGTCTAGAAAGCTGCCTGGAGGAGAAGGACCTGGAGGTGTTGGTTGACAGTGACTGAACATGAGCCAGAAGTGTGCCCAGGTGGCCAAGAAGGCCAATGGCCTCTTGGCTTGTATCAGAAATGGTGTAACCAGTAGGTCCAGGGAGGTTATTTTCCCTCTGGACTCAGCACTGGTGAGACCGCTCCTTGAATACTGTGTTCATTTCTGGGCCCCTCACCACAAGAAGGATGTTGAGGCTCTGGAGCGAGTTTAGAGAAGAGCAACAAAGCTGGTGAGGGGTCTGGAGAACAAGTCTTATCAGGAGTGGCTGAGTGAGCTGGGTTGTTTCGCCTGGAGAGGAGGTGGATGACGGGAGACCTTATTGCTCTCTACAAGTACCTGAAAGGTGGTTGTGGAGAGGAGGGAGCTGGCCTCTTCTCCCAAGTGACAGGGGACAGGACAAGAGGGAATGGCCTCAAGCTCCACCAGGGGAGGTTCAGGCTGGACATCAGAAAAAAAATTTCACAGAAAGAGTCATTGGGCACTGGTAGAGGCTGCCCAAGGAGGTGTTTGATTCACCTTCCCGGGAAGTGTTTAAGGCACGGATGAGATACTAAGGAGCATGATTTAGTGTTTGATACGAATGCTTAGACTTGATGATCTGGTGGGTCTCTTCCAAACTGGTTATTCTATGATTCTATGATTCTAACACTGCCAAGTACACCACTAAACCATGTCTCTAAGTGCCACGTCTACATATCTTCTTCATGCCTCCAGGGATGGTGACTAAACTGCTTTCCTGGACACTGTGTTCCAAGTACAAGAATATTGAGATCTGCCCTAATTTTAAAATGTGCATAAGAAAGTTAAAGTCAATAACTAGGGCAAAAAACATATGCTGTTTAAGAGACATTTGTTCTTTTAAGTTTTGTTACTTCTACAGTGGGTTATGTGATGGAGTAATTAATAGGAAAAAACAAAATTCAGTGTATTCAGCATGTAGAAGCTATCTTATGAGTGTGCATCACATGTACGTAAACATGTTTTTAAATGGGTAGATAGGTACATTTTAACTGTCAAATGAGGGATTAACAAACTACTTTTACTACATGAGCGGAATTGAACTACACATAGCATCTCTCAGAATTCAGACATAGCTGAGTGGAACAGAAATAGCCAAAGGAACAATTTATGAGTAGTTTCATCAGCATTTCAGAAGTTATTTAACTCACAGGAATAAGATCACACCACATTTTTCAATCTTCCCCCCTTTAATGCTACAAAAATAGTATGAAAAAAGGTGTATGAAATACACTCTACTCCCACAGAATGAAAATAACTTTGTAGAGCTGTAGATTTGATTGCCCATGTTTTTATATAGAAATTCTATAGAGTAACTCTTACATTAAATAACCATTACTCTATAATAATCTAGCATTTGTTCTGTTTTTTGAGAACTCTTTCCAAATAGTTGACATTAATCCCAGGCCCTGGGGACAAAGAAGCAGGTTTAGATAAGCAGACCCACCATCAGAGAAGGAAGAGTTGGTATATGAACTGTTACAGGAGTTTGACCCCTACAAATAGATAAGCCCTGACATTATCCACCCAAGGGTTTGAAAACAGCTGGTTGACACCATTGTGAGGTTGCTCTCTATAGTCTCTGAGTACAGTGCAGGCAAGGGCAAGACTAGAACAGAAAGCAATTTGAATTTCCACCCCCTGTCGTTATGCACCTTTTCCATTCTGTATCAATATGCAACCAAAGCACATTTGTTATTTCTAACAAAAACTTTGAGAAAGAACCAGCACCGATCAGCTCACGTGACTAGAATAGCCTCATATCATTAGAGTATAAAGTGACTTTCCTATGTGTGAATACTCTGCAGCAATGGCTGGAAACCTTATGTGTCATTTGAGTTTTCCATCTACTGGGAATTTCAACTATTCTGTTGCCACAAAGCATGCACGCAAAGTCCATTATGAAACTGCAAAGCCATAAAAGCAGCAAATGCTCAAGGGTTTCATACAGTTCTTAAGTAGCAAGAGCTGGAATTTGTCTGCCACCTCCATATGTGATGGTAAGGACGCATTACTGACAATCTTGAAGAATGCTGTGTGCCACAGTCAGTGTTGAACACGCATTTTTATATTCTGCAGGATTTTTCCATATGCTAATAGCACTGTCAAATTCCAAACAAATTCTACACAAGACAAAATTAAAAGAAAAATAAAAATTAATGGTTACTTAGATCTTATTTGTGTAATTACCTATAACTCTGCTGTACTGATCCCAAGGGTAGAAAATTTCCTCTTAAATGAGGAAATCATAACTAAATGAGAAGTGATGAAGAGAAAATTTACACATTTTGGTAGGTGAGATTAATTCAATTAGAGATTAGCTCTGATGTCAAGGGATGATTTCAAGCAGCATTCGTGATACGTTCAACATCCTACAATGTACTGCTATAACTTTATAGCTCTTGGTTACAATTAACAGATAAAAGAGTTGCATTTCCTTTGGGGATTATTTTAAATTAGTTACTTTTTTCCCCATGGTAATCTCAGATTATATTAAATATGTTCTATTAACCTATTAATGCCATTAACAGCAAATACTTATGACAGCTGAAGATGCAGCTACAGAGTAATTGTTAAATCTCCATACTAAGTCATAGCTTTCATGAAGTAAACCAGAGCTTTTCACAAACACTATCTAGATGCAGAATCCTGAAGATTCATTAAGAAGTCACTCATTTTGAAGTCCCTTGCAAATGGATTTAAGGGCATATTTCTTGAACGGTCTGCTTCTAATATATCCATGCCCCAGTAGACTTATTTGCAAAGGTCTAGAAGTCAATCTTTAATAAGAATTTCTGTCTTTAAAGAAAATAGTTTCTGAATCAATAATAAATATCAAATAAGCTTGCAATGTACATGCTTACTAGTTTGCCCTTGAACCCAAGACTGTTATATCAAAATAAATTCTATAAAAACTAACCCTCTAGCTTGATGTGTTTTGTTCTGCAAGATAATTAGCAGAAGAGTAAAAGTGATTTCAGATACACAGTTTAAGTTGAAACAAATCTATAAAAATTCATCTTTCTGTCATAGTTCCATTAGAAGTAGTGCATATGTGCTGCTTGTTCAGGTTTTTCTCAGTGAATGTCAATGAAGCTACAGAGAGGGCTGAGTGAAGTTTATTATGGTTCACTGCAAAGAGTTCACAAGTGAATCTTGAAGTCTTCATTCAAGCAAAATTCATATTAAACATTAATGGACTCTTTATACATAAGGACATCATCCATTATTCACATCGGATTTTAACCAAAGCTCTCAGAATTATTTCACTCTGCAAGTCTTCCTTTACTATATTAGTCTCCACTTCCACATCTTTCAACCATGTTTCCACTGTTGGTGATTTCTTTTTTTTAAACAATGTTTTATCCTAAAGTTTATTTTGCATCCTAATAGGTCGCTTATGTCCAGTTCAAAGTTCTGTATCTTTGTGCAATATTAACACTTAATGCTTATGTCAGCAAGGATGGAGGGAACAGTTAGATGATTAGAGCTAAGGGGTTTAAATGCAGGATTGTGTACAAAGCAATCAAAAGCGTTGGTCATTTGTGGTTCGGATAAACCTGTTAAATCCATCTCAGTAAGACGTACATCTGAAATATGACGCATTTGGTGGATCTGGTGGGATATCTGTACAGAGCATTACAGATTCTCTGCTCTTTCTGTGGCCATTAGGTCTTCCTAGCATAATCTATATTTGAAAACAAGTAAGGATAGTATACACCTGTAGCCACCTTGATTGTCAAACAATATGCAAGCCTCTGTAAAGATCATAACTTAGTTTGAGTCATAGATTCATAATTAAATTACATGAAAAAATATTCTCACTTTCTATACCCTTCTTTTCTCTACTCACTGAACTTTTAGGCAAATTTGAGCAGTAATGCTACAGTATTAATTTCTCTACTTCCAGTCATCGTTCCATATTCAGATCAAAAATTACAAAGAAATTTTAAAGGTTGCTTCTGCTGTAAAAAACAATCAATTCACCATGCTAACCTGAGTTACCTAATTATTTCAGAAGTAAAAACCAGGTTTAAATTTGTATAAGCAAATGGAATTCCACACTACAGACGAGTGTCTAAAACAGCTAGTTAACAACAGTGAAAAATATAACCTTATTGTTATGGATTTCATGGAGCAAAATACAGATTTCCCATCTTCCTCCTCAGTATAGATTAATTCTTAATGTTGATTTCTCCATGTTAAATCTAGCTGTAATGTTAAGTTCCAAATCAATGCTAGAACTTTAACACTAAAGCAAGTGTTCTTTAACTGTTTGTATGCTAAATAAAGCACAGAGGCTGGGAAGCATGTACCTTGCAACTATATGGTAAGTATTCCTAGTATTGTTGGTATCATGCTATAAAATGAAGCCATTTATGACATTCCACATGCTGTGAGGTTGAGAGTCTCTGTGGGAGGAGGAGATGGTGGTTGTGTGTCTTCGATGTTATCTCATGATGAATGGCTGCATGCATCTGTTATTTAGCTTTATGCTGGCTAAGTCAGCAGACTTCAGGGTTTCTTTCATATCATTTCAATCTAGTAAGGATTATCTCTTTGCAAGGCTAGGTGCTGGGTATTTCACATAAGCAGATGGAGTATCCTTCAGGTATGTAACATATCTGACCTAATGCCACAATTCCCTCACAGCACTGAGCTCAAAGTTTCTGAGTGGAGCCATACACTCACAGAGCAGTAGGAGCTGACTCCCAAAATTTCTAGCTGGTATGGCAGGAATAAAAAAGAGGAACACTACACATAGTGTTACTTAGATTAGAAGCAGACATACACAAACTTCATATAAGGAGAATATTTGCCACTCTCTCAAAGATTCTTGTAAGACTTTTCAGAGCGATCCCTGTCATATCTCCCCGTTTCCACACATAAGCTTGTCTCATCCTCTATATTCCTCTACCTTTAGTATTTCTTCCTCAACCACACTGCCTGTGAGCACGTTTTTTTTTTCATATCACACATTTGGATGAGAAAGGATGGGAACACATGGCAGGAGCAAGTACAGCTGGTGGTTTTCTTCTTTACGTGCTCAGAAATCAGATGGAGAAGCAAATCTATGGCCGTAAAGGATTTTGAGCCACAACTACCATTAAAGAAGTGAGAATACAGCAAATTCACCCAAGGATAATGAAACCTGAAGCAACTAATACATGTGCCAATTGAGATATGTCAGTACTCTTACACTTTCTAGCATAGTCACTTTGTAGTGCCAGTCCTCTCAACAAACTGGCCTATCACCACCCCTGCAGAGTGACAATCTGTTCTTTCAAGCCTTTATGTGTCAAAAGAAGACACTATCTTCCATTCTCTCTCTCCTCTCCTTCCTGCCCCTTCCCCCAAACCTTGATTTTGGGTCAGCTCTGGTTGGCTTGTAAACAGCAGATAACAATGCCTGTTGTAGCAACAGAATCTACCAGTATTACTTGAGTTAATTCAAATCCTGGCAGATACTTACCAAAAGAACACAGACGCATGGCTTTTTGTACTGTCCTCACTGAAATGAAGTGCTGTGCTTTGCATAATGCCACACTTTGGTGGCATTTGGTAGTTCTCACCTGGAAGAACCTTGCCTTTTTCAGATCAATATGTATTCACACCATTTATGTTCTCATGTTCCTTCCAATTACTTCATATATAATTTATACATGTGTATGATTCCATTTTCCATGTATGAGTCAGTTCTTGTGGCCTAGCATAGAGAAAAGTATGGAATTTCACTTCCCTTCTGTTTTGGGCAGCTTTTCTGGAAATTATTGAGATTTCATTTTGAGTGAGTTGCATGTTTTAATATGATGAAATATATGCTGATTAAAAAAAAATCTGTTACAGAAAGCCATTATGGTTATTGTCTGGATATTAACCCCTACAATGAGAACCTGTACGTTTCTTCAAACAAAGGAGAGGCAAATATGGGAATTCATTACTTTAACACTTAGCAAAAACTATGCAAACCAATATTTAGTTTTCACTTGAAACAAATTTTGTCGTACTTAAAGCTTCTTGAGATAGAATCACAGAATCTCTTGTTTGGAAAAGATCTTTGAGATCATTTAGCCCAACCATAACTGCCCACTACTAAACTATATCCCTCAACAATTCATCTACCCATCTTTTAAATACCTCCAGGGATGGTTACTCAACCACTTCTCTGGCAGCCTGTTCCAGTGGCAAATAACCCTTTTAGTGAAGAATCTTTTCCTGAACCTCCCCCTGTGCAACTTGAGGCCATTAACTCTTGTCCTAGCACCTATCACTTGAAACAGGGACTAGCATCCACCTCTCTACAACCTCTTTTCAGGTAGTTGTAGAGAGTGATAAGGTTCCTCAGGCTCCTCTTCTCTAGGCTAAACAGCCTCAGCTTCCTCAGCCGCTCCTCATAACACTTGTTCTTCAATACCTTCTTCAGCTTCATTACCCTTCTCCAGATATGCTGCAGGATTTCAGTGTCTGTATTGTAGTGAGGGGCCCAAAACTGAACACAGTATTCAAGGTGCAGCCTCACTAGTGCTGAGCACAGGGGAACAATCATTTCCCTGGTCCTGCTGGCCACAATGTTTCTGATACAGGCTAGGATACCATTTGCCTTCTTGGCCACCTGGTCACACTGCTGGCTCATGTTCAGTCGACTGTCAACCAACACCCCCAGGTCCTTCTCTGCCAGAAAGCTTTCCAGCCACTCTTCCCCAAGTCTGTAGTGCTGCATGGGGCTGTTGTTTTGCCCCAAGTCCGGGACTCTGCACTTGGCCCTGTTGAACCTCATCCCACTGGTCTCAGCCCATCGATCTAGCCTTTTCAGTTCCCTCTGTAAAGTCTCCCTACCCTTGAGCAGATCAACACTTCTTCCCAGCTTAGTGTCATTTGTGAACTTACAAAAAGTTCTCAGTCCCTTCATCCAGATCATTGATCAAGTTATTGAACGGAAATGGATCCAGTACTGAGCCGAAGGGAACACCACCTGTGAACAGTCTCCAACGGGATTTAACTCCATTTACTGCCACTCTTTGGGCCTGGCCATCCAGCCAGTTTTTTTATCCAGCAGAGGATATACCAGGCCAATGGCAGTCAGTTCCTCAAGCAGAATACTATGAGAAACAGTGTCAAAGCCTTTACTAAAGGCCAAGTGCACTACATCCACAGCATTTCCCTTATATATTACGCAGGTAACCTTATCATAGAAGGAGATTAGATTGGTTTGGCAGAATCTGCCTTTCATAAACCCATGTTGACTGGCCTAATTACCTGGTTGTCTTGTGTGTGCTGTGTGATAGCATTCAAGATGCTCTGCTCCATGACCTTCCCCATCACCAAGGTCAGACTGACAGGCTTGTAGTTCCCATATCCTCCCTCTCACCCCTCTTGTGTCTGTCTAGTTGGCCGAGCAAGTCTCTAACCATTTCCTCTTGGATCATGGCAGCTTTGTTCTGTTCTCCTTGTCTTCTGGTTCAAGAGGCTCAGTACCCAGAGAACACCTTATCTTACTATTAAAGTCTGAGGCAAAGAAAGCATCAAGTAGCTCAGCCTTATCCTCACCTTTTGTCACTATTTCATTCCCTGCATCCAGTAAGGGGTGGAGATTCTACTTGGCCCTCCTTTCATTGTTGATAAATTTGTAGAAACATTTTTTATTATCTTTTACGGAACTGGCCAACTGAAGTTCTAGTTGGGCTCTAGCCCTTCTATTTTCTCTCTACAAGATCTCATTCCATCCTTGCCATCCTCCTGAGGTGCCTGTCCCTTCTTCCAAAGCTCACATACTTTCCTCTTTTTTCAGAGATCCACCCGAAGCTCTCTGCTCAGCCAAGCTCGTTTTCTTCCCCATTGGCTATTTTTTTGGCACATGGGGATGGCCTGCTCTTGCACTGCCAGGATTTCCTTGAAATGATTGAAATCTGTGTAGTGCAATTAAAGAGTAAGGCCTGAGACTCTTGACAGCTGTTTTGTTGTGCTAGCAAATCAGTTTTCCTAACAATTTCTGAAAGACTTGACTGATCAGTGCTTACAGATGATGCTTGTCTGATCTATAGATTTTCACCTTGGACAATATTTCTATCTGTAAGTACTGATTATAAACATAAACACTGCTCTTTGTGTTTAGGAAATACACATGCTAGTTGTAGCTTCAATTGAAGCCTGGGCAACTGCCCTGTGAATGAGGTCATCTACATTTATGTCAAATGTAGCAAAAGAAAAATGTCTTGTTTAAGGCATTAGTATGCAATTTCAGTGTTGCAACTCACTCTTCTCCAGTAGCCAGACACTCAGAAACAGGGAGAAATTGTGCTATTCCTTGTTGTTTGGGGTGGGGGGGGTTTGAAAGAAAAATCTCATTTTTGCCATTTTTTATTGTTTTCCTACTGAAATACTGCAGTCGGTATAGATTCAATTATGTCTCATAAGTGATATTTATTTCTTCTGTACTCTGGGTTTTTCTGGAAGTCATATTAGTCTGGGTACATCATTAAATATTTCAAGCTGCGCAATGTAAGTTGTAGTGGAGAAGACTGCAAAACACATCTGAACTGCAGTTTGTTGTCCTACATAAAGTCAGAATACACACATCCTAACCCTTATTTAGAACAAAAAAATTGCAATGCCTTCAAAACAGAAATACCTTCTTCATATTTGAAAAGCCAGACAGCAGCAATTTAGTAGAAACAACCTCTTGTCCATGGCAAGACATGTAAAACTTTGGAGGTTTTTGTTACAAAAGAACTAACCAGTCTATTTGAATTCAGGGATTAGATGTTACAATATGTTTTAGGCACTAACCAGTCTATTTGAATTCAGGGATTAGAGGTTACAATATTTTTTTAGGCCACAGCTATGTATCACTCCTAACTTTTCAATAAATTTTAGCATCCAGTCAAATCTAGGTAGTTGAAAATCACTTCACAGTAGGCTTCAAGTATATAAAATACCCACCTCTACTATAAAACTCCAGTGGAATTAATCACCTTTTCCATGTTCAATCCTGCAAGTGATTAATTTACTTCAAAATAAAATTGCTAAAGCTGAAAGCATGCTGATTGAGTCTCCAGCTGTCTGTAACATAAGATCCTAAAACTGTCTGCTGAGTAACCATAGGCAATGCTTTTAGTGAGATTAAATCAGTGCATATAACATACATGGGTAATGCAAGATGGTGACAAAGGGCTGTGCAGTTTGCAGCTTTTCACAAAAATGTTGTTTGCAAAAGAGTTTACAAATTTTCCCATACTCCAGTTCATACTACTGGAAGGCAGCACGCACTTGGATCTCAACATTTACTTCATAGCTCATCAAGGTCTAGCTGCCCTATACCACTGGTAACTTGTCTAGAAGGTTGACAATAGTTTCAATCAATTTGACCTTAAAAGCTGTCAGTGCTTATTTACACTCTCAAGAACAGTCTACAGTTAGGAAAGACAGAGGTCTCTACATGACTTTGATTTCATTTCCTCATGACAATTCCTATGTTTTTTCATTCCTTTCTTTCCTTTCACAATGAAACATAGCAGAAAATGTCAGAACAACATTACTGATGGTTTATTTGTCATCATGTGTAGCTGAAGAGATTTATGCTTGAGAGGTACATATGCATATTCCACATGATCAGACTAGCTTATTTCTGAACCTTCAGGGTTTTTTTCAAAAAAACAGCTTCAATAGTGTGTCCCAAATTTGTTTAGAGTAAAGGAAACCTCTCATTTATAGTTCAGCAAATGCAAGACAGCTTACACCAAGTATTGGGGCTTAGAGGTTGTTCTGCCAAGAAACAAACAAACAAAAAGGGAAAAAAAAAATTGAAACAAAACAAAATAAACAAACAAAAAAACCCAAACAAAAAACACAAACAAAAATACCCTCAACCAAATCAACAACAAACTACATAAGAATTTTCTTATTTGAACTTAATATTTGGACCTGAAGGGCTGGTACCGAAAGCTCACATAGCAACATCCAAATTCATACTCAAAAATGTAATTGCTTAACTGTGAATCAACAGGTTTTGCTCAGCTAATGCAAAATGAGCTGGACTGGGTCCAATCCCAGCACACGTCCACAGCGGTAAAGTAACCTCACAGTATCTGCTATGATTTAATAGACTCCATACCCATGGCATCGTAACTACTACTACTTTATTCTAGAAATGTCTTCACTTGGTCTCTCTGATTTACCAAGCAACAGTAAACTGCAAAGCTGTAACTACTCTGCTTTGTTAAAGAGAACTAAACTTTTAAAAGTAGACAATTCTGTATGCCTTCTGATCAATGAATGTGCTTTCTATTCCTGAAAGTTCCTCAAGGTGTGTGGGGGGGGGGGGGGGGAGGTGGAGTGTTATGCTTTAAGAAGCACTGCTAGAAAATACACATACAACTTCCATCACATTACCTCCCCCATCACCACCCCCACCCAGATAACAGCAGAGTTGGTCTTTTATATACATGAGAAGTATATTTATAAATATAATACCTGTCTACTCTGAATGAAACCTTCAATCAGTATCTTTACCACCATCAGGGAAAAAACAAACATGACAAAAACATTCAAATTACTGCTATTTTCATAAACATATTACAAAATTAAAATAGAAGCTGTGGTGGCAATAGTCCAGATGGCAAACAACGTTATGCTACTTACAGAGAATCAATTTTTTTCCTCAGTATTGATATGCCCCTGCTGTCCTACTCAGTTAAGTGGGGAATCACTTACCTTCACAAACAGAAAAGGACAATCTTCCTATTTCCAGATGAGAATATGAAAACAATACTATGTACAAAAGGAAAGCTTGAGATCAGACATAACTTTATTAGGCTAGCATGAAATTAGAATATCGAACTTAAATACTTTCTATTACTTTACATACCAGCTGAACAAAGTAAATTTAGGCGTCAAATATTCCTGATCATTAACTTGTGCATTTACTCTCCACTTCCACATGAGCAACTACATAAAAGGACACACTTTTCTACTACGTCATTAAAAAAAAAAAATCTTCCCACTGAAACACACTATGGGAAATTAAAATAATGTGACCAAGCACAGAGGGGTGTAATTTTGCAGACCGCTGATACGAGCTTGACTACTCTGTAAATAAACCCCTGTATTTGCCTATATTTCTTTGTGAACGAATTTTTTTTTAATGAAGGAATACAGGAAAGTATCAACACCAATTACATTCATAGCAACAAATTATGTAGCACACCCCTAAAAAGACCCTATAATAAAAGAAATTAGAAAATTACACATGATCAAGCAAATTGCTCGCCAATTTACATGTTATTTTTTCTATGTGTTCTACCTTTGGAAGATGGTAAGATATTATTATAGTCTGTTCTTTAACATTAACCCTATCATGTCATTTTTCGACCCTATGGAAAATGCCTTCATAAAAAAAAAAAAACAGTAAGTATAATATATAAAAGAGAAAGATGGGAACAAACCCATACTTCACTTCTCCTGAGTAAGCTTAATGTTCAGCTGCCTGGCAAAATCTTGTTGGCAGGTGCTTGAGTTTCTCAAGTATTTGATCTGGCTGACTGATGTAGCCAGCCTTATGTTAGGTTCTCTAGAAATTTTCTTGAAGATGCTAGCAAACACATGTCTAAGGGCTGTGCATCACAGAAATTATCCAATACTAAACCTTGTGCAAACGGCTAATAACATCCTGTGTCTACCACAGCTTCCAAGATGTAATATTTTTGCTGCGCTAAGCAGCAACAGTCAAATCAACCACGAGCAACCAACCATGCACCTTTGTCCCAGCAATCCACCACTGGCACGCTATGGTGCCATGTAAAACAAATGCAGGAAAGCTACAGAGCTTACTAAAGACTTTGATTTGCCTTATCAGATTCCCTTTTCAGTGCATACACATTGCCTGCATGCACCATGACCCGCCTCTAATTTATACACCTCTGACAGAAAAGAGAATTTGATGAGAGTGACAGGGGACAGGACGAGAGGGAATGGCCTCAAGCTCCGCCAGGGGAGATTTAGGCTGGAGATTAGGAGGAGGTTTTTCACAGAAAGGGTCATTGGGCATTGGAATAGGCTGCCCAGGGAGGTGGTTGAGTCACCTTCCCTGGAGGTGTTCAAGGCACGGGTGGATGAGGTCTTGAGGGACTTGGTTTAGTGTTAGATAGGAATGGTTTGACTAGAAGATCCAATGGGTCCCTTCCAACCTGGTTGTTCTGTGATTCTGTGATTCTGTGAGAGCTTTAGATTTCGTTACTGATTAGCCTTACTTACTTTTGCCATTAGAAAAACAATCCTGTTCTTTAGCAGCATCCTTTTGTCAGTGAAAACAAAGCCATATGCCTTTTAAGAGACTCCACTTACATAGGTGGACTGCAACCTATTCTTCTGCAGACTTCTGTCTGTAAAGGGTATGAATGAATTTCAGGAAAGCAAATAGTAGAGACTCTAGTTTCTGAAAATGCAAAGAGCAGACACACTTCTGCTAAAAAAAAAAAAAAAAAAAAAATCACCGAATCACAGAACAACCAGGTTGGAAGGGACCCATTGGATCTTCTAGTCCAACCATTCCTATCAAACACTAAACCAAGTCCCTCAATACCTCATCCACCTGTGCCTTAAACACCTCCAGGGAAGGTGAATCAACCACTTCCCTGGGCAGCCTATTCCAATGCCCAATGACCCTTTCTGTGAAAAACCTCCTCCTAATCTCCAGCCTAAATCTCCCCTGGCGGAGCTTGAGGCCATTCCCTCTCGTCCTGTCCCCTGTCACTTGGGAGAAGAGGCCAGCTCCCTCCTCTCTACAACCTCCTTTCAGGTACTTGTAGAGAGTAATGAGGTCTCCTCTCAGCCTCTCCTATTTCACAGCAATCAGTGGTTTCCCAAATACCAGCTGTGACATACATAGGGCTGAAAGATAGCACCACCTCAGTCTCAGGTAGCTCAGTCTCAGGTATGGACAAAGAAACCCGAGGCGCTGCCACAGGCTGGGTCGCTGTGCGGGAAGCCAAACCTGGACAGAGGGGAGGCTGCACCCCTCGGCTGCAGGACCCAGCCACGGCCCCAGGGGCTTCCCCGAGGCAGGACACTGCCAAACGGGACGCGCTCCTTACCGCGGCTTTCCCTCCTATAAATCCCGACCTTTTACTCTCGCGGAGCCTGCGCGTCCCCCGTCACCCACCGAAGAGGCTGTTGCTGAAGCCGTCCCAGACGCAGCCGGCGGAGTCCCAGACCCAGCGGCTCCGCAGGCAGGACATGAAGGTGAGGCTGACGCCGAAGACGGACACCAGCAGGTCGCTGAGGCTGATGTTGACGAGGAAGAGGTTGGTGGGCGTGCGGAGCCGCTTGAACTTGTAGTAGAGCACCAGCACCAGCAAGTTGTTGCACAAGCCCAGCACGCCGATGGTGGCGACGAGCAGGGCCAGCAGCTCGTAGGTGCCGGCGCTGAACAGGGGCTTCTCGCCCGGCTCCTCCCGCTCGGCGCGGCTCCCCGTGCCGTTCCCCCAGGGCATGGCCGGCCGCTCGCAGCCCGCCCGGGCCACGGCTAAGCCTCCCGCTCCGCTGCCAGCCCCGTCGCGGGCGGTGAATGCGGGAGGAGGGGGAGGAGGGGCCCCCACCGCCTGCCCGCCCTCGGGCGGCTCCCACCCTGCCCAGGCCAGGCGGTCCCGGCGGCCTGACCGGAGCCCATCGCAAGTGGTGTCCCCAGGGCTCGTCCAGCCCTGTTCAGTGTCTTTATCAATGACCTGCATGAAGGGATTGAGTGCTCAGGTTTGCAGATGACACTAAGCTGGGTGGAAGTGTGGATCTACTGGAGGGTAGGGAGGCTCCAAAGGGGTCTGAACGGGCTGGACCGACGGGCTGAGTCCAATGGGATAAGGTTTAACACGGCCAAATGCCGAGTCCTGCACTTGGAGCACAACAACCCTATGCAGAGCTACAGACTAGGAGAAGCCTGTCTAGAAAGGTGCCTGGAGGAGAAAGACCTGGGGGTGTTGGTTGACAGCCGACTGAACATGAGCCAGCAGTGTGCCCAGGTGGCCAAGAAGGCCAATGGCATCCTGGCTTGTATCAGAAATGGTGTGACCAGCAGGTCCAGGGAGGTTATCTTGCTCAGCACTGGTGAGGCTGCTCCTTGAATCCTGTGTTCATTTCTGGGCCCCTCACCAGAAGAAGGATGTTGAGGCCCTGGAGCGAGTCCAAAGAAGAGCAACAAAGGTGCTGAAAGAGCTGGAGAACAAGTGTTATGAGGAGCGTCTGAGAGAGCTGGGGTTGTTTAGCCTGGAGAAGAGGAGGCTGAAAGGAGGTTGTAGAGAGGAGGGTGCTGGTCTCTTCTCCCAGGTGACAGGTGATAGGCCAAGGTGGGAATGGCCTCAAGCTCTGCCAGGGGAGGTTCAGACTTGATATCAGAAAGAAATTTTTCACAGAAAGGGTCATCAGGCACTGTCAGAGGCTGCCCAGGGAGGTGGTTGAGTAACCATCCCTAGAAGTATTTAAAAGATGGGTGGATGAGGTACTTAAGGATATGGTTTAGTGGCAGATAGGCATGGTTGGACTCAGTAATGTCAGAGGTCTTTTCCAGCCTGGTGATTTTACAATTCTATGATTCTGACTGCCACACAACACCTGTGCAGGTGCTGCATGGCTCCTTCTTCTCAATGAATACCTCACCTCACCCTCTCACAGTGAGCAGCCTGGTTGTGATCAGGATGTGGTTATATTCTCCTCTGCCTTAAACCCCGCTCTGGATTTTGGTTTGGTACAGCTGCCTTCAGCAGCACTTTCCTCTGGGGAACAGCATTTAGGCAGACCTTGAGGCTCTGTGCCCTGCTCGAGGAAGAGGTAGAAAGTGTTGAGCTGACATTTATCCTTCTCCAGATGTCCTGTGAATGAAAACTCATATTATGGTGACTGTTTATCCTAAGGTGCTTCCCCCACAGTACTCA
Organism: Coccyzus lansbergi; assembly: GCA_033558105.1. Classification (NCBI taxonomy): domain Eukaryota; kingdom Metazoa; phylum Chordata; class Aves; order Cuculiformes; family Coccyzidae; genus Coccyzus; species Coccyzus lansbergi. Next base: position 564,402 of record JAUMJK010000211.1, on the reverse strand, counting down.
AAGGTGGCTCTAGCAGTTGCATCCTCACAAAATGACTGGCAGCATCATGACCCAGGCAAACTTGTACAAGTGAATGCCTTTTGGCAGCCACAGATAAAGTAAGATGCTAAAGTCTGCACATTGAAGTCACCTGTTTTCATACCTTTTTCTCCAGGGTGCATTGTGTGAAAATGCTACTGGAATGCCCAACCTGCCTGTGTGCAGCTCTGCCTCGTTTCTGTCAAGGTGTTGTTCTGACCCCTAACTGTTCTAGGGTAGCTGTACTGTCTCCAAAACCAGCCTGTCCCTGATTGTATCACCGATTTTTACTCAGCATGGCTTTGCGTCAACAACACCTTGCCCAACAGACCACCAGGCTTCCTCACAGAAGACCTCTAGTTTGCTTTACTAGTTGACCCACATATGTGCTGGTGTGTGACAGCCTTCACAAGGGCCCAGATAAATATTTCAGCTTAGATCTATTCTTAGTTGTGGTAGAAAAAGAAATCAAATACGTCAGCTGTGGAAGCAACAGAATGTTCATGGAAATGTGGCTTGGCAAACAATTCCTTGGTTTTTTTTCCATTTCTTATACACAGAGTGTATAAGGGACAAAGTCGCTGCTACTTTCTAACTTTTTGTAGAAATACAAACCATAAACCATAACTATACTATGAAAACTGTCATAACTTTTGCAGTGAAATCATTGTGATCATTGTGGAATGGAAGAAGAGTGTTTTAAAGCATTTAAGAGTCCTATTTGATTTCCCATTTGTTTATTCACTTTCATGGTGTTTTCACTCATTTTCTCTCTTCTCTTCTTCATCTTCTGCTAGCATGACTTTCAAGTCACAGGCTTTTCTCCAGCATTCCTGACAAGCAAAGAGTGAGCAGAAAAGCAAAGAGAAGCTTTTGCCTATACTCAATGCATTTGTTTCAGGAACCAGATGATGCTGAGGTTTTGCCACTTGTTTTGAACTTTGTAAAACTTATTACTTCAAAGGGCATGGTACAAAGCCAGACTGCAGTCTTTCGAGGAAAACAACCCCCTCCCCGCCCCAGTTCTGGATACTTGTTTTCAGATTTTTAATTTGAATTTTTACAACTTTCCCCTGGCATTTTTCTTACCTGTTCTCTCTGCTATTCTTCATCCTTAAAGGCAGATGAAAGTCAAATGTTTATTCACTGTATCCAAAAATAACTGCAGTGTATATCTATAGAGCAGGGAAGACTTTATGGACAGAAGAAACCTTTCATCTTTTCCCAACCACTTGGCATTAAAACAAGGCTTTCAATATAGATCTACATCTGTTGATAATGCAATATGTGAGAATGCAAATGCACAAGACTAAAAACAAAAGCTAAAAATTACAGTTTGATCTTGCTGAATTTGTAACCCTAGCTATATATCTAGTCCGTATTGGGACATGAACTTCAAATTATAAAGCAGACTATGTGGAAAAGTTCCAAGAATCTGAGGATATTCTAGACTGAGAAAAGCATTTGGCTCAAACACGGTCCACTGAAGCAAGAATAATTGTTTGCAGCAAAACGGGAACCAAAGTGGACAATCCTGAGAGATGTCAAGATGCTATCAGAATATCTGTGTTACATTTGGAGGTTGGCTGCAGCATGTGCCATGACATCTGAGCTCTAGTATACCTGGACTGTGTACAAACAGCTGTACTTACTAGCTGTAGGTATGATTTACCTCACCTAAATAGATATTTAAAAGTTAAGCACCTAAGTCCACAAAGATGATTCATTCTCTGAAAGTGTTTATTGTTATTGATTGGCATATATGGTGACTTGGATGACTGTTAGATGCCTGAGTTTGGTGAGATGAACTTGTGCTATATAAACCTGTGTGCGACTGTGGTACATACTCAGGTGCCATATGCAGGCTGATGCCTCTGTGGCACCTGTTTCTTGCTAAGTAGATTAAAACAAGTGTTGATAAATATTTGTACTGGCTGATGTTATACCTCTCCTGGATGTATAAACACAGGTTTTAGGGGAGCTTGAATCCTAAACAACAGCATTGTAAAGCCAATGTAAGACCAGCAACACCAGGTTTTGCAACAATAACCCTGTGAAATTCAGTTGTGATACAAAATGTTTATTTTAAAGAAATAACCTTCCACACAAGTTCATCCCTATGCTGCAGCTTCTTGTTAGTGTGACAAACATGAGGTGAAAATGGTGACAAACTCACTGGCCTAGTGTCATTGTCCAGAGTGAATAGTGAATAGGAAATGTGATTTTTGGTTTTTTTTAATTATCACTTGGTCATTTCAGCTGTTGTGACACAGAAAGACAAATTCTCTTAATAGCAGGGAGTGTGATACTGCTTCTGGGGCAACAATATGGAAAGAAAGCAGAGTGAAGAAAGAAAGCAGTAAGAAAATATAAGATCATATACACATGAACCTGATAGTATCCCTTCAACACAATTTAATGTGAGAACCTTAATTTTTACATTGCTAAAATTAATGAAGTGTTGACTTGCCCAATCCCATACCAGTCAAAAAATGAGTTCAGCCACTCTGAACTCAACCAGGTCTATACCGATTTCCCTACAAACACAGCAGGCTTAAGGGAATGATTAAAAGGATGAAATAGCAAAAGGTATGTAATGTAGTACATCAAAAGAAGGACGCTTCTGGGACTGATTTCTTAATTTTTTTTTCAATGACTGAGCTTAGTCTGGACCAAAATTAGAGTCAGAACCAAAGTTTCTTATGTGCCAGAGCCTCCTTAAAATGACTAGGATCATTTTACATCAACTCTGCTTTATCAGGGCTATTCTGAACCAGTTTTACTTGGACACAATTGGTCTTTGAATGACACTACCTGAAAGGGAGACTGGGAACCCAGTAGAGGTGGGAAAGAAGATCAATTACCTATTGCTGTTTTGCCTTCTGCAGCAGGTTTGAATTCTTTATTATGAGCTGTCAAACAACATGGTCACTCTTTAAAATCTACCGTAGAATTTTGTAGACTTCTGATAGTTCTTGAGATGAAGATTGCAAATTATTGTTTTTTCAAATGAGCTGCCAGTTCTGCAAAGAGCTTGCTGTAGCTGTTATTTGACTTATACAGAAGTGTCACTAACTTTGTACTGGTCTGAGAATTTCCAGTCATTGTGTCTAATACAATTATGTAGTAAGAAGCAGAGAGTTTGGCTTCTGAATAAATATTAACTCTACCATATCTCATATCTGATGCTTTCCATGGTATCAATCAGGAAGACAGGAAAAAATTTATTTTTCGTTCAATTAATGCTACTGTAGACTTACTAATGCAAGGTCTTCCTGTTACCCATCAATTTAATATTGAATTTCCCTTTTTAGACTTTGCTTATCTTCTAATGCAGTTCCTATCTTCTCCAGTTTCGTTTGCCAGTCCATCACATCTTCTGCTGAAATAATTCTGCACTTTTTTCTTTTTCGACTGTTAATATCAGAGACAACAGAATCAGCCAGTACTGAAAGTAACAGATCCTTACTTGAAATTTCTGTGTATTTTCTCCACAACCTCCCTTCAGGTAGTTGTAGAGAGCAATGAAGTCTCCCCTCAGCCTCCTCCTCTCCAGGCTAAAAAACCCCAGCTCTCTCAGCCACTCCTCATAAGACTTGTTCTCCAGCCCCTTCACCAGCTTCATTGCTCTTCTCTGGACTTGCTCCAGAGCCTTAACATCCTTCTTGTGGTGAGGGCCCCAGAACTGAACACAGGATTTGAGGTGTGGTCTCACCAGTGCTGAGTATAGAGGGAGAATAAACTCCCTGGTTATTTCACCATTTCTGATACAAACCAAGATGCCGTTTATAAACCTTAAACCACTATTATTAATTGGAAAATGAAAATATGGCTTCATCTCATGCAAGGTTAGGTGACACTGACTGCAAATAATTAACCAACTGGAAACTGCCTAACAAGGATTCAGCTGCAGCCATATATCAAATATACTGTAATTCTGACCAAGATATAGTATCTGATCAACCAGTGAGTGCCTTGACACACTAGGGAAACACTGTCCTGGAAAATTACTGTTGGAACTAGTGAAAATGCATCCTCAAGTTATCCCTCCATTTTCTGGCAATCAGTGATGCTTTTCTCTGCCAAACTGTCTTCCTCATTCTCACTGAAAGACATAAACACTGCTGTTGAGCAGGAGGACCCAGAAATCTTTGTGGTTTTCTTAGAGCTAGAACTTCAAGCAGCTGCATTGCTTGTGTTAGGAAGTTAGGTAGTGTATCTTGAAACATCACTGTCCCGAAGAACTAGATTTTTCATGCAGAAACATGCATTATTTCAGCAAATTTGGTTAATACATAATTATTCCAAATTGTTCTTTTTCTGTATGTTTCCAGGCTGTTGTTCAGCTGATTTTCCCAAGTGTATGTGAAGGCTATAGTCTTTGTTTGGTTTTTTGAAGAAGTGATTTTCATATTCTTGAAACACACCTGACTGACATCAACCCTTAGAAAACCACAGAGAAAAAAAAATTCTCCTTTCCTTTCAACTACAGAATCTTCATGGAGCAGAGAATCCATGCACAGCAATTCAAGAAAGCCTTGACCAATAGGCCTGTCATCAACTTTGGATGAAGTAATAGATAAGGTGATCTGGAGATCAATACAAAGAACAATACAAAGAAATTGATCAATATGATCTAGTGAAAAGTGTGTTCAACAAATAGACTGAAATTCATTATTTGACCCAAGTACAAATTTGCTTATTATGTTATAACACAACAGCATGACATCGGCATTCTTTAAAGATACTGACAAGCTGAAAAATGTGGAAAAGAATCACAAACTTTATTTTGAAGCTTGAAGGAAAGAGTTGCAGTAGAGGGCAGAAAGTTCAATCTGCTTTAATTAAGAAGACCAAAAAATGGAGAAACAATTCAGGTACAAAAGCCCCTAGTAGGAGAATATACCAACCATTATTCTAAATCAGGGTAGACATTCCAACAGCTGCTGAATGAAAGCTGAAGCCACACAAATTCAGATGGGAGGCTTAAATTTCAACAATGTGAACAATTAACCTTTGGAACAAGCATGATGGATTCTCCATCTCTTAGTGTCTGCAGATTAAAATGTTATACCTTTCTGCAAGTTATGCTTTAGAGCAAAGTTGTTGGGCTCATTATAGTGATAAATGGCTGACATTTAATAATCTGTGACATAGTGAAGGGGAAAATAGAGGATTTCAACATCTCTTCAGGATTTAAATTTCATAAATTTCACAAATTCATGATGCTGCCATGGTTTGTTTCAGAATAAGGTAAGGAAAAAAACAGAGGAGCCTCCTCAGACTCTTTTCAAGTTTACCAGCCTGCTAAGATCATGCTGACAGTGTAACTGAGGCAAATCCCTTACAAGAAGGGGAACCTTGGGTCGTTTGCAATTTTGTGAGCCTGCCAGAATCACACTAATAGTGTCACAGAGGCAGATCCTTTATATCCCTTCTATTGCACCCATAATGACAGAGACACAAATCTCTCATAGTAAGGAGACAGCTTTGAGTAATTTTTAGCTCGTCCAGCCCATTGGGTCACATCGAGAAATTAAACTTTCTGGAAATACATATGTGCACACAGAGTTTATTATAACAATTTATGACAGGATAAGGGTTCAGAGGCTGCTGGTGATAAGATACTGTTTGCAAAAATGTATTAAACGCAATATACAAACATCTAAGCACAGTTAGGAGCAATATGCCAGTAATATGTAGTTTAAAAAGATAATAGAGAAAGGTATTAGTAGCTAACATGATGTTAACACAATTTACTTACTCTGTTAAGGGGGAGGACAGGGTCAAGTTCATCAGCTGATACCAGAAAGGTATTGGTGGTTGATCTTCCCAAAGATTTCCCTTTTGAGTTTAATTTTCATAATAATCTGTACATTTAGGCAGAGGTTTGGGTGGAGCTTAAGTGACTTTAGTCATACATTCTTCCTTTCCTGTTGGGTGCAAAATTGTTCTCACTTCATACTCCAAAAAATAACTGGACATGCCCAATGGGAGTGGTTATGGGAGTAGTTTGCCTCAGAGGTGGGAAGGAGATGGGCAGCCTTCGGCATAGAGGTATGTTTTGGTATTATGATGAGCAAAGTTCAGCTAAAGTGCAAGTTTGCATCCATGTTGCTTAGACAGTAGCTGCAATTTATCTTTCTTGGTAGAAACTCTGTGGTTATCTTTTAAGAGCCATGTATATAATGCCCATTGCTGATAATGGAACCTGGCTGCATTATCATACCAGTGCCCTAGCACTCTGTGACAGTTGAGGCAGAATGTATTGTTTCAGCCAGGACAGGGCCATCTCAGTGACAACCGCATTCCTGTCCTAGGAACAGCCTGCCACAAGCCTCTAGGTGTAATTCTTCAATGAACTTGTTTTATTTAAAAAAAAAAAAAAACCAAAAACAACACTTTACACCCAGTTTGATGGGGGGCTTTAGAAAAACTTCAGGGTCCTCATTTCTCCCCATATTTCCTTTATTTCCCATAGATGCCTTTGTTAAGTTTGGGAGCAAGGGCAGTAGTTAGGGTTGAATGGGATATTTTGGCCTGCCTGTTGCCATCAAATTTTCTCAGACAAAACTTAATCATGTGCTTAATAAAGCAGTAACATCTCCACTGGTATAAAACTGAAAATGATCTAGGATTATGAAAATTACCTTGGTGAGGGGCATAAAAACAAGGAAAACATCTTTTTCACTATTTCTTCATGAACTCCATTTTTTTTTAAGCTACCAGCCTGTACTCATTATCACAGATGTGCTTCTCTGTAGCATTTTAGTATTTTGTAGTTTTGCTAATGGATATGAATTAATGCCTTCACTAACTGGAAGACCACTGAATAAGTATAAATGCATGTTTGCTGAAGTATAGTTAATGTTATGAACACTGTTGTTAACCTTCAATTACAGTTCACTTATATTAATTATGCTAATAATATTCATGTGCAGTGGATATGGGAGCAGAGTGATAAATGGGAAGTTGCTAGAATTTAATGTCATCATAGTCTAGTGACACAAAAGGAACTGCAGATGTTACACATATAAAATGTGGACATTTACTTATAAGAATTACTAATACTTTGAAGCAACTAATTCAATGTTCATGTTTTGCAGGTAGATTTTAAAACCTGATAAGTTTATCAAGAAAGAAGGAATTGCAGAGCCACAGTAGGAACACAGCTCTTCTGACTTCATGGTAGAACACACTCTGCCACATGACAGCTTCAAAAAATGGTAAGCCTTTCCAGTTTGCAAAAGGTTATCGAGCATGAGGGGTCAGATTGGGTAAAGGATTGTAGGAACTCAGAGTTGATCACCTGAGGTGTAGTATTGTATCCAGTACCCTGAGCAAGACAACTGGCTTCCATATAAGAGAATTTGTGATCATATCATAATCCAAAGTAATAAATAATTACCATATTAATTACTGATATATATGGGGTTTTGACTATTTAGACAAAAGAAGACTACTAATAATCACAGGTGCAAATTGCAAAACTCCTTTTTCAAGCATTTTGTTTTTCAGGAAAATATTTCTTCATAATTCACTGCACTGAATAGGTTATTGAAGCCAGATTTTTTACATCATTCCTTTCCAAAGAGTGAATGGAGATCAATTCTTTAGAAAATTCCACAAAAAATAAATTCAGTTTTCCACCACTCCAGTAGGATACCCTACAGTTCCACTATTCTTTAAAGAATTTAAAATATGGTGGGATAAAAAGACAACACAAGTTTAGCACAAGAACTAATGCTCTTGCAGGGCAAAAAATCTGTCTGATCTCAAGTCATTGGGTAACATATAAATCAATTTTGATTAGTTAGTGAGTGTTCTGGGTTTCCACTTTCAATAGAAAGTGGTAGCTGCAATCTTGCTTTCTGAATAGCCCCATCCTACTTTTGTTAAAGTATGTTTGGGAACAAAAATCAGGAATGTCTTTGAGGTATCTTGGTGTAGGAGTATTCTGACTTTAAGATCCTGAATGAACTTAGGTGTATGTTAAATCCAACTCTTTTCAAAACAGTAACCATTTGAGACATAAAGCTGAGCTTTAGCCAGACACATATTAATAGCCAACACTTTATCTCTGGCTAATTAATTGTGTTAGGAGAAAGAAAGTGTAACTTGAATGGGAGTTAAGTAAGACAAGTAATAGGAGTTTGAATGGCTGTAAGAGTTTAAGGGGGAAGAAATTGGACAGATAAAAATAACTAAAACTCTGCCACTCCATCACTAGATTTTTTGCAATCTCAATTATAGTGATTTATTCAATTAAAAAAATGTTTCCTTCAGGGTACTTGGATTTCTAGGTTAGAAATTCTAGTTCCTCAAGTAGGGATTTTGAATAAAATAGAGGACAATAAGGCATATATTCAAGAGATGGAAAGAGATTTAGTGAGGAAGCAAACATTTGGTATTAATCCCAAAAACTAACTGTTAGAAAGTTCTTTTCTAATTTTCTTCGGATTAAATTGGATGTCTTTGGCCTCTCTGTACTATGTGAATAAAAATTTATAACTTAAAATCCTTGATAGCAAATAATTGCGTGCATAGTAATGAGGGAGCTGTGAAGTGAAAGATAAAGAGTAACTTTGTGCAAGAATATTTTTTTGAAGATGTACACCCAAATCTCTCATGGAAGAAAAATGGGAGTGCTGTTGTATACCATGAAAAATGTTGAACTAGAAAAAAGTGTGAAGTTTTGTCTTGTGTCCCAAGGGGCATTGCTTTCAGAACTCATGAAAGAAAGTGAGTAGATATAATATCCGTACTATGAGAAAAGCGATTAAAAAAGCATCTGCACAGATGAATGGAGCTGAACTAATTTCCTGAGGATATGACTAACCTGCTCTGGGTATGGAACTTGAAGTTTGGAGAGCATTTCACCAGAATTATTTTTCACAGCCTAGAACAGAAATGAGCTCCTTATCTGAATATCCTGTCTGGGGATCTCCATTAGGATCAGTACAAATAGAACATTGCCTCCGGCTTAGGGAGATTGCTAAAAAAGAATTTTAATAATAGACTTCATATCTATTTTTTTCAGGCAAATGGGAATCTACGTATATTTATGGAAAAGCTCTTATGTGTAGGCTAAACACTATGGTGCTTTGAATCTCTCAGTTTACAAATAGTGATCTGTTTTGCCTGCCATTTATTGTTTTTTTCTTCTAGCTAAGGTATAGCTGAGGAAGTACAAGTAGGTAAAATTGAAAAAAGGAAATCAAAGATGACTATCTACAAACAACAGTTACAAGGCAAAGCTGTACTAGCAACCCTATCAATTACATGGTTTTTATTCCTGGAAACACTGTGTATGCTGGCTTCTTTCCAAATGCTGAAGACAGATTGTGCTTTAGTAGTGGATCTCACTATCTGAAGTCATATTGACATCTAATGTTTAAGGTGAACAACACTGGGAAACTTATTTTTATCATATCTTATTCTTCAAATATCAGATAAATATTTGACTTTATAGATATAAATGGGTATTACAGAAGTAAATTTGTTATAAATTGCTTGTTTTTTCCTAATCTGTTTTGTTTAGGTTTTTGGCTATTTCATAGGAGAAAGTAATGCCAGGTCTTCCCAGCTGAAAGAAGAAAACAGGATTTTCCTTGTATCTATCTGAAAAACAACAGATTATTCATACAGGTGACATATTTTGTCTTGTATCCAAAACTAATTTTTTTTAACGTCATGAGTTGCACAATTTATTGAAAGTACAGTAATACGATCTCCTGTCTGTCTGTCTTATTCATACTTCTTCTTATGTGTTCCAGAATATGGTTTTTATTAAGTTCATTGCACCTAACACTCCATTGCTGCCTTTCCCAGTTCCCCATTTTCCTAAATTATTTTCAACTTCTGAATTTGTCTGACTCAGAATATTTATTTAGGCAGTTATTCTTTGCCTTTCTGTTTATTTTAAATAATGTAGAAAGAACTAGCACATCCATCATGCATAAATTATATTTTAAAATGCAACATTATTATTTTAATGACGTATAGGATCATCTATGATATAATTTATCCATAAGAAGAGCTAGATAACTTTTTAATTAATGTTAACGTTTTCTATATACATTCTTATTTTCCATTATAAACATACTGAGCATGCCACAGAACATGACAGAAAGTAAAGATGGGTAATAAGATACATTCTTAACAGAAGTTAGTTTCATAGAAAACAATCTGCATTTCTTCTTTAGAAAAAGAGTCCCTTCATTCAAAATATGCTATTGAAACCAAATTTTGCATATAGAATGGAAACCAGAGAATTACATCTTTTCTACTGCTACGGAACATACCTAGAATGGACAGAAACATTTATCATTTTTTTGGTAGAAGAGTTATTCAATATAGTAACACTGAACAGCTTAAAAGGCTTACATTTTCTGACTATTTAAATGTCTCTGCTTCACAGTTACTTCACTCATCAGCAGAGTGTATGAAAAACTGTATCATTTCAAGTACAACTTCAGTCTGAAGATGCTGTTAAAACTGAATTTGCAAATGAGTCTCCTAGATGATTATATTGCCATTTAGAGTTATGTACTTCTAGGTGCTCTGAGGTACATTACACATCTATGCTCACTGACACTTTATTTTTCCACAATTTTAATATAACCAGTTTATTAAAAATTGGCTCAGACAAAGAAATAAAGCTTTTAAGAGCACTAATGCTCTCTAGAGATTTCAGCTAATTAGTGCATAATGCTTATGACAGGAGCATGTAAAGCAAGTAAGGACTCCTGTGGATGATTAAGCAACAAAGCTATACTGCAGTTTTGGTAAATGCTGAAATAATTTATTTGAAAGCCTACTTCTCTGTCCTCCAGAGCATTATCCCTCCTAAGTACCTATGGAAAATAATTTCATCAAGTATAATGTTAAAAATAGCACCCTTCCCCATCCCCCACATTCCCATGCTGGTTTTAAGTTGAATTGCTGCCTCCTCATGGACTGCACTGATGTCACTCTGACATTGGTGACTGCAGCGTAAAGCATTTTACACCCAGCTGCTAATGCAATGAATTAGAGACCTTGGGTCTCACTTATAAAATTTTATGTTCTGAAACTAAGACATTATGAAAGCAGTTGTTTACTCATTATATGATCTCTGATCTCAGTTGATCTGATCAAATTAATTTTGACTTCATTAGCATAGCTCTGATACATCTCGATGCAAGGCAAAGAAAACTCTAGTTCTTTAGTAATGCATTCTTTTGAGTCCTGTTGCTAGAATAACACTTCACATCACAGAGGTGAATATACAGTTGGCAACTTTTGTGTTAGTCTCCTCTCAGAGACCAAGGACCGAAAGAAACCTAGCCTTAAAATCTTACATAGTGAGTTGCTTTTCCTACTTGGGCCTTGCAGCATATCGGTAAAGGAAAGTGAAGATGCTTGCCCTGAAGATACTGCTAGGTGGGACTTGTGCTCTGGGCAGAGGGTGGCCAAAATATGAGTTCATGAGCATTACAGTAACAAATAGATAGAGGCTTATTTCTGTATAATTGTTGCATTTTTAAAGCACAAATTATTAAACATACAGTGTTTTTTGATCCATGTGTATCCCACAGAAGTCAGTTCCATGGGATTGAATGAATAATATTTGGTCTGATGTAATTAGCGAATCTAATACAATTCAGAATTTAAATGTGCCACCTCTGAGGCACTTGACTAGTAAGAAACATACAAGATGGCAAAGAGGCAGGACCATATTCTATTCATTCACCCTGGTATAAACTGATGTCCAGAGCACCTCTTACACTTTACAAGAGAAATTACTTTACATTAAGACCTGTATAATTACAGGCATATTTGAAATACGGCTTAATAGGGGCAGAAGTGCTGGAAATCTTTGTAAATACTTGATGCTATTGAGAGAACCAAAATTATTTAATACAAGTTACTTATTTACATAAACATTCATTTCAGTAGGGATAGTACTATTACAGCTGATATTTTTACTCTTTTAACTTTATGTTTTGAACTAAACTATATCCATAAAAATTTTTAATCTTTTTACCATGGGTGTTGTAGTTTAAATTTCCTCTGCTCAGAGTGATTTTCTTGTAGCTTCATTATATTTCAGATAACAATATAAGTATATTGTATCCTTTCATGTACAACATTTCTGCATTTCTGTGAGTAACTGAGAAGAGCAGTTGAGTCTGGCATCTCTGTAACTTCACATATGAGCTATTACTGAAGTTATAACACTCAGCTGCTAGTGCAGTGTTTACAGAATTTATGTGAAGATAGTTTAACATATGCACTTAAATAACAAAAAAAGGTTATAAATTTATGGATAAAATCTTCCTTTAGTTACGCTCTTTTCATTTTCTTCAGGATACTGCTTGGATCATTGGATAAGATTTCCTACCTCAGCTGAAATTTGTCGTGGCTGTAACTGAAACGACACTTATTGTCTGGGACTAAAAATCAGAAGGGAGCTTGGTGGTATGTTGGATCAGGCAAATGTTAAAGAGAAAACCTGAAAAAGATTAGTCTTTGTTTCCAATGCACATTCACATTCCTTTTGTCTAACAGGATGAAGGCATTAACTTTTGTCTTTGTAGGAACTCAGTGAAACTGTGGAATTGGAGACTATTAGATTACTTGGAAAACTCAGAAGAAAGAGGAAGATTTTGTACTATGTTGCAATTAACCCCCCAAAGAATTAATTTTCTATGTATCGCTAATGCACATATGTGCACATGTATAGTTAATGTGCAGATGTATCTCTCAGTCTATTACTAATCAAGGCATAGGTTGTCTAAGGATTTTAACTGAGACTCCTTTGAGACAACTTCCTGGTTTAAAGAAAATATTTCTTCATTTTGTTCATGACTTTCCAAGAGTAAAAGCATCTTTATGTTGACAGTGTATGCCCAAGCAGTTAAAGTTTTCTTGAATGCCTTATTACAAAATACAATTTTTGCAAGGATTTCTGACACATACCATAGGTTTTCCATCCTGTTTCTGCAGCTTTTCTCGGCAATTATGAGTTAGCTGAGAAAAACAGAGAAAGCAAAGTAAATGTTTTAGGATAAGATCAAGTCTCAGGATTTCTTACTGTTCTCAGTACTAAAAGACCTCTCCCCAGGCTCAGATAGGTCAATTTAAGTCTTTCTGCAAATCCAATTGGACTGTTGGGAAAGAAGGCTCAGAAATGTATTCTGCAGTGACTTTTTTTCAGGTTTTCTCCAGTTAGAATTGAAACTATTCCCTGGGTAAATAGACGCAGTTCTCTTTCAAGACCACAGGAACAGTTCTGTATCTATGTTATGTCTCTTCAACGTTTCTGTGCTACATGGATGACATTGAAGCAGTCAGTTCCCATGGTACATGACTATTCGCCAGTTTAGGTTGGCAAGAATGCTTTGATTGTGTAAGAGATGGAGTAAGGCAGTAGAATCAATAAATTGTATAATGCAAATGACCCAAAATCCCATTCCCAGGACTTCTCAGTCTAGGAAAATACAACAATAGGTTGCAGCTGCATTCATTCTTACTATCTCAATTTCTGAAAATTCAAGCATTTCCCATGTAAGTCCACTTGGTACTCCCGGGTTGTATTAATAATTAGGACTTTGATATAATTGAAAGAACAAAGTCAAGAATTGAGTGCTGATGTGAGTAGATAAGCATAATATGTTCAGTCAACTGAAGGGCTTGTGTGTGATACCTAATAAACTATTTAACATATTTCACAGAATAATTGCTTTATTATCAAAGCAATGGAAAATGCTCTCCTCTGGGTTTGCATGCGGACTATGTCAGATCACCTGGCAACAGATAATATACCAATGGGAGATGATAAGGGTTATATTCACCTGCTTACTGTGAGCAATGATCACTTTGGATTGAAACAATGTAAAGGCAAAACAGAATCACAGCTTCAGGTCTTGACTCCAAAACCTTTAACATGTAAGTTGCATATGATACCATCAGTCTGGCAATTTCCTTTAATTTGGATTTTTCTCTGACCTGAATGGAAGACTAGCATCTGTATATAAATTAACCAAACCTAACTAAGAAAACATTTTGAATTATAGTAAGTATGATTTGCTGCTTGTGTGAAAGAAATGCCATATTTTTCAGTAGGAGATCTCACAAGAGATCTTACAATGGAGATTCTGCTGAGTAAAATTCCAGGGAAGAATTCTCAATTTTTATTTTCCAGTTTGATACAGGCACAGTTTCACTGTATTCTATTAGATAGAAGCATATTTACTACTACAGAAGTGCATGATTCAACCCTAACTTTAGCTCTGCTTGCTTTTGATCCAGAAGAGTGGTTCCATATCCGCTTTAAACATTAAATGCTACCATTAGTTGTGTATAAATTCACTGACAAAACTCCTATCCACAAATGAGCATAGTAAAAGAGACGCTAATATCCTAATAACATCTTAATTTATATCCTTAGTATTAAATTCAAGCTACACTATGACTGGGTTGTGAAAGTTAAGTATATTTTTGACCTTCATTGTTTTGGATCGTGATCCTCAGAGAGCACTCATTTGTTTTGGATAACATGAAGTGACTAGAGGAAAACTTGTAAGTATACAACATCTGAAAAATTGACCTTTTTTTATAACTTTGCATGAGATCAGTGCAAGGTCTCATTGCAAGATGCCATCCTGTGGTATTGAAACTGTCTTTTCTACAGGCATTATCAATACAAAGAAAGATACAACTATTTAAATACTCGAACATTTTTGTTTGTTAGCTTTTGATATCAGAGAGGTCTGTCTAAATATTCTCATTTTTCATAACACTAAAAAATAAGTTACATTGTCAGTGTTGTCTGCTCCAACTTCTCATCAGACAAATTTCAGTTAGAAAATTAATTGCTTTGTTACATGTATATTATTTATCCATACATTTAAAATTATATCCACCCAAAAATATATTCCACTGTTTCATTTACAGTTTCAGTTTCACAAGTTTCAGTTCCACAAGCTTAAACCAAGAAAGCAATCTATTTTGAGGGCAATTCCTCTGTATGAAATATCCAGTGATTAATAGATTTTTAAGGTGAGTGGACTTTATTTCTTGTATAACACAAGCCATAAATACTCACATAGCAATTCTTGCATCAGTCCAAGAGCTATAGTTTCTATAGTATTACATGTCTGTTGTGGATGGGGAAAGTGAAATATGAAATAATTACAGCTTGTCCAAGGTCACATGATATTTCAGAGGAAAAGCTGAGAAATCCAATTTGACTTTGCCAGGAGTTTTGGAAAAATAGAATTCATTTGAGGATAAGGAAAAAAAGACTGTGGAGTCAAAACTACAGTCAAAAGATTATGTGCTCTCACCACACACTGTTTGTTAAACAGGATAAGGAAAAAAAGACTGTGGAGCCAAAACTACAGTCAAAAGATTATATGCTCTCACCACACACTCTTTGTTAAACAGAACATGAACTGCAAATAACTTGGTTAGTCTTTTTCATTTAGCATGGACTATAATTGTGTCCCCAGTTCCAATAAATACATTTTTCTAAGCAGCTTCATGCAGTAGCTAAGTGAAATTACATTTAGACAACTGAAAAAATACACAGCTGTTACAATTAATATAATAGCCCTGAAAATAGCTATGGATCAAATTACTTTGAAACACCCATTCCATAAGCAATTGCAGTTGAAATATATGATTTACTAATTATGTTCCCAATTAACTTGGCAGCAAGCAATTATTATTGTGTTTGAAGAGGTACACAATGTATGTTATCTCCTGTAAGTTTCTTTGTGGATAATGGCTAATGAGCAGTTATAATATTTTCTTGTAAATATCTCTAAAAAGGGAGGTGTGGATGGGATCACTGGGTGGTTCTGTTGCAAACATGACTTGGAAAAGGTTTCCAAGTGGCTGAAACCTCTTATTCATAATGGAATTAGAAAAGTATCATGACAGTTCATTAAAGAGCCAAGACAGTTATATAAAATATGAAATTTAAGCAACCATCCCTTCATTTTTCTGGCTAATACAAATACTGGCTAGTACTTTTTCTGGCTAGTACAAATACTTCTTTGAAGGAAAAAAATCTGAGCCCCAGTTCTATTTCTATTAAAGTATTCTGCTCCTATGGGACTAGTGCAAGTAGTCACATCTAGTGTCCCTGATATTCCTCTAGCAAAATTAAAAAGGTTTGAAAGGCTATAAATCAGTTATACGGTTTTAATACAAGTCTGGGGATAAGCTGGAATCCAGACTTTAGAATGAAAAAAATCAAATCCTTACGTGAGAGTTTCCTACACGGTGAAAGCTGAGATTTACCAACACTAAATTCTCAATTACAAAGCTTATTTCTAATAGGCGTGGCTATTCAGTCTTTCTGACTATGTATATATATTTCTTTTTCTTTCAGTTCATGACAAACTACTTGGTTTGTGGCATCCCACTGTTCATAGTAGAACTATAGTGAAGCTATCAGGACACTGATATAGTGTGGAAATTGTGACAATTGAAAAAGACCAACATGTCATCACCGTGTCCTCCGCAGAGGTAAAACACTTCTTAACTTCATGGAAATCAATGCTATAAATGCAAGTAGGATTCTGTTTTTGAGTACAGACTTCTGATGCCATCAAGTTCGAATATCATTGCTTATCAGGTCACTTATTTTAATAAAAAAGTGAGGCTTTATCTTAAAATTTTAGAATTCTTTTATATTGGGAAGCAAGACTAAAGTCGAACTATCTGATATATTTTCTTTCCAAATGTGACAAAAGAGTACTTACAACAGGTGATATTAACATTCTAGTAATTTCCATACTACTTTGGCAACTGCTAGAATTATGACATAGTATATACCTGAATGGTTCATTCAGTAGTGATTACCTGCAGAATTTCCTACAGCTTAGTTTACCCTTCTCTCCATCTGCTAGTCTACTTAATCCATAGATGTAACTTTTCTTACACTGCTGACTCTATATATATCAAGTTCAACTCCTGACCTCTTTCTTAAGAGTGTCATTTACAAGGCTTACTGATCCAAAATACTGCTCATGAACAGGAGTGTTAATAAAATTAATAATAAATCTTTTTCAACCAAATATTGCACTTTTCTGCTAGAAATTGATGGGTTTCCTTTAAGTTATTGGTGGAATCATGGCATCAATGGTCTATATAATTTTTTGAAAATATAACTGTTCAGGAGTGAGCAAAAATTTCTAAAAATAATTGCAAAAAGATTTTTAACACAGGAGTTGGTAATATGCACTGAGGGAGATTGTCTCAGTGCCATAACTAAAATGAGGAAGTACATTGTTGCCTTTTTGCTCCAAGGCCTTTTGGCATGTTTTTTATTTGCACTGTGTGCAAGCAATTGATTTAATCACTGCAGGTATTTCAGGTGTTTTCTGCAGTTGCAGGGTTTTTTTGCCTTTAATTTCAATTCCATGAGTTAGTCTTTTTATTATGAAATATGACTACGCAGCAACTTGATCTTTTTCATCAATAATGAACAGCAATGTGTAAAAGAAAATACCAAATAGCCTGATTCTCTGAAAGTCTGGTTGTTGAATATGGCAAGGACCAAGTAGACCTACAAAATACTTGTTCTGTTTAAATTATTTTGAAGTTATATGTACTTTCTTTTAGAGGATTGTTCTGCTTGCATTTCACCTGTTACTGGATGGCCTGACTCAATTTCAGATGACTTCTTCTGGAACTGCCCAAGTCTGTCTACATGGCTTAACTTTGTGAGGTAGACAGATGATTCCACATGTATGGATTACTCAGCAGGTCACTTGTGTCTACAGAGGAGTCCCATGTGTATCGGTGGGGGAGGGAGGAAAAGGGTAAGGGAGGAGATGGGCAGAGCATAACTCTGAAAGGATTAGTTGTTATAACACAGGTTTAGGCATCCCTTAGTAAATGCAGATCTCCAGTATAAAGAGGCTTACTGTCTCTAACAGTCTGCTAAAATCTCCACCTTTCTAAGTATAAATCAAATCTCTATTTGCAGCAAACCCATGCTCAATCCACCTAAATGATACACAAAATGGAAGTCTCTAATTCTATAAATTAATAATCACTTAAACAAGGAATTAAAATATTGCAAAATTTCATGAGTTACATTCATTCAGCTAGTGTAGTTTAAGTGTAGTTTAGCCTTTATTATGATAAATGTGCAATCTACCTCCTGAACAGACTTGATAATTTGACTCGCAAGTCAAAGTAGGCCTTGCTACACTGTGTTGACATTATTTTGCTGAAAATAAAATGCAAATACCATGTAAATTATTTTCTTTAAATCATATTCTTACACACCACAGTCTTCATTATGATAGCTCATAATTTCAGGCAGTGTCTAAACTGGGCATTTCAAGAATTCAGTCCAACTCTGTCATCCTAGTGCAAAACTTGGCTGCATCCCACCTTAGCAGTAGCATAAGAACCAACATGCACACTATCCTCTCACACCCTACATCTTAGCACAGTTATCTCCACTAGGCATGAACAGAAATAGAGATTCACAGCACTGTTTGTCCAAGTTCCCATCCAGATTATCAGGGAGAAAGTACTCTGGGATGAATTACAGCACATTATTTTTCAGTGCACTGTACAGTTCAGATATAACGGTAAAATCTGTACGTATCAGTGTGGCACTTGACCCTGACTTGAGGAAAAAGGCTCATGCATTTGATATCAATTAGTCCTGTTTCTGTCAGTCCCCATGCAGATAAGCTTTAAAGGAAACACTATTTATCTAAAGTGGTAAGCTTAGTATAAAAATCAGATGTACAGCTCTAATATAATACAATTAAAGTATCTGGATGATCTTGATAGTCTTAACAAAATGATAAACAAAATCACTCTTGCCCTTCTTCATTCTTAAGCAGTCAGAGAGGTGTTATGCTATCTAATGCACAGACAGCTGAATGTGGCAGACGAGCCCAGTACACACTGCAACAAAACTTGGAATTCCCATGAATACTGTTGAGCAGACTTCTTTATTCACAGTGGGGTATTTTAGCCAGTTGGCAATACAGCTTTCTGGAATACATAGAATAAACCTTCTGTGATATTTAATTTAACTAAAACCAGATTGCACTGAGCAAATAATAATAATAAAAAAAACATAATTATGAGAACAATTAAGAAACTCTTCTGGAATTTTAGTTCAAATGATGGTTCCACTTAAGAAAACAAAGATTACTTAAACTGGTCCAGCACTTGAGCATGTTGTTCCAGTATTCAAGGATTTCTTGATGAAACAAATTATTAGTAAACTGCTGTCAGTCAGCTATTAAAAATTGATGTATATATATCTAATTCTCTTATCATGAAAGCTGAACTTACTTTCTTAGGTTTATAATATAAGAATATCTACCAATCAGGCAAAGCCATAGATTCATAAATAATTTCTGTATGTCCTTTAGTCATACAAATTAGTATTTCCATGGTACTGACACCAAGAAAGAGGGGATGGCACAGGCAGGGATTGTCATAATCCCATGTTGCTGGATCTGCTTTAGAATGTAATATTCCTGGACATAAATTTGTTCCTGATCTTCCAGGTTGTGAGGAGCTTAAAGGTAGACACAGTTTCAGTTGTAGTCCATGTCTACTTCTTCAGTTGTTCAGTTAAGTGGATTTCCTACATCTTAAATAACAATGTGATCTATTAGTTTCTAATCAGTGTTCCAAATCTTGTGTTGAGATTTCCCACAAACACAAACTGTTCTCTGTGTTAAATTACAACCTACAGACCAACAGGAACCATATTAATCACAACTATGCTTACAGTGTGCCTATCGTGACTTACGTTTTTGTTGAAAATATTTTCAAAAGGAAAATACTGTTAATTTTTTCTAGAGGTATTAACTTATCCTTTGGGTTACTGTGCCAAAATACAGACTTCTTTTTTTTCACATAATACATGGACTCTTTACTAAAGTGCCAGCATGTTGCAGTCATAGATCAGACCATTGTCATGAAAGTGCATGTATGTAATCGTAATGCAAATTTATATAACTCTGATTGAAATTATTCTGCAGAAGATTCTAACCCCATTTTCAGGAAACACTTTTTCCAAAGTGGGTGCAACAACTTGTTCTCTTGATTTATGGCTTTAATTTAATTGATACATATCATGTGAGAGTTATAAAAGGAGGAATGAATTATGTATTTCCCACTGTTACAACTATTTTACACCTTTTATCTTAGGTCTGAGGCAATACAAAGTAAAATATCACTATCAAATAATTAGTATTTGCTATAGATAGAGTGAGACCTGTGTTCAGGCTGTTCTGATTTCTATAGTTCTACCAGAAAACTAAGACATAGGGTTTAAGCTATATTAAAAATAAATTTCTAGACTTGAAATTTTTGTTTGCTTATTTTTTATTTTTCTACAGGGGAATGGAGAAATAAAAGCAAAACAGATGTTCAAAACGCAAATGAAATGTTTTGTACTTGAAAATTACTTCAAACATGATGTCTAAGGTAAGAGTGTCATTCTAAGACAGGATGAAGACTGACAGGAGTCAGTCTGACTGCTTTTTCAGTTCTGCTGATCCAGTTGTTCATGTTCCTCTCTCCTACACCACTAGTTTCCTATTTCTCACTCACACATCATCTAAATGTCCACTGAAACTGTTCTCCAGGAGAACTGAAGGTGTTTTTTTGTATCTTTGCATTAGAGGTTGAGTAGGTCTATTGTCCACATACCATGCACACTGTACAGAGACAGTCACGCAGAGACTTTATACACTTTCAGTAAATATCCTGCACGCTCATTACTATACAATTAGAGTCACTATTGCATATAACCCTGTTTGATTTATTTCCAGCATTCCTCCATGTCGGGGAAGGGAAAGTAAGCTTATACCAGGTTAATGGTACTATTTGAGGTAGTGAAATGTTGATAATTTCAAACTTCGCCAAACTACTATCTCAATAAGGCAGTAGTTATATTACCATCTGCTGCACCACATTGTATTAATATGCTTAGAGCTAAATCCTCCTTACCTTAGCCTCACAAGTAATCCCATTGACATCAATTTGTTCCTAAGTCTTCTAATAACCACAGGGAGTTGCAGTACTTCGAAGGATCACCTTCAGGGATCACAAGGCACACTACCACACTCTCTGCAGATAAATTACTTTGTTAAATATCACAGCACACAGAATTGCAGTTTGACCTCTGCATCATGCCTGCTGATTTTTGTCTTTGAGGGCTCAGAAGTTCTGTATGAATTTATGATTATTTTTTCACTTAGACCATGAAGCCTTCAATGACTCTCTGAACAGCTGAACAGTGTATCAAAGAAGGACAGATAAATATAAATAAAGAAGTTATTGAGATATTTTCTCTAGAGTGCTTATTTAGAGGTCACTTTCTTTTTCTTAACTAGCAGTAATTTGAAGGGATTATCTTTTGATTTTCTGGCTCAGTTACAGATAGAAGGAGGAAGAAAAGGATTCACTTCTTCCAGTCAAAGAATGTTTCCACAGTTACCTACTCATAACAACCCAGCTGGAGATACGTGTTCCGAAACTGAACTTTATTGTACTGATACAATGTAAAATATTTATTTACAAATTTTGTCTTGCACTTTTTCCTACCTCTTTCTGTTGCTTCCTGTTTAGTTGGTAAGATCAATCATTTGCTCTTTGTCTGTCTATGTGTGTGTAATAGAAAAAAGATAGAAGAGAGGGATGCTACTGTTTTTACATACTTTTAAAACATAGGCTTTAGATTAAATGGAAAAGATAGTTCAGGCATTTTTCTGTAAAGCTCAGTTTTATAGTGTCTCCATACACCAAAGGCTATAATATACCTGTCTACATGTTTCTTGAATTTTTAATGGGTGTTATGTAAGGTACATCAGTTTTGGGTAACATGACAAGGCCTCTCCAACACACAAGTGCTGCACTGAATTCTGCAGCAAATTTTAATCATTTTGTAATCTGTTGACATGACAGAGTAATTATTCTCACATTCAAACATTCAAGAGTACACATTTGAAGTATTAAAATACATTAAATATATGACATCTGCCTCAAATGAAAAGGAAACATCCTTTTCCACACAGCATAATGGCTAATATCTCCTGTTTGTACTTGGGAGCATAGACTGCACCCTTTACGGATCTTAAGAGCACAACAGAAGGTCAGTGCCATCAAATTTTACAAAAGTGAAGAAGTGAAGTCATATGTAAAAGCTTTGCTTACTTAAGATAATACTGTAGCTCCTCCTCCCTGCTAGCTCAATGGGACAAGTCCAGCAAGCAGGTCCTTCTGCTGCTGGCTGTAACTCAGAACCTGAAGTCTTCTGCCTGGCAACCCATACTCTGCTTGCTCTCTGGTGGCATTAGTTCAGAAGCAGGAGTAAGATAAGTGGTAGGTTTTTATCCTGGGCTGCAGCATAATATGGAAATATGAGAAAAAGAAAAATGATGGAGCTAGTGGTAAAAAAGTTTTTACTAGGTTTTGTGTCCCTAAGGGTGCTTTCCTAAGAAACACACTCAGTGTTACAGTTTTTGAAAAAACAGTGACCTAGCTCTCAACCTTCAGTTGAATTTTCTTTTTTCTTCTCCTTTCCTGTTTAATCCAGTTCAAGTTTCTGATTTTGAAGCACAGGCTGCTGCTGAAAGTTCATTCTTCTATGAATATTTTCTTATCTGTGTGTAGTAACAGTGTAAACTTAGGAGTTTGAAAGTGGAGAGGAAGTTAAAACTTGCCTTTGGTCCAACACAGCAAAGATGAATATCATCTCCTTAAGATAGTTTATTTGAAGGCTAATGACAGTGAACACACACTTTTTGTTTTGGAGCAGGGCAGGAAGATGAAATAATTAAGGTTTTTCAAATATACTTTTTTCCCCTAATTTCATTTACCAGCTCCTAATTCTCAAGGTAAAATAGAACTTTTTCATTAATTGGTAGATAATCTTTTAGAAACTGTCAAGGTAAAATTTGCTTTCTGCATATCATCAAATTAGGTTTCTTCCTTTCTACATAAGCATTAATATGTTTGTTAGTCTAATGCTGGTGTTCAGCAATTGCAGCAGCAGTTATTTAAGTGCATGTTTTTGTTAATAATCTTTTCCACAGACACAAATTAGTTCTGCTTTAATAACTGCATCAGGAAGGAATCACAAGTGTAATATGAATAGATATTATTTGAAATAATTATAACAAAACCTGACTGTAATGTCATTTGAAAAACTAGAAGCTGATTTTCCACCCACATTTACCTTTAAGAAAAGATGGTAGGTAAGGCAGGGTGTCCTACTCTCAGAGGAGAAATATGCCTAGAACATTGCACAAAGCAAGTAGCACTAGTAGGGTTATAAATCAGGAGAAAAGACCATTCTAACTCATAGTGTCTACAGCTGTAAGAAGCTTGTAAGGCTAGTGGCTTAGTTGTCATATCACCTCAGATCTGTAAGACTATTCCAGAAAACATGTTACTCTAAACAAGAGGTACAAAGCAAATGCAGCTGATATTATGACGTGACTGGGTAATATTGTTCATTGTGGCAGACAATGATCACAGTATGTCAGACGTGTAAGAGTCTAACAGGAATCACAGCAAAGGCAAGTCATAGGGAGAATTTTCCAGAAAGACAGTGAGGTAGCTTTGCAGATGTTTTCTGAAAAAAATAGAACATGTGGTAAATGTCCCTGAGTTCAATAGCTGTGGGTTTTATTGTGTTGTAAAACAGACACAGAGATCAATCTGATCAGTCAGCAAGCACCTTTATTCAGCTTAGCTGTCTTTCTATATACCCCATTCGGTTACATAACTGTGTGCCCCTGAGGGTGACTACAGTGTATTATTGGCTAAAGGTAGCTGTCCATAAGGCTATTACCAACATATTATTGGCTAAACTACCGCGCATGCCAAGAAACTAAGTTATACTAAAGTTAGCTATGTTGACAGTTCATCTCCATTGTTTTGTTTTCTGTTGGTACGGGTTCCCACCAAACTAGCTGCTGGGTTCCTCCCAGCTGGCCTGTGTTTATCTTTTGGCTCTCTGCTTCAAGGTCTTGTTAGAGTTGTTCAGTATCAAGCAGTCTCACAGCATTCAGGCCTTCTTCTCTGTAAACTGTTCCCACATTATTTGGCTTTGTCGTCTTCACAGTTGATATATTAATGTGCTTAGGAATCACAAAATCAGAGAATCATAGAATGGTTTGGACCAGAAGGGGTCTTAAAGAAGGCAACATTTCAGTACAAATGAAATGCATACTGATGATATTCCACAGCAAATGAGAGGTAAGTGGTGAAACAAGGGTAGGTGCAGGTAGACCGAATTGACTGAAGTGAAACAGCTTGTTCTTTTGATATAGAAGAGACAGCAGTCCAGAAGAAGATGCCCCAGTTATCTTGGTCATTCAACAGATTAGGAAAATATTTTTTTTTTAGCAGCTTTCTGAACAGATATGAGTTGAGTAATGCTGAATAGACAATACATTGATTTTATTTTATGTAGATACTAGAGAGATATATGTGTTTGTTTATTTTAGGGAAAATTAGTTAAAAAAACATTTTGCCATTTTTAAAATATCCTTCAGTTCCTCTGATATCACTATGTGCAAACATCTGTACTAAAATGCTTTTGGCAGGCAGTAAAGATGAGCAAACATGTTGGTCATTCTGTTTAAGACAGTCTGAAGGACCACAAAATAGTATACGGTAGATGTACCAGAAATGTGGAAATGAAAGTCCAAATGCTGCCAGACTTTCTTCATCAAAGCAATAATTAAATCACTTAAAAAGGTATTTTCTAGTAAGAAAGCTTAGTGTTATTAATGTTATAATTAGAATTATTTTCATAAAAGACATTATAATTTTCTTCATTCACAAGCCTTGCATATACTTTCTTTCTGAAATACTGTATTAATACCAAGGGAAATGATTACTCCTTAGGACAAAAAAAAAGTTCACATTCAAAGTAATAAAACTAAATAAAACACTGCAACTGTGGCAGTACTAAGAGCCAGATTCAGACACTGATGTGAAGTAATGGTTTCAGCAATATGCTGCTATATAAGAAAAGAAAGCACTTGTGGTTTGTGGTAGCAGCTCATTGTTAGACTTTTAATTTCACACCAAATCTGACTTTCATTTGGCAGCACGTCCAAGAATTTATTTGCTGTCTGATTCTCCTCCAAACCTTTAGAATCACTCTGGCAATTTTCCTCTTCTGCATGTGTCGTATGAGATTTTCGTCCTTGAATGTGTCCATTAGAACTCTTCCTGGAGGCTTCCTACTCTTATAAGTCAGAAGGTCGGGATTTTTTCCCCTTTTTTTCCAAAACTGGGCAGCAGCTTGATGTTGGTTCTTTAAATGAAGAGGTTTTTTTACTCCCAATTCATTTGAATCAGCAAATCAGTTTAGGAAGACAGCATGCGCTGAACAGGATTTTAATTGTGGTAAAGTATCCACCCTATTACCTATTCATCTGATATTCTCCCTCTGTGTTTGTGCCACTCTGTGTTTGCTTTTCATGCTTTCCACACCCTTCTCTTTTATCTGCAGTGCTATGACAAATATCTTCTTCCCATTACAGGTTTTTCCTTGCAAATAAAAGGTCAATTTCTCTGTCAGACTCCTTGCTTGCTTGCAAATGCACAGTCCTAGAAACCAGATATGACCAGTTGAAAGTTGCGTTTACACAGAAGATTCTTTTGTCTAATAGTAGAAACAAGAGGTAAGAGGCCACTTCATCAGGAAAGAGGGAGTCTAGACATGAAACTGAGCAGTTATGGGTTATTCCCTTAGAAACAAAAAATCAGGAGAGTGTCATACAGACCAATTATACCCTGTAATGTGTTTTGAAAACAGAAGTAAAACACAAACTCTACCCTCCTTTACCCAGTTTCTATCAGCCTCCCAATTAATCTTAATAGCAAAGTTAATAGTAATTTGAGTTTTGTGAGTTTGTCTCACTACAAGTCAGATTTCTGCAGCCCTTAAATCTCTTACCGTTGCAATAGTTATCTTCTTTTTGAATGTCTGCCTCAGAACCTTATTTTATACTCACAACCTTATAATCATAGAATCATGGAATCACCATGTTGGAAGAGACCCATTGGATCATCAAGTCCAACCATTCCTATCAAACACTAAAGCATGTTCCTCAGGACCTCGTCCACCCGTGCCTTAAACACCTCCAGGGAAGGTGAATCAACCACCTCCCTGGGCAGCCTTTTCCAATGCCCAATGACCCTTTCTGTGAAAAACTTCCTCCTAATGTCTAGCCTAAATCTCTCATCAGATGCCCTTCCAGGAATTAATATGCCCTGCTGTTTCTGCCTATTAGTTCATTACTTATGATTTCAAAGAGCATGTTCATTGTCTAAGCCTGGAGACTGAGTGCTAAGCTCAGCTTCAATTCATCATCTGTCATGATTTCCCGAATCTTTCCTGGCATTTCAGCATTCCAGAACAGTGTCACAACATGACACAGAATAAATATTCTATTATTCTTTGTCTGCCTAAACGTACAAATTCTTGACAAGGTGTCACCTCAGTGAGTAATTAAGATAATCCATGTAACTAGTGTCCCTATTATCTACTGTAAAAGTAGGGGAAATATTGGATTGTTTATATTACTGATAAAGAATAATGTTTGATCTGCTGGCCTGCTTGGAATGACTGTTTTCTAATGAGATGAATATGGAAAAAACTTGGAATGATTTACCTGTCTTCAACTTGTTTTAGGTCTATGATGGATTTGGGAGTAATATTGCTTTTTTTTTCCTAGCAAAATCACTTGTGGGAGTATATTTAAAAACACTATGACCAGCTGTACTGAGTCTCTTTGGGATGATCCTAATTTTCTTTATAACAGCTCATATGGTATTCTGTTCTGGATTTGTGACTAAAGTAGTGTTGATAACACACCAGTGTTTTGGCTGTTGCTGAGCGATACCTATACAACATCCAAGTCTTCTGTTCCCATCCTTAGCAAGTAAGCTGGGGGGCACATAAGAAGCTGGGAAGGGGACATGGCTGTGGCAGGTGATCTGAACTGACCAGAGATATTCCGTACCATGCAATATACTATTTGGCAACAAGAGCTCATGGAATGGAGGAGGAAACCAAGATGATTGTAGTTATGGTGCTTGTCTTCCCATGTAACCATTATGCATGCTGAGGCCCTGCTTCCCAGGAAGGGGCTCAACATCTGCCAGCTGATGGGAAGTAGTGGATGAACTCCTTATTTGCTTTGCTTGCACATTTAGCTTTGTTTCATCTACTAAATTCATCTATTTATTCACCTATTCACTCTTTATCATGACCAATGGATTTTCTCACTTTTGCTCCCTCATCCCACTCGGAGAAGTAAGCAAGTGAGTAGGTACACATGCCTGCCAGGGTCAACCCACCACATTAATCAAACTTGTGATTAAAACTAAAACCAAACTAAAATTTGAAGCTTAAACTGAAATCAGGCTTAAAACTAAAATCAAGTCTGACAAACTAAGTCACATCAGATCAAGTGTAATATGACATTTGCTATTTGTGTTCCCTTCATCTGCCCCATGATTTAGCAGTTAGCACATGAAAGTAAATCCCCCGCAGTTCCCCAAGTCCTATTAGCCATTGAAAGTCAACTATCTCAGCTCTCTTCCAATTACCTGAAAATTGAATAAACTTCAAAGATTATTAAAGAGGAACAGTTCAGGTTCAGAGAGCTCCTTACCCATTTCTTTTGATGCTCTTATATGTTATTTTTTTATAATTATATAAGATCTTCTCTTTGGTATCATCTTTATTTATGTTTATAACTGAAGTGTTTTACTGTGGTTGCAAGATGAAGATATCATACTTCTCTTCAGTTTATTAACTGACTGCTTAATTTACCAGAACTGACTTTTTACTCATTCTTTTTTTTTTTAATCAAGACTCCAGCACAGCTAGGATTTCATAAGTTCTCATTTTTCTAGTTTTACACTTTTCAATCTTGCTGCCTGCTCCCTTGGATTTTCCTTATTAATTGCCCAGTGTTTCCAAAAGCTGATTTGTACTCACATCTATTCATGCCTCTGTATTCTCCCATAAGCAGAAGAGCCTACCCATAACATAATACTACTCCTTGTAACAATGAAAAATTAAATCCCATGCTGAAGAAAATCAATGGACCAGTTCTCAGGAGGGAACCAAGCTGTAAAGGAAACTATCAAAAATGCATAATATGTATGTGTAGTCTTTAGCAGCCCTCCATCCAGTTACCATCTTACTGCAACAAAATCAGAGTGCTACAATGCTTTCATGCTTTTTTCCCCATGATTCATTACATTAACAAAACCTGACATAGTTCAGACTGTGTATCGTTTCTCAGCATTATTGTTTATTTGAAGACTTCCAACTCCTAAGGCTTTATAAGCAAGAAATGGAAACTGGCCCTGACCCTAAACATTTCACACAACGATATAATCCAATTGTCACAAGTAGAGATATTTCATTTCTTTCAACAGATAATCTACTAAAGGTACTGCACTTCACAGAATTGATTAGAAAAGGAATAGTTGCTTATTGTGTGCTAGAGGACAGAGAAAGCTACTGGAAAGAAATTAAGCCCAGAAAAGAGTACCAAGCAAGTGAAACTTTCAAATATATCCAACCTTCTTCAGGCAGCATTTTCATGCTGGATCTAGTACAAAGCTGTGTGTTAACAGACTTGTTGGTATCAGCTGTGGAATTTCTCTGTGTCGATGTCTCTGTATTCCTTGGTAGATTAGTTTCTTTCCACCGCAGTCCACAATTCTATTGCAGGCTTAATTGCTCCAGGTTTATCAGTTGTTCTGTTGTTCCAGATCATTACCTTATTATGGAAAGGTATCTTAACAAGACAGCTTTTTTTTAGCATGGCAGAAATTCATTGTTATACTGGTTGCAATAGTTAGTGTGCCAGAATTTCATTACAGCCCTTGCTAGTGCTTTACAAAATCTGGGACGTTCTTCAGCAGCTCTCACCCATTGAGGTAGCTCAAGCTGAATGGCATCAATGGTGCCAGAACTACGGGAACCAAAATTCTTTGTTATGTATCCACCACTATAATAGTTCCCATTTTGAGGACTAGGATTGGATGGAGAAGGCACACAAACATAGCTGTTATTTTGTTCTTCAATATATTTACCCAAACTTCTGTTCCCTATAACCAAACTCTCAGATGACACATTGACTAGCTGACTGGCCAGATGGCTAATTGAGGAATATGATGCAGAAAAGACACCTGAGTTAAGGGAAGTTTTTGAAAGTGTATAACCTAGTTCTATCCACTGTTCAGGATGTGCTTGTCCGTGGATATCCAGAATCAGGCCCCCTGTCATCTGTGATTTTGCAGTGGTCAAAAATCCCATGTAGTCCTCCCAGGCCTGTTCTGCTTGGGGAATTCCAAAGGAGGCTTCTTCCTTTTCCCTGTTAGCATCCATCTTGAACCTCTGTAGGTGGTTTATAACAATATGTGGGAAGACGGCATTAGTAATTTTGTTGATTTCTTCAGCCAAAGCCCGAGCCACTTCTATAGTAAACCTGTCTTGGTTGGTAGACACTTTGCATTTCTTATAATTTTCAATAGTTCCAGGAGGACATTCATGAGAGAAAATGCAAGAGGACGTGTTTGCATCCCAACAGCCAGCCTCTCGATCTGGGATATCTTTGGGTTCCATTGATCCACCATGTGGGACAGAGAGAATCAGGTTCATGTTGCCCACTTGATACTCTGTGAAATTATTATGACCAAATATGACCTCTTTGGTGCCAGTGGCTTTCAAAGGCAAACATAAAACTGAGAGGAGGAACAGATGCATATTCTTCATTCGTGGCTAGAAGGCTCAGCAAGATGGAATATATGAGTACCTACATAAAAGAAAAAAAAAAAAACAGATTTTAGGTTATGTATGGCTGGGAACACATGAGAGACTGTTCAGCTGCTGCTGGAATAATTAGTTACTGATTAACTTATTTTAAATTTATTCCAGGTAGCACAAAGAAGAGTACTTACATGAGAAATAGAAAGGAACAGGGCACTTAGTATGGCTAGATGTAACTGATGCAGTGTTCCCAAAAGAGAGGATTCTCCCAGAATAACAGGGTAAGGGAAATGACAGGTTACTGGGCCTCCTTCTTATCCCCAGAAAGCACAAACACTATTCAATCATCCTATCTGGTCCCAGGGAATTACTAGATCCCAGCAAAATATTTTTTCTCCATCAAAACTTCTCTTTTCTAACCTCTGAAAAGTAAGAAAATTCAAACAATATTTGGTAGAATATCTGGATCTCATTGACCTGTGTGAAATATGTTTCCTTTATCCACATGGTTACAGCAGAGTTTATGAGAGATTAGCCCAGCACTGGGCTTGTCTGAAATAAACAGATTGATAAAAAATGAACACTACTATGACTTATCTCTAGCTATGCTCTAGGCTGAGTTAATTTGATAGCATTATAGATAAGTACAAGTAAGGGAATTAAGGAGTGACTCTGTTCTCTTTAGTTCAAGTCTCCATTTTCTTGAAGAGAGCTAAGATAACTTGAAGACATCACTAACTGTGCCTTTTTTTTCTGAAAGCTGGAATTCAGCAAGATATTGACAGTGCTTTCTGCTTTGAAGATCCAGAGTCAGGCATAACTGTGATGGGTGTATGAAAAATGAGTGAGTAAAATCAGTGAAGAACAGAATAAAAAAGGATACTTTTCACTTCTATGAATTAAAAAAATAACCAAAAAAACCAAAACAATACAGGCCACATGAAGAGTATGTAAACAGATGCATTTGCATATAAGACAGGTTGCCCTGTTGTCTGTCCTGCCCCTATCACTACATCACCTGCAGAAATGCAGATGATAAGAGTAAACAAGGGAGAGAGCAAGAAATAAGATCTGTAAGAATCTGTCTACAGCATCTGGCCTGAGAGTATGTACGATAGCAGCTGTAATACTGAGGGGGCAGGGGGCAGTATGGGGAAGCACCCTTCCCATCAGCTGCCTACTCTAAGAAAAAGAGAAGGAAATTCCACTCAAATAGTGCAGCAAAACATACATTTCCTTCTATGAGAGAGTCCTGCTGGCATTTTAGAGGCAACCTCTGCTGCGCAGTGAGCTGGTCCACACTGAAGAGACTGCATGAAAAGCAAGCATCTATCTCGTCAAACATCCTCTCTTCTTCCAGGGCTGAAAAATCCCATAAAAGTCTGCAAGCTGGAAACAGATTCCTGAGAACCTACAGTTTTCCTGTAGAGTGCGATTAAAATCTTTTTTTGTTTCCTTTTAACCTTTCGGTTAAAAGGTCCTTCTACTTGAGTTACTACCTTAAAACAATCTTTCATCCAAGTCCATGCTTCCCTAGATTTCATTGAGATGCAGACCTTCATTTGCTAGCTCACTGTTTACATGAAAAGAAATGTTGTGGAAAAGAAATTTTTCAAGCATTAATCAAAATCCCTTTTCTCAGAAAGAAAAGACACACATGAACAGTGTGTAAGTCTAGGCATAACTTACCTCAGGTGCAGTGGGACCCAGCACCAAGTTAAATAATTCAACACAAACAACTCCTGGGTGCTGCTCACCTGCCTCAGAAGGACTCAAGTTTCCGTTGCTTCAGGCTCACACTTTAAATATGATGATACAGCTGTTCCTTTCCCACTGCCTGCCAAACTGTTGTCATCTGTGGCAGTTTCCTTGTCTTTTTGCAGTTTCTTGTTAATGATTGAACCAAGTTAACACTATTGAACTATGTTAACACTAGTAGATCGTGCCTTAAAGCTAGATGGAGAGAGATCTCAGTGCAATTCCCAAACTGGAAGAAAGATGCCTTAACACAGCTCAGGCTCTGGGCAGACTTGGAGAGTTCTGAGGAACAAAATGACCCCAGACTGGTTTAAAGTGTTTTCTGGACAACATACAG
Source organism: Coccyzus lansbergi (assembly GCA_033558105.1). Taxonomy (NCBI): domain Eukaryota; kingdom Metazoa; phylum Chordata; class Aves; order Cuculiformes; family Coccyzidae; genus Coccyzus; species Coccyzus lansbergi. The sequence continues at coordinate 532,489 of JAUMJK010000211.1, read as the reverse complement.
CAGGAAAGTTTTAAGTCACCATACTACAAGCTATAACCGCTATTCTGAACTTTGTTGCTGAAAAGCACAAATGTTTCTGAAGGGTTTTAACTAGAAACAACAGCTTTCAGAGAAGCACAGAAGCCCCTGCAGCTAAGAGGAATATGCTACAAAATTTACCTGTGTGTCTTCTTCAGCAAAAGGATGAGGTCCACATGCATAAAGAGCAAAGTAACTGTATCAGGCTCCAAGTTCTCTGTTAAGCATAGGTAAACTTACAATATTGTGAGGTTAAAAGAACACAATATTTTAAACGTGTTTGTAATCACTGCAGAACTAGTTTGAAGACATACCCGTAAAGAAAGGGAAAGTTGTTCCTGCCTCTGCACCTTCGAAAGTGAAACTGAACTGACCATTGGTCTCAACTTCAGCTGGGTCTCCCTCTGTCCCAGAGGTCTCTAGAGGCCAACTTGAGCCATGCAGCTACAGGGCACAGAGTTTTCATCTGCATCTGGATATTTCAAAATGAAAGATCACAGAAAAGGGGGAAGATATGCAGCGGTATATATCATATATAGCATGATTTTGTTCTCTATTCTGACATAGATTTCTAGGCACCAAAAAGATCTGTCATAAGCAGCACAGCCACACCCAAGGTAGGCTCTTGAATAGTTAATATAATCAGTAAAGGCAGTAAAACTGATAATGCAGAGAGTTTTGAGGTCTAATGGCAAGAATGAGTGCCCTAACACTGGTTTGGGGTTTGGGGATCATCTAGGGGAAGTCTAGGAATTTTCTCAGAAGCTTCACTGTACAAAAGGTGATAAGATACATCTATTTGTGTGTGTGCTCGTGTATACATTCGAACCTGTCCATTGTCTCTTCCTGCCTGAGGAAATACATTCTCCCCACTCAGAATCATTCCAAGATATGTGTGGCAGAGAAAAGGACTGAAACAACTGGAGATGATCTGAAAAGAACTCTGAGTTGGAAAATAAAGACAAAAGGACAAATTGGCAGGGTGGGGATGGGGTATCCTTTGGAATGCAGGAAGGAGGTGCAAGGTCTCAATATGAAGAATGTAGAAAATATGTCAATTTCTAATTAGAAGGCACAGAGACATGAAAGAAAGCTGGAGAAAGATGGGACAGACTAATTTTCACCAACCAAGTATAGTTAACTGCAAGAGCCAAATACAGTCCATGATGCCTATTCAGTTTTCCATCCATAACCCAGCATGTCACGATTTCTTTTCCTGGTGATTTCACTTACTTTGGTAGTGATGTGCTACAGCCCACAGCTACATGTTGTCAGTATGTCATTCTGTTTCTCATTATAGAATGATAGAACCATAGAACGGTTTGGATTGGAAGGCATCTTTAAAGTTCAACTAGTCCATCCCCCCTGCTGTGAGAAGGGATATCTTCAGTTAGATCAGGTTGCTCCGTGCCCTGTCCAAGCTGACCTTAAATGTTTCCAGGGATGGGACACCTACCACCTCTCTTGGGCAACCTGTTTCAGTGCTTCACCACCTTCATCAGAAAAAGTTCCTTCCTTATTTCTAGTCAGAATCTACCCTCTTTTAGTTTAAAACAATTATTCCTATTACAATAAGCCCTACTAAAAAGTGTGTCCCCAGCCTTCTTATAATTTCCTGTTTAAGTACAACCACAATGTTCTCAGCCTTCCCACACAGCACAGGGTATTCCAAGCCTCTGATCATTTTTGTGGCCCTCCTCTGTATCATTTCGGATTTTTAGTACCTCTAGAAAAATACTGAACCTGTAGGATTTTGTGAGCTTTACAGGCAATATTCCTGTATGCATGTCCCCGCTTGACATTCAGTTGCTGTAGCTCCAAACTGTTGCTGCAAGTACAAGTACCTGGATCTTTGCATTTGAACATAGAATCACAGAATCATAGAATGGCTTGGGTTGAGAGGGACCTTATAGATCATCTAGTTCCAACCCCTCTTCCATGGGCAGGGACACCTCCCAGCACACCAGGCTGCCCAAGGCCCCATCCAGCTTGGCTGTGAACACCTCCAGGGATGGGGCAGCCACAGATTCCCTGGGCAATCAGAGCCTTACCACCCGTATCATGAAGATTTTCTTCCTAATATCTAATCTAAATCTTCCCCCTTCCAACTTATAGCCATTCCCCCTCATTCTATGACTCCATATCTTTGTTAAAAGTCCCTCCCCAGCTTTCCTGTAGCCCCTTCAAGTACTGGAAGGTTGCTATAAAATCTCCTCAGAGCCTTCTCTTGTCCAGGATGAACAACCCCAGCTCTCTCAGCCTGTCCTCATAGCAGAGGCGCTCCAGCCCTCTGATCATCTTGGTAGCCCCCACTCTGGACCTGTTCCAACAGCTCCATACCCTTACATCGGGGATTCCAGAACAACACAGGTTCCAACTTGGAGAGAGTCAATTTTCTTCTCAGAAAGCTGCACTTCTAAGTGGATGTAGTATTTCACATCCTGTGAGATCCAAGTTGCTAGCATATGTTGTTTCAGCTTGTGGTCAGGCAATGCCCAGATTCCGGTATGAGAGGAATGCCATTCCCCATGTTTTGCAAGTATGCAGTTACACAAAGCTGGGAGGAGACGATCTAGAACAGATGATCCAGGTGGGCCAATTGAGGCATCCCGTAGCATAAACGTCATGCCCAGCATAAAGCAAGAAGTTTCCCAGGGGGCACCCCCTCACCCTGTTTCCTATGGCCCTGCTGCTGGAAGCACACCTGCCGCCATGGGGAGAGCCAACTACTGGCTTTGGATACTTTGGTTAGTAGTAGTAGTTTCTATTGTTTTATTAAAATTGTTTCTATTTCAAGCCATGGGCCCCCCTTTCCTTTGCTGATTCTCCTTCCCTGGGAAGCGGATGAGAGAGTATCTGTCTACAGTTTAGCTGCCTTCTAAAGGGGCAAAACTAGGACAGAACTGAGGAAGATGCTTTGCGATGATATGCATGGTGAATTTTGAGGAAAAAAAACAAACAAAAACCAAAATACTTTTGTAAAAGACTCGCAAACTTCAGTGAGGCTTTGCTTGGATTTGGGATTGCACTACCAATAACACTCCTCCTTGGCTTAATTCTCCTATGCATCCCAACCTTAGCGCTGATGAACCTCTGCTGAGTAAGAAGACTGTGACGGGAGATTTCACAATGCTAGTGTGTTATACAAATGTTGTGTCCACAGGAAGGCATTGCTTCTTATGAGTACTCAAAAGGAATGCAGTCAGTGCTAGATAGTGGGAAAAACGTTTAAGGTTTCAGAGAGACAGTCAGTCAGCATGGGCTATGACTGTGCCTCACACATCCTTATATTGACAGCACATATAAAAACAGTTTTCTATGAAGGTAAACCAGCAATTTGAAATTTGTCTTTTCTGTATTGCAAAGACCAAGGAAGACTGCATTTCCCCCCTGTTTTCAGTACACTGAGACAAAGCACCATAGCAGGCTTATGTAAGGATCTGAGGCTGGTGACAAAAATAAAAAGAGATTAATTTGAGATGGCTGAAGCAGAGACTGCCTCGAGTATTTGCTTTTCTGCCTTCATGGAAATCATTGTTCTCTGAAGGAGAATGACATGGCTGGTGGATTAGCTACTAGTTAATAGAAAGAACTAAAACAGATGTATTATATACCCCTTAGAACTCTGGATGGTACACTGGTTACTGAATAATTGTAGTGATCCACACTATTGATTTGTAGCTTCCATGACTTGTTTCATTCAGCTACAGCTGGTCATCTGCTTTAACTTCTTTGACATAATTTTTGGTTCCTGTTTAGACTGCATGGGTATTGGTAAGCTACAGATTAGTAAGAAAGGAGGAAAGCTCCCAGTATACACTGTTAGATAAATACAGCTAATAAAGATAAACATCATAAATATTTTCAGTCACTGACAGCTAGTATTATTCTTATGCATTAGAGTGAATGTTGCTCTGCACATTTCTCATGGAACCATTTATGAATCCAGAGAATATGAATCTTTTCCCAAATCTGAATCCTGTCACAAGTATCTCTGTTTTTAAAACACTAAGACTAGTCCCTCAGAGGAAAATTTGCAAATTTTGTGGAGCTTGTGCCAAAGCAGCACACTGCTAAACATGGCAAGTTAAACGGCAACTTCAGGAGCAGAGTCCCAAATCTGTAGCTTAAAGGTCTCTTTGTAGCCCTAGAGGGAGAGATAAAATATGTTACCAGAAACATCTGAAAATAGTCTTTATGATTATTGAAAATAAACTCATTTGGTGTAAGATAGAAGTACATGATTATTCTACAACCTCTTTTCTTGCCATCAATTATATCTTCTTTCCTCCAAAGAGAAAAACATTAAGTAAAATGTAATGAGTCACAGTGCAATTAGTTAACTTGGAATCTACTCAGGCTAATGCTTCCACCATAAAAAAAAAAAAAAAAAAAAAAAGAAAATCCATTTCTTGGATATGAGAACAACATTCTCTTAATTCAGACTATGTATTGGTTTATCGATAAGGAGGTTGAAGGACTGCCACTTATTAAGCTATCCATACTGCATCTAAGCATACCTGAGTTTCCATTAGAGGTTGACAAGGCTGTTCTTTACTGAGCACAATTTGATTTAATTTTGATTGTCCTGGGTTGAGCCCTACATCTGGCAACAAAGAATCATGTGGTCCAGCACTCAATATTCCTCCTTCTGAGATGGATAGTAAAAAGAACCAAAGGCACAACTCGTGGGTCAAGGTAAGGACAGAGAGGGATCACTCACCAGTTACCATCAGGAATTAAACACATTCCATTTGGGGGAAAAAGTCAATCTAATTCATTGCAAATCAAATTGGAGCAAGATACTGAGAAAAAAAAAGCCAGAGCCCTAAAAGAACACCTTTCCCTTACCCGCTCTTCTTCCCAGGCTTGACTTCTACTTCCAGTTTTCTCTACCTCCTCCCTGCCCAGGGGCACATGGGGACAGGGAGTGGGAGCTGCAGTCATTTCATCACCTGTTTCTGCCACTCCTTCTAAGCAGGAGTACTTGTCATCCTCTTCCCCTGCTCCAGCAGGAAGTACCTTCCACAGGAGGTAATTCTAAGTCCTTCCCACACACTGTAGTCCTTCATGATTTGCTCCAGCGAGGGTTTTTCACAAGGTCCCAGCCTCCTTTGGGACCTCCACCTGCTCCAGCATGGGGTTCTCGGCAGGATGCCGATTGACATCCACCAAGACTCCTAATGGGCTGCAGGGAGCAACCTATTCAACCATTATATCCTCTACAGGCTACAAGGGAATCTTTGCTTTGGCACCTGAAGTACCTCCTCCCTCTCCTTCTCCATTGGCCTTAGTGCTCTCTGCTATGCTGTTTTCCTCATATCTGATGACTGCATAGTTGTTTCGCTAGCATCTGATGTCTGCAGGGCTGTTTCTCTGCATCTGGCTTCTCTCCCTTTGTTGCCACGCTGTGCCAGGCTGGCATGACCTCTCCAAAGAGCCCTGGCAGCCCAGCTGCAGTCTGGGGAGGTGAGGGGGCCCATGTGTCCCCCCATGGCTTGGCCCTTTCCCCCCAGCTGCACCTTCACCATTTTACCCCCTTCTTTAATATGTTACCACAGAGGCATTGCAGTTACCACTGTCAGTAACTGGTTTGGCATTGGCCAGAGGCGGGTCTGCCCCAGAGCCAGCCAGACCCTGCTTCCAGCAGCCTCCAGCATCTTCCAGCAGAAGGTGCCCCTATACTTCCTTCTGCTACCAAAACTCTTGCAATGCAAACCCAACACACAACTGTAGAGAGAAAGTACCACCAGAGGCAAAAATGCACTTATATAACAGGCAAGTACAGGCAGAATAAAAGTAGTTCTGTTAGCAACAGAGTTAATGAAGCCTCATTCCTGCCCTCTTCCCTCAGTCTTCATGATTTCCAGATGAGGAAAACCAGTTTCTTTAGTAGGAGAGAGACAGACAACAGTCTACATACAGAAGGCAAGTTTTCCAGTTGTAGGTATATTCCCTGCCTATGTTTCAAATTCACACCTAAAGACGACAAGAGTGCCCAGGGTCACCCTTTTCTATAGCTTTAATGCAAAGGGAAGCCTGCAATGATGGTGATTTGTACATCATCATCAACAAGTCTGCATGACCAGGACAGCAGGACCCTAGGGCACTCGGTACCATGGATGAAAGGTTAACCTCTGTATGCTACACCAGGCACAAGCAGAGGAGTGGCTGGAGAGCAGCCCTACAGAAAGGGATCCTGGGGGTGCTGGTTAGCAGCAGGCTCAATGTTAGTCAGCAGACTGACTCTGGCAGTTGAGAGGGCAAACTGCATTGTGGGGTGTGTCAAGCACAGCACAACCAGCCAGTCAAAAGAGGCGATTATTCCACTGTACTCAGTGTCAGTGCAGCATAAACAGTATAAACTTGGAGTACTGTGTGTGGTTATAGCCCCCACAATTTAAGAGGGGCTCGTGGAAGAACTGGAAGGCATGTCCTGTGTGGAGCAGCTAAGGACTTCAGGCTTGTCTAATTTGGAGAAAACAAGACTGAGTGACCTTGTTGCTCTCTCTAGCTTCCTGAAGAGAGGAAAGGGAGAGAGAGGTACTATTCTCCTCTCTTAAGTTTCCAGTAACAGTACTTGTGGGAATGATCCAAAGCTGAACAAAACTGAACATTAGGCAGCATTTCTTTACTGAGAGGGTGGTCAAACACTGGAATACTTCCTAGAGAGGTGGTTGATGCTCCAAGCCTGTCAGTGTTTAAGAGGCATTTGGACAATGCCTTTAACAACACTTTAACTTTTGTCAGCCTTAAATTGGTCAGGCAGATAATTGTGGGTCCCTTCCAACTGAAATATTCTATTCTATTCTATTCTATTCTATTCTATTCTATTCTATTCTATTCTATTCTATTCCTGAATTGGACAGAGTATCTTCAAGACTTCTAGCCCTTAGTCAAATTATGTGAGAAGAATTATATGGTTTCAACATTTATTGGAGGTACAAATTCAGGCAAGAGGCATGAACATATAAGTGTCATGCATTATCTCTTCAGAAACAAGTGGAAACTAACGTAGAAAGGGCTGACCAGGAGAGGCAGCTGTAACCCCCTCAATGTCCCTGCACCCCAATGACTTTGTCCTTTGTGCATCTCATTGCATTGGAGGCCCCTGTGGCCTCACTGGGATCAGAGAAGACCCTGCATTTTAGAGTAGGCAGCACAGCTGGAGGAGTCCAGGGAGGCATCTCCTGCCTGCTCCATCCCTACAGCCATTACTAATTTGGAAGCATGAAATTCTAGGAAGAGGCCGGTTAGTGATAAGAGAAGTCTAAACACACCATCTTGCCACAAAATGGGTTGGGGAGCATTTTATTTTCAATACCTCTCAAGTGTCCTTGTTCTGCATTCTGTTTGCAGTCTCACATAATATCCTGTAGTGAAAACTAAAACAGAAGTAAGCAGAAGGGATTTGGACTTGAGCAGGACGTGAGTTTTCTTCTCCTTTTCTGGAAAAACACCCAAAAGTGAAGTGTTAGAGGCACAGATAAGAAAGTACTTTCTGAGACTGTGTTAGTGCTATGGTATTTCTCAGTGACAGGGAACAAAAGACGATGGGCACTTCTTACTGAGAAGAATTCTCCAGAATGAGTCTGTGCCTAGCACTACAACAATGTAAGCATTTTTGTTTCAATTATCCACTTTTTCTGAATTTTTTGAGCATGAACAAGTGGACAGTTTCTCCCTCAACACTGAGAGATACCTTTGTTTTCATGATGAAGGTCAGTAGGAGACTGTCCGGTTGCTCCTTCTTATAGCTGAGAATTACTGCTTGTGCACTCAAAGCAGACTCAGAGAAGATCACCAAGTCAAGATGTTGGTAACACATCATGATGGCAGAGAGCAGGTTTCCACTGGCCGTAAGATGGGAGGGGATCACACAAATTATGCAAGGGATTAGTCATAAGCAGCATGATTTTGCTATTCACTGGCAACACGTGGACTAGTTATTCTTTGCCTTCACTGGAAAAACCCAGGACACAAAGAGAAGGTCAAATGATCTTGGCATCTCCAGCCAAGCATGATATTGACAGACATCCATTTCAAATATTACATAGCTGGGTTTCAACTCAATGCGCTTCACACAAGGTATTGTTTCACAGAGCTGTGTTCCCTTCACTACCACATTCTCATGAAGAAGCTGATGGGCACAGACCTTACCAAAGCAGTAAGGTTTGCACAGGAGGTAAATGCTGGAATCACCTTCACAAATCTTTTCTCTGGAAAATGAATCCAAGAGCTGTATACACTCAACAGTGAGTGGATAGGAACTGTGACCAGCCTAATGAGGTTACCTGGGATTCTGATGCAGAAATTAATATGGCTTTTCTTCTGTTCCCTTCTATACCTGTCAGGAGCTGAAGTCTGCAAATGGCATTAACAGTTTAACAGAATTAGTTGGTAAGTGAGATACCACTCATATAAATCATGCTCCTGGCCTGGTCTGACTGAAGCAGATGGTAGTTGCAATATTAACTAGATAATCCAGGTTTTTTATTACTTTACTAACATTATTGATAAAATATTATCCTGATAAATGAGGTGCTTCTAAAAACATTTTCCTCTGCTACTAAATATAGTTTCAAGGATACCTTTCTCTAGACTTCTCTCAAGAATGTACAAGTATGTACATGAGTTTGCTAGTGCTATTAAGGCCTGGCTCTGTAGCTAAGCTTAAAAAAGTCTGAAAAGATGCTATCCATATCCACACTGTTGACCTTGAAGGGCAGTACTGTTAACCTGATTAAGACAGCTCTACTGAAACCAACAAAGCATTTGACTCATTGTGTGAAATTTCTATTATTTTATAGAAGTCATAAAAAGTAATGAAGGTGGGTTATAGATAACAAGGATTAAGACAGTTGTAATGAACAAAGGTAATGTGTATCATGCTAACTCTTCAGCTCCAGGGTATTCACCCTTTGAGATTAAGGGATTCAAAAGAAAAATATGAACTCAGCAAGAATTCTGTATCTCTGTCTTCCTTCAATGCAAGTTCCTTGGCTTCAGTGCTTCTGACTTCGAAGGTAACCTTATGACTATTTTTAATGCAATCTATAGAAAACAGTCAAAAGTAGATTTAATTGAGCTGCACATGACATTTTGAGTTATGTGGATATATTATATTGTCCATCCTGATTATTGTTCTTCACATGAACACAGCAATTTGAGGGAAAAAGAAATGTCAGAATTAATAAAAGAACATATTCTTCATTCCTAATCCAAACATAAAACTAATTGCAATTGAATTTAAAAATCCTGGAGCATGCTAAATACAGATAGAATCATGGAGTGAAAGAAAAAGACCTACACAAACTTTAAAATGACAAGATGAAAACTCAACTGTTACCTGGTAGGTATCAGTCTAGATATATTTCTCACTGCAAATCTTGTTTTAATTTAAGCAAGCATACCTTTATGTTAACTAATAAGAAAAAGAAGCTTTATTACATCTTTCAAAGTCAAATGTCATCAGTTGTTGATCATTTTACTCCAGACAACCTACTATTCACTTGTAACTTGAAATCTTTGCAGTGGAACTGCAGTACTGACATCTCAGATGGCTTACATTGTGGCTAATGTGACTGCTGCTGGCCCCTATGTGGGAAATGTAACCATGTACTCCGACCAGTCCATTGCTAGAGGGCTATTTTCTTCATTTCCACATCTGGCTGGGCCTTCTGGACTGGATCTCGTGAGGACATATCAGACAGGTCACACAAAGATAAGCCTATGAGATAGTTCCTACTTGTGCAGGAAACAGAGAGATATTAACAAAAAGGAAAGCTCTTGAAAGTACTCTAAAGTGAAATTATGCTATAGCATTTAGTTATTGCACCTATGCCATATTTATTTATTTATGGCAATTACACTATTACATTTGTTCTCTTTAGCAATATATAAAGATGCATTTCCTGAGAATGAGAAACATCTGGAGTAAGATTAAACTTAGACTGTTTTAGGTTCCAGAATGTGTGTTGTCAGTAGGAAGAACTTAAGGCTGGCACTGTAGAGTCCTTTGTCATCATGTTCTGTGGTATGTGCCACGTGTTGGCTATCAAACTAGGCCTTACTCTGTTTAAAGTGTCAGATAAACAGAATGAGATAATGGAACGGATGGTTAAAAAGGAACTGAATCCCATACATGAGATGTCCCAAAACATTAACTAGACCTGTGAAACAAAAAAATGTTATTTGTATGCCTTTTTGTGCTTAGTTGAACTATTCTTGTAAAAGTCCCTCCTGTGTTACTTCAAATTTCATTATGTTATTTGCATGTTCGGAGCTTTTTAAAATTAAACCAGTTCTCATAGTATATAAATACAGATTTAAAATTCTAACTGGGATCATTAGTTCTTACATTAACCCCAGGATTACACTGATATAACTGTCCTTCACCACCTCCTTTGCAGTCAGTGACCTGCTTCTCTCTCCACATCCCCACTCACTGGGTTAGCTGCAGGACTCAGTCCCTTGTCCCATCAAAAGTCTGTGATGCCTTGTGATTCCACTATACTTAATGTTTATAGTTTTCATGTTTATTGATGTTATCCATGCACTATCTTCAACTACATATCATGGATCCTTTCCTGTAATTGTACCAATCTGGGGCAATCAGTGTGAAAAATATTGTCAGAAATGGATTGTTCAGTACGACTATCTTCTCAGAATGACTCATTTAGAATAGGGGTTACAGCAATACTAAAACCAGATGGTTACTATACTTAAGTCCTTTACTCATATCTCTACTTAGACCTGTAATTTTTACTTACTGGTATTCAGCTTCTTTAGATATAAATATTGTCAGAAAACGACAGCCAGAAACACATTCTTCTCCCATGGTGGTTTCTCTGCTGGTTTTGTTAGTGTTGTTTTAATTTATAACTACCTGAAAAGTTTTTCTGTATACCAGGGTACAGATGTGACCAGTCACCAATGATAAAAAGAAAGAACTGAAAATGAATGCTAAACACTATGACAACACAATATTTCCGGGATGTAGACCATAATTTTCTCCACTAGTGACTTAGTGGTTATAGAAAATTTGCATTAGGAAGCATTGCCACCACTAAGTTTCAAACATATGTGTTAGTCCCAATGCAAGGAATCAATGTTTTCCCAATTTTCTGCAGTTTTACTGAGACAGCAGAAATGAATTTGGCACAGGACATGCTAACTCAGTGCTACAGTGTTGAATCTATTCCACTGTATTAAATGAGTGCCAATGTTTTTGCAGATGCTTGAACTGGCCGCACTATGCTAGCAGGAGATTTCACGGTTTAGCCTTTTAATGCCACATCCCTTTAGAACACCTTTCCCCAGTGGCTGTCCCGCAGACACCCTAGCATACATCCTTATCTTTCAAGATGTTTCAAATGAAAGAGAAGGTTCCAGAAAACACCCCACCACCCAACATGGGCACAATTCCAAAACAACCTGGAGCTCAGAGCCAGCTTGGCTGCCCGTTTTACACCCCAGCCCATGGTGACCCCAAAGAAGGAGCCTAGGCCCTATGGGCTTCAGGTTTTCCCTTTCTTCCTCCCTCCCTTCCTTCCTCCCTTCCTTCCTCCTTTCCTTTCCCTTCCCTCCCTTCCTCCTTCCATTCCATCCCTTCCTTCCCTTCCATCTCTTCCTTCCTTCCCTTCCATCTCTTCCATCTCTTCCATCTCTTCCTTCCTTCCTTCCTTCCTTCCTTCCTTCCTTCCTTCCTTCCTTCCTTCCTTCCTTCCTTCCCTTCCATCCCTTCCTCTCTCCCTTCCTCCATTCATTCCTCCCCCTTCATTCCTCCCTTCATGCATCCATTCCTCCCTTCATCCATCCATTCCTCCCTTCATCCATCCATTCCTCCCTTCATCCATCCATCCATTCCTCCCTCCTTCCATTCAATCCCTCCTTCCATTCAATCCCTCCTTCCATTCATTCATTCCTTTCTCCTCCCTTTCTTCCCCTTCTCTCCCTCCCCCTCCCTCCCTCTCTCCCTTCCTCCATTCATTCCTCCCCTTCATTCCTCCCTTCATCCATCCATTCCTCCCTCTTTTCCTCCCTTCATCCATCCATCCATTCCTCCCTCCTTCCATTCAATCCCTCCTCCCATTCATTCATTCCTTTTTCCTCCCTTTCTTCCCCCTTCTAGTCCTTCATTCTTTCCCCCTTCTCTCCCTCCCCCTCCCTCCCTCTCTCCCTTCCTCCATTCATTCCTCCCTCTTTTCCTCCCTTCATCCATCCATTCAATCCCTCCTTCCATTCAATCCCTCCTTCCATTCATGCATTCCTTTCTCCTCCCTTTCTTCCCCCTTCTAGTCCTTCATTATCCCTCCCCCTCTCCCTCCCCCTCCCCCTTCCTCCATTCATTCCTCCCCCCTTATTCCTCCCTTTATTCAATCCCTCCTTCCATTCAATCCCTCCTTCCATTCAATCCCTCCTTCCATTCATTCATTCCTCTCTCCTCCCTTTCTTCCCCCTACTAGTCCTTCATTCTTTCTCCCCTCTCCCCTCTCCCCTCTCCCCTCTCCCCTCTCCCCTCTCCCCCTCTCCCTCCCCCTCACTCTCTGTCCCTTCCCCACTTCCTGCCTCGGCAGCGCGGTACATGCTGGGACTTGTAGTCCCTTGCAGCGGGGGCGGGGCCACTGCCCTGAGCGCGCGCTGCTTGAAAGCGCCGAGGGGCCATCACACGCCACGGCCGAGCGGAGCGGAGCGGAGCGGAGCGGAGCGGGTGCCGGCGCGCAGGCCTCCCCTTCTCTTCTTCCCCCCCCGAGGGAGGTGCGGGTGGCGTGGCCGTTGGTAACCGAGGTTCCTCTCAGCCTCTACCTCTCTTTTTCTCACTCTTCTTCCCGGGCCGCGGCGAGGTAGAGGCGACATGGGGGCGGGAGTGGCGGCCTCAAGGCGGGAGAGCTGCCCTAGAGCCGCCGCGGCTGCCGGTGCGGGTAGGCGCGGGCTGCGGGTCCCTGAGTGGGGGTGGTGGGGGGTTCCGAGCCTAATCGGACTGCCCGGTCGGGCCCCGCACCCCGGGGCGGGTTTTCTTTCGAGCGGTGTTTTTTTTCCGGTTACTGTTCATCCTTTGAAAATGATAACGCCTTGTGTTCAGCGTGACCTGAGGAGTGTTGAGATTTGAGTGTTGCTAAATTTCATGGTGACGTTAAAATTAGACGATGGAAAGTAATAGAATATGCATAACATTTCTGGGAGAATTTATATATATGCATGTAAGTGGGAAATAAGTTCCATAGCAAGCTTTTGTCTTGCTGCATATGCTTGATGGAGATTATCTCCCCTGTGTTGTACAGGCCTAATGTAGGATGCTTCCTTTCTGAAGCTCCAAAATGAGTTTTAAAGTTTTATTTGCCAGACTCAGCACTGGTGAGGTCGCTCCTTGAATACTGTGTCCAGTTCTGGGCCCCTCACCACAAGAAGGATGTTGAGGCTCTGGAGCAAGTCCAGAGAAGAGCTACAAGGCTGGTGAAGGGACTGGAGAACAGAACCTATGAGGAGCGGCTGAGAGAGCTGGGGTTGTTTAGCCTGGAGAAGAGGAGGCTGAGAGGAGACCTCATTACTCTCTACAAGTACCTGAAAGGAGGTTGTAGAGAGGAGGGAGCTGGCCTCTTCTCCCAAGTGACAGGGGACAGGACGAGAGGGAATGGCCTCAAGCTCCGCCAGGGGAGATTTAGGCTGGAGATTACGAGGAGGTTTTTCACGCAGAGGGTCATTGGGCATTGGAATAGGCTGCCCAGGGAGGTGGTTGATTCACCTTCCCTGGAGGTGTTTAAGGCACGGGTGGATGAGGTCTTGAGGGACTTGGTTTAGTGTTAGATAGGAATGGTTGGACTCGAAGATCCGATGGGTCCCTTCCAACCTGGTTGTTCTGTGATTCTGTGATTCTCTTCTTCAGTCTAGCACACTGCCCGCAACCCGACATCCCTTTGTACAATGATCTAGTCTTAGCCTTGTGGTCACGATTTTTCATTTTCCCGACAGCAGCTTAAGCAACATCATGGGGATTACGGGCCTGCTCCAGTTTATCAAAGAAGCTGCTGAATCTACACATGTGAAGAAATACAAAGGGCAGACAGTAGCTGTGGACACGTACTGTTGGCTGCACAAAGGTGCTTATGCTTGTGCTGAAAAGCTGGCCCGAGGAGAGCCAACAGATCTGTAAGTCTTTATTACGTTTCAGTTCTCTTACAAATAAAAGTTTGGTTAACTTGACGTTTCTTGAACTATAGATTAAGTTAAAGCGGTTTCACTCCTTACTGTTGCTTCTGAATTCTCAATCCCAGTAGTACTTTTTGGAAATTGAAGTGTTGATAAATAGCTTTCTGACTGTGCAAAACAAATATTAAAGGATAATATTTTGGGGGGAAAGCGCCTCTAAAATATTTTCTATTAAACTACCTGTTGTAGGGTGAGAGTATGTCTCGTTTTCAAATATAATTTAATCTCTCTGATAAGAATCTATAGATGCATTCTATACATTTAAAATTTAGTATTTCTTCCAGGAACTTTATTTGTGTGAAATGATAGATTGTAAACGCTGCCGTGACAGAAGTTGTAATAATACTGAGGAATTCTGATATGCTGTGCTCTGCATTAAGTGTGAGGGGTTTTGCTTAACATGCTGCTTTTTTAGTAAGAGTAGCTTTTCTAATATAAAGTGGGTTTTTCACTTAAATAGTAATTTCTAAGAAAAGAAACAAACAAATTGTTGCTCTGTTTCAGACTCAGCTTTGGAGTTTAGATCAGGTTCGCACAAGTTCATTCACTTCTGGAAAACTGTTGAACTCTTGTTGTAGACTGAATATATTTTTTAAAAAAAATGAATCTTTATCTAATCAGAAATGAGGCTACACTGATTAGTCTATATCAAAATTAACTTATGAAATTTTGAATGTTTGTTGGGAGTCAAGAAAGAGTTGGTAGTTTGCAGGTGGGTTCAGATCTTTATCTCCTGCTTCTGTTGATATAAAGAACAGTGGAGATGAATCCAACTCTTGCTACCTGTCTTTGAAGATAATCAAGATCCTCCGGAGTCCTGAGATACACTTCAGTTGAAAAAGGAAATGTTCTGACACGAGAAACAGTCATAGGCAACTTTGGAATGGTTAAATTTAACTACATGAATATTTTATGACCAAATATTTATTCCATGCACATATCAACGCTGATCTTAGACTGGCAATTTAACTGTAATGTAGAGTCCTTTCACACTTTAAAATTCATCTGAATTGAGGTATTATAAAGCTACAATCCTATTTACTTCTGTCTTTCAAAAATGACAGGTTTTTTATTTGTTTCGTTGCTCTAAATCTAGTTTCTTCACTGCTCGCATCCATGGCTTTGAAGTGCTCCAAAGTCCCGCTCTCCCTTCCCTGCCCCCTGCTGGAAAAGTTGCTTTTGCTTTTTTAAGCAGTGTTTATCAAAGAAAAGAAAATACAAACCTGACTTTATTTTTCATTGCATTGTTTAATGCACTTAGTTTACCAGCAGCTATTAGATTTTAGTTCTGTGAGGCTAAGGAAATGATCTCATACAGATCTGTAGAAACTATAAGTAAGGAGATCTGAGAGTTTTAAGGGAGGACATAAAGTCTGGAATTCACTGCAAATGCTTAATGAAAGGACAAGCTTGGAAGGCAGTGGAGGTTTGCCTACTGGTCACTGCACCATCTTTAGTACACTGCCCATCTGTGCTACCTGTGTTAGTACAGTTTGGGAAACTTTTGTCTTTTGGAATATTTTCAGTACTGGGCATATATTTTTTAGCATGGAAAGATATGCTTACATGTCTGTCCATAACATATATCCACCATCTGGAGAGAAGAGCGGATAGTTCCACAAAGAGAGGTTGAGTGCCCCATCATTGCTTCAACTCTACTGAAAAGCATTGCGTCTGACTTTCACTGGGTTTTGAGGAAAGATAATGTACAGTAGGCTTGTCTGCCTTCTGTTTCTCTGGCCATTACAAATGGAGTTGCCAAAACTGAAAAAAACTCATCCATGTTTTAATTTGTAAAGCTTTTGGCGATGCTGAATCCTAATGTAGCAAAATCAAACTGATTTGTACCTAATTTCTTATTTCATTTTGTTTAGGAGTAGGGAGCAGTCAGTCCAGTTCTGAGTTGAGAGGTGGGGTGTTTCTCTTGTCAAAAAGAAAAAAAAAGCATTCAATTGTTCTTAATCTTTTTGTGAATCTAGGGAAATATATGGCCCATTAAGATCCTTGAACAATAGTTAGTCCTAAACTTGCAGTTCTTCTTTCCTATAAGTAATACAAAATACTTTGATTAGCAATAAAGTTTTTCTTTCTTTTCTTATTTTTGTTCTCATTGATACAGTTATGTAGCTTTCTGTATGAAACTTGTTGATATGCTCCTCTCATTTGGAATTAAACCAATTTTGGTGTTTGATGGATGCACTCTACCTTCTAAGAAGGAAGTGGAAAAGGCCCGACGAGAGTAAGTACTGAAAGTACTGAACTGTATTGATTTGCATGCAAAGCATTACGTTAGACCATACGATTTTCAAAGTTGTAACACCTCAGAATTCAGCTAGGTAGTAATCTCTGGTAAACTTACCTGCAATGTAGTGTTGTTTGATTTAATTTACAATTAAAAATCATGCAAACCTTCTTAGAGGTTTTATTCCAAAAATAGAAGTGCATTTCATGAAAGAAAGCAGTTTTATAGAGGAAGGAAGTAAACCTGTACTTCTGTATTAAAGGCCTTTAATTTACTCGCCCTTGTAATGTCTGGGCAAAACCATTTCTTCCCAATATAATTTTATTTTAAAAAACACTACTTCATCTTTCTCTACAAATAATCAGATGAAACTGTTTCAGGTTTGGTCTCAGGTTCCTATATAATGGGATTTCTCACTGAAGCAGTGAGAGTTTTTCATTAGTGGTTTTTATTTATAAATTCTCGTGGGACATTGCTCCACACCGAAGGAAGTATAACAGTTTTTAATATTTGAAATGAAGGAAGTGATTCCTTCTGTTCTCTAAACCAATAAGTATCTAATATCAGGTACTCCCAAATTCTATTAAACCTATTTTACTGCAACCTGAGAGTAGGTGCATCTCTTCTTTTATACTGCCGATTTCAGTTCTTGAGTTGTCACTTTTTTCTGAGAAAACATCGTGCGTTTCAACATGCTTATCTAATCAACCTTGTAAATATGGTGACTTGGTTATTTTTAAAAAAAATTACAGAGTAGAAGTGTGGGTAAGTGTTCATCTGCAAAACAACTTTTCCCCTTCTTTCCTACTTGTCTTAGTCCTTTCTACCACTTGTTCTTTTGAATGAAAAAGAATTGGAGACTAGCAGATATTTTTGTTTTATCTTTCAGGAAGCGTCAAGCAAATCTTCTGAAGGGGAAACAATTGTTGCAGGAAGGGAAATTGTCAGAAGCTAGGGAATGTTTTGGGCGCAGTGTAAATATTACCCATGCTATGGCTCATGAAGTTATTAAAGTAAGTTGTTAATGCTGTTGATACCAATAGGTTTTAAAAAAATCTATGCAGCAGGTAGCATCTCTTACTCTGCTTTTGCATGGCTGCATCACTGCCTCTTCTAGGTAGGCAAGAAAAATATTCCTCCCCTTCTTAGCCTTACTGTCCTGCATACATTGGGTTACAGTAGGCACAGTTAACAAACTTGCACTTCAAGTTTACTATGCCCAGTTGTATTTCAATTGAAATATCATCATTATTTATACACCTCTTACTGCTATGAACTGACTTTGATAACACTAACAGATTCACTGCATAAAAGTTAAACAAATTTTTTAATGTTTTACCCTTAGCTAGTTCCTGAGAATAGACTACAGAAGAAAATATTTTTGCTCTAAAACATTTCTAGTGTTTTTTGGTGTCCTTCCACTGAAGTCCCAGAATCTATCATAACAGTATTACATTTATTCTACTGCTGTTTTTCTTGGTCCAGAATACAACTTGCATGAGTTTGAAGCTCGCTTCTGAGATCAGATGGAGTGAGCATAGTGTTACAGACCAATACAGGAAAGGATTTTTTTTCTATATAGGTCTAAGCTACTTGAAATTTGAGTTTTAATTATGAAGCATTGGGCTCTAATGGGTGAAGTGATGAAAAAGATCACGGTTTCATTTTTTTGAGGTAGAAGTTCTTAGGCTTTCAAATGCCTTTAAGGTAATTACTGAAAACTAATGCAAAGTACTTGTAATCTTTTTGTTTATGTACAGGCTGCACGAGCCCGGGCTGTTGATTGCATTGTTGCTCCTTATGAAGCTGATGCCCAGTTGGCTTATCTTAATAAGACTGGCATTGTGCAAGCTATAATTACAGAAGACTCTGACCTTTTAGCTTTTGGATGTAAAAAGGTATGGAAGAAAATACTGATAGCCTTTACTTCTAGCTGATATCTTAGAAAACAGATTTTAAAACCATACGTCAAATACACTTGGTAACTTTACTCTTCTACAGTAAATAGTGGAAACAGTTAAGAGTAGCACTCAGCCTCTCTTTTTTTCCACCAAATGCAGTAGTCTAGGTTATGTTGGTGAAAATTGTTTTCACTTTCTCTTAATTTCCAGGTGTTTCTGAAAATTGACAAGTTTGGAAATGGATTAGAGGTAGATCAAGCCCGACTAGGAAACTGCAAGCAGCTTGGAAATATATTTACAGAGGAGAAATTCCGGTACATGTGTATTCTTTCTGGTTGCGACTACCTCCCATCAATTCATGGAATAGGGCTAGCTAAAGCCTGCAAATTACTAAAATTAGCCAACAATCCAGATATTATAAAGGTAAACTTGGATTTGCTCGTCATCATTTTCGTATTCTATACCAGTATATATGAAATTAACACTGAACTGAAAATACAAAGGGTTCTTGACTTCCTCCATTTTTAGGAGAAATACTAAAAGGAGTATTATTTAACCTGTTCTTTAGAAAGACGCCGAGTTCTGAGCTAAACTTACTCAAGTGTTGACACTGTTGAGTACTTTAATGAAATACACCAAAGTTCTAATTCTTCAAGGCCATGTTCTGTTTGAGGAGAGACTTCATTTTTGGTAAGGCTTTAGATTCCCCCACCATTACCTTCTCTTCTGGTTTTTCAGATTAGTTAGCAGAATTCAATTAGTAGTTCTAATATGTTTGCATATGATCACATTTATCAGTGTAGGGGAGGGGCAGGGATCTGGAATATTATTTGATTCCCTCTTTGCATTTAATTACATATACATGGATAGAGACACTTCCTCCATGGTTTTTTATATATTAAAATTTGGTATGGTGCAAAACAAAAAAAATAGGGTAGGCTTTTTTTTCTTATCCAGTGAATGAAATGAAAACAGTATTGGGAAATGCAGAGACTAAGAGAGAGGGAATAACTCTGTGTAGATAATATGGAAGAATGGAGGTTTTCAAGAGCTAATAAGAAAAATAGTTTATGTGGCTGTCCTGAAGGGAAGTAAGTGTAATCCAGAAAAGCATTGAAATATGCAGTCTAATTATTGCATTATCTTCTTTTTAAGTTACATGTTGGTATGCTTTAGTGTGTGTTTTCTTTTATACACAAAGAAGTATGATTTTTAGTTTTAATTTTTTTATTTTCATTAAATAAAGCAGGCATCAAAGCAACTGGTTTGGTTGACTTTTCTGGAAGTAAAAAGGGAATTTTGAATTTATTCCATACAAGTAGTTGTTTCCTTTAATGTGCTTCTTTTTGAGTGAAATGTCAGGATTTAATAATTTGAAAATTTTTTCACAGAGTAATTTGTCCTGTTATTCATCACTGCTATTTTGTCACAGTTGTGGAAAGTTCTGTGCGAGTCCAAAGATAGAAAGTGATCCAACAGTGCCTGTTCAAACTCTTACTTCTTTGAAATGAGTAAACTTGCCTGTATTTAGGATGCATAGCCAAAACAACTGATGTTTTATTTGAAGAGGAGGAGATAGTCTTGCTGCTAGGACTGTGCTAAACTTGATCTTTGAAAGAATGTAATCTGCCTTCTGTGTAACTAGAAAATGTAGAGGTCAATGAATTATGAGAACTTCTTTTAAAATAATGCAGTAACAATATACAGGAGGAGCCCTGGATCAATATGAGGGTCATCACTTTTGTGATGAGTACTATAGGAGGCGAGAGAGAAATCTGATTAGTTTTGCTTTTTTTCAATACTAAAAACACCCAATCGTTGCTTATGTGTTCTGATAATTTGAAAAATGAAATTTGATATGTATTCATTTTCAGAAATATACTTTAAGGAGATGGTCTAAATTTCTGGTTTGTATTTCTGTATTTATTTATTGAACAAGAAGTATATATAAAGAGTTAAACTGTTATATTGATGTGATTGTAACCAACTTTAGGCTGGGGGGGAAATAATATAAATGTTTTTCCTCTTCCGTTTGACTCAGATCAGCTTGTTGTAACAGTACATGCATTCTACATTTAATTATGAGCAAAGATACTTAATTGAAATATATGTAGTGTTTTGTGTAACCTGCTTAAATGAAACTGTTAAGCAAGTTTTTTTTTTTTACAGGTTATTAAGAAAATGGGGCAGTACTTGAAGATGAATGTAACAGTATCGGAAGAATATATAGAGGGTTTTATACGAGCCAATAATACGTTTCTTTATCAGTTAGTTTTTGATCCTATCAACAGAAAATTAATTCCTCTGAATGTATATGAAGATGATATTGATCCAGAAACACTAATTTATGCAGGACGGTATCCTTTGTATTGAAACAACAGAGTGGGGAAATAAGGGCAAGAGGATGTGGTGTCTTATATTTTTCATTGCATACATGTTGTACTTATATTTTTCAATGCACGTCTGCTATTGGCTAGCTTCTGACTTTTCTGCAATCGTAGAAAGTGCTTTGGTTTTCTTTTCTCTTTTGCTCTGATTTTATTAAAAATGCAAGGGGTAGTTGAATGACCTGTCATAACTTGTACCTGAAACAGTATGGTAATTGTTTTGGGGGTTTTTTTTGTTTTTATGAAAGCAACTCATTAAATATAGGTTATATGTAAACTGAGCCACTTTACAACTGTCTTTAATTTCTCCTTGTTTTAAGGACATTATAATCTGTGACTTTAATTTTTGCAATCCAGGTTCAACTCATTCCCCAATCTAAGCATTACCTGCTTTACCAAGTATCTTCCTGTAGAGCAAGTAGTATTTTGCCACATTTATGCAGTATAAATTTCAGCAAGGAAAATTTAGGAGAATGAAGAGAAGAGACTATTGAAATAGTTGCTAACTTTATGTGTTCTTCAAGCTACCTAATCTCTGGTATTTCCAGGTTATAGAGGAAAGAGATGATGACATTTTTGCTGGTGATTAAAGGCTTTCCTGTTGAATTTTATGACTTTTCCAAGCACTGCATGTCTATTACAATTCCTGTTGCATCGGACTGAGTCATGAATAGTAGTATTAATGCTTTTGATTGATCCTTTAGCTATGCTTTTTAGCACAAACATGGGAGACAGTCTAAATTTTATGCTACAGCTCTTGAAACTGAATGTAATATTCAGATGTTTTCCTTTACTCTGATGGAAACAGGCATTTTGGAGATAATACTGCTTTTCAAATTGCCATTGGCAACATTAATATTGATACAATGGAACAAATTGATGATTACAACCCTGACACTGCACAGGTAATGTCTTTGTTCTGAAGCTATATACTAACATTTTGGTTTGGTTCTGAACATCCATGGAAAAAATTGATTGGATGTTATTTGCAACTGACTTGGCAGTGAAAGCTATTCAGCTATTACAGAAACTATTTGCTCCTATACACATTGTTTCTCATGCTTTGTACAGGTAAAATCTTACTTTTCATGGCACTTGGCTTTAAAGTTTGTTTTACTTGCAGGCTTTTTGATAAATCCTTAATGCTATTGGCAGAAGTAAGTGGTTCTAAAAAAAAATGCTTAGATTTGAATCTTTCTATGTATATAACTGAGGAAAGTATTTTCTCAAATTAGGTTTTCTGAATAGAAATAAAACTTAAACATTGAAATTTGTCTGAAATGAGCAGCTACTCACACCATATTGGAATGAAGAAGTCATAACAGCACAGAAGAGAATTTATATGGAAAGCATGGGAAGTGTGGGAACGAAAATGAAAATATCAGTGTAGTATGTGTTACTCTTCTGGTGTAAAAGTCAAAGTGTCCTTATTTTCTAAATCATAAGTAGAGGCTAAATTATAAATCTATTAATTGCTTTTTAAATTTTCTCTTTGTAGCTTGTGCAGCAGAGAAGTTGTGGCTGGAATGACAGACGTGCTAATCATGTAAATAGCATTTGGAGCAGAGACTACAAGCTTGACCCTAATACAGAGACCGTTACCCATAAAGTGCATTTAGTAGATAAACCAACAACCAAAGGCATGGAGAAGATAATTAGTGTTAAAGGACTGAAACTTCCAGGCAAAGAGCTCTTGGCAAAAAGGCCAAGGAGTGGTATGTTTTTATTAAAATAAGGATGTAAATAACAGTAGAAGGCTGTGGGGAAAGAAAATATTCCATCTTGGACTTGATGACATGAGGTTTTAGAGGCCTAACTTACTGTCTGTATTCTGTTTTCAACAAGCTGCAAGACTAATGAGCCGTAATACTAAGCCTGTGTAACAAGGGTGACAGCAGACTTGATTTTAATTTTCTTTAATTTACTCTAAAGCTTTGGTTTAAATTTTAAGTAGTTATGTTCAATATCATCAGTTGTATTTTTAGGTTCTTTTTTTTTTTCGTTTGAGTTTGTCTTATAACAGCTTGTGAAGAAATTAAAATAGCCTATTTTTCCTAGAGTTGATATTTGGCCAGACAGGAAATTTAAAGCATGTTTTCTGTACTCCTCTAACACTATGCTGCCTGCATCCCCTCCATAGGTATTCTTTCTTCCAGCTTTCTTACTTTCTCTATTAAATCTCTCCTATCTTGTCTTCTACACTAAGTTGTACTTGCTAAAATAAACTGTGGACTTGTAACAGAAGGGGCACTTCTTTGTTCCCATTGAGATTTCTCTCATAAAGGAAGCAGAGGAAAATATTTAAACTGCTTTGTGATTATGCTACTAAGGTGCCTTTTTGCTGATATTTTCCTGGTTTATTGAAATTTGTAATTGGTTTAGCAAGCTGCCTTTAAGTCAAATTTAGTTTTGCTTTCAAAGTGTTTAAAAACCGAAACCAAAACCCGAAACAAATCTCACATTTCATTTGGCTGTTCTCCTTCATTCCATCTACCTTATCATGGGAAGTAGTGTTAAAGACTTATAAATTGTAACGTCAAGAATGTTCCTACCAGACCTTATTAGTATTTTTAAACCTGCAAAAGTAAATATATGATGTTCAATTCTCTTATAACTGGTTAATTCTAGAACTTGCTTCTACAATTATCTTTAGATTTAGAAGAAGTCTCAGATGGAGATCTGTTGAACCAATATTCATTTTCAAAAGCAAAAAAACTCAAGGAGGAGAGTGACGACAGTCAAGCACAGAGTGTCTCAGCAATACAAAGCCTTGATTCTTCGTGGAATTCTGTCACTCAAGGAAGCTGTAACTCCTTGCCCAGAGTTAGAAACAAATTTGCTTCCTTTCTACAAAGGAAAAACAAAGAGAAAGATGCTGTAATTGTTCCAGGAACAAGAAGCAGGTATGCTTGTATCCTATGTTTCAATAAGTACCAAAATAATATTCACTTTTCTGGCCGCTGGAATAACCTGAATAGTGAAAATGAGAAGAATCCTACCTCAGGCTCTTTTATACAACTGTATTAATATACATATACTCCTGAGCTGTCGTGGAGAATCCTTTGCACTAGGCAAGGAACGTGTGAGATAATGTCATTTGTTTTTTATGGTAGGAATGAAGACTGAGACTTTCAATACAGTCAAAAAAGCAAGCAGCTGCTTTGTGTCAAATCTGTAAGCAGTTAGTGAATTTATTGGCTTATGTCAACAGGGTTTTTTGTTTGTTTCAATGAAGCCAAACCTGATCATACTGTCTGACAAATACCTCTTCCTACCCCATCCCATTCAGCAGATGTGCCTGATTTCTGCACCAGCACTTTGTGAAAGTGACTTGGGGTTTGTCAGGTTTATTGACCTGGCTGTGTTATGGGTTTTTTGATTGCATTTAACCACAACTACTTGAATTGGTTCCGCAAAACATTGTCACAATCACTTCTCTTATTGTGTAAATTTTAATATTTTTGAGCAACGTAATTTTACAGAAAAGTCTTGATACTGATATTCCTTAGCTTTAATGCATGCCTTTCTGAACGGAAAGTTTTGTTATGCTGCATCAAAAACTAAGAGTTGTCCATGGAAGGTTTTTCTCTAAAGCAATGCTCAATTTCTTAAAAAGCTGTGACTTATACTTACTTTTAGGAACTACTGCCATAGCATTGAATAGAACTTGTTAAGAGGTGCTGAAGTGTTTCACTACTATTTTAGCCTAATAATAACTAATGAATATATTCTTAAATTTTGTAGGATTTCTAGATGTTTCCCTTTTTTAAGATGAAGAACCTTAATAGCATTTCAGTCAATGAATGACGTATTTACATATGCTTCCCTCCTTTTTTTTTTTTTTTGTTTGTTCAGCTGTGCGTAACAGACTTTGCCCTTTGTCAAAACAATTTGTCTGCAAACACACTTCAAACAAAAAACTGGATAGAGACAAAAATGGAGATAGCATGTTCATTTGCAGTAACTTTCTTCTCCCCTGCCTTTACCTTTTCCTACTCTCTTAGGTTTTTCTGCAATGATGCAATTATGTGTGATGGTAAATCAAAGAAGGATGACAATGATCTAACTCAAGATGCTGAGCGGGTTTGCCAGAAACAAGAAGTAAAACATATAGCAGAAGATGATTCTCCATTTTCAGAAACTGAAAAGTCAACAAGGACTATCTGTACACCTCCTGGAGAAACACAGAAAAATGGCTTCCGGTGGTTTAGTAGTGTTGTAAATAATTCTGGAAACCCTGGTCAATCTCGTACTGTATTTTCAGAGCAGTTTCGCAAATGGAGAAGCAACTATGTGGTATCCCAGGAAGATCAGATTAATGGGGTACAGACAGAGAGTAGGGCAACGCATGATGAATTGGAGGAAGACTCCCTCCTCTTAACAGAAGCAGAACAAACATCACAGTCTCAAAGGTCTTGTGAGCCATCAGAATACAGTTTGGAGTCTTCAGAAATATCACAAGTGTCTAACAACACTTCAGATGCAGAAGTAAGGAAACTAGACATTGTTTCAGTATTTGCTTTCACTTTAAAAAAAATTAGGCAGCAGAGACTTCTCATGACAATGATGCCCTGCAAGCTCTGCAGCTTGTGTTAACAACACTTTGTCGGTGCTCAACCTAGCTGAGTAGAATGGATTGACCTACTATCTTGAAGCAAACCTGTACTCTAGGTTTAGTTTTTCCTCAGTCTTTCCACTACTACCACTACAGTGGGTCATAAAAAACCCTGGTAGGAGAGGCTTTGTATTCTGCTTTTAATAGTCCCTGAAGAAGCCTTTTCATAGAGCATGTGTGTAAGCATAGGGTTGCTTGCTGAAAACATACCTTTTAGAGTCTGTGCATATAGACAAAAATATAAATTAGGGGTGCAGGAGGAAAACAACCTGTTTTAAAACTAAATGAATTTTCTCTTGATGAAGGAATCTGACTCTGCTTCAAAACTGGCTGATGCTCAATGTACTCGGTCTCCAGTTTTTTCTGCTGTTCAAACCAACAGAAGAAATACAATCGTAAAGACCAAGGTAAGAATTCTTTTAACTTTACTGTGAGCTCTACTAAACTCTGAAAATCATGTTTTGCGTTCTGCTAGTTCATTCTAGAACTCTTAATGTCAGAACCTTAAGCAATGCACATGCTGCCAGGAGAAAACTATATTCTTATTTGTTTATGTGAGAGCTGAGATGAATGATAACCATGCCATCTATGATCGATACCATAATTGCAACTTCTTTGGGGATCTTAAACATTTTGGTATAAAATAAGAAACCAAACTAAGGCAAAAAACCTTAATTTTCCTAATTTTCCTTGGGTGTGATAAATACAGAGGTTTTATCATACAAATTGTAGTCTTGTTCATAATCCAGATACAGCCACAGATACAACCTAATTACATTGCTTATCTTGATAAATGTGCTAGTTAGTTTTAGCAGTCTCCTTCCTCTTTGACTAGAAAAAATATGTTTAAATCTGAAAATCTGGAAAGATTTTAGTCAACCTTTCTTGTTTAATTGTTTTTGTTAAACACAAAAAAAATCAGTATGGAAGGACAATCACTTCCTTCAGACCTTGCATTTCAGCTATTTATCCTATTGTTGGGCACCCGTAATTGGACTTTTATGTGGTTTCTTAGGTATTTAGAATAAACTTACATCCCTTGTCATTGTGACATTTCTAACAGTTTCAGCCATTTACCCAGTTCACAAAAGTCCTAAGACCTTAACAGCTAAAAGTGCTCTAACTCCTTACACATTGTCATTAGAACAGGCTAAAGTCTTTATAGGTCAAAGGCAGATGCTTTCATCATTTCATGTACACTCCTACTGACTTTATCAAACAGACTAAAAATCACATTCTTCTGTCTGCCTAACAAGTATGCTATGTATTTTGTATAATGATGACATCTTGTGGTTGGTGATAGTAACTTCTGTGTTAAGCTAGAATTTACCTTTTATTCTGGAACACTTGCTTATAAAAATTAATGCTTTTTAGTTTGGTATTTTGCCCCTTCTCCTCAACAAGTCTGAGCAATGAAATGAAATCATCCTGGGATTCAGAATTTTATTCTTTGATCTTTTTAAAAAATGTGTTTAAAGTTTTACTAGCCTTAAAAGGTATATTGGGAGAATTAATACACTAAATTAATAATTAGGAATGCACAGTATGGAAGCATTGAGGTAATATAAGCATCATATATAAATAAATATTGAGGATTCTTGGACCTCTTCGGACAGGAGGAGTCTGAAAATCTCCAAGGACACTAGAGTTAGTTTAGAGCAAGCTTTTAGTAGGAAGATGTCCCCCACTTGCTTATTTGGTCATGAATTCCTTCCACTTCCTTAATTTGCTGGTAATAAATATTACCAATATGTGTGCATAATGATATATAGATATATGATATAATAAATTATTTATAATATATTATATAACACATACATATCTCCAAGTAGAGATATGTATATATCATGATATCTAATTAGAGATATGTATACACACATACATACATATAGAGAGAGAGTGACCAGAAGATTCACCTCACTGAAAGCTAACTTGACAATAACAGCCACGAGGCCATTTATATTTGGAACTCTGACCCTCCAAGACACTTGGGCTCTTGTGAGTCATAGCACCAGTAGGGCCACTGGAACAAACAGCGAGATTTGAAGCAGGGGAGGTAGAGATAAGGAGTAACCCTTCTGACTCCGTTTTCCTTTAGCATTGCTGACTGCAAGTGTAAAACAAGGGAAATCTTGGCTGGTGTTAAATACAGTAAAAGATATCAAAGGAAGTAACGAGTTCTAGATTAAGGGAAGAAGCAGTCAATCACTCAAACATAGATTATTCTGATTTTGTTAAGATGAATAACACAGCTGATCAATAGGGAAATTTGATGACTAGGGGAGGCCATCTGGGGAACCTGTCAACTCTTATGTTTCCAATACAAAATGGGAAGTGTTTAGCTCATCAGTTTTCATATCAAAACTAACAGAAGCTTTCCTCTAATAGTTTCCTATAAGATAGTGAGCTCTCTCCAAGACCTTGTATTTTCTTCTATGACAGCGTTCCAGCTGTGATTTTTACTGCTCATTATTTAACAGGATTGCTATAAGCTTAGCAGAGAGACTAATATTGACAAAAGAAAACAAAGCAATCTAATCTGGTATTAGGTTTCTTAGTGAGTGTCCAACATGCAGCTTTGCCTACTTTTGAGTTAGTTAAATTCAGTTATAAGTGATGTAATTCGATATGACAAAGAAATATAGGATTATGGGTGACTTCACATGTGTTGCAACATAGCTGATGATAAAGAGCAAAATATGATGAAGTAGGGAGTCTAAGGATTTTAGTTCTAGTCTTTCTAATATTGTTCCAATTCTTAGCCTATATTTTAAACGTTTTTTTTAAATTATTTAGACTTCCAAGATCTGCTTAGTATATTTGGGTAGAAACAATGTCATTTCAATAAAACTGTATAACAAGCCTGTGTGGTGGGAGGATGACAAAATGCAGTGTCATTTTGGAAAGAAGTGAGGTGTGAGTGCTCTTTGAAGAAAAGGCTGCCAACATCTATTAGGAAAAATAGTTAGGTGATCAATAGGTAATGCTTGGATGAGGAAGAATTATTATTTATTAGTCAAGTGAAGCACTTGAAATAGTTGAAGCTGTGCCATGATGCAGCAAAATAGAAATGATTAATTTAGAGCAAGAATCTTTATTCTTAACATTATCCAAGTGGGAAATATTAACATTATTTACCACCTAGGTGACCTAAACTAATCTTATGTAGCCAACTGTAAAATAAAAACAACGGTAGACAGTTGCCATATCTTCTGAGGATGTTGTATTTTGGTAATCATGTTTTGGTCCTCATAAAGACAGACAAAAGTTAAAATGGTAGGGTAAAAGTGAGTGATCAGTTAGAAGCTGTTAACTGTGAGTAGAAGCTGTTAACTGCAAGTAGTTCATATTCCTCAACAAAGTGGCAAAATGGCTTAAGGAGTAAAATGTTCTAGTGCTTCCAAATGCCCACTTCCCAAAAATTTTGAGACAATTATAAGCATATAAGACAGAAGAAAATGATGGAAAATGTGAATAAGCTATTTGTGACCTTTTGCCATTTGTGAACTTATTGGCAAAGTATATTTCAACTTTGTCTAGAAGTACACTACATTTATTTAATTATTGTGTTGTGTTTATGCATATACAGTACAAATGGAAAGAAGTGATTAAATAGATAGGCATGATAGCTTAAGAAATATGATAAGATACTTGCAGGAGAAAAAAATGTGCAGATTTAGCTTGAGTGAGCTTTAGTGTTTTTCTTCTGTTGTGAAAATAAACTCATTTATTTTGTGCATCAAGTTTGAGAAGGCAAAGATTATCAACAACATCATATCAGTATTAGGAAGCGTGATAGTCTGAGTTGGTATCAGCCAGTTAGCCTGATACTGATCTCAGAAAAATGACAGGAGTGTAAGAGATTATTGATAGTGATGAGAATGTGAAATGTAAAACTGTCTCAATAATATGAATTAGGTCGTGTCAAAATGAGTTTCATGTTCTTGAAGGTATGAAAAAACAGTTTCAGTGCATGGAAACTAGTAAGTGAATTGAAAATGAGGCATATACTTTTCTAATAATAAGAGTGGTGAATAGCTAGAATAAATAATACAATGAAACAATTTTTTTCTTCTAAGTGTTTAAGCTTAAGACTCCTTGTGTTTGAGAGAGATATTCCAGCCAAGCACAGCTCTCTTTGTTTCCAGGTACAGAGCCTGGGTATGGTGCACCAACTAGAGGTCAAATGATCCTTGGGTTAATCATATTGATATTTTTTCTTTACTTAGATTTAATGAAAAAATTAATTGTAAATATGACAGTGATCCCAGAGAGCAGTTTCTCTTAGAATCCTGAAACTGACATTGAAGAGGGTTTTTTGTTGTGCTCTCCTGTAAATGGATGAAAAAATAAATATTCAGTAGACTTTAAAAGCTGGATGCAAAAGAAACGTGTTTGTAACATCCTAGGATACAAAGACCTATGGAAACTAGTTTGCCTGTTCTTACAGCTTTGTCTAATTTGTTCAAGATGCCACTTTTTAGATTATAGAAGATATTTAAATTACCTTGTTGTGGCACTTCAAACTGCATTATACCAAAACAATATAAAGCATTTCGTATTTTATTATAATCTTTGCAGCGTACTATCTGTTGCTTACAGAGTATTATTTTAACTATTTGTGCTGTAATGTTAAAATCTCACAGGTTCCTGGTTTACATAAACCCAGTTGTGTAGGGTCACATATTGTAACAAAGCTCAAACCATTGATACCAGCTAAAGTAAGCGGATTAAGCAGGAAACTGTCACCTGTGCAGAAGAGAAATGACTGTGATGCTGAAAATAAGCTGGAACAGCAATCCACCATTAGTGAACTCTGGAAAAACTTCCAGTTTAAAAGGTGAGTTGGTTTAACCCTTTACTTAGCACCCTCTATACTTCCCCACCCCTCCCCCAAAGAAACAATTCTCAAAGCAGACCCTGCACATCTCCTCCATGCAATTCCAAAAAAAGGGTATTAGCTTAGGGCGGATATTTTCTACATAAAACTTTCAATTTCCTAGGCTTGATAAAACCATAAAGTATGATTTATGGTAAATACAATCTTCTAATTACTTTTTTCTTTCTTACCAGGAAAAACACTCAGATAAAAATTCATTTATCAAAGTAGTTAATTTACTTTTAACATAACTAGAACTATTCTCTTTGGTCTGAGTAATGGGTGCGAGACTGGTGAGCATGTGCTAAGTCAAATAGGTATATTTTAGTAAGTTTAGGGTTTACAATAGGCTATTAGGAACATACAACTGCTTTCTGATTAAAAATATTTTTTGTGGTATTAACTTACTTGGGAACCTTAATTTTTATTATCCTCTTTATGCATGTTAAGAATGACAGTTTCCAAATAGGAAAGACAGGGAATATGTTTTGATTTATCAGAATACAGGTAGATAGGACAGTGAGCCTAGATGGCACTCTGTTCCTTTTCTCTGCTGACAGCTGAAAGACTTAACTCCCAACATCCACATTTTATCAATCCAGTTTTGATTGGATGATAACTTCTGGGTATCTACTGGGCATAAATATTTTTGTATGTATTATTTACTATCTATTATTTATTTCTATTTATTTCTCTGTAAATAAAGGACGTTTTTACTTGTTTTAAGGGATTCTTTTCTTAATTTATCTTGCTAAATGTTTTTCTCCCTGACAGGATTTACTTAGCTCTGAGTATTCTGTTAAACAAGTTTTTTTCAGATGTTTGCAATATTTATAGGTTAGCCTATGAATTTTATTGCCTGATGGCAAGTAAATCACGTGGGACACTGATCTGTTCTGTTCTAATGTCACAGCTCCCAGAATATATATGAAACTACAGTTATTCAGAAGACTTGAATGTTAAAGAAACATGTAAAACCCAGAGTAGGATGGAGTGCATACAGTCTTTCAGATAAAATGCTATCATTCAATCAAAGGATAATTGGAAATGTTGAAGTAACTTTCAGTGAAGTTTATCAGTTGCAGTGAAACTGAAACTAAAGCTTTTCATAGAAAATTTTTATTTTGGACTTATTCATAGAGTGGGATATTTAAAGGCTTCTGTTTAGAAATAATCTCATAATGTTCTTAAGATTTGATTTGTCTTTTTTTTTTTTTCTTTTGTGCAGAGAGTACAAAAAACTTCCTTCTTGTAGAAAGTCAGATCCATTGTCTCCAATCAAAGATAATATACAGCTCACTCCAGAAACAGAAGAAGAAATCTTTAATCATCTGGAACACAGTCATGTTCAGAGAGCTATATTCCAATGAACTGCATGCTGTGCGCAATAGGATGCATTTTTAATCATTGTCAAAATTTACCTTTACTGATTTGTCATCTTTGTTTATAATAGCCTAAATTGATAAGTACAGTCCTACATTGATAGGAATAAAAAACTTCGCATACCTGTGTTGTCTTATTCAAAGTCACATGTTAAACACTTGTCCAAACCTTTTTCAACTGTCCCTGCATATATCATGTAGGTCGTATATGCCAATTAACAAGTTAGCTTTCTGTTTGATGCAGTCATGTTATTTGTGGGACTAACTTGGGGTCTACACAAAGGAATATCACAAATATTTGATCCCCAGATGCTCACACTAATAGAGTGATCTCTGAAGAATTGTTCCTCCATTTTACCAGCTTGTTTTACGTTTGTAGTCTTAACCAATAACGAAAGTGGAAAATGTCAGTCCTTGGAGGGTAAGGTTTACCAAAGCATTGTCCTCATAACAAAGCAAGCCTCAGTTCTCAGCAGCTGATCAAATAAAGGGAAAATATCCTGGAGGTTGGGGTCCTCACTTTGGATCTTAAATGAGAATTTTTATCTCTGGTATGATGTGACAAGGCCAAGTTAAAATACTCCCAGTCATAGAACTATTACCTAGAATGACTTTTTATGTGTTAATACAAATATATTGATAATTGCAGGATTTTTAAAGGTAAAACATAAAAATAACTTATTTTCCTCGTTGTTTGTTTATTAGTGTGGGAGTTGCAAGATTACTGTGTACAGTCCATCCTTACCCGTTGTCTGCCTCTTCAGTCAGAGCCAATTGCTCCTGCTTTAGTGGGTCACCAGAAGAGATAAACTACTTGTGTTTGTCCCTTGTTTCAGGGACAGATAATTTAAAGAGAGTAGAGGACATCTGCCATGCAAGCCACGTGTGAAAGCAATACTGCCTCTTAATTCTGTGTCTGCAGATATTACCTCACCTCTCCTTGTAGTTCACTTATTGGAAATGCCATCACTTGTTTTACACCAGCTTCTTTGAAGGGACAATCAGAAGAACTAAAGCAGTTGTTATACATATGTCTATATTGACATCATTTTATTACAAGTGGGTGCCCTGTTTTTTATCCTGTGTATTCCTGTATGGACAGGAGAGTAAAAATACAATCAGCAATGCATTGTAAGGCACAGGGCATGTAATAACTTGCTGGAGTGCTATTTCAGTGCTAGGTATTAGGGGAGTTAATGCGTAAGCGCTTAGTGTTTGTATTATGCTGTATAGTCTTAATGAAGATTTCTTGAAATTCTTCTGTATAATTTCTGGTTTTTGCTTTGGAGGTCTTGGGTTCTGACTTTGCAGTATAGGGGATTCTTTACAGAAAGCAGCTAACAGAGTAGAAGCCTCTATCACATTACATGTAAGTATGTAATACATTTAAGCATGTCATTTCTGTAGTTAAGTGTGGAGTTCTAGGATTGGTGTTGGTTTTATCAAAGTTAGAATAACATGTATGCAAATTAATTTTACAAGACTTTGTTAGAAGAAAACCTTACAATTTATGATGGGCTCGGGGTGGAGAAAATTAAGCTAAACATGCCCCAATTGAACCAAAATAAGACAAAGGAAAAACTTGGATAGCAGAAGAAAGGGTTTGGTTGTTTCAAAAAGCAGACATTTGAAAACTGGAGGATATGAGGGTAGCTGGAAAACATGAGTAGGAGGAAATGAAAGCAGATGGCAACTTGGAGGCATGTGTCTTTATGTGTTTATTTATTTATTTTTAATTTCTCTGACTAATATTCTCTAATTTTATCCAAGTATTCTTACAAAGTGGATGGCACAGCTTTATCCAGTTAAGAGGGTGAATCTGGCCTGGAAAGACTAAATTTACTGGTGGTGGTCTAAATCAAACTTCACTTTTGAAATTGCTGACTAGCTATTCCTTCAGCAGAATGGTGTGAATATTCAGTATCCTAGAAAAGTAATATGAAATTCTGTGATCATCCAAATCAAGAAATGGTTTTGAAACTGTAGGTAAATGACTTCTCCAAATTCAACTAAGCCTTTTTGCTTATATCTTTTTGTTCTAATTAACAATGAGAGGAAAAGAAAGATTTGGATTGCACTTGAATATTCATGTGATGTGTTGTTTTGTTGAACAGAGCTTTTAAATGCAAGGCTAATAAGACTGCTTTCTAGAAACTTACAAATCCAGATGATATATTTTAATTCCTGTAGTGCTTGCAGATAACTCTTACAGCATTACTACTATATTTTTTTAAGGAACAATTAAACTTCCTGTCCCTGTATTTGAAAAGCCTTCTTGTTTAATCTTTGTTGTTGATAAGGACATAGGCAAAAGCTTTTTTTTTTTTTTTTCC
Source organism: Coccyzus lansbergi (assembly GCA_033558105.1). NCBI lineage: Eukaryota > Metazoa > Chordata > Aves > Cuculiformes > Coccyzidae > Coccyzus > Coccyzus lansbergi. The sequence goes on along the minus strand of JAUMJK010000211.1, from coordinate 498,524 downwards.
TCCTGTCTAAAGTGAGAGAACTGCAAGTAGTAAACAAAATAAATTCCATCTTAACATTACTTCATAGTAAGTTAACAAAGTTATCAAGAATAGCGTTGGCGAGGGCGCTTTCCAGGGCTTATTCCAGGTGTTTACTGTTTCTCTTCAAGCTGGATAAATTTGAACAATTTCATATACCTGCATATTTGTCACTCATGTCTATACAAGTACATTGGATTTCCTGTTTTGCTGCTGTCACCTAAGTCACCTTAGGCACACAAATTTCCCACACTTTGCTTCGCAATTTTTGTAATGAGAATAAGAAATGTCCCAGTCCTCTGTAGGAATAAGCTTGCAAAGATCTGAAAATTGTTTGTGTCTAGAAACAGAGACAAAGGATTTGAGGCATATTCCAAATCCTAAACTGATTATTTAATTACTTATTTGTAAATCTTTATAATAGCTAGCCTAAATTTGTTATCCAAAGTGACCTGGTTTTGAACTACAATGAAGAGTTATTCTGGTAGATGAGTTATCCTTGTTTATACTACAAGAAATTGAATTGAGGGAAGGCAAAAAGTGGAATTGAAACTATCCTTATCCATGTTATATTTCTGATGTTTCTAATTCATAGAGAAGCTCTAAGAATTGGGATAAATGTATATGAAACTTTCAAAAATACAATCATGCAGCTGAGAAGGTACCAGTGCAAGACTAATGCAAAGAAAAATTAAAAATCATACATTTAGTGACATGACCATAATTTAATTGGTGATTATGATTCTTTATAGTCAAGGATAAAAAGAGACATGAATATCATATTTATAGTTACGGCTATCAGACAAAGAGGGAACTCTTCTTAGCCTGAGTAAATGAACTTGCTGTTTGTAGAATCATAATGTCTTGATTTGGAAAGATTCTCAGAATCAAGAATGCAGTACCAACTTCATTCAGTTTATTGGCTATTTGTCACACCTGGAACTGCTGAAACTCTTGTTGCTGAGTAATACTGGCTAAAAATAATACTAAAATTTTAGTTCACAGAATTGTTTAGGTTGGAAAAGACCATTAAGATCATTGAGTCCAACGATACACCCAATACTGTCAAGACCACCACTAAACCATGTCCCTAAGTGCCACATCTACACATCTTTTAAATACCTCCAGAGATGGTGACTTAACCATGTCTCCACACAAGCGTGTTTCAGAAGGTAACATTATTGAAAATCTAGATCATTGCTGTCTTATTCATTATTCTGTTATTTAGAATTTATGACCAATCTCAGGAAAATGCTCAGAAACCATTCATGTGACACATATAGAAACAGACTTTAAGTAGAATAGTTGGCAAATATGCTTTTAGCAGATAATTGTTCATTCAAGGCATTCAGTGGACGCATGTGAATGTGGCTTTTCTGAGGTCAATTAGCAGCCACATTTCTATCATTAGCATATTTTTTTAACAATTAGCCTATCTAGCTAAACTAAATACAATTTCAGTTACTTGACCTTTTGACAAATTTTTCCAAGTATGAAGTATTTTTAAATGGTCATAATAACTTTAGTGTGTTAATATTGACTTTCATTAGCAAGTACAATGACCTTCAACATTCACCTGAATTACAATGGACATTTAAAAAAACTTTACCCAGAACTAAATAACATAGAATTGATTTATAAACAGTTTCTAGAGTAAATGTAGGGTACACTGATTTCTGAGATTATAGTTGCAAAGTATAAGACCATTGAACAATTTTTTGTTTTGTTTTTTTTAAAGAGTAAAACAAAACAAAAAAAAAAAAAAAACCCAAACCAAAACAAACCCCAACCCTATTCTTCCTGATCTGAAGCCACTAAGCAAAGCGGGCATTAATTAACGATCCAAAACTGATCAAAACTAGGCTGGATAGTCCTGTGTCTGGTGTTATATGACTATTCAGAGATAAAAACAAGCAAATATTTGTATTGGCCTAAAAATCTAGTTCTTGGAGGTCAGTCACAGTGAGAATATCCATCTTCTCACTAAACTATAAAAATAGTACTAGTTGGGAGGCTTCTGTGTTTTGCCTTATTTTTCTTGGTTTCCTGTGTCTAGCATGCAGGTTTTGCCACTGCCAGAGTCCTGAAAGGGTGTCACCCATAGCTCACTACTGGAAGATGTGTCCTCACAGGAAGCTGAACTCTTCTCTACTGCCACTTTCTGATAGACCTCTTGCAGATCTGAGAGCAGAACTTGGTCATGGTGGGACAATTGTGACTTCTGTTTTTAATGCAGAACAAGAGAAATGTGCTAGTGAGGATATGTTCAAGCTTCATGGATTCTTGGATTGCAGTTAAGTACATTTACATTCACCTAGAGCCCATTGCAACTAAATTACATTCACATTTATTTTGGTATAGTGACAGATAAAACAGGGTATGGTTAGGAAAAAAAGGTTTAGAATCATATTTTCTTACCTCTCAGGGACTATCAGAGCTGTCTGCCACCAGGGTGTGTTGAGAGGGGAAGTACAATTTGATTCTTTTACCCTTCCCTCTTCTCCTGCCTCCAATTTAGTGCATAATAACCCCATTAAGAAAGAGCTTTTAAAAAAGGAATTTATACGTTCAAACCATAGTAGCAGATCTCAGAGCAACAGAGGTCAGCAGTAATATATTTCATTTTTAAAAAAGAACAGAAACAATAACACTTGGGCTAGGAGGATTAGCCACTGTTATATTAACCCGTGACAGAGTCAAAAATAGCACTGAGGCACCTTGAATCCAAATCCTGCACTGTAACAAGGAGACAGCACACCTGAAAGCACCTTGAAATTTATATCAGAAATGAAACCTGTTTGTAGGACTGTTCATGGGATCCTTTGCAATGGGTCACAGACAGTCAGAAAGGAATGGTGTGAACATATAAGACAAAAAGTTCTGATTTGTAAGGATGACTAAAAACTTACCATTACTCACCTTTTAGGAAGCTAGGAACACCATTGTCTTGATGTATTTTAGGCTCTGCACCAGAAAAGCAAAAAGAGCTGTCTTATGTGATAAAGATGTGCAAAAGGAAGAAGGACCAACATCCATCTATTAGAACCAACCTCAGCCCTAATTCCAGAAAAAATTATTTCTGGAATTATCCCTCTTTCCTAGCCCTGAAAGTTTTGCTTGCAGATAACTTTGGGTGCTAATACAATATTCTTGGAAAATAGTTGCATTTCAACAGGAGACCAAAGATCATAGAATCATAGAATAACCAGGTTGGAAGAGACCCACCGGATCATTGAGTCCAGCCATAAGATGCATGTTTATTCTCTGCAGCATTAAATGAATGGATGACTTGCGAGGATGTGTTGATCCAGTGAGTTATATGTCTAAGCCTCTATTGCCTGGTGTATAACTTACAAAACTGCTTCTTCACTTGAGATGCATACCAAATGCTATTCTAATATGGCTATGTTTGAGATTGTCTGAAAATTCCTCAGCAGTGACTGCAAGAGAGTGAGTCTAAAAATGTTAAATTTCCCACATTTATATCTGTTATGAAATGCTGCCATGCTTTAGCAGTCAACATTAATGCTTGGTTTGGTTTTGTGGGATTCTTATTTAAATTCCACTAATTTAAATTTGGAGAACTTTGGTCTCCCATATGTGATGTGGGTTTTGGATGTGAACATGTATATATCTGTATGGATATATATTTCAAGAGGGTGAAATAACCTTAGGAATCTTTTATAATTCTTAAATACCTGTGAGTCTACTTCTAAATATTGCATATGCATAACTAACTTTTCCAGGGCTGTATTTCTTGACAGCTACATGGGTATGTAGGTACAAAACCAGCTAATCTTCAGTGGTTTCTATAATGCTGCTGAAATCACACATACTGAGGTTTAAACATCAAGAAAAATAGTATAGTTTAATTAAAAAGAAAATAAAGTTGACTTCTGAGTTGATGTACTGCAGTGTACTTTCATATATGTGATAAACTATTTCAAAGACATTACTAGCCAGTGAGATCATTCAATTGGCTACATTTGTGCTCTTCTAAAAATAGCTGCAGCATTGTGCACAGAGAGTTCTATTCCAGCTGTCCTGCTGGAGAATCCATTACTTATCATAGATTTCTTCTGAAAAAACCCCACACTTCTATTTTTCTTATTTTTTTTTTCTCGATAGATTAAATGTTTGAATTCAAGACTGTGGGAAACCAGGCATCGGTTAGAGTGACAGGCTGTTCTTGAACTCAGAGGTTGGCCTGTGTCCTGAGCAGCTGCAGCCCTTGGGGACTTTGAATATTGTTCAACCCTACCATAGCTCTATGCATCAGGCTTGCCTTCAACCTGTCTTGACTGGACCAGAGTCTGGCTCACAAAGTGTCTGTGACAGCTAAAGTGAGGCAAAGTAATCCCTGAAAAGCATAATAAAAATAATAGATTATTGGTAGGGGGTCTTTTTTGTTTGCATGCATGTGGTCCACTAAACATGGTCCAGTTTTCCCAGAAAATGGTTAATTTTGGCAGATTTCTTTTCAGTTAGAAAGATATCATATTTTCTTTTTATATTTTTCCTTAATGACTTTATTATTTTCAAATAAACACTTACTATTTTTTTCCATGTTTGAAATTCACAAGAAATTTTGCTTTCAACAAGTAGCATTACAGTTGGGCATTCAAAAAATGTCTAGGAAAAGTGACATCTCTTGGGTAACAAGGTAGGTAACTGCTCAAAATCAATGCATTCTAACAAAGTTATCTAGCCCTCATGATATATGAAAGGAAGATCTAGAAAAGGACCTATTGCTTCACCTTTACCAGACTGTAAATACCTGGCTCCATTAATCCAATATGCTTGGTTTGCCTTTGTTCTAAACTCTCTGCTCTCCACGGGAAGGTATCCTAGACCATTGCTATATCGTGACTTTAATCAAGCAGATGTCTGCACTGCTATCAAAAAGGATCAGCCTTGTCTTTTCTTCTCTCTACCACTGCCTTTTTGAGAGATTTATATGCACAAACCCAGCCTAATTCCATCATAGTTTAAAGATCTGTCTTCCCTGTCTCCTAGGTAGTCTAGGCTGGGAAAGCTCATTCCATATCAGTTAGGTTTTCTTTTAACTGGAGTCACTTTTTCTATCACAGCAATGCGCAACTGATGTATAATTTCATTTATACTATGTAACAAAGTTAATGTTCTTAATACTCTGCTGCATGTCCCACGGCACCTTTGTAGGAGGGATGATTCATCTCAATAGGCTTAGATAGCGAAACTCTTTAAATAACTGTATGTGAAACATATGCTTCAAGACAGCAAACATTTTGAGTGTGGAATAAGGCCAGGAATAGCAGCTGTCGCTAATACAGTGTAGTGAGATTTGATATCTCATGGAGGGCAAACCAAAGGAAACTTAAATCTCCAAGCATCTTTGAGTTTACAGACTAGCTCAAAAATACAGGTCTGCAAAGTATATACTGCTTTTAGGTTAAGACTGACTTGTCTTGTCTACCATGGCTCCATTAAAATATAAATGGGGCAAAGTTTCTGTGTGTAGGTAGGCAAGGACATTTGGAAGATTCAGAAAAGAAGGCTGGCAGGGAAGAGCTCAGGTACGTGGCAGCAGCTCGGCTTCAGGACTTAGAGGGGTGGGGGGATATTCTGCTGGTTTTATTGCTGAGACTTAGGCTGGAGGTCAGAACAGGTGAGAGTAGTGTTTGTGTGACACTAGCTACTCCAGGGTTTTGCGTCCCTCGTGCCACATTGGGGAATCCAGTGCCATCAAGGAGGAATATGTGTTTGAAAGTAGAAAGAATATAATAAAGAGAAATTTGTAGGTAGGATCAAAACATGTGTTAAGGTGACCTTGTAAGGAATTGCCTTTGTATTTGAAGAGAATTTACATGTAAAAGTGATGGACCAGAACCTCAGGGGAGAAGCTGTTTCAGAGGCATTTTTTAAATAAATCTACTTGTTTGAGAAAAGAATTCTACCTACATTATTCCATTTTGTTCATCTGTCTTCTAAATGACAGCATCTATGAGATAACCAGACTAGTCGAGTGGTCTTTTCTGGGGATGCAAGAGAGAACTCTCACATCATGAATGTGAAAACATAGTACCTGTCTTTTAATGCCTCCCTTAGTCTTCTTTCTGTGAAAATATGAGGTTAATGCATCTCTATTTCAGCTGATGGTGCTAAGGTTTGTCAGGAGTTCACACAGTGCAACTGTAGGAATCAACCATGTTGAAAATGTCAGAGAAAAAAGGAACACAGTATGTGGCTGTGTGTGAACTTGTATGTTTAACAGGCAATAAACAGCTTGGCCAGTGACAGGACCACGGAGACAGGATTGTCATGAATGGAAAAAAGACTACATTTTACCTTGGACAGTATATATTTGCCAGTTTTGTCTGAAATAGAAATTGTCTTACACAAAGTAACATGGTTGGTCCTTTGTATGAAATCAACACTTGTATGATCTTTCATATTTGAGCAGACACAGGCTGTTAAATAGGAAAACCACAGAATATTTCGCTTCAATTTGTCTTTCCAGCCCATGTATTTTTCATGCCATGTTAGTCTCAGTCTCTTGACCTAGTAAGAGAGAACAGAAATTTTAAATGGCATATACCCAGTTCTGGATGATCCCAAGGTCATCCTAAAACAGGAGGGTAAAACATTCCTCTCTTAGATTTCAGATGTGGGTGTATCTGACCAGGGAGCAATAGCCTTCTTTTGGCACCATGATGGGAAGAGAATGCCAAGTCATACCTCAAATTATACCAACAGGAATGGTGAATCCATCTGATTCTGAACACCTAGCTATGTGCTTGAATCCTTTCTGCTCTTTGACATTATATAATAATGTTGTATGTTGGCTCGAGAAAGGAAATGAAAATACCATTAGATCTGCAGTGGATAGAGACCTTTATCAAAACAAGAAGTTCAAGAATTTAAATAAATACACTAAACCACTATTTTCATTCTTCTGTCTTTTCATCTCTTCTATCATCTTCTACTTCCATTTTTTTCTTGCTAATTTTCACATACATGCAAACATAACGTAGTCTTCGGCAGTCATCTTAATGTATCACAGAACAGTTGTAAGACTATTAACACTAACTAAGAGTTTGAACTAAAGATCACATTTCAAAAAACACCCAATTTTCATTAAAAAAATCCTAGAGCCAGAAAATCCGCTGTAACTTTTAATAGATTTTCATGTGTTCATAAATTTCACCAAACAGAAAAATCTCTACTCTTGCTTAGTTTAGTTCCAAAGCCTACCTACTGGGCCTTGTCAAACTTTTATCTGCTGGTCTGAAGAACATCATGCTGTTTTGAAACCAGCCCACACACTTGTATCAGTATAAACTTACTGAAAGCAGATCTATAAAAGTAACTGCATGAATGTAAGTAGCCTGTACAGCTTTTGCGTGAGGAAAGTAGGTGATGTAAAAAGAAAAACTGATTTGATTAACGTGTGTGTTTTCAGCCCAGCGATTGTAAAGAGATTTTGGGCATTGTACAGATGCAAACATAGACAAACACACATGGCAATAAAACTTGACTCACGGTGCTACAGTGATCTGTTAAGCTTATCTCTTTCTTCAGAGAAGAAAAAATACAAGAAGATCCTATATGCCTGTCAGTTCTGTATCCCCTTCATTGTGACTGCACAGGAGTATCGTCTAAGACCTTTCACTGCCAAGAAAAATATTTTGTCTAAAGAGCAAAGATGTTTTAATAGAATATATAATATCAAATAAATCAAGAACTGGGAAAGAGCCTCCAGAAATCTTCCCCTTGCCTCACAGCAGGATTAATTTAGACTCTTCTTCTAGAGTTGGACAATCCACAACTTTCCAGGCAAGGCATCACAGCATTTCACTAATTTTTTTCATTAGGAAGCTTTAGTGGCTTTTTCTTCCTGCAGTTTAAGCCCATTACCACTTGTAATACACAATGTAAATACATAAGGAAGATTCTTTCCCCCCTGCTCACCTTTTCAAAGAGCCTTTCATTTGTAAGCAATATTATATTCCTTTTCCAGCCTACAATTCTTGTGGCTAAACCACCTGAGTTCTTGCATCTTTTGTCATAGGATACAGTCTAAATCAGTCATTACTCTCTGAATTCTCAGTTAGTTCATTTTCTTCTTGGAGTGTAGGGCCTGAACTACACACAATATTTCAGCTAAAGACCTACCATTGTTAGGTACAGCAGAAGGCTTATTTCACGTCTTGCAAGCTCTACTTCTGTTTAGAAATCCCAGTGCGGTGTTTGCTTTTTTTTTCACAACAGCACGACAGTGTTGACTCATGCTTAGTTTGTGATTCAGTATGCCCCATGAGCTCTTTTAAGAAGAAATGCCACTAGCCAGTTGTTTTCCATCCTGTATTTGTGCAGCTGGTAATTCCAGTCCAAATGAAATATTCTGCATTTATCCCTCTTGAACAGCGGCCAGGTAGTGATGAGAGCCCTCTTCACTCTTCCTGTAAAATCTTTGCAAAATTTTTTATGTTTCTTATTCCAAAACCCATAAGATACACAGGACTAACTATTACATGGCAGTTTTTTACCTTTGGATTTATGTCTTTACTTGTTTAAAGGGCATAGGGAATAAGAGGTTTAGGTGAGCACCTACTCTGTTATCAAATCCTTTGTATGGAGATAAGAAAAGAAACTTCTTAATTTCTGTGGCAGACTCCATAAATTCTGATTTGTTTAGCCAGAGATTAAACCTAGATGTGAAGCAAACACTGTTAAGAAGAAAAAGACAGGAGCTGACATTGATTAAACCTTTGTAAAGTTCCATGATGTTAAGCAGATGATTAAAATTTTAGTTAGGAGAAAGATCTCCAGCATGTACAGATTTCTTTTGTGCTTGCTTGCAATGCAATCATGACTTTGGTGCAAAGTAATCAAAGACATAATTATGAAGAAAACTTCTTTTTCCAGTATTTAATAAAAACAGGTCTTTTTGAAGTGCTTAGCTCACACTTAATAACCAAAATTAAATACACGGATTTTCAACAATTTATTCTGAAGCCAAAACTGGTGTTGGACACATCTGAGAAAATGACGGAAATAAGAAAATGTGAATAAATAGAAGTATAATTCAGTGTGTTTCTAAGCACATTTTTCTGAGCCCTAATTCTTTTACTGGTGGACTGATGTATTCAGGTGTTGTAGCAACTATGATATAAGATGCTGGGCTGATTGGATTTCACTTCAAACATCACAATGCACCAGGATTTGTTCAGATATTACCTCTATAGTCTAAGAATCACTATTCAACTATTCTCTGCTCAAAATCAGTAAAACAGTAACTGGGCTGGACTCATTAATTGGAAGGACATTTATATATTAGGCAGTGAGACCTGTGCTTCAGTTCTGGCCTCCCATAGATGGTTGGTTGCGGGTTTTTTTTCCTTAATAATCTGATATATTTCTTGAACTAGACCAAGAATAACTTTTAAGCAACTCTTTTTATTTTTTGCATAATCCAGTATTGCTCAAAAATAAATTAAAATAGTTATTGACCAAAGTTGTGTTGCAGTGTGGCATTCACTTTGATAACTATGTAAACACAACAAACAGTACTCATATGCCTAGTCGAAGGGTCAGAAAACAGGAGTGTAAATAAAAATCCTGAACTGTACAAAGGATTTTATTTTCAAATGTTCTCAAGGTAGGTGCTGTCCTTGCTATCTGTTTTCCTTATAGTATTAATCACACAAACCCCAAATTTCCTAAAGTGTAGGCCCTATATCACAATGAGAAGGAATACACATGCTGCCTAGATTGTTTGCAGCATGATTGTCTTTCTCAGCTTCAGTTTGACTGTAACATCCTCCAAAGGTTTTTACTAACAATAACCAACTGAGATTCATGGTCCATGCACAGACAGTTATGTTAAACTCCTGTTCCTCTTTTTACCAACATACTGAAGGCAACCTTGATTTAGTATTTTCTGACTTCAGTAAAATTCTGCCAAGATGCATAGGTAAGTCCACTGTTGGGCAAAGTAATTCTAAAAACTATTTTTTGTGAATTTACAAAACTGGCTAATTGTTTGCTGCTCTGGCTTTTCCTGGTTTGCATTTGCCAAAGTGCTTTCAAAGAAAATATTCAAACCTTCCCTAATGCTGTGATGTGAGCTTTCAATCTAGTTACACAGAAAAGGTGAAGTGGGACACATTTTCTGTATTTTTGTGTAAGTACATGGAGAACTAAGAGGTAATTACTTATTAAGGAAGTATTTATTTAGCTACCAAACAGCAGACTACTGCAGCCAGAAAATAATTATCAGCAAGCACGTGTGGTTTCTGCCCCACATGTCGGGATGGATTTTTCCTTTAACTGTGTCTCAGCTATACATCCTCATGCTTCTCTGTCCCACCATGTCATATGAAGTGCTGAAGGATGCCTTGAAGCACAGTCTCATGGCACTTTTGATAACAGGAGCCTCACTCTATTTTCATGTATAACTTTCTTCCCTCTTTCTCCCTTTGTTATAGAAATTGTGTACTTCTGGCTATTCCCTTTCCCTTCCTCACCTGCGACTGTATTTCAGCAGTGTATAGTAGGGGTATATGTGCATATGTGTCTGTAGATTTTGTGTCCCTCATAAAAGAAGCACTTTGGAAACAGTTGTAGAAAGAGCCTGGTACAGGAGCTTGCCACTAGAATCTCCTTCTGGAATTTTTCCTGAATCGCCAAATGAGGTAGTCATCTAATCACTAAATAGGCAAGTTAGACAGGAAATATGGGAAGTCAAGACTAACTCCAAGATGGCCTCATTCCTCCAGTGAGAACTCAAATATATTTCTTCAGCTCTGTGTCAGTATTAAGCCACAATAGTAAAGCCACTACCATTTCAAGACATGCTTTATGAATAGAGAAAACTCTGTTAAAGACAACACAGCCTCAGCCTGCAGAAACTCTGCTGACAGTACTTTTGGAGAGATGTTTTGATAATGTACATCTTTTCTAACTGCTCACCTTCTTCACCTTCCTATTTCTCATTCTCTTTGATGAAAATACACATGGGGTGCTACTCTGCAAATTACTGTTGGCAAGCTCTGGATGTTATGCATGCCAAATATTATGAATTATTATAGATTTATTTCCTCTACGTGCTGGCAAACTGCTCCCTGCTGCATCTCCGTGTTCGGTTTGGGGTTTTTTTGCAGTGTGACATACAGGTACTCCACTATAGCTTGTTATGAGGCACTCCAGTTAACAAATCTTTCACTAGTAAAAGAAAGTTAAAAATAGCCTGGCCAAAGTGCGTGGATCTCATTTGTAGGCAACCAAAACACATCTAAAAAAGAAAATCACAAAACAAAAAACTTCATTTCCTATGCTGTGAATTACCAGAAAGCTATACTTCATTTTAAAATGAAGAGATGTGTCTAGAATAGAATAACCCATGTTTTAGCTTTTCAGTGTTACCTGAGCTCCTGTTCCCATACATATTGCAAAATTTATGGCAGTCATACAAGTGTAACTGTAGACTCAACAAGCACTTTCTTTAATTCATCTTTTCCCTCATATAAAAATAAGTTGAGATTTGGATTTTTCTTTTCTCCTGACAAATTAATCTGATAGGAAAAAAACAGGAGTTCGAATTGGGAAACAAGGTACTTGGCAAAATCATATTTTAAGGAAAAACTTTCCAGAAAAATAAGCAGGAAACTTCCCATGTCTGCTATGGTGCCTGACCTTTCCTTCTTCTCTCCACCTCCTGTGGACAAGCGCTTCCTCCCATGAACTCTAACATGGTAGCTTGTAGGTTTAGCTCTGTAGCACTTATGGCTCCGGGCAGTAATTTCAGTTTATTCTCCAGCTTCTACTGGAATTGATTCATTCGCTTTACAGGGTTTGGCCTAAATTTTCCAGTAGTAAACCCGAAGTCTCTAACAGAGGATAGTTGGATAGTTATTTTTAGAAAGGAAAGGTAGAATGGGGGTCTAGGAAAGGAACTTGGTTCAAGCCTCTTACCTGCACACACACACTACTGTTACTCTGGGCTTTTCCTACAAAGGTCCTACCTCCTAACTGCAGAAAGTTAATTTTATGTGCTGGGTCCAGGGAGATGGAAGCTGCTGGAGGTGTGCTGTGTGGTGTGTGGCTTAGCCTTTTCAAGGAGAAAAGGGAATCATAGAAGAGGCTCCCCTACTCTTTATCCATTAAGTTATAAAGATGCTCCTCTCTAACACATGTGACAGTAACCTTGCCCAACACTTGCCTAACGGGCCAGCTGTCTTGGATGTAGGAAGGAAGCCTTCCTGTAAGGTCCTGACATGGCCTAGCCTGCAGAACCGTATAATCTTTGAGATCTGCCTATACCCACAGCAGTTCCCGTCCTCAGTTTCTTGCAACATTCAACCCCTGCACCAACTCCTCCTGAAGACTGTCACTTCTCACCAGCCTACCACTTGATGAGACCATGTGAGCTCCTCCTTCCACAGCAAAATCAGCTGGGTGAGCTGAGGCACAAAATTAAGCTGCTACATTAGTGTACCTTGTGCCTGCAGCAAAAATAGTTCATACTGATAAGCAAGGCTGAAGAAACGCAGCTGTTCTTCAGCTGATTCAAGAAAGATGACACCTTTTCTCTCTCACCCAAACTCATTAGATGAGGGGTGCTACCTGAACAGCAGGAACAGCCTCAGACATCCCATTTAAATTTCTGCTCCAGACCTGAGAGAGATATAGGCATAGCCAAACTTTGTGGCTCCAACAGAGGCTGAATTACAATAACAGAACAGCTGTGAATTCTCAAACAAGTTTATTACATGGCAACTAAGGGCATATTATTTATAGTTTTAAGCAATCTTGGAATCTGTATCCAGGTTCTGCAAACAGAGAAGGCCTGGCCCCCTTCCAGAAAAAGAATGGGAACAAAAGTCAGTGAGTGTGACAATGGCTGGGAAGAGCTGAAGGTTAAACCAAATCCATCTGCCTCCTAGGAAAATGCAGTATTTCTCCTGCAGCCTCTCCTGACAGTTCTGACAGGTTTATGATAGAGCCAATATAATTTCGAATAGCAAAATTATCTCCATATACTCTTCAATGCTTGGGTTACCCTGACAGTCTAGACAGCACAGATGTGTCTGCACTAAGCTGGTGATCATACCCTCACCTGTAGCACAGCAGCCGTTATTCCTATTGATAGCTCTTTTTATTTTGTTGATGACTAATGCATCAAGCTGCTGGAAAATGAGTTACTCTTCCTTAGCCACTCACCATTCAAACATGCAGTTAGTATCACTATATGACATAATTTTTGACTACAGAAGCTGCATTTTAGGGGACAGAGTCCATACTTGTATCTATCACTGGATATGAAGTTTTTAAGTTCTCAGAGTAAAAGGTAGTGCCTGTGCCAAGAGTAGAATTTCTTTACTTGCCATGTCTTCCTTTCAGCACCCTCCTGTGTGGGTTTTTTCCATTGACAGAATTCATTTCATATTCAGGAAATGGATATATCCACCCTCCAACTGTGAGCATGTATGCATGTTTTCTCTCATAACTTCTCTTTGTGAGCTAATGGGTGTAATAGTTGCCTTAGTCAGGTCATACTGAGGCTCAGGCTTTCCAGTCAGTCACAGGCAGGCTTGTGAAGAATATGTGGCTGCAGCTGCACTGGGTGGAAGCACTCATACACACGATTAATTCCCTGTCCCACTCTGTCCCCTCTCCTCACCCACTGGTTGGCTGACCTAAAGATTTCCTTACAAATGCATCTGGCAGGCTGTAAAATCTTGTCTCTGTTCTTGAGAACAGGCAATAGCTTTGGGTCTTCTAGGGATCTGTTGATCAATGACAGATGGACCTGGATGTCTTTTGCATCATCTCAAGGACCATGCAATCAATAACCTTCTGACCTTCTTGACATATAACAGGCTTGGGTTGAAGATCTGATTAGGAACCAGACCATGCCATTATACACAGGAAACGAAGCCATGATCTTAGAGTATTTGCAAAAATAAACACCACTGTCCAAGCCCACCCTGCAATAAATCATAAGCAGCCTTATAAAGACCCTTTACAGTCCCTTGTGGACATGATGCAAGTGTTGAGGGGCCCAAGCAGCCCAACCTCAATCCTGGCCTGCTCTGGCAACAACATGTTCACCCAGTAAGGCACACTCCCTCCCAAGGGTCTGTTGCTGGGAGGCAAAAGGTACAGTACTGCTTTTCAAATTCTGGCATCAATACCTCCTACATGTTCATCAAAACCTACCTGGACTGCATGGCTACAGTTGTGTGTCATAGGAACATCACCATCACAACAGAAACATCAGAGGAAAACAAGAGGCAAAGAGTGACATGATTATGACTTTCTGGAGGAGTGCCTTAAGGGCATCAGCCACCTTCATTAAAGTTACATTAATGTTCCACTAAACTAGGGTCAGACTGTTATTAATTACAGGACCTAACTACCTTTGCATGTTGTGGACTGTACAGGAACAAGTAGCAGATACCCAAGGAACTCGTGCTCTTAAGCAGCAACCTAAAAACATCAGGAAAAAATAGGTGCAGCTACCATTACAAGGCATCTTAGCTTAGCTAAAGAAACTAAGCACATATCTACACAGGCAGTGGTTTAGGGTTTTATTTTTTTTACCCTTTTTCACTAAAATTTGACAGGGTGATTCAAAACTGTACAAAAAGAATGTTTGTAGATGTGCTGTGGACCAAATCTAACAAGTTACTTCAACAGAGCATGTACGTATATATATGTGCTTTGAAGCCAGAACACCCAAGCACCTTCCAGGGTTTAGTTGGTAGTCAGTGGCAGAAACAGAAGCATCTTCAGAATTTTTTCTTTTCTCTGGTGGATATTTCAAATATTAAAGAAGACAAGTCCATACTACATTTCAAAAATTAATATGCTTTTACAAAAATGGCATCTCTGCCTTCCCTTTTTACATTAGGGCTACAACTGGAAGAACTATAAAGTCCACTTACCACAACATGTCCTTCATTGCAAAAAAAAAAAAAAAAACAAAAAAAAAACAAACCCACAAACCACAAAACCCCCCTAAAAACCTGTCTCTCTAATCAATAGGCATTTGCTGAAGCAAATATTAGCCCTTCAGAAGCCACATTGGAAGATTGGAAGCAGCTGCAGTTATCTCAGTTGATTATGTCAGTCAAAGTACTTTCTGTTTGCTTCTTTTCTAATTCTTGTTTCTTGCACTTCAAGAGTCAATAGGTTGAACCCAAAGCTTCTAGTCATACCAGAGCAACTCTGCCAGCAGGATAACATTTATTTGGGCAACCAATTCCTAGATTATAATTTTAAGACTTTTTGGAAACCATCTTTAATTGTTAATCCTATCTGCTCTAACACCTGGTAGAAAGTCTATTACTTTATTACCTTATTATTATTACTTTAAGGTCTATTACTCAATGATGAAGCTTTCCCAGCTCACAAGACTTCTCTCTAGGCTCAGCAGGCCAGTTTAAACCGGTTTGCAATGGTGTTCTTTACCTGCAACTGACCTCTCCTTGTGTAATTTTTTTGGCTGGATCTGTGACTGAAGCCTGTTAGACACCATAGCTTAATGTCATTAAGTGCTGGATGGAATCAACACTTACACCTCACCCACTACATTACAAACCACAGAAAGCTGGCTGTCAGGAATAAAATATCTCCAGACATGAGTCTGTAGTGCTTTTCTCTTTGTGTATGAAGTATCACAGAAAAGACAGAGGAGCCAAGGAAGTAAAATGTTAGCCCAGCTCTGAGATCGGCCTCTGAGAGGGCTTCAGCACAGTCAGATTCCCCCTTACTCCCCACACTCCAAGGTTCCCACAAGTGTTCAAGATTGTGCTATGGTGCTCCTGCCAAACAGGTGTCTCTGTCTCCCCAAGGGCTGGTAACAAATGACTGAGTTCAGTTTGTGCGATGGAAACTGTTTCCATTACCAGCATAAGTGAAATCTGTCCAAGCAACAGATTCTGGGATACCAAACCCCACATATTTTCATAACGTATAACTGACATAGCCTTAGCCTTTCCACTGAGTCAGTCAGGTCAATGATTTCTTTGTTTCTCAGCTCAGGAAACTCAAGTTAGCAAACGCTACCTTCACTAAAGCAGGTACCCCTCTAAACCACCTGGTCTAGAGGCCCCAACAGAGACCTGCTCAGAGTTTTAATTTCAACAGATTGTTAGTGCAAGAAAACCACTTCAAAAAGCTTACACACACATTCCTTTGTTATGTATAATTTAAATACTGTCAACAGTTTTTCTTTGCAGTCTAGCAATTCCTACATTACTCATGCTGCAATTCAGTTTGGTACTGAACAGAAAAATTGCATCATATTCTAACAATTCGACCATCCTAAGCTAAGGCTGCCAGAGGTTGATTAATAAATAGCACACTGTGACAGATTTTTAAATGATCTAGTGTTTTAAGTTGATTATGCACAATCAGAACACATACAGCTTTCCAGTACATTCCTCACATATGAGAGGACCAGAAAAGATAGTTTGAGCTATCTTTCACACTAAGGTCCACGTCAAGTGTTCCTTTAATACGTGTTAAGGAAACAAATTACGTTAGGTCAATTGGCATCTCACTATGTGACAGTTTTGATGCTTTTAGAGACACTGGCATACCTCTTAGTCACAGGATACATCACATAGCTCTATCCATCCTTGAAAGAAGGTTCACTGAAGTCCTTCAGGGGAACTGACAAGCAGGTGTCTGTAGAGGATGGATATGACTGTCTATCTTCAAAGACCAGAGTAGCAGAATTCAGTAGTAAGAACAGATTCTTGAACCCTTGATTAAACTAAGTCAAGTCATGCTATCTACACTTGCATTATGCTGACTAGCAATCAGTTTTTCTTACTTAAACAAGTAGTTATGTATCTCACAGATATTCAGTGTTTTCTGTTACAGCTGACAGTAGTTTATTCAGGTATTAACACTGCATGTGAAACCTAGTCTAACACTAGTACAGTATGCCTAATCTTGCAGCTCAGATATCTAGCTTAATGAACCAATTATATGTGCTCCTGTGGGACTCTTAAGCTTTGTTATTCCATTCAAAAACTCAGAATGGCCGTGCAAGCAATGTTTCACTTACAAGGCATTGAGGCTGAATTCCTGAAATTATTCTAGGACCTTCTCTACCCTGTGAAAGACAAACTTTTACAGGCTTTCCCAAGATTAAAAACAACACTCAACTGTATACTTAAAAGCTTCTTTATTTTATTTTATTTTTAGACTTGGGCTTTAGGGACACCTTAAAAATCAATTGCATAACAAAAACTGATATTGTAAAAAAGTGGAGGTGCTGTTCCCAAAACCCCCATAAGTGTCTTCCAAATATAAAAATATATCCAGATTATTATATAGAAAATGCGTATCACCAGTTCTGCTTTAAGCTGGTCCTGCCAGCTTTTGGGTCATAACTCCCTACTACAGAGCTCAAGGGTTCATACTGGAAGGAGCATCTCCGAGGGTCATGTCACAAGCATCACTCATAGCAAACTGCTCCGCTGCAGCACGTGGGCCCAACATTAAGTTTCTTGAAGGCATTCCACAGTTTTTCCATAAGCGGTGGGTAAAAAGCATCCAAACATCTCCTGGGAAGCATATGTCATATACACAAAGCCATCTTCATCTTTGTAGTCTCTGTACACTTCTGCCATTGTCAAGGACATACTGGCTAAGCTTTTGTTGTTCACTAACAGGTAGAAAGCTTGTGTAGCAGTTAGAGCCATCCTGCTTCTAATTGAGGAAGGGAGGAGAAACAGGATTACACATAAGCAAATTTAAGAAGGCTTCAGCGTAAGTCTATGAAATACATTAATCAGAGCAGTTGCATGAACTAAGTCATTATGTGGTTTAATGTCTTCATTAGGAAGAAGTTAACTATGCTTGGAAGCTGAACGGCTTGTGCTCTGAGGATAGGCTTACATTGTTAGACTATGAGTGCTACTGAGCTGTGCTCCAAGGTGCCAGTCACCAGGGAGAAGTGCCAAGTAGAAACCAGAAGCTTCTGCAGTACAGCTGTGGTAAAGGTCTGTTACACTTGAAGTCTACCATCAAAAGAAGAGTCCTTCTCAAAGATGTTACGTACAAGGAAAAGGAACTCTTGGGCAACTGCCCAAGAGCCAAAAGCATGTTTTAGCTTAACAGCTAAAGTTAAGTTAACAGCTTTCCATATTATAAGAAGTGTGCTGGAAAGCACATAGCATACTTTGTCAGAGAACGTCACTAAATACTTTGGGAGACTTCTTCCCTGCAGTGTTTTATAAAGAATAACTTAAAGTCACATTTCATGCCAGTAACACTTAAGAGTTGCTTTGAACTTAAGCAAATTCAGCAAGGTGTGGTAGGACAGCAAGGCAGTAACAGCTATAAGCAGAACAGAACCACAGAGCCCCAGTACCAAGCTCATCATGTAAGAAAGCAGATCAGGAATCTGATATAATCTTTACTCATTACACAGTTATGGCAAAGAGAAGACCATGAATCCAAAAAGCATAGACCATTTCTTCACCCCCACCCCCACCAAAGGAACTTGAGGAAACATATGTTGATTAGGGCTGGAGAACAGGCCCTATGAGGAGCAGCTGAGAGAGCTGGGGTTGTTTAGCCTGGAGAAGAGGAGGCTGAGAGGAGACCTCATTACTCTCTACAACTACCTGAAAGGAGGTTGTAGACAAGAGGGACAAGAGGGAATGGCCTCAAGCTCTGCCAGAGATTTAGGCTAGAGATTAGGAGGAAGTTTTTCACACAGAGGGTCATTGGGCACTGGAATAGGCTGCCCAGGGAGGTGGTTGATTCACCTTCCCTGGAGGTGTTTAAAGCATGGGTAGATGAGGTCCTGAGGGACATGGTTTAGTGTTTGATAGGAATGGTTGGACTCGATGATCCGATGGGTCTCTTCCAACCTGGTTGTTCTATGATTCTATGATTTTCTTTAAACACTTACAAGAGAGGGAAGCTACTACTAACACCTTTGTTCTACTCCAAAGAAAGCAAGATGTTCAAGCAACGCACTAGCAAATACCTGCTAGACAGCAACATCAAGTGCCCGGCTGCGGCGCAGACCCAGCTCGCTACCTACCTGATGATGGTTATGAACTGTGTCATGGTCAGCTCCTCGGGAACAAGAAACTTGGTTTTATCCAGGAGAGGGAGGTATTTCTCTTTATGGTATCTCTCAACAATTACCTGTTTTAGTTAAGAGTCACACTTAGCAAAACTTGGGACATTTACCACCACCACCTCCCCACGACCCTTGCCCCCCCCGCTTCAGAGGGAGGTTCCGAACATTTCTTTTTAAACAGGAGCAGTAAGTCCTGATCCGATAAGAAACCAGAGACTTACCGGGATTTTTGTCGGGAACTTCGCGCGGATTCCTGCTACTTCTTCCAGCCGGGTGGCTGCGCGGGAGAGAGAGGAGAAGAGTTACACGTGCGCCAAGAGTTACGCGTGGACTTACCCCCCGCGCCCGCCGCCCGTACCCAAAGTTTTCCTCAGCTTGAACGGCCTGGCCGCCTGCACCCCGGGCACCGCCTGCGTCCCGGGCGCCGCCTGCATCCTCCCTCCGTCCCTCCGCGACGCTGATGCTGCTGCCGCCGCCGCTTCCCCGCCCGGCACCTCCCCGGGGGCGGTACCGGACCCCGCCCGGGGCCGCGGAGTGAGCGCGGGGGCGCAGCGAGAGGCTGGGTTGTGCTGCTGGGGAACCTGGCCTGTCCGCCCGTACTAGCAGCGTCCTCTCTGTCCTCTGCTTTCTTTGATAGCTGCCGCCCAAACTGAGAGGTGTTTTGAGCGCAAGACCCCCTTAATCATAGAATCATAGAATCATAGAACAAGCAGGTTGGAAGGGACCCATCGGATCTTCTAGTCCAACCATTCCTATCTAACACTAAACCAAGTCCCTCAAGACCTCATCCACCCGTGCCTTAAACACCTCCAGGGAAGGTGACTCAACCACCTCCCTGGGCAGCCTGTTCCAGTGCCCAATGACCCTCTGTGTGAAAAACTTCCTCCTAATCTCCAGCCTAAATCTCCCCTGGTGGAGATTGAGGCCATTCCCTCTTGTCCTGTCCCCTGTCACTTGGGAGAAGAGGCCAGCTCCCTCCTCTCTACAACCTCCTTTCAGGTAGTTGTAGAGAGTAATGAGGTCTCCTCTCAGCCTCCTCTTCTCCAGGCTAAACAACCCCAGCTCTCTCAGCCGCTCCTCATAGGATCTGTTCTCCAGCCCCTTCACCAGCCTCGTTGCTCTTCTCTGGACTTGCTCCAGAACCTCAACATCCTTCTTGTGGTGAGGGGCCCAGAACTGGACACAGTATTCAAGGAGCGACCTCACCAGTGCTGAATACAGAGGGAGAATCACCTCCCTGGACCTGCTGGTCACACCATTTCTGATACAAGCCAGGATGCCATTGGCCTTCTTGGCCACCTGGGCACACTGCTGGCTCATGTTCAGTCGGCTGTTGACCAACACCCCCAGGTCCCTCTCCTCCTGGCAGTTTTCCAGCCAGGCTTCTCCCAGTCTGTAGCTCTGCATAGGGTCGTTGTGCCCCAAGTGCAGGACCCGGCATTTGGCCGTGTTAAACCTCAAGGGTTTAACACCCTGATGTGATGGAAGGGTGCATCTCAAGGCTGGACTGGCTCCATCTTTCCAGAGGGCCAGCCCAGAAGTTCAGTGACATTTTTCCTGTTTAGCAGGCTGAGAGAGTTGGGGTTGTTCAGCCTGGAGAAGAGAAGGTTCCGCAGAGACCTTCCAGTGACCTTCCAGTACCTGGAGGGGCTACAGGAAAGCTGGGGAAAGACTTTTTCAAGGGTGTGTGATGATAGGATGAGAAGGAATTGCTTTAAATTGGAAGGGGGAAGATTTAGATTGGACAGTAGAAAAAAAAATCATAGAATCACCAGGTTGGAAAAGACCCATTGGATCATCGAGTCCAACCATTCCCATCAATCACTAAACCATGTCCCCCAACACCTTGTCCACCCATCCCTTAAATCCCTGCAGAGAAGGGGACTCAACCCCCTCCCTGGGCAGCCTCTGACACTGGCCAGTGACCCTTTCCATGAAAAAAGTAGGAAAACGTTCTTCATGATGAGGGTGGTGAGGCGCTGGCAGAGGTTACCCAGGAAAGCTGTGGATGCCCCATCCCTGGACATGTTCAAGGCCAGGTTGGACAGGGCTTTGAACAGCCTGGTGTAGGGAAAGTGTCCCTGCCCAGGGCAGGGAGTTGGAACTAGATGAATCGTGAAGATGCCTTCCAACCCAAACTATTCTATGCTTCTATCGTACCAGCTACTTTCAAACTATTTCTCTGGTTTTATGAAAAAAAAAAAAAAATCCTAGCATTCTTTATATCCTCAGGCTACCAGATTGCTTATTTTCTGGATGACTTGGGAGCTGAGTTTTAACTCTGGTTTTGTCTCTAAGGCATGGTTGTGATTTTAAGGGTATCCAAGCAGAATTTACATCCATGTATTTCCCAAATCTGATTAGACAGATTCCCTGCCATTTGGATTGCTTGTTCACCTGCTTTTACTTCAGCTGTCAAGATGGCTTTACTGCCAAACATGGCTCAGCAAGGAGTGAAGTGAACTCAAGGCTGGTTGTGTGCATAGAAGTCATCTTAGTGGATGGTTGGAATTGATCCCCATTAACCATTTGCTTTGCTTATGCCTTTAAAATACAGCCATCTTCATTTTATTTGATCTACCAGGCTAAAGGCAACTGAAAGCTTCTAGGTTTTATGACCTACAGTTTGAGTTATAGGTTTGGCTGCTTCTCCAAGGCAAAATCAGTGACTGTCACCTAAGATCATTTTGAAAAGGAACATCTTTATTATTAGTGTGTATACATTTTGTATGCATGTCACAATTTACAACCAGCCTTCCCAGAACAGTTTCCAATGGCTGAAGTCCTTGGTGCTACTGAGCTGTCCTGTCTTGGTCTGGAAGCTCCTCCATGTGGCACTGCAAATTTAATTGCTCAGAGAAGACAAGGTACTTGCTTTGAGGACCTCATGAGCAAGAGCTCTGAACCTGGAGAGAGGACTTGAGCCTATGCTGGAATGGCTTGGATACAGCTCCTCCTCAAGAACAAACCTTTGCATCAGGGCAAGTAAGCTCAGGGATTTGCTTGTGGACCTGGTTCTAAATTTAGGTTTTTTGAGTAGAGGTGGGGTGACAGACTGGGGAAGTGTGAATGGAGGAGGGCATGTGCCACTGAAGTGGCACAATGACAAAACTTAGTCTGATGATGAGAAATTTAAGAAGATAAAGAAACAGAAGAGTAGCTAGAAGGATAAAGAAACAGCATAGACCTACATATAGCACCGGGAACAAAGACTTTGTGAGGTAGAAGGATGTGTGGAGATCACAGAGTGTGTCTTTGCCATTGTGGTCACTGTGGGGCTTCCCAAAGCTGTTCAGTAAGTGAGGCAGTTCTTCCACACACCTCTGTTCACTTGTACCTCGTAGATCCAGTAGAAAGATCTGTGATACACTGTGTGCAGACAGAGGAAACCTGCCACACCAGGGGTCTGCTTGATGTATACAAAGGACAGAAGTGTGGCTTCATTCAAATATCAGTGGCCTAACTTCCAGAGAGAGGTGATTTCTTTCCATAACCATAACTATAGTAGCTGCTGGTAAGAAAAATGAATACTTGATAAGAAGGGGAGCCAAGGAAGAATAATTCCCTGGTCATCCTGCATAGGAAAACCCAGTTTGAGATGCAAATGTGGAATTTATTCCTTCTTCTTTCCTTATCCTTGTAAGTTTTTCTGGTATGTACATAATGAACTTGAATGTCCAAAGACTGCACTCATAGGAATCTGTTAAGTCCATGAACATTAATGCACAAGCTTGGAGTTGCATATCTTATCTAGTCCAGTTTCATTGCTGTACTTATAGCCTCTCTCAAAGTCTGAGATTTGCAGATGTGTAATTGAATTCTGATGTATGAGTTGTCTCTATACTGATGTGATCCCAGCTTCATGGACTTAATCATATACACAGATTGACTCAAATGATAGCATAAAAGCAGCGAAGAAAAAGCATATTCTTCACATTGCCCCATTCCTCCTGAAGACATTAAAAAAACTTGCTCAGGGTGGTTTAATCAGGGGATATTTTCCTTGTACAAGTGGGTGCAGAGTGTCTGAAATTTGAGGATACTGTATAGTTTTAGTTGCATTAGAAATGAAGGAGCTTCTGTGAAAGACCAAATTACACTACATGAAGATATTCTAAAATAAGCTGTTAAGAACTTTTCAGGAAAGGACAGACTGGTTTGGCTGAAGTCTTAATACATGATAATGCTGTGGAGGAGGAGTGACTGAGCAAATGACTGGGGGCTTTGCTTCCTGACCAAGTGAGGGGTACTCCTTTCATAGACTTTCTAGCATATCTAAGTTGTTCATCAAAAAAATTGACTGCTTTGCCTGCCAATTCATTTTATGCTTTCGGTAGTTTTCACTGCTTACCTTGTTTCTTGCATTTTTTCATCCCAATTTCCTGCCTATTTTGGAACTTGAATAGGGAACCAGGGGAGGAGTACTGAATAGGATCTAACATGTAAAGCCTTTTTGTTAGCCTGTTCTGTTTCATTCATGCTCATGTTGCTCAGAAAATTGTCTCTATTTGTGTTAGAGAAAAGTCCTGATAGAGATAAAAGAGATAAAAGAAGTACATTTCCTCCAGTTTTTCTTGTTATTAGTCATTCAAATCATATAGTTTATACATATGGATATACAAGTCTCCCTGTGCTAAGCAAAACATAAACAGCTCAGAAAAAAACAAATCTTCTCTGAAGGACTTGAAACCTGAATTTCCCAGTAAGTAGAAAGAATTACGGCAGCTGCAAAAATCTAAGATGCGAAGAATGCATGCAACATTTTGAACACAATTTCATGAAGAAGTCTAATGGTACAAATAATAACTGCTTCCACATTTTTGAGCACAAATCATTGAGTTAATCACAGAACCACCCTTCCTTTTACTGACTCGAAACAAGAAAAAAATCCTAGACAAATAAACATAAATATTTTATATGTGATTGTATTTAAAAACTAGAGAATCCATAGCCTGCTGCTTTATGTAGCTGAATACTGCATACTGAAATCACACTTCCAAAGCTTTCCAGTAGTTGCTGCAAGAAAAAAAAAGAGATATGAAATCCCTAGCCAGCTGCCTTTACATAGCTGAATGCTATATTCTACAATCACATTTCCAAAGATTTCCAGTAGCTGCTGCAAGAAGAAAAATGAGATATAAAGTACAGAGTGCTTGAGGAGAGAGCAACAAGTTGCTTCCAAAAGGGTCTAACCCTGACACATCACAAAGGCAGGATAACACCATAACGTTGACCCGCTCAGTTTATCTGTGTATGTACGTCCAGTTGCCATCTAGTGGACATGTAACTTAGTATTTCCTTAGAAAAAAATATTAAACACCTCATTGAAAGGTGAATTCTCTTTGAGCTTTGTGAATTCTCCTCTTTGCTTTCCTGCTCTGAAGCAGAAGTTCTGAATTACACTACCTGGGATCTGCAATGGTTGATCTGGTTGGCTACAACAAACAGGTGTAAAAAGATTCTGAGTTTTTTGCATCAGTGTATTGGAATCTCTTTCTCCCCTCTGCTACTTCTTTTGAACACTTGGACGTGTCACTGAGGCACAAGGATATACCCAAAAGAAGGAATTTAAGCTTAAGTTTAAAAACTTAAGTTTAAAACTAACCACAGGAGTGTCTGCCCCTCCTCGTAGCTGGAGGCTGCCTCCCCAGCAGGTACAGCTTGTGCCGCTGCTACAGAGATGATCCTCTGCTTGGTTAGTGCACAGCGGAGTGGTCAAGGGCAGGAAAGTCATCCAGTGCCCGTCCACACCTGCCGCTCCTGCCACCCAGGCAGTAACATTCATCACATCAGTAGGGTGGGAGAAGGAATGTTTTAAATTGCTGAAGCTTTGCAGAGCTCAGGAGGCAGGGCTCCGAGCCTGAAGCTGGACTGAAACTTATTAGTCTGTTCTGCTAACCTCACTGAACAGTGTGATGCCTAAGGAAAGCAAACCAAAAGGTCATACTTGGTCCTAAGAGAAAAAAAATCAATAAGTACAAAAATGTGGACATCATTTGAATTGATTTGCTTTCCAATGGGAGAGATTCGCTCCACTGTTGCATGGTGGAAAGCACTCTAGTTTGCCATAAACTGAGATCAGCTTTTCTTCATAAGTCACTGTGCAGGTACTATGGAATTAGTTTCAGTATAACAAAACTTGGATGGCAAACAGGGCTTTGCTCTGGCTATAAATTCCATCCAGCACTTAGTAATCCTGAACACAAGCAGGTATGTAAGCAAGAGAGGCTGAGAGATTAAGTGCAGAAGGCAAAAAACAATTATGCATAGACTATCAATTTAAATATGAATAATACCGCACTGAGGTTTATTTGTGTAAGCATCCACGCTGAATAGGAAGAGAAACTGCAGCATGATGTTCCAGTGCAAAAATGTGACTTGACAAAATGAAGGTTTACTTGTGCTGAGAAAGCGTATGAGGTTCCACATTATTACGCATGGTTATCTTAAATGTATGCTTTCCTGAGGACAGTCTATAAGTTAAAATAAAATAGTCAAGAGGGATTTGAAAATTCCTCAAGCAATCAGACGCAGCCAGCCAATTTAATGGGTTTTTAAAGAGCTTTTGAATATTTGCATACTCCCTGAACATGGCTAGTCACAGATAGGGAATCCTTTGCCTCCTTCTTCCCCTCTGCAACTCTGAACCTGCCTACTTCTCCTCCTGTGACACAGAAGCAAATCCACACTTGTGGATAAACCTGAACTTATAGTGTGCCAGTAACTAAAAATCTGAATGCATTAGTCTTTATACCAAAAGTATACTTAGGTTTTAGGGGATGCTTAGTTGTGTATCTCAGATTTATGGTCCCAACGAATCTGCTAATAAGACTCAGAACACAAACTGTGCCCCTCTCAAAATGCTAGTTTCTAGTTAACAGTGATATTTCTGAGTTGATTGGCTAGTGTTTATATGGAGGGTTTGTTCTTTTTCTTCATCTCCTGGTGATTTAACCTTTATATTGAACCTAGATCATATCTCTGAAGGCTTTTTGGTGTATCCACAAGGATTAAAAATAAGTTCTGTTACTTTTCAATGAAAGACTATGTGACTGTTTTGCACCAGAGCTTAGGAGTCTGAGCTTAAAATGTTTGTTATGCAAAAGGAGCTTCAGTTACACTAATTCCATCACTTTTTATTACCTTTAACTCTAATGCTGCTCTTTAGCTCATTGTGATAGAGTAGTTTCTTTGTGCTAGCTTTTCGTTTCAAGTACACTAATCATACTTTTCCATTTAAAGGTTTTAAGACCTCTGTCAACATTAATTTGTTAAATTTTGTTAAATTTTCATATTGAAATTGCTGAGTAGTCTGAGGTATAGTACGGTATAGTAAGGAATAGTAAGATAAAGAACAAGTTGTTCCACGTGGCGAGTGCTTCTGGTTTAGCAATTTAAATTTGCCAATAACTTAAGACATGGATTCTCAGAAATTTTATGCAAGTGTTGCTCGAACTGATGATTCTAACTAGATGTAAAAAAAAAAGTAAAAAAAAAAAATCAGTGACTTTTTTGAGGAAAACAGGCAACCAGTTAATCAGGGTCCCTTTGCTTTACTGTTTCCTGCTATACTAGTGGTTCACCAGCTTTCTGTCCCATGGGGGCTGAACTCAACTTCTAGAAAGATGCTAAAAAAGAAAAAAACATCATTGGACCCTCCTTTCCCTTCTACTACTCTCGTTATCATTGCTAAGATGCAATATTTTCTATCTACTGAAGAAACAGAGCTGATGTTGTTCTTTCTAGATTATTTCCTTGGTCATCTTTTTGAGAAACCAAAGAAAATGTTCTCTGCCTGGACAAGACATTTAATTTTCCCTTAAGTTATAGTTCTTCAGTTAATGGATTTCCCTTTCTAAAGTGTCATAAACTTCTGTACTAATGGCTGCTTTACAGCTAGCAGTAACTGAATAATGCGCTGATTTTCTGGATAACAAGGCTTTTCTGTGGGATTGGGCCTGATTAATGAATGGTGTTGCTGAATCATTAGCACTTTTTACAGAGTGTGCATATTCACTCATTATAATGGACTGCTGGTACTTCACATACATATCAACAACAGTTAATACAAAGGCATGATAAAAAGGGAAAAGCTCCAAATTTAACTCTGAATAGAATTTCCTAAGCATCTGTTTGAATAAATCTGATTTTTTGGATGTCTGTTATGGACTGGAATTCTAGGAACACTATTTCCCTCTTCTGTTAAAGTGTTTGCTGTATTATTTGGTAGCATATTTGTCTTCTGTGTTACTAGTTTTAGTAGTACTCCTATAATGAATACACATCTCAGTGCTTGTGACTGAGAAGGACAAGAGGTGAGAGGGAACAGCATCATGTGCTCTGCAGGAGTGCATTTAAGAATTATACTTTGCCCATATATCATGATAATCTTGTTTGAAGAGGTTTACCTTTCACAGAGGGTTTTAAAGTATTTTCTCCTATATGTCTGAGTTCTTTTCCGATAGGATATCAGTGGCTCTATGTCCAGCCTGTTCCTGGCCTCCCCGGTGAGACTGCCAAGATTGTGTCAGACAGTGCCAAAAGTAACTATTGGGACTTGGTTTGTAGATGCTGAGAAATGGTTTCTATTTTAGCTTTCAGAAAGGTCATAACTGACAAAAAGCAGAGGATTCTAAAAATAGGTGTAGCGTGTCCCCATGAATCTGACAGCTTCGCTGGCATTTTGTTGGAATGCCTGACAGAAGGGTCGATGAGTAGAGCTTTCCTTCAGGGTCAAAAGCATTCCTCACCAAGAAAGCAATGCATACTTTTTCCAATAGCGGATGGACCCTTGGATACCTCCCTTTTCAGGTGTATGCTAAAAAGGTCTGATCCTTACTGGGAAATTACTCTGCACTTCATGAAAAGCTGGACTCTTGAGGTATCCACATAATGTACTCAGCAACTGTGGCTCTCAGGACTTGAAGTCCGTTTTTCATAGAATCATAGAATCATAGAATCATAGAACAACCAGGTTGGAAGGGACCCATCGGATCTTCTAGTCCAACCGTTCCATTTTAAATGCTTTCAGCAGAAATGTCTAAGGCCTAGGCAAGTTCAAGCCCCAAAACTATAGAAAAATGCATCTAAGTATAGAGGAAAGATAAATTTCCTGCTCTATAAATTCTAAATTGTCATTTTGTCTTAGAAATTTTTTTAGGGAATTTTGTAAGCTATTAGGAAATATGCCAAAATGAATGGATGTAAGAGGGAGGGATGTTGCTTAGCTATTTCAGAAGGGGGATCCCTAGATAACTTCCCAGCATCGCTTCTGAGTAGTATGGTCTTAAACAAGTCATGGAACCATGGCTAAGCCCCTGCACCGTATCTACTATGTAGCTGCATAACAAATGTGTTGTGGAGCTCAGTTAATACTACCATGAACAAAGTTCTGTAGAAATGCTAACAATTTATTGAATATGAAAATGTTGACAAGTGCTTTGGACTGATAAGGGATTACTGCAAATCGTAGCCCAAATTCGTGCATTAGCAGGTATTCAAAATCCTCTACTTCAGGAATATAACTGCAGATCAATAAGTTCGGAGTCCAGTCTTCTCAGGTTCTGTATATGTTCAAGGGACGGGGGCGGAGAGAGAGAGAGAGAGAGAGAGAGAGAGAAAGTCTTACTGAGAGTCCATTCAGTATCGGTGCTCTGACCTGTCTTCTGTATGAGTCCTGTCTTCTGTATGAGTCCTATTGGCTACACTGAATGCTTGATTGATGTACGTGAAGTAGGTACTGTGATTACTCACCAAAGAGCTCAGAATCATAGAAGTGTGCTTGAGTTCTGCTCTAGTTCTCTGCAGCTGAATTTCTTTTGCCCAGTAATATGTAGGTTTGCACAGGTCCTTACTGCAATCAAGTGAAATTGTCACAATAGGTAATGCAAACATAATCCAGCCTATCTATTTTGTGGTTTTGAACTGAAATCTTGTTAAAACTGTTACACAGAATGTGCCTGAATAGCCTAGAAAAAATATACCTTTGCACTGCTAACTATTAATATCTATGGGAAATGGATTTATAATGAAACACTGAGGAGATTGTGTGAAAGGTACAGATGGAATCAGAGGCAATTAACAGATGTCAGACTGGTGAACCTAAAGTGCAAACCACTGCGTGTTGCACAGCTTGTAGGCTTTAGTTTGTGTGACTAACATATATGCAGTAGATAAGCCAATTCTCCCCAGCCACCGTGGTTGCAGTGGGAATCTTTACAAAGGGATGAATTGTTCTTAAAACACAAATGCTATATATCGGATGAGGGGCCTGTTGATTAAGCAAAATATGTGCCACTGTCTTGCCTTTTCTCTTCTTGAGCAGACCTAGATAGTTTGAAAAGAAGTCTTTTTACCTGTTTGCTTTCAGGTTCCCTATCTTCTTTCAAATAGTATCTTGGAAAACAATGAGATGCTAGTTTCACAGTGTAACAGATAAGAACTGAAGGCAAGAGGAGATTTACAATTGTAATTGTTGGTGATTGTGGCCACTCAGTTGTTGCCAGCAACAGAGAATGGCCTTTGCCCAGACACCCCTGTACTTTATGTAACATTAGTGCAACAGTTAAGTGCGAAAGCTGAAAAGGTATGTTTTATTGATGTATGAACTCTTCTGGCCCTTCACTGTCCTTGTCGAACTGAATTGAAAAATTCTGGTTTTGTATTTTCTTTATTGTAAGATAAGATGCTGTGATCACATCAGACACTGTAGTTTTTTGTGTGTATACTAGTATCTATAAATACATATTAGTGCAAATAATTCAAAATGTATACTTATACACACAGAGACATGCTTATTTGTAGGCTATTTCTTCTTTTTCACTGAAGGTTTGTGGTCAGATATATGCAGTGGATTAAATAAGTTTCTATGGATATAAATGATACTAAATGGTTAAACAGCCCAACTGCCTATGGTTAATGCAGCATCTCACCAAATGCTTCTTCCAAGGAACGATTTATAATTTAGGCCTGCAAAAAGGTTTCCTGGATAGCATTTGTTTCCCATGTGTAATGTGGTTTGAAATCTGTTTTCTGATCCAGCTTTCTGCAGTCATCTGAAATGGGCTTGGTGATGGATAATGGCAAACTGCCTACTGACGACTGGATATTTTGCCTCCCTAATGTATGTCTCCAGAGCAGTGAGTTAGTGTCTAGCATCATGCTAATGTCACAAGTAAAGGAAATGTGATGAGAGAATCAAAATCTGCTTGAGCTGGACTCAGAGGAAGAGCTAGGGAGCCAAATGTTGAGTCTGGGTTCTCTTCTTCTGTGAAGCCTTAAATCTCTTCTCAGATGAGATCTTGATCAAGCACAACAACCTTTGAGATTTTTTTCTTCCTGAACAGAAGCAGGATAAAAATGTGTTGAAAGCTTTGCTGAACACAGACATGCATTGAGAAAATAAAAATGTCAGGGCGAGTCATACTGATGTAGATTATCAATGGAGTGGGGGGACACTTGGTGTAGGATGTAGATGGTACTGGAACAAGCCTCTGCCCAGAGGAACAAAAGCAGAAGGTTTTAATCCTTTATTATTTT
Organism: Coccyzus lansbergi; assembly: GCA_033558105.1. Taxonomy (NCBI): domain Eukaryota; kingdom Metazoa; phylum Chordata; class Aves; order Cuculiformes; family Coccyzidae; genus Coccyzus; species Coccyzus lansbergi. Next base: position 467,872 of record JAUMJK010000211.1, on the reverse strand, counting down.
CAGTGTCTCTTTTGCTGACCCTCAGTGTCCTATTCATAGTTAAATCTTACTTATCAGTATACAGATATGTCATTCCAACACAACCCCCCAGTGCAGTACAGTTTGGTAACTCCCATTGAAAACAGTCTTACCGTTAAACCCCATGGAGCTGGGCATCTTCCCACTTTTGTGTGGCTCCTTTTTATTTTTCAGTTTCCCATAACTGAAAGTACAGGTAACTAACCAGGGACAGTCCCTGCCCACTGTGTGAGCTGGCTGTAGCATTCTGGTACTATGTAATGATCATTATGACATCATATTTTTCTACTAATGGAGAAAAATTTGAATTGAGTGAAGCCTCAACTCTGAGATTTTGGATTAATTTTCTAGCCACGCTGCAGCCTTTCTGGATGCCTTCAGAACCTCTTTCTCTTCTTGTGGGATTTTCTACACGAGAGTGGTGCCAAATTCCTCATTAGTATTTTGTGCAATGATTAGTGCAGTACTGCTTTGTCCTCATTTGGAATATGCTTGATATCTTGAAGACCAGGGAGAAAGAAGTAAATACTATTAGTTACTATGTTTAAATTTGGGGAAATCCTATGAATACTCTTTATAAAAATGGATTTCAGCTAGGATGTTTCTCCATGAAAAAAACAGAACTGCACACTGTGCACCCCAAAAAAGGTTTTATGGGACAATTCTTAAGCCTACTGTCTATTGTAGCCAGTGTCATTGATGTCCTGTGCTAGCACGTCTGATCCCCAGCTGAGATTCTGTATTTTTATATCTGTCTTTGGGATGTAATCTGAGAGGGATGAGTGAGCCTTCTGGTGAAATTAGGATTCTTTATACCACCAGTCAGACTGCACTGCTCACCTTTGTGATTCTCCTAATCATGGTCAAGATTTATTTGGCTTTCCTCAAGGTCATCATCATGGGCACAGAGCAGTAATCATGAAGGCCAAAAAGTGCACAAAGGGCCAGAGAAGAGATTCAGAATAACTATGGGTTTTGAAGTACAGTAGGCTGAATGATGCATATGGGGAGTGAGTGAAGCAGACAAGCATTAAGGGTGCAGGAGGGCATCCCTCAATACATCTGCTAATGTGAAGGAAAGATGACACAGAGAAATTTTGGAAATCTGTTTCCCTTTAGTGAAGCCCTTACTGGAAAAGGCATTGTTATTTGAGCTTTCTCCTTTAGCCCACACCTGGACCTGAATGCACAGCATGTTTGAACCTCCATTTATGACGAGATATAGCATCTCAAGCGCAGGTACCATTCTGGACACTTGTATGGGTGTAAATGGCAGTTTTCACAGTGCAAACAGTCATGAAAACTGTAAGAACAATTGTGTTTCTGTTTTGGAAGAAGGTAATTAGCAACCTCATCAAACCTGAGGCTACGGCAGGAGCCATTGGCATTAAGTATCCTTCTGGTGAAGCTTGCTAACATCAATAATGATAAAATCAATAACAATAACTCAACCATGTGCTAAAACAAGCATGGCAGTGGAGAAGTAGCCCTCTCTTGTTGCCACAGCTGCCCAGAGATGGTCACTGGGCCCATGGATACCAACAGTCACTGACTCCACTGCACTTTGTGTATCTATTGAACTTAAAGGCTTAGATGCCTTTGTGAGTGACTCCCATGTGCTGTTTGAATGAAAAAAATTTGGAGATTGACCATGGACACCTAAAATACTACTCTGCTAATGGGAGATGCGACCACCCCTAACTGGTTAGTAACCAATTGGGCTTCACAGGGAACTGCAAGGTAAGAACCACCATCTGACTATGATAGTGGCAAAGTCCTGACAACAGCTTATGGCAGAATAATGGTGTCCCTTCATATCTGAAAAATTTGCATCTAATGCTGTTCATGACAATCCCTGATAGCGATGTAGTCACCCAAATCCAAACTCATCTCCTGTAGTAAATACTATCCCATTGCCTTTGAGCAAAATAATCACAGTGGGAAAGACACCCAGACACTTGTAGAGTTCCTGCACTGTGCTGGAGGAGAAGTAGGCTGCAGAGTAGTGTGCTGTTGCAGCATAAAACAACAAAATGTGAGCAAGTTAGCACCAACAGGCAGTAATCATCAGCTCTAGGAGCTGGCTGGCTAGTCAGAAGTAACAGGTTATGTGGAAGAACTTACTTAATGTCTCATTTTGAACCACTGGTGACTCCCTGAACGTGGAGGTCTCTGGAGTGATTCACATGCTTTTTGCCTTGAGGATATTTGTGACTGGACTCATAAACCCAGGCGAATAAATGAAAGCAGAACACATGAGACATTACAAAATTTTGATTTAATGACATTTGATTTAAGAAACCTATAGAGGTAATCTTGATTTTATGCAGTGTGTGTGCTTCATTTATGATGTGCTTTCCTGGAAACTTAAGTTCTCAACAAAAAAACTTCTAGAAAGCTTCCTTTCACTTTTGTTCCTCCTACTCCTGTAATTCTTTGTTTTATTTATGACACCTTCCACCAATGGATACACCATGGTATTCAGAAACTTAACAAGAGAGACAATATACTGGAAAAGGCTCTTTTAACTAGAGGCTTCTTAGAGACAGAAGAGAGTAACAGAAAGGTGGCTGTTGATCTTAATTTACTGGAAGCAAATAAAATGATTAAGTTCCCCTTGCTGTTACTCTGCCACTCCTGCAGGCAAGGAAAATAGTTCTTAGTGGAGTACGCATTTCCTTCAAAAAGTAAAAGGCCAAATACTGAGCATAGTACATAAGATGTCATCGATTTGCCTTCTTGTGTCATATATGTGATTTTTTTTTTTTTGTACTGTGCCACCCCCACATATTAATCATTAGGCTTTAAGTTCTCTTGTTTTCCCAAACTGGCAAGCTTCTAGCATTTTTCTGGCTGTAAATTACATTCTAGCATCAGGATGATGAGTACAATATTTAAAACATCAATACTGCAGTATTTGGCATGTGTTTTTTGCAAAGACTGTTTCTTTCTCCATGTGATGGTCCTCCCACAACTGTTGACTCCATCACTTTTCTTCTAACAGAGGACAGAACACATTCAGACTGTAATCATGAACCCTTTCAATAGAGATTCTGAGGGAAGAAATGGACTTCTCTATCTTCATCTCTTTCCCAATGGGCTTCATTTATGCAGTCTGACACACTTGAAGTGAAAGTTGGTATAAATTATGATTAAATATTTGTAAATACACAATCTTTTTTTTTTCTGTATGATTGTCATATGAAAAGATAACTCATGATAGCCAAATTAAAAAAAGATATGTATATTTGTGGTTTGAGTATCAACTAAAGCTCATCTAGCTGGCAGGATTTTTTTACAGTGTGACTAAACTTGTGACCTGTGAGCTTGGTATGAGTTACAGGAACAGTTATAGATTCATAGAATAATAGAATGCTTTGGATTGGAAGGGACCTTACAGATCATCTAGTTCCAATTCCCCTGCCGTGAGTAAGGACACCTCCCACTAGGTCAGGTTACCCAAGGCCCCATCCAACCTGGCCTCGAACACCTCCAAGGATGGGGCAGCCACAGCTTCCCTGGGCAACATGTGCCAGTGTCTCACCACCTTCATTGTATAGAATGTCTTTCTAATGTCTAGTTTAAATCTTCCCCTCTCCAATTAATAGCCAATCCCCTCATACTATCAGTATGAGCCTTTGTAAACAGTACCTCCACAGCTTTCTTGTAGGCCTCCTTCAGGTATTGGAAGGCAGCTGTGAGGTCTCCTAAGAGTCTTCTCTTCTCCAGGCTGAACAGCCCCAGGTGTCTCAGCCTTTCCTCACAGGAGAGGTGCTCCAGCCCTCTAATCATCATTGTGGCCCTTCTCTGGACCCATTCCAACAGTTTCATATCTTGCTTATGCTGGGGATTCCAGAACTGGACACAATACTCCAGATGGGGTCTAATGGGAGCAGAGTAGAGGGGGAAAATCACTTTCCTTAGCCATGTTTCTTTTGATGCAACTCAGGTTGGCCTTCTGGACTGTGTCTGCACATTGGTAGCTCATGTCTAGCTTCTAATCAACCAGCACCCCAAAGTTCTTCTCTGCAGGGCTACTCTCAATCATGGCATTTCCTAGCCTGTATTAAACTGTGGGTTACCCTGACCCAGGTGTAGGACCTTGCACTTGGCCTTGTTGAGCCTCATGAGATTCACACAGGCTCACTTCTCCAGCTTGTCCAGGTCCCTCTGGATGACATCCCATCCTTCTGGTGTGATAATTACTTCTGGCCTATAGCTTGTTCCTGGTACCTTCATTCCTAGGACCCATGAAGGAACCAGTGGGAGGTCTAGTAAAAATATTAGTTACTGGCAGCACCTTTCCAGCCACAATCTCCCCAGTGAAACTCAGGAGAACTCCAGGACATGTGTGTATGTATATACAGCAAACATTGCATGTGAATTAAGCCTGCTAGTCCTAGGACTTGGATCTAAGTATGTCTGCATGCACCAATTTTTCAGTCTTATATTTTGCCTTATTTTTGATAAAAGTATGCACATGAATATTTTGACCATGAATTTACAGGAACATTTATGTTCTAACAAGTTTTCCTCTTCTAAAACTTTGGCTTGACATCTTAGTTTGGATGTAATGTTTCTTAACATACAGTAACAGTTCTGAGTATGAATGCAAGACTAACCCTGAGAAGACATGATTTCCTGAAATATAGGCATGACTGCTGCTGGTGTATCATAGAATGTTTTTGCCTGGACTCACTCTAATATATAGCTAAAGTGCCCTTCAGTTGTTTTATTAGAAGCCTCTTAAGACACAGCATACACTTGGTTAAGCACCCTTATTTCAACACTAGTTCTAGATGGAAGGGTCACATATGTCTATAAAGTCTCCAGGACTTTGTGGTGTATGTTACAAAAGACAAGTAAGGCACAGGTAACATCATCTGCTGTGTGGTTTAACATTCATAGTTCCTTCTCTTTTGCAACAGGTGACCTTCACTTAGGCTACCAAAAAAACCCCCCATAATGTTCAGGGAGAGAGCAGTCTGAAGAACTATTAATAGGAAAAAATATTTTGGTGTTAGGACACTTGTAACAGTTCTCTGACTTAGTTTTTCCAATTATGGGTAAACTGTTTAAATGAAGTGCTGTTTTCTAAGAAGCAAGTGTTACCATGCAGGTTAGCAGCCCCCAAAGGGGCCATGTTTTGACACCAATCTCTCCTCTGGGAACCTAACATGAACAGTGTGTGTAAATCATAATAGAAAATAGATGGTTTAGTCACCATTCCTGGAGGTATTTAAAAGACAGGTGGATGAGGTGCTGAGGGGCACGGTTTAGTGATTGATAGGAATGGTTGGACTTGATGATCCTGGGGGTCTTTTCCAACCTAGTGAATCTGTGTAAAGACCCTGTGAGTCAAAACCTGGACTGGCGTACTGCCCTGCCTCTGAAAAATGTGAAGAGACTCTTTCACAGTTCTTATATCTCCCACAACACTGCTGACCTCTTGTAGCTGAGGTTCCCCTCACTGACTTTTAATATGAGGCTATGACTCCAGAACAGAAATTTGTATCAATCTTTATGGCAGAAGTGTGTATAGCAGAGGAGTGGGGGCATCAAACATTATTTTCTTGCTGCTTGTGAGTGTTGACAAGAACTACAGAATCATCTCATTGAATGTGCCATTCTACTGCCTGCAGCCCACTGCCTTGCACCAGTCATGCTGTAGAGGACTAATTACATACGTGTGTTAAGAGTCCTAACCTGGACCCTGTCTCTAGTGGTAGTCAGAAGTGGAGGCCCAGCAATAAATTGTGAAGAGGACATACGCATGATGATACTTTCTTGAACACTCTCCCAGCTTGTGTCAGAAGCACAGGGCCTTCCTGAGCCTGCCATGATTTCTCAGTGGATTTTCTGCTAGAGCTGTCACCACCACCCACATCCATGGCAGCTTCTACCCCACAGCAGTTCCTGGCTGGGTCACATACAGCCACAAAACTTCCTCAAGCTCAGTTCTGGGGACAAACTCTGGCCTTCCCATTAAATCTGGACTGGGACATACCAGGAATGGCAGCGATACTGAAAATGGTGGCAAATAATCTCTCTAAGACTTGTTTTGGAATTTTAGAAAGCAATCATCCTTCATCAGGCCTGGGCAACATGAGGGAGTGATCTCCATCAACTGTACGCAATGAGACAAGAGCTGGTTACAGAATACATTTCCTGCTTACATGCATATGTATAAACTTTTCCAGAAGTCTTATGCATATTCCATTACTTTCCAAGGACTAATTTTAGTGTTATTATGGATTTCACAACAGTCAAAACTTTTGCTAATTTGGAGCTGGCTCAAGCTCTCTGTCTGATGTTGCATTTGAGATAGGGAGAAGACTCCAAAACAGAGGTGATTACTGAAGAAGAGAGGTCTATTCAGCACAGATCATGCTTCACACAAGACATTTATCATCTTCAGAGAATGAGCAGTATCTGGAAAACACTGTTTGAAACAAAATATATGCTATTAGAGGGACATCCTTTCTAACTTTAAAAAAAATACAGTTACTTAGATGAAACTTAAATCTACTTTAGCTTAAATAAAAAATACTCCACTTTTTGTAATAGTAACTACTTCTTGTATCAGTAGGAAGGAGTGTGGTTTACTTACCTTTACAGGTGGAGCTCAGTTTCTGTGCTAGAGGAGCAGCTGTCAACTGCGGCGACAGCTCCCAGGTGCAGAGAACCTTCCATGCCATGTGTGGCCATGAGTGTGGGTTGTGGTCACCAACTGTTCTAAGCATTGTGAAATTTCAGTGTGGCTTCTCTTGGCCCCAACCCATGCCAATGCTGCCCACTGGCACCCCATCTGTGCCCTGCACAAGATGACCAGCTTTCCTGCTGTGCCCAACATCTCTCCCAGGTGCTTCTTACACCATTTGCCCTGTGCCACAGACCCTTGTGTCTTCGTATTGTTCAGCCTCTTCAGGGCCACAGCATAAGGGTCCCCATTTCTCGGTGCCAGCAGCTCCCCCTGCAACTCACTGGAGTCGCACGCTGGATCCTAGGGCAGCAGAATTCCCTTCTCCAGCCCACCCCACTGCACAGCCAGCTTGCAATTCCCCTCATGCACCTTTCAGCCAAGCCCTCATTGGGTGTGGAGGGGAGACATTACCCAGCCCAAACCTCCTTCCTTACCTTTCTCCAGTGCTCTTTTCTCCTTATTGGCGGATTGCGTCCAGGAGACAGAGCAATAGCAAACACACTCCACTGCTGACGCTTCCTGCATCCTGGCAGCCCTCCACCACCCCAGCCACTGCCAACCCTCCCTGTACAGAGAAAGTGCTCACCTGAGCCCCAGACATTTATCTGCAGCTGCTTGGACCTGGGCAAGGAGTGACTCCCATAGAGGGGTTACCACATTTGAGGGCCAGGCAGGCATCACCATGGGGCAACTCCCCTAAGCCACTGAGGACAGAGGTCCTTGTTCTCTGCTGCTCTGCCATGCTGGGAACAGGGCCAGAAAGCATCTGAGTTAATAGCCAATTCAATCTCAAATACTTTAATTAGGTATTCACAGAAGCACAGAATCATTTGGGTTAACAGGGGCCTCTTGTGATTATCTTCTCCCACCCTGCTACTGCATAAGAGTTTATACAATGAATTGTGTCCTGGATCACTCCCAGCACCATGGATTTTTAAATAGTCTGCAGTTTCAGAAATTTCTGGAAATAAGCAAGATGCTTTACCGTTCCTGTCCAGTTAGTAGCGTCTCTTGGAAAACTACTCAGAGCATTAGGCATTTTGTTTTATGCTAATGACTGAAATACAGCTAGAGAAATAAAATATATAAAGTGCTGGGGAGATGCACCATGAAATTAACCACCTGGTGTTTCAGGTTTGAAAGTCTCACTCCCTTCATGGAATTTCTCTAGCAGTCATTAGGTTATAATCAACCTGAAACATTAATTTCCTGGGATTGTTCTCTGCCAGCCACCTCCTGCTAAGGATTTTTACCTTTAGTCAGAAGATATTTCATACCTGTCATGTGAGGTGAACACCTGCTGCCTCTGGCTGCCCATAACTGTAAGGTTGCTAGTTTTCAATATCTGCTCTTTGTTGGTGTCTAAGTATGCCTGAGAAATCAAGGTCACTTCTTCCCCGTCATGATATAAAGATGATAGTCGTTGCCCTAGAGAGCTTATGAAGCAGAAACTTCAGAGAGAGAATAAGGACATTTTTCCCTGTTCCTGCTGATCTCTAGAGTTTTGCTGAAATGATATCCTACTGAGATACAGACAGGAGCAAGGAGCATAAAGCACCATGTGTGGCTCTAGCACATATAACTGCTTTAATGTGGGCAACGTTAGGAATGATCCTGACCTTCAACACTGTCTGTGATTGTTACAGGACATTCAACACTAGCCTCTTGTGTGCCTACCAGAGAAACAGAAGATGGAAAGGAAGGTATAGGCTGAAAGGAGAGGTAAAGAACAAAGTGAATTGCTGACACTTTTGCTCTTCCCTCTCATCTCTTCCTGGCCAACAGCTTTTTTTTTTTTTTAATGTGTGTGTGTGTGAGCTGAGAGGCAGTAAAAGAAGAGAAACACACTGGCTGACTGTGATCTGCCCACCTACTGTTTTCAAAAGCTGGAAGTATTTTATGGAAGATAGAAGCTGTGGTACAGCCCAAGGGAAGGAGAGAAAGATGAACAGATGTTAACCCTAGCTAGTGACATATAACTGGGCAGCAAAAGAGCAGTGGGTGTTCATATTATGTACGTGTGTCTGTGTGGGAGGAATGCAATGTGAGGCAAAACTATACATACTGTATATAACTGTACATAATTCCTTCCTTAGAAAAAGAAAGAGTAGCTTGACCCTTCACTGTATCAGAGCTTCTGCTATCTCTCAGCTGGTGCCTATCCCTTTATTTAATTAGAAACCCCAAACTCTTCCTCTGACATTCCCTTTTCTCATATCCTGCAAAGCTGAATTTCATCTTGCAGTGCTACTAAGAGCTCAGTCCAGTCAGTCACAAATCAGAAAGGGAGTAATGGCAGAAGGTTGTCTGAGTATTTTTTAAAATGTGCTTGAACACTGATACTTGTTTCAATCCTGGCTCATTGTTGTGGTTTAACCCTAGCCAGAAACTAAGGCCCACACAGCTGCTTACTCACCCCCACGCCCCTATAAGAATCATAAAAGCATAAGAACTCATGGGTTGGGTTAAAGACAGTTTAATAGGTAAAGCAAAAGCAGTGTGCACAAGCAAAGCAAAATACAGTATTAAATCACTACTTCCCATCCACAGGCAGGTGTCCAACCTTCTCCAGGAAAGTAAGGCTCCATTACACTTAATGTTTTCTTGAGAAAACAAATTTTATATTGCTGAACATGACATCATATTGTATGGAACATCCCTTTGGTCAGTTTGGGTCAGCTATGCCCTTCCAACTTCTTGTACATCCCCAGCCTCCTTGCTGGTGGTGTGTTGTGAGAAGCAGAAAAGACCGTGACTCAGCAATAACAAAAGCATCTCTGTATTATCAACACTACTTTCAGCACAAATCCAAAACACAGCCACATATTAGATACTAAAAAAAAAAAAAAAAAAGAAAAAGTCCATCCTAACCAAAACCAGTACACTCATGGATCCTCTTTTCTCACCTGCAGCACTTGGTAGCTATTTCCCTGTAGCTATTCACTCATGACCTTATGTCTGCCAAAAAATATTTTAAGAATAAGTAAGAGGCAAAAAAAGGGGAGTATTTTCTGATGAGTTCCTATGATTCTGTTCTTTTGGTCAGATGGCTGCTAATGAGAAAGCTGTGATCATTACTTGCATCTTGGAAAGAGAGGATAAAGTTTTGATATCAACCTTCTATCTGCCTTTTCCACATTGAGTTGGGAACTTGCTAATCAGTTAGGAAATAGTTCAGTGACAGGACGTATCACAGACACTGAGTAGATGTTTGACTTTATCTTAAGGGGTTGGTTTTCTTTTCTGCACAAGTGTTTTTGTTTTAAATGCCTTGGGGAAAATTCCAATTTCAGTAGGTTCTTGGTCAAGTCCTAGCTTACCAAGCATCTGCTAATTATACACCCATGTTTATTTATCTGTTTCGGATGCTGATCTCTGACATAAATCTGACATACTACACAGATTTTGAAAAGAGGTGGCCTCCTTTGGGTTGTGATAAATCCCGTGTGGGGAAGAGGGCTAACATCAAAAGGGAAACACAAAGAATGGGAAAAGGCAAGAACCCCTTCTAACCTGTACTGCCCAACACAGTAAGCCTTAACCCCTTACAGCACCAGAACAAAGAACACCCCATGGATATGATTATGGGCCTGCAGGGAATCAGCCAAGGTCTGCAGAGAGCCCAGAAAAAAAAAATTATAGTATTTTTTTTCTCAGCAACTAAATTGTGACAAAGCACTGCAGAGCACATTGCAGATACTGGAGTGAATAAGCTCTGTCAGATGTGAGCACTGCTGGATGCAAGCTTCCCTACACAGCTCAACATGTCAGCACAGCACATCCTTTCGTACCTCTGCTGTCAGGATTTTTCCATTACCTTGAGCACCTGAGCTCCACTGGGTAACCAAGAGCCGACGGCCTTTGGAAGCTGTAATTTGTGTTGTTTACCAGCAGGCGGCACGAAACACTGAACGGTCTGCCCGCACTGCCTGGAAGAAAATGGGGTTTATGTCTTAGAATGTTTAGCTGGCTTCTGCTTAGTCCGTGCTCCTAATAGCACTGTCGAGTGTATGCTCCATAATGAACGAAGGTTCTCCAGATTTCTTATGGCACAGTAGTGAAGCTTCTTTATACATATGCACACAAATTGTTACGTATGGATCAGATTATGTCTGAGTAATAGAAGGTGCAAAGATAGAGGCATTGAAATAGCATCTCCTTTGAGAGCAGTAAAGTGGTAGAGGAACTCCTGCTCCTGCCAGAGAGTGTAATTATCAAAAGCCAGGATCTCATACATAGAAAAGATACCCCTCCAATAATTAAACAGGAAACAATTAATGATATATTGAATAAGGGCTATTAAATGTATGAATGCATTAATACAGTTGTGCATACAGCCTATCAGAGCACCAAGCAAACCAGAGGCAGAATAAAGCCTAGCTAGTGAACCAGAATTAAAGCGGTCTCATTGCTTCTATGTATCATCCACTGTTGAACAGATTGATTACACTCAAATATCTTCCTTTTTAAGTGGTTCTACTTATTCCAGTTCTTCGTTGATGCCTGCTCCTCATTGATTTTACCTGACTACAGTCATTAGAGAGCTAGATGCTTCATGAGGTCAGCAGCTTTGTGGTAAAGATGAGGGAATTGCGTCTCACACCGACAGACGCTTGAGTCTGTGTATGGCCCTGAACTACTAGGTCACAAGAGTTATCACTGTTTTTTCAGAGTAGTAAGTCCAGCTCCTTGTGCTTGGGCACAATAGCACAGCACATGACTCAGTAGCACACAATAGTATGGACTGAGCTGAGGGCTGATGTTGTAACCTCCTTTGTTGCCTGGGACAGAGTGGGGCTTTGCTTCATCTGCATGATATGATTTCTAATCTCATAAATAAAGCTGGGCATGCAGAAGACAAAGAAGAGCTGGAAGAGCATGATATTGGGAAAAAGGAGGGAAAAGCGGCTGAGGAGGGACTGGGTATTTGTGTTAGCTGTTGCAACAGTTCTGTGGGACTGCTGTACTAACACCCCCGACTCTCATTATTTAATAAGTCTGAAACTCCCAGGTTTAATCATTCTAGATTATTTCTCACTGACCTTTGGACAGCTGCATTCACATACCTTAAACCTTCTATATCTCACTGGCATTTGAATTCAGAGGTATTTCAGCACTGACTTTAACCTTGCCTTAGTGTTGGGCTCCTAGAAAAGAGAGGCTACAGCATGCCAGGAGAGACAAGAATGATTATCACCCTGTTGCATATAATGCCAATTGCTGACATAAACTTTATTCTGGCCTCAGGAAGCATAGGGAGGTAAGGGATTTTGAAACAGAACTACCAGAATGAAGACAGAAGTCACATAAAGCTTTGCTATTCTTGCTGACTTTGTTCCTCCATATTGTTACCTAGCTGAAACGTAATGACTGTGAGATGGGATTGGAAAACCACAGGACCAAAAAGAAGGTAAGGCTATTCTCAAGCACAGAGAAATTTAAGACACCCCTCTGAACTTGTAGACCTGAGAGGAAGGCAACTGGCACTGGGTTAATGTTTCCTTGTAACATAATGCCATCTGCTGTGACTTGCTATTGACTGATGAGGTAGTTCAAATGAACCCCAGCAGGGCTACAAAATACATACTGTCTCACAACCATGGTAGCACAGACTGAATGCAATCACTCATTCAATTAGCAACAATGTAGAGTTTAACTGAAGAAGTTTTTAGGGATTTTTACTTACTGCTTAATACATTGACATTAAGTATGACGGTGTATATATACCCTATGCTGTGTTCAGCCTAGCTGTTGCTGCTGTAAGCTCTTTACTCTGGAGTGAAAAAATAGAGCTGTTGTCATGACAGGTGAAATGAAACTTGCATGGGGATTCTGCATGAAGTACTACAGGTTGCCTAACAACATGCTTCCTGAAGGACTAACAGAAGCAAAAATAGAGACCACAGCACATGCGTTCAAGATTGTTTCTTGAATGCAAAGGCTGCCTGTCGCACAGGGACACAAATGGGCAAGTGGCTTTGTTATTGCTGGTGCCATCCTAGAAAGGGGTCACTGACACAATACTGTGGCTCCTCCACGCTCCTGCTGATGCGGGGAGAGTAGCACAGGCTCTTCAGAACTGGCTCACTACATTGTCAGAGCACCTGAGATGCTCAAAAGAAGTTAGGCAGCATCATATAGATGATGATGTAAAGCCCACTACACAGGAACTAGCTCAAGCCATCTTCAAGTTAGCTTGCATGTTGTGACAGTAGGGAATAGTGTTGTAAGATTTTGGCCTAATCAGGGAGTACCTACAATGTTTCATACAAATTAGCATACTTAGGAGAAGTGTAGTTCCATTCTTGTCTCACAGGTTGGGAGTGGCATTTGCCTAGTCATTTACTGTGCTGTCACTTTGCCTTGTATTTGGCATCTCACAAAATACAGTAAAAATATTAAAGAAAGGGAACACACTGTATACTGTGAGTGTGGCTGCATAAGATCATGTCATCAATGAATTGCCAGACTCTGGAGACCTTAAGCATGAGCCAGATTCTGGGTTCACTGCTATGTTACTTGTAAGTCAAGGATGTGTTGAACAGTGTATTTGTCATTCTTGTGTCATCACTGCAGTGGATAGAGAGTGAAGAGGATACACTTACCCATAAAACTGACTAGAAAGTAAGATTTCTGACTAGAAAGTAAGATTTCCTACTCGCCATGATTCCCACAGGTATGATCCTGGCGGCATGTTTTTTTGTCATCTGGGTTTGGTGTTTAAATTGAGAATGCTTGGGAGTGTAAGATGCGGGTGTTAGTCTTGTCTGGGTTCAAATCCTGTCCTAATACGCAAGTACCATGTAGCATGAAGACAGATGTGGAGCTGAAAATTTCTCTGAACTGTTCCTGCAGGAGGTTTTTTAGGATAGATTTTTTGCTTGATGACAACAAACTGGGAAGAAACTACTCTGAATGCAGGTGTTGTGGATTTCACTTCTTTAGGTCCATGGAGGGACATAGTTTTAGGCAACCTGGATGTTTGGGGTTTGGGGTTTTTTTCAGGTTGGTTGACTCTGTAAGTTGCTGCTAAGGCTTCTTGTGCCCCATTCCTCATGTGTGGCACTTAATAGTGACGTATGAGCTGGAAATCTCCCTGTAATTGGCACATTATGCTGGATCTTGTTTGATAGCAGCCCTTTGGGAAGATGAGCCTTAACTGTCTCACCCGCTTCTTCCCTGCTGTTGAGTGCATATGTGTTGGATGGAGACATAAGTTCTGTTGAGGTGCAGGCACTCAAATACACATTTGAGACCTACTTCTCTTTTTTTCAGTACCTGCTGTAGTGAAGTATAAATGTTTTTTTAACAATAGTTTTGGGTGAAGGAAATGACTTGCTTTGAGTATCTATGCAATATGTTCTTTTTCCTGTTTTAGAATATCCTTTCACATTGGTGTGCCCCATAAGAATCATGTCAGTGGTGACCCGAGTGGTGCTGAGAGCCCCAGAGACATTAACTTGATTGTGAGAGGGTGACTGAATAGTCTAATATGCTTTGTAAGGTTTCAGTCTTTTTCAAAAATGGGGTTTTGAATCCTATTTCTGCCATGTGATGCCTACCATGTAGAGATACCTATAACATTTTAACAGCAGTATATGCTAGAAGAAAATTGTTTCAGTCTTTTAACAGATGTGTTAATATTGACTGTGAAGATCGTGGTTCTTTAAAAAGAAACTCAGGATCTTTATTGTGCATGTTTCTTGTTTTGAAATATGCCGTGGGAAGCATATACTTTAGTCTCTTCCTGCTGAATGCTTCATGCTGATTATACTTATTGTTTCAGGATGGCTTACAGGCTGCTTGGTGATATCCTCACTGGGGTTGAAATAATCAAGAAAGAAAATACACCTAGAATATCTTGTCTGGACCATCTACATTTGTGTGGCATAGTTACAGTGTTCCCCCAAGTGTGCATTTGAATTCCTCCATCCTTACAAGTGTTAAATTTAGAGACTTGCGAAACTTATTTACAGAGATCTGATGTTGAACTGATCCAAAATACTGTTTAGCCCATAACAGCATTCAGTATAAGCATAGCATTGGAGGCATGACTATGTCTGGCTCATGAGTGAAGACTTAATGTACTTTGGTGAATTAAACTGAAATTTTTGCTCTGGAGCATTTATTTGCCAAGAACACTGATATCTACCATTTACTTAGTCCTGCCCTGACAAATATGTTTTGAGTATGCTAAGACACAGACAGAGCAGTTTATTTGTTTGGAATACTCATTTTTTCAGTTGAAGTGCATGATGAAAGTATACCTACCTTACTTCTGTTTTGTGGCCACACATGGACAAAGTGGCTAATAAGTGACATTTACTTGACCTAACCACTAAGAGTCACTGTTAATATATGATGGTGTATGAAACTCCATTCATTAGAGCGCCGATTTATTTAAGATTTCCAAGCTTTGGTAATATTTCTGAAACATAGCAAAGAATCTTAAAGATTTTTCTTTAAACAATGCTGTGTTAATCCTACTGTCAGTTATGGTGGGTAGCAGCAAAGAGCAGGGTACCGCCAAACAAATTTATCCCATGATTTGTGATCATTATTATTTTCTTTAGATCCTTATGAAAGGCACCTCTTGCCCACTTCATTCAGGCAGTACTAGCAAGTGGTGGGTTAGTAGCTACCAAAAGACACAGGTAGTAAGAAGTTGGATTCTCATACAAACTTTATGTGGTCAGAAGTAACTGTAGAAGGTTAAAATAAGTCTTACCCATGAACTACTTCTTACTGTCCCTTGACTATTAAATCAGTGGGGATTAAGCTGAACTGTTTTACATGCCCTGAAACACAGTCGGCAGAGCATTTTTGAGGGCTCTAGGCACAGCAGTTCATAAACTGTTTAATTTTTTTGCTTAAGGAACAGTTTGTTCCAATAATATGATTCTCAAATTCCCCCACTTTGAAAATACCTATAAAGTCTTCTTGGATTATAAATTCATTCCTTTTGTTGCCTCAAGCTCCCTGAGTTTTGTAGGGAGGAATATTTTAGTCAATACTGCACAGCTGCAAACATCTCAAAGTAGGTAGTCTTAGACCACTGAGTTTTGACCTAGAGAGGATGCTCAGATTGCGACAAGCACACATAGCTTCATGCAGAACACAGCTACTGCTGTTTCTATTAACAGCTGCTGTACGGATAATGCTGATTTCCCCCTCACACTATAATTCAATAGTCTGTTGTCCAAGGCACTAGCAGCAGAGAAGAGCTGGCTGCAATTCTCACTTTTGCTTGCAAGGATTCAAATCACAGCTCCTGCCTCCCAGCTATAGCTGGACTTCGAAGCTGACATGTTATGAAGATAAATCAATATTGTGTTCATTCTTCACCAAGAAGTGAAAGGCAGCAACCTCCTAAAGCCCATGGACTTGACTTGCAAGAAAAAGCACAAAGTTTGTCTAGTTGCAGCATAAGTTCCCTGTGCCCATGGGAAATGTGGGAGGGCACTATGGGCTACATGTTTTGTGTGGTTTACCGTTTGTCACCCTAGAGGTTCCAGCCATTGTGAATATATGGGGTCTGAAATGGAAAATATCCTGTCCCCTTAGTACTGGGCTTGCTGGTGCTGCAAATTCTCCATGGGGATCTTTTGGGGTCCCCATGGAGATGCATTTGCTGCCTTCTTAGCAACAACCATACCTGCCATTAGGAGACAGTTTCCAAAGATGACCAACATTTGACTGCATTGTAGCTTAAGTATCATACGCAAATTGCTCAGATAAAGGGCAGGTAGTGAACCTTATTTAACTGCACTATCTGTTACTCTTGGCATTTATTTCCTGCAATTAACTGTTAAACAACAGCTGTCCCACTTTAATGAGCTTTAAAAAAAAAAATCTCATTATTTCTGTCTTTTCTAACAGTCTCATTTTAGACGCCCTCAATTAGCAACTCTTGTGATTCATGACAAATGGAACTAATTTCCATGACTGTTAGGATCATTTAGTGTTACACATAACACAGCACAGGTTTGCAGTGAACCCTCTCTGACAGCTCGTTTTTCAGCTGGTGATGGCCTGGATCACAGTAGCATCATGACCATCTGTGGATCTCCCTGCATCTGTGTGAACAGAAGTGCTGTATAAAATTGAAAAGGTCAAATGAAAAGATCTACTGCCAAATGATAGTCCTTATTTATTGTGAGCAGCTTTCTTCTTTTTAATGTGTTAGCTCCAACTCAATATTGCACAACGCTAGGAGTCTTTGTTTTGCTCCTTATAGGACAAGTATACATATATCCCAAATAGTGAAGCCATTGCAGATGTTTGAGAAGCATGAAATACGAGTCTGCTCTGAAATTTAGAAATGGCACAATCTCAAGTTTAATTTCAAAGAAAAGCATTCAGGGCTTCTGGGCTTCCCTCTTACGAGAGCAAAGAGGGCATTCAGATGCTTGCTTGGGGTGGAGCCCCCATTGGGATGTTTATCTTGTAACTGTCCCCAGACAGCTGGGGCAAATGTGACAGAAAACTTGTACCTAGTCGGCAATGACGAGTGAGGATTCATCATTTTTGCAGCCCTCACCACTTTGTTTTGAGGTATGCACTGTGCAGACTTTTAACTTCACCTTAAGGCAAGTCACTCTGCATTTAAATGATCAGAAATGCCAGGATTGCAAATCAAAGCAGAAAGCAATAAGGAGATGATTAGCATCATTAACAAGGTTTACAAACTTAGGCTGAACATCCTGCAATTACTTAATGAAAGAAATTCACTTCATTTTCTATGAAATTTTTCAGATTGTTTCAATCAAGACTCTGAGGGATGTGACTAAGAAGAGATTAGCTTGATCACTGCTGTGGTAAAAGAAAGGGTGGTGAACTCTGACCTTGCACATATGAATGAGAAGGACTGACTTTTAATCCTGCAAAGGAGAAGGATAGTTGTCTAAGCTTGTTGAGTTCCCTTCCAGACTTACTAGGACTGAATAAAGACCACAGATTTATAGGTGCAAATGCCATGAAGGTTATCTTGGCCACCAAAGGATTTGTCTCTGTCAGTGTATTTTCTGTGCTTTTGTTCACCTTTTCCTGTGTTCCTCCTGAGCCTCCTCCTTGTTTTAATAGCTCTCACCAATGCTAGTTTTCATTATGCTCTTTCCCATAGACTACTCTGTTGCCCAGAGCAGTAGCCTGAACAAGTCTGGGGAATGAAAAGAGATCTAAAATTAAATCCCTGTAGAGAAACTGCTTTTATTCTATCCCAGAGGAATGAAATATGAGTATATCCTTGCCAGAAACAAAATAACCTGTCCGATAGAGAAATGGCATTGCTACTGCCTCTTACCAAGGGGATGCAAGAGGATCTGGTATGAAAAAGCAAAGTGAGCACACTTTGCTCACTGCTTCCTTGCTGAATGCTGAGGAGAGTGCAAGAGCCAAGTGGCCACTACCCCGACCTCAGGACATCAAGCAGAAATCACCGCTGACATTTTGAAGCTTACATTTATTTAAATTTTCCTTTCTTGATATTTCTAATTCAGATCCAAAACTTTCCATAGCAAGGATTTCTTTAATAAAGTGAATGCGTGTACTCAGGCTGGTGGACTGCACAGGCCACTCTTCTGTGTGGCAACTAACCATGCTGTGAGAATCATCATTTTCCACACAACCTTTCTGCTAGGGAGGACACATTTCCAGTAGCTTGGCAGGGGAACAGAAAGGGACAGAAGAATGGTGAGATCAGCCTGTTTCTTTTCCTCTGGCTTGAGAAGACCTGCATGTTTTGACAGAAATAACTGAGAAGCCAAGCATAGCATCCCCCTTCTCCCTCCTGAAGCTCTGTAACCATGACTGAAAAGCACCAGTGTACAACAGGGACACAGGCACTAGTGATACTGAAAATGCCAACAAAGGAAGTATATGAAGTAATAAAATATGCATAAGATTTCTGGGAAAATGTATACATATGGGAAATGTATTCTGTCCCCAGCTTTTGTCTCATTGCATGCGATTGACGGAGATCGCTCCCTTGTTGCCCAGGTCTGATAAAGGATGCTAGATTGCTAAAATTCCAAAATGAGTCTTAGAGAGTTGTTCTGCCAGCATTGGCAATATCAGTTCCACATGGTTGTGGGTAACCAGGCATACCCTAGGATAGAGGTTACTTGCTTCCTAAAAATCCATGGGCTTGATATTTGGGGTGTTGTTTGTTGTGGTAGAGCTGATGCCCTGGAAGATCACTCAAGGCAGAAGATACTTTTGGGGCACTGCAGACTTTTATGAGTCTAGTTTGCACCAATCTGTGTAAAAAATGAGCATTACTTTAACTAGAAAAACCCAGAATTTTTTGAATGGGGCAGTTCAGGCTTCTAATACTAAGGTTCCATAGTTAAGTTGACTTCTGTTGTTGCTGAATTTTCTTCCTTCATTTTGCCTACACAGTGGCTTTCAGTTGGGTAAAACCAAATTAGCACTTCTGTTTTAGAGACAAGAAACCAGACTGATTTTCATATTTGAACTACTAACTTACCTCTGTCTAGGCCTCTGTTGTTGATTATTTCCTCTGTTCACAGTGTTTACAGTCTGAATGGAGTAGCAGTGCTAAAAAATGTGCAAGTCTGAGAGGTGCCTCCAGGTAAGAACTTGTGCAGTTCTCTGCAGAGGCCCTAACTTGGATCCAGTGGTAGTGATCTGGTCAGTACTAACCTAAACTTTAGGTTTTGATCCTAGCTTGCTAATATTGTAAGCTATTTGATACTCTTTGTGTTGTTTTCCACCTTGCCTCCTGCCCTTCTGGTTGTTTCAGAAGAATGTACTGCTGATATCTAGCAAGCAGTGCATTTTGAATAAATATAAAATAGAGTTGTATGTTCTGTCCAGCTTCCTCTCCCACCCTCAAGTTTCTACATAGTGTTTGACAATTAAAATTATGTAGGAAACCCAAGTATCTCTGTGAATCTGAATTGAGTAAACCATCCTGAATACTGGTTGAGTTTCCTCCAAAGATACCAATGTGGTTGCCTTCTTAATAGCATAAGTTACCTTCCTGCCACCTTACCTTGTGATAGAGATGTGGCTGCCAGGCAGTGGAGATGCTGTCAGGTCATGGCAAACTGAAAAATCCCCTTTTTTCCCCCTCATATGTCTTTCTTGCTTTACTTCTGGAATATTCTGCTGTCTCTAATTCTAGGTTAGTTCTCAGCTGCCCTTATTGATTGTGACACATTAGAAAAAAAGAAAGAATCTTAATTAAATAAAGGAGAACCTTAATTAATCTGTACATGGATGGGCTGCAGTGGAAATTAAAAGTTGACACGTTTTGCAAATGTTTAGACAACCTGTAGAGGAATTGTGAGACCTTGGATATCAACCTTTATTTAGAATAGCCTCATAAATTCATTATCTCAGGCTGTTACTTTGTGAGTGTCTCTCCTTTTCTAGAGGTTTTTTTTTTTTTAATGGATTTGAAATCAAATGATACAATAAAGCCAGACAAAAACCCAGAGACTGATGCCGCATGGAGTGCTTTCCAGCCTTTTTTTGTTTTGAAGGCAACAATCTCCCTGCTAGCCTTCTGTAACATGGTAAATGTGATCAGAAAACATCTTGATTCAGAATGGGTCTTCATTGCCTTATTGTTACCTCCCATGGTCTTGGGAGCTACCAGATGTAAAGCTTTGCAGAAGAGCACTTCTGGATACTCTTCCTTTTTCATATTGTCCCTAGCCCTTATGGCAGGCTCGTGGAGGTGTGCTGACAGGTGAGCTGCTCAGCATAACAGTTGAAAAGTACTGTACAATGTTGACAAGTAGATTTATTTGTATTTCATGTAAGTGTGGATGTTGCATAAGACAAAGCAATATGAAAATACATAGTGACACTCTTCATTATAATGTTGTTCTTCTCAAATTGGCAAGTTTTTTCATATCAAATTCCTTGTAAATTCCCACTGTTGTTATGGGGAGGGGGAAACATATTGGAGCGGATAGTAAAAGAAAATGTGTTTGGAAACTAAAAGCATTTTGGAAAATCTTGTGGGACTGGAGTACTGTAAGGAGGGAGGTTGTCATTCTCTCCCATAAAACAAAGCAAAAGTTCTGCTGTAAGCAACACGACATATTAGGTTATTTACACTTCATAGATTTATCAGCTTTGTATATTTTTTTGCTCATCGCCCGCAATGCTTCTGGTAAAAATTAATTTTGGTTAGCAGTAGGTTTGCTCCTGCTGGGAGTACCAGCATATTTGAGGAAAACAGCTCTGCCATCTATGTGTAAGTCTGCAACAGCTGGCAGACAATTAGTTCTGCTTTCTATAAGAAAAGCAGGAGAGACTGAAACAAGATAAACCCCTTCATCTATTTCCAGGGTAAAGTGAAGTATGTAAGAATATCTTTGTAGAACGAAGGAGGACCTGAATACTTTACCATGCCAAACTGCTGCATTTGTACTGGACATTATATCTTGGTAATTCTTATATGCACCGCAGGTACAAAAAACCTGTTTCTTTGTCCAATGGTATCATTTTACAATTCTCTTTTCATCATGTACAAGCATTTCTTTTCATTATTTAAAAGAAGAGACTTCTTGATGTATTTTTGAGAGAGCTGAAATGAGCAGTAAAAGCTTGGTCTCTGCTTCCATCTGTCTGATTACATTTGGATATCTAATGTCTGGTGCCATGAGATGTAGTCATTTTTGTTTGGGTTCTGATCTCATGCTTTTTATGACCTGCTGTAGCCCAGAACTGGCACAGATACATAAATTAAAGGATGAGCTGTGAATTTATTCAGACTATTGTCACTAAGTACTCTTGTGACAGCTAAACAATTTACAAATGTGAGCTGTTGCTCCTCTGAGCTATGACAGTACTGATCTTTGGCAATTTCTTGAGTGTTATTCTTCATAGCAAATGATTCCTAATCAAGCAGGATGGCATACAGTCTCACTGGGGCTTGGAGTTGCTATGCACATTGTCTAAGTCAGGTGGTTTGGGCAACTGGGATTTGGTTTTGATTGACTGATGCTCCGAAGATCTTTGGCTTGATCTGAGAGCTGAGCTAAAATGTTAAAATGATTATTTTTGGTGATGAATCACTAGCCGTGAGATCAGACGGGCCTGCTTATGGGCACAATACCTGTGAAGTCAGGAAGCCTGCATGCAGTTCTGAGGAAAAACATCACAAATTGAGAAAAATGGAGGGATATTAAGTTTACCACTTGTTGTGGTGTATACCACGTGTTTCATACTATGTTGCCAACCACCTTTGCTGCAGGAGGATAGGGTTCTGCCTCTGGAGGGGACCACTACTGACTTGTGCTTTTCCTCCAGCCACTGCCTGCGAGAAAACATGTCTGGTGAGGCTCTGACCGCTTAATGCTACAAACTAATCTTTTAGCCATTGGCCAGACCACAACCCATATCTCATAGAGATAGGTTTACTTTTAAGCACCCATCCAGAACCGCAATGTGATACTTGACTCTGTCAAATAGAACCTTTCTGGTCTTTGCAGAGACTTTCCTTTGTTGCTTGTAAGCACTTATGGGTCCTGTAGAAATGCTAATTAGTACAAGTCTAATCTGTTTATATCCTTCCTCAGTTCTTAGTTTTGCTAGAGAATGTGCTTATTCTGAAGTTGACTTTTGTGTACAACAGGAGCACAGTATCAAGTCGGGGGGAAGACCAACAGGAATTACTTGGGCAGTATCTTTATATTAATGCTTCTCACTGATTCTCTCATTACCTTCTTTGCTATTAATGTAATTCCTGTTCAATTCCTGTACATATTCGAGAAACCATAATCATAGCAAACTCTCTTCCACATTATTTATCTAACCAAATGCAAAAAAGGCTAAAAACCTTGGTGGGATTGCAAATAAGCAGTTTTACAAGGTGTATAAAAAAAACTTTTCTGGTTTAGACTTATCAAAATGGCAATGGAAGTAGTTCTATCTTGTTTGAACTTCTAGTCCTGGCATCTATTATTAACATGATGTCTCTGGCCATCTCTCCATTCTGTAATGATCAGAGAAGGTAATAAACATGAAGGGAGAAAAAACTGTTATTCCTTTTAAATAATTCTATGCAAATGTCAAAGTATGAAAATATTCTGTATATTTTTACATTTAATGTCTCTTGCCTGTGTCCAAAGTAAGTCTAGGCACACATGTTTTTCTAAGCTAGGAATTATTGTGTTCAAGAATAATTACTTGGTAACTTAGAAACGATATCACTGCTGTGCTATAGAAGCAGCTACTTTCAGATGAATTGGTTAGTGTATGAGAAATAAATCAGAAGCCTCAAGACCATGTGAATGTACCCATATTGAAATCAGCTGATAAGCTGAGCTACTTAAATAACTTACTGCAGCATCTTAGAACCACAGAATCCTAGAATGGTTTGGAAGGGAACTTTAAAGATAATTTAGACCAATTCCCTTGCTGTGGGCAGGAATTAGGTTGTTCAAAGCCCTGTCCAACCTGACCTTGAACACTTCTTGGCATCCACAGTTTCTTCTAGCAACAGTGTCTTGACACCTTCATTATAAAAATTTTCTTTTTATGCAGTCCAGTATATTAGTAGTTTTCTGGGCTGCAAGAGCATAGTTCCAGTTAATGCCCAATTTTTCATCCACCAGTATCCTGAAGTCCTTCCCATAAGGATTACTTTCAGTCCATTCATCCTGCAGTCTGCTTTGATCTTGGAGACTGCCTCAACCTGAGACCTTGCATTTGACCTTGCTGAACTTCATAAGGTTTGCATGGTCGCACTCCTCAAGCCTGCCAAGGTCCTTCTGGATGTGGCTTCCGTTCCCTCTAGCAAATAATCTGCACCTTCTAATCTTGGTGTCATCTGTAAACTTGCTGTAGGTGCACTCAATTCCGCTTTCTACTTTGTTGACAAAGATGTTAAACAGTACTGGTCCCAGTATGGACCCTTGAGTGACATCAATCACTGCTGGTTTCTACTTGGATATGTATTTGGACCATAACAGTTGGTACAGGACCAGCAGTGATTCCTTACCCATCTAACTTAGGCTAGAGACTAGGAGGAGGTTTTTTACAGAAAGGATCACTGGTCATTGGAACAGACTGCCCAAGGAGGTGGTGGATTCACCTTCCCTGGAGGGGTTTAAGGGAGGGGTGGACAAGGTGCTGAGGGACATGGGTTAGTGTTTGATAGGAATGATTGGACTCAATGATCTGATGGGTCTCTTCCAACCTTGTTGTTCTATGATTCTATGATTCTAACAGTTATCCATCAAACAATATCTCTAATTTAGTGGCAACAATGTTGTTAAGGACAGTATCAAGAGTCAGGACAGAAGTCCAGGTAGATGACATCCATAGTTCCTCTCCTGTCCACTGATACAGTAACTTCGTTGCAGAAGGCCACTGGATTAGTCAGGCTTCAGGTGCTTCACTTTTATTACCACACATAAAGTACTTTTTTTTTCCTTCCATGTTCCTACTTTGCCTCTAGCCTTTAACCCCAGAAGAAGATGAAGCTTGAAGTGTAGAATGAGGCTTTATAGCATTGATTTTAGCAGAGATCAGGTTACAAAATTTTAATTTATTTCCTCTACAATTTAACAGACGTCATTAAACTCTCTGTCTTTTATTTTCTTTTAGTTTCCCCCCCCCCCCCCATATTACAAGAACTACTCTGATAAAATGCTGGGTTTTTTTCTAGTTTGAATAATAGGACAGTGTCCCCAATAGTGATCGGTCCTGCTCAGTCAGGGAAGAAATGGAAATGTAGAGATGAATCAAGTTCCCTGCTAGGACTGAGTGTTCACAGGTGAATTGTGTTACAGAGAACACTGCTCTTTTATCTGACACCAAGACTTGCTGGTAATGTTCCGATATGGAGTGTGACAATTTTAGGGGTGTGAATAGTTGTATCTACACAACAAAAGAAGCCAGGAACAGTTCCCTGGCTGTACAGCTAAGTGACACACTGTGATTGACATCTAAGTGCTTAAACTGTCCTCTTCCCCTTTTTTCCACAGGGTAGCTATGGCCAGACTGTATCGTGGACAGTTACTAAGATGTCTTGCCCATAATGCTGCACCTGGGCAATGTCTAGTTGTTACGAACCAACATTAAGGATGACTGTGCTAGAGAATAATTCAGATGATACTAGGTAATGTTCAGGCTTGTATGGTCTTCCTGGTTTATTTCTGAATATAGTCAACAGTAATTCTTCATAGCCTGAGTCTGTTTAATGTGAACATGCCTGATGCATACAGCCTGAAGAATGTAGAGACTGATGTGCCTAAAAGTGGGATTTAAACTTAATGTGTCTGAAGCCTAGAACAGAGATATAGAAGACCTGTGTTCCAACAGCTGTGAAGTTCACAAGACACTCACAGTCTCTCAGTGCCAGTCCAGTGCTGCTCAGACTTCGCAGAGCCTTAGCTAGAGGCACCAAGTAGTCAGTCTGTGTTGCCTTAGGTATATGTATTTATGGAAAACTGGGAGCTAGGGGCTGATATCTATGATTCAGTTCTTACAGAAACAAACACTGACGGACACAGACCAGAAAGAAGAAGAAAAGTATTATGTACTGAAACAAGAGTCATTTATTTCAGTGCAGTACAAAGAAATGGGAGTTACTTTGATTAGAATGAGAGTGATGAAACTGAAAAATGAAGCAGATGAAATACATTCGTGTAATAGTAGGAATTCTTGTATATCAAAGCAGTGAAAAATGACAGCTATGATGCCGCAGCATTAAAATAATATAGCTTTAAACTTATGCATTACTTCCTTGATTTAATGTTATATCATTAGTAACTTCACTTCCACCAGTATAAGATATAACCACTGAGAACATTCTTAGCCATCAGTCTTTCAGCCAGTGATTTCCTTACATTTAAAATGCACTGGTACAGCAGCAACACTCTGTACCAAGCCACCTCTCCAAAACTTCAGTACAACCCAAGTCAAGCTTTTTATTTTCTTCCAAAGGAATGAATCTGCTCAATTCTGTTAGTCACATTGAACTGTGGTTACATATAGTAACACTGTAAACAGTGGGCCCAGTTCACAATCAAATAACATGAAAGTATAATTTAAAGAAAAAAAAATAAATTGCTACATTGGCATCCTGTAGCACCAAGCATAATAGCTGCTCAGTTTTGGACGTTTTCAATTAAAGCACTCTTTTTCAACTTGAATCAGTTCAACTGTTTTCCTAGTAAATGTAGATGGTTTACATTTTCAGAAGTATCAAAATATACTGACATAGTGGTTTGCAGTAGAGTCAATGGCCCCGTTTACAGACTCAGTAATTATTTTGTTTTAATCAGTAAACATTAATGACACAGGTATTGCTGTGAACCAAGCCCATTGTCCAAAGGAAACATATTTCTTGCCAAAAAAATCTTTAATTAAAAACATGTTTTTGTAATGGATTTGACTAATTACTATGTAAGTTATACAAATTATGTGTCTTCCTGCTTGCACTTCATACCCCCACAAAAAAATGGATAAGCATGCAGTAAAATGTAACATCGTTTAGAAAATAATGTGTAAAAAAACATTCAGTTTCTTATATTAAAGCATTTACACTGCATAGGCATTCATATAAGGATATAGTATAATAAAACTCATCAAATGTACAAGCATGCAGCAGTTGCCTTATATTCACAGTTCTAGAAATGACCACACATTGATTTCCTCAAATATAAATTGGATTATCCAAAATAGATTCTGCAGCCACTCTCCTTTGCAGTGGCAAACTATGTCCTTGTGTGCATTGCAGATACTGACCTATATAACAGGCCTAAGCTATTGTACACATCTGTGATAAATACTGTGTTTTGAAATAGGAAGGATAATGAGAAGTTACCCATACTTCTCATTGTAGAACTTGGAGACTACTCAGTGCTTGAACAGAACAAAATATATAAGCATATTTATTGTATTCTCCCTTGAGAGTAACACTGCAACCTTGCCACATATCTAGCTACTGCATAAGCTGGCCATGCAGTTTTCAAAATAAGTTTAGACAGATTTTTTCTATTTGATATTTTAATCCATCATAAGAGGTACAGCAATAAACTTATATAGTACATATCCCTTTTGCTCTGCAAACTTTACAAAGCACTCCTGCTACTTTTAGATTGAGTAGGGAAATACAATGTATTACCAAAGTCACACTAGCAGAAATTTAAAACATATTTGCAGAAAGGTTTTCTTTCTTCATTTACTCTTTTGAAGGCGGTGATGTTCTATACTGGACCATCTTAACTGCCACAGGATGACAGTACCCAGATTAGAACCCCTCTGTGGCCAAATGCCACCTGGAGGGTAAAGTTGAGGTCATGTGGCCTGAGAGTTGTCTGTGGTTTTGACTTGCTTGTTATTGCCTAGCTCTCAGCAGGTTAACCAGGTGTGCTAATCCAGGACAACAGCAAGCAAAATACCTGGAGGCAAGGCTAGTAGTGTTAGTTGTGCACGGTTCACAAAACTGGGCTCTAGATTCTGATACAGATTTTGTATGTGCCAAGGTGAAACTGCATTGAGGAGCATGATTTAAAACCCTTTCCCTGTCCACGTCTTTTTCCAGTAGTGCCTGCATTCTGCTTTTGCCCTGACTCCCTTGTCGTCATAAGCAGTAATTTGTGTGTCTTTAAACAACATGTGCACACACTTCCTTTTTCTGAGCACTTCAGGTAAAGCTAATGGAAGTAACCTTGAAGGATGTTACAGCACCAACGATGTAAGTTGCAGGGATTCACCCCCATGTACAAAGCAGCAAGAGATTCAGAAACAGCATGTAGGAAATAGCTTGAAAAGCAAAAAAAAAAAGACAAGAGGCAGAGGGGGAGATAACAGAAACATTTGCCAATGAAAAAGGGAAGTAAGGAAAGGAAGGAGAGAATTTGGGCAGTGTTCGCTGTTCTCTCTGTTTAAATAAAAAAGTATAATCCTCTCTGGAATGTTTACTTCAGAGAGAAGCATTGCCCTTTGTTTTTTAAAAAAAGTGAACTTTGGCACCCAAGTAATGTGGGAATGAAAAGGCGAGTAGATGGCTTTGGTATGTGCTATCAGAAACTGTTACATTAATATACTTCTGTCCTGTAGCCAGTTTACTTTTATAGTTCATTATTCTGAGTCTCTTTATGTGTCCACATTCCTATTTTTTAAGGAAAGCATACATGGCCCTTTCCAGAAAGGGCTGTACTATTTCCTATCAGTGTTATAAAAGAGTAAGACAGCTGTGGAACAAATCATTGTACTAGAGGTGTTACAAGCTAGTCTGGCACAGATACTCACTTTTCCTTTGAGGATGTGTCTCTGTGCATATGTCTATGGGGAGCCTCAGCTCTGCATTTGGAATCTGATATAAGGGCATTTGGAATCTGAGATGGAAATGGAGGCATCCAAGTGGTTTTATTGTGTCAACTGGCACTTGGAAAATGGCCTTACAGTTGATTTGGCTTGCCTGTTGCCACAGATGTTACTTGTCTGCCTTTATCCAGACTTGTTCTTCAAGATCTCTGCGGTGACATCTGAAGACACAAATGCTGTATTTTAAATGGTTATTTGGCAGTAGGGTCTTTATAAATATACACAGACTCTCTCCCTTTTTTTTTCCCCTACCTTTTAAGCTGCATACATCCATAGATGGATATAAGACTTTGAATGCTGAAACCTTTGTACAGAATTTCAAAACCAGTCATTCACAGGTTCTTCATTGCATCTCTGTGATGTTAAGAGCAGCAGTTTAGATGTGGGAGCTGTCCACAAACATCAAAGCTATTTAGTTTGCAAATTTCAGCTTCATTAATCTGAGATACTGCACTAGCTTCTCATTCTTTTTCCAATTCTCCTTTGTTTCTTTGGATGTTGGCAAAAAATGAGAATGTATTCTGGTTTTGATTCTGATTTCTTATGCATTTTAATATTTGCACTAATTTCTTTGGGTTACTCACTGAATCTATCATTGATTTTTCTTTCACTACTGGAAATATCTTTGAACAATCTGGATATTGTTAAAAGCAGATGTCAAATCTGCCTTGAGTAATAGCAAGAAGGACCAAAAGGAGCTCTCCTGAGAAGCTGAACAAAGGCTTTGCCACAATACCACAAAATCAGAGGAGTCCACAAGAAGGAAGATATTGTGATGGGAGTCTGTTACAGATCACCTGGCCAGGAAGAGGAAGCTGATGAGCATTTTTACAAACATCTGGGAGAATTCTCAAGATTGCTAGCTCTTGTCTTGTGGGAGACTTTAACCTACCAGGTGTCTGCTGGAAGTACAATACAGTAGAGAGGAAGCAGTCTAGGAGGTTCCTGGAGTGTATGGAAGACAACTTCCTTGCACAACTGATGAGTGAGCCGACAAGGAAAGGTGCCCCGATGAACCTGCTGTTTGTGAACAAAGTAGGCCTTGTGGGAGATGTGATGGTTGGATGACGCCTGGTGCAAAGCAATCATGAGATGGCAGAATTCTCAGTTCTAGGTGGGGTGAAGAGTGTGTTAGCAGAACAGCCACCTTAAACTTCCAGAGGGCAGATTTTGGACCTTTCAGAAGGCTGGTTGATAAAGTAACACAGGAGACAGTCCTTAAGGGCATGGGAGCCCATGAGGGCTGGGCGCTCCTAAAAAACGAAATCCTGACAGCACAGGAACAAGCTGTCCCCGTGTGTCAGAAAATGACCTGGCAGGGAAAAAAACCCAGTTTGGTTGTGCAGAGGGATCTGGGTGGACATCAAAAAGAAGAGGAATGTCTGTTAGATCTGGGAGAAGGGTCAGTCATCTTGGGAGGACTACAGGGGTGAAATGAGATTATGCAGAGGAAAAATCAGGAGGGCTAAAATCCAACTAGAGCTCAGACTGGCCAATTCTGTGAAAGATAATAAAAAAATCAAACACATAAGTAGTAAAAGGAGGGCCAGGGACAATATTCAGTCCTTATTGGATGCAAAGTGAACAACTGTGACAAAGGATGAGGACAAGGCTGAGGTACTTAATGCCTTCTTTGCCTCAGTCTTTAATAGCAAGGAAAGTTGTTCCCCATATGTACATCCACAGGAGTTAGAGAAGCAGAACAAATCTCCTGTGATCCAAAAGGAGGTGGTTAGAGACTTGCTTGCCCAGCTAGACACCTATGGGTCTATGGGGCTGGATGGGATTTACCCAAGAGTATTGAGGGAGCAGGTAGATGTGCTGGCCAAACCCCTTTGTATCACCTTCCCGCAGTCCTGTCTGGCTGGGGAAGTTTCACTTGACTGGAGGTTGGCTGATACTATACCCATTTAGAAAAAGGGTCAGAGGTAGGACCCAGGAAACTACAGGTCAGTCACTCTGACTTCAGTACTAGAGAAAGTCATGGAACAGGTGATCTTGAGTGCTATAATACAGCACATGCAAGATAACCAGGTGATCAGGCCCAGTCAATATCGGTTCACAAAAGGCGTGTCCTGCCAAACTAACCTCATGGCCTTCTATGACAAAGTGACTCAGTTGCTGGACGAGGGAAAGGCTGTGGATGTGGTCTTCCTGGACTTCAGCAAAGCCTTTGACACAGTTTCTTACAGCATTCCGCTTTGGAAACTGTCAGCCTCTGGCCTGGACAGGCGCACACTCTCCTGGGTGGAAAACTGGTTGGATGGTCAGGCCCAGAGAGTGGTAGTAAATGGTGTTACATCCAGCTGGAGGCCAGTTACAAGAGGGGTTCCCCAGGGCTCAGTGCTGGGTCCAGCCCTGTTCAATGTCTTTATCAGAAACCTGGATGAAGGCATTGAGTGCACCCTTAGCAAGTTTGCCGACAATGCTAAGCTGGGTGGAAGCGTGGATCTGTTGGAAGGTAGGGAGGCTCTGCAAAGGCTGAACAGGCTGGACCACTGGGCAGAGTCCAGTGGGATGAGGTTTAACAAGGCCAAATGCCGGTTCCTGCACTTGGGGCACAACAACCCTATGCAGAGCTACAGATTAGAAGTCTGTCTGGAAAGTTGCCTGGAGGAGAAGGACCTTGGAGGTGTTGGTTGACAGCAACTGAACATGAGCCAGCAGTGTGCCCAGGTGGCCAAGAAGGCCAATGGCATCTTGGCTTGTATCAGAAACGGCATGGCCAGCAGGTTGAGGGAAGTTATTCTGCCCCTGTACTCAGCACTGGTGAGACCGCTCCTTGAATCCTGTGTTCAGTTCTGGGCCCCTCACCACAAGAAGGATGTTGAGGCTCTGGAGTGAGTTCAGAGAAGAACGAAGCCGGTGAAGGGGCAGGAGAACAGGCCTTATTAGGAACAGCTGAGAAAGTTGGTGTTATTTAGCCTTGAGAAAAGAAGGCTGAGGGGAGACCTTATTACTCTCTACCACTACCTGAAAGGAAGTTGTAAAGAGGAGGGAGCTGGACTCTTCTCCCAAGTGACAGGTGATAGGACTGGGGGAATGGCCTCAAGCTCTGCCAGGGGACGTTCAGACTGGATATCAGGAAAAATACTTTCACAGAAAGGGGCATTGGAACATTTTGCTCAGGGAGGTGGTTGAGTCACCATCCCTGGAGGTATCTAAAAGATGGATAGATGAGGTGGTTAGGGTCATGGTTTCGTGATTGATAGGAGTGGTTGGACTTGATGATCCAAGAAGTCTTTTCCAACCTAGTGGTCTATGATTCTATTCTATGAAAGCTGTCAGCCTCAGGTTCCTACAGGAATGCACTACCTTTTGAGAATTAATACAGGTTGGATGCATAAAATCTTTATTTTTTTTTTTTAGAAACTTTATCAACTCTGTTTCTAGTAGCATCCCAGGCTTTTTCTTGAAACAAGGAGTCAGTGCATTTTCCGTTTTTATCTGCTGCATCCACTTACAAAGTGAAGTAATTATTTCAGTTCGTAAAGACAAGGGGTGTCACCCCTTCTCACCTTTTCGTGCTAAAGTTAGCAACCTGGTTGTATGGTAAAGAATGGTTTACAGTAGAATAAAACGAAGCCACTAGAAGAGGCATTTATATCACTGGAAGAACCTCATTTAAAGTTTGCCAAACATTCTTCCCCCTCAAACTCTTCTTCTTCAAGATTTTGCATAGGTGTCTCTCCACATACAGAATTATATGTTTGACCTCCTTTATTATGCTTTTCCTAATATTACATTAGATGAGGGATCTTTCAAAGGACAAAAGCATGTTGAGCAGCCAGTAGTTTTCAGAAGCAGCAGATAAATAAAAATATTTTGTTTTCTTTGCTGCTCAGGCAATGATAACTGAAAATATGGACTGCATTGATGAAGAAGCAAGAGTCAGTGTGAGGACAAGTGAGATTAGAAGAACAGTCCTCTGACCTTTAGGAAGAAATAACTGTCACTTCCAGAAGCACCCTGCTTTTCTGTCAAGTTTCAAGGAAAACATAGAATACAGGTACAGTGCTATTTGAAGAAATACAAATAAGGGACAACACAGAGTAAGTGAATACTGAGCAAATCCACTTGAAAGCATTTGTTAGCAAGTCAGTCAAATACAGTGTTCATCCATATACTCCCATTTGAAGAGCTTCTGATTTTCTGTATTATACACTGTCTTGCTTAGACAATGGTGCTTGCCTTTAATCTTTAACATAAAAATTCCTTCCTTCCCCATTAAAATCCCCATTAAGTAACTCAAAGTTATGTTTGAAAATAATTCCAGCTTCTAGGTTAGTTATGAACTTTATATAATTAGTAGTTTTGGTGGTTTTTGGTTTTTTTTATGGAGTGTGCTTGGATTGTCAAATTTGATTGCCTCATACTTGGGCTTAGTTTTCACCAGTTTATTACGGTTATAGAATGGTAACTGTCTGACTTGACTATATTTGTATACTGAGAGAACATATGCACATGCTGCTTATAATGTGAAATTTGCTGGTGTGTGCTATGTTGTAAATCTTTGCTTCTATAGCACCAGAAACTTGTAATGCACAAGGAACAGCCACATTTCAAATACTGCTTTACTTCTCAGTACCTGCTCCATAGAAATCGATGGACTTTTTCTCATGCTTGCTTATTTCTGTTAAGCATGAGTTGGTAATTTTTAAAGGTTCATTCCTCATTCTGAAAAAAATAATAGGAATTCAGTCATATAAAGAAGAGCAAACTGGATACATAAGAAATACAGGATTTTGCAGGGAAAGGAATAAAATGAGAATGTAGCCCAGAGCTTCAGGCCAGTACCCAGTCTGTTAACTGAAGTCTGATTCAAATTGGTTTACCTCTGTAGCTATTTTTGCTCCTTCTGCTCTACCCTTATTACATTTTATACAGTT
The DNA here is from genome assembly GCA_033558105.1 of Coccyzus lansbergi. Lineage (NCBI taxonomy): Eukaryota > Metazoa > Chordata > Aves > Cuculiformes > Coccyzidae > Coccyzus > Coccyzus lansbergi. The sequence goes on along the minus strand of JAUMJK010000211.1, from coordinate 434,944 downwards.
GCAAGAGGGCCAGACATTACTATGTGAGATGCAATGCCCACCATGTGTTCATGCAACACGACTGTGATACATATAATTTGTATTATTCACATTTATGGCTATGCAACATAAAGGAGAACAAAATAATCCTTTGGAAAGCTACAGTTGTCAATGATTTTTTTCAGTTTTATTCCATTCTTTAGCCTGTATCAGCCATCAACCTTATTTCTGTTCTTAAAGGGAAAATTATCATGTTCATTTTACATGGTTAAAAAAAATGTATTGAGATTTATCTTCTTGTAAAACTGCAGCATGTAATTTGCTATGAACAAAATAGAGCTGACACTATTGACCACAGCAGAATAATTTGCAGCTAGAATTGAACTGCACTCTTAAAATCCAGTTTTTACAAACTTTTCATAAACAGAGTGCAGGAGTTTGATTTTTGTCCTATGAATATTTTGAATTTAAGGTAATATTGAACCTAAATGTGTTAATGCAGTTGTAGCATATGGATATGGATTAGAAATGTGATTTCATGAAAACTCAATGTAAGTTTCTGTGTTGAACCACTCAGTACAGTGGGATTCGTCATTCAGATTCTCTACAAATTCCTGATTTCAGGATAACTCAAACACACAATTCTCAGACTTTAAAGCCCATGCTGATCTAACCTAAATAGCAGGTGCAATAGAAAGCTCCACTGTTTTATAAACTGGAGTTAATCTATTGACTTCATCATCCACAGAATGTAAAGCATGTGAGTTCTTTTCTTGTCTAAACTATTTTGAATGAGGTCTCTTTTACATGCTAGTTTGGCAAGCTTCTAAGGCATTTGTGCAAAGTGATGATGCAAGAGCAACCTGATTCAACACTGAGAAATTAATAAATAACATCCAACAGTAATTAAAGTGATAAACTACAGCTAAGAAAAGCAATCACTCTACAGTATCAGTTGAACAGTTGAGTTACTATACTCCGCAGTGTTAAAAGTGGAATATGGTTTCTGGTGCCTTCAATTCAGAAGGTGTCATTGTGAATTTTAAATATACCAATGATTCATCCTGTTTTTTACATAGATTGATTAACGGTGATTAAAAAACAATTAAAAATTATTATATATGTAGAGAGAAAGGATAAGAGTGGAAGAAAAACACAGTGTCAGAAATTACTATTAGATACGTTCTATATGTGCAGTCAGTATTTTTGTATTAAAACAAAGTTAAAGATAACTCTGAGGTCCAAAATGCTTTTGAGATAACTTAGCATTGTCTGTAAGGCCATTCTCGGGAGTCGAGTGCATAATATTCAAGATGGGGATATTTGTAAAGGACTTCAGTTTGATGAGCTGGAATAGCCAGTTGATGTGTTTACTATCTTGATGAGCAAGTCTGCACTATTTTCAGTAAGTACACACTTAAGTAATAAAAAGCCCTATGAATTCTTTGCCTAGATTTCTCCTTAGATTATGGTTAAATGGCAGGTAGCATTCGCACAGAGCTTAGTTGTTCAGTTTTCATGTATGCAAAACTTAACAAACTAATAAAATTTAGGTAGCTAGTAGTATAGCAAATAATGGATAGGTCCTAGGAGTTGCATTCTGAGACTTTTTCACTTGTTTCTCAAAGTCTCCTCTGGACTACCCACAGCGCCTGGATTCCTGGAATGAACACTTGGCCTTGCATTGTGTAAAACTTTGTACAGCACAGCCTCAAATTCAGTTCAAAGATGCATTTTTTTTTAAGAAAAAGATGAGAAAAAATTTGTACACAATATGTAGTCTTACTTAGGAAGTTTGCTCTATGCCTCAGTACTTAGGTAGAAGATCTTTAGCAGGACTCCACATGAGGAACAACAAAACCTTGTATGAATAAGGCACTAGTAAATGTTTGCAGCAAACAACAATTACAGTCTATATTCTTTAAGAATAAAGCCATTCTGTTTAGGAAATAGTCTTTCATATGACAGAGTTACCAATATCAGTTACAAGAGGGTTAGAGAAAGTGCATCTTTTGGATTACACCTGTGAGGTCTGTGAGAAACCACTGAATGTAAATCCCTGTTAAGTTTGGAAATAGCCTGTGCAATGGTGATACTTGGGACAGCTAAAGAGGAAACTGGTCTAGATTCTGATCCCTGCTAAACCAATGTGAATCACTGTAACGGATTTACTCCAGATTTCTATACATTGGTAGCAGGATCTGAAGCCAAAAATCAAGGCTATCAGTGCTAACCCAAATCAAATAATTGGCTATAATCCCCTTAAACAACTTCAAAAAAAGTATCTGTCTTATTTTCTACTTGCTGAAGTTCAAGAACATCCTTTGTCTTTTGGGAAAGTAACAGACCAAAGCCTTCTGTACTACTTTGGAGCTGCTGCCATTCTACATATTTATTAAAGTATTTATACCAAGTGAAACTGGAATCTGCCAGTCCATTTGCAGGAAGGCTGACTATTTTCCATTAAAAGTTGTTCAAAACACCCCAAATTCTTAATAAAAACAGAACACAATGGCACTTCTGAAATGCACTTTAACGTATCAGCTTTTTGGCGGGGGGCATTGAAGCTTCAGAATTTATTTATCAAGCCAATAAGAATGCATTTATAAACTAATAGATCTGGTTATTCATGACTGTATTTCCCTAGTATCTGTCCAGTAAAACTACTGTATCTGAATCGTTCACTTGGTATACTACAAAGAAGGTCAGTGGTAACTCCACAGTCTGACTTCATAACCAAATTCTGCTTTGTAATCAGACGGCTTAGCTTTTTCATCTGACAAATTTCTGTTCCACTCAGATCCTCCATTATTGTACAAGATATCATTTAGAACACTTAACACATTTCTAATGTCCATAATGCAAGAGGGAAAATAGTTACACTGATATTACATTGATTCATTCTTGTATATTATTGCCATCAGGTGCTACAATTAACAATTCTGGACAGTGGGGTTTTTTTGTTTGCTTGGGATTTTTTTTGTATATTATGTAAGGACTTGGTATTAATTTTATCTTAAGCTTTAAGATCACCCAGCCATGAGGGCCTCACAAGCTTTACAAATATGTCAGTCAGCTTTTAAGAACATGGTGGGTTTTTTGCTTGTTTGGTTTGGGTGTTTTTTGCTGAGATTCATGAGACTAAATTCATTGGTGGTATAATTCAGCTGAAATTTTCACCAGAAATTAATCTAGACTAATATTTATTGCTTAAACAAAACAAAAAAACCCCAACAAGAAATTAACACTGGGAATCTCTCTCCCACGCTTGCTATACATATTCCAAATTACATACAGAAGGAAGAAAATACAGACATTTCTGTTCACAGAGATCTTTCCTTCATAGCAACTCAGGAAACTTTTCTTTTCTTTTTTTAATATATTTGTTTCTAATGTTACAACACATGCTTTTCTGGGGGAGAAGGGCAGGGTGGAGGCTAATAAATGTCATGGGTTCACCTTCACCTGAACGTTAGGAATTGTTATTGAGCATTAGACCTATGCAGAATCTTATCTGTAAAAGTTGTCATCTTAAAAAATTTTTTCTTATGTCATTATTTTCAGAAAGATGATCTAAGTCTTGGCAATTGCAAAAGAAACCAACATTCTTTGTAGAAGGTGTGCCTTTTACAGTGGTAACTAGTTTTTGGTGTGTCACTAGCTGGCAATTTGAAGTTGTGCATATGCTACCTTATCAGAATTTCCAAAGCTGTGCTTACTTGAAAATAAATTGCAACTTTTCTTTAGTCTTGGAAATGAAACCTGTGTTTCAAAAGTCAAGGTGGGTTTTTAACTTGTTCTTAAGATTAAAATAGTACATTGGGACATGGATGGTTTTCCTTCTCTTTTTGTCCACTGCTTTTGAAATACGCTTTCAGTAACAAAAAAACAGGTGAGAGAAATCTGCATTTTGGAAAATGTTCTGTGAATTTTTAACAAAAAGCAGAATAGAGTTTGCATTCATGGCTGTATTTCTTCAACAGAAACAAAGAAAGAGAGAGTAACAAAACATTTTTACTACAAAACTAAGCCATTATAGCTCTGACTAGAGAAGAATTTGTTGTCAAATATTTTTATGTTTTAGTTTTTATAAAAAGCAAATATATACTTTTACCGAACAGTTGCTTATTGGTGCAACTAACTTGTGTTTGTAGAGGCACACTATTAACATCAACTGAGACTATGGTCTAAAGGAAGGCATCCCTTTTCTGTTTGTGCTGATTTATTCACCTATATGGATAACTTTTTAACATAAAAAGCCATTTCATACTTTTTTTTTTAAAGTAAAAGTTAGGAAAGAAAACACTTTCAGGTGTAAAATCCCAACAATTATTGCATGATTTTGCGCAATCATTTACCTTTTAAAAAAGCAATATTTTATTTTTATATATGCATTGGTTTTATAATGAGTCACCATGCAACTGTTGACTCACATTTGATAAATGTTTAACTTGGGGAAGAAATATTTTTGAGGCTACAAAAAACTTCAGTCCTAGGCCTTTACTATTAATCCAGAGATTTTAATTGTTAGATGAAACACATATAATTGGAATTAACTACCATATTGAAAGGAATTCATATTACTTTGATTACAAATCTGTTTATCTGAAAGGCTTTAGGGAATATGACGAATTTGATGAGGCCAACCCAAATCCCTCAAAACCTTCTCATACATCTAGGAGATGAGTGAATTGCCAGTCATGTAACTCTAACGTATTTTAAGGCTAGTTAGAAGACATGGAGGAGTGATACTCAAACGCTCAAAACTAGGAATTATTTGCATGACTAAGGATTTATTTAAAGGAAATTATTTATAGGTTAATGTTTGTTTATTCCTTTATGTTTTCTAATAGAGCAAACCTATCATCTATTTGTATATCAATAATTGATCTTCGAATGCCATTTCATAGCCTGAATCTTGGTTTTGCCCCTAGGTTCATTCTAGCCAGAATGGCAATTAGGGAAAGTCCTACAAATGAAACAGAAAAATTGATACATGCTGTTAAAGTCAGATGTGGAACATGAAAATAAACATGGAAGCAAAAATGACATTCAGTGTCAAAAGTAACAAATTTGGAAGTCTTAAATAATTCAATATAGAGAATATAGTTTAGACAGTTTTTATATAAGTGTGCTTTTTCCTAAAAACAACCCCCCAAACCAAACTTTTTTTTTGCTTTTTCTTTAAGTCTTTTGTCTGTAAATATGAAAGAGGGCTATACCCCAACATAATTCTTCATTGTCATACTAAACAATAAAATAGTCTTTCTAATTCACATTGCTCATGGCAGTCTTATTTGACATTACTTTATTGAGTTTGTGATTAAAGCAGTTTGGGATTTTTGTTGGTTGTAAACTTTTGGCATAATGTGAATACCAGTCCCTTTCAAAAACAGCCTTGAGTTGCTTAATGATGCTTGTGCTGTTCCCCGCGTCTGCTTGGTTGATAACAAGGCCAGCTCCAGCATTCTGCGTAAAAGCATTTCCTACCCAATCAAAATTACCTACAAGTAAAGGCAGGAATATATATCAGTTTCTAACATAAGGAAAAAAAAGTACAATCTCTCTAAAGGCAATCCAGTGTGACAAAGTACCATTTTCCCCAGTGCCTACCTGGGCAGAGACAGAAATATTTTTTCTGTACTAGTGGGAAAGAAAAAAACTCCATTATGTACCAGTGTGTAGTGCAGTTTGTTTCTGGAAGTTTCACAGCTCTAATCCTTCATAATTGAAAACAGGTAATTTATTTATTAAAAACTAACTTGCCCTTCCTTTTGCATATATGGTAATACTAGTCCATTTACTTTCCTGATTGGACTTTTCAGTGCCAAGAATGAAAGTGTGTTTTTGCAGTATAGAAAACTTTACTCAGATGAAACAGAGAGTGATTGTTCCATAATACTGAGCCAAACCAATAGATCTTTGACAGGTTTCCCCACTGATAGATACTATTCCAGGAAAGAAAAACACAGTTTTTTGTTTTATTCCTGTTATTACCACCTTTGTTGAAATCTAAGGTAATGAGAAAGCACTTCAAATCCTGATGATCACAAGGCAAAGAGGATAATCGATTAATAGAAAACAGATAAACCAAGTATTTCAGTTACTTCTTTTTATTTCACTAGAACTATGACTATTTAAGTTGTACATTTATAACATACGCAGTATTTTGGAGAAAAAAACCACACTGTTACTAGAGGTCATCTTTTAAAACAACATCCAAACATACATAAAACATGAAGGTATCAGAGAAATTTATACCCTTGCTTTCAGCAACATTTCACCTACTTCAGCAGAAAATGTTAAGAATTCTGGAGTGGTGTGCTTTCAAGTAAAAGATGTATCAGGTCCTTCACATGCATTTGTATTACATTCACACAGCTTTGTGTATTTCTATATATATCTAAGGATGCAAGGACAATAGGAAAGAAAAAACCTACCCTACTAAGAACCCATGCTGTGTAGCTAGTTGTAAGTTACTGAAGTTCGACCTGGCTATTGGAAGGAATTTAAAATAAAATATTTGGGGGATGAGAGAGGAATAAGCAGCACTACTTGAAGTTAAAAAAAACGGTTGGGATGTGTTGAGTGGCGTGTGTATTTAAAACCTATCAAGGTGAGTTTTTCACAGGAGGTCTTGGTTCAATCTCTACACTACTTAGGATTCTCCATTCTTCATGTGTGCATGGGTGTGCTTCTGGATTGCAGCCTTTGCCCTCCCTCACTGCTTCTGTGACCTCTGGCTTTAAGCCCTTTGCAGTAAGTCAAGGTGAGAAAGTAAGCAACTAAAGCATCAACTTGCAGCATACTAGAATGCATGTTTTCTCTTGACTTTTATACAATCTAATGAGTTACTTTTTGGTTCAAGTAGTAGTCATCTGATCCTGTTGCTCATGCACAGCTCTAGCAGTTGGATTTTTTTTTTTAGAAGTAGTTTTTAGCCTGCATTCAATGAGCACTTGAATGATAATGAACTTTGGCTCGGTGTCATGCAGCGACTTTAGTATTTAACCACAAATACCAATTACTTAACGTATTTAATGTTGGGAGGGTGTCTGAAATGTCATTACAGTAAATGGAATAAGACTTCAGAACATGAGATTGAAAGGCATTTGTACAGTATTTACCATCATTGACTGTAGCTTTAGTAATAACATGAGAACTGAAGAATGGTCCATCTTCATTGCAATATAGAAATGAGAATATATTAACAATCCAATTCATTCCTACTTTGTAAAGTGTGTTGTGTTTGTGTTTTCGTTTTCAGTCTGTTTTTAAATAGTCAGTGTAGAATGTTGCTTTTGGGAGACTGATTCACAGAGTGGGGTTGGGGGTGTGGAGGAAGACATTTTAAATGCAGAGTCTCAAAGCTCAGTCTTCATCCAGATTTCCAAACAAATGAACTATTATTTTAACTTAACAAACACATCAGCTGTGTATTGCTCACTTACAAATGGATGATAGGATTCAGTTGGCCACAAACTAGAATTTCTTGAGATATGCTTACTTACCAATGTATGCAGCTCCATCAGTCACCATGTATTTGTTACGATTCAGTTTTGGAAGGGAAGTGTTCTTCTGTTCTTTAAGAAAGCATGCACTCTCTTCCTCAAGGTCAAAGAATTTCTGCCATAAAACGGAGCAGAGTGCAGGTTAATAAGAACAGTTCTCTAATGGACATAAAAAATATGTTCTGTTCCCTACTCTTTATTGAAAATAAGTTAGTGCTACAAAACAGCTTGAGTTTTTATAGCCAAGCATTAATTCTAATAAAGCATTCACATTGGATTTCTTACTGAATTCTCACAGTTTGTGATTCTTACTGTGCCTTGTCATTCTGAACTACACAAAGTATATGGCTACCACATATTAAAAGCAATAGTGTCAAGTAGTAAAGGTAATGGAATGAAATGAACAAAAAAACCCCCATATTTGTGTTCTGAATGATAAGAGCTGGGGACTTTTTTTAGCTGTTTTTTCCATTCACCAATGAACACTGGTATTTGAAGTTTGTTTCACGACCTGGATTGGCAGGCACATCAACATCTCTGTTAAACCCTTTACATTACAAATCACATAGCTTCCAACAGGAAACTTGCTGATTTCAGAAACTTAAAAACTACTAAGGATTACATCTGATATGGAGATATAAAATTTACTAGAAAAGAGGAAAATGCATCTCTTTTACCATAAAGGATAAAGTATGAGTTATATGTTTTGATTGATTTTTTTTGTTTTGTTAAATTTTGGACCTATATGCACTCCTTATTGGCATCAGCACCAGACAAAAATGAGATTTCCAAACCAAATATTAAGTATTGTTTGTTTCATCAAGGAAACTAAGAGATAGATGCAGATCCGAAACCAGAAGTAGAGAATAACATGATGAAGAAAAAAAATATTTACTGCATGACTAGGAAGCTTTGAGGATCAGGTTTGTGACCACCTCAGAAACATGAACATATGTAAAGTCCATGGGGCCGGATGAGATGCATCCCAGAGTCCTGAGGGAATTGGCTGATGTGGTTGCCAAGCCACTTTCCATGATATTTGAAAAGTCATGGCAATCAGGAGTAGTCCCTGGTGACTGGAAGAAGGGTAACATTGTCCCCATTTTTTAAAAGGGTTGAAAAGACAACCCTGGCAACTACTGACCTGTCAGCCTTACCTCTGTGCCTGGGCAGATCATGAAACAGATCCTCCTAGAAGCTGTGCTAAAGCACATGGAGGATGTGGAGGTGATTAATGGCAGCCAGCATGGCTTCACCAGGGGCAAATCCTGTATGACCAAGCTAGTGGCTTGCTATGATGGGGTAACTGCAGCAGTGGATATGGGTAAAAAGATAGATGTGATCTATCTGGACTTAAGTGAAGCATTTGGTATGGTCCCACACAACATCCTTCTCTCTAAACTGGAGATATGGATTTGATGGGTGGATGGTTCAGTGGATAAGAAATTGGTTGGAAGCTCATGAGTTCTTTCATTTTTTTTCAGAGTACCAAATTGAATTTGCACCCTCAAAGCAGTTTCAGTTGAATCCAGTAATTATTAATGCTTTTGTGATCTGGACTCTGAGTGAGATGCTGCGAGATGCATAATGAGAAACTAAGCATTTTCTAATGGCATTGATGATGTTAATTGCCCAGTACTATCACAGTTTTATGGCAAAAGTGAAACCCTCTGTTTCTAGACAGATTATGCTACTACAATCCAGTGTTTGTTACTAGGAAAAGATGTCTTGCAGTCCTGCCTTCCTGACCTCAACAGCAGACTGAAAAATTGCATACACTGCAGTTGGTGGCTCGTTTTGATCAGGACACTGCTGGGCATAACATGTTTGCAATGCCCTGTTTTGAACTATGTACTTCCAGTTAGGCAATGCTAAGACTTCCACTAGCCTGGTCAGAGATCAAGGGAAATAAGGAAAAGATTCCTACCCAACAGAGAAATTCAGTTCATTATATTACATATCTCATGTTATTTAATGAAATTTGAAGGCTTTGATGATAGTAGAAAACATATCTGTAAAGTTTTTTTTTAATTTTTTGAGGGTATGGGAAATAGCTCAGATTTCAAAGCAATACATATTATACTTACAACTTTCAAACTACAGGTTGGAACTTCAGTGCAAATAGCTTTCAGAGATGAAACAAAGTTAAAAGTAAGGGGATCTGTGTCTCTTGAGAAACTTATGAGAAGTCGTACTTTAATACTTCGTAAAACTAATGCTTCTCTTATCTTCCCATCTAAATATGGCCAGTACCTGTGGAGAAAGAATATAATATATTCAGAGAACTTACTTTTTAAAAAATTTTTATGCAGCTAAGTCTAGACATCATAAATAAAACTAAACACATGTGAATTTCATCTTCTATCTGTTGAAGGAATGTCATTTTCATTTAAAGGGGTTCTCACTAAACAGATCTGTCAGCATCCTTTCTTTGTGTCATTCTGCCCTGCACCAAAACTGTCACTGTGGGGAGAGTGAGGTTCTGGATAGCTGACCGCATCTTTCATCTGTGTAGGAGAGCTGCCAAAGCACTTGCACAAAATACAGGTACCTATTCTGCCATAGCCGGGAGAGGTGAGAGCTTGTCGAGCTTGCGGTGCCAGAGAATCCGCAGAATGAGCTACAGCTAGAGGGTGCTGCTTAACCAGCCCAGACGGAGGAGGGACGAGAAGGATTTTCTCTTGGTTACAGAAGAGGAACACTGGATTCCCCCCGACTGCCACCCTCCTTTTCCTCTGAACTAAGACCATAAAGACTGAGAACTGCAATGCTTTCTGTAATTTCTTGCGTGGAAAAACGAGAGCTGCTGATGTGCAAGGTGCCTGCATCCTTCAGTAGCAGATGAAGATGGGTCATTTAAGGAGGATGCTTCCTTTTTTCCTTATGAGGATTGCAAAAAACTCTGCCATGAATAGGATGATGGCTTCCATGGTGCTAATCTCAGAACAGTTGTTTAGCTTTGTGTTCCTGACTTTTGGTGGGAACAGGAAAGGGAGAATTAGACAAAGAAAATGCTTGTTTTCTTTATTCCAGCAGCATCAAGGCATTCAGCCTAATGAAGTCTGAGCTCTATAATGCTGGAGTATAACTTACAAGCAAGTGCTAGGAGTTGACAAGATAGGGAAGCTGTGGCAGCGCCTCAAACACAAAACTGTGCTATAAGGAAATATGTTGATGAATTCACACAGGTGGCTTCCCTGGCTCTCCCTAATTCAAAAGGCATGAGAACAAAGGAAGAGCACAGGATCAGGAACACTGCAACACTGTAACATTTCTACACACTAAGGTCCTTTTCAAAATAAAGGAGAAATGCCAGGCATGCACATTGTGAAACTGAGGCTCCTATAGCACCATCCACAATTCTTTCACTGCAACAGAGCCTGTATGTAGTTTATTGGAAAAATCCTCTTATATACTCAAAAGAGTTTATGCTTGATATCAGTCAAATAATAGTTATTTTTTAAAAAAATTGACCAAAACATCTTTAAGTATGCAAAACTGGAGAAAAGCACATAAGCACATGTGTAGTTTGGCTTAACTGTGTTCAAACAAAGTGAATGGACGGAATGGCAAACCTTAGTAGATGCTGAATTCGTTACGATTGTTATTAAGAGTAGAAGGGAGCACAGGATACTTGGCTTCTGAGTTGGATGCTTTTATTAGACTGTAGCTCGTTTTGGGTCATGAATGCTTTATAGTGGTCCATACAAACAGTGTGTTTAAAAATCACTTGGGTTGGTTTGTTTTTAGCAACTCTCAGTTAATCAAAACATGATATAATTCAAATGTATCCTGTGCTGAATTTGGAATTTTCATGTTTGTATATATTTTAATAAATTAATGACATCTCCTAGGTTGCATTTGAGAACCCACAATATGTTATCTCTCTCTTCACACATTCACACTCACTTTCTCTATCTCTTACACTGAATATCTGTATGATACTTAAGAAATGTGAGTAGCTGTGGTATCAAGATAATGAATACAATAATGTAAGAAATAGGTTTCATGTGTAAGCAGGTTCCTGTATTCCTGGGTCCCAGTCATTTGAAGATGGTCAGACTAGACAACTTCTGATCTCCTTCGATAAGCTGATCCAAAGCTTAGGACCTAGAATTGGAAATGTCTTCTTAGGTCCCAATTCTGCTCCCATTTAAGTCAATGGCAGAACTCTCACTGATTTCAATAAGAGCAGAATTGGGCCCCAAGAAATTGGTCCACAGTAGTAATTAATCTCCTGTGGGTTCATTTCCTCCAGCAGACCACACTGTCATTATGAAAATGTGCTAGTCCTGGGAATGGACACTCACCGTTTAGCATTGGTGTCAATGACGATTGGCAAGTAGTCCATGACAGCTATGTATACGAACTGTTTTGCATCATCAATAACACTGTATATAGCTTCAATATCCAAGACTCTGTCCTTTGGGCAGAAGAGTTTAGGTGAATTCTGTGAAGGGAAAATTTCAAACACATGATTTAAAATGCATGATTTATTTTCTCTTCTCATTCTTCTTGAGATGGCAAAGAGTACCCTTTATTTTAGTAAAGCATATTAAGTGATACCTTCAGCTGTCCTGATAGAACACTCAAAGGTACCAAGAGGAGTTATTTGCTTAATTTTCCCTTGAAAGCTTCACCATTTAGATGTTATTATGGGTAAAACAGAGAACACACAAATGTCAAAATATCCACTATCATCAAAGAAGCTCTAGTTGACGCTGCATTTCAAAGAATTTTGTTCCAAAGAGTCTCAGGAGTGGTTACTATTGTATGGAATAATATCTGTGTTCTTACCACACCTGCCTGATCCATCCCTTGATACCAGGAATTATGTCTATTATGTCATTTCTGTCTAAAGTTCTACACAAAGTTATTATTTGCTCAGTCACTGTCATGGGAAGATGCTGCAGTTTTGCCAGAAACTTTTAAAACCTAACTTCAGCTATAAATTAAATCTTTATGTGGTACTGAATTGAGCCCAGATTTCAGCTTTTCTGCCTTGCATCTAGGAGTGTCAATTGTATCTGTCAGCACACGTATCCTCAGGCAAAGCCAGAGGGAATGATTCATGTGTGGTAGAGAGGCCCAACACTTTCTGCTCTATTGCCCAGGCAGGGAGACAGAAGTGGAGCCACCTACCACCTGCTCACAGGCAAAAACACAGTTCCTGGGAGTAGAGTTTGTTAGGGGCACTTTATAGAAAAAGAATGCGGGCCACTTGTCATCTTCTTAACAGCTGGCCTTGTCAGACCACCACCTTCCTGCTGCCATATCACCTTCTCACCTTTGTTATCTGCTTGTGTTGCATCTGACATCTAGATGATGTTTTCTTTAGGGACAGAACCTGGGGTTTTCCTTAGTCTTTTTCTTTCAATGCAATGCCTGTCGTAGTGGTTTCTTAGTCACAAACTGCTGTTCTAAAGGATTTACTACAACTACATTCAGAAAAGACTAGAAATTTAACTGTAGCAAGATTTCAAGACCAATATTCCAGATTCGTTCCTGAACACTAAGAAAAAGAGCCAAAACCTCTTCAGATTTTATCAGCCAGTGTGGAAGATTATTTTGTTGCTAAGCAACATGGTAGCCATGATTCCTGGGTATAACAAAAACAGTCAGTGACTTTGTGTTACACTTGTTGGTTTACATAACACAAATGTTGAAAGTGAAACAGGTTTGCAAAGAATGAGTTTTGACCCTAAAAAAGTTTAAAGTGATTTTGTTAAATACAATCCATATCTATTATCTGAAACTTTTAAAAGTCTATTGCACTGAGATTTTATTCTTACATTCTTACTATTTTCTTGAATAGAAGTTTTAAGTTATAGAACAGCTAAAGAATGGAATTCTTATGCAGCACCTTTTTCAGATGCATTCAATATGAGGACCAGAAAGTGAAAGAAATTCAAAAGGTAATTAGAAGAAAAATTTCTCTTAAAACTCTCACTGAAACACTCATGCTTGGCCACTCCATCTGTTATCCTGTGGTGTGGCTGACCTCCCCTGTGGTCATAAAATATTTTAGTACTTTTCTCAGTGGGCAAATGTTCCTTGCTACATCCCTGCACAGGGTGTGTGGGCTGTGTCAGACTGAATGGGAGGCAATGTGGGGCTGGGGGAGGGAGTAGGGCAGCACTAGGCAAGGACAACATCACCACTCCAGCCCATAAAAGGTACTGATGGCAATGAGTGAACTGCCTGACTTGTGGAGAGTCTCTTCTTACCACTAGTTCAGGAACAGACAGCAGTGTTAAACAGCTGGTTCCACCAAACCAATCCAGTGCAAGTCTAGGACTGCCTTTCAGAGGGGCATGCTGGCAAGCATTAAGAATCTGCTAGTAGGTGAGACAGAAAAGTCTATTTTCAGGAACAACGAACCAGCCCAGATGGCTGTGGCTACAAATCTAGGTAGTGCTTGGAGCTGGATTTCACTGATATATGCTTCTGCTAGGAGGAACTCCTTCCTTTTGTCTTCTGAATAGTAATTTCAATAGAAGAGACCTTAGTTGCCCAAGCAAAAGGAAAACATAAATCACAGGGAAGAAGTAAACATTCTACAAATTGCAGAAGAGTAATTTTTGTAGAGCGTCTCGCCACCTATCTTTGTCGAGGATCCCATATTCCTTAAAACTTGGCGTTGCCCAGCTTACACTGCCTCTAGGATTGATTTTAAGCATGATTTCTCTACTTCTTATAGATTGCTTAGAAAGGAGTAAGAGTTCATTTCACTGCTACTCAGCTACCTGTCTGAAAGTCTGTCTCTAATTTAAGCTGATCCTTGAGGCTATCCAGAACTAATGGAAGAGTATGTCTCTTCAGATGGCTATTAATTCTGTCTGTGTTGGGGATTTCCAGATTTTCACTCCAAAATAACTCTGTCTCTTCACTGATTGTACAAGTCTAAAAAACTCCTGGATACCTGAATGTTGCATGGCTCCCAGCAGTTGAAGGTAAACCCTGCCCTTTATAACAAATCATCTGCACCAATATCCTGTGCGAGTGCCTGAACAACAATAGTGTGGTATATGTCTTACTTGATTTTAGACATAATTGGCTATAAAGCAAGGGTTTGCCCCTTGTTTTATATAGAAGAGTAAATAACTCTTGCCAGCTTTATTATATTCCTAACTTTGAAGGGGTTTTTTTGACTCATATAATTATCTCCAAAATGAAAGATGCTCCATCTTTCTTCATCTCTATCTCACTGTGTACTTTTATTCCAGTTTTGCTACATCACTGCTGCAATGAAGGACTGCTCCATTTCCTCCTATTAAAAACACAGAGAAAGTGCTTCCATGGGGACTGATGCTTGAATTTCAGAAGTTTTAAAATATAATTTAAAAATATAGCCGAAGTAGATAATATTTACAGAAGTATGAATGATTTCAATAGGATAGGGTGAAGGGGATTAATCCTTCTAAAATTAACTCTGACAAAAATACAAGCTCTGATGTGAAGCTTATTCTGTATCATTTCAGATGTCTGATTAACAGTTCATTTACTCTAAGTCATTCACCTTCTATCCACTAGGGTAAATGAGCTACTTTGAAGAGTCTCCCTATTATTTTCTGAATGTGAAAGGAAGAGTGAACATTACAGAAGAATTAAAAAAAGAAGAGTTTATA
This sequence comes from Coccyzus lansbergi, assembly GCA_033558105.1. Classification (NCBI taxonomy): domain Eukaryota; kingdom Metazoa; phylum Chordata; class Aves; order Cuculiformes; family Coccyzidae; genus Coccyzus; species Coccyzus lansbergi. Next base: position 419,826 of record JAUMJK010000211.1, on the reverse strand, counting down.
TATGAAATTCTGCAGCAGTCCTGGCAAATCACGTATAAGAACAGTATCACAGAAATCAGAATAGGAAAAAAATGCAATTTGTCTCTTCTGCACCATAAGAAAAGGGAAATGACTTTTTAAAAGCCTTTCAATTACAGACTTCCCAACAGAAGTATACCTATTGGAATAACTTTTCCCAGACAACAGAATGATTTGGTTTTCTATCATTACGAGACTATCAATCAAGTACTGTCTTGTGTAGATGACAGTTGTTGTGGTCTTATCTTTCCTTGAGTTTCAAGTCACTCACAAGAATCTCAGTTTTAGTTAATACTTTTGACTGAGGACATAGTGGTAGTGTATGTCGTCTCCAGTTAGGTCCAGTTCAGAGAAATGTTTAAATATAGGCTTAATTTACATCATATATGTTCCTATTAATGGTCATTTCCATCAATATACCTGTTAACTTCTAATGGGTTGATACATCTTGCTGAAGAAATATTTAGGTTTTCTTTGGTTTGGTTTTTTTTTTTAAAGAAAAAAACCCCAAAGAACTCCCCCTCCCCCAAAACACACACACACACACACACACACACACACACACACACACACACGAAAAGAAAATACAGAATACAAAACCAATGGTACTTAAATGTTGATATACAACTACTTTTCTCCAGCCAGTATCTTTCAGGGAGAACACCACATCATTATGTTGCTATTATGGGGAACCATGGACATCTCAATATCAGTGAAAAGACATTTCAGTTTCTTCTATATATGCTACTGATACCTACCTAACCTGGTCTCACTGCTCCATAGCTCATAAATGATGGTATTTGTTGAGTAAGCAGATGTTAACTTTTCAAGTCTTCCAAGAACATGTTGTATTAAATAAATTTCTTCAATCCCTTCCCTCCCTCTCTGCAACTCACTGCGGAACTTACCGACACAAAAGCTTCTGATTTTGTCTCATTCAGCTGCAGTGTCAACTTATTCTGAGTATCATACACTCCATATAGTCTTTTAGACCAACTCGGAGGTATTTTATTCTTGTATCTTAATGAGCTATACAGGGCAAATATCCTTTGTAAATCCAGGACGAGGCAGCTACAGTTGTATACGATGACGCCAAGTTCCTTCATCTGTGAAATTAGAAGTTTGTATCATTAGTGATATTTTGGCTGATGGATCTGTGAGACTATGCAGCAAGGATGTAAGAGTGTCTGAGGGGCATCTTCCAGAAACCTGCCTTGAGCTCAGCAGGAGTACTGTCGACTACAAGAAAATTCCTAACAGTACTCTTTTAAAGGCAAACACATAAGCCAACTCATAAGCAGTAAAAAGCTGTAACAGGGTTTGCAAGAACATGAAGAGTGCATATCAGAGCCACATGTCCTGACAGAATACAACACACTGTATAGGCAGACACAACTTAAAAGTGATACCCATTTATCATAGGCACCATTTTTGTTGATTTTGCCTGAGATGTGCTACTCTTGGCTGGGGTGCTTTATTATTTTTATAATATTTTGTTTACAGGGAAAACATCCTTTCTGCTGGATGATGTAGGAGCACACACTCGTACAAGTGACAGTTCCTTGCGTCAGAAAAAAGTTATTTTCTCTGAGTTCCGGAAAAGGTGCTGGAGAAGGAATATGATGCTCCAGCTTCAAACAAAACAAAACAAAACAGGTGTGCAATTCTTGGTAGCTAAATTCACTGTGCTATTAAATCCAACCTGATCCAGTATATAACACCTCAAATTAGGACCCAATAAGGTTGTGTTCTTAACTTCCCTACAGTACCTCACCCAGAGTACTCCAGATTTCTGGATGTCCATTTCTTCACATGTAAAAATGGAAATAATGATACCCTTCTCTCATGAAAAGTACTCTGAAGTACTCTCATATATGAGAAAAAATAGCCTAAGAAAATATAGACATTATACTACAATTAAATATTTTAATCTTCTATGGGCAGTCTCACTTCGCCATTTATGTAAAGGCATATCTCCTGGTCATCATAAATCTTGGTTTGGCAGAGATTTCATTAATTGCACATCCCTCACACTTAAGCTGTTTACAGACCTTCATTTACAAACATATTACCTGGCTTCTGTAATCAAAATGTAACCACACACTCTCTCTCCAATTCCTTTGCTTTACAGTAGCTCTGACAAGCACTGCTGTGGGCACAGATGCTACTGACCTCTAATAATCTGCATTTCATACTAGCCATCTCAAAAAATACAGCGAGAAGAAAACCTGTATATATCTGCTGGAAAACAATATGTAGGATAAATATTTAAAAGATCCATGCTAGTTTTCTGCAAGCAATCTCTCTTGGCAGCACATCCCAGCAGTCTCCCTAGCGTGACAAAGAAGATAAGGGGAGAATGAACTGTGCAGTGTGCTCACCCTTTGACACCAAAAGAACTCTACTGGTTTTATTCCCGTAGATGAGTTCTCCACAGTCACCAGAGCAGTTTCTGGTAGGAGCATGTATTTTTGTAAAGCCTGTGGGAACACTGAACCCCACAGTAACATTATCCCAGATCTTGTTCCTTTGCAGTCCTCCCTGACTAAAGATGAGAACAGCTCTGCAAGAGTGGGCAGAGGAAGGTAAGTGAAAGACAGAATTGAACCTTCACTTTTTTTCTGCAGTGGGAGAGGAAACAATTAATCCCAACACCCCAGTGAGAAAGAAACTTGATGTCTGACACCTTCTTCAGATCCCTCACCTGGAAATAACAAAATACATAGAATCACAGAATGGTTTGGTTTGGAAGGGACCTTAAAGATCATCCCATTGGTAGGGACACCTTTCACTGGATCAGGTTGCTCAAAGCCTCATCCAAGCTGGCCTTGAATGCCTCCAGGGATGGGGCACTCCCAACTCCTCTGGACAATGCATTCCAGTACCTCACCACCCTCACAGCAACAAAAAAGCTTCAAAAAATCTGAATCTCCTCTCATTCAGTGTAAAACCCTTAACCCTCATCCTATCACCCCACTCCCTGAGCCCATCCCCAGCTTTCCCGTAGGCTCCCTTTAAGTATATGCATAATATACAACACTAAGCGATCTCATTCCCAGATATTTACTGAATGACTGCAATCACAGGAACTATACCTAATATTCTAACTGTCTAAATCAGAATAGTTCTGCAAGCTTCTTTAATTCAGAAAAAGTATGGAATTCCTCCATTAGCCTGCACAACCTGAAATTTGTGGATATCTGGAAAATACAGACTACTTACTACTCTGCAGCCTTTCATTAAGCCAGTAAATTCATTTGGATGACAAATATAAATTATTCCAAGCTATGCCAAACATCCTAATCAAACTGTCTGTTAGGAATAATATCTTTGTTTTTTCCCCTGGGTGCTGGTATCTTTGAGGACATCCATGAATTCAGTTCGAAACCATCCCTGTAATCTGTGCACTGTTTATCTGCAGACATTTTTAATATATAAATATATATATATTAAAAATATATAAATATTAAAAGTATATTAAATATATGCTTTATCACTGTTTTCACTGCATGCTGCCAATACTGCTCTCTTAATTGCAAGGCATGCCATTGCAAAGGACTCACTAATAGTATTCTGTTTCATGTATCCGCATAATACGGTTTAATCGGCTTTTCATGGCTGTTAGTTGATTCTGACATAATTACGTGATTACAGTTTTCCTTTCATTTATCAGTTCCGTTATCATTTTTCCAGTTTATCCTCGTCATTAAAAGTAAAGATAAAATAGCATCCTCACAGCACACCAGAAGCTGCCAGGACTGGATCTGTGTGAACAGCTCTCCTCAAAACAGGAGTGCTTGCAGTGTGTCCTCTCCCTATGAATTAAAGAATTGCCCTTCTGACTAAGTGCTTCCTCATGTATACAGAGAGGGAGGAAGATGTATAGAGAGAGGGAGGAAGCCAGGGGCACTAATGACTTTTTTTAAGTGCAGTTTTTATAGTTTGTCACCTTGTCTGCCAGTAAAACGAAGCATTACCCATGCCTTACTGCCAGCCTCTCCCCATGAAGACACACAGAGGCCCATTTTGCAAAGGAACTCCATCTTCTTCTGGGAGCTAGGGGTCTGCAGGAGCTGAGGTGGTGCCCTGGCTGAGGCCCTGCTCCCCACCTACTCACAGTGGTTGCATTCAAATCGCAGACTGGAATGAAGCCATTTCAAGAGATATATTTACAGCACAGTAACAAACCCTGGCTTCCCACAATGTTGCATCTTGCAGTTGGCTTCTCTGGAGGGAAGCACTGATCAAAGCTCTTCCTGCTTCTGAAGCCACAATAAGAGCTCTCCCCCATGCAGATTCCCTGGTACACAATACAGACTGAGCTCCTCCTTTACCTCTTGGGGAAATCACAGTATCCGCTTTACCTAGTTGCTTGTTTTCTTTAAGTTTTTTTCTTTAAGTTCAAATTTGCCTGAACCTGGAAAATAGATTCAAAGTTATTTGAAGAGCATATTGACTCAAATGCTAACTAGGTAGACCTCATTTTCTTTGGAAACAAGGTTCAAAGCCAGCCAGTCACCTCATGATCACCTTAGTTTGCATTGACACATAACCTTGAAATGAAAACATTACAAACAGTGCACAAGTGTATGCTGTAAAACACCAGGCATCTTCTTTCTTATAGAACTGGCCCAGCAGGTTTGGAGATGAAAACAATACTCTACTTCAGAAGTGTCTTCCACACTGAGCCTGTTTTCACTCCCGTACTCTGAGGTGAGGAGAGACTGCTCTTTTTCCAGTTAATCACAAAGCCTGTCATCCAGGAGGCACTGCAGAGAGTGGGCAGCAAGGATGTGCTAGTGACAGACGTGGTACGTCACCTAGATAAGGAAAAAGACTTTCTCCTCAGTTTGAGAGCTGCTGTTATTACAAGCTTTTAAAAAAAGTTTCAGACAAGAAGAAAATAAAAAAACCCCATTTATACTGAAAGAAACAAAATCTGAGTGTGGCTTCCTGATTTGCAGTGACTGAAATCTGCAGCTAAACAACATCTGAGGTATCTGTTAAGCTAGAATCCTTTAGGGCAAGAGCTCTTCAGACAAGAGGATTTCTTTATCCTGAATTTTAAAAGCAACTCACACAGTAATGAAAACATCAATGTATAATTAATGTGAAGAAATCAGAACCTCAATAAATCTAAGGAAGACAAATCTGAAATAAAAATAAAGACTCCTGGATTTGTTTGCCTCAAAAGAGAACTGAAATATCTGGATGCTAAAGTTGCATAGTTTCTGTGAGTGACATTTTCAGAGCATTTGCTAGGAGCTGGGAAAAGGAATTGTTTAGTAGATAATTTTGTGTCCTTTCACAAGCGGTTTCCTTTCCCTCTTTGTTAACCACCACGAGTATTCTTCTCAACAGATGAAAAACACGGGAGCTGATTTTCCTTGCTCCCCATGACATGCAGAGTAACTTTAAAGGCTACTAAGGCTTCTTGCCAATAAGAGCTTTCTTAAACCACCAAAGAAGTGAATGGTTAAACAAGATTGAAGAAATGGTGACTTATACTGACTGTGCAATGATGCTCTAATTACAGAAGTCAGGTAAGCTACAAAACGTAACAATTACAGGTCAGCTAGAAAAATACTGATTTTGATGGCAAGAGGAGGAATTCCTTACTAGACTGGACAAAAAGCAGGATTTCACAAATAGGAATTTCTGCTTACTCTTTTCCCTTGTACATTAGTAGGTAGCATAGACACCATCTTATAAAAACATGGGGAAAAAACCCTAAACACTACTGTTTGTGGACCTATAAAACCATAAATTCATAAACTGAGAAACAATATTAGCAAGACTTTTCAAATATATTTGGATCATGGGTTAGCCAGGGTGTACAATGTGTCCTTAGCCTGCACTGTGCAGACTAGACAGAGCATTTTATATTTACCTTGAACTACACTCTAAGAGACAACCCCACTGTGTAGGCAAGGTACTATTTGACCTACATAAGAGTGTCACAATCTGGTTCACAGCTTGCAATATCTGAATTGTGACAAATGTAGCAGGAGGCTTTAGCAAACTCCTTGATAGTTTCTTCTAAAGAAAAAAAAAATACCAATTGCTCATACTCAAGCCCAATCCTAAAAAGGACAGGCAGCTCTCTGGAGGCATTAACTGCCATTTGCCCAAAAGGTCTGGCCACCAGCAGGTGCCAGGCATCCACTGCCTGTACTAGAGAAACTCTGGGTTAACCACAGGTGATCTATTGCATTCTACATTTACTAAGTGGACGTTTTATGTAAAGGACTGTGTATGCATCTGCAATTTGACTATGTTTGAAAACTTATTTAATTATCCCGTCAAGCTTGTGGCTTTTTAATGACCAATTTCCAAACGAATGACTATGGAAAACCAGCATTACAAGAGGGTAGAGTAACGGAGTAACAAAATGCAGTACTGACAGAACAATTACCATGGCCTAAAAAACCCTAAGATTTCCATTAGCTTCTAAAGAAAAAATGATATACAATATATTAATTGCCACCTTAAAGCCAATCACAATGGCAAACTCATTTTGTTTTAAGAGAATGTGCTCTCATTGGTTAGTCTGTACTCCAAACATGTGGTTCCCTTTCAACTTAATTATCAGTCTTACCTGACCCCTACTGCAAACCTCCCTTAAGTTTTCATCTTATAGCATTTAATTTTCAGCCAATCTTTTCAAATGATACAAAGCATCATCTTCTGTGCAGCTATTCTTTACCTCTCATGAAAATCTGCTAAGAAGATATGTGCTGGTCCCTTGTTAAGCACAGGGTAGAGTGGAGTGGAAGCCCGTGGTGGCAGTGTGGGAGGGGAAGGACATTCTGATGGGAGTGACCACCAACAAGAAAGAGAGAGAGAGAAACAGAAAGAAATTTGAGAAAGTTAAAAGTATTTATTTGTGTAGTATTGTTTGATGTGCTTGTTGTAGCAGGCTTTGCTATATCAGAATTACAGGAGTAATGGTCATCACAAATTCAGTAAGGGTAACAGATCTCACTCAGAGCCATTATTTTCATGCAAACCAAAAAATGCAGCCTCATGCTGAAGACACTAAAAAGGCTTCAACACTGCTTGGCTCTTTTCTTGCAAAACCTTTGCAGGTACAAACCCAAGTACCTCTCCTAACAGTTCACTAGAAATTGCAAGATACTCTTGAGCCAAAATCCTCCCTCCATGCTTGGAGAGTTTTACAATACAGAGGCTTCAAAGCTTTGTTATGCTAAAAGTAATTCAGTGAACCCCAAATTCAGCACAGTACTGCTTCTTCTCTGAGTTCCACTTTTTCCTTCCATGCTGCTAAGAACATGAGACCCATGCTACTGTTGGGAAATACTAGTAGAGAAGATTAATACAGATGGTAAAGCACCCTGTTCTCAGGAATTTTTTAAAACTGTCTAGCTTAAAGTATCTGAGGGGGAATAGACGTAAAACTAAAAGCACCTTTGCATGCCAGTAATTATTCAGAATAAATGTTCTTACCTGAATACCCTATTATTTTGAAAACTCCAAACCGCTTTTGAGGTTTACTTAAAGAATTCAAACTAATAAAATTTCGAGATTAACTGTTACAATGGAACTATTGTTCCTGCTTTCTATACACTTTTATTGAATAAATAGTATTTCAAATTCTTAGATTTAACTGTTCTCTACTGAACACTTTGTGACTTTTTCACATGGATATCTCTTCTGTGGATTTCATATTGCTGTTATCTAAGGCCAAAGGTTGATTTTCTATCATCTTGGTTTTAAGTGATTAGAAAATAATTGGCAGACAGAATCTCTACTGAACTAGAAAAAAAGCCCCTTCCACTTGACATGAGAATGCAGTCTCAACCTAAGCTAAGAACTCAATCCTATCACTGAAAAATGGAAAATCATCATTCAAGCCACTGTGCTGGAAATAAGTCTGTGCACGTGACCAAGAAGAAGTGATGCATTCGACAGAGAGTACACCCAGCATTGGCACTGAATGTCAGCATAGAGCCATGACATGCTCTCACTAAAAGAAAGGAAGGGACATAAGTGGCCTGGCTGTACCCCACTGGAACTGATAAAGTACACTGTCACAACAGAATACTGCCTCAACATGATTTTTCTTTTTCAGCTCTATTGATACAGAAAACTCAGCAAAAAAAGAAACCTGTTTGTACAAACAATACAATGTGTTTAAACCATGGGTCACTCTCTGATGATGTTCATGTTGAACCTAACATAGCACTAAGAGTACAAGTTTGTATTTTCTTAGTGCTGTTGATGAAGCTCACAAATAAACTGAGCCTGACACAGGCTTGCTACTTGTCAAAGCAATCCAGAAGGCAGAATTGCATCAGTTAAAAATTTCTTGCTATTTAGACTATCAGCATAATTAATATCACTTGGCATAATCACAGCCTAATTTATCATTTTTCAAATGACTTTTCAGTTTACAGTTTCATTACCCCCTCAAAGCAAGCACAAGTGTCTCTCTAGGGGAAAAGCAAACTTGCAACTGCAAGAAACGATGTTTCCAGGATCACATTTGATTTATTTCTTGTTATACGGCAGGAAATCTAATTAATGTGAATCCTAATTTGATTCTGTTTCTCTTCTGAACCACAGATTTTGTTCCTTAAAAGGACCATGTTGGGCTGGCCTCCACTTCCCTTCAGGCAAGCTGCATCACATTTTGATAGTGACATCATACATTAAACCATAAAATCTATAAAAAAATATTAAAAGGTGAAGTGAAATATACTGCTAGCTTCTGAAAAGGCCTGGACCCTCCTTTACCACATGCACACACTCATGTATTCTGCCGCTTCTTCCCATCTTTCCTGCACTGGAGCCTGTTCTCAGCCCTTATTTTGCATTCTCCATAATGCAGCTGGAAATCACAGCAGGAGATCTTAGTATTTGTTCTCATCCTATGTGATGCTGCAAGGGGCAACCTCTGTATGTCTTCTGCTGTGTAACACAGACAGGAGAGTGCAAACGACAGGTCTCAGAATAAAAGCAATGTTTATGCCCAAGCATTTCTCTCAGAATGCATAGATTTTTGTGGGCTTTCAGATTTGTGGGCTTCAGGGAAATGAACAGCACATAGTTGACTAATTGGATGTATTATTTATAACATTACTGACACACACAGTGGGTTTTCCTTTTGCAAACTGAATAGAGATTGGTAGCAGGTGTGCTGTGGACTCCAACTGGGACAATGACATTGCATATGAATTATTACTGTAACTGCTGAGCCTTGCCAGACTACCTGATCAGCATTAGAATTGTCTTCTCTTGAAATAAGCAGAGGGCCAAAGGCTGTAATTAATTTTTGACTGAACCTTGATTAAATTCATTGTACAGGGGCTTGAGGTAAGCTAGGAATCCAACGAGTTTAGACAGATAAAGTAATCAAGTGTAACAGTATACAGGCAGCCCCAGAACAATGGCTAGCCTATGTGAAAAGCTGTTTCAGAAATCCATACTTGCTCTTCACCCTATTCTTCTGAGTAGCCAAGTTAGATAGTTGTGGGGCTTCTGGCTGCTTCAACATGGAAGAAATGTCTCCTGTAAAGATGTGGTCCTGGTATTTTGTCCTAGGAAGAAAACTTGGAATTACATTAATACATCATATTTGTGACCCTAACAGTAAAACTGGGAACACATTGATTCATGCCTCCTTAATTCCCTCTTTCTGCTAAAGCACTGTGTTGCATGTACAGATAGAGTTCATTTGGGTCATCTGGCAAAGTAGTGGATCCAGCTGAGGCATCCACTAGCTGTCATTACACTAACAAATAGTAATAATGCATGCTATGGCTAGATCATCATGAGAAAGAGGAATATTAATTTGTTTATTGCATCAGGTCAATGTTCTCTCTAATCTCAGATTTTTTTTCTCACAAATTCTGTTTAAATTGAGCTCTTTGTTATGACACATACAGAGTTGAAGGTAATAAAATGGAAAACACAAGATGACAAAAATTGCTATCAATTTGTTACCTTAATAAGCAAAACATATATCATGAAACTGTAGTATATATTCATGGTGAATGAATGAATGAATCATATGCAGAGTCTATACCTATGCAGCAGATCTACATACAAAATCAATCACAGAAATCTCAATCACAGAAATCTCAATCACAGAAATCTATTGTGCCATTACATTTGAAAGAAATGCCCAGTAAGTCATTATATTGATTAAAAAAATCTGACCGACCAGCAGACTCACAACTTCAATGACAATGACCCAATCCTCATGACTTCTGCAATTTTCTGAAGATATATGTCACATTTCTCTTTGCATGCCCTGCCTGCCCAATGCATCTCTCTTAAGCAACAATTAATAGTTTGCTACTGAGCAGTTCCATGCAAATGTCAGTGATTTCAGTTTTGGTGACTGCTATCCACTTAACAAAGTTAAGAAAGGTGACTATATGATGACTTCCAAACTAGGCCTTCATACATATGACGACAATACCGAAGTCTGAAAAGGTTCAGTGATGCCATTAATTCTCCACATTCATGCAAAGGAACGCTTTGTCAGGATCTGTTTTGTTCAGCTTGATGACTTATGGGTATAAAAGATGAGATTTTATACTGAACTGACGAACCATTATTCTTTTTGTAGAATGACTAAAATGACTGTCCCTCCTTGTCCTTAATCAGGGAGATTTATAGCACTATACTTCAGCCGAATTTACTGTGTCTTTTTCCAGTTTACCGTGAAAGGATTCCACTGTTAAAGCTGGAGGTGACCAGGTTGCTGCATTGGGGAACCTTCTGGAAACCCGGCAGGTCTGAATGAGGATATTAATCTAGAAGGGAACTATCTCCTGTGCAATATCAAAGTGTGTGCATGTGGGTGGAACCAGATACTGGGAGTACATTTTCATGATTATTTTAATGTTGTTATTTTAATTGTTTAGTTGAACAAGACTGATCTGATGGGGTATGCTAACAGCTAAATCCCCCTGAGAGGAATCTGCATCCATTCATTAACATCACTGATCAAGATTAGCTGTAGCAAGTCCTTGTGGGAGAAGACTGAATAGACTGTGGTGCATTAGCTCCCCCTCAGAGATTCAGCTGGGATTTAATGAGCAAATTCTCTTTCAGCACAACATAAATCATATTTTCTTTTGGCAAGTGGTAGGTTTACAACCATCCAGGTAAGTTTACCGGTTTTCTTAAGACTCTGTTGATCCAGATGCTGGAACCCCTGGATCAGAGTGTTTGACCTGTATCAGTACATAGGACAAACAAAATGATTAACAGTTTGGCTCGATGATCTTAAGGATCTTTTCCAACATAACTGTTTCTGTAATTGTATAAGGCCACACTGGTTTTAAGAGCCATGACTCTACAGGTATGCCTACCTCTTCCTTCAAGTACTCAACTCCAGCTTTCCCTATGAGTCAGCTCTCACATAGTGCAATCTGGCTTAGACTTGAGGGCAGATAGGTGCAAAAAGGTCAAAGTCTGCCACTTCTACTTTGTGCAGGCTGTCTGCAAGCTAGCTCTGGTGAAGAAACCATAAAACCATCCAAGTACAGCACCTGTATTAGTACACATTAGTATATACCGCCACCTCAGCCTGTCTCATTGTTTCAGGATTTCTTAGTCAACACAAACACAAATGAAACTATGGGACTTAGACTTCTAGGTGCAACTAATAAGTTCAAATCAAGCCCTTCTGCACTACTAATTGCTACAGATAGGACTTATAGAGGTGTGCCTGGAAACCATTCTCATCACTGTGTCCAATGTCTTTTTTGCATTTTTTTTAAAGGCAAGACACCTGCCTGGTGCACTATTTGTGCTGCAATATCTGTGAAATCCTTCCAAAAAGTTTTGGCAAATTTCAATAGCTTAACTCCTAGGCTACTGAGTCTTATGTATTCGAAGTGGATATTTCATCATTTGGCTCTTTAGGTTTATGATTTATTGTTTTACAGTTTATTATTGATTACTCCAACATTAGGTAAGCCTGTTCTACAGACTTCCACAGCAACTGAAAAACATATCGCTGATTTCAGAGGTCAGAGTAATGAGTATACTCTTACAGTTGACGGAATTGAAACAAAAATATACAGCAAGCTGTATTTTGTTGTCTCTTAGACACGATGTGGATGATTCACATAAGAATAGAGAAAAACAGTGGGAGAAGTAATATAAATGAGAATAGCTTTCTGGCACCTCAGAGCCAGGAATCAGCTCTGCATCTAGAGAAACTAGCCAAATGGGGAAGCACAAGGATTCTTTGTGAACATACAGCCCCATGCTGTTCCCAATCACTAGATCACAAACCCAAAACCACACAGAGGTAAGGAGGAACTCAGAGTACTACCAGACACTAACAGAAACACAGGCAGAACATGAGCATAGCAGTCACATTATCCCTGTACCAGTCTGGCTTTAACCAGCCCTCTGTTAGCAGTGCACAGCAATGCTAGCAAGAGGCAAACAGCTCATTTGCTTCACTTGTAAGTACTGGATAGCCAGACAATAAATTTATAGCAGATTAAGCCTAATGGAAAATACTGATTGTCCTGATTTTCTGGATGTAACAAAGTGGCCTGCTTCAGTTAAAGAATGAAACATTTGTCACATCAGACTTTCAAAAATTCAAACTTTACACCATATTGAAGGCAAACTGCAAGTTCTGCTCGTTTCCGAGAGCAACATATCTCTCCCAGGCTCCAAGCACCACCAGAAAAAAAAGAGGAAAGAAGAAAGAAAAGCTGCTGGTTTGGAGACAAGTAACAGTCAGCAAACTGCTTTAGATTTTGGTCACTAGTCAAAAGGGAAAATAATAAATACGTTATCAGTGTGTCTTTTGAAAGACAAGTTTTAAGATCATCACAAGACCTCCGACAATCCAACCAGCTTTCTACACTGAAAAAAATAGAAAAAAGAGTATTTAATTTTGAATACTTCAATGTCTACTCAGGCCTGTTTTCTTCACATCTTGTGTCTTTCACCTATGCTTGAAAATCTGGGTTTCAATTTCATGTTAACATTTTTACATTAGATAGTTCTGAAAATAATCCCATTAAAATCAACCAAATTAGCAGCAAGAATATTTAAGAATTGGATCACATGGCTAACAACTTTTTAGAAGCAGATATTATCTGTTGTACAAAAGATCTATTATAACTCAGAAAAACAAATTCAGATAGAATACTGTACTTTCAGCTCAACCTTTACCTATCTGAGCTTAATTTAACCTTGTGGGATGATGAATTTGAAAGAGTCTTGTTTCATGTTATAGGACACTTGAGACTGCACTCAATTTACTAACAGTGATATGACAGTGAACACCACTGGGGCAGTAAGACAATTAAGCAAATTATTAGAAGATGAAGGCAAGGATTTGAAACTGTCTAAAGTGCACATCAGTGTAGTTACTGTAGTTCATACTAGAACAACACTAAATCAAATGGAAACTCTCAAAATAACTTTTGCTTGATTAAAAAGATGTAATCCACTATGAGACAAAGTATCTTATCTCAAAAGGACCAGATGCACCAACACATAACTTTAAAAGACTCATTTAGATAAAAGGTTTTTAAAAATGACTGAATAGAGCATGTTTTTTGCTCTGTTCTTTTCTGTAAAATAAGATGCAACTCTCATTAACAGAAATTTCAAATGTGCAGATCCTGCCTCAGTGATCAGTTTAGAGAGGTGGTTCTGCTACAGCAAGATTTATGGGAAATGGGGAACAAATGAGACCATCATGATGTAGTTTGAGTAATACAGAAATCCAGGATTTATTAAAATAAAAACAAATCCTCTGCTAGCAGTTCTTACACAGCTAACTAACGAAAAGAGAAAATCATGAGTCTGCTCAGGAATTTTTCCTCGACATCTGGCAAGCCAAAATTTAAGTGCAACTTTTTGAGGTAATGCTTTCAAGATGTCACAGACAAAAAAGATGAACAAGTACCTACGTGTCATGTCTCTTCAGTAAGCAGAGAAGTCTAGACATTTACAAGGAGCAAGCAGCAGTCTTCTGCTTGAGACCTTGAATGTTCAAATTTGGATGCTAACATTGATAGATAAAGCCAACTACCTCCTACCTGCTAGTATTCATAATTTAAGTTTTTTATTTTTTGCCTACTTGTGTACTTAATATTAACCTGATTCCACTTCCAGGGAAGACCATCAATTAAATATTACTTGTTTCAATAGTTCTCAGTAATAGAATCATCCATTGGAAAATTACTTCTTGCACATAAAGGTACTCTTCTGAAGTGGTTTGGCTAATCCATTACAGTTGTTTTTCCTACTGGATTCAATTATTCATGCATGAATAAAATTCTTCTAAAATTGTGGTTAGCATGAGGAGCTCCAGAAGTGTTTCTTGTGCTAACGAAAGGTTCTGTCTGTACTACAAACCTCACACTCCTTAACAAAATTAAGGAGATAAATGCATTTTTAAGCTTTGCTGGAGCTACTGGAGTAAGTCAAAACACAAAAGACATAGATGAGATGTTTTGCTAGATCTTGCTCTGCATTAATATTATTTTCATGTAATCAACTTATTTTAAGTACATTAGTAAGCTATCTGGTCAAGGAACAAGAAAATAGAATACAGCATTATGGGCACCTCAAACCACAGGTGGAAAATTAATTCACATATGTACGAATATGTAATTTTAGGCATGTTAGGTCCTATGTGTGTACAAAGCATTTTCCACAAGGAAAGCACTCAGAATAAAAACACAGAAACATAAAATGGTTTGGGTTGGAATGGACCTTAAAGATCATAGAGTTACAATCACCCTGCCGTGGGCAGGGCCACCCTCCACTAAATAAGGTTGCTCAAAGCTTCATCCAGCCTGACCTTGAACACCTCCAGAGATGGGACATTCATGACTTCTCTGGGCAACACATTCCAGTGCCTCACCATGCTCAGAGTAAACAATTCTCCCCAATATCTAATCTAAATCTTCCCTCTTTCAGATTAAAAGCTACCCCTTGTCTTATCACTGCACTCCCTGATAAAGAACCCCTTCCCCAGCTTTCCTGTAGACCCCCTTGAAGTACCGGAAGGCTGCTATAAAATCTCCCTGGAGCCTTCTCCTCTTTTCACTAAACAAGCTCAACTATGCCAGCCTGCCCTCCAATGGGAGGTGCTCCAGCCCTCTGATCATCTTTGTGGCTCTTCTCTGGACTCACTCTAAAAGATCTATGTCCTTCCTGTGCTGAGGACTCCAGAACTGAATGCAGTACTACAGGTTAGGTCTCATGAGGGCAGAGCAGAGGGGCAGAATCACCCCCTTCCACCTACTGGCCATGCTTCTTTTGATGCAGCCCATGATACAGCTGGCTTTCTGGGCTGCATGTGGAGATTGCCAGCTCATGTTGAGCACCTCATCCATTGACACCCTTAAGTCTTTCTCTTTGGGGTAACTCTCAACCTATTCTCCACCTAGCGTATATTTGTGCTTGGGTTTGCCCCGGTTCAGGTGCAGGACCTTGCACTTGGCCTTGTTAGACGTTATGAGGCTTGCACAGGCCCACCTCTCAAGCTTTTCTCAAGGTCCCTCTGGAAGGCATCCTTCCAACAAGTCTACTGTGCCACACAGCTTAGTGTTGTTGGCAAACTTGCTGAGGGTGTCCTCAATCCCACTGTCCATGTCTCAGACGAAGATGTTAAACAACACTGGTCCCAATACTGATCCCTGCAGAATGCCACTCATAACCAGTCTCCTTTTGGACACTGAGTCATCAGAGTTCAAACAGAGTTTTGTGCTTACTTGGTCTCTTATGTGTAAATAAAGGGTCAAGACAGATTATTATTTTAGAACTGTGTATCAGATCTCTTTGACAGTTGCCATGACTTATTAACCTGCAACTCTGGGGTAAGGGAATTGGATATTCATATCTGATGTCAACAGGAGCCAAGTACCTAATTTCCTTAGACTCTTCTGAAACTGCAACGTACATTTCTCAACTCAGTGAAAGCAGATTCTCTTGAACTGCAACTATGAGAGGTTATTTTTTTTTCTCTGTACAAATATTCTTCTGGGCTTCATCTTATCTCTCTATATAAAAGTATACTACTATACGACAGTAAGATGAAAAATGTCTCCAAATGCATGCTGAAAGGGGAATTGTAAAATTAACAGTGAGGAAGCACATTTGAAATGCTAGGCCACAAATAACTCAGAGTTTAATGTAGGTATGCTAACAGGAGTTAAGATTTACTTCATTATGAGAAGAACAAACCCGCAAGGAATTTTAGCATGTGTGATGAAGGTCATAAACACAATCATTAAAATATTTTCAACTAATCTGTGCGGTAGATGTGGTTCTTCTCTTCACATTTATTATTTCCACTGGTACTTAAAACTCCAGTTAGAAGAGGCTTCAAAATTAAAACACACCATAAACTATTTATAATCTAAGTAGTTCTGTGGAGACCTATTTAGTTTATGACATACAAACAGTCATGAGGCACGTACAATGTATGTACTGGCCAAAAGCCTAAACTGTATATTTTTACATTGACTAAGAATATATAATCCTCTTGGCCAAGACTTCCTCTGGTTTGCTAACACATCCTCTTTCCTAAATTTTCCAGATTCCTTTATAAATATTCAAAAAGTTACTTTATAAATAAATGAATACACATAGGAACAGCAATAATGTATCTACTTCACTCTTTCTTTACTAAAATATTTGGCTTGTTTCTATCCAGACCTTAAACCTCTTTGCCCAAAACAAACCTTAAAAATTTCGACACAACCAATATACACCTTCTTTACAAAATCATTAAAACCTATGTTCAACATTTTTGTGCATTTCTGAGATTCTACTCATGTTTAGAAAGTAAACTTTCTTACTGCAAGTAGTAAGTAGCTAGGATTTCTTCTCTTTAGTTCCCTGTTGTGCATTTGAATTACTGAAACCTAAAAGCAGAGATTCCATTCCCTAAATATGACCCCACACCCTAAATATGACCAACATCAGCTCACACAGTCAGTTCTGCGTAGCAAAAATGAACTTACAGCCTTAGTAATTCTGAAATGGTTGGGGAAAGAAAAAACACTACAGATACCTACAAGAAGACAAATAAGATGCTTTACTGATGAATTATTAGGTTGGTATGGATTCACAGCCTATAGAACAGGATTTGTACTTTACTTGAGAAGGATGTAGGTGTTTTATTTCAACTTACCTATACCCTTTTGGTACTTTGGATAGAATAAAATCTAAAAATTAGAAATCTACTTTACTCACATCATGTATTTGGCTTTTCTAACATACCCTCAATTCTATTGTACATATTCTGTTACGTTGATCAGCAGTGGTAAATACATTATTTCTATACTGCTTCTTCAAAATTGTCATGGATGGCAGAGTCCTCAGCACTACTTGTTGTTAGAGGCCGTAGTGTACATCCTTCAGCTCTCTTGTTTATAAGGAAACAAAAGGTGGAATTGTCTCTTGATACATACAGCCTTCAATGACCTTATACTATTTAACTTGATGTACGCATAAATCTCTCCATCCCCAGAGATGATGGGTATTTCATCATACTTCCAAATAGATGGGTGGGTTATATTTCCAAATTTTGCTTTTCCTTATTTAAATGGCAGATGAGAAGGACTGGGTCATGCATACAACATCAGGGAGCTTCCATTCCTTTCTCCAACCAGTTTGCTCACTTTTATTTTTTTAAGTAAACTAGAACTTACAATCTTGAAACAATGAAATTATTGCAGAAATCAAAAATGGCAGTCAGAGTTTTCAAATTTAACTGAAAGCATAACTACTGAGGATAGTTATTCTAATGAAAAGAAGTAAAATTTACAGTGATACACTTTTGCCAACACAGAAGAGTCATCAAAACCATGCTAGCAGTTTTTGATGCCAGCACGCCTGCAAGTAAAATATCAGAAAAAGAAAACCATAAGACTTCACTGTCTAGCCTCAACATATTACTTTTAGTCCCCCTCTTTATGCCTTCAAATTTATATAATTATTTTTCCAAGTAAATTACCTGTCCCAATGATCTCCAGTCTAGGCTGGCACTTCCAATGTACACATGCTGTTTATCAACAATCCAGAAAGATGACTGAAGTCGACCTTCATTATATGCTGACATGTTCATATACAACACTTCAGCACCTAGAAATTTAAAGATAAAATAATAAATAGAACTGTTTAAAAGACTGTAATTTACATTATTAAAATAAAGAAACAAGTTCATGTTTCATGTCTTCAGCTTTCAAATGGATGTAACTGAACTTACTGTTAAGATTTAAAATCAATGATAAACAGTGTTACTGTCCCATTGTTTAAGACCTTCATTAACATATATTCAAGAAAAGAACATACAGGGGACATTTACATCATTTGTATTGTTCAACATAATTTTCTTCCATTTTAGAACCAAATAGTTGCTATTTTTTCCAGTAGAGTATGTTCCTAAAAATTTATTATTTTTAAAGGCCTACGTTGTAATTAGAACTGGCTCTGCAATAGAATAATGACCTTCAAAATACAAACCAAATAACAATCCTTTCCTGAGAAGCAGACTCTGCTCCTTTGACCTGTGCAATGGTTTGAGCAGGTAGCCTATGATGCGCTGTCACATGTAACAGACCCCTACAAGAGTATCAGGGGAGGAGAATTAAGGAGTGAGGAAATAAGCAAAGGTCTACAGCAACCTGAAACTGTGTTTAGTCCTGCTAATCTGTGACATTCAACCCACCACTCTGAATTGCACAATTTTTAAAAGGATTACAGGTCACTAAAATCAAAGAAACAACTTGTTGAGTAAAAGCACATTGACTCCATCACATCAGCAGGGATGGCTGAATTGCCCCCCTCAGGATGTTTGCAGGACTAAATCCGGGATATACTTATTATTAGGTGAATTTAGGGGATTTCTGTATCACTATTGTTCTGCCAGGGCTCCAGTGTTCGTAAGATCAGGTGATAAATCTGAATTAATCATTGCTGAGGGTAATTTAAAGTAAGTCGCTTGTCTTCATATGTCAGACGTGACAGCAACCAGGGAAGAGAAGTGACAGTAAGCAGCATCCTGGAGGGTAGTTAGGGGACACGCTATCTCCCATTAAACACTCAAGGGATCACCAGCACCATGAATTCCAGTTTAAAAACATTTTTTAAATATCCGATGCTGAACAAAAACACTGATTGCCCAAGTTACAATTGAAGCCCATTTAACCATTAATACTAATATTAAAGTAGCAGATATCATCAGTAACCTGACACAAAGTTCAAATGTTGTGAGATGTCAGGATCTGTGGGCAGTTTAGACATGGGCATAAGCAGTGGGATGAGACTACCATTCTAAAGTATAATCCAGGTTTCCATTATTTAAACGTTGACTGTAGCAGTGCAGGAGATATTGCTGCCATGCAAACCATTAAAATCAAAACCTGGAACTCAACTTCTTTTCTTTCATCCAACTCATAAGGCTGAGAAAACTGTATCTCCAAGTTGATTTTAAAAGTCACATGTTGCAAGCAGCAGCTACTGTGCAACCTATTAATGAGTCCTTAACTTTTGATGAAAGGTAACATGCATCAGTATTGACAATTGCCTCTGTTCTAGAAGCCCTTGAGATGTTTTGTTAAAATAGGTTTATCAGGCCTTCCACACAATCCATCACCCCTAGTGTGGTGCAGGTCCAATGTGGAAATTAAATTGGACTGATCAATATGTAAAGCTGTAACAGAACTCTGTATCAGACTGTAGTCTCAATTACCCAAAGCTGTGGGTCTACTGAGTTCAAAGCAGAACTCACAATTTGTAGACTTGATTGCTAGCGTAGATGTCAGACCATTGAAAACATAAATCTAACGATTTTCCTCCACTGAAGATTAAACTGTAGAGTGAGACCTTAGAGTAAACCAGTGCTGTCACTTACACATTCAAGTGGATTTGCCTGTGCCATTAAATTGTGCATTGTGAAGGCTGGGCCAATTGCCCTCTTGCTGCAGGAAAAAAACATCCCATTGTAGGGATCAAAGCACGCTTTAAGTAACAGACATTTCTCTGAGTACTTTCTCTTCTAGGTGGGGCATTTTTTGCAGTCATTAAAGGGAGAAGACTGATACAGTCTGGAATGCACAATGGGGACTCTGCCATTGAGAGCCTGGACCTTCCTCATCTGATGGAATCACAGCCCCTGAGAGGTGTCAGACTTCAGTTCAGCCTCTTGCTTTGTCTCATAATGGAGGAAGAATACAGAACACAAAAGCAGCATTGCAACAAGACTGGATTTTCATTAATTTCCCCAAGAAATTCAGTTCCCAAAGGAATCCCAGAGAAGAAGGCAGTCTCAAGCAAGTGCCATTTACCATTCCTAGGCTTGCATTCTGGTCTAGCTGCCTACTCCCAGGTACTCCACTAATGATGTCATGCGGGGCAAGCTTGACTTCAAGAAAGGGATCTTAAGCCTAGGACCTTTTGTACACATTTGAGTGAAAACACTCCAAGTAATTAGCAGGAGACTCTACATATCTATGCTCTACCACAAAAAACTGCACGTCATCAAGAAGCACCTCTTGGCATAGCTGTGTTGCAGCATATGCTGGCTGTGGATCTTTGTGCTGCTCAAGCAAGGCAACCAGGTACCTACGCAAACTGGGATACTTCTTCATGGGAGATGGTAGAAGGCCAGGGCTCACAGGGTTGCCACTTGGCCTCCAGACTCATATTTTTGAAACAGTCTGCAGAAGGTGTACCAGGAGGCTTTGGATCCAAAGCAGTCTAAGATATTTCCAGGTTTTCATGGTACAGAGGCAACATCACTGAGCCAAATCACCTCTCTGGTGGATACAGTAAACTTTTTTTTGTAATGAAGAACCAAAAAGACCAACTGTTTATACTGCTATTATCACAGCTGTCTTAAAAGCAAACATGCAAAATCTGCCTGCAACAGCTTTTAACACTGCCAGTTACAGGCTAAACTCATTCTGGAGTTAGCAAACATAACGCCCAAGAAACAGAAGCTGCATTTGCTTGTACAAGGACTAAAACTGGCCTTCTGTCTTCACAACTTTTTCACTTTCACTATAGTGTTTTTAAAACCAGAAGGAAAGAAAAATAGGAAATGGGAAGGATTTAAGAACTGTGAGGAGAGACATACAGTAGGAAAGTATGCTGCAACAGAAAGGGGGTGTAGAGAAATGGACATACACAATCTGACGGCAAGTCCTGGGACTGTGCATCATGCGGAGCCCTGGGAGAAGGAGTCATGAAGCCAGGATGGGTTCCACCACCCCCTGCTAGGAACAGGAGAATTATAAAGGCAAAGGAGATGATCAAGGAGCTTTTGAATGCCTCTCCCTCCCCATTTTGAGAAAACAGTTTGTCAAGCACAGGCTGCAGAGGCACAGGAGGCAATGGAAGGGGAGAGAACATTTGGGGTGGCAGGAGCTGCATAGAGCTGTTGGGAGGATAGGGAAGCAGGGATGTTGTAGGGGAAGAAGGCAGAACAGGATGCAAGGAAGCATGGGTGTATGCTGTGAGTTTTGCCAGCGAAAGCAAAACTACTTACAGCTCTTTTGTATATTTGCAGTTTGAACCTGAAAAATGCTCCTGCACCAAATCCACTTATCTCATTCTTCCCATCCCTTCACTGTCCTTATCATCATGTCCATACCTGTTGCGATGTTTTTATTTTTCCTCTCCTAATTCTGTATAATCCCAAGCAAATACTTCAAGTAATGAGACCTATAAATAAGTCTGAGAATGTGAGACATTGCCTCTTTGTTTCACCCCACTGTCAACAGTGATGTGGCATACAAAATATACATGTTTTGGCCCATACTTCATAGAATGACCAGGTTGGAAGAGACCCACCGGATCATTGACTCCAACCATTGCTATCAAACACTAAAACATGCCCCTTAGCACTTTGTCCACCCGTGCCTTAAACACCTCCAGGGAAGGTGAATCAACCAACTCCCTGGGTAGCCTGTTCTAGTGCCCAATGACACTTTCTGTGTATTTTTTTTTTCCTAATGGCCAGCCTAATTCTCCCCTGGTGAAGGTCATTTCCTCTTGTCCTGTCCCCGGCCACTTGGGAGAAGAGGTCAGCTCCCTCCTCTCTACAACCTCCTTTCAGGTAGTTGTAGAGACTAATGAGGTCTCCTCTCAGCCTCCTCTTCTCCAGGCTAAACAACCCCAGCTCTCTCAGCCGCTCCTCATAAGGCCTGTTCTCCAGCCCCTTCACCAGCTTTGTCGCTCTTCTCTGGACTCACTCCAGAGCCTCAACATCCTTCTTGTGGTGAGGGGCCCAGGACTGAACACAGGATTCAAGAAGCAGTCTCACCAGTGCTGAGTACAGGGACAGAATAACTTCCCTCAACCTGCTGGCCATGCCGTTTCTGATACAAGCCAAGATGCCATTGGCCTTCTTGGCCATCTGGGCACACTGCTGCCTCATGTTCAGTTGTTGTTAACCAACACCCCCAAGGTCCTTCTCCTCCAGGTAGCTTTCCAGACAGACTTCTCCAAGTCTGTAGCTCTGTATAGGGTTGTTGTGCCCCAAGTGCAGGACCCGGCATTTGGCTGTGTTAAACCTCATGCCATTGGACACTGCCCAGCGGTCCAGCCTGTTTAGGTCCCTTTGCAGAGCATCCCTACCCTCCAGCAGATCAACACTCCCACCCAGATTAGTGTCATCTGCAAACTTGCTAAGGGTACACTCAATGCCTTCATCTAGGTCATTGACGAAGACATTGAACAGGGATGGACCCAGCACTGAGCCCAGGGGAACATCATTTGTAACTGGCCTCCAGCTGGATTTAACACCATTTCCCACCACTCTCTGGGCCCGGCCATCCAACCAGTTTTCTACCCAGGAGAGTGTGTGCCTGTCCAGTCCAGAGGCTGATAGTTTCCATAGCAGAATGCTGTGAGAAACTTTATCAAAGGTTTTACTGAAGTCCAGGAAGACCACATCCACAGCCTTTCCCTTGTCCAGCAGACGAGTCACTTTGTCATAGAAGGCAATCAGGTTAGTTTGGCAAGACCTGCCTTTTGTGAACCCGTGTTGACTTCTTTTTAGAGGGTGGCCTCAAGAAGAGTCACATGTAGACTAAACTGGTCCATACCATGATCCCTAGAGCTCACAAGCATATATATGCACACTTAAGCACAGCTGGTGCTTGAACAGCCTATATGGCCACTCTGCAAGGCTACCACATGGATGGGAGGCAGCATGCACGGCATTTGCCATTGTGCTATTGACTTGCCATACTCTTGCATCTAAACTGAGTTTTGAGAGCAGTACAGAGGCAATTATCATGTGCTAATTCAGAAAGATGAACAAAATATCCTTTATTACTCCTAGGTCCCAAACTAGTAAATATGGATGCGTACAAATATAGACATGTAAAGTGAATTTCTCTTTCCCTACAATTTGCAATAGATACTTTGTTTTTAATTATTTGCTTTCAATTACAAGCCTTAGCACAAAGTACACCCATTAATATAAAATAATCTTTATTCTACTGAGACAAAAATCCAGTTTTCTATAGCCTACTCACAAGGGGCAGAGAAGCTGCTTATACTGGGCAGACATATATGACCCAGGCAGAGGATCATCTCCCCAGGAATTTTTACGCTTTTTTCTTGACTGACTACCAGAAGTCTGGAGTTGTTCCAGGAGCTCCATTAGTATGACCTGGCAGCACTCAGACCAGGACAAGTACAAAAGCAGAGGAATGCACAACTTGGCAACTCAGTTATTTTTTCTACCTCTCTGTATGATTAAAAGACAAGCTAGACTATTTACTATGTCTGTGCTCTTTAGGGAATACTGGATTTGGAATACAATTTAAAAGACTGCCTTGTCTCAGAAGGATTATTGATTCAGACTTATTTTAAAGAGAGAACACGCAAGGACTTACAGGGAAATTTCTGATGGTAATATCTTAACTTTGAAGCAGCTGCTTTGTTTACATTGCCCTCTGCTCCACAACTTCCTCCCCCACCACCTTCCATTTAAAAACTACCAGGACTGCATCCTGCCACTCTGGGATTACGTGCTATTCATCAGCTCCATAGTAATTTAAAAAAAAAAAAAAAAGAAAAAGTGTCCAACAGAAATCTTGCTGCCTTTTCTTTAGCAGCTCACAATTGCCGCATACACAAAAAAAGGAAGTGTGGTTACGCAAAGAAGTTACATTCTAGTACAAGCCCAAGCAATCCCCAGGAAACCTTTGCAATACAATTTAGCTTCACACTACCTTGACCTGCCTTGAACTGTAACAGTCAAACTACCTGCTTGACTAATGTGTCTTCTTCCTGAATAAAATTCCCACTCACTCCTGATGTACAATCAGCCATAAACTATGTACACATGCAGTTTCTCAAAACAACAGTAGCCCTCACAGTTAATGCAGCCTGTAGACTGTTTCCGTAGAGATAATTTTCATTAAAAATTACTGTAATGCTTACTGCTGCTTTTTACAGCATCTGAGGTCATTGACAGAGATAATTTTGAGGAAATCAGTGCACAGATGAGGAATCTGATCGCAGCTCTGTGGTCCCTCTCTGGTTCATCTCTGGAGGAACATGGGTGCTTGCAGCAGCCACTGGAATTGGATGGGTGCACTGGTTATGACGTGGGTGGTTGAAGGAAAACAATCAGAAAACACACTCTGCCCCTTGAGTGCTGCCACTGTTCATCTCCACTGGCATACTCCCCAGCTGGCTTACGTGTCCATGCCTGGCTGGAGCTTGGAGGAAATGCTGCTACGAGCAAGCTTCCCTCAGCAGATGGGCTAGCAGTCAAGTATCTCCCTGCAGAATTGTGGGTGTGAGATGAGAGAGGTCTCCATTTCTGTTAGCTGATATCCCAGACCCCTCTTCCAGGCAGAGAGCCAGCTACTTGACTGATTCCCTTCCCTTCTCAGCAGACTGTAACATGTTGTCAAGCTTTGTCCTGCACAATCAGGGAGAAAAATTATTGTCTACACTCACCAGTGTGTTTTGTTTTGTTTTTTTTTTTTTTTTGCTTTTCAGTCTTTCAGTGGATTAAAACAATTTCTGTGAGCCAGCACAGACCCAGAAACTGCTGTATCCACACAGCTGAGGGAATTGAGAGCTGAGGGTAGGGACAGAAGAGAGTAGGAAGAAAAAGAATAGTGAGAAATGAGCATTGCAACACCCAGCTCCCTGACTGAAAAAAAAATATTACAGAATTACAACTAGCATGATTTTAAAAAACCCTACAACCCACCAAATAACACAGACATGAACAGATCTGATTTTTAGCAACCCTTCATCTCCCCTTCACCACCTCCTCATCTGTGCCCAGGCAGCATTTTCAGGGTCCAGGGAATGAACTGGACCAGAAAAGTGATCCAATTAAAAATGAATTTAAAAAAAAATGGTTGTTTCAAATGCAGAACAATTCACTGTTCCGGGGCACCGCATGGCAGTAAACAATTTTTCTGACACAGCTGAAGGCACAGCACAAGCTGGGGAAGGAGCAGCTTGTAGCTGGGTGAAACAAGATGCAGGGACTACTTATGCCAGCACTGCCATTTAAAAGGAAGCCCATGTCATGGCAGCCTTCATTCATCTCAAAATCAGGCCTCAAAAACTCCAAGTGGCAAGCTCCAGTACTTGTTTGCCTTTTATTCAGCATAATTATTTGCCATAAGCAAACAAAGCAGATAAGAGGGCAATGCTGGCATTTGCTCGGGTTGACATTTCCCACACGCTTATACAAGGGTCCACCCTGACACAGAAGATCCAGAACAGACCCATCAGGGGATCCTCGTTTGTGCAGAATTTGCTCACTGAATACCGGTTGGCAGATTCTTGAGAACAAAGAAAAGGTCAGAATTAATTTCTTTCAATTGTTTGTTTAATTTCAATGTCATCTTGGGAGCTAGTTAGTTCTCATAGTAACATTTAGCTAAACATACCCTTACAGTGGCTTTGAAGATAGCAAATGTTGGCCTTTGTGGCTAGTCCAAATAATCAAAATACCAATTTCTCAGCTACTTACCTTGCTGTAGACAGAGTTCAGTGTAAGAGTGTCACAGTTCTTACCCACATGAAGGCATTTTGTGCTGCCTGATGGGCCCTTTTGATTTATTAGAAGAAAAAAAACCTAGACATAAAACCAAAACACTTTCCTCTCCATGTCACAGGAGAGACAAAAGAGAGGGCTGACAATATTTCTTCATAATCTTACCCACTCAGATACGCATAATTTCTGATTCACTGTCAAAAAGCCAAATGTCCATCTTAATTGCGGGGAGGGCAAACCATAACAAATGCTGCAGCATAGAGATAGAAGGTCTCTTTACCCACAGAGAAGACACACCACAGTCACAGTGGTTTTTATTGCTTGCACTGTAATAGTTCTTTCCTTTCTTTCTACTCCTTTTTCTTAAGCCCTGTGGTGTGTGCTTGACTTCAAGAGTTTTCTTACTTTAGAATTTTACATTCTACTTTTTCCACTGGAAAACATCTATTCTGTTCTTAACAAAGACACATATGTACCACCACCTACTTGGCAGGGACATGCTGCCATCCAGTAGATGTTTGATAAGCAAGTAATCTACAAATACAAGCAGCCAGTAGTACAGCTCAGTAGAGGGAACAAGTCAGCAAAGCAGACGTGTTTCAATTCTAACTTTTCCATCTGGATTGGCCTCTGAAGTCAGTGACTTCTGCACCATGCCTGCTACAGAAAACCTTGCTGTTTGAGAAAAACAATTTGGATTCCCATTTTAGGTTATCTTTAAAAAAATACATTAAACTGAGTCTGTGCATAAGACTGTAGTGTAACTTTAAAAGATCCGAGAAGCTTCTCCTCTATCCCTAATAATTTTATTGAAAGCAGAAAACATTCCACGCCTCTTCTAAAAGCTTTGGCTGCCTGATGCAGCAAACATGAGATAAATCCGCATTTTGCACTGACTTGACTCTGATACCAGTATTTTTCAATCAAATATTTGCTTCTTTTAGAGCTATTTAAGGTATTAAGATATTTCATATCAATAATCATAGAATACTTTGAATTAAACTTTGAATAATGAGAGCACTGATTATCAACTCAATTCCCTTTCCTTGGTAGAACTCATCATTCCTCTAAACAAAATTTTCTGAGTATAAATCTGTTTTGTGAGTCTCATGATTCGGTAGTCTGTAAGATAACCAATGTACGACACAGTCTGATGGAGTATTTGAAAAAAAATTTCCACATCTTTTTTTGCCCTTCATTGTTGAAGAGTCAGCTGCTCATTTGCTACACAAAGCTATAAAAGCGATTGCTTTGGAGATTGGGAAATGCAATATTCTATCTCAGTTGATTCAGGCGACAAAGCATATTTCTGCTTAAAGGAAGACTATAATACTATCAGTAAAAGCATTACTAAAGTTAGATCGTGGCTTGTTTTCTTTGCCTAATTATAATTGCATACTTTTTTACTATAAAAGAAAGTTATTTTAAATATAATAAAAAGATCAGTAAACTCACACACTGCTTATCCCAAACCCCTTCAAAGACTCTTTTCTTTATTTGAATTAGCATTGTGAAGCACTAGATTTGTTTATACACTTGCTAGATGAAATATCAAAGAATTCAGGGACAATTTTCCATCTTATCACATAAGGAACTAGAATCATAACCTTCTATGAATGAACAAGGCTAAATCCCTAAAAAAATGCACCGACTATTTATTCCTGTCTCTCTTTTTAACTTAGCAACATGATTTCATTCTGGTATTTATATATCTGAAAACCATCAGTACTGCAACAGTCACATCTCAATGTGCTGAGTAGCACTAGCAATGCTTTTGCAGTCAATCCTAAAATGTGTTTCTCTGAGATCTGTAGCTATACTTTGGTTCTGTTGGTTTGCTTCTCGTGAAGGAGAAAGCTCAGTTCTGGAAGGTGAGAATGTGTACTGCAGGGGTGGCAAAGAGCTGAGGACACAGCACATCTCAGAGGGCATCATTATGTATTATTTAGGGTTAGAGTTAGGGGCTAGAAGTACTATGTATCAAGTATTACTTTTACAATACCTACATAATAAAATTGAATTTTTTTCTGCATTTTCATTAATTGATTGTTTGAGCAGCCGTAGAGTATTATCTCCAAGCTATCAAAAGCCAAAAGCACTAGCTGACCTGGCTGTGGACATACAAGGGAAGAAGTGGCACAGCCAGCACCAGTCTGGGTCTGCAAGCATAACAGCCATCTCCTTTTTACTACCACTCCTTACTTAAGTCTCAGCATTTTTTCCTACCTCTTTCTTCTGATACTGTCATATTATCCTGCCAAGTCAGCCTTTGTATCTTCTATTTTTTCATATAATTCCTATCTCAATTTCAATTATTTTTCTTTTTTTTCATATATGTTTTCCCAAGCCCTCCAAAACCATGCTTCAACTTTTGCCAGCATTCTTTTCTGATCTTTTCCTGAATCAATTAGTTTTCTGTTTCTGCCTTTTCTTCCATCTGATGCATTCCTCCCTTTCCTTTCATTTTCCCCGCTACTTTCCCCCCATGTCATCGCTCTTCCCTCTTCTTCATGCTCTCCTACTTCATCCTCATTTCATCATTTCAGTCTTGCCCTTGCCCACTCATTGTTTTATTTATCACATATATTCATTCAGTTACTCACTCACTCCCTCACTCTCTAATTACTTGAAGAATATATTTTATTCTCCAACTACATAAGCAGCATGATACATTCTCCAAGCCCCAAATAAATTTGTAGAAAGGAAGAAATATCTTTTCTTAAGAGTTTTAAGGCTAACCATAGTTTTTGGGTGTCAAGGTTGGTCCTAATTTTATTTCAGTTCTGGCAGATCTCCTGCAAGTATCAACTCATGATATACAACACAAAGATAGGCAGAGGAAATTGCTGATGGTTGTGGATTGAGACTCTGGAAATTTCTTCTTGCTTTCTTAGTTTAACAGCAAAAGCTGAGCTTTTGTTTCTTACAATGGGGCTAACTTTCTTAAAAGAACAAGGCACTCTTACTGTCTATTATTTTATAAAAGCAAGCATATAGAATAGACACTGCAGCAGACTGAAAAGTCTCACACTTGATTTCCTATTGTTCTAACCAGACCATTGGATGTATTTTTGAGGGCTCCATCATTCTGTTTTGCTCACTGTGACTCTTCATACATAAAAATGGAAACATTTTAAAGGGACAAATGGACATGCCCCAAAGTCAAAAGCAGAAAAAGCCACATGGCGCACTGAGGAAAGATAAAATACACATGAGGAAAAATGCTTTGTCTTTGAAGAAATACAGCAAAGAAACAAATAAATACCTTGTCAGTTAGAAGTTTTTAAATACAGATTAGTTTTCATTCAAACAGTGTATTCAAAATGTGGAAAGCTAAATAAAAGGAAGCCATGACTCCATATTAGCTGGGTGAAGGACACATGTAACATACAGTGAATAAAACTGACCAGCATACAGTATTTAAGTGTCCCAGAGGGACTAGACCACAAGCATGACCTCATATGTTCAGTGTAAGTATCAGCAACTGTCTGCAGAGGACAGGAAAATAGCTGCATTCTTCCCTTGTGACATTTTGAACTGGTGGAGAACCAAGTCTGTAGGACTTCCCTTTCTTCTCTAAAGTACACAGGACAGATAGAAATAGCTTGAGGGCATGAAGACACAGAGATGGACCAGTTCACAGACACCTGAGATGACAGAAGCTTACAGGACTGTATAACTGGACTGCTTGCAGCTGCACACTGGGATCCCTAGGAAAGTAAGGCCAATAGTTAGCATGTGCACTTCTAGTCCTAATGATGACAACATGGACCTCTTCCATG
Source organism: Coccyzus lansbergi (assembly GCA_033558105.1). Taxonomy (NCBI): domain Eukaryota; kingdom Metazoa; phylum Chordata; class Aves; order Cuculiformes; family Coccyzidae; genus Coccyzus; species Coccyzus lansbergi. The sequence continues at coordinate 390,015 of JAUMJK010000211.1, read as the reverse complement.
GGTTTCACCCTAAGTTGCAGGAGAAAGTGCTGCCATTGCTTCAGGAGCCCATCTGAAGCAGGTAGCTGGAGACATACTCAGAAAGCCCAAGGGATGCAAGTGTGGGGCTGCACACCAAGAGACAGGAAGGGAAATAAATTAGATTAGCACTGTAAAAGGCATGCAAACTGTAAATGATAAAGATTTGGTGGTGAGGATGGCAGAATATTGACATGAAATATTTCAGCTCCTGCATGGACACCAATAAAGATCAAACTGAAAGCAATACTAGATATTAACAGGGGCACATGAAACATAGGAGACAGTTCTGCTTAGAGAATCAGGTCCTACAAATGAAGACTGCTGCCGTAGGACTTCTCTCATGTATTACAGGAGACAAAACGCTTGGAGCAAATAATACTAGCATTTAACAGAAAAAGGATAGCGTTGTATTTTAAATTGCTTGAAACTGCCTAGAGTATTTGAATCCCACAGCTGATGTTCCACAAAGTCACTCAGCAGAAGAGAGGGCAGGGTAGGGGCCCCTGGGGTCTAACCTTGTTCATGATGTTTCAAAGACCAAGAAGAAAAATGTTTATACAGGTTTCCTGACAATACTTGAAATATTTTAATAAAGACTCAGCATAAAAGTATACGATTACCAAAACCAAATGCTTATCTACCAAGAGATGACGTAAGGACAGCTCAAAGAAAACATAAGGAACAATGTTAGAGAGAAAACAGTATCCCGTAGTAAGTAGAGGGAAGGAAAGAATAAAAAGTAAAATTAAACTCATGCAAGCTAAATGTAAAAGTAATGAAGCAAAGACATTTTGAGGAAATATGGATACTGAAGCTAGAGAACACACTCTTACTGTGCAGACTGTTTTGTGGACAACAAAAATACAGATAGATTCAAAAGTGTTAGCACAAAGTAAAGCAAAAAATCATCCAAATACCACAACAAATTACTGAACTCCATGACAAGGCAGTTCCAAACCTACTAATTCCTAAAAGGATATACAGAGTAGAGGGACTATCACCCTCCATTTGTTTCAGTTGTTATAGTCTTTCTGTTAGTATGTGGTCCGTATAACCCCAGCAGTGCAGAAGACTGACCTTCAGTTTGTTTCCACTGTCTTATGGCTGAGAACATTTGCTCTGTGACCCTTCGCTCAGGAACTGTTATTCTTGAAAGCTTGACATTGCAACCACCATAACATTCTTTTGACATGATTTTGAAGCTTACTAAAGATATTACGAGATCCTTCAGCTCTGCTGATATTTTTCCCATTACTTTATGCAAGCATGACTACTGAGATTAAACGCATCAAGAGCGGGGACTTGTTTTGTTTTAAGTCACCGAAGCAACTTACAATTTCTGCACTAAATAATTATTAATATTTGCACACTATACGTAATTAATATTCTGTCAAAAGGAAGGAAAATATGCTGAATGCACTGTTCTCAAGCTTAAACATTAGACACAATTACTCTGTAAAGTTGTGGAATAAGTGATGGGGAGTAATGTAAAGATATCATTCTGGGGACTATTTTTCCAGTTGTGTTACTTTACAAGCAACTTAATGTAACTTATTTTTCAACTATTAGGCAGTGTAAAAATTGATGACCCATCAAAGTACTGTAGAAGCATAACATTAATTTGAAACCTGATATAGATTACCAGAAAGATCACTATGAGCATGATAGTTGCAATTCCTCATTACAAAGACAAAGCTTGGTAATTAACGCTGTATAAACCAGCAAGGTTTGGTCACATGGGTTTGTTTTATGGTACATTAGTGCTGTAAGCAACAACCCAAGGGTAGGCAAAGTAGCACAGCCTTTCCAAAGCAATCATCAAATGAAAACCAAACTATATCAGTCAAATAGTGTTAGCTTGGTTTGGACATTTATTAATGCCCTTAGATTCTTTTGACAACTTGTTATGTAACTTTGAATACAAGACACTTTCATTGCAGGTTTGAGGCAGAAGTGTTATGTTGATTGAGCTAAGCAGTGAAGAAGCTAGAAGAATGTGAAAACATGGATGCAGCTTCAAAGATCTGTGTCATGTCACTTCAAACCATGGTCTCTGAGCAGTCTGGGTTTGTAGTTGCATTTCGGCCTAGACGACAAAAGAAAAAAAAACCAAACTTGATCAAAGTGAGAGACCAAAGACTAACCATCACTGGGAAGGCTGAAGCCTGCTTGCAAACAGTAGCAGTCAAAAGTATACCAAATCATACCAGCAAGACTACCATGCTTGATCACAGTGCAGTTGTAGGAAGCCAGTCAGGCTTCAAGGGGATGTGAGACATGGGAACCATGTGAATGGAGAAGACAAAATTTACCGACAACAAATCTACCTGCTTTCTTTGGGCTCCTATGTAGGACCATTAGACTTTATCTATGTCACGATGGGACAGTGTTAGTGCTTTTGAATACAATGAAAAGCATGTGGTGCTATAATTTCTACAAAGGGAGCACAGACACCTAAACAAATGTTTGCTGAGCTCATATGGCCCTAGCAGCTTTTATCAGCTCTTCCAATAACTGTAGGTAGGAATTTGCACACTATCCATATGTTTTAAAAATGTCAAAACTAATTTCTGCTAATGCCATCCACTATTGGTTCCTCTGCACTAAAAGGTGCCAGGGATTCAAAACAACTACTGCCATACAGAAAGAATTCATTCCAGCATGTACACTATCAAGCAAGACTTGGAGATGATCCCTGCTATACACATGTTGGATCTCAGTAGTTACTAACAGACAAAAGTGATTTGGCTGTTCACAAGATGGCTGAATTACCAACACTCACTTGTACTGGAGCTTATGCCCATTTCTGCTAAACCCGTGGATGCACATATATTAGTGCAAGGACATTTGAAAACTGAAATTTTGCACTAAAATACAGTTCTATCCACCATGAAAGGCTTTTTCAGTTAGAAATTTCAAAGTAGAATAATTATGTTATTATTTGTAATAAACACTAAGCCTCTTCAAAGTGTCTTACAATACATCTAGCTGTAATTTCCCAAGAAAAAGCTAATATTATTTACCTATGGGTCTTTGAAGCAATGACTACAGATACTGGAAAGCACATGACTGATATTTGATAACGAAAAGTACACATTACCTAGGAGCACAGTCATTTCTCTCAGCAAAGATATTAATTTCTAAGCTGAAGATACAGCTGCTGTAGAGCTTAGAATTCAAATTTATTGTTCCCATATCTCACTCTGATGGGCACAGAGTTAATGGCTTAAGGTAATCTTTTCCCCTCTCCCTCTTTAAATAACAAGCCAGTACAGCCCTAGCCAGTCTTGGTTGCCTTCAGAATTTAAATTACAGAGAAGGTTTCATTTTGTATTGGTTGGTTGGTTTGTTTTGCCTGCCAAAAGTGGGGGGGGGGGGGGGGGGGGGGGGGGGGGGGGGGGGAGGAAGAGGGGAAGGGAAGAGAGGAAAGTTGGTTATTTTCTGGGTTTTGGTTGTTTTGGGTTGGTTTTTTTTTGTTTTCTGCTGTCCCCCAACCCTCTCCCATTGATTATGGGTGTCACAGCCCCATATTGCTAATTCTCTCATGCTAGAAAATTCCGTAAGTCTGGCCACATCTAAATCTTCTTAAAGCTGGTGCACTTCAGACTCATAAGAAAAAAAACCCGGTTTCACATTGTTATCTATTATGGTGCCTAATTTGGGGATATTTGTGTATCCTGTGGAAATTTTACTCCCAGATTATGCAGGACTATCAGAAGCTTTATCTTTTGAGCTAAGAGTCCTTCAAACAGGTAGCATGCAAATGGAAGGTATATTGTTTACCCCAGATCACCATTAGGAATTGCACAGCAGGATTTGTGACCACCTGAGGAACCTGAACATACATGTCTATGGGACCTAATGAGATGAATCCAAGTCCAGAGGGAATTGGCTGATGAGGTTGCCAAGCAACTCTCCATGATATTTGAAAAGTCATAGCAGACAGGAGAAGTCCCTGGTGACTGGAAGAAGGGTAACATTGTCCCCATTTTCAAAAAGGATAGAAAAGATGATCCTGGGAATTACCAACCTGTCAGCTCATCTCTGTGTCTGGGAATATTATGGAATAGATCCTCCTAAAGCTATGCTAAAGCACATGGAAGACAGGGAGTTGATTAGTGGCAGCCAGCATGGTTTCATCAGGCATGACATTCTGTATGACCAACCAACCAAATGGCTTTCTATGACAGGGTAACCGCAGCAGTGGACGCAGGGAAAACAAAAGATGTACTTCATTGGGACTTCTGTAAAGCTTTTGTCATGGTCACTGGCAACACCCTTCTCTCTAAATTGGAGAGGTATGGATTTGAAGGGTGGATGGTTTGGTGGATAAGAAATTGGTTGCACAGTTGTGTTCAGAGAGTAGTGATCAATAGCTCGATGTCCAGATGGAGATCTGTAACAAGTGGTGTCCCTCTGGGGTCCATACTGGGAATGGTGCTGTTTAATATCTTCATTGATGATACTGACATCAAGATTGAGTGCACTCTGAGCAAGTTTGCAGATGACACCAAGCTGAGTGGTGCAGTTGCCACAGTGGAAGGGTGAGATGTTATCCAGAGGGACAGGGGCATGCTGGAGAAGTGGGGCTGTGAGAACCTCATGAGGTTCAGCAAGGTCAAGTGCAAGGACCTACACCTGGGTTGGGACAATCTGCAGTTTCAGTAGAGGATGGAGATGATGTGATTGACAGCTGCTCCATGGAGAAGGACTTGGATGTGCTGTTGATGAGAAGCTTGATATGAGCTGGCAATGCATGCATGCAGCCCAGAAGGCCAACTGTATCCTGCATCAAAAGAAGCATGGCCAAGAGGTCGAGGGAGGTGACTCTGTCCCTCCACTCAGCTCTTGTGAGACCCTACGAGGAGGAATTGTTGGAACAGATCTAGAGGAGGGCTATAAAGAGGATCAGAGAGCTAGAGAAACTCCCATATGAGGACAGACTGAGAGAATTGGGCTTGTTCAGCCTGGAGAACAGAAGGCTCTGAGGAGACCTTATAGCAGCCTTCCAATACCTGAAAGATGCCTACAGGAAAGCTGACAAGGGATTTTTTACCAAGGCATGTAGTGATAGGACTAGGGGGAATGGCTATAAATTGGAGAAGGGCAGATTTAGACTAGACTTAAAGAGGAATTTCTTCACAATGAAGGTGGTGAGACACTGGAACAGGTTGTCCAGAGAAGTTGTCGATGCCCCATCCATGGAAGTGTTCAAGGCCAGGTTGGATGGGGATGTGGGCAGCCTCATCTATTTGGAGGTTTCCCTGCCCATAGCAGGAGGGTTGTTGTTCGATGATCTTTAATGTCCCTTCCAACTCAACCCATTCTATGATTTTATGATTGAATCTACAATGAAGCTTCAAAATCCTGTCCTAAAATCATCAGCTTAAAATAATTTTTTCACAAATACATGCAAGACGTTTCTTTCAAAATGTGCTGTGGTAGTAGAAAGAGCAGAAGCAGAGCAGGGACTGGAAACCAGGTTTCTTCCATCCCAAATGAATATGTGACTACTACGGAGTCACCTTTAAATACAGATAGAGATTAGAGCAGTCTCTGCAACCTGTTAGAAGTTTGAACAGAAGGAACCTAGGGAGCACCACTACAGAATACTCTGTGCACTTCCCAGTCCTTTCTGATTGCAAACTCTATCTTACAAAGTTTAAGATTTCAATACTAGCATTATTTGGTTTGTCAGGTGTCTGGTAAGGAGGACAGCTCTTTAAGTTAACTATTTAGAAACCTTCAGACAGAGCAGCTGTTTTAACCTCATCTTCTGCAATTCAGTCACATGTTCTGTGTACCTACATGTGTGTCTAAGATGTAACAAAAATGCTACCCACCTGCTCTTTTCAGCCTTGTTTCATAACATTAGACATGGTTTACTTTACATTGCAAGATCTAGCTCCCCAACTGAAACAATTGAGAAATATCGCATATGAGTTCTCATGGGACTTAGGCATAAAACCAATGCTTGCTATCAAGATGTTAGTGGATGTGTGTACACTTAGCAATATCAATTGAGTTATGAAAGTTCAGGTGCCTAAACAGAAAGGTGTTTACCCAAAAAGCAACTATGCAGGAGTTTTTGCCTATTAGTGCGGCCTAGTTGTTAGGCAGATAATTGAATGCCTGAATCTCTGATGCAAAACTGGTACCTGCTTCTTTCTTTTAAGAAGGGACTAGTTTTGAAAATTCTGCTTGGTTTTTCTAATTATGCAGTACTCTGACAGTTATTATGCAGCTCTACAAGGTAAGAAACATAATAAGATCTTTCATCTTGGAATTGGCTTTAAGATTACTTGTCACAGGTTGAAAGCTGTTGAGGGAATATCAGGAAATACACTGCAGCAGCAACTAATAAAATCTAAATCAAAGTATGCATCTACTCTGTTGTGGGTACCCAAGGAATATCAAATCATAATATAAAAGGAACAAGGCCTGATTAATAATAAATAAAACCATAAAAATTAATTTAAAATCAGATGTCAAAAGCCTTGCCTGTACAATTTTCATTAGCTGCCTTTTGAACACTCATATTTTAAAGTATGGCTTATGCAGAGTTTTAGAAAAAAGTCAACATTTAAAATCTGAAAGGAATGGAAGATGGAATTTATGCCCCTCTGTTCATATCCACCTTTGTTTAACTCTATGAAACTCAGATCCAAATTATTTGCTTCCTTCAGAAGGACTCTTCTCTAGTTTACTGGTCCTCTTAAAGGATCCTGCCTACTTGTTCCAACAAGTCATTGGGAAAAATTAGTCTATTTTCAGTACTGCTGAATTCCAAAACAGGAGTTTATGCCATCTTCAATACTCCTCCCTCTCATGCAGTCTTGGAGAATCCAGTTTAGGAATGACTGATAAAGAAAGTAACGGAGCTACAAATCTATACAATGCCTTACATAAAACCATCACCTGAACTTCAGCTCTCAAGAGCACTCTGTACAATTCTTTGAAACATGTATCAGATATTACATCTCTAGTACACTGGGCAAAAACTGGCTATCTGGACAGGCAGACATCTCTGAAAGACCCAGCTTCAGAATTCCAATTTCCCATTGTATGAATGGGGTGTATTTTTCAGTTCTTCTATAATAGGTTAAAAATGTGACGTCTTCATCCATTCCCCTACAACTAAACAGGGAAAGGGAACATGACTGTGGCCAAAGGTAAGAACTCATGCCCCATCTGAGCATCCCCTGCTATGCAGTAGCCTGTGTGTCAAAGAAACAAAAAAATATGGGACTAAAAACATTTAATCTGATAAATAAATCTTATTCGCTATTGCTGTCCATCGTGCAACAATTTCATTAAAACAAAAGTACAGGAAAAAACCAAATCACTAAGAGTTTATTACACAAACTGAGCTTTTTGGTGCGATGGCAAATTAAGCCTGTTGAAACCAGGCCCCACCTCCTGTGTCAGCGCCACCTACGTGTGTCCTACCTTTGCATTGTACTCATCATTTACGCCTGTGAGACCATACACTGTGTGATGCAGAAATCTAATGCAAACAGCAATTAAGGCAGCCAACAAAACAGCAGTCTGTAGCTAAATCAGCTCCCTGAACTGTCTTACTACATGATCACTGGTGCAAAGAAGCAGCCAGGGACAACATATGGTGGGGAGGCAAAAAGGAGGTTGGGAACATGCAGTTGCCCGGATATAAACTGATTTAAATTGTCATGGGATGGTATCTGTTAGTGTTTGTGATCTAAAGGGCACAAATAAAAGCATAAGAAGTTTCTAGAGTGCCACTTTCTACTAATTTCTTTGTCTCCCTGCAATAACAATTTTTCAGTCTCACCATTTTGGTTGTATCTGGTTAACTGAGAGTTTAATCAGGGCAAACGTGCATGAACTGCTCAGTGAGTAACAGCTACACAGTGATCTAATGATTAGAAACAGCCATGGCACAAAAACTTTCTATTATTCTCCAGTTTCATTGCTAATATTCAGTATCTATTAGTAGAGCTGATCTTTATTTTTTAGATGACATTAACATGGACAGACTCCTCTTTTTATATCTGCCTCAATCAGCACTGACAAAACAAAAACAATTTCTTGTAAATATATTAAAAATGACTCATGAAAAGGGAGTACTGGGAAAAAAGCAAATAGAAAAGGAATGAAGCGAAGCAAATTGAAGACAGGAAATCCATTGGCATTTCTTAAAAAGCATTAACACTGTCAGCTAAAATAAGGTCACAATTAATAAGGGATTTAGAGTCTGTACACGTAAGAAATGATACAACAACCTGCTAATTGGAGACAATGTTATTCAAATCTTAACCGAGGAACAAAGACCAGTATATAATTATGTGCACAGAGTGGGAGGGTTACAAGAAATGTTTCAATCTAGTAGACTGAACCACAGCTGAGAAAAGGTTAAAACAATAACCTTGAAAACAAGCATTAATAAGCTACTGTCACAGCACAAGGAGGATAAAGAAGAACATGTTTGTTTACACAGCGAGTGAAATAGTGCTTAGAGGCAGACCCATCTTTCACAAGACAGGCATATACAAATGTGCATAGTATTTGTATACATAAGTGAAAGTGAAATATAGCTTTAACATTAACAATAGAGAAGCAAGACTTCATGCTCTAGGACTGCATAACACAAAAAGTCCTATAAAAATACTATCATAGTTCATAGCCTGTTTAGTAATAATTTTGAAAACATGAGCTGGGAGAACTTACATTTTTTAAAATTACTAACATACTTCTTTTAATTACAACTATAGAAAACAAATGATTATATCTAGCTTGTGGTGCCTGTGCTGCCATTAATCATCACTAGTTGTTGCTGAGACACAGAAACAGCAAGTGACCTCACCTAACAGCGATGTTGTAAAGAAATTCATTAATACTGTATTTGCAGAGCACTCAGACACCACAGAGAGAAGCAGCATGGAAAAGCCTATGAGGAAATTAATCATTTGCATTCAGTGCAGTATCTGGCAGACGTGCAATAGAGAATGTCTGGAGACATACATTAAATATGAAGATAAAAGATTTTAGCCATTATGAGCAGAAATAATATCCCCTGAATGAGCATCATCTGCCTTCAATATTAAGTGTTTGACACACAGTCTCATTCGATACAAGGGAAAAACTTCTAATTAACATCGTAAGATTATAGCAAGAACCGGCTAGGTATTCTGTTCAAAATACAGAAAAATATAATAGCAAAATCTGATAATGTGAAAGTCTGTTGTAAATATATACTCTGTGACTAGCATTTCCTCATTTCCACATACTTAATTTTTGCAAATAAATAACAATCCCACAGTGTAGCAATTGTACATGTACATTTTCTTAGCACTCAGAGGCTTCTGTCACCACAGCTCTAGCTGTGCTGGGTGTTAGCAGCATAAATCAATCCACGTTTCACGCAGCAGCCACTAGAATACTTCTGTGCTCAAGCTACCTTGTTTTATAGCTAGCTCATGTGAGTCAGGAGAGCAAAGACATGCCAAAAAAAGGCTTAACAGCGGTGACAAACCTGCAGATTCACAGCTAGCTCATATATCTGTACCAACACTGCAACTGTAAATTAGTAATCATATTTTACTCTACATCAGCTCAGTTCTGCACTGCTGTCCTTAAGTTATGCTTTACCTTACCCCATCCACTAAAATCTGAAGTTAGTTTTCAACTTTCTCCTCTGTTAATCAGTTGGGACTGCCGCTAGAGAGGAAAGACGTGTAGGGAGGACTCTAGGATGCACACCTGGGTTGGAAAAGGTCTAGGAAAGCCGCTTTATACAGTACTTCAGAAGTGGGAAGAAAAGGAAAGGGGTCTCCATGCATGCCTGTCTAGAAAAACAAAAGATGTGCTAGAATAAGTTGGCTGGCAGAAATAGTCTCAATATCTGTGTGAGATGCAGCAGTGCTGTAACATATCATAGTTCCTAGTACACAAAACATGACACGAGACATATACGCATGAGACAATATGGATGACCAAGTATAGTTCATCAAGCAATCACATAAAAACCGATGCCACTGTGTCAACACTAAAGCTTTTACCTAGGCTGCTTAAGTCAGAAACAGCACACTACCTGAAGATGTATCATGAGGTAGATAACCACAGGAACTACAGCATCCCTAAAGATTCCTGGGACAGCATATTAACAAACATATCCTGGGGCTGACACTCAAATTATCACTCATCTTAATCCCAAGAACCAGCTCACATGGCTTGGTGGCACGGCTCACAGTCTCTGATCACCCAGTCTGCTTAAAAGAATGGCAGGAATCTTCCACCTTCTCCGTGGAACAACAACTCTCTCTCACGTTTAGGAAGATAGCCATCCTCGCATACCATAATACTCTTGACACAATCTGCCTTGGGAAGAAGTTGCTACAGTCTATGCTTACACAGCAAGGTGAAGGCAGTCTTAGAAATACATGAAACTCCCAGAGCCCCACAGGCTACATACGTGTTTTCTCTCCACACTACTGCCCATGGCTCAGACTCCAAACATATTTGCTGCTTAAGAACAATCAGATCTGCTTATTAGCTAGTGAAACATGGACCAGTGCTTGAACCTTCCTCTGCCTAATTAAGACAGACACCACAAGTCAGAGCGTGGGCCTATTCAGTCATATGTATGCTGGTTCTCCATCTTGAGAAGCTTCAAAACTTGGCTGAGCCAGTGATATATTTACTTCTTTCTTTCTCAAAAGAGGAGCATTTTTATTAAAAAAGGTGCATGACATGCTTTCCAAGACAAATTTGAGCAGTTAGAGAGATTAAAAAAAGAATAGTTTATTCTCATGAATAAACGTATCAAAATGATGCACAGTTCCCATTCCAGGATCAATTCTGATTAATTTCTGAGGATGCAGGTGACCAGTGCCTCACAAGTGAAGAGATTAGTAATTTCAGTAGACAAATCTTACAAGATAACAGAAAAACTTAATGATATGTTTGTTTTCAGCTAAGAAAATTGTAGTAGGTAATGATAACTTTTTTCTCCAGTAGACATAAAAAAGGTTAATATATGTATGTTTTCCATTTACTGTGTTATTAATATTATTGAACCAATGTTATTTGGGGTGGATTTTTCTTTCTAAACTAGCCTACCAGTTAGCTTCTATTTGACACAAGCAGGATGTGCTATTAATCTGTTTTTCATATAAGATCACCTCTTTTCAACATAAAATTAAGAGAACTAAACGTGATCAAATGTTAAAAGTAATTTATTTCTTTTCAGGAAGGCAGAACCAAATAAAGATTTACTGACTTGGAGATAAAAAAACAAACAAACCTACATACAGATGAAAGATTTGTGACAGAGCTGGCAATCACCACATGACAATCAAGGCACTCTAACAAAAATATCAGAATTTGTAAAATTAAGTAAACCAAAACACAAAATGAGAAAAAAAATCATAGTGAGAAAATAAAAATGTTATAATATTGATCTTTGACAAAGGTCAACAGTACACAAAGATATCTATAGTTAGAGTGTTCAAAGATGATGACAGCAAATCTCACAAGAATTACTACATAAAAAAGTAGTAATATAGCTCAGGGCACTCAGATTGATTACTTCATTTGAATACCCTAAAATTTTCTGTCTTAGGAATCTGAAGAAGGCATAAGGGAATCTGAAGCGAGTAAAATTGTAAAAGCCTCTGTTCTATTTGTTCAAAAAGCTCATGTCTAATTACCACATAAACTGAAGGAAGTGTTAATGACAAACATAATTCCCTTTTCCAGCTGAAACCCTTGCTCATTTTTTTTTTTATATTTTTTATTATTCTTTTGAAAGAAGGTAGTTTCTGATATTGGTTATTCTCAGTAAATCATAACTAAAATATCAGTTGCCAGGTACATCAATATAAATGTATGGAGCCTACCTCTCATCTTCTCTTACTAGTGGAAAATTGGGACAGGAACCACAGGGAAAAGGAATCACTTTTTCAAAGACAGCTTCACTGTCATTGATATTAAAACACCTATTTCTTTTTTCCAGCAAATCAGAAAGATAAATCCTTACTTCACAGATGTCTGACAAAATTGATGCATTCTTCCTGGTTATCAAAGGATCAATATCACTTTGTTACGTAACAGAAATAATCAAAACCCTGGAACAGGCAGTGTTGTGAAATGACAAGTCTTTATAGTTATTGCATTTAAATAACATGCCAGTCTTAATCTCTTTAAAGGACCAGGACTTCCATTAGTATTTTTCTTCCATTTTCACAGTCAGAAGATTACAAGGAATTTTAATAAATAAAGACTGATTTTTTTGTTGGAAAAGCGTATTCTTTATTCTTTTAACATACCATGCCAATTGCTACACATAGCAATTGCTTTGCTTAATTAATTTTTCATAATTCCCTTTGTGATCCATACAGTCATCTGTGTCAAAAAAGATCACCATCAAAATATATAGGTTCTTATCACCTCTTAGAAAAAATGTATCCTACCCTTAAAATCTTACTTTTATAAGATTATAGGGATAATTAGTATATTATTATTCAGGAGAAGCGTTTGTGAGATTCTTAAAACTCCTAAGAGATTCTAAGTCCTTTCAGTATTTCTTAAAGACTCTTTGGTATTTTTCCACACTGTTTTACACAAAGCAAGTTTAATCATATTTAGTCTCAGCATGCAGCCCTTATTTGAATAGGAATTTTAAACCTCAAAACAATGATTACAAAGGCAGGCATTCAATAAATACACTTAGTCCAGGAAACTTTGTCAGCTGGTTAAATATACCTGATGTCTATTTTCCAGTGCTTCAGAATCATCAGTACCATCCACATGTTTTTCTTGATTTCTTTTGCTATCAGTGAAAAAAGGAAATTATCTTGTCCCACAAGGTATGACAGCAGTATCTCAGGTTACTTTGCCTACTATTAGAACAGCTCTAATGAGTTTAAACTATCTAATTACTGCACAACCTTTTTGACCACTTGCAAACAACAAACATCTACTCAGACTACAGTAAAAGTTTCAGATTTCTGATAACTACGAACAAGAGAAAGCTGAAGGACAACAGAGTAACAGTGCTAAACTGACAGTATGCATTTTATATACAACTGAACCTACATTTTAAGTAAACGGAACATTACATAGCGGTCAATGGCATAAGAGTATAAAGACCTTGGTCTTACCCTTTGTTTTCAAGTCGTTTAATACCTTTGATTCCACGGGCAGTATATCACTCACTAGTTTTATCTCAACATTTCGGGATGCCAGTTCAAGCAATTTTTCAAAAAGACGCTGACCCTGGGAAGAACATGAAAGGGAAGCAGAATATGTAAGACAAAGAATTATTAAAACAACATATCAATAAATAGAAGATGCATATTAAAACAAAAACACATTGCACAACTCCTATGTAAATATGTTCTAGATGTTGCTAAATCTATGCTAAAGTTCAGTAACTCAGCCTTTTTTTGGAGAAATGCCATTTTGAAGGCCAAACATCCTTCTTCCTTTTCCCAGATTGTACAATATTATTAGTTACCAGATACCAGATACTTGTTAAAATAGAAATCAAGACATGTTTCACATGAAAAATAAAATTTTATATCATCGCATTTTGCAAGATCCAAGAAACAAAACCAGTAAACCTGCCTTTAATTTTCAGATTCAATATTTAACCTTATGAAAGGTGCTTAGTTAGATGCATCTAACTGCATGAAGTCAATCATAAAATATTCGTTGTTCCACTACTGTGCTGTGTTACTCCAACCATAGTTAAAGTCTGTTTCCTCACCACTATTCTAGCTTACTATAGCAGACACCAGTTACAATTAGCAGTTAAATACACGTAAAAATTGGGTTTAATCAGGTAACAAAGTGCTTGCCCTACCAACACAGCTTATTTTAGATTTAGTATAACGCTGGCCCTAAGATAAAGCTAAAACAAACAAGCAAGAGCAAAATCAACTTTCAAACAAGTAAAAGATAAATCTTTCCACAGAACCTCATGAGACAATTTTCTGTACAAAGTGTTACACTAAATACCTTTAAACAATCATTCTGTTCTACAAAACTAGATGATGCAAAAGCAGCTTGGGAAGATGCAATCAGACACAGCATGGACTACTGAAACTCCCATGCTGAACCTGGAAGCAGCACACAATGAAGAGCCATCCTTTGCCGTGTAATTACCGGCACAAACTGTCACTTTGAGCCTTGCTAGGACTCAAGCACTAAGCAGTCACAGAAAGTAACTCTTCATCCTCTCCACGGTACAAATGTATTGTTTTTAATATTCACTTATTTTGAATACGTGTGGCAAACTAAGAATATCCACCCTCCTAAAAATAGCTTTCTCAAAATTGCAGAGTTACCAGAGAACACAATGGAAACACAAATATTGTTTGCATTTTACTTCAGTAAGATAGGTCTTCTTGCTCATAGAAACCCACAGTAAGATAGGTCTTCTTGCTCATTGAAACCCACAGGATAGCTCCCCGCTCACTCTAGGGCTCAGAGGAATCAAGTACTCAACAAGGTACTACCATAACAAAAGTATCAGACAACAGCTAACAGAACAGAAAAACAAAACCATGCTTTGCATGAAGCTCCAAATGCTTCTTAGATTCAGTATTTCTTGAGGTGAGTACGTAGTTCTATACAAAAGAAATAAAACTCATGATTTAACTTGCATACATAGAAGCCCTCACTGTGTTGTAGTGCAAGTCAAGAAGTGTCTTTCCCACACATTCATCATGCAGCTAAAAGGATCCTTAATTCAATGGTGATGTTGGTTTTTTTTTTTTTAAGGAAAAGAGGCATGGCTTGAATGACAAACTAACTAAATACTTTTTATAAATATATATGTACAAAGTGGTATTCAGAAAGACAAACAGGCATGTGGCTTTTGTTTGGATTATCTGTAAAAACTGATTTTGACTAGAACCATAGTAGAAAGCTGTAGCATACAAAAAAACCATTAAAAAGTATTGATAAATTTGATGCAAAAGTGATTTGCATTATCAAAATGAATTAATGAATTAAGTCTTCTGCTTAAATAAATGCTTAGAAATTTACAATCTAAAGCCAATAAAGTAATTTGTTTCAGGGGATGGTTCTTTACATATTTTTCTCCAAGGTAATTATTTTTGGACATTACTGCCTGCATAAGATTTTGGACACTTCTACCTGCATAAGATTTTATTTATATATGATTTACAAAAGCTTTGACAAATGGTGAAACACTGGAACAGTTACCCTAGAGAGGTGGTGGATGCCTCATCCCTGGAAACATTCTAGGTAAGGACGGACAGGACTCTGAGCAATGTGATCTAGTTGAAGACATCCCGGCTATCTGCAAGGGCATTGGAATAGATGACCTTTAAAATTTTCATCCATCCAAAACTCAATCTACCAGAAGGGTCACAGGGAGGATCAAGGGAACTACAGGCCTGTCAGTCTGACCTCAGTACCAGGGAAAGTCATGGAACAGGTGATCTTGAGTGCTATCATGAAGCACATGCAAGAGAACCGGGTGATCAGGCCCAGCCAACATGGGTTCACAAAAGGCAGGTCTTGCTAAACTAACCTGATTGCCTTCTATGACAAAGTGACTCGGCTGCTGGACGAGGGAAAGGCTGTGGATGTGGTCTTCCTGAACTTCAGTAAAGCCTTTGACACAGTTTCTCACAGCATTCTGCTATGGAAACTGTCAGCCTCTGGCCTGGACAGGCACACACTCTCCTGGGTAGAAAACTGGCCGGGCCCAGAGAGTGGTAGTAAACAGTGTTAAATCCAGCTGGAGGCCAGTTACAAGTGGTGTTCCCTGGGGCTCAGTGCTGGGTCCAGCCCTGTTCAATGTCTTCATCAATGACCTGGATGAAGGCATTGAGTGTACCCTTAGCAAGTTTGCAGATGACACTAATCTGGGTGGGAGTGTGGATCTGCTGGAGGGTAGGGAGACTCTGCAAAGGGATCTGAACAGGCTGGATCGCTGGGCTGAGACCAGTGGCATGAGGTTCCAGTGGGTTCTTTCCAACCTGGCGATTCTATGATTCTATGAAAACCAATCTATGATTCTATGAAATTTCTGTATTAATTTTAGTTTGGATAAAAAGAACATGGCAGGGGTTCCTGAGCTTTACCTGATCTTGTTATGCCTTAATCTGACCAGAACAGGGTCCCCCGTGGACCAGCTGGCTGTCTCTTACATGCTATGCTGCCAGCTGAAGTTCCCATCGCATGGGTGGGTAGGTCACTTGGAGTGCACCCCTGCATTCCAATGAAACATCTCCTCTGCAAATACATCTCTATTCCCATCAGGGACACCACAAATCGTGCATTTATAGTATCTGGGTTTTGACCAATTATGGGCAAAACCTCAAATTGATAAAACATTTAAAACATCTTTAAGTAATGACGAGTAATATGAGGAGTGCAGTTACCACAAATATATTTATGTAGGTATACAGAAACACCACCCATTGCTAGAATGTCCTCTGCCTCCACCTCGCATTGCATCATCACTTAGCAGGCATTCATACACTCACCAAGGCTTAGTCTAGACACTCTAAACAACTAAAAAAACCTCACAACTTGTTTTTAAAAACTGGTACATACTGTAGTAAAGTACTAGAAATTCTTCCTTCATTGTTGAAGGATTCCATCTTCTTCGCCATTGATATTAATTTGAAACTTAGTTTCTATACTGACATGTTTACTTGCAATTTTACTGTTTTGCTCTATGAAAAGGAAAAAAGACAGGACATAAGTTCTGAAGAGGTTTGTCACTGTTGTCAGCACATTTGAAATGCTTCCGTTGAATATAAATTTTCATGCTGTCATTTAGATCATATTTCTTCTGTAAGACAATACCAGGCTGCTGCATGACTATGTGACAGCGATCAGAATCATTTCCATATACTCAGTTTGTGAGGACTGAGAAAAAGTAGGAGTCAAGTGCTAAGAAACTGCAGTATGCTTCCTTTTACCATGTCAGTTTTTTAACAAACAATACTACTAGAAACCTGTCTATCTCGACAAAATATTCTCTTACATTTTTCACAGGGCTGTTTCAAATAACTGACTGAAAGGGACAAAACAGGATGTAAAAAGTATTTATCATATGAATGAAATTACATTCTCATGGTAGCTTTAAACTACCATACAACTGAAACATCAATGCAAACTGTACCTGCCACAGCCACCCGGTGATTTTTTTTAAAAAAAGACAGTTATCTCTGCCAAAAGGTCCTGAAATTGCTGCCAAAGCAATTTCTTAACAGTCATTAGGCAGACTGATTCTAGCCTGGCTGATTTCCCCTGCCTGCTGTTGTCTTTATCAGCATACATTCCTCATTAAAAATAAAATAAGGGAGATATGAACATGAAAATGCTGTATTCATTGAAGTAGTCTAAAATAGAACTATCATACTCTTCAGTAACTTGGATTCCTGTGGTATAGACAATGCTTAGCTTGTTACTTCCAGAATTTTCTTCCAGATTTATTCTATGTAAGTCTACCAATATTTTAAAAAGATGTCCTATGACCAAGCCTCTGGGTGTATGTTATAAAACATTACTAAAAATCACAGCATGCTGGCAGAAACCAATAGAGCAAATAAAGCAAGACAATCTACCTCTAACTTCAGCTATTTAATCCAGAACAGAGAAACTGAAATGGTCTGTTCAAATTCTCCTAGTAAAACAGCTAAAGAAAAGGGTGTGTGCTTCCATTTCAAAAACTCTCCATCTTTTATTTCTTTTCCATGCCTCAGTCTGTACCAGCTGCACTGGGGAAATGCCACCACCTCAAGAGGAGAGATATTTGTGTAAAGATTAGCTTTACAGAAAAGGAAATAAACTACAATCTGCATAGCTGACTGTAGTTGATTTCTGTTGGTAGCTGTTAGGTTTGAAGATATGGTGTTTGTACTTAATTGCATTTTTTATTCATTGTCAAGAAATGGTACTTAAGCTGTAGCACTAAGATTTTTTTTCTATCAAACAAATCAGGCAATGCAGTTCTGAGTTACATTGTCAAAGGTTTATAATAAAGTTGGACAGTTGGTTTATAGGAGACATATTATCAGATGGAGTGGGAAACTTTTCCCCTCAAGCCATCTGGGAGCTGCAGAATAGGTAAACAGAGATTAAGTCAGAATGATCTAATTTTTGTGGGATCACTGTAAAAATCAGATGCAGATCTATCCAACAATCATCTTATGGTCATCCAAATAGCCATCCGGGTAGAGTTGTCTCACAGTCAGGGCAATACAAAAAGCCATGATGCCATTTATTCTTATTTGCAAAACATCAAATGAAATCTGTGAGGAAGAAGTCATTCTAAATTAAAGTTCCTGAACATGAGATGAGCTAGAAGAAACAAAATATGAAAATCATGAAATTGGCATGATCTTATGTTCATCTCTCCACTCACTGCAAATGTTAAAACCTATCCCAAAAACTGTGTTTCCATTTTCTCTGGTATCTTAAAAGATCATTGCCATATGAGGAATCACATACTCATTCTACAAATATCTCAAAGCCTCTACATGACAACTACCCTGTTATCTCAAAAATGCACAGATGACAGTTGCCAAAACAGTTGATATTCTTCTCAATGAGAAAAGTAAATGTAGAAATATTTCTTTACTTGACTGCCTAAGCTGTGGAAGCACACAAAACACTGTAGCATCATGTGTTTGCATTTGGAGACTCCAATTTAGCAAGACTCAGGAACTCAGATGGCTGAGCACAGCAGCTGTGACCTGGACAGTTCAGTCAGCAAGGACTGTTTATTTAGATTTATAACAAAACATGGACAGGCAACTGTCAAGGACATTAGGTAACATACCCACAAACAAAAATAAAATAAAATAAAGCAGGATGTTCTTCAATTTTATATATGCACACGTGCATACATATATAGGTATGTCCAATGTACATTTGGATAACATAGGCAATATGTATACTTACGGATGATACACACATTTGGCATAGATATGTATGTGTTCATATTAAATTTCAGAATTTCCTGCAGTATTTTTCTTCAATACGTGTATTGGACTTAAGTGTGTGCATAAATATATGCTTGTGTGTAAGTAACTACATAAACATATATAAGGAGAACATAGACAAACCTTGTAAGGTTTAGCAATCTAGCCTACTAAGCTTTTCTCCTTCAAAAATTCACATCTCTTGAAGTGTTCTGGTTGAGACCCTTGAGTTGCAATATGCCTTGAATATTCATAAAATGGAAATTCCTAGTTATAGAGCAAGATGTGGGTCCGTATGGATTCTTGTTTATGTTCTTAGCTGCTGATAAAACAAGAATCATTCAAGGAACAAGTATTATTTGCACACTAGGCATCTTACTCCCTTATCTTTCATAATGCTTCTGCTATTTTGTGCAAATTTCCCTGAAATCAAATTGCCAAGGCTTAAGGATATTCAACTTATACTTCAGACAATTACTAGATTACAATTATTGAGTTCCTCTAAAATTTCACTTCAGTTTTACAAGTGGAGGAAGCAGATGTAACAGTACAAATTTTCTCCCCTCTCTTTCACACATTAAGCTTTGTGTATATTCTCCAGAGCAGTGATTTGCTAAGAAACACTGCCTCTTGGCAATTTCTTTAGCAATTAAACTGGCCTATAACAGTACAGCATTTTAAGATGAATAGACAAGCTTGACAGAAAGATCTATCAGCTGTTCAGCCCACACTAGTGTACAAATGAGGAAATGACTGGAATATTAATTGCCTTTAAACAGAATTAATTACTCACTTTTGGAAGAATACTAGCAGGCAGAAATAGATAGAGCATTATGAGAAATAATTCATTTTTCTGGTTTTAACAGTTCATTTGAGAATGAAAGAGCAAATACAGTTCTTGCATATCTCTCCTTTCCTTGCTCTGTCTTTCAGCAGTAACTTACAGTTTGTACTTTGTATGAGAATGTGGAACAGTCAATGGACTTGATGCTTAACTACAGAAATCCCAATTTCCAGTTTCCTAATTTTGTCCTCTCTTTTGCATTTGCTAGGCTCTACTGGTTATGAAGCAAATGACATGTTGAATTTTTTTCAGACAAAAGATTTTTAAAAGATTCATGCACATACCAATTCATGCACATCCTAAAAACATCTAAGGCACCATTCTCTTCAAATTCATCGGTCGGAATGACAGTACATGGGTTTGAAGTTTCTTAGGCAATAAATCTAAATAAAGCTTAGCTGCATAATTATGTTGTAAAAAATCTCAATATTTTATACCCAAAAAAATTATTCAAAACTAATTTCCAATATTTATAAGCATTCTAAAGGGAAGGTTTTGCACTACATTTTCCATTTGGCTGCTCACCTCAGAATTTCCCTCTTTTAGATGGACTAACAGCAGATTTTTTTCTGAAAAAAAGTCAGTGTGTGCCATTCACCTAGACTACAGCATTTTTTAAAAGAAGTAGAATCCAGTTTATGACTTGAAAACACAGGCTATTTGTAGTACTATCTTTAGTTACTCAGAATATCAGTCTTTGCCTGTCATCTACGGAAAGGCATTTTTTACTGTACTGCATCAACCGGACTAGAGAGGAAAGCGAAGACTTTGTGACATAGTATAATAGAACTGATTCCTTACAGTTAACCAGCTGTCATTTTAACCCCATTTAATGTCAGTTAAGCCACTCCTTTCAGCAAAGAATCCATGTGGTGACAAAGGGATACTCTAAGCCTATCAATTCTTCAATAGAATTCTTCAGAAGCAATATTAAGTGAAACCTTCTCTTACTGTATTTCTAAGAGGATTCTCAAGGATGAAGTGTTTGTTGTCACAGCATCACTGTAATGCATGTCAGTCTCCTTCACTATGATTTATGATTTTTCCTTTTTCTCAATTGAGTACCACTGACTCCCAAGATTCATTTTGAAAATGTATGAGAAATCATCTGATACTACATTGTTCTTTGCAAGTGTGATTCCATCCACCTATTTGGCTGTAGAATTAGGCCATGTACATGCTCTTTTACTTCATCAGCCACACTAAATATAAATAAGCATATAGGTTTATGGGTATTCCTGAATTACGGATGTATTAGTTGCAGGCACAATTTTGCAGGTTTCTTAATGACATCCTTTCCTAAGATGGAAGTGATATGAATATGTGTTGGATGTGTTACCTAGTCCAAGTGTGCCACCACTCTCTGAAAACTACTGTAAGACAGGAAAAACACCATAGGAAAACAATTTTTTAGACTACTCAAACAATTAGGTCTGCAGTGTCAAAAAATTATTAGTGAAACAACAAGAGCAGATTGTTAGAGTCCCACCTTTTCATTAGGTTAGAACATACCTGGCATGCTGATGGATGACTGTGATTGAGGTCCCACTGGGAAGATACTATATCAACAGACTTTTCAGCCATATTAAGCAAATTCATCCAGCCTTGGAAAAGAGACAAATGGGATGGTGCACTGTCTGAGTAGTTGATCCCTTCAGGAATATTTTCCACAAGAGCAACCCTAAGAGCAGATAAGGAAAAAATAACCACTTAACAGAAGCACTTTTCTTTATTAAAAGGTTCTAAATTATTAAGAATGTCAGGTTCTGGGTCTGTGGTTCAACACCTGCTCCAGAGACTTTCAGGAGTGCGCCACCAGCAACTCACTCTGAAGTTGCTGCCACGCTCTGCACTTTCCAAAACAATAAAATGCAGAAATGACCTACTGTGAATGCAGCAAAGTCAATTAAGGTTAAGAAGTTCTGCAAAATTGTTCTGCCTTTGTTCACGAAAGGCAGGTCTTGCCAAACTAACCTCATCACCTTCTATGACAAAGTGACTCGGCTGCTGGACGAGGGAAAGGCTGTGGATGTGGTCTTCCTGGACATCAGTATAGCCTTTGATAAAGTTTCTCACAGCATTCTGCTTTGGAAACTGTTAGCCTCTGGACTGGACAGGCACACACTCTCCTGGGTGGAAAAGTGGTTGGATGACCGGGCCCAGAGAGTGGTGGTAAATGGTGTTACATCCAGCTACAGGCCAGTTACAAGTGGGGTCCCTCAAGGCTCAGTGCTGGGTCCAGCCCTGTTCAGTGTCTTCATCAATGACCTGGATGAAGACATCGAGTGCACCCTTAGCAAGTTTGCAGACGACACTAAGCTGGGTGGAAGTGTTGGTCTGCTGGAGGGTAGGGAGACTCTGCAAAGAGATCTGAACAGGCTGGACTGCTGGGCAGAGACCAAAGGGATGAGGTTTAACAAGGCCAAATGCCGGGTCCTGTACTTGGGGCACAACAACCCTATGTAGTGCTACAGACTAGGAGAAGTCTATCTAGAAAGCTGTCAGGGGGAGAAGGACCTGGGAGTGTTGGTTGACAGTGACTGAATGTGAGCCAGCAGTGTGCCCAGGTGGCCAAGAAGGCCAATGGCATCTTCGGCTGTATCAGAAATGGCGTAACCACAGTTCCAGGGAAGTTATTCTCCCTCTGTACTCGGCACTGGTGAGACCGCTCCTTGAATCCTGTGTTCAGTTCTGGGCCCCTCACCACAAGAAAGATGTTGAGGCTCTGAAGCGTGTCCAGAGAAGAGCAATGAAGCCGGTGAGGGGGCTGGAGAACAAGTCTTACGAGGAGTGGCTGAGGGACCTCGGGTTGTTTAGCCTGGAGAAGAGGAGGCTGAAGGGAGACCTTATTGCTCTTTACAGCTACCTGAAGGGAGGTTGTAGAGAAAAGGGAGCTGGCCTCTTCTCTCTAGTGACAGGGGACAGGACAAGAGGGAACGGTCTCAAGCTCTACCAGGGGACATTCAGGCTCAACATAAGGAAAAAATTCTTCACTGCAAGGGTCATTAGGCATGGAATGGTCTGCCCAGGGAGGTGGTTGACTCGCCTTCCCTGGAGGTGTTTAAGACACAGGTGGATGAGGTACTGAGGGGTATGGTATAGATTGGTGGGAATGGCTCGACTCGATGATCCGGTAGGTCTCTTCCGACCTGGTGATTCTATGATTCTAAAATTAGCTTAAGCATGGAAAAGCTTGCTTATTATAATGCAGCAAGTGGGACCAGTTCTTAAGGTGAGGATGGAAAGAACCTCTTCTTGCTTTGCAACTCTCATCATTTAGTTTCTTCCCTCCAAGCAAAGTGGCAAGACGTATACTCTTTGGCATTCTCTTATGTCTGCCTTCATAGCCAACAGTCTATTATATTGCAGTCTCTATGAATTCTCTGTTTCCACCTGCTCTAAGCTATCTAATTTTGCTTTTGTTTAAATAGTATAAGGATCTAACTGGGATCTAGTGGCTAAAAATAGAAGAATTATGCCTTTTCAATTCTTAGAATGGTTTGGGCTAGTGGGGAAAAAATCATGTAGTTCCAAACCCCTGCCATGGGCAGGGATGCATTCCACCAGATCAGTTTGCTCAGATCTGGTCTTTTCACACCTCCAGGGCACCCATGACTTCTCTGGGCAACCTGTTCCAGTGACTCACCACCCTCACAGTAAAAAATTTCTGATGTAAATCTACCCTCTTTCAGCTTAAAACCCTTACCCCTCCTCCTATCACTACACTTCCTGATAACGAACCCTTCCCTAACCTTCCTGTAGGCCCCCTTTAAGTACTGGAAGGTTGTTATAAGGTCTGCGTGGAGCCTCCTCTTCTCTAGGCTGAACAAGTCCAACTCTTTCAGCCAGTCCCTGTACAGAATGTACTCCAGCCCTCTGATAATCTTCCCGTCCCTTCTCTGGACTTGTGAAAGGTTCCTTGCTCTTATTTGTCTATATTATTCAAAACACTTACAAACAACATTACATACATTCACAGGGATCCAAGAAGATAAACAAACATTGTAGTAAGCTAAGAGCTCAAAATATGCTCCCCTGTTCCAGGGAAACAATGTGTTTCATTCAACATACTGCTTTACTGCTTGGTTTCCTTGAATCACAGCAAGTAAAGCTCCTCTCTTCACTCAGTAGAGGAATCTTCGATAAAAATGGAAGTCAAACAAGTTTCCCAATTCTTTCTTTAGGTAAATGGATGAAATTTTCAGTTTATTCAACAGACACTTCTAAAAGTGCCCCCAACATCTGCCATTTTTTTCTGTGAAATGTATAAACCAGATTTAGGAAAGCTGTAGTGAGGAGCTGGAGAATACTTCTTTTTATTGTACCCATGTACATCAAGTATTTTGAGACTATTTCTGTACTTATTAATGGCATTAATTATCTACTCCAGCAGTATTAATATAATCTACAAAACTTTTAAAGTAAATCATTAATACAAACATGTAGTGCAAAAAAAGAATTGTACACTTTTTGACTGTTAAAAAATATTTGTTCAGTATCTTCTGTTAATTATTTAATCCTACAGGGTCACATGGAAGCCTTTATAGCTATTTTAGAATATCAAGCATATCTGTGAAGTTAACCCATTAAAAGACTGAAGATTAGTACTCTTTAACAGCGTAAAGAAAGCCCAACAAGAACAGTGGTAAAGTAAATCTGTTATAATTATACACCTCGCCTGGCAAAAATCCTGCTGCCACCCCCATCTATCTTCTCCCCCTCCCCCAAACCAGAATAGGCACAGATCCTCATTTCATTAAAGTATGTACTCTTATTTACTAAAATCCGTCAAACAGCATATGTATCACTAAGCTACAATTAGTAAGGACATTCTCTACAATATTATTTGAACACACTGTTCTACTGATCTAACACTACTGCATTACAGTAACAGAGTTGTAACACAGTAAATGACTGTAAAAGGTTAAAAACATGACTTGTTTTTTGATGTCTTTGAAGCATACTTAATTCTAAAACATTTGACCTACCTTGTTTACAAACTTTTCAAAATAACTGCTGCCCTAAAAATGTAGCGCCTTTATTAGTCTTTTAGTAATGCTATACTTCCAAAAAAGAAGCTATTATATTTTACCCTAACATTCAAGGTTTTAGACTTATTTCTGTTGCATCTAATCTTGTCACAGAACTTTATAAAACTTTTGTTAGATCCCTTGAAAAGACTTAACATTCCCCAACAATCCAGTGGCAAAGATTAATCCATGCCTCTCTGACTGCTTCCATCCCCAAATCAATCACATATAGATACAGGAAAGAGTTATTTTGAATTTTCTCCAAAGACATTCTTCATATGAAATAATTATTTAAAAAATTATTTACCAAATGTGGTTTTGATTTAGCAAGAATTTAGAAATGCCTATCAGTCCTTTAACATAAGATGTACCCAAAATTTCTCAACACTAGAATACTGCATGACATATAAGGTGTTTTCTGATTGAACTTACGCAAATGAGCATACTGGAGCCCACAAAATAAATGACAGGACTAATTCTGTCATAGTTTCATCCAGTGGCTTGTAGTGGTATTTCCCCACAGGCTGTACTGAACTGCTGTCGCACTGGAAAAGTATTAGTTAAATGTCCATTCTTCCTATCTCTGTCTTTGGCAAGTTGAAAGCTGCCAAAAAGTTAACTCTACCATATAGCCACATAGGGACTGAGATGATCTGGAGATCATGTTGCTCAACCCCCCTTGTCAAAGCAGGGTCAACAACAGCTGGTTGCTCAGATCATTGTCCAGTGAGGCCTTGAACAGCTCCAATACCTAAGTCCAAGAAGCTTAGCATGTTATATTTGAGATTAGGGCACCAATCCAGCCAAACACATACCTGGTTGTTTCTGAGGCACAGATTTCAGATTTCAGAATATACTATATCTATATATTATAAACCCAAATATTCCAGTAGTCACTGAAAGGCACACCTTAAATTATGATGCAGGAAGAGCTGTGGATGTGGGGTCATTGCACTATAAGTATGTTTAGTTGTAGTTACCATCAAGATATGCAAAAAAGTTGGGCTCTTCCTCCTATTCCACAGGGTAAAACCATTTACTTATTCAAAGAATGTAGAAAGATAAATTTGCAGCAGGGTACAGGATTGGTACTAAATAACGTATGTGACTACACAGCTCCTGTCTCTTTAAAATTTGGATTTGATTATGTAATAGAAGTCAAATGAAGTCCAGTTAGCAAAACTGTTATTCAGAACAGATATTATCTGTTAATATATTTCCTAGTCTTTTTATTTTACCAGTACCCTGACTTCCTCCTAATAATGAACTGTTTCTGTCTAAAAGCCCAAATATATTCCCCTACCTACTCAAAAAATCAAGACCAAGCTCAGAAGTTTTTTAAAAAAATCAACTACAAAGTTTCTAAACTAAGTGATTACACCTCCATAATCTTCCCTTCCTTTTCTTCCTTTGACACAATAGCAAAGTTCCAGTATTTAGTCAAGGAGAGTTTTGTTAAGCCTTCTGTGCAAAAGTTTGAATTTGCAAGCCCCAATTCCATGAATAAAAGTTAAATTTAGCTCTCATTTTTGTTCCAATATGACACATAAAGAGGTTTTTAAAATAAGGTATAACAAAAACTTAAAGGAGAGGAGGTCATTCACAGACCTTGAGAAAGATCAGACATGGTGAAATAATTTATTTTGCAAAAATGGCGTATTAACAAAGCAAAACAGAACAAACGTAACATGGTGAATAAAAAAGACTTTTCTTATGCTCAAAATCAATAGAAGATAACCTTACGCCCGCTGGATGAGAAGTCTTACCCTTTTACGATTTCCTGGTGCTGTAAGCATTTCATCTGATTAATGCCAACATAGGCTAGCCTCTTCAGTTATATAGCTGCATGTCCTCAAATCTACCTCACACAGGTCAAGAAACCTGAAAGTACTGTTATATGATTTCTGTAAAGTTATATAGAGAGACAAGGGTCAAAGCTGAGATTCATTCTCCTCTAAGCTAACAAGAAATTTGGTAAGCAGTATAAATAGGACTTAACACCCACTGAAGAATAGACCTTAACCTCACTAATAAACCTCTTCTGAGTTCAGCCACATTGCTTGTATTCAGTAATTTCAAGTGAATTCTGCCCCAAGCTAAAGATTCTTATTCATCTTTGACAGTTCTTCCGTTAGAAAGTGAGAAGACTTGCTTCTCATCTTACACCAATTTTTTCTTATGAAGAAAACAGAAATACTCAAAATTCAGTGCCCGGGTTATGAGGACCAGGACACTGAAAATAAGAAAAATCTGTACATCTGACCCTTGCATGAACCTGGTGCTATAAAAAAAAATTTACAGCTCTGCTTGCTGAAAGTTCAGCTTTAACAATTACCCCAATATAAAAGGAAAGTTCTTTTGATAGTTCAAACTTCACACCATATTAAAATGATAAGCCGTAGAACATTATTCACAGCAGCTTATCTTAATCCAGCCATACATATGAAAGAAAACTCAGCTCATACATAACTGAGTGTCTCTAGAACATCTGAATTTACTCAACATTAAAGGGAAGAAGTGTGATAAGAACAGTGCAATGATTTGTATGAGACAATAATATAACAATGAGGGAGAGAGGAAGGGAGAAAGGAAAAAAACCAGAAAAAATAATCCAAAAAATGGGCAAAGGGGGAAGGAAAAAGCAGAAAAGAAAAGGAAATGAGAATAAGGGGGAAATAAAAAAGTGAAAAAAAACCCCAAACTGTACTGGGAAAGGTGCATGAAACCTGTCCCTACAACAGCAGGGTCCTAGGTCAAAATAGCATCTTATGACCCATCTCTCTTTCTTCATCCAGAAGCCCTGGAACCACTAACCACTGACCTGAAGGCTCACACCAGCTCCTCACAGCCTTCCAGCTCTTCCCTTATTATAAACCCTGAGTCCATTCAAAACCTACAATCTTTCTCAGACCAGTACTTTCAGTTGAGACTGTCATAATGTTGCCTTAAAGATCTTCACTTTCTACTACATGATATCATGCCTACCACCCTCTTCCCTCAGATTTACTCATTAGCAGTCATGCTGGTCAAGACCATCTTTCTCTTTAGTTTCTCACCAAAGCCACAGCTCTAGCTCTTGTTTCTGAAATGAATTAAGAAACACCCTTCTTGATAGAGTATAATTATTATTTCAAAAACATGCAGAACAAACTCTCTTCTGGTATAAGAGAAGAAGTGTCCAAAAAAAAAAAAAAAAAGAGAGAAATTACAGCACAAGTTATTGTTATTTTGGATATTCTCATTACAGGGAGTGGTAAGGATCTGGAACTCTGCTAGAGATCAGACTCCAGAACATAAAGGCATGCTGGATAATTACATAGTAGACTCAGTAAAGAACAACTAAACTGTGCACTGCATGTTATAATTAATCTGTAATTAATTACATCTAATTCTTCCAGTATGATAAACTACAAAATCTGCCAGCTACTATATACTTAGGCTGTTGATTTCAATTTTAAATAAAATGTTTAACCCATTAAAGTAAGTTCAGGACAGAGCATAATGTTTAAAAGTAGAATAGAGAGCATATAATATTTAATTTAAAATGGACTATGAACACAGACTAGGTACTCAAAGGCACCTGGATTACTGACAATATCAGAAGCTGAGAATATCAGAAGCTCTATAATAATCTTCTAACACTGACAATTTCAACTGGTCAGTTATGTGTGCGTGTGTTTGCACACATGCATGCGCCTGAGTGTATGCACATTAGAAAAGCTTTTTGCTGAAACATGCTTATTGGCTTTTTTAAATTTCTTTCACAGAGACTTTCAGCTCCAGAGACAAAAATCTTGTGATGATGAATGTTCCGTTTCTAGATCTGCTTTGAATTAGATCTGCAGTGAATGCAGGTATGTTCAGAATTATGGTATTAATTTTTTTTTCTGCAGATATGTAGCATTGGGCTCCAGGTACAGAGTTTTATCTGAACATTTCTGAGCATTTGATAGAGCAGACTAGTGTGATGTTTAAATTGAAAAGCTGCTCTTAGTGCCTCTCTGACAGATATGTATTTTAAAAAGGATTCCATGGATTCAAACACTTCAATAAACATATTAACATTTATTATTTAAAGAAATCAAATTGTGTTGGAATTTTAGAAACACATAGTTCCAGTCTCTGTTTTGAAGGAAGATTCTTCATCTCTGGTTTGTCTTTATATTCAGAATATACCTGAGTATCATTCTGGAAGATAGTGGTAATCAGTCACAAACATGAGATTAAAAAGGTAAAAACGAGGTGTGTAGGAGGTCCAGCTACATAGTCTAAAGCATATTTCCTAAATTCCTTGTTCCTGGACAGGTGAATTGAAACCTCGTGGGATAAAAGGAGAGTGGTTTAACAGAGGTGATGGTGTGTATGTAAATGGGACTATTAAACTGTAGTGGTGGAGCATAAAATGAAATAGAGCCATGGCTACAGGATGCAGTAAAACAAGATTCCTTCTAGGTGTGCTGCTTCAAGGCAAGGAGGCACATATTGGTCCTAGGCTTCTGCTTTTCATCACAGCAGTCAGTTAACTCCCTGGTCACATCAATCACCTGAACTAGAGTGAATGCCACCAGGGCACCCTGACACAAGAAACACTGATAATTTTCTACATAAAGTATAGCTAAAGTCAGTTAAGCTGTCCTGTGCCTACTGCAAACAGTTTGAAAGATCTCCTATCCAGTGGCCTAAATTCTCTGAAAACCCATCTGTGACTGATCTCAGAAGACACAGGCACCTTCAGCCAAATTTATGGCCTGATCCTTTTTAACATGTTACTGCCGGAGGTAGTTGTGGAACAAGAGTGGGAATAAACAGCCAATGTGAAGTCTTCACTGATCTCTAGCCTTAAGTACTTCAGTTAGTTACAATAAGTTGTCTTTCAGCTTTCCCCTTCTGTGGTTGACCCTTTTTTTCACTTACTCTCCTCCCAGTTTTTCTTATCAGTTTACGGAGGCAACTGAAGTATACTAGCTATATACCAATGCATATTTCAATTCTTCATCACTTCAGTTTTTTATATTTTCCATAATCAACTTGGAGATCACTTTGTTATTGCAATTCCCACATAACTGCTTTTGTGCCCACTCATCACAATGTCTACAAGCCAAATATAGCATGCAGACATAGACAATGTGTCCATCAAGCTCGGCAGATTTTATGTGCTAGATTCTTGGTTGGTAAAACACAAAAAATAACAATTTAAGTCAGCAGTCATGTCAGTGGAACAATATTGTTTTTTACCAGTTGAACACTAGACTCCATATTTTGGGCCTATAGAATAAATAACTAGGATAACCCCAGGAATACCTCTTCTCTTTGGACTGACTATGGATTGTTATGTAGGAAAATGATGATTCTCTCCCTCTCATACCATCATCTCGAGGAAGAACATACTAACAATAAAATCCTACTATTCCAACTTGCCTCCAGTGATGAGCAACACAGTATTTGTAACATATCACAGACAAATAAGCTTCAAAAGAAGAACTTGCTATCAAAAAGTCATCTAGGTTTTAAACCTATGAATTATTTTTAATTATACGTATTTTAGGTGATAAAATGAAATTTAGAGTGTTGTATCTCTGATGCAACTTTCAGTGTTCAGAGACAAAACTGTATCCAAAAGAGGGACAGAATTGACCAGATGTTTTACCTACCAGGGACAGTATTTTCCTTGTGCCAAAACAATTCTGAACCTTAGTCAGAAATTCAATCTGGTTTGCCACGACCATTTCAATACTGGAACTAAGACTGCAGTCATATAAAGTATCAAATGAAAGAGAAGCACAGACATAGTGAGTTAAGAAAAACACAAGAAAGAACAAAATGCAAACATTAAGGATGTTAATTTGTTTTTCTGACAGAATTGATTTTCACCTCAGTTAAAAAAAATCATGTAAATGAACTGTAACTTAGATGTGAGCCTTTAAGTAGCCTTATTGATTTTTCTTAGGACTTCCCATATGCTTGGTATAGACTTCAGCATTTTCTTGAATTATGCAGGTCAGTCCAGCTCAATGCTGATCATTTCCTCCACCACTACACATCTGGGCTCATACCAAAATAATCCTTGACAATGCTCCTTGCTTCACATATAAGGTGTTGAAATGAATGTTGTCGATTCTATTGTATAAAACTATTTAGCATCATTAAGACTCAAATTCCTCGTAAAAGAAGAAAAAGGTATTTAGAATGCAATTGAAGAGAACAGGCAGCATACAGGTAAAAACCCTTCTGGAAAAGAAATAATGTGTGATTTTGCTTCAGGTGCCTTACTTTAGGTTTCTAGCTCTCTTGTGTTAAGCTTGAACCGCAACATTAGCACAGTTGAAAAATAACTATATAACTTAGATTAATTTTTTACTTATTTCACAAGGAAATTAATATAGCAGAAGGCCATATAAAAGTAACTGAAGTAAAGCTGAGAATGAGTAATCACTAACAGGTGTCATCATTTGAGACTCTGAAACCACTCTGTACCCAGGAGAATTAACATTAAATGAATGCAGTGGACCAAAGAAATCTTTAACTTGCTGAATTGACTCTTAACTTACCGAACAGATAGGATGTGGAGTTTTGTCCCCTAGACTTCAACCCGGCATTTCTCAACAATTCAGCAAAGATATTTCACAGGTCCAGGACATACAAATCTAATTCTTCCAGAATAAATATAAACACTGAGTGTAAACATTTTACTAGAGCTTTCTGCTTCACAATCCTACAGTAAAGCCCAGTATAGCCACAGTTCTTAACTTCTCAGAACAATTTTTCCTCTTTTTTATATCTTCTGCAGCCATTTATATTCATACAGACTAAACTGATAAAATCCTAGCATGTAAGAATAGATGCATGTTTTATGGAACCATTATAAATATCTCATTGCTCTTGATTAGGAAATGAAGTTTATTAATACCAACTAAGGAAAAATACAGTATCAAGCCAAGCAGCCGAGCCATCAAATCATTCATGAAATGCCTACATTTAACAAAGCTAAGTGTTGGAACATAATAAAATTAAAATCTATATGATAGAGGTCTTATACTACTCCTAATGTCAGCTTTGCATATGAATCTGGCCCTTGAAGAGAAAAGAATCCACTTAATACCAGAAATTAACAGCAGATTAACCAAAGACTTAAAGTTGGTTCGACCAGGAAACCAATACCAATGAAAATCCTACGCTTTATTGTCCCATCTTCATCCATGACAACCAGTGCCTTATTCCATGAGGAAAGAATTACTTGCTAGAGGAAGGGCTGCAATGGTGACACCTATATCTGATTTTCCAAGAGACAGACAAAAATTCATTTAAAGAAACATTCAAGCTTTTATTTAGTTATACCACTTCAGGTGAAATCAAGCAAGAACTGATGAACACTGGATCATTAATATCTAAAACTAGCCTATGTCAGCAGCTCTTGAAGTCCCCCTATGTTGTCTAAACAGTGATTAGAACTTACAGAAACATACTGCATACACGTGAAAACCTAAAAGTTCAGCACTCAGATAAATGTGTTTACTATTCAATGTAATGCAAAAATGGCCACTAGAGGTATCAAAAAGACACTTCTTGAACCAAATCAGCATAGACTCTGCTCATATCCTGATGGGACTTGACATTTCAAATTTCACAATCAATTAATAAAAATGCCATATTCCACATTTCTATATTCTTGCAATTCTTTGCTTCCTGTCAGAATTTTGATTTGTACACTTTTTAAATGGGATAATATCTTTCTTAGAAACAAATTTCTCAAGGTTCAAGTAAACCTTATTTCACCCAACATTTGTTTGAAATACTCAAAAATTGTTTTCAAATGAAACACTGAGTCACTCTTATGTTCAAGAGAAAGCAACAGTATCTCTAGACACTAATCATCATTCATGTCAGAGCACACTGTAGCTGAATTTCACAAGGCACAAAAATACAGAGGTCAAACGTTGCAGTGTTCTGCTCATGGCTCTCTTTATGCACAACAGATAGATATGAGTCTTGAGGATATGTGTGAAATATATTTAATGGACACAGACTAAGAATGGAAATTGCCATCTGTTCCTCATATACATTTGGGCTTTCTTTAAGACACTTCCATTAGGCTACAGTTAGGGTATGATGAGCCATGACAAGAAGCTCTAAAATTTGGCTGTGACATACCTCTGTCCTTGTCACATCTAAAACTAGCTACAAAACTTTTCAGCACCTTATCACGTGCCAGGATAACTTCCTTTTAGACTGCGATTCTGTAACAAAGTTTAAAGACAACTGAGTTAAACCAGTTTGCACTGTGATCTTAGTAAAAAAATATACTCATGAAGGATGCCATATGAATATTTGCATACAGTTGAAATTTAGTTTGGGTTACACAGCCCCTCAAGAACTCACATCTGCTCTGCCAGACTTCATGTAGCACAGTAAGTTTCCCACATCAAAGTTCCTCTAAGACTACCAGAACTTTATCCGTTCTTTCCCTTATTTCTCATAATTTTCCTCTCTTTTCCCCTCCAGACGCTTAGACATTCATTCCAGCTCATTGTGGAGGACTTTGCGACAGAGTGCAAGATTAATTCCTCTCACACTTACTCTTAATTTTGATGACATGTTACATAATGAAACTTAAACTTTGGTGGTAAGTGCTTAAAATGCATCTTTTTGAATAAACTGACAGGCTGGAGAAGTGGGCCTTTGAGAAACTCATGAGGTTCAACAAGGTCAAGTGCAAGGTCCTACACCTGGGTCAGGGCAATCCTTGATTTCAGTACACAATGGGAGATGACGTGACTGAGAGCAGCCCTGGAGAGAAGGACGTGCAGGTGCTGGTCGATGAAAAGCTCGACATGAGCCAGCAATGTGCACTTGCAACCCAGAAGACCAACAGTATCCTGGGCTGCATCAAAAGAAGCGTGGCTAGCAGGGTGAGAGAAGTGATCCTGCACCTCTATTCCTCTCTTGTGAGACCTCATCTGGAGTACTGTCTCCAGTTCTGGAATCCTCAACATAAGAAGGATATGGAGCTGTTGGAACTGATGGAATGACTCCACAGGAGGGCTACAAAGAGGATCAGAGAGCTAGAGCACCTCTCACATGAGGACAGGATGAAAGAGTTGGGGTTGTTCAGCCTGGAGAAAAGAAGGCACTGAGATCTTATAGCTACCTTCCAGTACCTGAAAGGCACCTACAAGAAAGCTGGAGAGGAACTATTCATAAAGGGTTGTGGTGATATTGACAAGAGGTAATGGATATCAACTGGAGAGGGGGAGATTTACACTAGACATTAGGAAGAATTTCTTCACCATGAGAGTGATGAGACACTGGCACAGACTGAGAAGGGAAGTTGTGGCTGCCCCATCCCTGGAGGTGCTCAAGGCCAGGTTGGATGGGGCCTTGGGCAGCCTAGTCTGGTGGGACGTGTCCCTGTCCATGCAAGGAGTGTTGGAACTAGATTATCTTTAAGGTCCCTCACAGCCGTAACTATTCTATGATTCTTGGAAGATTGTCTTTCTTCTTGCTCTTGAGAAATGCTAAGAAGCAGCCAGAGACGGGAGTCATCATAGTCCTTTTGAGGGGGATAATTAGACTTTCTAAAGACAACAGACTGACACCTATATTTTCTCCTGGGTATTATATGCTTCAGAATAGTTTTTCAACCATGTATTCCCCTTTTTTCCCACCACTTTTTGCTGTAGTTATTCTCTAATTTGAACTCTCCTACTTCTCTGATGCCTCCTCTCCTTGCCTCTCTTTTCTGTGTATTACATCCTAGGTGACCTCTTTTGCTTTTGTTTTGCTGCTTCTAGTTAGTCCTCTACTCATTAAATCTCTTCCAAATTACTTCACTGGCAGAAAACACAATATCGCCTTTACATTTACAAGACACAGTTCTGAGCATTCTGTCTTGTTTGTCCACCATATCTGATGTGTCTAGGCAGAATTTAAAGTGTTGATCTGCTGGAGGGTAGGGAGACTCTGCAAAGAGATCTGAACAGGTTGGACTGCTGGGCAGAGACCAAAGGGATGAGGTTTAACAAGGCCAAATACTGAGTCCTGCACTTGGGGCACAACAACCCTATGCAGTGCTACAGACTAGGAGAAGTCTGTCTAGAAAGCTACCTGGAGGAGAAGGACCTGGGGGTGTTGGTAGACAGCCGACTGAACATGAGCCAGCAGTGTGCCCAGGTGGCCAAGAAGGCCAATGGCATCCTGGCTTGGATCAGAAATGCTGTGACCAGCAGGTCCAGGGAGGTGATTCTCCCTCTGTACTCAGCACTAGTGAGACCGCTCCTTGAATCCTGTGTTCAGTTCTGCGCCCCTCACCACAAGAAGGATGTTGAGGCTCTGGAGTGAGTCCAGAGAAGAGCAACAAAGCTGGTGAAGGGGCTGGAGAACAGAACCTATGAGGAGCGGCTGAGAGAGCTGGGGTTGTTTAGTCTAGAGAAGAGGAGGCTGAGAGGAGACCTCATTGCTCTCTACAACTACCTGAAAGGAGGTTGTGGAGAGGAGGGAGCTGGGCTCTTCTCCCAAGGGACAGGGGATAGGACAAGAGGGAATGGCCTCAAGCTCCGCCAGGGGAGATTTAGGCTGGACATTAGGAGGAAGTTTTTCACAGAAAGGGTCATTGGGCATTGGAACAGGCTGCCCAGGGAGGTGGTTGATTCACCTTCCCTGGAGGTGTTTAAGGCATGGGTGGACGAGATCCTGAGGGACATGTTTTAGTGTTTGATAGGAATGGTTGGACTCGATGATCCGATGGGGTCTCTTCCAACCTGGTGATTCTATGATTCTATGATAAACAAGGCCACCCTACCTACATGGAGTTGCCACGTTAACGCAGTAAGTCATAGACAGTGCATAGGAACTTAAGTCAAATTTCCATAGTCAAACGGAAGAGGTTTCCTGGGTAATCTAGTCCCCGTCCTTGCTACCTCAGGCAATGTTTCATATGCTTTTAGTCTTAAAAATGATGAGGAAAAGATATTAGAACAAGGAGGCATTTGGGTTTTTTACCACCACTTGTCATATTGGAATACTTTTTATCTTCTTGCTTTTGTAGGTAGAAACCTGCTTCACTTGATATCCTCTTACATGCTCTATTCTTTATCCTCAGTAACCTAGATTCCACCCAGGAATTTCTGTCTCCTGTGAGATTTGGATCGAGAACAAGAATTTCCTGTTTTAGCTTTTACCCTGCAGGGCAAAGTGCCATTAGCATCTTTTTTTACAAAACAGTTTCTTCATTCCTAGAACCTTCTCCTACTCAGTCTAAGTTCAGCCTTCTTGATTATTGATAGTCAGTTACACATAGTATTCCAGATTAAAACTTATCAATGCTTTTCAAAATGGCACTTCTGGTTACATCTTGCTTGATGTAAACAACATTGCATCTATCTCTAAGCATTTCTGTCTTCTTTTATTACAGTCTCCTTAAGGAATTGCTTCCTTTAAACAACATAAAGATGGAAAACCTAATTAAATTACAGTTGGACTACTGCCCAGGAATGACTAAAACTAAAGTATTAATAAAAATTGTAAGTACATCCCCATGAGAAGCTAGAAGAGGTATATAAGATCCATTATAACCTCACAAATTTGAAAAAGGGTTAACGCTGTGAGGAAAGGGAATTTTTAAAAATTATTTTCTGCCTTCAGATCATGTATTTTCTTGTTCAAATTTAATTTTAATGATGTCTGTGGGGAAATGTATCTTTAGGAGGCTCTACACTCTGCTGTTACTTTATTCACATATTTAAATTAGAGAACTGACTAAACCAGATCTCTGTCATTCCCTGGTTCTGGATGACTGCTGTGATTTATAAAGTTAGAACAAAGTGAAAAGATACAAAGACTAAAGAAACAGACCAATTTAAACCCAGATGACTGTAATAGATGTAAGAAAAATATTTTTTACAACCCTTTCCTGAAACTGTGAACAAGAGATTCCAACAAAACATCCAACAGTTGAGGTGGTCCTATTTCTTTTAAAGCTGCTTCTGAGGATGTTTTCTTACTAATTTCAACTAAGCCAAGAACACACTAACCACAGAACCTAAGGAGTGATAAACTTCATGAAATACAAAACATTAGAAATGTTGTGAAGCACAAACAGCAAGAAGGTAAGAATACAGAAATATTTCAAAGGGTAATTCTGAGGCATTAAGCCAGTCACTGATAAGAAATTGTATCACGATTGGATCTGCAGCGAAGAAAAAAATGAAGAAATTGTACTGAAAGACCCAGAATTAAGCCTTAGCAAAGATATTAAAGATTACCAGAATGAAAAATCAACTATGTCATACTGAAACCTAAGGAAGGCAGAGACCCCTCAGAAATGGGCATACAAAGCTCACATAACGATAAGGAAGAACACTAATGCAGGAATAAGGAGCTCAAATTTGCATTCCACCAAACAAAACAGCAGACAGTATCATCAAATAATTCAGGTTGCAAGGTACCTCTGGAGGTCATCTAGTGCAACCTCCTGCTCAAAACAGGTCTGTGTTCAATTCTGGAGTCCTCAGCATAGGAAAGACATCTGTTGGCAAGTCCAGAAGAGGGCCACAAAGATGATCGGTGGGATACAGCACCTCCCATATCAGGACAGAGTGACAGAGTTAGGCTTATTTAGCCTAAAGTAGGGAAGGCTCCACAGAGACCTTATAGCAGCGCTACAGCACTTCAAGACTATCTAAAGGAAAGCAGAGGAGGGACTCTTTTAACATAGAATCATAGAACGATCATGTTAGAAGAGACCCATCGGATCATCAAGTCCAGCCATTCCTATCAATCACTAAACCATGTCCCTCAGGACCTCATCCACCCGTGCCTTAAACACCTCCAGGGAAGGTGAATCAACCACCTCCCTGGGCAGCCTGTTCCAATGCCCAATGACCCTCTGTGTGAAAAACTTCCTCCTAATGTCTAGCCTAAATCTCCCCTGGCAGAGCTTGAGACCATTCCCTCTTGTCCTATCCCCTGTCCCTTGGGAGAAGAGCCCAGCTCCCTCCTCTCTACAACCTCCTTTCAGGTAGTTGTAGAGACTAATGAGGTCTCCTCTCAGCCTCCTCTTCTCTAGGCTAAACAACCCCAGCTCTCTCAGCCGCTCCTCATAGGTTCTGTTCTCCAGCCCCTTCACCAGCCTCGTCGCTCTTCTCTGGACTTGCTCCAGAGTGGAGATTTAGATTAGATACTAGGAAGAAATTTTTTACCTGATGGTGGTGAGGCACCGTAACAGGTTGCCAGGGAAGCTGTGGGTGCCCCATCCTTGGCGGTGTTCACAGCAAGAGTGGATAGGGCTTTGAGGAACCTGATCCAGTGGAAGGTGTCCCTGCCCATGGCTAGGGGTTTGGAACTCCATGATCTTTAAGGTCCCTTCCAACCCAAACCATTCTATGATTCATCTGCTTAAGTGTTAAATTTCTTCAAAGATGGCAATTACACAATTATTCTCTGGGTGCCCGTTTTCGATATTTGATGACTCTAACAATGAAAACATCCCCAAACCCCCAACTGCTGTACTTAGAATTTTCTGTGTTTCAACATGTATCTGCTGTTTCTTGTCCCATCACTGTGCAACCTCAAAAAATCTCTGGTTCTGTTTTCTCTATGACCGCCCTTGAGGTAGTTGTAGACAACATTAATATCTCTCTCTTCAGGCTAAAGTGTTGCCTTAG
The DNA here is from genome assembly GCA_033558105.1 of Coccyzus lansbergi. Lineage (NCBI taxonomy): Eukaryota > Metazoa > Chordata > Aves > Cuculiformes > Coccyzidae > Coccyzus > Coccyzus lansbergi. Next base: position 351,512 of record JAUMJK010000211.1, on the reverse strand, counting down.
CCTCTGCTTGTACCTTTTGCACTCAAGTCCCCTAATTATTCTAGTGACCCTGCACTAAATATGGTCTAGTGTGTCAACATCCTATCTTGTATTGGAGGACTCAGTAGTGGACACATGACTCCAAATAGAGTTTCGCAGGTGCTGAATAGCTGGGAAGACTATTTTTCTTCTGGCTGGCTACATTGTTACTGATCAAGCCCAGTAAGAATGCTGTCCTCCAATTCATATTCAAGTTTCTTGTCTATCAAGAACTGCGGATCCTTTTCTGCAAAGCTGCCTTCTAACCACTTGCACAGGGTTACTCCTACCCAGGTGTAAGACTTAATTGCCCTCACTGAATTGGTACAGATGATGACAACTCCAAGCCCAACAGAACAGCTGGCATTTCAATCAGTTTATTCCCTTCTCTGATGAGATAACAATGACAATAACAAAAGCATGAGGTGAAGCAAATAGAAGAAATGGCTTCTAAATAAGTCATAAATGCAAAAAGTTTCATATCTTTATCCAAGGGATATCAGCATCGTCTGATTATTTGTTGCTACCTAACAGCAAACATGATCTGTCCCAAAAACTTTTCAAGATTATTTTGCCATTTACAGCTGTAGGATTTGCAGACTACAATCCCCAAAGACACTTGCTAGTTGCACAAACTGTTTCTGAATAGTTGATAAAAGTGCAGTGCAATTTCAACACGGCACTACTACATAACCTGGTAGTTTTTTAAAAGCATCAAGAAAACTCAATAAAGGCTAGTGATATTTCACATTGATTGCAAATGAACATAAACCTTAGAAATCTGATAAAGCTTTTAATTTAATTCTAGTGTATTAAAAGAAAAATCTCCTAAGCTAATAATAAAGTTCCCTGCCCTAGTACCCAGGCTACTCCAGTTTTTCATTTGTAGCACTCACTCATGCTTTTCATTTGCAAATGAATAACTTGTATGCTTTTCAGTAATAAGTAACTTTTCTGTAACTCCTGAGCATAAGATCATCCCATCTTCTATAATATTACCCAATTATTTTGCAGAATTACTAAATTCCTCCTAACATTGACAATATTTCTCAAACTTGGTTTTGAGCACAATAGACACTATTTAAAATATTAAATTATATTGATCTCAAGGATCACTCATACTTGAAAAATACTCTTGTACACCTTCTGTTAATGATTTTACAGTACCTAGTGTTGCCTTCCCTTGTGGCAATTTCTCATCCACCAAATGGTTTGCTCAGATTGATACAGAGTAGATCCGCTGCCTTTCCTTGTTAAATGAGTCAGTTAATTTATCTCTGAAAATACATTAGTTTGATAGAACATATCTGTTACAAAATAATAATAATAAAAAAATTATCCCTCTTTCCAACATCCCTGTGCTAACATATTATATGACCTTGAATTAAATTTACAGGCTCAGATAATTTTTTTATGTTTCTTTTTAAAGTAAAGGATCTGTTAACTTATAAACACTACCTGGGAAAGCATAGAACTTCAAGTAAGTGATCCCCGAAGAGATCAGGCTTTTATCACAACAGATGAAAAGAATTTTACTTGACTTAATCATGCATTACAATGAGTAAATTAAAAAAAAAAAAAAAGCCATTCAGATGGGATGTGGAAAAGTCACTTGCTACAGTGAATGAGATATATGGAACTCAATAATTGAATTATTATTGAACAAAATCAACTGTAACACATGAAAGGTTCATGTATAAAACCAAAACTAAAACTTATGGAAAGAAAAAGCAAAACAAAGAAACTTCAACACGAACACCAACTAGGAAAGCAAAAATATTCCTTAATGCACTCTGTTCAGTTAAACAGCTGTGCTTACGGAAGAGTTTGGACATTTGCAGCTGGAAATATCTACATAAAAATAAGTTCAGAGGCAGAGAAACTGTAAATGCTTATATGATCACAAATGTTTTAAAAAAATCTCTCCTGAAAGAAGAGTTTCTATGGCATACTTCTCTTTAACCAAACTATGCCTATCAATAGAGATGCTATGGCAGGACACAATTTCTCAATTATGTCTCTATTCTCTGGCCCCAGTGATTCCAAATACATAACACAAGTAATTGCAGAGCTGCAGAGCATATTCAAAACAAAGCCTAGATTACTGATGCTCAGAAGACAAGATTGGGGACAATGCTACAGAGAACAAGAGATTCTAAAAAGGTTTACACTAATGGTGATAGAAGAAGGAAAGGCAGTAACAAACTATCAGCTCTTTGTCTTTCCTACTTTTCCAATGACAAGCAAAGTTTTCTCAGAAAATTAATGGTTTTTCCTCTTGCTTTCATATATGTAGGCTAATTTTTTTTGGAAACTGTATGGTTCCATGGATCCTCATGTGTCCCTCTCCTGAGGAGGCAGACAGTTGATTGCAGTGAAGGAAAACAAATGAAACAATGGGGTCCCTAAAGTGAATAACAAATTTCCTAACAGTTCACTTGGCTCTGGCTTAATTTTAGATAGCCTTAAAAAAAGTCTATACATGCGGGATTCTACATTACTTCACTTCTCAAATCCATTAATTGCCTGTTTGATCTCATTAATACTCAAATTGAGTTAACTCTGGCCCAGCAATGTTTTTGTGCCTCATCAGTTCATGCATGTTAAAAAGAATAAATAATTAGTATGTAGATGAGTCACTAACCTTCTATTTTGCAAGGAATTAAAATAGCAAGCGAACATTTTTAACAGTCAATTTGTAATAGTTATTGATGATCAAAAGTATTGTAGAAAAATAGACAACCAAGGCTGTCTAATATCTGCAGTAAGAGCCATGATCCACTGGGAGTACCCTCATCCATGGGCATACACACATAAAACCTCACATGCTTTCTCTTTACACAATTGTTTTTCCTATGGTCCTTATGAACTTTGCATTCTTTCCTATTCACAGTTGTCACAGACAGTGCAAAAAACACCACAAAACATATACATGGCCTTGTGATTTAGATACTCTTCTGAAAGAGAAGATGCAAAGAAAAGCTTAGAGCTCAGCTTTCCCCCTTTCCATTTACTGCTCAGTCTACAAAGGCAGGCACAAACCTCCGTGCCTGGCATGCTTATGAGCTCAGTGGTGTGAGCTGTGCTTGGTTCTAAGCATATCTCTCAGATCTATAATTACCCAGAGGAACATTTTAATTGTGAATCTCAAATTTGCTGAAGGATGAGGCAGGGAACTCTGCTAAAAAGACAGCAATGTTAGAAAAGCAGTGTAGGAGAAACACTGGCCAAATGATTGATTATTTTTATTGGGGTAAATTTTCTATTTTCAACAGATTAAAAAAATCTCCAAGTATTTTATGGATTATTTGTATTTTCGTGCAGTTTTTCAGTACAAGGTACGATTTGGGTTATCTAGCCAGATTTTTCAAAGGAGACCATTCCAGCAGAAGTTGCAATAAGACAAAGTGAGAGAATAGAATTATCACAAAAAAGAGTTCTCGAAATAAATTTAAAATCAAAAAGATGCTAATGTGACAACATTAGCTTATTGTCTGGTCTGTTCTCACTATAGCACAATTACATGATGAAGAACTTGGCCACAGCACTAGCCAAGTGCAAAAGTGAGACTGAAAGAATTTCTTCTACTTTAGCTAAAACAATTGTTTAAGACAGGGCTTACCTCTGTGCTCGGGGAAGTTTTAACAAAGTTCCACCAACTGCCTTCAAAGGATAAAAATCAAGTCTTTGGTAAATAGCATTTTCTGTTCTTCTTAGTACTAAATAGATGAGAAATCAGTAACTTACACACTTCTTTGACTAGAAAATTTCCACTCTATTAAAACTCTGTAAAGTTGGTTTTCTGACTCAATTAATCACATTTTCTGCGATAAATACTTGTCAATATCTTCTTTACCTTACAATGTATTTTTAAAAGAAGTTTCAAGAATGAAGTTAGCATCTGTGCCAATGAATGCATTTGCTTTTCCTCCCCACATATGTTGTAATGTAACTTCATTCCCTGGTTTTCCTAAATCAATCAAGTCTCTGTTGACAGTCCACCAAACAGACATTAAGTCAGACACAACTTCAGGAGTTTATGCTAACATATCCTCACTGCTCTATTATCTAATTTTTGAGAAGTTCACTCTGGAAATCTATCCTGGACAAAAAGTGTACTTTACCTGGATAACAATACAGCCTTTATTGTGATTTAGACCACAAAGAAGTAAGTAATTTAAATCATTCTTATCTTATACTCTCTGCATTCTTTTCCCACTGTCCAGCTTCAAATACTAACTGGAAGTATAAAATTGCTGTTTTATTTGCCACTAGCTCAAATACAGCCAGAAAATCACAATTTTTAAAACAAATATATTTATAACAGCGGAAGGGGTTTTTTATATCTTCAAATAAACAACGAAGTAAATAGCAATCCACAAATTGCATGTCTGGAAAATAAATAAATCTTTGGGAAACTAGTTTGATCCTTGGAAGAATAAACTGCAAGTAAAACCGAAATTCAAAAAGGTTCAACAAGTAGTATGTGTAGTCAAGAGCTTCACTGAAAATGAAACTACAGAATGAAATTCTGACAGATGTTACCAGAAGAAAAAGCACAGCAAGCAAGACAGACCTAAGACAAATACAAGCACCACCCTTCCACTTCCCCAAAAAAGGCCCTGTAACCTAAGCAGGAGAAGGTACATAAGCAACGCATGGGCCAGAGGTGCGTTCCCAATTACCAGGGTATATTCAAGGTTTCAAGTTCAGGACAGACCTTTTAGCTACTGATAGCTGCAAATGAATTTGCCTTATTCCTGTTATTTCCTTCTCTGCAGTGTCGAGGTGAACATGCTGAAAGCAGAGAAATATGAGATGCAGGCTCAAGATAAAATATAGTGACCAGTTTGATAAAGTGGAGCTCATTTTGTCCAAAAACTGATTTGAAAAATAAATAGCACTCTTTCAGTAGCAAATAGACTCCAGGAAAAAATAATACTGATGGTCTTGAGTGACATGAAGGTCATCTAGTATCTTCTAGAAACAGCTGCCTGGCAATCAGAGGACAGGACCATAACAGCCTGGCATAGATACTGAACATCCCTTAACTTCCTCAGGTTCTCAGTAAGTACACCCATAGCAATATTGCAAAATGGAAGAGTACATCTGTGTTGTAGCAAACATAGGAGTCTAAGATAACACTTCATAATCACAGAATAAACAGAATAAAAGAGTTTTGAGACAATTTAAAATTAATTTTGCTATATATATAATTCAGAAATCCCAATAATTTTACCATTTGACACAAAGAAAATGTAGAACACTTAACAAGTTCTTCTATAGGCTTCACACATGAAGCTCATTTCACCAAACAAATCCCAAATATTATTAAGAATATTATCTGATTTTTTTGTTTGTTTTTCAAATATATGACACTCAAACAAGAAGTGAGGTGCTTCATTGGTGGCAAATTAAAATGAAAGAAAATGAAAAAGCCTTTTTGTTTTATTTTTAAAAATTCATTCTGTTTTTTAGATTTTAATGAACTCTTCCACTACTCCCAATATAAAACAGTAGTTTTCAGTATCAACTGCAAGATCAGCAGACTGTTTCACATTTATGTACTCTATGCATTCCTCTGACAGTCCTTCCTTATCTCATTCATTATAGCTGAGGCTTTAATTCAGTATTTAATAAAGGCATTGCAATTATAATTTTGAGAGCTTTGGTGGAAGAAGTCATACATGTGCTACTTGAAATAACAATCTATATTTCATGACTTCACCTCTAAATTATAAGACAAGTCAGGTTTCCAGACCTAGAGTCTGTGAACTGTAATACTGGAATAGATGAGAATCACATCTCTAGTGTAAATCTCTGTTAAAACATGGGAATATGAAAAGTTTTCCCATTGTTATATTCTGTCATTCAGTTACTGAAAACAAGAAGCAATAGCCACATAACTTACAATTACAGCCTAGTCATAAAATACGTCAGTGAGCCATAACAATATGATCTCATGAAAAAGAAATTACTTCTACTTTAAAGCACACAAAAGGCAAAAATTAAAAAATAAAATATGCACTACTGCCTTCTCCTCAGCGCATACAGATTGCCTGATGAGGGTGGGAACATTTATGAAAACCAAACACTTGCTGTGGTCGCCAGCTTTCTATTCAAATTTTCTAGTCAAATAATTAAAAGACAACAAACAGTTAAAATGAAGATTAGCACAATAAAGTCACTTGCTGTAAAAAAAGAACCACACTATATTCTATTTTAAAATAATTGTGCAAAATATTAAGAATCCTTGTTGACATAATAATATGTACAGAATACTCCCCCGCCTGCCACTTCTTTCCATTCCACAGAGAAATATTTTTTTTAAAAAGAATAAGCAAATTGTTCGAGATAGAAGACATCATCTATCCCAAAACTATCAAATCCCCAAACCTAGAAACCACATGCACAAAACACTTCCTTTTACAAACCATAAGAATTGACTAGTTTAATTATTGAATACTTGAAATTTGGGCTTTCTATTGTGCTGCAAGGAGCAATGAAAAAATTAATGATCCCACCTCATTACTGATGAGAAAATTACTGTAAGTTTTCAGCAAAATATCGCTAAGCATTACCAGAAATATTAGAATAAATCAAAAAATGGTATTTTTAATGAAAAATTAAAAATAAGAAGCTGATAAAATCAATTCAAGCTGATAAAATCAATTCAAGCTGATAAAATCTTACTATGAATTTGAAGACAGTGTTGTCTTGAAATTCATAGCAAGATTTTATCAGCTTGAAAATGCTTTGTATGGTTTTAGCATGTTTTTTTTTCCACTGGAAGAGGACATACTCCTTAAAAACTACAGTGAATGGTTGCTGAAACAGGATCATATGTATTGCTGGCATGCTCCTTTAGCACAATTTCAAATTACAGATTTCCAAGAGATCTATAGTTTATTACAAATGTTTTGTATACCAAATACACTTTAGATTAGACTGAGCTTTGTTCCTAATGAGATAAATGTTGTTATGAAAAGTGTTCTTTTCACTGTCTTGCTATGGAAAAAAAAAAGCTATGTATTTAAAATAAAAAATTTGAAAAAAATAAATTTAACGTGTTAACTCTTCAAACAATTGACACACTTGGTTATGTAGGGGTCTTATGTTAATTTGGAAGTAATTTGTGAAGTAAACTCTTTCCAAATGAAAGAGATCACGAAATCATCAGGTGATCAATGGAAACTCTGAGCCCTGGTATAGTCTCATGACAGTATTTTCAAATTTCGACTCAGTATCACTGCACTAAATCTCATTCAAACACAGTAATTCCTGCTTCAGAGGCAATCCTCTGAACAAAGAGAATCAGAGAGAAGAAATACGCACCCAGAGGGTGCAAATGGAGACAGGGGGCCTCAACTCTGCTGTTTTGAAAAGCAATCTCTGCTTATTTGTCCAGATACATCTGTGCTCACCTCCTGCACATGACAGAGAGGAGTTATGAGAAGCATTTTAAGAAACACACACCAATAGATTCAGAAATAAGCAAAATGCCCGACTGTAAAATTAAAAGGCCCAAGAAGAACATAAACAATGATGATTATTTCACTTGGCAATGTGATAGAAAATTCAATTACTTCATGCTTTGCTCTTGGTGATAAATAGCCTTTCCAGTTTACATCCAATACTAATATGGGGCCAACATCACACCGAGCCAGAACAGGGAAGGCAGTGCTTTGCCTTAAAGCTGTTAACCTGCAGCTGCTTAGGCAACAGAAAAGGGTCATGGATTCTTTAAAAAAATAATAATGGAAGAAAACCTGCTGGAAATACGCTCTTCTAAAAATAAGCAAAGATCCTTTCTTCATTTTTTTTCCTCTTTCTGATGCAGAAATAGGCAAGTTTTGTGTGTGCTACATCTTATGCAATTGGGTATACTGCACAAACAATGTCAAGTCTGGCCACTGCCCATGCAACGTGATGACTTAGCATGCATTAGCTTTCTAAAACATTGGCACTGAACAACGGGCTAATATTTACAACATGCAGGCATAAAGCAAAAAAAAAAAGGTAATCAATAGGGGAACTTCAAGTTTTGCTGCTACTTTTGACCTCAAAGACAAACAGAATATTTCCTAAGGACTGAGGAACAAAAAATAAAGGTTAGAGGTTTTTTCACTATACCTCCAGCTGTCTTGTGCTCCTAACCTGTCATTAATGTGTCCCACACTACAGTCATTAACAAAAGGTCAACTGGCGTTGCCTTGCTCAATGATGAGAGGCACAGGGAGTCCATTAAGCTTGAAATAATACATCTAACACATGTCCCTCTTCATTGCCACATTATTAGTAACAGCATGAGTTCAATGAATTTGTATTACCTGAAACCTGTAAGAGAGAAAAAAAGACTTACATACCACCCTCATGATGCGTTGCTGGAGAGTAAAGGAAACAGAGAGAGAAGACGCAACAAAGAACTGATTTTTATGAGACCAAATGCTGCCAATATGAGATATGCTAGTTTGAAATAAAAAGTAGCATTAAACATGTGTGTTTACTCTTTGATCTTTGCTATGCTATTGATTAAACAATGCATCTAAGTATATCCCAAAGAAATTAAAAGCAAACATTTACTATTTGTGGATAAACTTAAGAACTTGATTCAGTCTTCATTATCTTCAGTGGATTTTTCAAATAAACTCCTCTAGATTATAACTAGAAACATCAAATCAGAATTTTGGAGTTAAAACTCAAGACATGACAGTTCCAGTTTGAATGTAACATCCTTGAAACATTCTTGAACATGGATAGGTATGCATCCACTATATTACCTCAGCTAAGAGATGAAAGAAAAACAATTTTAAAATTTTCTGAACTAAAGTCGCAACCTCTTCCAAAAGCTTGACAAAGTACTTACCATCTACTTCTCTTGCATCAGAAAACACCATTATTTTCATTAAATCTTCTTGCTTTTAAATAAAAAACTAAACAATCTCTCCAGTTGAGTACTCCATTGACAAAGTCAAGGCTGCAGCCCTGTGCTTGGCCACAGCTCTATAGAGCATCAATGTACACAAAAAGTTAAATTATCTTCTGAATGAAAGCTGACCCTTCTACCATGGGCTTTTCTATTGAGCTTCTATTTATAGCATTTAGGCAGGTGAAGACAGTGTCATTTTGTAGCCTTTAAAGCAGACCTTCCTTTGTGCACCAACAGAGCAGAAAACCATCTCTTTTGTCATTATTCTTGGTTTATAAAAAAGCAGAGAAAGCAAACACTCTGTGCCAAAGCCCCGAAGTGACTAAAGTGACTGGTGATCTCACAGACAGTATAAGCTTCTCTCCCATTGCTTAAAACTCTACATCCCAGCTGTACCAACTCCCCTAAAGCCTTACTCAGCAGTGAAACATTTTAGAAACCATTTCTTGGCATCTTGCCCTTCAGCAGAAGAAAATTTGCATTTTTATAGCATTTCTGCCTGTCAGCACTAAAACAGTCAAATGGGTTTTGCAGCTGTGCAGTGAGAACGGAGAGACGGTCAGCGGATTCTTAAAACAGATCCCTGGGAGACAAGTGCCTGAGGGTGCTGAGGCAGAGAAAACCAGCTGACCCAAACAGTCTTTACACTCTACAGAAAATTCAAACAGCAGCTTCCACCTCCAATAAGCATGCCAAAACAAAGGCCCTTCATGATCTATATGCTCTGTGTAGAAAGAAACATTAAAATAATTATTTCTTTACGTGATCTTAACAAAAGCAGCAGCTTTCTGTAAGAACTCAGGAAAAAGTACAGCTAATTGCAAGATCAATTCTCACCAGCTGTACCTTGTTTATGGAGTTTAACTCACAGATCTTTATGCCGTAACAGTTGCGTGCACTTTGAGAAAGCAAGTAAGAGCACAATCAGGGAAACAAGTTGTCCCAGGTTTCCACTTGAAGGAGGGAAGAGCAGTGGGTCTAACTTCAAGGTACTTCTTCAAAGCACATTGCCTAATGTAGGAGTAATGGGAGGCAAGCAGTAGCAGTAATGCCCAGGGCTAGTCAGTGCATGTAACCTCAAGAAGAGCTTCAGGCTGAGGTGTCTAGATTAAGAGGACTGCAAGTTCCTCAGGCAATCCATCCAGAACTTGGACACCCAGTTTCAAAGGGTGAATTAAGTCCAGGAATCCAAGTCCAAGTAAGGGGTTATATGCACTTTCCCTTCTGCTAAAAGCAGAGTAGCACTCCTCCTCCATGGCGTCTCTTGATTAAACACTAACCCTGAATATTTCCCTGCAAAAGACATTCTTTGGCCAACTCAAGAAGACCCTACCTTGCTGTTGCAGGACACCTTATTAAAGGCTAATAACTGTAGTTAGAAAAAAAAATAATCCTTCACAGGAGTAGAACATCTTATGTATTTTGATTTCAAGTCTAATAAAAATGAGATCACAGACATATTCACTGGATCTCACGACACAGTCTTCTAATAATTACACCAAAATATGTCTTAACTAATTAGCCAAATGCTTCTCTTAGTTATACTAATAGATAAAGCTGTGAATCTGTTTGGTATTTGCAGTGCTGTGGCCAACACAGATTTATCCTCAAGACACTCTGTCGCTGAATATAGACTTGAGATAGTTCAAGCTATGCTTGGAACATGTATGTGTGTAGGAGGGAGTCTGAAAATGCTCCAAGGAATGGAGTTGATGCCACTTCCTAAAGCACTGGGGCTTAAGGGAAGACCACAAAAAAGCCTCTAAGGAAAAGCCCAAGGGAAATACAAGCACACTGTCAGAACCTCACAAAACTATACCTAAATGACAAGGTAAGGAGAGAGAAGGAAAACAATGTTACAGATGTCTGTCAAGGGGAAGGAAAGGAGTTTTAAAAAGCTGCAAATATAAGAGAAAGCATTGAGGAAAAATCTTTACAGCATTGCAAAATCTCATCAGAATACGCCAAGAGATAACTAAGTTCACAGAGCAGTAACACTTCAAAATACACCAACTACTTCACATCAGAGTTTGTAGATAAAGTACTAACAATTTAATGCACCATCATTCATTATTCAAAACTGTCACACTCACACAGAAACTTCTGGAAACCTGCCTTCCTTCTCAGATTTGAAGTTAATGGGAGGAATGGTATTCCCATTAGTGCTTGCCAGTGTCCTGCCCATGAAGCAAATGCTTCTGTCCTTTTCCTACCATCAAGGTGTTACATTACCCAGTGCTTTAAAAAATGAAAACCTCACCCTTGTTAAGAGCCATTCTATAGCTTATATTATCACACTGCAGACAGCTAGATGGTATGCTGAAGGGTAAAGCATGAAAACATGAGTATCCCGAGGATATGATGTGAATTGAAATGATGAACGAGAAAGTACATATTACAAAGCTCCTACAGAAAAAAAGGAAAGTGTGACCCAATTCTGTTGAATTTAGAATAAGAAATTTATCTTGCACTGCTGTTTATTATCTAGAATGCCAGATATACTACTAACCAAGAGACACCACATCATTTAGTCTTCTCTGTTCACTACCATACTGTAATTGAAGATCTACTGGATATTCTTATCAAAAAACCCACACACTTGCCTTCTCTATGTATTTCAAAAGCTCACACTTAATATCTAGACATGAAAGGACAAGGACATCATCAGAAGAGAAACTTTTCTAAAACCCAGTTTTTAGTTACTGAAAGTGTTATCTTTCTCATCCCATTTTCTCCCAAGTTTTGACAAAGGACTAGTCAATTTTGGCATTAATTAATTACTTCTTGCCCATTAGATTTTTGTCCCCTCACCAGAAGATGCAAAGGTTGGGCTTGCTTTTATTTCTGTTTTAAAGGATGTTGAGGCTCTGGAGCAAGTCCAGAGAAGAGCGACAAAGCTAGTGAAGGGGCTGGAGAACAGAACCTATGAGGAGCGGCTGAGAGAGCTGGGGTTGTTTAGCCTGGAGAAGAGGAGGCTGAGAGGAGACCTCATTGCTCTCTACAAGTACCTGAAAGGTGGTTGTGGAGAGGAGGGAGCTGGGCTCTTCTCCCAAGTGACAGGGGACAGGACAAGAGGGAATGGTCTCAAGCTCTGCCAGGGGAGATTTAGGTTGGACATTAGGAGGAAGTTTTTCACAGAAAGGGTCATTGGGCATTGGAATAGGTTGCCCAAGGAGGTGGTTGATTCACCTTCCCTGGAGGTGTTTAAGGCACGGGTGGATGAGGTCCTGAGGGACATGGTTTAGTGATTGATAAGAATGGTTGGACTAGAAGACCCGATGGGTCCCTTCCAACCTGGTTGTTCTATGATTCTGTGATTGCAGTTTCATGTCACAGTACTACTATATTCACTACTGAGGTTGTTTTAACAGTTTATTTGTTTATACATTCTTAATTATGAACTAATCTTATCAAGATATATTGTCAATAAATTTTATTAGGAAAAGTCTTCCAAAATACAGTAACACATACAACAGCCTCCTCCAGTGCCTGTTTCCTGACAGCCACTCCAGATAATATATCAGAATGGCAGTTGGAAAAGCTCTGCACCCCAGTCCATGACAAGGAGTTGTTTCCTTTCTAACAGAGGTGAGGACCATAAGGCGCATACAACTCAGACAATGCTGGTTTTAGGTGAAATCATTATTGCCCCGATCATACGTAAGGTAATCCCAAACGCACTTCTTGGTATTAACACTGTATTTTTATTTTTAGATCTGTAATTTTACCTCCTGTGTTGTATGGTATGTATACTGCAGGGAACACACTCAATATCCATCGGTCAGGAGTCAGGAGCTTGGGCTTCTCAACATAAGGTATTAAATGCTGATATGGCATCTGTTTAGCCACTGGAAGGAATCTCAGCCTCTTTCCTCTGCATCATATTTATGTCTTGGGTAAATACAAGTAATTCTCAAATTCTCTAAAATTTATCAGCTGAGGTATTTAGAGTCCTGTAGAAAGTTGCATAGCAGCCTCGAAGGCCACTCATCACCTGGGTTATATCTACTCAGCTCTCTTGAGCAGTAACTCATTCACTGTCAGCCCTGCTGTAAAACACAGCAAAATATCCTAACACATCAAATTTATTGAGCCTCTCAAAAGATCAACAAACATTATATAAATAAGCAATGTCATATAAATGAATTACTAGGTGAGATGTTTTTATTTTATTTCTACATTCAGCTTGCAAACACATAAGTTCATACAAAACCTTTTTATAAGGCTCAAATATTGTAAGCATTAACAGGGACATTTCAATTTGTTGTCTTTTTATTTCCAATAAAACAATTCCAAATCTTCTTATATGAGCATTTTGTAACAGTAATTAGCAATATTTATTTGGAGAGAATAATCATATACCAATACACAGTAAGTGGGAATATGATTTCTACCTTCTTTCCCCTTGGCCTGTGCATCTTTCTAAAAGGCTCTGAGTACCTTGGTATGGACAAACATGTTTGTTCAGAGTTGTAGGAAGCATTCAAGAATAAAAATACTATTTTTTTCCTCATAAATAAATGTGGTTTTATGGTGTTAACAATAATTTAATTAGAATATTTCTTAGAAGAGCTGCCTTTCCCAGAATAGGAAAAAAAGAATATTCTATCCCACTATGAACAAAGAAAACTACCTTGCAAAACAATGAAGGAAAATTCAAGGTAAAACCTTTAGTCAGCAAGTATCTGAAATCAGCACTGCAAATTCAGCAGATGTAGTCAAGGTAGGAATGGTAATAAAAATCCACAGATGAAAAGAATAAAGTACTCAAAGTATCCATTCCCAAAGGACATTGCCAGCACTCAAATTACAAGGCCAAGTTCTATGGAAACTTTCCAGGACACCTTAGGGGCACCAAGATAGGTTTGAGTATTTTCTGTTGCCTTTAGGGATCCATTTGTATTTCTAGTGGGGGGGTTTTTGTTTTGGTTTTCCTTTTTTTTTTTTTTGGGGGGGGGGGGGGGGGGGAGTGGCTCTTGCATGGGATTTTTGTTTGTTTTGCGGTTTTTTTAAAAAAACATAAAACCAAAAGCAACACAAAAACACCCAGATACCCAAACTGCTTAGAGACAGAGTGGACTCAGTCTGTAGTAGCCTGTCTATGCCCAAAACTGGAAGGTGTTTAGGATCTCTTTAAGGCAGCTCACATATATATCTATCAAATACAGGAGATGGAGCAGCTCCTGGACACTGTCACCACCCCAACAGTGGTAGTTGGATTATTGAGAAGATACCTCTAGTAATCCACCACTTCACCCTCTATTGCCCCAAATATGTCACCCCTAGCACCTTCTAGAACCTTTATTAAACTGTAAGTCTGTCTACTCTCAACCAGCATCAGTAATGAACTGCATAATACGCACTACCAAGCCAATACAAGTGATGCAAAAAAGGGGAGGGGGAAATCACTAGCAGTTTCAAGTATATGAACAACAATCAAATGGTGGCTGCCCTCGTCCTACTGGTGGCACATTATTTGTTTAATGTCTGACTAATTATGAAGCTTACACATATTCATATTTTGCTAAGTCATTGGTAAAACTGCCTTATGCCCCAATAATCATCCAGGAGAAGCTGAGCCCTAAAATTTAGTATTTTAGAGATCGATTCAAGTCCAGCTTACTTGAAGAGATACTTCAAAAACAACAACAATGGAAAATAAGAACTCATTTTATTTCCCAACAGGATTTTTAAAGAAATATTTTGAGATCAGTGACAATCTATTAGCTATATGCCTGCCAAACTGACAAAAGACAGCAGATTATCATCTGTGGTCATACATATAAGTACAACATATTTATTCTAAGAGTTCCAAGCAGATCTAGAAAAACAGGAAAAAGTTAAAGCAAACACTTTTGTCGTGCCATTAAACATCCATCAGAAGTTTAGTCTGAGGCAAGATGAATTCTCCCACTCATATCAAAAGGAATGCAAATCACTGATGACTTTTAGAAGAGCCATTTCAACACTTAGTATATGAATAAACCAGATTTAAATGTACCAAATTAGGATGCTGTCAGCATTGAAAGTTCCCTTTGAGCTGTAAAATAATTTTACAACAGTCTTATTTGGGAAGGAATGGTCATTTAACAGAGAATAAATGACATGTAAGGAATTGCGTTTAGCAGGTGCCAACAGTGGTATTTGTGAATTATTTTTCTGTTTTCTGTTCAGGTTGAGAGGAAGCAAATTCTTTACCAAAAAAAAAAAAAAAGAAAAAATAGCAATGGTAATGAAATGGACCAAATCTTCTAATGCATTTTTTTCCTCTTGGTCAAGATAATTGGATGCAAGTTGAACAAAGGACACAAAAATCACTCCATCCTGATCAACAAAGCTCATAAACAGAGAGGTTCAGCTGCCCAACACACAAGAGTGTTTTGTATCTAAAGCATTATTCACAGACAGAGATTCTCCACGTAGCTAGAGAGACATGGACATAGAGAGACTGTGTGAGATAGTACAGGGATTTGTCTCTGGCTCCACCTGTATTAGAATCCACATATTAATACAAGGAAAACAAATCAGGAAGAAAATATTCAAAATAGATAGTCAGCTCCAACTCACCCAGTCAAACTACGAACAGCTCTGACATAATGCTTAGGCTTCAATGGGCTCTGGAACTGGTTTTTCATAACTGTGGCACTGCCCTGATGCTCTGGGAGACAGATCCAGCCATGTATTCACAGGTTACCCAAGGCAGAGTCTAGCATGTTACACTTGTCCTCTTGAGGAATATCAAATCAGGCTAGCTGAGAGGACACTCATGGTAGGATTAGACAGCTCAACACATCTACTGTAAGCTCATGGGATAAGAAGTACATTTTTATATATTGCTCTGAGGTTGAAGAAGCAATTAAAAATAAATGCTGTCACTGTCACTGGAATAGGTACTTGCTAGGATCTGATGCAAAGTCAGCCCTGGCTGAATGAATAAGTCACTCTGAAATGGAGCATGAAGTCAGACAGATTCTACTAGGAATTTTAGCTCCTTTTAATGACTTCCCCACAGAGAAAAGGTAGAAAGATTTAACAGGGAGCTTCATTAAGTTGGATTGCTATTGTCACCAGGTAGAATAGAAACCTCTCTGAAATGTCACAAATTAGTTTTCAAGATGAGGAGAATGACCAGTAATTTCAGATCTAACAACTCTGCTCGGAGTAGTCTTACAATCTGGTACAGAAAATGACCTTGGGAATTTTATGAGCCCTGCTGGGATGAAGTAATTTGAGTTTTCTGAACATATTAAGTTAAAAAGAAAAGAAAAAGACAGATTTGATCTCAGAGAAATCCCAACAGACTAAACAGGACAAAGGCCACTCTAGAGCATGAATTGTTTCTTTATCCTACCTACGTTACTCAGGAATCTTAAAGTAATTGGAATTTGACTTCTATTAAGGTTGGAACATTTTCTCTGATGTAAATTCTAAGAAAAGAAAGGAGAAAAAAACTCACATGCTTAAATATATAGCTCTCTCTTTTGTGCAAGTTCATTGAAATACTGATTTTCCTCACAGGTTCTGGACTGCCTTTCCAGGAGGTCCACCAGGTCTTTGCAGTGTCCAACCACTTTAACTGCAAGGGTATTCCTTATTTTGACATGAAAATAAAAATGACTGCAAATAAGGATCATCTGAAAAGTCAAGTGGCTCTAGAGCTCATTCTCTCCATCACCACAAAACAAAAGGGCAACAGTCATCATGTTGACAGCAGGCATTTTTATGCCAAATGGCATAAGTGTTTTGTAAATAAAAATCTTCAGTTGCTCTTTAACAGGCTTGTTTTCAAAATCTGAGCATCTTGTTCTGTTTAGACATTTCATTATTATGCCTGTCAGAGCTTGTTTATTAAATACAAATCAGTCAATATAAACCTTGCTATGTTCAGAACCCACGCAGCGCAGAGAAAATCTCCCCCACAGTCAGCCAGGGGCAAAGCAATTCCAAGGTAAACCAACAGAATCATGTGCTGCAGTATGCTTACTTAATACTGCTGCAAAAGCCTACTTGGTAGAAGAGCAGAGGAGTTGATTTATAAAGCTATAGAAAAAAACCCAAACCAATTGTGACCTCCAATTGTGGGCCTTCTCTCACACCTTGCGAATAAAGAAACATCTAATGAATTTGAAAGCAACACAGGCAATGCGTAATAACTGATCAATATAAATAATTATTGTATACAAACAGATTTATTCTCTGGAACTCAGTGCTGTGCAGAGTACCATTGAGATCTAAAACTCAGCATTTCAACAGAAAGATTCAGCTCCTCTGCAGGATACCAAAATTAAGTAAGATATAAACTCTTATCTGAAACAACACATGCAATTTGCAAAGCAAACACAAACACTGCGTAAGTATCACCACCTACTTGCTATAAGGCAGAACTGGTCAAAGCCTTCCTACAGTCACCAAGTGAACTAAATAGCTTTGACATATCATACAGAATAGCAAGTTCCTCCATCACAAATCCAGACATGAAAGTGCCTTCATTATACATCACTCTCAGAAAAAGAGAAACTATCAAAATAGCAAAATGGTGTCACTGGAACAGGATGGAAGACAGACGATCTTGATTACACAAACACACGAAACAAGAAAATCCTCCAATTATCAACAGGGAAAAGCAAAAACTGCCCAAAATAATATTCACTGTGACAACACTTTTACTGTACCCTAAACCTAAACTTGGGAACCGTGGAAGGTAGCTACCATCACTTTCTTTTCCATCTTCCTTAGCCCCTTCTTGAGACAGGGCTAAACCCACAGCCAGAAGGAGAAGTTATGCCAGCTCCTACTACTGCTTCAATGAGTACTGGAAAATCTCATGAGGTGAGAATAATTAAGGACATGTGCAAGTTCTGTAGGACCCCTAGCAGCAGCAACAAGAAGAGCTATGTTTAACAGATGAATTTACTGGTAATAAACCAGAATGACCTAGGTTCAAACACATTGGATAACAAAGACCATCTCTTAACAGTTCTAATTTCTTCAGTTTCCCAGATTGCCACATTTAGAGTTTAGCAGACAGTTTCAATGAGGTCAAGTAAGTCTTTGACTAATGTTACATCAGAGTCTAGCCAAGATTTATTCACAATAGATCAGCAGTTAAAAAGTACTATTTTCAAAATACAATAATCTAATTTTATACATGCATTGTCTAATGGACCCACAGCAAGACAGGCAAAATACTCAGCATATCCTCTTAACAAGCCACATCCATCACGGCTGCCTAATATAATTAACGTGGATATCTCAAGAGAATTATTTGTTCCCCATAACAAGAAAAAACTCCAAAACTTCAATTTTTTTATTCATTACTACATTTTTTTATTCCTTAAATATCAATCGACATTCCTTTTAATAGGAAAGGTCAAAATCCATCTGTATTTTGTTCAGTCCGTCATTCTGAAATCAAATTTTGTGGAACAAAGCCAAGAGTGTACAGCACTTTCTGTACAGACCTCACCCAGTTGTAAAAAAATAAAATTAAAAGACTACTTTGTATCAGTCAGTCTCTCCACATGTAATTCACAGTATGAAAGTCATATGGAACAGTGTAAATAATTACAAATGACATTTTTTCATCTAAAGCAATACAGTTTTCTTGTCAGGAGAGTTCAGATTCTAATTTCAATTCTGAAGCTTGAATTTGTCTGCCTGATAAATTTTACAGACCTTCCTCCACCTGCCCTCACTTCTTCATTTGAATTGCAATGTATGTATCAGTAGAAGACACAGTAATTTTTACAGTGGTGGTTGATAATTAATCTGGTAAGTAGGTTTATTTGCCCTAATTATTAGGAAAGGGTTGTAAATTTTTTTTAAATTACCTCTTTGCATGTTTGGATTACAACATGTGAAGCAGGTTAAAAAAATTTAAGTCTCTGTACACGTCAAAGCAAAAAACATATCAGACACTTCTTAGTTAAATCTCAAATATTCAAGTCCTCTTGAATATTCTGATCAGTATTATTGAGTACTATGTTCCTCTACAAATGGGAAATGGTTCGCAGTCTACAGCAATCTGACTTGACATTGTGTCAGTCACAAGATGCATTTCAACTTTCAATAAGCATCTGAGTTTTCCAGCAAGAGGATCAAAGATTAAAATAGTTAATTATTTTAGTTTCAAATATATTTTAATTTACACAACCAATGCTATTTCCTATGCATCCTTTTAGATGGGTAGCAACAGTCCCTTCAGCAATCAGAGAAGACATGCAAAAAATCCTGCTTTTCAACATCCCTGACTTGGTTTTGTTACAAAGCCCCCACAAGAGAAATAAATACACCAGTAAAGAAGAATGCTTTTTTTTGGCAAGATATAGAGTAAATATGCCATATGCAATAGATGTTTCAGGAATGATTAACAGAAGAGGAACCTCATGTTGAATTACAAGAAGTAGATTCAAAAGGCTACATCTGTATTCACAAACAATACAATCACAACAACAAAAAAGGATGGAAAACGTTACTGGAAAACACTGCTTACAACATACCTCAATGATTCCCCTCTTAGGCTAAAAAAAGCTCTAGACTCTAAAATTGTCTTCCTTCTACTTCCTCCCACTTTTTAAAAAATTTTCACTTGCTATTTTTGGGACAAGTACCAAAAATTTCTAGCCAAAGACCTATTCTGGACCACAGCTCTATTTCAGATGTATTTTCCTTTAACATAAAATGACAGAAAAGGAAAATGTTTTTCAGAAGATAAAAGTCTTAACAAACCATCAGTGAAGTTCTTCTCAGCATCCTTTCCCATCAAGCTTCTTCAAAATTCAATCAATTAAAAACAAAACCAAAAAAAGAATTCTAGGATCATACATGTAAAGTTGTATTTGATAATCATGTCATCTAAAAAAAGGACCATCAATTACCATTCTGCCTCAGCACATCCTGCAAATGTAAGTGCCTGTTCCTGAATTTCAGTGAAAGCACTCACACAGCAGAAATATTAGAATTCAATAATTCTTGTCTTACTTATTAAAAGTGCTTACCCCAAGTACTAAATACATGCCACAGGTAGCAATTGATCTTACAGCACTTCAGCAAATGCTGCAATATATTTAACACATAAAGGAGTCCAGTTTAATCATGTACAGAGGATTCAATGTTAGGTAGCATCTGCCAACACTTGGATACTGTTATTAGAAATAGCTTAGGCAGTTGACACAGACAGCATTGATGGTTCAGGCATTAGTAGCTAGATCACGCTCTTGAATCACTCCGTGAAAGGCACCTTAAAATAGAGCTGGGGTCTGAGATCACTTCTATTGCTGTAAATGCAGAGCAGTTTCATTGACTCTTGTGCTTAAAGTCAATGTGCTGGATTTACTCCCAGGCTCCTCTCACACAGTCCAAGAGGGGCAATACTGGCACATGTCAACCAACAAAAAAACTGAGCAAAGCCTCAGTATTGTGAGTGAGTACTCTTTGAAAAGGCAGATAGGTGTAATCCATACAAAGAGACAAAAGCAATAAACCTCTTCCATATGGAAAAAAACCTGGGTTTCCATAGCACTGTACATTGCTCCCAATCTGCACATTTTTTCCATTTGAAGAAGACAAAGTGAAGAAGATTAAGTTATCCCTTAGGCCCATGCAGCTACCCAGAACAAAATGGGAGCCATTAGTTGGTACAAGTAAGTGGAAAGTGTGGTGCAGTAGTTGTTGCATGCACTGAAGATGTGTGCAGCACATGGAAGCCAATGAGCAAAAAGACTTTCCCCTCATCTGATCTAGTTCTGTCAAACGTTCACACATGGGGATAGTGGGTGTAGAGGTGGCACATGCAATATCTTTAAAAATTTTAGAAAGCAACAACTCACAGTGAAGAATACCTAAGATCCTGATGGGGAAAGGAAAGCTAGCTGAGCTACAGACAATTCAGACAAGATATTAGAAGGCTGCCCAGAATTGTAAGCATACAACAAAGTGAACAGATTAGGGCCAACCCACTTTACAAAAACAAAACAATGCTGCAAAAAAGTGCCAGAAGCATGGTGGGTTTTAGGACAAAGCTACCTGACGCTGCAAGTGTGTTCTATTTGAAAGGAGCTTCATATTTAAAGAATCTCTTCCCATCCTCCATCTTCTTCCTCCTCCCTCCCTCCAAGCAGAACGTAAAATATAATAAAAATCCAGTATAACTGGAAGAACATCATCCAGTTTGATGGATGGTGAATGCTGCTGACTGCACTATGACAGGTGCAGCATAGAAGACACTATTCCCAAACAATTTTCACACAAAAAAATCAACCAGGGTAGCAGAAATGAGAAAAAGCTCAAAGAAACCTTTTTGTTCAATAGATTATTGTAAAAAATAAATAACAATTATCTCCAACTCACTATATGCCCAGACATTGGTAGCTGGGTAGATTCTGTACAAACAGTGGAACAGGTTACCCAGAAAAGCTGTGGAGTCTGTCCTTGGAGCCATAGAAAGCCTGACTGTGCACATCCCTGAGCAACATGAGGTAGCCAACCCTGCTATGAGCAGGGAAATAGATTGGAGGATGCCCAGAGGCCCCCTTCCCCTCCAGCTTTTCCCTAATCAGTTTCAAATGTATTTCTGATAAGCTGAGCATGACTATTTTTCTATAAAATGAATCAGAAAGGGTACACGATATAAACCATAGAATCATAGAACAACTAGGTAGGAAGAGGCCCACCGGATCATCAGTCAACCTTTCCTATCAAACACTAAACCATGCCCCTTAGCAACTCGTCCACCCGTGCCTTAACCGTGAATTAACCACCTCCCTGGGAAGTCTGTTCCAGTGCCCGATGACACTTTCTGTGAAAAATTTATTCCTAATGTCCAGCCTAAATCTCCCCTGGTGGAGCTTGAGGCCATTTCCTCTTGTCCTGTCACCTGTCCCTTGGGAGAAGAGGCCAGCTCCCTCCTCTCTACAATCTCCTTTCAAGTAGTGGTAGAGAGCAATGAGGTCTCCCCTCAGCCTCCTCTTCTCCAGGCTAAACAACCCCAGCTCTCTCAGTCATTCTTCATAAGGCCTGTTCTCCAGCCCCTTCACTAGCTTTGTTGCTCTTCTCTGGACTCACTCCAGAGCCTCAACATCCTTCTTGTGGTGAGGGGCGCAGAACTGAACACAGGATTCAAGGAGCAGCCTCACCAGTGCCGAGTACAGAGGGAGAATAACATCCCTGGACCTGCTGGCCATGCTGTTTCTGATACAAGCCAGGATGCCATTGGCCTTCTTGGCCACCTGGGCACACTGCTGGCTCATGTTCAGTTGGCTGTCAACCAACACTCCCAGTTCCCTCTCCTCCTGGCAGTTTTCTAGACAGACTTCTCCCAGTCTGTAGTTCTGCATAGGGTTGTTGTGCCCCAAGTGCAGGACCCGGCATTTGGCCTTGTTAAATCCCATGCCATTGGTCTCTGCCCAGCAGTCCAGCCTGTTTAGATCCCTTTGCAAAGCCTCCCTACCCTCCAGCAGATCCACACTTCCACCCAGCTTTGTGTCATCTGCAAACTTGCTAAGGGAGCACTTGATGCCTTCATCCAGGTCATTGATGAAGACATTGAACAGGGCTGGACCCAGCACTGAGTCCTGGAGAACCCCACTTGTAACTGGCCACCAGCTGGATTTAATATCATTTACCACCACTCTCTGGGCCTGACCATCCAACAAAATTTTTCACCGAGGAGAGTGTGCACCTGTCCAGGCCAGAGGCTGACAGTTTCCGTAGCAGAATGCTGTGAGAAACTGTGTCAAAGGCTTTGTTGAAGTCCAGGAAGACCACATCCACAGCCTTCCCCTCATCCAGCAGGCAAGTCACTTTGTCACAGGAGAAGATCAGGTTTGTTTGGCAAGACCTGCCTTTTGTAAATCTGTCTTGACTGGACCTGATCACCTGGTTCTCTTGCATGTGCTTCATGATAGCACTCAAGATCACCTGTTCCATGACTTTCCCTGGCACTGAGGTCAGACTGACTGGCCTGTAGTTCCCTGGATCCTCCCTGTGACCCTTCTTGTAGATGGGCACAAGATCAAATTAACAACAAATTAACAATGAATGTTAAAGCCTTGAAAAAAGGCAGAATAAAATTGTGAATGAAGTCTACAAATGTTTGTTTTATCAGCTTTACTGATGGACAGAAAAGGACCTTGAACAATACCATGCAGAAAAAGCACCTGCTACCACTGATATACAGATTCATGGAGAAACCTGACAGTTAGAAGCAGCAAAATTGAAATTCACAGTCTGGAAGTGAAAGGCTCAAAAAAAATTCTAATTACCTACTTAAATCTAAAATTAAAAGATATACAGAACCATGGCATGTGTGTGAGGCAAATCTCAATCCAGCCTTTCTGACTGTATCACTAATTTTCTTCACAGTTTCCAGGCTTCACTGTGTCTATTAAGGGAGTGCAAAAAAAAAAAAAAAAAAAATAAAAAAAAGGTCCCCCCATATAAAAGGGTAGAGCAGCACTAGGTCAGAAGTGATCAGTGACCTTCCTGGAGAAAAGAAAGAAGCTCTTGATGAAAGACAGACACAATAAAATAGAGAACTATGTGAGCTACCTCACTACTCATTTACTGAAATTTAATGGGCTTCGACCCTGGCTTACAAAATAATTGAACTAACATAAGGGTCTTGCTCTAAACTTACTACCAAACCTAACTTCAAAAGGTGTACTTTATGTTGATAAACCAACATTCAAACCCAGAAATCGAACAAAGAAAAGATTTCTTCCTCTGTTTACTCTTCCCAACTGCACCACAGGACTAAGGTCATTTCTACATGCCATTACATAATAAATATATATTCTTGTCCACCCCAAAAGAGAAGTTTTGTTTGTTACCTCTTACCGACAGTTATTTTGACAGTTCTTTTCTGAGAGTCCATCCTCATCTTCTCCCATAATATCCACTGCCGAAAATATCAGTGCAACCAGAATTGCAAAGCAGCATACCAGTGCAAAGATCACAATGCATCTTTGCTGGGACTGAAAAAGATTAAGATTAAGAAAGTTTTAATGGCATAAGCACATTCCAGTACATGATCTGAGACTCTAAAACTTTTACGTAAGATCTAAAATTCTTTGAAGATCTTACTGCCATAGCTGTCAACATGAAACACACCTCAGGATGAAAACACTCTCAAACTGTCCTTCAGGTATCGCTTTGAGATGTATTTTAAATCTCTCAGACATTGTTAAATAATTCATGTGACAAATAATACTCATAATTTAAACTGTTTTCTGTTTCTACCACAAGGAAAACATGATGCATTTAAATAATGATTCTTCGATTACCTATTTATTCTCTGGTTGTGCCCCACGGATAAAGTATACAAGATGGCACTCAAAAAGCTTGAGAGTTTTCTTGTGCTGTGTCTGTCTAAGATTGCAAGAACACTGAAAAGCAAAGTTGGTTTTGTTTTGTTACTTTTTACTGCACAAAGTAACTGACATGTCACAGCTGCTGAGACACTTCGGCAAGTCCTTGTCCCACAGTACGTGTAAAATAAGGAAAACAAATCCACAGATGATAGATGGGACCAATGGGAGACTGTTGCTCCATATGATTGTCAATGCTTTCTGCACCTCAGATTAAATAGTAAAACATGGCATAGCACTATTTTATTCTGCAATACAAAATCCTGCAGTCCTAAACCAGATATAATTGTGTAAACCTCGTAAAGACAATCTCCTGACATCCAATTTACACAGCTGCATGAATGTAAAGTATATTTTATCTTAAAACCAAATGTTTTCTGCTGAAGAAAATTTTCACATACCCACACATATAAACAAAATTATAAGTCTTACTTCCATCGCCATAGTTAGTTTCTTAATTTTCACTATTGCCCTGAAATTAAAATTTCACATAAAGAAAAATAAGCTAGATGAATTTATGGGAAAGCATATGGGCAAGCAGGAAAAGCATAACAAAAAGGAAGCAATATCATGCTTTCAGTTGAAACCAAACATTTCCATTGTTTCTGACATTTTGGGTAAGTGTTAATTAGTATTAGAGTAATAAGTTTTCTTTCACCCATATGCATAAATGCCTGATTTTACCTTTTCAATTTTTTTCTAAATAAGCTTCCAAACATTCCAAACTAGTGCACAGAACAGAAGAAACAGGTGCATGCATTTCAGAATTAATCAGATACAAGCATTTTATTTCAGACTGTAAAAATCTAAACCATGGAAAACAACAACTTCAGACAAACAGGAACCACATTTCTGAAATTTAGATAGAAATGTATCCTTTTACCTAACAGTAACACTGAATATGCCACTTAGGTTATAAGCATATTTTAAGCAATGCATATTACATGCTTTTATTAATTTCAAATACATGCTTAAATCTGTGTTCTCTAAAACATTATCTAAAATCTTACAAGAATGCATCATAAGATAATCTTCTCCAAGCATTTACAAAGCCTAGTTCAGGAACTAGGCTTTGTAAAACAGGGCATTTTTGTAAACAGGGCATTTTTTTGCTGCTGCTAAATACAATAATGGCAATATATGAAAAGAATAAGAAGTGACTTCATTTGGATGTCCAGAACTAGGGCTGCAGTGAAACGCACAGAAGGAATTTAGAGAAAAATGTGAAAACATTGTGTTACAATACTGGTAAGAGAAAATATGAAGTGCCAGAGATAAAAGGGTAATCAGATCTGGGGCACTGCTTTATACCATTACTTCAACAAGATGGTTCACACTCTTGATAAGACGATTATTGTCTCATGCAGCTTCTTACAGTTCTGTAAGTATATTTGCAGAAATGTTTGATGCAGCTTCTTCCAAGTGCTGAGTGTATCGCCATGGCAGCAAGAGAGCAAAGCTACTCCCATATCAGTGAGCCAAATACAGCCAGGGCTTGTTCTAATCATCTTACTACGTTGCCATGCAAGCAGCAGAGCAATTACAGAGAGATGTGTGGTTGCTGGACCAGTAGGGTCCACAGTAGCTTTCAAGACTGGGTCAGCACACATAGAGGCACCAGGAGATGTTTCATTAAAATGAATCCACGGTACTCCTATTACATGCCATCAGTCATAAAATAGCCCTAAGCTCCTTTTAACTAGCTAATAACTTACAGGACAAAAGCTATGCAAACCCTACAGTGTGTTGAAAATTATGTGCTATCGGAAGAAGGGGCAGCAGGTGCCTTACATTCCTTCAGTACCTTCAAGGAAATGTTATGGTAGCAATCTCTAGGTGGTTATGTTCAAGGAATATGGAATTCCCATTCCACATAAATTTAGAGAACATATTCAAGGCTTCCTGACTTCTGTGTTGTAGTTGAAATTTGTATAGAGTTTGAATCTCTGTTCTTTCAGTTCTGCATGTGTACAGGTTGTCAAGATCTGCATTTTGATTGACTGCTTCTCAGTGTGACAAGCAAAAAGTTAGCACCACTGGTAAGACCACTGCTATTCTGCCACTAAAATAAAGACAGAACTGTATAGATCTAACCTACTGCTCTTATTTACATAAAGCCTTTATAGTATGCATCTGTCTGATGATTATAATTAACTAGTTATATCAACTTAAGTCTCAGCTTAACAGTATGGCTACATATAGTATAGGGAACTTCGTAAATCCATACACAAAAAAGAACATCTTTATCAAACTGTGGCCATAGTATTTTTTCTTTGAACTAAAGATAGCATAACACATTAAATAAAAAGCAAAAATTCCAAGTCTGTGATTCGCCTAACCCTACAGGTCTGAAGAGTTAGGTAAAAGCCATTAAAAAAGTTAAACAGCCAGTGAGGAGGATTTTCAATTGTTTTACAATTCATCTTGAAATTACTCCTGCAGACTGGTGATTTTTTGATTGCTTTTAAATCTCTATATTACATTAGAAATAAATAGTTGTATATTGTTTAGATTCAAATTGAAGTTTATATTAGAATACAAAGAATAAAAAATAGCTGCTTGCCCCAAACAAATTTTCCAAGCCTTCCTTACAATAAATAAATATTAATTTTCATGCACTAAGCCCTAAATTACGCTGTGGGCAATTTTCTAATAGAAGTTTTCTAACTAAATTAGAACAGACCACATAACTGTTCTATTACAGTGTCTATGAGTGTCTCTGTGTTTGTGTGTATGCATGTGCAAATGCAAGAGCAAGCTTCTTGAAAGAATTCAAAATAGAAGAGCCTAGTCAGACCAGAAGGAATCTGTCAGATCTGGTCATCAGACTGTGAGGTTGGTGGGCTGGGGTGGTCTGCCTGATGCTATATTGTTTGTATCCCTTTGGCAGCTGCTATCTCTCAGAGCTTACCAGTCAGAAGCTCCTCCTTCCTTCACGAAATGCCAAAAACCCCTCTGTGTTTAAGCTTTCAGTCTTCAAAACTTAATTACAGTCTCAGGAGAGACCTCTAATGCTTTTGTAGTCCATCTCTCCACATACAGTGTTCATTTTTACAAATTTTACTTCTTCCCTCTCACAATTGCTGAAAACGGAGATTAGAGCATTTCAATCTTTCCCACTGCACTCTTTTACATATTTGAAGATTGCTGGAGATGCTAAAAGGCCTGGGTCTAGAGCATCTACTGGCCTGACTGGACCTGTCAAATGGCAACCATGGCTGAGATTTCATTCTTAAAAGCATGGGAATCTCTCTGCAATAAGCCCATAAATTCTATTGCATGAGAGAAAGATTTCTTAAGTGCTTGTGGAAGACTGTGAAAGAAACTCCTGCAAAAAAAAAAAAAAAAAAAAGGAACTATAAAAAGAGGATGTTATTTCCATTTCATGAGCAAAATGCATTTATTTCATCTGCCTCATTTAGTTTAAACAATGCTGATGTTAAAGTGAATCCACCAAAACACAGCATTTACTTAAACAAAGCATGGTAATTTTCATGCATTTATACCCATAGGTAGAAACTGACAAAAAGAGCAAAAGCTGCACAACAGGCACACAGTACAGTACTATTCCAAACAGATTTTAATCTAAGGAGGATCCTACTTGTTTGTTTATTATTATTAAAAAGGACTGTCTGTGTCAGTTAAAAGTTCCATCAGAGCCTGTGATACCCAAGCAGAATAGAAAATGAGAGCAAGAAAAAAAAAAAGTCCTCCATCTTTACTGCACTCTCATTGCGCAAAAACCATTAAGAACACTTTAATGGTCCATAAAGCTTTCAGTTCCTTCATAAACAATAGGTGTCTCTGTAACACACTAAATTTAATCAGGAATTTACTTTTTCCTCCACAGAGTACAAAAATGTCCTTCTCCCCAAACAGGAGACCAATTGCAATGCTGCATCTACTGAGAAAACTGAGAAAGTAACAACAGAAGATATCATGGCTTTGAATTAATGTTTCATTTTGGTAACTGCTGCAAGAATAAAGGAGGTAATATTTATACAGCATACTAATATATAGTTCGCATCTGCTGGTCAGAACCACAGAGAATCTAACAGGTAGGTTCTCGCACTTTCTGTCATATCAGTAGCCCACAAAGGTCTGAACACCAGCATGAGAATAAAAGTACTGATCTTCAACACCTCCTAAAATTCTGTTTACAAGTGAGGTTATATAGCATGCCATACATTGGCCAAAGATAACAGGGAACCAGACGTCAAGAATTAGCAATCATTCTTGTCTCAAAATCATTATGTGTGTTTATATTAAAGAAAAACATTACTACAAAGACTGTTTTCCATTGATCTGAAATCCATATACAGTAATAATCATCACAGTCTTTAAATCGCCCAGCTAGTATGATTAATACTGATCAACACACTAAAGTACCCATTAAACAAAAACAGGAAAGAATTGATCCAAGAGGGCTAAGATAAGTCAAATATTATCAAATTGACTGAACCAAGTGAGCTTCATCCTTAGGTATTTAAGGTACTTGCTGAGGCTAACAGGGAACTTTTAGCACTAACCTCTGAACCTCACAAATCTGAGTATCAAAAGACTGGAAAAAGCAAAAGTGTTACACAAATTTAAGAAGAAAAAGTGGGAGGGCAATAGAAGTTGGGAAAGAAACTAGTTATTTTAACTTCAATCTCTAGAAAATACTTGATAAACTAAGTAATGAAGTTATTATACATAAACACCTAGAAGATAAGAAAGTCATATCAATCAGTTTTGATTTCCACCTTTCCTAGTCATGAGCCCCATTATCCTGCTAAAAAAAAAAGGTAAAAATAATCTATACTTTGATCTTTAATAAAAACTTCCTTACAACACACAGAAAATATGTCTCCAGATTATTACAGGAAAGCTGTAGAGCTGGTGGGAATATCATGCTCATTTTAAAAATGGGAGGACGTTTCAGAAAAGATTCAGAGGATTCTGCAGTGTATCTGTTTTTGTTCATGTCTTCATTAACAAACTAAATCATGGACAAAAAATGAAATGTGCTTATTAAGTTTTCAATCAAAACCAAAGCAGCATAAATTTAAAGTATGCTGGAAAAGTAGATTCAAATTTCAAAATGTTCTTGACAATTTTTATGTTGAGGAAAATAGGTTAAAATCCAATTGGGGAAAAGAGCTACGAGCAGGTAGAAACAATCAGTTGCACAGTTACAGGAACTGAGAAACCATTAGGAAAAAGAATAATCAAAATGATTAAGAGGTTGGACCAGATGCTTTAGGAAGACAAACCAAAAAAGAGCAGGAGTCCATAGCTTGGAGAGAAGAAAGATGACCCAGAGGTCACAAGAGCACACCAGAGCACACCACAAGAGCATAAGGTACCAGTGAAGGTAAAATTATTATTCACCAAGTACCACAATACCAGAAATAGGAGATGTTTATTCAAACCTGTAGGAGTTAAGTTTCAAAAAGATAAAGTATTTTTTGATGAAGTGGGTATTGAGCATCTGGAATTTGTTGCTACAGGAGACTGTAAAAGCAAACAGCAGCAGCAGGTTTAAAAAGAGATGAGACAAAGCCTTTGAAAAAATGTCCAGACCAGAAGCTAGAAAAAAACAGGATGTGCCCTGTAATAGAAATTACAGGGGACATGCTTTTACCACTGTTAGATACACACACCTCAGCACTAAAAATGGCATGGGTAAGAGCAGTAAAATAGGTTTTCTACACTCTTAAATAGT
The DNA here is from genome assembly GCA_033558105.1 of Coccyzus lansbergi. NCBI lineage: Eukaryota > Metazoa > Chordata > Aves > Cuculiformes > Coccyzidae > Coccyzus > Coccyzus lansbergi. The sequence continues at coordinate 321,493 of JAUMJK010000211.1, read as the reverse complement.
TTCCATTTTTCCAGAGAAAGACCCACATGTTATCTCAGAGTACCACCTGAACGTGAATCAATCATGTCACACTGTTGTGTTAACTTCCATCTCTTCACTGTTGTATAATATTTGTACCGCAAGAGGCAAAAAAATCCTTACCCTTTACTTCAATTTGGTATATTTTGTTAATTTTCATGACTGCACAAAGACAGTTTTGACAAAAGCAACAATATATATTTAATCCTATAGGTACACACAGAGAAAAGATAATCAAGAGTTAGTTCTCCAAACAACATTCTTTAAATTCAGTGTTTTCAAAGTAAATGAGGTGTCTGAAGTCACACTGTTATCCCAGCAGTCCCTTTCTGACCAATTTCTTTTGAATACGTATTTCAATGGAAGATTTATAGAAATGTAAATATCTCAGACATTTGACAAATCCATTATGTAGGGAGACCTGGCCAAGAAAAACACAAACTAGTGCCTCTTCTGAGAGAAAGGCAACCCTTCTGAGGGAAAGTTTTGCCTTTCCGTACACACACTGCTCAGCACCATGCAGCCTCAAGGAGAAAAGGATGGGAGGAATCTGCCACAGTGGGACAGAGAGGGGCTGTGGGCCCTGAGTATGTACCCACAGTGCAGCAGCTGTGTGGTTCCACTGCTCACTGAACAAACGTTTGATCCAACAGGTCAGGCATATAACACATGAACAGACATGTTACTATAAATAGAAAACCAATAAACTACTTTGGAACAAATCCAAGGCTTTAGAGGTTACTCATCTGAACTTCCTCCACACAAGTGCTATATTACAGAAAGCTATTAACATTCAGAATATGAGCTCCACAAGAACAAAGGGTTTCTAGCACATGACCAACTAACCTCTAATGCATTTCATTGACCAGAATTGGCATAAAAGGAGGAATGAAAAGCCTGAATAAATTTAAGTGTTCCTGGGTCATTTTCCCGAAACTGGGCCCTGATTTCTCAACATGGTATGTTGAACCAGTCTTCAGCATAATGTAAGTCCGCATTACAGTTTGGCAATGCCAAAAGCAGTCCACTCTCTACCTTAAAATTCACAGTTATTAAATAATCAGAACTTGTCCAGTACAGCTAATTTGGAATACTATTAATACTAATAGGTAAAAAACACTGTAAACAGGATTTCTATATCCTAGTATCTCTTTACACATCTTTAAACCTAGAGCCTCTAACACTGTTGGCACTGCTAGCACCACACCTTTTACTTCACCAAAAAATTTGCAAGTAAAAATTGCTGTGCTACAGAAAGGTGTAATTGATGTCTTTCATCAGTACTCAACCACATAACAAAAGAAAAAAAACACCTTTAGAAAAACTAAATGAAAAAAAAAAAATCAAACCCAAACACCAGAACTGATGACAACAGTATTCAAATAACATTTTGGGATAAACAAAGAAAGAAAATTTGTAAATTATGCAGGGAAGGAAGGGAAGGATGGAGAGAAAAAAATAAATAAGAATGGAGGAAAAAAAACAATGTATGTCCAATAAGGTGAACCTCCTCCTCAAAAACCAGAAGTCTACCATTCACAAAGGAACGGTTGGAATAAAAAAACAGGAAAGAAGCAGAAAGGTAAGAAAGAACAAAGGAAAAAGAAATCATAAAAGACAGAAGTGAGAGGCAGAAAGTAAAACTGAGAGGACCAGAAATAAATTTGAAATTGGAAAGACACAAAAAGATAAAAGAAAAAAAGTAAAAAAAAATCAGATTAGCACATGTGAGTCTACCAACTAGAACACTGAAGCTAAAAAAACTGTTACTAACACATAAACACATACAGTGCTTAACTTTAGTATATAAGATCTTTTATGAACAAAAGAGACATTCCATATACAGCTTCAGTTCACAAGTATAATTAAAAACTGAACTCATCTCTCTTCAGAAATAAAGCAAAACACTGAGTAAACAGATCCTTAAAGCTCTTTTACTTCCCATCAAGAGCTGGATCCTGTAAGGCAGAATTTTACTTCCATTTGTTCACCTTTGAAAGCCAAAATGAGCTGGGACACTGAGGTGTAGATTCAACTAACAATGACTCCAGAGTGATCCCATCCCACTTACTGGACATACTGCTCTGGCACACTCTCGCAATTTTAACATTAAGCCTGTCATGCTACTAAGGCATGTTACAGCCTAAGGACAATCTGTTAAGATGGAAACATCAGACAATTCGGAACACTTAATATTCCGAATCCAGGACAAAGAAGCATCTGGGGACAGAGGACAGGATGGGGACAGCACGTGTCTTGGCTAACTATGGTATTGAGCATTGCAACATCAAAGAATTCCAGAATGCTTGGCAGAGGGAATTGGCAAAATATTGGGCAGCTAATTTGTGCACACACAATAAACAAACTTGTATGCAGAAAGACTCTTTTAAAATAAAAAAAAAAATTAGGACTTACAGTGTCAGTGCAAGTATGTCCATGACAGATTGTATCACTTTGGCATCCAAAAAGAACCTAAACAACTTTGTAGGTCTCAACCATATCTGTCCCACGTTAACTGAAATCAGTGTGCATTTAGAATGTAGAGTCAGGTTCCAGGAGATTTATTAAATGGGGGGGGTTTATATGGTCTTAAATATGTATATTTATACATACAAGGAGACACCCTATATGTAGCAGGTAGTTAGAACTACTAGCTTTCTTAGATGAATCATAAAATTGCCAGTTTCACTTTCATAAACCATAAAAAGCAAATTAAGAAGATCTCAAATTATTTTTTTAACTCATTCTGATGAGACAAACTTAAGGAAAGAAGTTTTTTTAACACTATTATAAATTGACAGAAGTTCATGAAATGAAATTATCTCATATGGGAAGCATGTATTTTTAGCTCATTCTGAATTTCTAACTAAACTGTGAGTACATGTTGAAATAATAGATTTGCCATTTGGCCAAGCAAGTTAATTTCATTGTCACCGAGAACACAACTAATGTGACATTCACAATAGGAATTATATTCTACTTTAAAGAAAGATAAAGGAAAATAAAGATAGGCTTATGATCCATAGCTAATTAGAGATATAAAGGTAAACTAGTTAATTATAGTGATTAAGTCTATCTGATCCATGCTTTCTTTCTTATGACAGACTTGAGAGGTGATTTAGTTACCATGTATTTTATCCTATAAAACTCTATATTTGAATTAAATGAGAGTATTTGTAACTTTTATATCTTAAGTAATTCTACTTAAGGGATAATTCCTTAACTGGCTGAAAAATATTGTAACATTATGAGTAAAGATGGGACTGCTGTATTGACTTTGTCTTCTGGGAACTCAAAAATTATATACAGAAAATTAATCCTTGCTATCCACTTTTGGGAAGAGGAAACAAACACATATGGTCCAGATCATTTTTTGCCTGCCCAATGCTTTGAAGAAATTATCTATGCCAAGATCCCTCAATTACTGCAGAATAGGAACAAGAAACAAAAATCTCCCTCCTTTGCATCTGACACTTTTTTATAATTCCAAATGATATTTCTTTTAAGATAAATAGAGTACTGAAGAGTGGGATGTCACCAAGAGCAGCACTGTCTCTTACTCTGCACGCAAAGCAGTGAAGAACGCCAACATGAAGAAAGCCAGGCTGGAAGTAGTCACTTTCACGTGCATCCCACAAATACTGCTGACTCTCCCCTGAGGGGGCATTGCTCACTTTTTGCCAACCAAGAGATATATTCCAGTTCTTCTGGGTTTTGTTTTGGGGTGGGTGGGTTGTGGGTGTTTGGGTTTGTGTTGATTTTTTTTTTTGTTTTTTAAATTAAGACACTTCCTCACAAAGTAGGAATGATCTAGGCAAGGAAAAAGAAAATCAATTCCTTGAAGTTTTTAATGTTTTGAATGTTTGGTGCTACCTATAATTTTTATAGTTGTTACTAATAAGTCTTATTGACTCAAAACCACCTTCCCCTAAATCACAGAAAAATAACAAAGATTTGGATATTTATTATGAAAATAAACAAAAAAAAAAGGAATTCTAACAGGAAAAAAAAGTCAAGAAACAAACCGCAACAGGCCTTCAAGACCTTCAAGGCTTCTACTTCCCTCTACCATAACTCTTTCTGTATGAAACCTGTTACAGTGTCCTCAGCATACCTTATTGTTGTAGGAGTATTTTTCCTACTCCTAGTGGAACTAACACACTTTTATGTGTGGAGGAGATAAAGAGAAGAGAAGTAACTAAACTGGTCAAAGTAATTTGTTTCTGTACGTCCTCTTCTTTCACTGTTCCAACTATATTCATCCTCTCCTACTTCTCTGCTACACCAAACAACAGAATAATTCATCACTTTCATGGTCTCACTCCTACTGACATTCCCCCTCTATTCTGCCATCTTACATCTTTCTCTCCTCATACAGAGCAGTGCATAAAAGACCACATCTGGTTTCAAAAATAGTAGAGGATAACAAATATCTTGAGAGGAGAGCACAAATCAATCAACACCGGTGGGATCCACTTTTGGTAGGATCAAAGAGATTTGTTTTCTAGAGAATGCTGCAACCATGTTCCTGCATCAGTGGAGTGCAGAACTATTGTCTATTGTCTACTCAAATTTTTCCTTTGGTTCTCTTACTCTATTTATATGAGAAATAAATAAGTTTTTTAAAATAATAATTTCCACAACACTTTACCTAAGGATAATCTGTCAAAATAATAACTGACTAAAACTACATTTAAATAACATATTTACATGAAACCATTTTTACATAAAACATTATATAAAATATTTTACTTTACTAAGTGGCAAAGAATCTGCGCTTTCCATCAATACATCATCAGTTTTCATGACACCTGACTTGAAAATCTCCTGAAGTCCTCCACCTTTCTATTAGATTGCTTAAGTCAAGAAACAGATTTAGAAGTTTTCGTGAAGGAAAAAGATGCATGCACATCAATACACACACATGTATACAGACAGCCTCGAGACAACAAAAGTCTCACTTTATTAGGAAAACAATCCTAAAGATTAAATATGATAGCAATATATATGACTTATGGTTAAAAAATATTAAAATATCCATAAAGGTACATGGCCATTCCCATGAACACCATAAAGTGTTCTAGCCTACCTGTGTTTCTGTCTAGTTTTATTATTGTTTTAATTTGGCAACTACTAGAAGCTTTCCAAATCATTGCCAAATTGGAATTTTAATCATTCTGGAAAATAAAACATAGAATGAAGCTATTGTGAAGTTCTGGTTTCTGATTCTCAGTTCTGTAGTAGAGAAACCCAGTAAAGTAAAAAGAAAATGGGAGAGATGAAGACAAACCTTGAATACAAAATAACCACACAGATTGCTGTCATAGAGGTACACGTCCTTCACTGTTTCAACGTTCCTGAAAGAAGACAGGTGTATTGCACCTCACCATTAGAAGTGATGATGTATCAGAGAAAGTTACAGGAACAAGTAACTGCATGCTAAAGAGTGTCACTAAACATTATCACCTTTCAGCCTACTGTGAAGTTCAATATTTTTCTGGGGCCTTCTTTCTTCTCTTTTCTGACAACAAACTCTCTTTGTTGAATACCCTCTTTGAAGGAGAAGAAACTAAATTATTTGCAATAAAAGCCTCCTATGGTAGTCTATTGACTGAGGAAAACTGTTTTGGGGCCAGACTTCCACGTACAAAATGTTAAAAGTTCTTTCTGAACTGCAAAATAAAGTGCAACTTAAGTTTTCAGTTAAGCATCAAGGTCCTAACACACTACAAATGTCTATAAAGGTAGAGATATTTATCTGGGAAATCAGTCTCATCCTAAGTGTCTCATGCCCAATTTGAAAATATCAATAAATTAGTCTTTTAAAAACATATATAACTTTTTCATATGGCAAAACAAAAAAAAATCCATTTGGACTATAGACATGATAAATTTCTTTGAAATCATAAAAGTGTAGCTTTTTTCTTTCAAGGAGCATTAGAATGCAGACTATAATCACATAAAAGTCACTTGTTCAAAACAACCTTTTTCAGAGGTGATACAAGCTGCTTTGTTCAAAACCTTTGCCTTTTCCTCCATTTGCTCTGGCTATAAAAACTCCTGTTCCCTATGGACTATAGGGATAATTAGATATGCACCTTAGCCAAAACACATTCACTTCACTGAGCTCAAGTTCAGATTTTGCCAAGGACATAAAACTGCAGCTATAATCTATTGCATTCATTTTGCTATGTTCAGGACGTGCAGCATCATAGCAACTGTTCTCCACTAGACAAACCTTTTGATCTCATTTTATATATATATATAAATATAATATATATAATTTATATAATATATAAAGAAATGCTATTGTTATATAAGATACAGTGTAAAGTTCTCAGCTTGATTTACACTTTGAATATAAATGTCTCGATCAAAATTTAATAGATTATTCAAAGCATCTGGCACCTTATTAGATATTCATTTATTACTCTATTACATATTACCAAGAAGAAATGGCATTTTTATTTTTCTCTGCTGCTAAGACTTTTTGACAGGTTTATAATTTTCTTTGGCCCTTTCATCTGTGTCATTCCTTAAATCTCCTTGCACAACACTTAACAGTTCCACATTTTGTCCCTCTTACAACAATTACACTCCTCTGGGGGACACACCAAATGGCAAGACATATCTCTTTTTTCTGCTAAGACTGTAAGGCTGGGTTTTTTAATAAAAATTGGTTTGCGCTCAGTCCCTAGGCTTTTTAATGAGAAAAAAGTGAATAATCTGAACAATAAAGAAAAACAGTAGCTTCTTTCTCTGTTTGTAATTGAATTATCCTATCAATATTACTAATCCTATACATACTGCTAAAATAACCTAAGTTCACTGACTTTCTTCAAAGAAAGTCAAATTTGCACTGATATAAACACAAACAGAATTCGGCTCTTGTTCATCTTAGCTCCCTTATGGCTAGCAATGCAAAGTTATTTCGTAAAGCTGAAAATGTTTAAACACATGTCATTCTGATATATCTGTTTCTTGCATGGCTTTTGGCTTCGTTCTTAACAAAAAAAAAAGGGTATACTGAAAACTAAGTGAGCTTGCTATCTCAGCTACATACTAAGAGTTTTGTGATTAACTGAGATACTTCCCAAAAAATATCATAAAACTCAATGGTTTTGTCTGAGAAGCACAGAAACTATGTTTTTAAACATGAGAGGAAAAAGTTATTAGTTTCCATCTAAGCCACAGTAGTTCAAACTGAAGCAAATTACCTAGTAGTTTATAAATTCAATAAATATGCTTGCACTTATCCAAAGATCTCTCCCAAGGGCATTGAGACTATTTGCTGTATCTGCAGAAATTAATATATTCCCTTTCTGATGTTTTGTAGCTGTGTAAATTACTTTGTAGATGGCAACTTTGGCAGTTTATCTCTTTACTATATAAGAATGGGCTCAGAGACTGTAAATGATTATTTGATAAAAAGCATCTCTGAAGTTTTTTGGCTCAGTGTAAGAATTTTCCAATGCTCTGTTCTCTGCTAGACAATCACAACACATTGCAAGCTGAAAGAAAGTATTTGGGCAAATGTCTTGACTGAAATGAAGATTTACAAGTTTAAGAGAAAGAAGAAATATTTAAAGGTTAAAACACAAAAATTTAAAATAAATAAGCAGTTTGAATTTTTTTCCGTCATCTACTTATTCTACTTTAGGTAAACAGAGGGCAGAACACAGCATATAACCTAACAGCTGATTAAAATGTTGCAACTAATGGTTGGGTCATATCCTTTTTGAAAAACAAGCCCTTTCTCCTCTCCAGTGTTTATGTTATCATCATTCACTGGGGCTGCCATAAAGCTAGCAGAAGTAATTCAAGGATGGTACCTAATGGGTAGGCAATACAGGGAAAGGAAGTGCCCCTGCACTGTCAATACTGTAAGAGCAGGAATGGCTATAGGGTAATGCCAATGCTATCAAAATATATTAATGTTTAGTAGATCATGGCATTGTAAAGGCAGCTGAAGATAATGATGTTTCAGAAGTTGTTTAAGGCCACTCAACAGTAATCTTGGCATATTGTACAAGGTTATTAAAACTAAGCTGGCAGATAGTGGTCTGTTTCTAACAGCCAGTGCTGCTAAGAATGTATTTTAAAAAATCTTTATTATTTCTCCAAGGTGTACACACAGCTAGACAAATAAGAAATGTGGTCCTGTTAATATAATATTACAGAATCCAAACTATCCTTTTCAGCCTCCCTGACTGAAGAAAGCTCTACAGTCTAGAATAAGACAGGTCTATGAGATGAAGGAGGACAAAAAAAGGAAGATTAAATTTGGAGCTCACCAAATAGCATGGTAAAACAGAAGAATTTAAAGAACTACTCTTAGAAATGTGAAAAGACACATACCTCAAAAATATTACTGGTAGTTGATACTGAATTGTGCTGAAAATAATACATGGACTCACAAGCAAAATACCTAGAGTCATGTTTGCATCCGTAACACCACCAAGGGTAAGTGCTCCCAGCACTGTCATGTAACTAATGTACTGGCATTCAACCTTTGTACCTTGATGTTAGAGCAGTGAGCATAAGGAAGAAAGAGATCTGTCATGGTGCATCCAATATTCAGAAGCCCTTCCATAATGAAACTATGCTTAAATTCCTTGAATCCCATTCCCAACCTACCCCTATTCCCCTAATCTAAGTGCCTGGTATACCAAAGGAATAAAACACAATCTTTTCATATAGCAGTTGCAGTACATTTTGTTTTGTCTTCTGCAATTATATTACCCTTTGGCTACCACTCACTGATTCTCCCTCAATTTCAGCAAGTCCACTGTTTCATCTTTGAAAAGATATCTTCCCAGCAGAGAACAAAGATGCACTGAGCCTTTGCAGCATGCCCTAACACCTTCACTCAAAAAAGCCAGGGAGGCTTAGGTATGTTCTTCAAAAATCTTTTGACTACTGTCAAAAGTGTCAGAAAACGGCATCAAAGTCCCCTGAGAGTACAGGAGAGTGCCAAAAGGAGAAGAAGCAGCAGAAGCTATTTCCATCTACCATTTTAGATTGCCTTTATTTTCAATGCACAATCAGAAACTTTCAATAGTTTCAGCTTGTTCCAACCCATGACTATAGAAATAGCTTAGTACGGTTCTTATCATGACTTATTCCACCTATTATACTGTATAAAAATCTATGTAACTGTGACATCTCATTCCAAAATAACAGTCCAATACAAAAACACTACACGCTAACTGCCAGGAAGACCAACCTCCCTCCTTCATTAAGTATTTGTCCCTGGTTTGTTTATGAAGGCACAGAGTTTTAACCTTCACTTTTAATGCTACAGAGTCCTTCCTCTGCCATAAGAATCTTCTTAAACCACTACTCACTTTGGAATTTTATTAATTAATATTTCAGATAGACTAATTTAATAAATACATTGCAGTTATACATAGATATACACAGACAGCATAGAGACTTTGCATACCAGGACCAATGAGGGATTCCTTCTTCCATTTTAGCTTCATTATAGCCTCCTGGTCCCAGCATGCTAAACATTATATTCTTAATTTCGGTCCAAAAAATGCACAGAGATTTGGGGAGTTTGCTGAAGGAAGAAGGAAGTTTTTTCATTCATAGAGTTCTGAAGATTTTAAGTTAACAAAAGCACTGTTAAGCTAAACACTAAAGAACTATTACTCAGCTAAAACCATTTCTCTGCCTCTTTTATCTTTCTTTTTTTTAAGAAAATAAGTAATCTGTAAAATCACATCAGTGCATCACTGAAGAATGAAATACAGCAGCAATTTACTAAAGTTAGGATTTCCTTCCCCAACATTAGCAAATGCACTTTGAATAAACATTCATTAGTGTTTTTACTGTCTGTTTTCTTAGTTATGTGGCAAAATTCATCCCACTGGGCAGGCAGCTGATGATACAAAGTTAGTCACAGATTAGTAAAGAAGGCAGCCAAAGGCAAGAACTGGCAGTACAACCTATTGATGATGAGTGACTGGATGGTACTAGAATTTTATATATAGCTTCATATAACATAGTGCACAGAAGTGCAGATAACATTTCTCACTTTATTTGCCTCAAAATTATTTTTAAACTGAGTATTGCTATCTATGATCAAGATCATAGTTATAGTACATAACTATATACTTATGGAAACATCACCTTAGTGTCTGGAGGTCAAAGAGGCAAACTGAATTCACAGAAAGGGAACAGAACACCAAAGAAAATTTCATCACAGAACAGATTTTTATGCATTTATGTACCCATAACCTGAAAGCCACCTAAGTTCTGCTCCACTCCTTTCAAAAATCACAGAAAGACTGGAAAAGGTATGGAGAAAGGTAAAAAGAACAATCAAAGCCTAGAATGTTTCTGTATGAACAAATACTAAATAAACTGGTAGTCTTTGGCTTGGAAAAAGGTATGACTAAGGGAGGAATGTGAAAGAATACAAATTTGTAAGTAGCATGGAAAAATGACTACAAAACAGTTTTTCACTGTCTTTTCAAATAAAAACATTTGAAGGCATTGAATTAATTATCGTGGCAAGTTCAAAATAAACAAAAAAAGTGTACTGTTCTATACAGGGCATTGTCATGAAGCCCTTGTTATGGGACACTATAGACACTAGAAGCTAATGTAGATTTGAAAATGGGATTTCTTTGGGCTTTCTTCACGAATGAAGAAAAGCCCTGGGAGCTAGTAAAGACAAAGACAGCAACTACAGTATCTGGAGATTATAATGATCGTGTTCTACTTACTTCCCTCTTTGCCAGGTTCCCTTCAGAGACAGAACACAAGACTAGCTATATGTTCAGCCGCTTTTGTGTTCTTGGTACACCTTTCCTGGAGAACAACTCTGGTTCAACATTCCAGGACTGTATTTCAGGCCACTGATGTGCTAAGACATGCTTCCTGTTCAACATTAGTAATGTATTTACTTACAAGACAAAATATCAATACTGAATGTCCACAGTTCATATTTTCCTTTTGAGTTCAACAGTTCCAAGTGACATAACAGATGACAGTGCATGCTGCACTAAGGAAATCCCTTACAGGGACCCAGGACAGGTGGCTGCAGGGCTCTGAGGGCACCCACTGCCCCTATAGGTCCTGCCCAGCCCTCTGGTCTTCCCCTACATCTGCCCACAACCTGGGATCCCACATCAGTTCCCAAGGACATCAATCCTTGGTCCAGCATGTCTGGTCTCCAACATGACATGGCCCTCACCAGCTGAGTCAGGGCCACTTGCAGCCCCACGTCTAGCTCCAGGGTTGTCCCCCAGTTGCCCTCCTCTCTGTCTGGGGCATTGTGATGGGCCTTGGCTACCAGGTCCTGCCCTGACATCCCAACATGGAGAGCCCTGGCTCCTGCTGGACACTGTCCCTCAGGGGTGCACCTGGTCCACATGGCACCCTGCTTAATGGTGCCCACTGCACAAAGCAGCCTACACCTCCCGCAGCAAGGTCCTGGAGAAGAAGGGGGAAAAGAATTTTACTACAGTTGTTGATCCCTCAAAACCTGCACAGAAGGATGTCCTCACTGACCACAATTTTTAGGGACGAGCCTTTCAGGTATGAAGATATTACTCTGTGCCACACTTATGTTTTGACCAGTGACAGAGGGGTCTCAGCTGTTCCTGTGGTACTAAGCAAAGAGTGACCATATGGTCATTCTGTAGCTATGTAACTTAAAAGGCATCAATAATGTCACACTACTTGTATGCCCTCTGATGACAATAAACTGCATGTTTAGATGAATTACCTTGCACTTACCATAATTTCAGAGTGTGCATGTAACCTGTAAAGACTTTTTATGAGCCTGAACTCTCAACATCCAGGAGACTTTCACTGGAGCATCTCTTCTGAAGGACTTTAAGGTTTCTGGTTTTTGCACATCACCACTACAAATTATATGTATTACTTGAAAAAATTTAAACCTTTGGGTTATTCAGTAAATTTTATTTATAGCATAGGAAAAGGAGGAAGACTGAGACACTCCTTTATATAAATCTTTAAAAATTTAAGGTTATTTTTACTTGGATTTATGACAGTAATAATCTATTTGTGTTGCTTGGGTTATTAAAATTAATGACCTCAGTAAAAACAACAGCTACAGCTACATATAAGCAGCATCAACATGAATCTAGAAAACTGGCTCCAATGTTAAAAAATAAAGCTAGCAGTAACACTGTCTGTCACGATGCAATCAACATCCAACTGAATCTACCAGAAAAGTAATGCTATCAATCTAAACCCAGCTAGTAATGTATTAGTCCTAGCCTTCAGAGCACACAGTGTTTATTGTACATCACCTTGGAGCTCTCCAATCCCAAATGTTCCGTGCCAAAGCACAGCTTCTATATAGCAAATAGCCTAGGTTCAAAAAGACAGCAGTTTGATTTTCTACTTGCTTTTTACGTTAGGAATTAAGTTTATTGGGAAAAAGAAGGTTGTTTAACATAAGAACAGCTCTTATGTGTGTGGATTTATGTGATCTCATATGTATACATTTCCTATAAATACAAGCAGCAATGCAAATAAGTCTCCATAACTGCATGCACAAAGGTATTGTTTACTTTGGCTATATAACCTGCTCCTTTTTTCCAGATAATAATGGAAGACAAATTAATTCTGGCAGTACCTCACAGCCACCTGAGAAGTCTAGTCCTTAGAATAATCTCTATTTTGCCTTTAACACACATTTTAATAAGTCAGCTTTTGCTTCTTTTGAATAGACTCCCATTATAACAAAAAGTAAACGTACTGGGGGTAAAAAATGTAAAAAGGATACGTTCCAAGGTCCCTGAGTTGGTATAATTATGAAAGACTTGTAGGACTCCCAGTAAAGAGCACAAATCATACACTCAATGTCAGTGGGTGATGCAAGATCCGCTGAATTTAATGGAACTGGCACAAAATTCACTATGTCAATATCATTGAAGTGAATTTAAAAGTTCTGCTAGTCCCACTAGCCACTCAATAATGCTGTAGTTTATCAATTTTTCTACTAAACAGAATTAGCAACTAGTAAACCACCTACGGAAGAGAGAACTGTCATCTCCATCTTATGGCTAGGTACATGTGTCTGTCTGTGGCTGGCCAACACAGAGGTGAAACAAATGCATGTAATCCACTACAGTTGTGCAGTTTCTGGCTATTTGTTTAGCTAATCAAAACAGAGTAAACAAGAATCTAGTCTATTCTGCAACTTGACAGCATACTCATGCTCTAAATCTAGTATCTCTTCCATATTTAGGTTTGAGGGGTATTTGCAGTGAGCAAACCACACAGCAGTAAAAATGCGTATTATACATAGATTGCATAAATAATTCATAGTTTGCCAGACCATGATCCTAAAACCACAGAACCAGCTACAGAAAAATATATGTTATTCAAACAGGAAAATAATAATAATTTTTTGAAGTTGACACCAATAAATAAGGGTCACTAGGTTTAAAAATGAAAATTTTTAGTGTTGTGAAGCAACACCTCAACCCTAGTTTATAAATGCATCCTAACATCTCCATAACAGACCCATATTTCTTACACATACAAATGCAAATCCACTACAGGATTCTTTTCTAGGTTATCGGTTTCTATAAGTAAGAACCCCTAACAAGTATTAAGACTGCAAAACATAGCAGACTTGCCTTCTAAAATATTGATTTTTCAGATCAGAAGAATATATTCTAATTCAAATGACAAGTGAGACACTTTCCATTTTCTTCTACGCACTCTCCCTGCTTCTGTTCATTTACAGAAGATGCAACATGTATGAGATCAATGCTGATGGCACAATCAGAATTACATTAATGCACCATGAATTTCTTAAAGTAACATTAAAAGCATCAATGAATCTTGAATTTAGATGCTGAAAAGGTTCATAAGTTTAGAACCAATAATATAAGCATCTTCGTATTATACAATCTACAGGAGGAAAACCAGAAAAATTTACAGCTTGCTCTTTGAATTTAAGTAATGATTTGAATGTATAACCTGATAGAAAAAGCTATGAAAAAATGATTTAGTAATTCAAAACAGCACTCAGAGAACAAGAGTCCCCCAAGTGACTTTCATGAAAAAAGAGTGAATTCTAGTGCTTTCTTGTGCGCTCTCACAGTCTTAATATACTGTTATTTTCATTTATGCTTAGCAATACTCTTGCCTTTATGAGCCAAATCACAAGATTCCTTGCCAAATCAAAGTCTATAAAACTCTCCCCTGCAGTAGGTAACATCTTCCACCCCAGAAGTCCAGTACTCTTGGTTAGTTTTCAACCAAGCAACTCCTGGAACAGGTTCACTGCAATAGATGGCACTGCCTGGAGTAAAAGAATGGGGCTGAGTGACCTGAAGCATGGTAGCAGCATGCAGCCTAATCTAGATAATTTAAGCACCTTGAATAGAGATGGTCTTGACAACTTCCTGGATAATCTCACGTAATTACAGAAACTGCACAGAACAAGAGTGATTATTTAAGCCAGATGCTTCAAGTTGAATGATGGAAACGGGCCCTCCATATTTCAATTTTCAATCATAATAGACCAAAGATTTATGAAATTCAAAAGGTATCATGGATATGCTCCATTCTTATTGCCTTCTTATTTTTGCTGAAGCATTTTTTTAATTCACAGTGATCATGAAAGAACAGTAGCATGAATCTGTCAATGGTCTTCCATGTTTTTAGGCTACTAACTGAACCATAAGGTCTGTAAACCACTTGGAGAGCAAATAAGCAATCTCTGTTGGAAATACTGCTTTCTGGGTGGTTTTTCTTGGAGTGCTAGGCGATTTGTAGCTATCAGGGTTCTTATGATTCATCTATCTCAGCAAAAGTCATCACCAAGGCTAACTGAAGTAATAAAATGTGCATATTGTGATCAGAATTTGGAAAGAGAAGCACAACAGGCTGCATTTTAACATTATATATCAAAATCCCAGATCCCCCACTTCCACCTCTAATTTGCAAGTATTCTGTGACTTTTTGTTGAAGGCTTCAGCACCAGAACTCTTTGAAAAATCTTTTTGCCTCACCACTGAGCAAGGAAAACTCAGTTTAGTTCATGAGATCATGTCATCAGTGCTAACTGCAACATGCCAGCAGGATCAAGATTATGATCTCACTGATGATTTGTAGACTGGAGTTAGTTTTCCACAGCTTCAGTTAATCCAATTTGTTGCTGCACTGTATTGTTTTTTTGGTGGTTTTTTTTTGTTTTGTTTTGTTTTTTTTTTTTTTCTGGAAGGAAAATAAGGGCCATTTTCCCTGACATGATTTGCATGCTTTGGTGGCAAAGACTTGATGGTACAAGGACCCACCTTACCCCCTCCTCCAGCTCTTCCTCTCTCCACACTCCCACCCCAAGAAAAGTTGCAGCACACTGAAAAAAACAGCACAAGGAAGTTTGGACTGCCACTGTCTAGGGAGCACGTATTCCGTGGGCAGGCAGACTATTTCATTTGCCAGAGCTGTCAAACCAGCCCTTTCTACAAGCTAGCTTAAGGGAAAATAAAAGAAAAATTATAATAAAATGTTTTAAAAGCTGCATGCAGAGTGCTGAAGTAAATGCATAGTAATTAACTGGTTTCCTGGGTAACCAAGGGTAAAATGATTAAATCTGCCTGCTTAAAATTAGATTCTTAAATTTACATTTAGACATTTAAGATTCGCACAACTTCCAGGTGTTGTGAACTGCAGCTGTTTTGAATAACTGCACCTCTAGCAAAGAATGCAACATTCCACAGACTTAGGAACATTTGTGACTTCAGTAAGTACAAAAAGGGTTTGATTTGCCAGTGTGTCAGTACTCACAACCTGTCAGACTCAAGCAGAAGTGATCTTTCAAAAACTGGAAAAAGTTAAGATTCTAAATTTAAGCATTAAGACTAGAGATGTGTGCTTACCCAAACACAGGTATTAATCCAGTCTGCTGTACTGGAGTACCTAACATGAAAGAACACCATCAAATCTGAGTGTCTGATTTAGAGGGGAAATTAATGGCACAAACGCAGCAAGAAAGCTTGGAAACTTTTCGTTCCCAATCCCCTTGGCATTTGTCTGCATTTCTTGAAATAGTCAATATGTAAATAACATAGGTGAAGTGGCTAACAGCCTGCATAAATCCACCAAACTATTCCCCTCTCCATGATGGATTTCCAGCCTTGCAAGCCATCTATAGGTGCATCATGTGCTTTGCCAGTCATTTTGCCTTTTGTTTGTTGGTATTAGCAAGCATGAGGTCTCTGTAATGACCTGTGCAGCAATGATTTAAATAATTACTTAGATATTTTATTTACTACATGAAAAATCAAAGGCATGCCTGGGCAGACGGGCAATCATGAAAGAGGTTTTGGACTATCCAAATCATTTTTGTTTCTGAAATAGGTAAGTTCTATGTTGTCTAGTGATTCAAGGAATCAGACGTCTGGAGACCCAATTGTTGTGGTTTAAAACTTATTTTTATACTATTTTCTGCATCTTTCTGTATGTGGGAGGTTGTGCACATGGGAAAGAAAATGGTATGAACTGGCTAATCAGTGATTTTACAAAAACCCCCACCCAATTACACATGTTTTTCTCTGGTTTGTACAGCAATGCAGTCAGCTCTTGAAGTAATTTCATGAAATGACTGGACCCCCAGTAGGCATGTATTTGCCCAGGTGGGTTATAACGCTATAACAGAAGTAGTATGTATGCACAGTTCACTAACTAGGATTCAGAAAACAACGTGCTGCATGAAAAAGGGGAAATACGAGGTTTTCTCTGCAGTTTGCTCCTTATATTTATTTATGAGAGAGAGAAAACACTCACTCTAAACATGAAAAAAAAGTGACAGGTGGTAAAGAAGCATCCGAATTATATTTCAGCTCTTTAAGGAATTGAGTCATGGGAAATCTCATCTTTCAAAATAATTTGAAATCTCCAGAATGTTATTCTCTATGGTGTTTCCTAGAAGCTTTTCTTCACTAATTTAAGCAAGAACAAACAACACTGAATTTTAATTAACTGTCAGGTACATCAGTTTATATTCCAAACCTCCTCCAGGAAAAAACAATTTTAGAATTTAATATGGAAGAGTGCGTTTAACACAATAAATTACTATGCTTCTCACTGCAGCCCAGTGAATGTCAGGCCCTAAGGTCAGGTCAAAATCTCTGCTTTTCTTCTGTACAACGCTTAATACCAAAACATAAAGCAGAACTGGCAAGAGTACTTAACTCAAGTTACTGTATTGTCTCCGTATAGTGCAGACAGTTGCAACATCCTAACATAATTCTAACTCTGCAAGAAAGTTTACAGTAAGGAGGCAAACTGGAAAGAATCTGCCTTTAAAACAGAGGACAGTGTGTTAACTCCCATTTTTTCAGTTACGATTACAAGGATTGCACTGGGTTTGGGGGTATTTTTGGGTTGTTTGTTTTTTGTTTTTTTTAAATAATAGCTGAGGAAGTATTTGATAGCTTCAATGAACCCTCCGCAAAGTTCTTAAAAAACATCTTAGCAAAGCAAAATGCTCATCAGTGATGGGAATAGGCAGGGTCATGACCGCAAACACCAGCCTGGCCCTGGCCCTCCTGTCAGAGCTAGGAGCTGAGAGCTAATACCCAAAGCATCCTCAAGAGATGTGAGCTCCTCCTTCTGAAGGTTTCTTTGGGCAATACTAAGGGAATAGCCCACAACCTGCATTTCTGACCAGGAGATTTCAAGGTGCATCTAAGCTGTCCATTTTCCTGCAAACAAATGTTTTCACATGTACCACCTACAACTTTTTTTGGAGACAGCTAAAACAACAAAACAATCCACTAAAGCCTTTTTTTTTTCCACAGAAAATGGATGAATAGTGGGGAGGAACAGGGAGAACTGGAATATTTTTTCGTCTGTTTAGGATGTGATACTAGAAATGTCACAACACACCATACCCAGTACTAAGCGCTTTGCAAGATTCAGCCCTAAGCAACTGACTTTGTTCTCATTTCTGACGTCTCAGTCACTTCCAAATTACTTTCCATAGAGGACAGTATTCAGCCGCAGATGAATTAATGCTATCACACTTACTGGACATTTTTAAAGAAACACAGATACGATCCACAAAGTTGTAAACAATGAACACTATTTTAATTGCAATAATTAGACAAGAAAACCTATGACCTAAAAGTTTTCATAGTTCAAGGGTACTTAAAGGATAAGTAATTTTTAAGCTATGAAAAAAAGCTTCTACAACAGTGTCCTGTTTTAGTTTTGTATTCAAATTCCACTATAACATGCCCAAGAAAACATTTGGATCCGAAATTTCTCTCTGAATACAAAAAGATTATTAGAAAAAATACTGTGTTACAAATAGGAAACAAACTACTCAGAAAACCTTTACACCACTCGTAAGTTAATAACACATACTATAATTCCAGAAAAGCATTTTCCCCTTATAATTATCTATTTCTATAAAGTACTTTCTCAAGCATCATCTTGCAGGTATCTTTTACATACATGCATTTAATTATATAGTTCCTGAAAAATCCTCCTACTCCCTCCTCACCACTGACTGGAAGCATATATTATATGTGCTTCCTGACCACCACCGATAGAGATCAGAGTGAATATTTCACTGGTTTTGGACCATTAAAATCATCACTACTTTCATAAGCTTACACTAGGGAATCTATAAAGCTGCTATTGATACAACTGTTAAGATTATTCTACATCAACATGCATTAGCAATCGTTATGCTGTTATTCAGCCTTCAGATTTTTCTACAATTATTTTTATATTTCATTTTACTAAAAAGGGACTCCAATCAACAGCTTTGTTAGTAAATTTATGAAAGTATAGCCTTTTGGGGACTTATATTATGCTAACAAACCAAAAAATATTACAGACATTCAGGTAACATGGTCATATAAATTCTTAAGTGCTGAATAAACTTCCTTCTATACCATACTTAAGAAATTGCATGTTCTCTTTTACAATGCAAAGCATCAAAAATAATTTCTTTAGTTACACTGAAATTGTCATGACTTCAAAGAATTCTGAAACTGATACAGTAGACTCACGTTTATCCTGTACACTCATAGATTTTTCCACTTTTTCCACACACTTAACTATGCACGCATGTATTCTATTAGACTGCAGTACTGCTTCCTATATAAAGCAAAATACCTAAATACACATTTTGTAAGTTATGAATATTAACCCTGTAGAGGTGTTCTAGCTTTTTTCTTCAAACAAAAGAACAAAAAATAAGTTTGTGCAATGGCACACACTATAAACGTTGTTATTGCCAGCATCAGAGGAATGAACTGCAGTCACCCTAGAGCATTTGTTCTCAATCCATCCAAAGCTACATTTATAAGTTACCTAGTTTTTTCTTTCCTTCCGACAAACTTTTAGCCCCAAATTGTCACTGCTCCTTTCTTAGGACCTAGCAAGACAGCAATTACCTGCCAATTCCAAAACCATCAAATTCACCAGGATCAGTAAGACAAAAGATTCTTTCAGGACTCAATATTTGAAACTCTTCTGCAGCTTCTTAGGAGGAAAAAAAAAAAAAAAGTACAGTCTACAGCCAGCCTAAGTATATAAAAAGGAAGGATCTATTAACTACAAGCACCATTTCATTACTACCTCTGCAGCAGACAGATGCCAGCAGAAACCTTATTCTGCCTATAGCATTTCTAGTGTATTATATTCATCCCTCACATAGAACTCATTTTCTCATGCTTTGCATGTGTAAGGAAATCAATTTTCTCTCTGCTTGTGATGTGGTTTAAGAAGTATTAGATGCAAGTTCTGCTTTTGTGACTGATCCTCTATAATACGGGAATGAAGAGTTGGACTGAAAAAAAGTCTCTTTTAACATGCCTATCACTTTTGCTCCTATGAAGACAAAGGTAAGAAAATTAACAGCATACAACAAATTTGGTAAAATCAGAAATAGAGTCTAATTGATTTACAGGTCTTTTTAATTATGCCATATTCCAGCAATCTCTAAAATTAATCCCTTCTATTTCTCCAATGAAAAAAAAAAAAAAAGAGAGAGAGAGAAACATTTCGTTTCAGCCAATGGATTATCCATTATTCTTACCTGGACGAGTCAGAAATCTGCAGAGTAATAGCTTTTTGGTTACTCAAGAACTAATGGCTCAGAAAGCATGTCTGGGCCATATCAAACATATTACTCCAAACTTTACTCTCTAGAATTAATGTTGATAAAACCTGTACCACATTACAAATATTTTTCCTTTCTGAACAGGAAGGACCACAATAAAAACTATTAAATGTATTGACAGGGAAAGAGTTAAATCAAGTGTAGTCCTAAAAGGAGGTGTAGTCCTTGCCATTTTTCCCAAATGTATGTCCAGTCTCAGTCATCACCTGGCTGAATAAATACCCATTATGTGGCCAAAACAGAGTATACCCTATTACTGGATATGCATATGTCCAGTCATTGGAAGGAACATGTCAGCAGCCTCTAGTCTGGTAGCCCCAAACATATGTACCATTCCCTTGTCCTGTGACTTATCACATATAAGCATCATCCCAACACAAAAGGGGAGAAAACTTCAACACCTGGTCTCAGAACATCTCTGCGCCACCCAAAAAGTTATCACTATTGAACTAAAACCATCTTACTATGGCAATGGAGGCAGAAGTGGGTTTCAGCTCAGGATTTATCTACACTCTTCAACTGAATAAAAACCTACACCGGAGACTGCCAACTTTTTGCTGTGAGTCTCATTCAAAAACCTTCATGGATCCAAAAGCTTTAGTCATATACCTGAGGTGTATTTTGCTGAGCAGAGGGTAAGTTGAGCGTCTGGCACAGTTCCATGAGAGTTGACAGTGCTCACCTCCAAGCTGTCCATTTCATTATCAGATGATACAATAGGGCTGACTTTGCAGCTGTATCCCCAGGCGACACAGCAACATTGCAAAGTTCTAAACAACAGATTTACAATAGGCCCAAAACTGAAGTGCAAGATCTGGGGAATTACTTTAGGTATGGTAGCTACTCATCACCACTCTATGTAGTGAAGCAAGCCTAGAAATCTAGTCAAACTGTGCACCATCTCATATTGTGTAGACTCAGTTCTTACTGGAGTACAATCCTTATACAATCATGGGAAACATATCCGTTAGGGTACAATTTCATAACTGGCTCTTCTTACATCTGCACACTATCAAGTGGGTATAAAGTTGTCAGTACTCTTTTTCCAAACCTTTTTTACATAAAAGGTAAACACATTAAGTCTTGAACTTAACTGGTTAAGAAGTATAAGGAAAATTATATGCAGCAAAACATCACATTCCTGTGACAGTCATAAGATATATAGGCAACAGAATTCTGTCCTGATATTTGAAAACATTGCAAATGCCGTAATACAATCATTAACCAGATGCAGAAAAATATATATCATCCAACCACCTTCTCACTGTAGCTGTATTTCTCAGCAAGCTGCTCCCATAATTTTTTCATTTAGAGACCCAACTGACCTTTTCCTCCTGCCTTCATTTTCTCCAACCTTCATTTTTGATGGCAGAATGGAGCCAGAAGCACAGACTGGTGCTTCTTATGGTTGGACTAGAAGATCCGATGGGTCCCTTCCAACCTGGTTGTTCTGTGATTCTGTGACTAATGCCAAAAGCATCCCTTTTAACAGTTCCTCTGTGTATCACATGGACAAGGAAATAAAATCCTGTCTTCAACACAGATGCAACAGACATGCTAATACATTATGTAAACCACAGCAAATGTATAACTTTAAGGTATACTGTCAGGGTAATGGCACAGTTTAAAAGATTGATTTCAGGGAGCAAAACCTGATCTACAGAGTATAATGACAATGCATCAAAAGGAAAATAGCTTAAAAAAAACAATAATCCACCACCACCACCCCAAAACTATTCTGGTTTAAGAATCTTGCATAAACCTTGCTTGCTGTCATATTCTGTTCACTGAAAGCACTCAGGCTCCATAAACATCGATGCTGAGATTTCAAAACACAAACTTATTTCAGTATGAATAAACTCAAATAAATAACTAGAGATATTTCAGTGCTGCATTTCAATTAAAGGTCAGAGTGCTTATCTTTGTCCTTCACAAACAATATTTATGGAGCATGCAAGTGTGTATTTCTCTGGAATGGTGCACAGACTCATCAGTGTGGTAAACAGCCTGCAAAAGAGCTACCACACATCACTTGAATGAAACTGTGCCAAAAGTTAGCTGAGGCCTGTAAGTTAGTAGTAACACACACACAAAATCTGTGATTTCACCACAGCTGTACTGCATCAGATTTCTTCCGCCTGAATCCTTCAATACTTTTCCAGTAGTAATATTACAAGAGCCAGGATGACTACTTCTGAATGAACAAACTACTTTTTTTCCAAAAAAAGTGGGAGGAGAACAAACCACAAAACTAGCGTCCTCAGGTTTTACTGTTTAGGTTTGGAACCAACTTCATAGCAGATACAAAATTATTTTTCCCAACCCTAAACATACTTTATATTACATATAATCTACATGGCTTACAAATTTATAGTATATCTCTTTAAATACAGCATTACATTTTCAGGCAGATTATCAGACTTCTTTTCGATCCCAGTGACTAAATAGAAGTATTTAACCTAAATTCATTTGGATGAATCATTTATCCAATTGCTGAGTAGGCTTATTTAAATCTTGTGTTAAAGACACCTAAACCAAACTTTTCTGTAAGCAACATCTGTTGCACTAATCCTAGAAAATACTTTACCAGAATTTAGCATTGCAATAGTCACGTTTACAACTTCTCAATTTTTCAAGTAAGACTGGTACATTCTTTGAAGTTTGACTTCTGTTTCTTAGACTTATTAGAAAAAAAACACTTCAAATAATTAAATTTGAGCATCCAAAAAGCATTTACAGCTTGCAATTCTGACCTCTTTAAGGTCATTTAGTATTTACATTCTAAAAGAAATAATCTAATTTTAAAATTGTAACTAAGAGACTGTTTCCTTTGGTTTAGCTGTGCCATTTATTATATAGCTGATTACTACTAAGGGTTCATCTTTTTAGAGGGGGTGATGGTTCTGGTTTCCTTCTTTTATCTCCCTTCAACAAGGTATGCAAGATCCTTGCCTAGGCAATCCGAACAGAAAGAAATAGATCCTTGTGAACTGCCTGTAGTAGATACCTAAACTAATCCAGGTCAAGCAGAACACAATTCAAGTTTACTTTGGCTTAAACTTTAGCAAGAGAAATATGGGGCAGTACATGAACATTATCTTTCTAGAAGGAAAAGTCTTCCCTAATTCACTGTTACTGAAGCATATCTATATTTGACTTATATCAGAACTAAGGAATCGCATACCTGCAAATATAAATAACCTCACTTGTTATTAGTTAAGTCCTGTGTTCACAAAAGGGAAAAGCAACCATATCTACTGTATCCTATGGTTTCCTGTAGCAAAATTTCGATACAGGATAATACTAACGTAATAACACCACCACCGCCACATTGTTTTCTCACAGGAAACAATATACCGAAGTCTCTTCAGGACCACAGTAGTATTTAATCGACACTCAACACTGGGGATATTTGTCAAGAAAGTAGTATTACTAAAAGCAAAACCATCAACAACAATCACCACCACTACACTTAGATTCATATTAATCCTCTTTCCAAGAAGCTTCCAGTCTGCTTCCTAATCAATTATTGATTTTATAATCTATGCAGCATGGTGAGAAGAAAACATAAATCTTTAAAACATCACAGTGTGTTTATAGTCATAACCCGAAATACATAAGTCAAAAGAGTAAATCATGTTATCTACTGTACTTTAGTATTTCCTTTCTTGTCGCTAAGTGAAATTAGTTGAAAAAGGAAAAGATCATCAAGCATTCAGTAATAGTTTTAGTTCTTGCATTCTAATTTTCATATTGCTGAGCAACAACAAATACACAAGAAAGAGTAAAAATACCAAATCAGACACGGTTTCACATCTGCTGTACACTTTTCAAACTCCTATAGTTGCTCTTTTAAAAATCTCCACTTCCATTTGAATTACAAAGAGAATAATTTCCCACACATCAGCTGGACTATGAAGCTAGCATATTTCAGTACTCTTCTGACTTACTTGGTAATTTGTATTCTTTTCACCCTGATATACTATAATTTCATAGTCAATGTATTCCTGGACTTAGTATGCACTTATAAGGAATGGCTGAGTTCCCATACAGGAGATCAGGTTTGATGCATATTTCAAATAAAAAAAAAAAAAAAAAAAAAAACCACAATCTTGTTAATGAGCCTTGGGAGGGAACACTCCCAAGATCTGCATCCTCCCCCCATCAAATTCTTCAATAACTAGAAAACCGCTAATAGCTTTATTGCATCTTCAGGCATTGTTTAAACAACTAATAGTTTTGGTACCAATTTACAATAATTTCAGGGACTATATTTGTGGTTTATATTTTGCTTCTTTTGTTTTAACATTTAGGTCAGAAAATTTCAATTTTTATGAAGAATGAAATCACCGTCCTAGAAAGTTTTCCTTGGTTATTTTTCCCACCACACAACTACAATAAAGAAACACAAAGTCCCTGCCTAGGAGGTCTTCACAGATGCAAAACCCAGGAAAATAAAAACTTCATAGCTCCCTAATACTCAGAGGCATGCACTGTGTACTGAGCAGCTATGCTTCTTTAAAAAAAAAAAAAAAAACCAAACCAAAAACCTAAACAAAACAACAAAAAAAACCACAAAACCCAAAACCAAACACACATTAAAAAAACCAAACAACAAAACCCCAACAAAAACCCAACACAAGAAAACATGTAAATACATAATGTGCATAAGAGATCAGCATAGATTAATTTATATATGTACGTATAAAGTCTGTGTCGGTGGTTATTAACGTAAAATTCTTTTGAAAGCCTATACAGCTGTCCTCCTGCAATAAAACAAGTAAAGAGGCTTGTATTTTACATCAAATTCTAGTCAGCAGTGTTTCCCAGTTTTAAAAGATTTTTATATAAGCTGCACAACATGTTCAGTGCCAAAGATATTTGTTATCAACTTGCTTTGCTGATATCTCCTAGCAAAACACTGTTAATACCACTGTATCTTACACACTGTTTTCTTGGTTTAAATACTAATCCATACTAATTTCATCATCATCTTTTAAGCATTCTTTAAGCTAATAACTGAGACATAGTGAAAAGTAAAAAGCTTCTTACCATTCTGATCCAGTATTTTCCCCGTCCCTGGAGTCCAGCAGCAAGGAGCTGTTGCTGTTGCACTGCTTACTAGAGACACTGAGGCTTTGGAAGCAGAGAATGTTTTATGTAGTTAAAATGTATCACCACTGATTATATTTCAGTCCCTCAATTCCTAGCCTTGATGCTCTGGAAATCAGCCAATCCAAGCAATAAAGAGGTTTGAAACCAGAAGTTGCAGAATTTTCACAGCAAATGCTTAACGGAAATGTTTCCCTTCTTGATTCTTGTTTTTTATATCCACTAAATGTTAAAATAAATCCTGGCTCCCTCTTCCCTCCTCCTTTCTTTTTTTTTTCTCTCCCAAAAATGAGATTCATATATTGTTCACAAGGGACTTCAGCACTTGCTACAGCTAGGCACAGTGCAGAAAGGCATCATGCCAGATTACGCATATGTGTCTGCCAAGATACCTGAATTTTGACTTGCAACACACCCTGTTATTCCAAACATGGATCTTCCAAAGCCAAAGCTCCTAACTTTGCCAAAACAGACAGCATTTTTGTGAGGAAGCCAAATGCTCCTTCAGATTAGCTAAAAGCATTTTTGTTTGCAACATGGTTGCTCTTTGTTGGCTTTTTTTTTTTTTTTAAGCCTACTTTTTTCCCTAGTCAAGACAAACTGATAAGTTTCAAAGTGATGAAATTATCAACTAGCATTTCTATTACATTCTTCTGCCTCTCTCAAGAATATACACCACAGGAAATCTCTCTGCAGTGCTGTAACTGATTAATTACTTAGTCAATATTATAACCCTCTTAATGCTTTCACTGACAATCCAGTGCTGTGATAGATGTGACACACAAAATAAAAGGAACAAAGACAGTCTTGACACCATGGACCTTGCCATCAAAGAACAAGGTAAGAGAGAACAAAGAAGGAGGAAGACAGAGCCAAATTGAACAATACTGGTCAGTTTGATAGGTACTTAGAGTAATATCCCAGCAACCTGACCATTTCCAAGCTTTTTAGGCATCACAGTATAGGAGTTTCAAAGAAAGAGTCAACAAGAAACTATGGAGACTACCTTGGAGATGCTTTCAAGGAGAAAATATAATATTGTACTAATAGAACACAAGACTGAGCCAGAAATTTTAATCACTAGGTGTAAGAGGTTAGAGTAGTGCTTCTGCCATGACTGAGAGTTTATAAAGGTCTATAAAAGTTACAACCATTCTCCACACAAAGAAGAAAAAGAAATTTGGAATATATGCTTATGACTTTCTTCTGTTCATTTTGTAACAGGATACAACAATGATTTTCACTGAACTTGTTTGAATGGGTGTAAGAGTGCAAGACTTGACTGAAGAAAATAAGGGGAAGTATGCTGGACTATTAGGCAAGCTTGTTTAAAAGGTGAAAAAGAGCTGGATGGATGTTTTAATAGTTTGCTGAAATAGCAATGAATTTATTTTAAAAAATGTCATGGAGAAACAAGATTTAGTCATCTAGCAGTATACTGTTTCTGAACTTAGAGAATCAACAAAGGTAATAAACGGCACATGCAATGGACATCAGGAGTAGGTTGTTTCCCAGAGTGACAAGGAAGCAGCAGTAGGCAAGTCTAGAGGAGGACTGTTTTAGCCACATTGAGCTGATGAGTTCCAGCTGAATAGCCACAAGAAGCACTCTCTATTGCTGGCTAAGCAAGAAAGGCCTGGAATAAAATTCATTTGAAAGCCATCAAGACAAAGATTAAATATATTTTTATTTACAGGTGAGAATAACTGATGTAAATAAAAGAAAGGGACCATGGTTCAATCCCTAAGGAACATAGCAAGATGGGAGTAGAAAGAAGCATTTTAAAAGTGATTTAAATGGTAGGATGGAAAAAATTAGGCATAACAGGTTCTACAAAACCAAGAGAGACAGCATAAAGAAAATCAATATGGCACACTGCTTTTACTGTCTGACCAGAAAGCTGTCTACAAAGACTCTGCCTTCAACAGTTTCAGCAGCACAAAGGGAGAAAGAACTGGGAAGTACCCAGTGCCACACCAGTACTTTGCCAGTGACAGTAATCAACTCACACAGCCACATTAGTAAGACCACTAATAAGACTCACATAAGAGAGGTTCCATTTACAATATCACTAAGATCCAACAGACAGTTCTGTGAAACAATCCAGCCACAATGAACAGAGGGCTTGCTCTTTTTAGAAATAAAACTGCATCCATCAGCATGTTTTCAGCCATCTTGCTAGTCTGTGTGAACCTTTCATGTAATCCTTGAAAATTCTGAAACCTTATGTTCAAAAAAAGGTATTTACTGGGATACTGATCAGATTCTGAACTGAAGACATGCAGCCAAGTCTTGCACCTGTATGCCTCTACACAGCATATATGGAATAGGGCGATATGGCGCTACGCATACACACAGTTTCCAATTCTGCCTTTCAGTCCATGAAGCCTGGATGCTAGGAATTAATTTAATGCATACAAATTTCAGAATGAATTCTGGCATGATCTTCTCATACTGAAAACACATGTTCCAAATTCAATTGCAAGAGCCATCTCCTAAATTCAACTACAAGACTTTTCTATACATAACAAGCACTATCAACAGGAAATAAAAATCATTCAAGTTACTTGACTTACTTCAGCATTAGCACACTTGCTTCAAAAGGCCACCTTTTTCATTTTTTCTGACACACATAGGAAAAGGAGTGTCCACCAAGGGAAAGAATTGTGTACTGTTTTAACTGCAATAGTTGAAATGTCAACTTCACCCTTGAATACTAAACGTGGTTGGTTTGGTTTTTTTTGGGGGGAGGGGGGCAGAGGGGAGGGAGGAAAAAGGAGTGGAGGTGTAGTGTCCCTTCAGTTCTTAAAGGAATCACAATCATTAAATTAAAAGTCCTAATAAATTTAAATGCAGAACTATTGAATCATTTTGGATTTGCTTGAGATGCCACAAGTACTAAGGGACATGCAGTTATGGCTTTCCTGGGGCACTCTAAGCCTGTCCAAATTGTCCCTAGCATTATGAAGCACCACCTCTCCCAACAGGTGTAATAAATAATGAAAAGATCTATGAATAGCCTGCTATAAATAGTTAAAAATACACCAGAGCTCTAATGGGTAATAAGACAAAAGCATGCTGGGTGGACATGTCAATTAGCTGGAGGGTAGGGAGATCTAAACAGGCTGGACTGCTGGGCAGAGACCAATAGCATGAGGTTTAACAAGGCCAAATTCCAGGTCCTGCACTTGGGGCACAACAATCCTATGTAGTGCTACACAGGACTAGGAGAAGCCTGGCTGGAAAAGCTGCCTGGAGAAGGACTTGGGAGTGTTGGTCGATAGCCAACTCAACATGAGCCAGTAGTGTGCCCAGGTGGCCGAGAAGGCCAACCTTGCCCTGTGTCAGAAATTCACATGACCAGCATGTCCAGGGAGGTTATTCTCCCTCTGTACTCCGCACTGGTGAGACCGCTCCTTGAATCCTGTGTGCAGTTCTGGGTCCCTCACCACAAGAAGGATGTTGAGGCTCTGGAACGAGTCCAGAGAAGAGCGACAAAGCTGGTGAAGGGGCTGGAGAACAAGTCTTACGAGGAGCAACTGAGAGAGCTGGGGTTGTTTAGCCTAGAGAAGAGGAGGCTGAGGGGAGACCTCATTGCTCTCTACAACTACCTGAAAGGAGGTTATAGAGAGGAGGGTACTGGACTCTTCTCCCAAGTGACAGGGGACAGGACAAGAGGAAATGGCCTCAAGCTCCGCCAGGGGAGGTTCAGGCTCAATGCAAGAAAAAAATTCTTCACTGAAAGGGTCATTAGGCAATGGAACTGTCTGCCCAGGGAGGTGGTTGACTTGCCTTCCCTGGAGGTGTTTAAGGTACGGGTGGATGAGGTACTCAGAGGCACGGTTTAGAGATTGGTGGGAATGGTTGGACTTGATGATCCGGAGGGTCTCTTCCAACCTGGTGATTCTGTGATTCCATGATTATTATTTGACTTTGCAGAATGAAGATAAATTATGTTACATGTCTGTGGAAATTCCAAAAGTCAAAAAACCAGAACAGATACTAAATATCAAAAACCTACACAAAATATGAAATTTATCAATAGAAGTATTTTAACATAGTTTGATATTTCACAAATATTTTTTCCTCATTCCTCCTCCAAAATCTTCACTGTCGGGAAAGGTCTAACACCATCATCAGAGCTGGGATCTTCACATTTGAAGGATATTCCATTTCAGCTGGAATGGGAAACCAGTAGATCAGGGCAGAACACAATAAGACTCTAATATCTTAAGGAACTCAAGTAGCTTCATAGCCAAGTGTCAATATTTTCAGTACAGTGTTTAGCCTGTCTTGGCCAGATGAACTAGAACAAAAGAATCCTGAATTTTGTTGTTAAAGTCTTAGAGAAAACAGAAACACTCTTAACAAGTACAGTGATAATATGGCGAAAGCAATGCAAGACAGGAGAATGGGTATGACAGCGGACCTATCCCTGCCTCTTGCCTTTCTGAAAGGAAACTTGGCATTAGAGCCACGAGACCTAGTATTCTGTGGAAGCAAGAACTTTATTCTTACTTCATTTTATAGTGGTATTGTTTTCATATAACAAATGTCAAGACTGCACCTCAAATACTAACTTCTCCACTTCCTTGGATCTTTTCACCAGGCGCACTATTTCAACATAATCTCTCTCTAGCATACTGTCAGCTTGTTGTAGATTTTGGCCGTTATCTAAACTGTTTATTCAGAATGAAATATTTTTTTTCCAAAAACACTAAGGCCCGATCCAGCATAGCCATGAAGAAATATGCCCAAAGCACATTCTGAGCATAAAGTGGTAAAGTGCTGTGCTTCTACATGCTAAAAAGGTCATGAACACATGCTGACAAACATAGGTATTCTCCATTCCTTCAAAAGTGTAACTAGCACAAGAAATCTATAGCTGAACAATACAACTATAAATATTAGTTTTTCACTGCTTATCAGTTTCATTGTTGACATTAGAAAGCAACAGAATTTGCAAGAAAAAAGTTGTTGTTGGAAATAAAGAAAGAAGAAAGAGTGAGAGTAAGAAAAAAGATGGGGAGAAGGTAAAAAAAATGGAAAAGAGAGAGGCAGAACAGTAAAGTACCTTAATCTGGTCCCTCTTCAAGGCTCACTGGATCTACAAATCAATAGCCAGCACAAAAACACATCACCACCAAAATCAAAGGCCACCACCCAGTCTGTTATGCTTCCACACATATAGCAGTATATCACCTTTCAAGAAACCTTACCAAAATCTCACGTATAAGTTACAACCTGAAACCCCCTTAACTCATACAATTCATACATTAATATCAATGAGACTTTCCAGTGGTTAAGCCCTGTTCTCTTGGAGAGATAATATAAAATCAGCTTCAAATATTTCAAAAAAATGATGTTCTGAAGCAAAAAAAAAAAAAGGATTAAGAAGTTCTACTAACTTTTTAGAAAAGAAAATGTTTAAGGAAAATTCTGCCTGTAGAGACTCCTTACATTAGAAGGAATATAATTTGAAATCAGTATAAATGCATTCAGATGTTACAGAAGTGGTACAGCACCTACAGAACAGCAGAGACCCTACACAGCAGTAACCGAAGGATGAAACATGACCCAAAGTATTTAGTGATTTTGTAGAGACCGTATGCATTACCCAGCCCTAAACTGATGTACCAGCTCATAAACCATAATTGGAGCACAACCCTGTCCATAACAGGTGCCTAGTATTTAAATGGCCAGTCTCAATACATAGAGGATGACGGGGTTTCACTGCCATCAAAACCAAACATTGTTTATAAGTTTTGAAGAAATATTTTTCTATTATTTTGTGAAAAGCTTGCAGGGTCGGGGGGGGGGGGGGGGGGGGGGGGAGGAGGTGAGAAGAGGGAGAGATAAAGCCTTCTTATCTATCAGATGCAGCTGAAAAAACATATGAGTGCTGCCTCCCAGAGTTCAGCTGCCTGGAAACATTTCTTTCCTATTTTGCAGTGGTACACTGATCAAGCATCCAAGGAAACAATCTCCAAGGGTTGTGAAACAATAACTAGAGTCTCTGTTTCTGCTAGACATGGTACCCAGAGATTTGTGCTGGACCACCGCAGCTCAAGCTATGCATAGACCTGGGCACCTATGATGCCCAAACAGCACAGTCAGGTAACAGCTTCAAAATGGAGCTTAATCCATCTCTCTCACATAAGCACATGAATGCCTGCTTACACAACTTCACAAAGGAAAACACAACTAATGAATCTTCTCTCTCCATAAGCCCCAAGATTGCTGCACAGAACCTACAGTTCCCACAGCTCCTCTACTTAGAGCAACCAAGTAGGCTGTAAGAGCCTCTTCAGTGCCCTGGGAAGATGGGCTGGGAGAGGAGAGGCACAGGAGTGCAGTGCAGAGCTGCACTGAGAGGGCGGGCAACTTCCACCTCCTGTCATCAATATCGACAGCGACAATGATGCTGTTTCCATGCATTCTGGAGCCAAATGATTCGGGCCAGCTCAACATTTCTTGATCTAACCACTGAAATTAGCACACAACTGTCATCATGTTCTAAAGCAAGAAGCAGGTGTTTCAGAAGACCCATCTAAAGAACTGTAGGGTTCAGTCTATTGTATTTTGAGCACTAATCACAGATAACTATTTTGCAAGTTTACTGAATACCCATAGCAAGCATCATTCCACCATGAAGTAACTCAAAGATATTTCTAAATGTAAAGAGTATCATCCTAATTTCTCAGTCAAAAGGGGGAAAAAGACTGCCTCTTTTCATATTTGCAGTGAAAAAGGGACACAGCCTTGAAACTGCTACCAGTACAATACCCAGTCAGCAAACTGTTTCTGTAACTGAGAAATATAGTTAATGGAACAGTATGTCCCCTTGTAACTTCCATTCCTAAATAAATACTTGCCCACATTCAAAACGGCAAGAAAACACATAAGAATCAATACAGATGAGCCCAGTTCCTGTTTTTGGGTCGCTTCCAAGGCAATGCCAGCTAGTCGCTCTGTCTTCCTCTGCATCTCACCACGAGGGGGAGGCACAGCATTGCTCGGGTCCAGCTCTCCAGGAACAGCATAAATACAAAATGCAGCACTTGTATCTTTATACTATAACAATCATTTGAAATAACTTAATTAAGATAAGCACAAATGATCACAATATCTACTGTTGAGTACTTAATAAAACAGATTTTTATACAAAAAGCATACATATCGTAAACACTGAAAATCATCCCATTTTAAACATAGCTAATCATTATATGTATATTAGTAATTGGCTGCCTACACAACAACACTAGCTGTGTTGGTGTAATTCAGTTTTGTTTCCATGTCAAACTTCACTTAATATGATTTTCCTAGATCATAAAATATACTTCATTGTGCTGCAGTAGTCTGAGTAATGCCAGTTTGGGGCTTGGATAGAAGAGGAAAAGAAATACCAGAAAGATCAAAGCTGCTGTCACTAAGGTGAGAATAGTTTGAGACAGAAGTGCAGAAATGGAAGAGCACAATAAACTTTGCAAATTGATGTTTTTTTAAAAAAATTTTTAAGTTGCTGAGAAAGAATAGTTTATCTCACTCTGGAGGGCAAAACTGCCAGTTCAATGGCCAAAAACTTCAGAGCAAATATACATGCAAATCAAATTGACAATCTGCTGTTAGACAGCTAATTTTGACCTAACAGGCACACTTAACATATCTGGAGAGAAACACTGCTTCTCACTGCAGATCTACAAATGATTTACACTTATGTAAACTACTGTGGTGGGATGACTTTGGTCAAAAGAAAACCACCCACACAGGCTCTCAAACAATTCCCCTATCCTCAGCAGGGCATGGAAAAGAACAGGAAATACAAAGCAAGGAATCTTGTGGATCAAATTAAGCCATCTTTGCAGGTGATGGAATGAAGGCACTCCACACCCAAACCAGCAATTCAAAGGGAATCACTCTACCTCCCACAATAGACTGAGGCCCAGGCAGTTTTTGAGCAACAACCACTATCAAAGTGACTCATACCCACACAACCCCTTTCCTCCTCTACCTCTAGTTTTTACTGCCAAGTATAACAATCGTATGGTATGAAATACCACTCTGGTTAATTTAACTATCCCAGTTGCATCCCCTCCCAGCTCTCCCATGCTAGACTACTCAATTTGAGGAGCAAGAGAGAAAACAAAGAAGGCCTTTGTGCTGTGGAAGCACTGTTCAGCAATAGCCAAAACACTAGTGCATTGTCAACACTGTTTATCCATGCACCCAAAACACAGTACCATACAAGTGTTGTGAAGAAAATTATCTTCAACAAAACTGAACACAGTGCTCCTATTTTGGAACAAACTTGACTGTCATTCCAGGACACAGGAAAAAGGCAGCAACCTGGATAACATGGACAGCTTCATGTACTTCCAAGGTCTTAGCATGAGAGAGAATGTTGCTATCTGCCTGAAGCCACAGAGCTGATGTTAACTCAAAAGATACAATGGAGAAGTAAATGATTAAAATCATGTTAGCTTAATAAATTAATATTCTAAGTTTGGCTCTTTGTGGCTAAACATTGCTTGCTTTTTCTAATGGTTGCCTGCAATAACTTGTTAAGATGACATCAACAAGAAAGAATAAAAAACAAGGCATCAATAAGGTAGCAAAAAACCCCAAAACTAAAACCAAAGTAACTTGACTTTACATCTTCCAGATTATCATCTGCTTGTAATCCTGTGTTTTTCAAGGTGGCAGGAAGTGACTGAAAAGTGGAGCAGTGACTGAGTATCAAATTTAAAAACACTGTGCTGTAGCATAAGACAGAACAAGAGTATACTACATGCCTGGTACATATAGTCATCATACTGCATTGGCAGAGGAAGAAAGGAATAATGTGCAGTTATAGTAATTTGCATTAATATCCACATTTTTGCAGTGCAGCTGAAAACTACAGTTGAGAAATTTAATGTCAGGTAATTAATCACTAAATGAACTTATTACCGGTCAAGCTTAAATGAAGGCACAGTTTAAATTCATTAATGGCTTAATCACCTAATGATTTTAAGGTATTAAGTTAGTTCTGAGAGGTAATTAAGGCCTGGGTATCCTTCCTGGTCAAACTCTTTGCCGCTGTAGCACACATACAGCTTCAGTAGTTTCAGGTGTGCCCCACTTGTTTACACAACAGAAAAATACGGCATTGATGAGATTGTGAGGGCCTCAGCTTGATCTTGCAGGAAAAAAAGAAAAATCACTTTGGAAAAACTAAAGGCTGAGGAATAGAGTCTTAATCTCTGCCTTTCTTCCTTCAGGAAGGTGCTCTTCAGATGACAAAACCTTCTTCTATTAAAGAAGCCCTGATACTATTTGCTTACCTGCAAAAAACTAAGAATGTGCTTTTCTCATTGATGCACAAAACTCTGTAGAGCAACGGTCAACTCTTCTCTTTAAAATTTTACAGCTACCAGCACTACTGCTTTCCATTACTGACTGGCACATCTAGTGCATTCCTGAAGAGGTTACTTAATTCTACTGTTAAGAATCACTGGATTTTAAAATGCAGGGAAAGGAAAATCACATCTAAACACAGACAAGAATGGCTTGCAAAATATTACATATCAAATACATAGAGGCCATGTTGAGTGCTTATTTTTGCCAGCTCAAAAGTGTTGACTGAAGCTAGGAAAAGTAAACAAATTTCATCTGCATATAGAAAAAAAATGAGTCACAAAGTAATCCTAAACCAGATAATTTATCAGGAACAGAAATCAGATAAAGTATTGGGAGATTCTGCCCTGACAACATGCAAAAACATACTGAACATAAGAGTGTGCTAAACAACAAGAGTAGTATCCACATTCCATTTCTTGTGTACTGTGATATTCTTTTCAGCCTCATCTGAATAAGGTTCAGAAGGAACAGATCCCAGTACTTCCTGACATGGAGTTCAAGAATACACAAGTCAGACATCTGAATAGTGAGAACATAGTTGGAGCCACCTCCATGTTGCAGTTGGGTGCTGCACACACATTGGTTTACAGCGTAAAGAAGCTTGTCCCAGAAAGAATCACTGTGTCCTCAGACACACATCTCTTCTTCAGCGAAGAATCTGAAAGATCCAATGTTCAGATTTAATTTCTAAATCAATTTAAACCCTGTGAAATGTAACTATTTCTATTATTTATGAGGATTATACACAGTATTTCTGTGGTCAAAAGAATAAAGCTTCCTGGGTATATATAACCCAGGATAAATATAAAGATATTATCCGTCTTTGCATCTGCTATAAATAATTTGACCACTAACTGGAGACAAAGCCACAACAAATCCACATAGTTTACAGGAACTATTAAAAACCATAAATCAGCCTAGTCTGAGTCACAAATTTCTTTTCACAGACCTAAATCTCATTTGGATTACATTCTAATCACTTAATATTTGAAGGTAGCTTTTGATACCTCTTTTATGTTCTGTCTCTGTCTGTCTTTAGGGCTACATTATCCTGGCTTTCAGGAACCTAAAGCTTTTCCAACTGCAACCATATGAAGCACATCTTTTCATCTCTCTTCCTAGAGCCATATTTCACAGTATACGCAATAGTGTCTAAAAGGACCTCCAAATTTCCTTCTCTACAATTAAAACAAACAAACTTACAGATTGTGTTTGCTTTTAGTCTAGTTTAGTTAATTCCATCATGAAAAAGGGAGTTATGCTTGCATAGGCTCCCCTAGGAAATCTCTTCTGACCACTTTACAGGAGGCTATACTGAATGTATTATTGACTCTTTTAAATGCTGGAGAACCTCTGGCTAATTTGAAAAGAAAATTGCACATATTTGTGTACAAAAAAACCCAAAAAGACCCTCCTCAACCCAAGGACCAAAGCTTCAACCCCATGAAGTGAAATTTTAAGATCTACTAAGCAAAGTAAGCCCTGCTTTGTTTTCCTAAAGAGCTGCCTTTTTTTTCTTTTTGACTATTTGAAGAGCACACCTACATTAGCATTTCAGGTTGAGTGAAGAATGTAAATATATAAATCTCCTGACTATCCTTGTCTTGTACTGGAATCCAACAAGAAGGGAATAAACCGTTTTAAGATGGGTAACTAAGAATTAATATTCCAGAAAAAAAAAGTGATAGCAATTAAACAAAAAAAAAAAAATCTCATGTCTCTTCGGATGCTAGAAACGAAACCCCTAAATGATACAGCATTGGACAGACATCTGTTCAGGACATGGGACAGTTCACTGATCATCACCATGGTGAGGCTGACCAATTCTACATTCACTTGCATTTTTATAGGGTCTTTTTTACAACACAGATTCATCTATTATCGACAGCAATCAAGTCTGGAATACGGACTTAGCTTTGGTGGCAGTCTCTAATATTCTTATCTCATTAATAAACCAGCAGTTCCTGGGAACAAGTACATACAATACTTGCACATTGATTAAATGCACATCTCTCCAGTAGCTAACAGTCACACTGTGTTCACAAGAGGGAGGTATGTACCTGGATTTGCTGTCGTACAAATTACTAATTCCTACAACAGCCTTCTAGGCCAGCCACCATAATCCCCATGCAAATTTGTTTCAGAGAGTGATGTAGGAATATGTAACTCAATTTACATGGATTAAACCTGCACATGCATTGTAGGAATGCAACTAATAGCCAAAAATTAATAGGTGTTCAGTCAATGGAACCAGACTAGAGCTAGTCCTATTTAAACCTCCCAGCTGGGTACAACACAGACACGCAGGTTTACCACCAAATATTTAGATTTAAAGATCTGCTGATATTGCTCTGTACTGTTTTCTGTTGTAGACATAGTCTGCACAAGTGCCAGGGATAGATGAAAAGTGAGACTGTGTTGTCTCATCTTTCAGAGACTTGCAATAAAAAAAGACAAGCCAAAAAGTGAAATACAGTGGCTAGGGCACCAATCTAGGAGTCAGAGAACTAATTTAAACTGAAAACCAACAAACTGAGCAAGACAAATTGTCATTCTGTGCCTTTAT
This sequence comes from Coccyzus lansbergi, assembly GCA_033558105.1. NCBI lineage: Eukaryota > Metazoa > Chordata > Aves > Cuculiformes > Coccyzidae > Coccyzus > Coccyzus lansbergi. The sequence continues at coordinate 284,258 of JAUMJK010000211.1, read as the reverse complement.
TTAATTTCCTTTGCCTGTCTCTCACTGCATTAGCACACTGCACTGCATAAAATGTCCTAATCTTAGTACTGAACACTAATCTCTAGTATTATACAGTATGCTGTTTTAAATACAAAGGTGACCTCCAACTTTCTCTATAAGGTCTCAGACAAATAATTTCATTTCTCTGGGACTAGAATACATCCATATTGTCTACATAAAATATGACTGTGTCACACAGTAAGGCTGGAACCTGACCAGCCTTGTTCCTATAACCTGTGAAGCCAGTACAAGTCTCTGAATGCTCATTCACAAGATAACCCCATAGCCAAGCCTCTGCATCTTCAAAAGGGGTAGAAGAACAGTGGTTTTCACCTCTGTGCAGGGACATATGCAAGTTAAAACAAAAACAAACATGCTTTTCTCATTTAGTAATGCCTTCAGGCTTCTTCAGGTTACAGGCTGCTTCTTTCTACCCCTTTTGCTGGAAGTACAATAGAGCAGAAAGGAAGCAGTCTAAAAGGTTCCTGGAGTGCGTGGAAGACAACTTCTTTGCACAGCTGGTGAATGAACCAACGAGGGGAAGGTGCCCTCCTGGACTTGCTGTCTGTGAACAGAGAAGGCCTTGTGGGGGATGTGGCAGTAGGAGGACGCCTAGGACTAAGCAATCATGAGATGATAGGGTTTTCTGTTCTAGGTGAAGTGAAGAGGGTGGTAAGCAGGACAGTAGCATTAAATTTCCAGAGGGCAGACTTCGACCTATTCAGAAGGCCGATTAGCAAAATCTCATGGGAGACAGTACTTAAGGGCAAGGGAGCGCATGAGGGCTGGGAGCTCTTCAAAAAGGAAATCCTAGCAGCTCAGGAGAAAGCCATTCCTGTGTTCTGAAAAAAAAAGCTGGCAGGGGGAAAATACAGCTTGGTTGAACAGATAGACCTTGAGTGACATCAAGAAAAGGAGGAATGTTTATGGGCTCTGGAAGAGGGGACAGGCCTCTTGGTTGACTACAGGAGGGAAGTGAGGTTGTGTAGAGAAAAAATCAGAGGGGCTAAGGCTCCATGAGAAATCAGATTGGCTAAGTCTGTGAAAGATAACAAAAAATCTTTCTATAAATATATAAATAATAAAAGGAGGACTAGGGAGACCATACAGTCCCTATTGGGTGCAGAAGGAACAACAGTGACAGGGGATGAGGAAAAAGCTGAGGTACTTAATGCCTTCTTTGCCTCAGTCTTTAATGGTAAGGAGAGTTGTTCCGTCTCTGTACAATCCCAGGAACTAGAGGAGTAAAATGAGGTTCCCATGGTCCAAATGGAGTTGGTCAGAGCCTTGCTTGCCCAGCTAGACATCCACAAGTCTATGGGGCCAGACAGGATACACCCAAGGGTATTGAAGGAGCTGGCAGATGTATTGGTCAAACCCCTTTCCATCATCTTCCAGCAGTCCTGGAAGACTCGGGAGGTTCCACTGGACTGGAGGCTGGCTGATGCTGTGCCCATCTACAAGAAGGGTCACAGGGAACTACAGGCCTGTCAGTCTGACCTCAGTGCCAGGGAAAGTCATGGAACAGGTGATCTTGAGTGCTATCATGAAGCACATGCAAGAGAACCGGGTGATCAGGCCCAGCCAACACAGGTTCACAAAAGGCAGGCCTTGCCAAACTAACCTGATTGCCTTCTATGACAAAGTGACTCAGCTGCTGGATGAGGGAAAGGCTGTGGATGTGTTCTCCCTGGACTTCAGCAAAGCCTTTGACACAGTTTCTCACAGCATTCCGCTATGGAAACTGTCAGCCTCTGGCCTGGACAGACGCACACTCTCCTGGGTAGAAAACTGGCTGGATGGCCAGGCCCAGAGAGTGGTAGTAAATGGTGTTAAATCCAGCTGGAGGCCAGTGACAAGTGGGGTTCCCCTGGGCTCAGTGCTGGGTCCAGCCCTGTTCAATGTCTTCATCAATGACCTGGATCAAGGCATTGAGTGTATCCTTAGCAAGTCTAAGATGACAGAAAGCTGTGTGGAAGTGTCAATCTGCTGGAGGGTAGGGAGGATCTGCAAAGGGATCTGAACAGGCTGGACCACTGGGCAGAGTCCAATGGCATGAGGTTTAACAAGGCCAAATGCTGGTTCCTGCACTAGGGGCACAACAACCCTATGCAGAGCTATAGCCTAGGAGAAATCTGTCTAGAAAGCTGCCAGAAGGAGAGGGACCTGGGGGTGTTGGTCGACAGCCGACTGAACATGAGCCAGCAGTGTGCCCAGGTGGCCAAGAAGGCCAATGGCATCCTGGCTTGTATCAGAAATGGTGTGACCAGTAGGTCCAGGGAGGTTATTCTCCCTCTGTACTCCACACTGGTGAGACTGCACTTCAATTACTGTGTTCATTTCTGGGCCCCTCACTACAAGAAGGATGTTGAGGCTCTGGAGCAAGTCCAGAGAAGAGCAACAAAGCTGGTGAAGGGGCTGAAGAACAGAACCTATGAGGAATGGCTGATAAAGCTGATGTTGTTTAGCCTGGAGAAGAGGAGGTTGAGAGGAGACCTCATTGCTCTCTCTAACTACCTGAAAGAACGTTGTAGAGAGGAGGGAGATGGCCTGTTCTCCCAAGTGACAGGGGACAGGACAAGAGGGAATGGCCTCAAGCTCTGCCGGGGAGATTTAGGCAGGACATTAGGAGGAAGTTTTTCACAGAAAGGGTCATTGGGCATTAGAACAGGCTGCCCAGGGAGGTGGTTGATTCACCTTCCCTGGAGGTGTTTAAGGCATGGGTGGACAACGTCCTGAGGGACCTGGTTTAGTGCTTGATAGGAATGGTTGGACTAGAAGATCCGATGGGTCTCTTCCAACCTGGTGATTCTATGATTCTATGAAATAAATCAAAACAGAAATCGAATAGAAGCAAAAGTTAAAACCAAACCATTGCATAATAGAAGCTTGACAAGCATGAACACAAAACAGGTTTTGACTGATCTATTTTTTTAAGCAAAGCACACTTGTTGCACTCTATCACCCATGACAGTAAATCATTCTATGATATGGTCTCCATCTTATTTAGAGAAAAACTACAATTACTTATGGATAACAATAAATTCCTACCAATAAGTTGCTTTTTCAGCATCTATCTTACTGAAGAATTTTGACTGAATGGCTCTCATTTTCTGAAGAAAACAACAGAATTATCTGGCTGAAGGGGTGCAGTCATCACAGTCATTCTTGAATATAGGCCAAGTTATATTGTCCCCTATTTACTCCACAATAACTGCCTATCCTACAGCACTCCACCTGTAGGCACCCAAGTCTACAGGCATCAGGAACCAGATGGCAAACAGTGCTGAAGATAAACAGGTTCTAAATTACTCAGTTAGCTCAAGGAAAGCGTTTGTAAGAACTGGTAGGAAGGGGGGGTAGTAAATCTTTGTGACTTTTTAAACTTATTTTTAAAATCATGATCTAGCATTTGCTTGCTCTAGCTTTCAGAATGAGAGAAATGTAAAACTACTTAAAATTCTTATGCTCTACTTGCATCAAAATTTATTTTTTTATAAAAATATTATACCATTCATTTTTTTGTAAAAGAAGTTTCTGGTTTACAGCCCTAGGTAAAACATTGCTCTCTTTATACCTTTTTTCCACTCTGTTAAAATGAAACTCTCTATAATACTGTAGGTATATGTTTACCCATTCATGTTTAAATAGAAAAAAAAAAACCACAAACCCTCCACATCTCAAGTAGCTGTAATACAATATTACAATATCCTTATAAAGAAAAGACCTCTATTTAAAACTATACCAGACTGAAGGACTTTCAAAGAACTCAGTATCTGTGCTGAATATACTCTTAAAAACGCTTAAAAGCCACCAAACCGAGGGCTTCACAGTAATCAGCACTACATATGTCATCAATATTTCTTCCTACAGAGGTTAAAACTGAGAATTTTAAGGCTTTGATCTCAAGTTCATTGGAATCAACAGAGATTTTTTCAATAGCTTTGGATTATATCCCAGAGACATAAATGGGCACAAGCAGACGGGAAGGTAAGACAAGTTAACAGAAAAAAAACCACATTAACAGTAAGGGTAAGACTACTTTATGGCCTGAGAAACAATTTACATATTTGCTTTATTTCAAAATCCTCTTCTCAGTGGTATCCAGTGACAGGACCAGAAGCAATGAACACAAACTAAAACACAAGAGGTTCCATCATAACATCAGGAAACACTTCTTAACTCTGAGGGTGATTGAGCACGGAATACAGGTCACTCAGAGAGGTGGTAGAGTCTCCAAGCTCGGATGTGTTCAAAAGCCATCTGGATATGGTCCTGGGTAGCCTGTGCTAGGTGGTCATGCTTGAACATGGAGGTTGGACAAAATGACCTCCAGAGGTTCCTTCCAAACTCAACCATTCTGTGAAGGCACGGCAGTGAGTTTACCTGCAGGAGCTTTCTTCCCAAACCTGTCTTGAGATTCTTTCCTCCCCAACTCCAGTTTTCTAGGTTTTCCTTATGCTTTTCTTCCTCAGGTATTTCTGTGAAAGACATCTAGCAACACCTAGTATATTCTATGCTCTGTATTCTGAATGTGTGTACTGAGCTTGACTAAACTCAGGTTTTAACTAATCTGGTATCAAAATAGAGAACAACTCAGAGGTGAGGCTTTTCTTCCCCTCAAGCATACAAAAGAACAAGAATTATAATGCGTCAGGATTTTTCATTTTAGCGAAGGATTCTATATCTTTCAAAAATAAGAGTTGCATGAAGCTATTCTTAATAGGGCAAGCAGATTAAGCCGGCTCAATTTACAATTTTTCATTTTTGCATCATCTTTTCCATCTAATATTATGATGACCACATACCATAGAAACAATTTTTAGAACATACACTGTATCTGCAGACCCCTGCTTTTTGACATAATTCTTTTACTCTATTATCTCCGATAACATCTAGCACTGCTTATCCAAATATTTAAGGATAAACCTCCTAACTTGCTGAGAGAAGTGATGACCACAGAGTATGCAAATAGGAATATATGCCATAAAGAGTTATTGCAAAATGTGTATCATGTGCCTCTCTTTTAATAGATGCATTCCTTAAAAGAACCAGATAAGAAGCATTTTATGTGGGATATGAGGTAACTTGTAAGTTATATTAGGAATTTATACTAGCAAAATGAGTTTAATCAAGAAAGTCCAAGAACACATCCTTCAAAGTTTCACCCTTCCTTAGAGAAAACAATAGCTAAACCAGAATGGTAGAAGACTGAAGACAAAAAAACAGTGAAGTTGCATAAACTGACGTTAATGCTTTATTACTAATTGTTCATATTAATACTGCCTTTCAAAACCAGGACCCAGACTGTTCTTGATCTCAAATTCATCCTGCAGCCAAACAAAAGCCCTTGTTCAGTCAAAGAAGTCTAAGAAGGAGCCCTGGCAAAATGCTAACATGTAACATGATAGCACTTAAGCTTCCACTTGTTCAAAAACATGACGACATGGCTCAGTTTGCTCTTGGTCCCATGCTCTGCAAGGTAGTTAGGACGCATCATCTAAATCCAAGAATTCCCAGCAAGTTGGAGTCCTACTTCAGAAGTAAGAAAACAGGTCTGCAGAAATAACTCAGTCTTGTCAATTTGGGAAATATTTTTTCTGTAATGTTTCGGATTTGGGTAAGTAGAATTTTACCTTCTGAAAGCTATTGTACTTGAGTCAGAACTTCCACGAAGAAATTAGCCAGATATGCTATAAAAAATTAATGACGTCCAGAAATAAGCTAAGAACATTTGATGCCAAGCAGAATCACAAAGTGAATAAAGCAATAAGTATTTGCAAATATTCTTATTTAAAATAAAAAAAAGTCTGTCTTCTAAATACTGGAGAAAAAAAAATATGTGTTGGGAAAAAAATAGCTGGTGGAAAGAGACTTTCATCAAAAAAGGAATCATAGGAAGCAGCAGCTCAAACACAGTCACCAGATTAGTCCAAACTGGAAAGGATATTACAGCTTTTCAAAAATACCACTACCCCTCTGACTTATGCAGTATATTAAAAAAACAAACCAACACAAACAGCATACAATGCTAAGCTGAGAACTAAAACATACAAAAATTTCAAAGACTTCATGTGTGTCTTATGTACTGTGACCTGTAAATCAGAAAGTATTAATACACAGTGGTGGTCCTATAAGCAAGCATTCCTACATCTGCTGAAACTTTTCCCGTAGATCAGAGAAAATCCTCTTTACAAACTAAACTGTTTCTACACAAACTAACTTCAAAAGATGCATTCTCTCAGTTGTTCTATTTCTGAAAAATAAATATGCAACCTCTTGGAAAACTTATTCCATAATACTGTGAAATGGGTTTTACATCGCTTTCAAGGCACAACAGTACAGTCACTTGTATTTCCCTGCACTGAAAACATCAGAGTTCTCATTTAATTATAAGGAGAGAAGGTTCTGAAAGAATACACTGTTGGTTGACACAACAAAGACACACTGGTGGCAAACCCTTTTGTCGTTCTTAGTATAATCATTGCCTTTTATATGATTAGATCTATAGACCACACTTGCAAGGCTACTACTGAACTCAAACAGTCACGCAATTCGGAGACCTTCTATTTTCACTGTAACTTTAGGGTTTTCAAAAGTGCATACTTATGAATTTAAATCACTTAAGGACTTCAGAAAGCGTTACCCTGCCAGTACAATAATTATGTCTAAATCTTGTGAGAGAACCATGTTTTTGTAAATCCTACATATATTTCACTCATCATAGGTGTACCACTCCTATGGTTGGACTCAATGATCCAGTGGGTCTTTTCTAACCTAGTGATTTTGTGATTTTACCTGGGAGTTCCATACACAAGGTGCCCTGCAGAAGGTGACGTACAATGACAAAACAGGGTTATAGATTTGTCAGAGAAATTCAGGGGGATAGAGCTGCAGGATGTGGCCAAAAGAATAAGGAAAAATAGTGTAAGAGTCAAATATCATAAAAGAAAGGATAAGATGAAATTATAGAATAAATGGGAAAAAGAAAGGCCTTGGTTTGGGTAGATAAATCCAGCCTTGGAGAAGTAAAAAGGGAAACAGTTGTGCAATAAAGTAGCTTTTTAAAAACTGAATGCTTGGAACAACTCCAGCACAGAGACTAAGGGAACAAACTGAAAAATAATATTTTTTTTTTAATTAAAACTTCCAGCAGTTGAAGTTTTCAACTGTCATACAGTCACAGAAACAAACTGATTTAGGCTGATGCACGTTAAGGCTATACATCACACAGACAGAGAATACAGGCTGGCACATTCCAGCTTTCCTTAGCAGAGTGTGATGCAACTAAGCCCTGATAACAAAGCTCAGAGAGAACAATACTGCATAAAATGGGATAAAATAACACAGAGGGTTAGGTGCTATCTGCCTGCCGCATGCCCAATAGGGAATTGAAAGAAGTGTCTGCAGAGATAGCAGCTTGCATTAACTAAGGAAATTGCTTTGTTCAAAAGGGTAACATTTTCCAAAACACTTAAGTGACTTTGTTTCATGCTAGTCCCAAAGGAATCATTGTTGTTATTCAAACAATAAATCATACTCACTGCAAGGACCTGAAACAGCATTTGGTGTATTGATTATCTTTTGATGCTCATGGCATCTCAAATAAGTACCAGTCTCCAAAAATAGTTTCCATTTGCAAATAATTTTAAAATGTGGAGTTTTTCATTAATTGGTTAATTGGTGTTCTTTTTTTTTTTTTTTTCCTTGTTTTAAGCCATTTATTTTCAAGGTATGTTTCCTTAGAATCATCCCAACCACTGCACCAACCGGGTGGCTATGTAATCTTTATTTATGTAACAGGCTTTACTTAAAAGATACATCTTCTCAGGGATCTAAAAATCACAGAGGCAGCACTGAATATACTTCATCCCATATTGTTTTAAGCAGTACTCATGTATGTAGGACTGTATATGTGACTCCCGAATGACTTCTATCGAGCAAATAGCAGAAGTCAACTTTTCATGAAACATAAATGCTTTCCATGAAAAGATATGTGGAGAAACAGCACGGTTTAGCAAACGCCTCAAAAATTGATGACATGTCTAAACAATGTGGAGACTCACCATCCTACCAGAACTTGAATGAATCCTATTGAAAACTCAGATAAACTACTTCTCCATAAGGCATTAAAGACCACAGGGGCCAGTAGATAGCATACCTTCAGAACTAGAAGGCTAAGCACACTGCTGCAGGCCATAACACAATTCTTTAGTAAGCAGGAAGAAATTATTGAACATCCTGATTTAGGGGACAAAAGGATAAAGCTGGATTGCTACCTCAGCTAACCCATTAGCTTGAAACCTTTGAAACACTTAATTCCAGAAGGCAGCAGTGAATGGGCAGTACAGGGTTACAAACACTCATCAACTTCTGTTTGTAAAGACAGAAAATTGCCATCCATCATACCACATAGGCCCTTAGAGCTGCTCAGGTCCTACAGCAAAATGACAGAGCATTAGCTCTAACATTCCATTCCATTTATCTTTCCAACCTAATTTATGCTGGCTATTTAGCACTGCTCATGAGGATGCTAAACAGGCCAACTTCTGTCAGCAGCTACCAGAAAGTCACAGGAAAGATGCTGTTTCAGAATTTCTATGTATTCTCTAATTACTTGGGGTCTTTTTCTCAGTGTTCCAGGAACACAAACCATTCTAGATGCTCATGGGTCCTCCTCGATAAATAACTATGAGGAAACAGCAGAACTTAACAAAAGTCTCCATCTTTATTGTAGCCACCAGTCACATCCACGTTCTTTCTTCTATTTGTTCACCTAATTCAATTTCCACAAGAGGCAATAGGTTGAGGGTTTTTTCCCCAACTATTATCATTAAAGCATGTTCTCATTTCTACTTAAATCGGGGCAAAACGTGGAAACAAGTAACACCTGCCTTCATTAAACTGAGATCATATTCCTGTTTAGGTTTGATTTATTTTTTTTAGCATGATGGACATCTTTTTCACCTACACTTTCTAATGAGGAACAGAAGTATTCTAACTGGGTGCAAAGAAATAATTTCACAGGTGGCTTTGTTTGCCTGAGTTTTCTTTAGGTATCCGTTCATTGGTTATCTGCCAGGACTAAAGTTCCAAATGCATCTGTCTGCCTGCCTGCCTTGCTCCTATATTCTCCATTATGAAACACCTTAAGGTGGACTTAAATAGTGGGAAACTGAATTGATTTTTTTTTTCTTTTGCATGCTTACACAGACCTTACAGTTTCTTGTGGCATCTGTTACATTAGGATGTATTCTGTCCCTTTCATAGCCTGTCAAGGGTTTTCCCTCCTGCCAACTGCAAAATGTTCTGAAATAATGTATCCAGCAGCTAGCATGATGTACCAGAGCACAAAAAAAAAAAAAGTTGAGGACTCCAAGACAGACTTTTTCCTCCAATTGCTTTGCATGAAACATTGAAGTTGGGGAGTTTGCCCTAAATCCATGACAGCTGAGCTAATCCACAATCTTCTTCAAAAGAAGCTCGTATACAACTTAAATCCATAGTAGCAAAGTCAATCGAGATTCTACCATGGCTTTGGAACAAGATAAATAAGAGCACACAAACTGCAGTGAGGAAGTAAGGTTCAAATCTGTGCCACCTTTAATACCATTCCCATAAATAAGGAGGTAGCCTTACTCAAGATAATGCCTGAAGTTTGTTCAGCACATATAATTCATGCTCCTGTATAAAATAATTCCTGCCTAGAAAGGATCAGTCACGGACCTTAATGGGCAGAAGCAAAATTTCTCTAACACAATAAACACTACTGAGACATGCCATGTTTACTGTGGCTGAAGTACTAACTTTTACCCATTCATGATTTTCAAAACAAATTCACATCTGCTCATTGTGATAGGCTCCTTACAGTATATACTACTTCTTACAGAATAAAATTAATTTATAGCCCTAAGTAAATATGCCTTTATTGCAGTAACAACAGGATCATGAAAGTGAAACTGGTCACAATCACCATTTCAGCACTGCTCCACATTTGGTTCTGTTCCAAACACTCTAAAATGCATTGGGGAAATTCAGCCTATTTACTGTACTGGAATGGCCAGAACTATCTGAATCATTATTTGTTTTATTAGTAGCAATTCTCAAATATATTAGCTTTTTTGTTCCATTAAACATTTCATTACAACTGCAAACAGTGACATACAAATAGCAACAAAATTAGAAAAGAATGGCTAGTATGCATGAGCTGCAACAACTATATAAATTACAAAAAACAAGCTGCTGATTATGTTGACATCATGCATTTGGAAACAGAACCAAGTCTTTTTTTAACATTCTTGGTTTTAATAAGAAAAGTTAATAAGATTGTAATTTGTATTCACCTACAAATACTGCACATGGAGGAGAGGGTTTACAGATTGTGCAAAAGTGGAACAAATATGTAAATCTGTCTCTGTCTTCAGAGAACAAGCCAACAAAGTATAGCTAAAAATATCATTCTGCTATTTCTCTATCTAGGGCTAGATATTATCTACACAGGCAAATTACACAATGAACTGATCAAAACCAAACAAGTGAAATCCCTATAAAAATACTCAAATCCTATGTTATATTTGAAAAGTCTTTTTCAAGTGAAAGAATTCCAAGGAGCAAACCTTAAAAAAAAAACCCCTAAAACCAGACTGTTTTGATAGGTAAGCATCCATAAAAACTAGGAATAAGTCTATGATCTAATAAAAACTAATTTCTGATTAAATTTAAATTCACTTCACTGGCACCAATGTGTTATTTGTTCCATCTCTTCTTCCCCCTGAACTTCAGCACACTAAAGCCCAGTGAATGCTGGAGTGCTACAATCCCCAATAAATGGCTCAACTGCATCCCCTGTAGATAACAGCTAGGTACACATTCATTTCATTGTTCCCCGATTCTGTAAATGTGGGCATATAGATCTTGAGCAAGAAGCAGCACAGGTCCCCCATTTGGCTAATTAGGGGATGTGAATTCCAGCATTGCCTAATCTAGATAGTGGGGTTTATTAATCACTGGTATGAGTTGGTCTGTTTCCATCTTTGGACAGTCTAGTAAAGATATTTTCACTGCAGTATTTTAGCATTCCTGCTTCTGGAACACTATAAAGCCTAAGCTAGACATGCATTCAGCCACAGAGGCTAGCTTCTTTGAGCATCCTCTACAGACAGTGAAATGATTGCATTTGTAAAAAGATATTGACTAGGTATAATTTTCCTAGTGTCTTAAGTACTCCTGCTGCCTTTAAAAGTGTTACTGTCAATGGTCTGCTGCAAGACCAAACCACTGAGGACTGCAGCATATTCACTTGTGTAACAGACACGGAGATTAAGTTACAGGTTTCTAAAGTTGCTGTTTCAAAATTCTTAAACAAGGATGGTCAGCATTGATAAAAAAAAGGGATGACTAGAGCAAAGAAATAGTTTGGATTTTCCTTAATGCTGGTGGCATTATGAGAAGTATAGCAGTGAAAACCACTTTTTCTATATCTTCACTGAAGCTAATATCTGGAACAAACACAGTCTAAGTTTTAGGCCTTTTGTTCAGAAACTAAAAAACTCCATTTCTAAAAAGTACTGAGTGGATTTAATTAAATTGATACATGCAAATATAAATCAATTTTAAATATGACTTCGAAACTTCAAGTATGTTACTGACCAAGAAAACAAAACAAAAGCCAGACGCTATAAATTAAGGCTGTTACAGTGACTATATCTCTCTCAAATGTTTCAATTTTAGCTTTGGAGATCCAGACTTCTGAAGTGGTTGATGTTGAAATCATCAAAATAAATGCATTAGATTAGCATAATACTTAAAGTTTTTCTTGTGTGTTGGAGAAAGGGCAGTAGCTTCTATGACTATAGATTGGGTTTACATGGCTAGGTTTTGTAAGTTGCAGCAGTTGCAGAGGTGGTCTCTGTGAGACAAGGGGCTGTCCCGGTGTCAGAAACAGGTAGTTCCAGCTGGCTCCAAGACAGACTCACCACTTGGCAAAGCTGGACCCATGAGCAACACTGGTAGTGCTTCTGTCGATAATCTAAGAAGGGGTAAAAAACACTCCGCAGAAGCAGTGAGAGAATAGTGAGAAAAAACTGAGAGATAAACAGCCCTGCAGACACAGAGGCTAATGGAGGCGAGGGGGGAGAAGCTGTTCCAGGTGCTGGAGCAGATTCCCCTTTCGCTCACGAAGACCTTATTTAAGTAGGTTCTCCCCCTGCAGCCTATGGAGGACCAGGCGAAAGCAGACATCCACACTGCAGCCCTTGGAGGATCCCACATCAGAACATGTATATGTGTCCTAAAGGAAGCTACAGCCTGTGGAGAGCTCATACAGGAGCAGGCTCTGGCGAAACCTGTGGCCTCTGGAAAGGAGCAACACAAGAACAGGTTTTCTGGCAGGAACTGCAGCCCATGCAGGTCTCATGCTGAAGCAGTCCTTTCCTGAAAGACTGTACCCCATGGAAAGAATCCATGCTGGAGCAGTTCTTGAAGAACTGCAGCCTGTGGTGAGAACCCACATTACAACAGTTTGACAAGGACTGTTTACCATGGGAGAGACCACACACCAAAGAAGGGGAACAACGTGAGCTGGAAGGAGCAGCAGAGACCAAGTTTTATGATCTGACTGCAAGCTCCATTCCCCAATACCCTGTGCCACTCAGTAGACTGGGGGAAGGAGGTATAAGGGTCAGAAATGAAAGACTGAAGCTGTGCCTGAAAAGAAGTAGGGAGGGATGACAGTATTTTAGTCTTGTCCTTGTTTCTCACTATCCTAATCTATTTTTAATTGGAATAAATAAAACCGGTTTTTCCCAAGTTAAGTCTGGTTTGCTTGTAACAGTAATTGGTTAGTGATCTCCCTGTACTTATCTCAAGCTGTAATATGTTTTATCTCATCTTCTCCCCCTGTCCTGTTGAGGAGCAGAAGTGAGAGTGGCTTGATGGGCAGCTGGCAAACAATCAAGTTTAACCCACCACAACTAGAAAAGAAATTATGAACTATTAGGTAATATATTTTCACCATTTTTCAATATAAAATATTTTTCTGTGTGGTAACTACTGAAATAAGTTATTCTTTCCCCTCCAAATATAAATATTTCAAATTCCTAATACTATTTCTGAAAGAAACTTTTACATTTTCTGTCCTAAAATGCTATTAAGTATATTCCCAAAACAGTTCAATTATTTTGATCCCTTTTCCCACTTCTCTGAATATTTATTTTCTCTAATTATGTTTGTCTACAAAACATTACTAGAAAAGACAACTTCGAGGAAAGCAGAATTTCAACAGAAGAGTCCCTCTACATACAGTCTGTCTGAAATAATTTATACCTGCTTAATGTAAAAGACACTGACAATTCATTTAACTCAAAGGCATGTGTTTGCATTCACTACAAGACAGGGGCTCCTTTGGGAATTCATGTAATGATTTTTTTTTGAATTCTGACTTCAATCCTTTTATTATTCTCCCTTAAGTCAAAGTTGTTGGCTCTGCCCAGCAACTGATTTGGCTTAACCAAGTTCTACTCCTGTTACTTGCTTTACATTAAGCTATGTTCACCTTCTTTGCTCAGATTTTACAGGTTATAGCTATTCACATGGCGTCGTCCACCATCCTTAGGATGTTAAATTCTTAAGTCTACAAATCTGTCCTCTGACTTCAACACTCATGCTAATTTACATGCAATAACAGCAATGCAATTTTAAACTATCCAACAGTGGTTTTATTAAGAATTTCCTAGAGGGAGAGAGAGGCTGCCTAAGAGAATTATCAGATTTTGAATAATAAAAATGAACTGGTAGAACTGGATTTGAGATTTCAACTTTTATAAAGATGTTATGACAGGTGAATGGAAGTTATATTTTATTTCCAATCTGGTCATGAGGTTTTGAGAAGTACCACGGCCATGCTTGTTGGACAGCGTTGTAAATTAGGACTAACTTTAGTATGTTAAATATCCACCTCTGTTGCCATGCTACATTGCACTCCTTCTGCCTCAGTCTTTTTTCTCTCTGGGTAGCAATGCTGCCAAAGTGTTGAGGTATGCTGATAAACTCCGTAACATCGACTATTACAAGTCAAATCTCGTAACAGCAACTGTACTTGGAATCTGAAATACCCAATGTTGCCTTTGCTACTTAACAAAGCTCAAGTGAAAACAGGAGATGATGCAAGAATTATCAATAATCTTCTCCTAAATATGATAATCCTAAGGGTAATAGACTTAGGATCTCTGGGAAACAAAAAAGTCAGTTTCTTAAAGCAGTTTCTTAAAACACAATTTTTAAAATTATATAGTATAATTAAGTAAATAACTAAATAGTATTAGAGAAAGATTACTGTTACATCACTGAGAAGAAAACCTATTTTTTTCATAAAAAAGAATGTTTGCTTGAGGCATATCTGTTGTAGCTTAAAAAGAAATATGTTCTGCTTTTGGTTTAAGTTTTGATTATTTAAAATTAAGTGATCTAGAATTCTTTGCTGAGGTACTAGGACATCAGCAATACAGTACTCATTACTGAGGGATACACAGACATGACAGAGACATGCTGTAATTTAAACTAGATATACATTAACTCCTACAACCTAAAGCATTAGATGCTTTTCCTCCCCCCATGCCTACCTCCTCCTTTTTTAACCAATTCAAATTTCCTTTAAAAAGCGACAACAGACAGACAAACAAACAAAAACCCCGCTATGCAAAAGAGACCTCAAGAATATTTCACACAAGTTTTCACTCCAATTCTTCCAGTACTAGGCAAACCTCACAAAAAGGCACTAAGAATCAGCTGAAGCAGGTACTTTGAATCTGAACAATCTCAGCTCTGCAGGAATTTCACTGTGGTCTCCTCTGCAATGCCAGAGTTCCTCACACCTCTAGCAATTTCCTCCATTAAATGTATGGCTTTTTGACCCATGAGCTACAGCAGATATAAACTGAGGACTTACATTAGCAAACCCCCCTCATTGGCCTATCTTAAAACATGTGAAAGCAGATCCATTTACTCTTAAGCACAGTGTCTGAGTTCACAAAAATAAACAGGTGTGAATTGTTTTCAGATCTTGTATGGTACAAACTGTGTTACGTCCTCTTAGAAAAAGATAATCCACATAAACAATTAATACAGTGTGTCCCCTTGTTGGCTGAGATGCATTTGAAGAACCATCAGTTGGCATGACACCAGCAATACAATACGGATTTTTACTTCCTCTATGGTCAGTCAATAATTAGGTATTGAACAATTCTGAAGAAACTGTATCACCTTTGTGCATTTAGAAGAGATATGGCAACAGTTACATTTTGAACCTCTTTACCATACTCTTCAAATTGAGATCTGTTTAAAAAGAAAAAAAAAACCACACCAAACCCCACAACATTGTTAAAGTTTCGAAATCTAGAAACAGTTTGTGTATTTGAGGTTTTTTTTATATAAACAATTTGATAAAAATTGGCATCAAACTATATATAAATAGGAAGTGTCACACATGAATAAATCATGCCACTTACTTTAATGAAAGTCAATATATCTACTGTGGTCTACAAGGATTTACTGGAAATAGCACACAAAAGATAGTGGCCCAATTTTACCCTGTTACAACCACACCAAAATCAATTTAAGAAATAATTTCAATTAAGCAAAAACCAACCCCTCCCACAAGGCCTGAAGAGTACACATGAAACTTCAAAATCTGTTCTTACATCTCTTGACTTACACGTATTACATACTTTTCTTCTGCCTATATCTGTCAATATGTAGCATCACGTTTATGAAGATACTTTCAAAATCAGTGCCTACATGAATGCTCAGTCCTTGTATTTGATTTTCTTTTTGTAGATATCAAACAACGTCATTATCTCAGAGAGAGCTGCAATGAAATGCTATCCAAGTCCTCCATCCATGTCATTAAGTTTGTGTATCTTCAATATCCAATATTGGCCATAAGCTATCATATATCAATGACTGCACCATGCCAAATAATACATCTTAAATTAGTCTGTTTGTCTTTTAGAGTAGAAGAGTGGAGTGTAGGAAATAATTTATTTGGCAAGATAAACCTTTGAGGGTTTTGAGTGTTATCTGAAAACAGAAAATAACAACCTTGCTCCAAAACTATATAGACAAACCCCAATCTATAAATCAATACATATTTTATTTACATTCATTAAGAGGAGCTACGCAATATCCTGTCTGTTACAATACTCATGAGTAATGCAGTTATCTTAAATCATGAAAACACAGTATTTGCACAGGTATGCTGTTGGCATAGATAATGTACTGCAGAATATTCACAATAAATGTCAATGAAATAAATACTTCATGGCAAACAAGAAATATCACTATTATTTTTTTGTTTACATTGTTCTGAAAATTATAATAATTGGATAAAATGAGAGGGAAACCCTTAGAAGAACATGCATTCATATCAAACTGATTATAGAAGAAGATTTTCACACCAGTGCTAAAGGGCTATTGAAGACAACTACACATAAAACAAAGGTTTTGTACTTGTTTGCACTTCAAACAAGTTAATGCCCAATTTTCTTGTCCATGCTATTATTGTGGTATGATTTAAAATACAGATGTCTGAACACACTGATATTCAGCTACAAGAATGGTAGTTAACCATCAAACTGCTGAAAGACTATTCCTATCCCCACTCCCCAATTAATAATCACTTGTGTGATGACACACATAAACATGTAGGCACACATCACAAAAACCTGTTGCAAAAGCCAGAGCTCAGATTTCTGTGCATTCTATGTTTTAGTCATCAGCTGTGCTGAGTTATGATACTAATGTTTCTTCTTGATTCACAATAGAATACTCTGCTTACAAGCTTACTACTGTGAAGCTTAGTTAAGTGTGAAGAATCACACAAACGTGTAAGAAGGCAGATAGGATTCAACACTGTTCTTGACATTTGAAATGGGATATTTCCAGCAGTTCAGCAGTCCTTGGCACGTCCACAGAAGTATACGCAACTGAAGTTTAAAATTTCACCAACACAGATAAAATATTCTGCAGGTTAGTGGAAAAGGTGGGTAATACTTCATGAACTAGTTGATAGAGGAGCTTTTTTCAGGTTTCATCTTTAAAGGACTCTACTATGCCACCTAAGATTTCCATGTAATAAAGGCTTGTAATTAGACTATTTCTCCTTGTAATGAGACTATTTCTATCCAAAGAGACTTCGGGTGGCTGTACCCCAAGGAGCAGTTTTTTCTGTGCATCTTGAAGACAACGTGATTGTGATTGCAAATTACTCACTAATGTATAGAATGGCAGACCGTTGCATTATGCAAACCCATCTGCATTCTTTTGCAACCCTGTAAATGCAGCTACTTCCCCATTTTGACGGTGCAGTACACTGTAACAATGGGTTTCACCTAATAAGCTATTCAGAAAACTCTTACACAGTATGCAGGTCATCTCAACCCATTTCCTTGCTGTTAGAAGTAACATGACAAATGCATTCAAACATCATCAGAGACAGGAACACTTAGAAGCACCTTAAATACTCATAAAATATTCACTAGACATATCCACAGTAGTCGTTCTATTGTGGTCCCAAACACACTTAGTTAAGTCATGTACTACTGCAGGAATGGATGTCTTGAAGGAAATCTCCTTTACCCTGTGTAGACTATTTTTAAAGTTCCACACATGAACAAGAAGAGGGCAGGGGGGAAGGGAATCACAGCTAGAATTAAAAAAAGCTATTTTCTTTTAGCAGTTCTAGAACTACATTATAATCACCGTGAGATAAATGCTCTAACCTCCATCTGCACCATCCCAATCTTCTTCCTCCCACATGAGTGCTGAATTTGCAGGAACAGAAGAGCGAATAAGCCAAGAACATTAAAAAATATTTCGAGTTAGGAAAAGACTTGCATTTGGTTTGGGAACAGCACGGATACCCTATTTACCTGACCAATGTGGGACCTCTAAGTAGCTCCGTTCTCTACCACCTGGGAAACACCATGCCCAGTTACTGGAGCAACACTACTTCTCCTCCAACAAAGTACCTAGACAGAGGTCTAGAAAGAAAGAAAAGGGTGGAAAATAGAAGCTGGCTTACATGCTCCAGTTTGTCTTTCCTCCTCAGCCAGACACTGGCACTGTAATCCTGCTGCTTGACAGTGCTGTAGAAGTTCGCACCTACTCTGGTGAGGCTTGGGGAAGGCTCCCTGGGTCTGCTCTTCAGCCTCATCTGCTCGAAGCCCTCATGGGGGGATGAGGAGAGCCAGTCATGTCTGACTTCCATCTTGACATGACAAGGCAAAGTCCAAGGAAAAAAAATCAGAAGAAACGAAGAAATTAAGAGGCACTAGACGAAGAGGGTCCAAAAAAGCAGAGGATGGGGAAGGAGAAAAAGAAGGAAAGCAAAAAAACACACCCCCCCCCAAAAAAAAAAAAAAATAAACCACCATAAAACGGGAAGAGAAAGGAGAAACGACGAGGTAGGGGGAGTGGAGGGAGAAGAAAAGGCTGCAGGTACGACAGAGGAGCGGGCAGAGAGACGAAAGGGCACTGGAGAGCCGCCGTGGAGCCGCAGCCCGGGAGCGGGGGCAGCGCTGGCGGTTGTGGCCGGGGCCGGGCGGGGCTGCTGCCTCCAGCCCGCATGCAGGTTGGCGCAGTGGAGGGGCCACCGCCCGCCCGGGGATGGAGCCGGCTCCTCCCCCGCCTCGGCAGCCACCTTCGGGGAAGCTGCAGGCGGCACGGAGGAGCCCCGCTCTCGCCTCTAGGAACGCGGCCGCCGCCGGCTCCTCCCTCCCGCCCCGCCTGCCGGGGGCACGGGAGGCTCCCCTCTCCCGCGGGGACGTTCGTTCGCTCCCTTTCGCCCCGTCGCGGCGAGACCCGCGGGGCTCGGCGGCTGGATGCCACTCCCTCTCCTGGAAGCCTTTGTCCGGATTTTCCCGAGCCGGGGTCTCCCGGGACGCCTTCCCCCCGCTCCGGTGAAGGTGGTCCCTCCGCATCTCCGCGCATCACCTCTCCCACGCCGCTTCGCCTCCCTCCCGGTCCCCCCGGAGCGTAACCTGACGGAGCCGCCCGTCCGTCCTTTCCTCGAGGCGGCCGGGAGCGCTCCTCGCCTGGCCAGGAGAAGAAAGTCTCAGCCCGGTGCTCCGGAGCCGGGCACGGGGCGAGCATAAGCCCCGCACCCGGCTGCGGGTCCAAGTCCTGCCGGGAAGCCCTAAGCGCCCGCAACGGCTCAGCCAAAGCCAGACCTGAGAAGTCGCATCCCTTCTTTGCTCCCAGCTGGGCAGCATCGCCGGAGTGCCCACACCAGTTAATACACGACACCCTAGTGCCTCCCAAAATAAAGGACGTTTTGGAGCGGTTTCTGTAGTCCACCGCCATCTCTTTTAGTAGAAGTTGGTGTGTGTTGCTATTTTGCTCAAACTTGTTCCAGCAGAAAAAAAGGACTTTCCTTTTTCACAGTGATAAGCCACCTCGCTAATTGCCCACACGCTCTGCAAAGCTATCTTAGGCACAGACAAGAAAACTTTCTCGCATAGCACCAAGAAATAATTACTGGAGGTTAGAAAAGCATTTTTTTTTTTTGCTGAGACAATTTTTTTTTTCAGACAATTTGTAAATTGCCAGAGAACTAAACTGATGTAGCCATTCAAATAAAGTGATACTGAACTAAGAGCCTACACTTGAATCCAGTTCACTGAAAATAGCCTTTGAATGGTAACGTAGTTCACTCACACATTATAAAAGAAATTCTTTCTAACCACTTCATCTGGAGTGAGCTATTCTTCTATCTGATCCAAAGGTATCAAATTACGACTGGGCTCAAGGTGTCTCACTGAAAAACATCATTCACAAGCCAGACAGATAATGAAGTTTTTCCTTTCAAAGCTCTACGGATAAACGCAAAACTCACATCACACCTCATAACTGGGATTATTATTATGAGGTAATACTAGTAGCTTAGGGAAATACTGGGAAAATAAACTAAACAGTAGCAGGAGTTTGTTAAGAAAATAAAGCAGAGCATTCTCCTCTGAAAGCAAAAAGTTTATTTCATAATACTTACATAAATACTACCATGAACAAAGCACAACAAAATAGCAACATCCAGAGCCACCAATGTTATACGCAAATAATTTTTACTCACCAGTATAAAGGACTTGCAGTTTTCTTCCTAATAACTTCCTCTCAAATTTCTCCAGTTAGTAGAGTAGATCTGGGTATTTCCACGATCGTCAATACATTTTCACAACACCTGGAGCAAAAATTAAGACGAAGTGACTCCACTCTATGCAGGACACACCTGAAGACACTGAGCTTTAACATATGGAATATCACAGCAACAGTGGTTTTAAGCTCACACAGAATAACTTGATTAAAAGCTGCTGAATTGAACCTTAGCTGTAGATGCCCATCTCTGAATTGTATATGCTCATAGACGCACCTGCTACCAAAGAACTAGAATCAATTAGTCAGTCAGAAAAAGAAAAAGCCTTTAAGTTTCTTCAAATATACCATTGGGCTGATATTCTTAGACAAAGTTTTAATGCACTGTAAATAAGAACACCCTGCTTTAGCTTGTTTTGTATAAGAAGTTTCGCACTGTTTCTATATCAGTATATAGAACACTTCAACCTTTGCCGCCATCTCTTTGTTCCCTGTTTTTTTTTTTTTGCTTAGGCTGCTTTCAAGTATTTCAAATTTAAAAAAACCCTTTTAATAGCACTCTGCGCTTGCAACCTGCTTTTCTCCCTGTCCCCTAATGTTATGACCGACTAGAATCAATATACCACCATACTACAGTACACTACATTGTCCCATTCCTCCAGATATGTTGTGTTCAGATTTTTATTTTTAACATAGACATAATTTTTTTTGCAGGGTTAGTTTATCCCTAGCTACACTACTATCAGCCTTCTGAGCTGCCAGATGAACTACTTTTTGCCCATCTGGAACATCACGAAATGGAGTGCTGGAGTTGCTTTTAACTGCTATGCTATAAAGTACATTTGCTCATCTTTCCAAACACCTTCTTGTTGGACACCTAGATGTGCTGCATGTGCTTTTTTGCTACTACTGCTGCCAATGTTAATATTACCTTAGTCCTATTCTCTCTAGGAACGAGAGAGAAAAGGAAATCCCAGAACAAGTCTATTAAAATAATACAAGGAAGCCAGTTAAGCTGTGCTTACAGAGCCTTTGTTGTTTTCTAATCCTGAACAGGAAAGAAGATTTTGAATGGAAAAACACAGTCTAGTGACTATAACTTCTTGAGTTTTCATAAAAGTTTTACTTAGGCAAAGTAACAAGCTAAGAATACAATGTTAGTCCCTACTGAGTATATGGACATTAATCTAATCTGAAAAGTGTTAAAGCTGTTTCCCAGATATTCTCTTTCACTTTATTTCCAGTTCGTACCTATGCAAAAAAAAAAAAAAAAAAAAAATTGTTCAAACCACAACCACAAACGTATCAACCAGCTAATTCAGATATAATTCAACTCATTAAAATTCAGTCAGTTCTACTGAAGGTAGGTCAGCAATTCCAATTGGCTGTATAAACTGGATTAAAGCACTGTCTTTCTTTCATACAATTTTCTGAATTACCCAGACACCTGCTCCTGTCAAGACCCTTCACTTCCATTGTCAGATGACTGCAGCAGCAAGGATGACTTAAGTTACAAAACATCATATTTACATGCATCATTAGCAATAGATGCAAATCATGCATGTCATAATGTGATTTTATTTTCTATGGTTCATACTACCATTTTCTGTTTCACTGCTTGTCTTAACACAAAAACTCAGAGAGGCTTCCAGGCAATATACAGAAATTTCCATTCTCAATACCAACAGAATGAATTCTGTAGGGGGCAGAGCTAACTCAGGCCACCATGAAGAATATGATCAGGTTGTAAGTGGAAACATGTAGGTAAAGCTACAATTTTTTTTTTAAAGAGTTTTTCTTTTTCTTCCAAAAATCTTGTCTAGACAAGCTTTTGGTTGTTAGGTGGTTTTTTGGTTTGTCTGTTTGGGGTTTTTTTTATTAGTGGGCTCTACCCATATGGCAGATATCCAAGAGCTTTAGACTTTCTGTCTACAAATATCATATACCTAGAAGTATAAAAACTCTTATAGCAAAACTTTGTTGTGGCTGGATAGGTATTCTATATGTATACGTGCATGCACATACCTGTAACTGTATTCAGTCTCCCCCTACAAAGTACTAATGTGTGCTGCAGATCTGGACTGCCCCCAAGCTCTGGCCCACTTTTTAAAATTTACTACACCTGACAAAACCAGCAGGCAGCACTTGCCTACAGGCTTCAGCTGGTGTCCAGTCAGAGGACAGTGGCTGACTCCAGCTTTGATAGCAGTACAGCTCCTGGCACACAGGCAGCAAGGTAGCTGCTATCTCCTTACCCAACTCAGCCGAATTTTTCTCATAGAGGATTAGCCAACAAGACTCAGCTGGGGAGACCTTTATAACCACTCAAAAATGCTGGCATGTCCCAGACTAAATTACTAGTCTTTCAAACAACTTTAGAACTACCTAACCACTAGTTCCTGCCTGGATACACAAATTCTGGTAGCCTACAAAGAAAAAGCCCATTGCAATGGTCTGTTTCCTCTGTACTGATAGGCTTGCCATGCATGTCTTCCAATCTATTTGCTCCTGCCTCCCGAAAGCAGCTGCCAGTCACTGAAACATGAGTTTGCCATAGGGAAAGACCAGAAAGAGGGAAGGAAGGAAAAAAAAAAAAAGACTTAATTCCCTATAGTGCAGTATCCTACAGTGCCACGCACAAGGCCAAAATAGTAAAACTGACTATCAGAAGTAGGAAAAAAGTAAGAAAAAACCTAGAATGGAGAATTGTACATAAATTCTTACATGGAGATTGTACATAAAATCCTACATGGAGAATTGTAAATAAATTCTGTGTTGTTGCTTTCCCAAATTCCATGCAGCATAATAGATAACTTTTGTACAGAATTTCTGTTTCTTCAGTTTATGGACAGGAATTGAAGTCACACATACATAACTGTAGGGTCAAAGCTAAGGTTACAGTGAAGGTTTGGAGTTGGAGGTGCTTCAGATTTCAGGTTATGAACATATCAGACACCTACCTCAGAAATAACATGAAAGCATTGTTGAATACTGATAACATTCCCTGTCTTACCTTGTCCATGTCTTTCTGGATTCAGCTATTAACCAAACTCTTCTGCGTCTCTTGCATCAAATCATAACCTGGAACTCTGTCTTTGCATTATTGCTGATATAAAAAAAAAAACAAAAAAATCCCCCAAAACCAGCAATACTCACACAAAACCACCACCATTACTCTCTCAGAGCATCATTACTCTTGAGATATCTCTCTGTCAGTTTTGGTTGAAATCAGCCATATATTTCAGAACAAATCAGTCTGGGACTGACAGACAAATAGTAGCATCATATATAAGATTTGTTTCCTCCCTCCACACCATCCACATGTTACTGAAGAACAATTTCAGTTTGGGGCCTCAAAAATCCTGTCCAGACATGATTTCATCCTGCATCTTAAAATAATACTCATTAGTGGTACATACTCATGGGGCCAAATTCTGTCCTCCATTACACCTCTATGCCCCCAGTGGAGTCACAAGACAAAAATAATTGCATAATGAAGGTGTAACCAGGGGGCAAAATTTAGCCTATATTTCTTTAAAATAGATCTGTAGCAAGTAATACCTGTCCACCTCCCCTGAGAATGAGACCCTTTACGTTTGTGTGAAGGTCAGTCTCATATTTTTTTTTTTTTTTTGTTTAGTGGGTAGGTTTGTATCTATCTTGGCCTGAGTTCTTCATGCTGAGTTTATCTGGTTGATGCATCTCAGTGTAACAGGCAGACTGCTGACAAGATCTAAGCTCTCAAGTGCTCTTGCTCTGAAGTGAATAGTTAAAATTGTTCCAGAGAAGTGGTAGTCAGCGGAGGAAAAATACTGTAAAGGACAACATTTTTTCCAATGAGCTGGAACTGAAAACACAGCAGCAGGTGAGGGATCTGTACAAGCAGAAGGAGGGATCTCCAGGGACAGAGGAATGCTTTTTCACTTTTATTTTCAGCACATAGGTAAATTATGGTTGACAACAAGGGAAAGTACTCTTATATATAAAACTTCTTTTTCCTCTACAAAATGTTGTTTCTACTACACAAAAGAGTATACTTTAAAATTATCCAGAATCTTTTATAGCAGAAATTTGTGTGCCTCCAAATTACTCTTCAATGTATTCTAACTAGTTTCATAGCAGAGAAGTTTTTGAAGCTATTTCCCTGAACCAAAGAAAGTGCTCTAAATGGTAATTGCCCTTCAGAAATTAGCTCAAACCTTCCTGCTCAATAGTGTCAAGCTGCAAGCTACAATATCAGCAGCTTTAACAGAAACTGTTTGCCAACTGCAATAAAACTTAGAAATAAAACTGATTCATCTTTATCTGTGCCATCCTGTGTAACGTGAATACAGTTGATTTTAAATGTTTTGCTCTGAAGTATTTATAAGTATTTGGATGCTAGCTTCCAGTGAAATACAGGTGAAAGGATCATTATTTACTGAATTATTTCCCATTGAGAACACGTAGAAAGTTACGTCACAAAAGTCATAACTTTTTTCCCCAAAAAGAGACGTACCATGTTACATCAGACATCAGATTTACTTGTGTAACCAGAATGATGTTTACTGATGTGGCAGCACTTAAAAGAAGATTAAATAATACCCATGAGACAATGGAATGTGTTCTTTTACTTCATGCCTATCTTTGTACTCTGATCTGACTGATTTAACAGCTTTTAGGGTGATTTTCTTTCAATCAGACCAGCTATGCACAGAAGACCATGAGGAAAATGTTCGCACATGGTGCAGGAGAGAAGAGAGACTGACTGCAACAGTCTTGAGTTTAGAGTGGTTTGACTTATGGGGAACCATGGCCTTACAGATATGTGTGCCTTATGTAAAACTTGACTGACCTATAAGAGTGAAGCAGCAGTAACATAAAGAAAAACAATTGTCCAGAATGTGTCAAGTGTTATTTGTAAGGAAGAGAAGAGGTGGGAAGGAATAACTATCAGTCCCTAATGCTAACAGAAAAAAAACCTTGCAAGAAGATCATGATATGGACCAGTTTGTGACCTGTCACTATAAAAGGTAAAAATAAAAATGTTGTTCCGATACAGGAAAGTGCATCTACTTTGATAACAAGCTGAAAAAACCCAAAACTAAAGCACATGCCTAGCACAAAAGATTTACTTTTAGAGAGCCAGAGTTGTTTTCTACCAAGATTAACCAGTTTAGGAAGGGATAAAAGTGTTAGGCTTTTCATTACTGCAGATCAGCTCAGGCTCATCTGCATTGCTTGCTATATTAGGGGCCAAGATTCAAAACTGCCAGCGTTCTGCCTCTGACAGGCAATTTCTGCTCAGGCCAACAATATTTACTTTGAAGATTAAAACATATATGTATATAGTATCTCACATTTAAATTCCCTACTCCTGCTGGCCACACCACTTCTGATATAAGCCAGGATGCTGCTGGCCTTTTTGGTCACCTGGGCACACTGCTGTCTCATGTTTAGAAAGCTGTTAACTGAAACCCCCAGGTCCATTTCTGGTGGGCAGATTTCCAGCCACTCTTCCCCCAAACCTGTAGTGTTCCTTGAGGCTGTTGTGCAGGACCTGGCACTTAGCCTTGTTAAACCTCATACAATTGACCTCTGCCCTTCAATCCTGCCTGTCCACATCCCTCTGCAGACCTCTTCAGAGACCACCTTCCCTCAAGCAAATAAACATTCACACCTAATCTGGTGTCATCTGCAGATTTACTGAGGGAGCACTCAATGCGCTCATCCAGATGACTGATAAAGATATTAAACAGAATCAGCACCCAAACTGAGCATTGGGGAACACTGTTGCCACTTGGATTTAGCTCCATTCACCACAACTCTCTGGGATTAGCCATGCAGCCATTTTTTTATCCAATGAAGAGTACACCTACCTAAGCCATGAGCCACTAGCTTATCCAAGAGAATGCTGTAGAAAACAGTGTCAAAGGCTTTACTAAAATCCAGGTAAATAACATGCACAGCTTTTCCCTCATCCACCTGGTGGGTCACCTGGTATAGGAGATCAGATTTGTGAAGCAGGACCTGCCTTTTATTAACCTATGTGGGCTGGGCCTTGTCTTAATTCATCCACACTTAGCTGTATCCTCACTTGGAGGATGTCGTGGTAGACAAAGAATAAATGAGGAAGTATGGACATATAACCCTGCAAGCTGTGATTCTTCTGCTGTATTATATGGTTAGGCCCTCATGAGCAGTGTCAGGCAGCGTTGCCATACTCCACCCTGTCACAGCCACACCTGAGACTAGCTTCTGCTGATGCTGACTCCTTGTACAAAATGTGTTTCACTCTAACAAAACCCACAGGAAATGTATCCTAAGGAAAGAGATTTTTTCCTTATGAGCACTCTCAATTGCCTAAGTGAAGTATTCTTGAAATGCAATATTAAAACTCCTGTGAAAATGGAAAAGTTCATTTCTCAAATTAAGCCACCAGAACTGCTATAAACAGGTGAGGGAGGAACTGCAGTCATCACATGCTTTGCATTGTCTACACTAAGGGAAAACTTCCAACTTTCTTTGGGGGATGGAAAAATAAAAAAATTGGAAAACTTTTTTCAAAGTGGAATGTTGTTCATCTGCAAGACCTAGAAGTTAATGTCGATGTTCAAGATACAAAGCAGTAGACTTTCTTGAAAATTGGTTGTGGTGCTTATGATCCTTTTTTATACTCCACAAAAAGAATTAGATTAAGCCTTAAGATGTGCAGCAAGTAGTTTATTTCCTCATTTCCTTCAGAGGAAAAGAGCAAACAAGCAATGCCAATGCTGCAACCCATTATTAGAGGCTCCAGTGGAGCCACAGAACCATTAAAATGACGGTCAGGGAAGACCTTAATTCTTTTTAAGATCATCTGCTTCTTCCCCAGTAATGACAGCACACAATTGCCTTAGATTGCCTTTAACGTAAAGTTTTCTGACCTACCCTTAGTGGAAGGAGATCCTGTAGCCTCTCTCAGTTGCCTTTGCCAGTGCTTATATTTTGAGAGTGTTTATTAGTTTCTTGCCTGAATCTGATTTGCGATGAATTCTTTTTTTTTTTTTCAACACATGTGTAACAATGAATAAATGGTCATTATCCTTTTTCTAATACTATTTCCGTGTGAGAAGGCTAGCTGCATGTCTCCCTATCACTGTCCTCAGCTTTCTCTTTTAAATAAATCTTATTTCAATTTTTTTTTCTCAATGTAGATGTCTTCTAAACCTTAGATTCTCATTGCTTTCTAAGTTGCTTCAATTGGTCTATTTCTCCCCTAATATATAGTGCAAAAGACCTAATATGGTGCTTGAGCTGAGACATTGCAGAGGCCAATTGCAACCAATTTTTTTTCTCATATTTCTTGTATATAGTGTTTTTTCTGTAACAAATACTGACATTCAGCTTGCTTCCACCAGAATAACTTTATTGGGTTATATTCCAGTCATGGTTTCTTGTAAACTACCTGTCATTCTCTACAGTATGATAGCATAACCAGTTAGCACTTACATATTGTGTGTGGACTTTTGATTGTTTTTTCTCCAAATATAAAATCTTATTAATTTCAATTTGTTCATTTCAGAATACTTCTCCAATTTATCAAGTCAAATTTGAATGCTGCTTCTGTCTTCCACATCAAATAAGAGCCTTGCTTCTCATACAAGCTTGATGGTAGTAATCTACACTCCATTATTATTGTGGTTGGACTCAATGATCCAAGAGGTCTTTTCCAACCTGGTGATTCTATGATTCTATGATTCTATTTCTGACATTAAAGGAAATACTGAACAGGAAGCTGGTGAAGGGGCTGGAGAACAAGTCTTACAAGGAGCAACTGAGAGAGCTGGGGTTGTTTAGCCTAGAGAAGAGGAAGCTGAGGGGAGACCTTATTGCTCTCTACAACTACCTGAAGGGATGTTGTGGAGAGGAGGGAGCTGGCCTCTTCTCCCAAGTGACAGGGGACAGGACAAGAGGGAATAGTCTGAAGCTCTATCAGGGGAGGTTCAGGCTTGACATTAGGAAAAAAATTCTTCACAGAAAGGGTCATTAGTCACTGGAACAGTCTACCCAGGGAGGTGGTTGACTTACCTTCCCTGGAGGTGTTTAAGGTGTGGGTGGATGAGGTACTCAGGAACATGATTTAGTGTTTAATAGGAATGGCTGGACATGATGATCCGGTGGGTCCTTTCCAACCTAGTGATTCTATGATTCTATGAAAACTTTTTTTGTGAACCTCTGTCTTACAGCAAGCTGTAAAATACAAAATATACAAGAATCCATTTAAAAAGGAAAGGAAGGTTAGAAATGGGATATGGTCTCCAAGAATGGAAAGTGTGAAGTAAGAGTTAAATAGAACTGGCTTTCTAGA
This sequence comes from Coccyzus lansbergi, assembly GCA_033558105.1. Lineage (NCBI taxonomy): Eukaryota > Metazoa > Chordata > Aves > Cuculiformes > Coccyzidae > Coccyzus > Coccyzus lansbergi. Next base: position 255,766 of record JAUMJK010000211.1, on the reverse strand, counting down.
AATGAAGGCAGGCACAGACTTATCACCAGATAAAACAAGAGAAGACTGAGACTTGTCTTTCTGCAATTCGGTTCATCCTGTTTCGAGACTCCTGAGGCTATCCCGGAAATGCTACATCTCTACAAAGCATTGATCAAATAACCTTCTGTTGGCTCAATGAGTACTTCTTAAAGAGCTTTCTCGATTACTCTAATTTTAGGCAAATATATTATTGCCTAAAGCATCATCCAGATGATCTTTGAACGCTTGCAGGTTTGGTGCTATGACAGCTTCCCTGGGGGGCCTATTCCAGACTAACCATCTTCTTAGTGAAGAACCCTTTCCTAATGCCCAGACTGAACTTTCCCTCTCACAACTTCATTCTGTTTCCTCACATCCTGTCATTGGTCACCAGAGAGAGGACATTAGCACCTTCCACTTTACTGTCTCCCTGGAGGATACGTCTTGTCTAAAGTAAGGGTGGAGTTTTTATCTAGTCACATCTTATTCATGGCTGAGCGACCACAGTCTGAGAATGGTAAAGAAAGAGAATGGACTAGCTTGATGGAGAGTAAACAACATTGTGGATCCTGGTAGTTGGTCTCAGGGCAAAAGGGACTTAGTGAGTACAGAGGGGCTGGGGGGAATAAGCATTTAGCTGTGTACCTGCTGTGTAAAGGTCTTCCTAAGTAGAATTTCTCTGTTCAAACTATAATTACTCTTTTTTTCAGTCTGTTTTAAGGTTCCACAATTCAAGATGAGAATGTCATTACTTACATCTGATTTTAGAATAGAGATGCATCTTTCAACACGGTTTCAATACTTTTTAGTTTTATCATCTAAAAAGAAAGGAGAAAAAAAAATCTGTAAGATTTTCATATTTAGTTTTCTGTACCAGTAATGTGATGAATTCAACTTTAATATTTATGAATATGTTAAGGGAATAACTTTTGAACAATTCTTCACAGAATGATTTCTTCAAAGATGAGGTTATTAATAATGAATATGTCTTGCAAATCTAGAAAATCAGCCAAACTATATAATTTATTCTTCTACCATCAGCTGCAAATCAGTTCAAAATAGAGATAAGAAAACCATGCTAAATAGTTAAAACTTATGGTACTATTACAGCTACTTTAATTCCAGTATTGTATGATAGTATTTTTATATTTTATAGTCTTATATTTTGGGTAGACAGCCCTCCAAATTTGACCCCAGGACAGTTTGGAAGATCATATAATGGCATTCAAAATAATCACTAAAAAAGAACAACCCAAAAAAGAACCCAATCCAAAATAGTTTCTGTAAACAAGTTAGAATCTGCTTTGTAGCGTATTTGGGGAAGGGAGTAGTTTGTAGGAGAAACCCTGAAAAGGTGACCCTGTTACCTTGCAGATTTAGAAAAACAGAAGGCGGATACAAAAGGACAATTCTACTGAGAGTTTGCTATTCTCTTTATATTATGATCCATTCTCTTTAAATGTTGGCTTTGTCAATAGTATAACACAACATTTTTTTGCTTGTGGATAGCACACAGACTTTTTAAGCCGCTTGCTTGTGTTTGACTAATTATGCTATTGACAACAGTTCTGCAAGGGATTTGTGGTTTCCCTGTGTGTCTGTTTGAAGAGTGAGAAACAATACTGTTACTTTTGTAGTTCATGGAATGGCTTGTCACCAGGCCTTGGAAAGCAGCTGCAATATCTGTGGTTGCACTACGTAACTAGTTTCTGCAGTTGTGTAGAGTAGGATAAAAAAAATATAGTAGTTTGTTACAAAGCCAGTCTTAACGGCTCAAACATTTTCTCATCTTCCGCTTGGCATTAATTGGATTCTTGGTATCACAGAGGAAAAACAACACACTGAAAAACAAACAGAAAAAGCCTGAAAATAAAGAAGAAACTATGTACTATGCTGGAAGTCAGTGGAGAGACAGACTCTTCTGTAGCAATGAAAAAACCCAAACAGCCATCTGTAATAACTGCCAACTGCAACTGCTTATAGTAATATAGACGGCCTTACAACTATGCACAGACTAAGCATTCTCCTTGAACTCTTGGTGTGTCTCCTGTACTTTGGAACATCATCCTGCCTATTGTTCTTTGGGCCTCCCACACAGGAGAGGGACCACGAAAGAGAAAAGAAAGAAAGATATAAAGAAATGCAGCAGTAGAACATTTCTTTATGCTGTTGAGCTTTTCTTCCTGCAAAGGGAAAGCAAATGGCCTTTTATTCCCATTGCTGCCTATAGCATTTTCCTCTCTGTGGATCACATTAATTTTAACACACTGGTCTTAACATGTACTTCCAAGCTCCCGTCTCATTTTTCGTGCCCTTTGGTGCCCTGAAGACTCAAAAGAGGAAGTAGGACATAGCTTCACAGGACAAAAAAAGGGCAAAAAAGGGCAAAAGCTTGAAGTAAGTCAGAATTTTCTCCAGAAATGACAGTTTGCTGACAATCTTGCAATACTTTCATGTTTCTTTTTTTCATTCAATTTACAGTCAGAAAGTGGAAAAGTTTTTCTGCTGAAGCTGAGCTTCTGTCTACTTTCAAAATAGTCAGAACTTGTAATAATGTGATTATTTCTGGACTAAAATAAATGAAATTCCTATTAAAAGAATTGTAGAATCATGAAATATTTTGGGTTTGAAGGGACGTTTATTGGTCATTTGGTCTACCCCCTTCTTGCAGTAAGCAAGGCTGTTTCAACAAGACCATCTTGCTCATAGTCTTGCCCAAACTGACCTTGAATGTTTCCAGGGATGGGGTTTCTACTACCTCTCTGGGCAACCTGTTCCAGTGTTTCACCACCTGTTCACCACTGAACAGTCCATGCATCAAGTCCATAACTGTCCAATTTAGAGGAAAGAATGTTGTGGGAGACTGTGTCAAAAGCCGTACAGAAGTCCAGATGGATGACACCCATACCTTTTCCCTTGTCCACAGATGTAGTCACTCCATCTTAGGTGGCCACTATGTTGGTCAGGCAGGACTTACCCTTGGTGAAGTCACGCTGGCTGTGTGTCAAATCATTTCCCAGCTCTCCATGTGCCTTAGCGTAGCTTCTAGGAAGATTTGTCCATTAATCTTCCCAGACACAGAGGTGAGGCTGACAGATTGATAGTTCCCAGGATCCCCCTTTCTATCCTTTTTAAAAAAGAGTACTATATCTCCCTTTTTCTGGTCACTATGGACCTTACCTGACTGCCATGACTTTTCAAATATCATGGAGAGTGGCTTGGCAACTACATCAACTAGTTCCCTCAGGACTCTTGGAGGCGTCTCATCAGATCCCATAGGCTTACACATATTCAGACTTCTTAGCTGACCACAAATCTGAGCTTCTCTTACAACAGGTGGGACTTTGCTCCCCTAGTCTTTGCCCAGCAGTCTGGCATAGGAAGAGGGATTGCCAAAGAGAACAGAAGCAAAGATGTTGTTATTTTCCTCAGACTTTTCCTTGTCTGTTGATACCAGTTTGTCAGTCGTAATGGAAGAATAAAGTTGCAGATGTTTCCTTGTAATTTTCTTTAGTGACTTTCTGGGTGTTAGAAATGCTATCCTTTTCCTGCTTGACAAATTTCACAAAAGTTACTTTAAAATTGGTGGCCTGATAGCTAGTATTGATGAACTATACTGTAGTTCAAGGAAAGCCTAGATTGTTTTATAATACAAACACAATTACATGCTAGTTGGAACAACTGAGTTCCAAGCAACCTCTTTTTCAGGGTTAAAAAGTTCTTCTACTCCTGGTTCCTGATATACAAATTAAAATTACATTTTCTATATAAGCAGTTCAGAGCATTTGAGATTTTAATACCAAATTTTCTTAGCTGTCTTTCCCTGAGACAGAACAAGACTATAAATTATGGAAAAAAATGGAGAGAAAATGGTGCAAATCTGTTTTGCATTAAACTCCAGATTTTTTTTCATATTTGATTAGCAGTATTCTCTCCCAGTTCACAAAGCAAAAGCCTCTTGTACAGAATGGAGCACAAGTCTGTTTTTATGGAGATCAGTACAAACAGACACTTACTGCCTTTCTGTATTGTCCTCAAAGTCTTTAAAGATTGGGTTTTGAATGTCAAATACTTTTAATATTGTTAGAAAGTAATATGCAATAAAAAATTGGCAGAAAGAGTCATTATTTAAACTGAAGTTTTATGATGGCCAAATTATAACACTGGAATTTCTAAATACCTAAAAAAATAAAAAAGAAAACATTGAAACAGTATTTCTCACACTTACAGATGATATGCAGAAGAAGTGATGGAAGCAGAGTTTGCTGGCATAACCTCCATGTTATCATTGCTTCATATAATACATATATTTCTGGTTATGTGGCACTTCAAGGTTTATGCCGTCCCTTATGTTCCCCTCCATCACCATTACAGCGTACTTCTCTGTCTATACCTACTAATGAACAGGAAACTGCTTTAGTTCCTTAGTCAAAATACCACAACTGAAGTGGTTACAGGAAAGTCATTTGCAAAATAGTTCTTGTTTTAGTGTTCTATATGAGAATGAGTAAAGCTCAGTATCCACTTCAACTAGCTAAAAGAATATTACTAAGCTATATTGAAGTTAATAATTCAGTAGTACTAGTCTCATAAACATGGCTGAATTAAAATGCCAGTGAATGTATCATTGGTATTTCTTTCATGCATAATATAGTATATCTTAATAAGTTTTTATGCATTTTGCCTGCACGATTAAAAAAAAGGTGAGAAAATATTCACCGAAGTAGTATATTAGTTAATTTGGGATGCTGGTAGTGCTGAGGATCTTCAACAATTTCTTTACTTGCTTACACTTTACCACCAATTGCTAATAAACCTTATTTCATTGCTGACCTGTGAGGCTTATCAGATAGTAACAACAAAATATGAGAAGAAGCTGGAATTATTATGATGTCGTATAATTGCCTGTACACATTATTAAAGCTAGGTCCAGTTCAGTGAACTGATACTTCATAAATTCTTGTATATTAGAATAGTTTCAGAGCATTTTCCATGTTCCTCAAGAGACTGAGTCATTTCTTCTTTCTCATTAACAATTTTTATGCAATTTCTGTAAAATATCCACAAAAAGCAAGTCAGTTACTCCTATTCAGTAGAAATGCTGAGGATTCTTCCATATCAGATGACCCCAGGACAACAAATATCTATTTTAGAAAGCTCATGGATAATCCTTTCATGTTTTCCTTAAGATCTGGCTGGCTGGTGATAATTATTCTGTTTTACCACAGACCTTTGCAGGTAGCAGCTACGTAACAAGCTCACAAACAACCACTATAGATGCTTCAAAGAGCAGATCGTAGAATCATAGAATGAGAGAATAGTTAGTGTTGGAAGGGATCTTAAAGATCATCTCATTCCAACCCCCTTGCCATGGGCAGGGACGTCCCACTAAATAAAGTTAGCCAAGGCCCCATCCAACCTGGCCTTCAACACCTCCAGGGATGGGGCATTCAAAACTTTTCTTGGCAACCTATTCCAGTGTCTTACCATTCTCATAGTGAACAAATTCACCATAAATTTCTTCAAGAAAAAGAAATTTCTTCATGAAAAGGAAAAAGATCTTCAGTCTGACTGTCTGGGATCTTCCATAAAACTCAGAAAAGCCAGTTGTACTGAAGTTCATTGTTGGATTCACATAAAAAAGGGAACTCTAAAGTTATACCACAGTATTTCTTGCATAGATTTTATGCAAAATGCTGAACTATGCTATTTAAAAATGCATTTAGTAAAACCTTGTTTCTTAAAGTATTTTGAGTGATACCAATCAGACCTAGACATGATTAGTGCATTAACCCATCTTTCACAGTAAAATTAATCCCTCTTTCTCTTGACCAAGAGAAAAGAGCATGTTTTAGATATTCTGAAACAGGTTTTCTGAAAATGAAGCCAAAACAAGTGAAGTAAAGAGTTTCTGCCAATAAGAAATTCTTTTTCTCTGTTACGTTCTCATGACCGTGTACGCAGATGTTTATACATTGCTTGTTAAAGGAAAGCAAATTTATTTAGAGCTGAATACAAACTGCAGGGCTTTTATTTTTTCTGATATTGCTGTTGTTTTCTGGAGCAATAAAAATGAATGCAAAACAAATAAACTGAATCCAAGAACAACAATGCAACATGTCATTTTGCTCACTCCTTTGGTACTCTATGGTCAACTAGAATAGTAGCCTTGTTATAGAATCATCAAATCATAGAATGATTTACATTGGAATGGACCTTTACAGATCATGTGGTCCAACACCCCTGCAGTGAATATGGACATCTTCAACTAGATCAGGTTGCTTAAAGCAACATACAACCTGACCCTGAATGTTTCTGGGGACAGGGCATCTACCATCTCTCTGGGCAATCTATTCCAGTGTTTAACCACCCTCAATGTAAAAAATTTCTTCCTAATATCAAGTCTAACCTTCTCTTCTAACCTTCTCTTCTTCTAGTTTAAAACCATTACCCCTTGTCCTTTTGATAAAGACCTTTTGATAAAGTTTTCCCCCATCTTACCGATAAGTCCCTTGTAAGTATTGAAATGCTGCAATAACGTCTCCTCTTCTCCAAGCTGAGCAACCCCAACTCTTTCAGCCTCTCTTCATAGACAAGGTGTTCCAGTCCTTTGCTAATTTTTGCGGCCCCTTTCAGGACCCCCTCCAATAGGTCCATGTCTTTCCCGTGCTGAGGGCTCCAGAGCTGGACAAAATATTCCCAGTGCTGATCGTGCTTCTGATCTTCTGGAAGTCATCCTTGTTTATAAAACATCTCAGTACATATAGAATCATAGAATCATTAAGTTGGAAAAGACCTTTGAGATTATCAAATCCAACCATACTTGTCTACCACTAAATCATGTCCCCAAGCACCTCATCTACCCGCTTTTAAAACACCCCCACGGATGGTGACTCAACTACCTTTCTGGGCAGGCAACTCCACTGCTTGATAACCTTTTCTGTGAAGAAATTTTTCCTAATGTCCAATCTAAACTTCCCCGACACAGCTTGAGACCAGTCCCTCTTGTCCTATCCCCTGTCACTTGGGAGAAGAGACCAGCACCCACCTTTCTGCAACTTTTTTTAGGTAGTTATAGAGTGCAAATAAGATCTCCTCTCAAACTCCTCTTCTCCAGGCTAAAAAACCTTGGCTCCCTGAATTGCTTCTCTTAAGACTTGTTTTCCAGCCCCTTCACCAGTTTCATCACTCTTCTCTGGACAATATTCCTTTACTACTTAAATTTTTCCAAAGCCTTGTGCTACTGTTGTAAGTCAGGCCTCAGGGCATTAACACACGCTAGACATGAGGCAGTAAGTTTTGTACTTGTACAAAACTACTTTGAGAGTACCAAAAAAAAGGCACTTTTAATTAAGTACACTTCTATGGTCTAACATTCTGAGCTGCTGGCTGCAAAACAGACAACACACTGGAAGGCACAGGCCAATTTAAACAGAAGAATTGTGCCTTTTGGAAGGAAAAGCATGAAAACTGTAAAATGCGAAAGTTGTAAAATGTTCTTGTCCTTGAATTTATCTCCCCCACAATTTTTAGGATTCACGACCAGAGTATTAGTGGTAATTATACAATCAGTCAAAAAAGGTCACTTAGATGACCCAGGGGCATTGTATATGTGCATTTTCACACTAAGTAGGTAAACATTAGTAATACGTGGAATAAAAAAACCCATGCATATCTTAATTTTCAGCTCATGTAAACCCAGAGGAGTTGCAGACATGTAGAAAAAGGTCTGACTACTACTTTACCTCTGTTGAGTAATCTAGTAGTGTTTCCAAGCTCCACAGGGGATATAAATTCTTTATCAGGCTTTAGTCATATTGGACTAAAGTCAGAAACAAACTCAAGTGCTATTTGTACTAATGCCAGCAACCCCATTGATCTAGTAATGCCACATAGAGCAAAAAAATACATAATGGAATCATTGTTCAGTTTCTTGCTGTTTCTGTGGTCATTGCTTGTTAGTAAGATTCTGTAATGGGCTGGATTTTGCATTAATGCAAGACTATTTCTACCTCTTCTCTCTACACAAGGGAAATAAGCAGCCTGATAACTCTAAAGTCTATTAATGCTTACTCTCGACTCCAGGTACCCTCAGTGTACAGGTGCAGAAACAATTCTATATTATCCTTTGTCTTTCTGCAATCTATTTCATCATAGAAAGTCAGGAAAACCAACAGGCTTCATAGATGAGAGAAACATTTGGGCTCTTAGGAAAAGCTGTGCAAATTTCCTGGGTAGATTTTTTTCTCCTTTTGTAGCTGAAAATTTTTTTACAACGCTTGTAAGAATATAAGTTTTGTCACTATTACCAGAAATATAAATAAAAATATTTCAAATTATTTTAAAATGTACTCAGGAAACATGTAAAACAACACAGATTCATGTGAAAAATAAATTTGCTGTTGCTACACTGAGCAGCTTCAGGGTCCTAGGGTTCCTGTAGACTAGTGCTATTTAATGTTAATAGTAACTGTGCTCTCAGATATAAAGATCAAAAAAGATTACATCGGTTCTTATTACGGTATAATGCCATTTAGCTTGACATGGTTGCAAAAAAGATATGCACCATTATTTAAGCTGCAAGTATTAAACTGCAATCATAAATGTATCAATACAAAGTACTCTTAATATATTTTTACTTGACTAGGTCTGATTAATGTATAAATGTTCTCTACCATGCTTAACAATGCCTAATAGATCATAGAATCATAGAATCACCAGGTTGGAAGAGACCCACCAGATCACCGAGTCCAACCATCTTCTAAGCATACATAAGAATTAATATGCATAAGAGTCAACATAATCTGATATGCTCTCTGACAAAGGAAAGAGTTTATCAATGCATCTTACTTCCTATAATGTAGAGAAAAATCTGAATTTACTTTGCATGCCCATCTGAGAGTGACCACCAACAGTAATGTACAGAAGCAGAAATGACAAAACCCCATAAACTGTATTATCTTCGATTGATGTTCATTGCATTTACAATCAGTATTTAATTTCTTACCAGTTTTAAAGCCCTTCATAGCAATAATTTCAGAATACGTGTTAATCTGGGATACAACACCACAAATGGCATTTTGACTGAATAAAACCCAAATACTATCATTTATTTCAAAGATCAAAGGTGTCAAAGAAAGGAGAGGCATTTTAATTTGAGAAGCCACCTCAGCTGTAGTACTTAATCACCAAAAGAGATCTATTCAATATTGCAGTTATAAATTTGAGCATAGCCAGGAGGTCAGAAAGAAGAAAATAAGAAAAGAATTATATTTCTGCAGTTCTCTCGAAAACAAGTAATAAAAAGAGTGCTTTCGTTCTCTTCTTCTCAGTGCTTTCAGAGCACACAAGTAAAATTGAAGTGTAAAAGAGTGTTGCAGAGAGGGTAGGGTCAAAAGTAAATTTGAGGGCAGTTTTCAAAAACAGAGGCTTCACAGGGAGGAAGCAGAATTGAGGTTCTCTTATTACTACATTAGGTCATGCAAAACCATATTATTCATATCGTCTCTTTGGTCTTTTTGTTGTGCTCAGGTACAGCATCAGAATAGTATCTGATACATTGTCATCTGAGACCATGTCCCATCTGATCTTGAGGCTGTTCTCAGCCTCAAGGTTGTCATCTACAATATTCCTTCTTTCTCTGTTTTCATTACTGTTGCATTTAACTCTTACTGAAGTTATCAATAGAAAACCAGAAGGAAGTTATAAAAAGATAATAAATGTATGAACTAATTCTTGATATAGGCTGGAAACACGTTCTGAAAATCATATACTGGTATTCTGCTTTCATTGATAATTACTTCTTTGAATTTGTCTTTCAGTTAAAAAAAAATAAGACTCTGAGGAGCCCTTGTGTGCGTGCGCACCTGCGAATGCAAACAGAATATGAAACTTTCTAAATGAGAAAGAAGAATAGAAAGTCGTAGTCATACAGCAATAGTGTCATTTCAGCAGAATGTTACCTTGTGACTCTGAAATTGCATTGTCCTTCATTGACTCTTTGTTCATGAGGAATCTTACAGTGAGCTCCAATTTCTCATTCTGTAAGACACTTCCTCCCTCCACACCCTAGCTCTTACTTTGCCTGTCCTTCCTTGACGATATGAGGATCTCAAATGAGATACAGTGGTTTACAAATGTTCATTTGCACGGAACAGTGGCATTTGGGAGTGACAGCCAAACCAGTATGCACTAGATATATGCAATGTAAAGTCAAAACTACTGTTCTTTTTTTTTTTTCCTTTTGTCATCCTAAACTGGCTTAATAAGGACAGCTGAATTAATCAAGTTGGATCATTAGTTAAAGGGCAAGTGTAAGAATAAGAGAACTAAACTAAGAAGCCAATGGCAAGTGATGCTCACATGCATAAAGACATTCATTACTGCTCAGCAGCTTGTATTTATGCCTATATAAATACCTACATCTATCTGAAGTGAAAACTAGGAAGTTGTTGCCCAACCCACCCCCAGGAATTGCTTTACTGCAGTTTACACAAAAAAAAAAAAAAAAAAAAAATTCTTCTGACAGAAGATAGCTCTGCTAATATGTCAAACTGGTGACTACCTAAACCCAGTGTAAAACAACTAACAACCTGAAGCATGCTACAGAGCCACGAGTCAGAGCCATATAGATTTTAGTCTTGTGGAAAACATAATAGACTAGAGAAGGTACATTCAATTCAAGTAATCTAGCTTAAAAGAATCTTCCTTTATTCTTTGAAAACTGCAGAGCCAAAATGTGAATGCTGACTTACAAACATCTCATCTCCCATGATGCTCTTTTTGCCACTCTTGCTGAAAGTGATCTAGTTTAAGATCTCTGCTCTATCCCATTGAGAAGAAAAATAATATGGCAATGGGATAAATTACTTTCTGTGGCCTTAAAACTGCACTAATACCTGGGGAAAAATAAGGCTGGGTTTACCAAGGCAGTGAGCTATGAACAATTTTTTGTTGTTCCTAGAGGGAAAGGAAGAGGCTTCATATTGGACCATGACCATCTTTCAAAAGAGGGATGTTTAGGAAAATTTTTCATCAAATCATTTATTAGGTGATTTGACACTGCTAGGTTTGAATGACCTTTTGTTTCCTTCAACTGCTCTCTCACCTGAAAACAAGACAAGCTCATGAGACCATGAAGACAGTTAGGGGACTTTACAGACACTGAGAATTTGAATCAACAACTGAAATCTGAAAAGTAGCAAAATTCACACTGGAAAAAATAACAGTATGTGTGAGATGGTGAGGGTGACTGTCGTGGAACATGAGAAATTCTTTGTCACCTCAGTTAGGATGTCCTTCTAAAAGATACACTCCAATGGAGCTTGTAAAGTCAGATGTAGCCATCAGGAATTCTGTATTAATATTCCTCTGACTTCTAATTCTATGAATATTACTAATACATATATTAGAAAAATCTGATGCATGTAATGGGATAATCATGAATTATCATGAAAGATGAAATAAACTTTTACTCTAAAGAAATGGATATTTTATATTTGTCCTTTAATAGAAAATAAATTGAAAATTCTATTAGAAAATTGTAATTAATTTTAATTAAAGTTGTAACATAGATGTATGCTAAAAATCTTGATACAAATATTAATTGTAATAAACATGCTATAGAAGGTAAAAAGGAAAGTGTCTGTTAAGCTTGTGGAAAAACCTATTTTAGAAAATATGGACAGAATAGCAGAGGTAATTTGAAAGGAATTTATTGTATTATATGAATTCAAACTATTTGCTTACTGGAAAACGCTGAGGGACAGGTGAGATATTCAGATGGTGCAGGTCACAGAAACTACGCAGTCTGAGCTTGAAGGCTTCTGAAAAAAAACCCCTTTGGATCAAGCGTAAGGAAAAGGCAGCACCTCTGTGACATTCTTCATCTGGAGGGCACGATCCAAATGGATCCATCAAAAAGTAGCTGCGGCTCGTAAGTACTTCCACTGGGGTCACAGTTGGAAGCCAAGCTGTAGATTTGTAGGTCAAGCTTTTACACTTATTCCTGATAACTATTAGAACCTATGTGGAGTGCTGACAGATTCTTTTCAGGCACTGACCTAGATTTAGCCTGATTCACTTCAAAGGCATTTTTGCAGGGAGGAAACCTTGTCCTTCCTTTATATTTGCTCTAATTTATGCAACTCATTTAGTCTAGAAGCCATTAGAGAAAGACAATGCAAAGCATCAAGGGAATACACTAAACACAAGCATACCTCAGTTTCATCTCCTCTGTAAGACTGACTGCAACAAAGATTATTCTATAACATTATAAAATTATGATTCCTGTGAACTATTCCCAAAGGACATCAATGAAAGTTTCAATCTCATTACAGACTTGAGAGCTTTTATCTTCTTTGACAAGTTCAAGTTCAAGATAATGACTTTGACCTTCTCAGGGCACCTCTAAATCCGGAGAAATGAGGTCTTTATCATGGGCACTTATTTCTCTATATCCAGCAGAGCAGCTTACAGAAATTTTCTAATGTATTCACTATAAGCTTAGATTTCATTTTTTCCACGGTACTCCTTATAAAATTCATATTCACATCTAAAAACTCAAAGAGAGGTAAGGTATTTACCACTTCTCTCAACTTCACAATTTTCTAATAAAAGCCTACCAATCCTTAAAATATAAAGATCGCATTTTAATAAGTACCTTTCCACTTAAATCCTTACATCTAAACAAAAAAAAGTGCTTCTCTTAATAAAAAGGCTGTGCACTGCCTTAGCTGGCCTCAAAGATGAGAAAGATGTTCCCAGCTACACAGGGAGTTTGTGACATCCTGTACAGTGATATACCTTCAACCTTAACCTTTCCTAAAATATAAGGATTTTGTGAAACTCTTGAGATTTCTGATATCATGTGGTGTTCTTACCTTTAAAATTTCTTAGCAGATATGTAGCAGAATACATCTTCAGACTCAAACAAATATTGATTTTAAGATTGACAGTGACTGAATCTATGCATTATTTTTTAAGTCAGAATACTTTAATGTCTTTCTAAACTGTCATAGTGCAATGGTACAGCTTCCTAGAACAACTGCTGAGTCAAAAAAATTTGAAATTCCTGTTCTTTCTGTAGTAACATTTCCTTTGTAGAATGGACCACTAATTTATGTTGAGAGATAAACACCAGATAGGAGCTTTTGTGCAAACTCTATTGCATATTAATACATTAGGATTCAATTCTATAAAGATAGTGATAAAATTCCATTTTGCACACTGAAGATATGCTATAGTATAACTTCGTAGTGAGAAAACTAGAATCAGTTCAAATTTAGGCTAGAGATTAGGAGGAAGTTTTTCAGGGAAAGGGTCATTGGGCATTGGAATAGGCTGCCCAAGGAGGTAGTTGATTCACCTTCCCTGGAGGTGTTTAAGGCACGGGTAGATGAGGTCCTGAGGGACATGGTTTAGTGTTTGATAGGAATGGTTGGACTCAATGATCCGATGGGTCTCTTCCAACCTGGTGATTCTATGGTTCTATGATTGGTCAACTCTATTGTCTCTATACTTGTTGTCTCATCTTCTTATTCAAGGCAGCATACTCACTGCTGATCCATGCAGGACATTGCATCTTACATTAATAAACCTAGAATAGTCAGTAGCTCTGGAGCCATCAAAGTGGCTTTCAAATGCCATTTCCAGAAACATTTTAGGGATTCATATACTTGCTTTGTATTACATCCAGGAACAAACATCTGAAATACCAAGTATACCCAGGAAAATAAATCAGTTGATCTCTGGTTTTTGTTCTCTGGGAAGATACTCGCATCAGAAATGGAAAACAGCTGAAACTGTCAGAGTAGAGCAATTCTTAGATTTGGAATATCTGAGTTTTAAATATGTATTTCATCCTCATTAGTATTTTTCATACTTAGAATGCTGTTCTTTGTTTTTCTTTATTTGGGTCCTTGCTTTCCTAGGCAACATATATTCTATAACATCTTATTTAGTGTATATCATTTAATTTCAAGCCAATCTCTAACTACCTGAACTTCAGATTAACCTTATAGCACATATGAACCACATCAAATAAAACACCATTTTTTCCTATTCTGCTCTCTATATTGAGTATTCTAAAGCTTTACATGACTGTATTATCTATATGCTTTTACCTCTTTAACTTATCCCTCATTTACTACTTTCCAGCACTGATGGGGAACATTTTTTTTTCACCTTAAAGGGCAGCATTTATTTTCTTAATGGTGGCAGTACTGAAGTTTGGGGGGAGGGGATGTTTCTTTTTTTCTTTTTAAGAAAAGTCTGATAAAAATCCAAATATGTGAAAGGAAGCATGTTGTAATTCCTGTACTTAGGAACTGGAGTTATTTGTACCTATTTAACAAGGAAAGAGAATATCTAAAAAATATCTATGCCACTGCTCTGCTCTTTTCAAAGTTATTAATACCTGTAATAAAATCTGTATTTTGGTATGTTAATCTTTAAACCATCCAGAGTTCCTGTTCCTTGAATTCTGCTTGTCACAGTGCCAATTTATACAGTTTCTTTAAGTTTTTCTGAATCCAGCCCTTTCTAGTTATATGTAATGTAAATGGCACCTACACGTTCAACCAACTTAATTAGTAAGCAATATATTCCTGTTTCTTAGATTGTTGGCCTACTTGACACCATAGGTACATAGGTACACCTTGTTCAAAGGTTACAGCCAATCATCTCAATCTCACCATACCACACTGAAACATTTTAATTCTATCAATCCTTGAGTTTGAATACCTCAACCAGACAGTTTGGAAGTAAGGCTCTCAGTCCAACAGCATTTGTTGGACAAACCTTCTGTTTTACAGGCCATCCTGGGATTGACAGGGAGACAATGAGCAAGTCACAGTGGTGAAATTAACAAAACTAAGGATGAAACATGTAGGAAACTAAAGACCAAGCAAAGATGTAAGATCAGTTAAGATCTGATATATAAGATATAAGGCCAGGCTAAGAAGCAAGAAAGAACAGTGATAAACGGGCTACAGCCTGAAACCTGCAAGTCCAGTGATCTAGCAGCTTTTGACAAATGCTCCAGGTTTATGGGATACATCAAGGTCTGATGGCTGTGTAGTCCACCTGCAGTGTTGTGCAGGCAGAACCACCACCTCTTGTGAGGTCTTGGTGATCACAGCGCTCGGCATAACCGTTAGCTCTTTCTTAACAGTTGGCTCTTTTTTTTTTTTAGTGCAATAGGAAAATGCTAGTGTATAAATGATACATAAAGACTATCACTATAAATTGCTTTGTCTAGAAACAGGGAAGATCCCTGGAGACACTCAGCTGAGATGGCTCCCAGAGAGAGTGGCAAACAGTAGTTTATGAAATTGGATACTTACTCAGTCACTACTGGCAAATAAAATAGGAAAAGAAGTAGAGAGTCTGACCTGGAAATTAGGTGGAAGTGTGTCATCCTTTTCTGGTAGAGTTCTGTCTTAGCTCAAAATCTGTAAATTTTAGCTTGAGTCTTCTTCCACTGTACAGCTGGGATTGAAGCATATTGAACAAAATTAAGTCAAATTTTGAACAAGTGCAAATAATATATTTTATTATACTCTTACAATAATGTACTTTTAATATTTTCAAATAATTTTGACAGATTAAGTGATCATTGTTTATGAAGAGAGCTTACAGTGGCTTCTGCTTGGCAATGTATACCAACAATTTCTTCACTGTTTTTAAATTTTAATTATTTTTCTTATTTGAATTATTCATAATGCTTTAAAAATTATGATAATGTTTTTGCTTATAGAAATGCAAATTAAAAACAGAAAATACTCAAATTTTATACATATAACTCTTAAATGCTTACTGCTTCTAGTAATAAGGCAAACTTTTTTCCTCATCAGATTTTTACATAAACAAATGACAGACAATTAAAATAATGCAAATTCAAAACAAAATTTTCATCTGTCTGAAGGACACATGTTTTCCTCAGAAGCTGGCAGCATCTTTGAAAGCAAGACACACTTTCCTTGTGTGCCTTCAAAAGGGAAAATGAAAATGTGATTTCTACGGTTGTTACTTCACTGCCAACATACCAGAGCTTGTCCAAGTAGGAGGAGCACAATCCGCATGTACCTTTTGGGATTATAACTTGTACTAGTGTTGGATATGAAACATTCATGGAATAGGGGCAGCAAAACACCTTCACAGAGAAGAAAGAAGGGCTGCAAAACTGCAGCTACACTGCGTGCAAAGCTCCCATCTAATAATATTCCACATCTCATCGATGTGGGTCATTCAAACTGTTCACTTCTTTTACTGCATAAGAAGCAATCAGAGCCATTGAAAGGACCGAAAGTTTTAAAACTGTTTATGTCTGCAGTGATAACCACAGCTGTTGCTCTGGACCACCTGCTCTAAGGAACTAAAGGAGTTGCTTCTGAAATAATGGAAGCAGCTCAGAAACTGCCTTGCTCCCTCAAGATGTAGGAAGAGGGTAAGGGTGATATACATGCTACAATACTGTTGAGATTAGATGTGCCTTAAGTAGCTGAAGGACTTGAGGTGCAGGAGTCTGTCTGGGGAAGGAGAGTAGGGACGTACAGTAAGAGGGCATGGACATATCAGTGACTATGGGCTATGGATTGGAAACACTGACTTTGAGGGGAAGTAGTTGAGATAAGAGATGGTATGCTGGGATGGTGAATTAACATGTAGGATCTGCAGTGGGACTAGATGATGTATGTATGTATATGAACATGTATCTCTATTTTTTATTTATTTTTGCTATACAATATTATTTTCTTTGACTAAATCTGTCAATAGTTCTTAGAAAAATTCAGCAACATTCAGGCTTATTTATCACACAAATGAAACATTGTATCACCCCTCTCCTTTTAATTACTATCCCTATTGAAACCTGCTGGCCCGATTTACAGAACACTATGGCAAATGCAAGATTACACAGACTTCATTACGAGTTGTAAGCACCTATGAAAATGAGGCCAACTTTATGTATGCATATTGCACAACCCAGAGCTAATGAACCAGCCACACTGCTGAATGTCTCTTGTATAAAACATTCATAATAAAACTACACATTGCAGTGTGGAGGTTGACGTTTTGAGAGTTTGGATTTTTTTTAATCACCTACTTTCCCCTGACCTTTGCAATATTAACAAGCATAGAAAGATGGAAAAAGACAATGACTGGGTTTTGTTAGCTGTAAGCATGAGACTGTTTTACTCCTAAAAGTATTTAACTTATTAGTTTATTTTTATAATTAGCCATTGTCACAATTTGCTAAAACATATATCTTAAATATAGAAAACTTTCTAAATACAGACACATTAAACCAACATATAAGAAAAAATGTCTGACCAGAAAGCTAAGTTCTTTCTATTTAAAGTTTTTCACTTTGTTTTTTGATGGTGATAAAAAATGTTTATGTATATTTTTCAAATTCCATAACTTCAGAAGTCATTATAAAATCTGTTCTGCTTATTTCTGAGGTCAGGGAGTGGCTTATGTTGTGAATTTTGTCAATCTAACATGTCAGCCTGCCTAAACCTGTAGGGCTTGTGCAGCTTCAGCACAGCTTTCTCAAACTCCAGGCATGCATGCATTTTTAAGACTAACGGCTTAGAAAAGTTAGGGAAATTATCATTCTGTACAACATTCAACTCTACTTCTTCTCTTGAGTTCTTCTGAAACTGATGAAGTTTAGACTATACTCTGACTAAATTGGGCCCATGGGTTTTGTAGAAACAAAGGTGAGTTGGGTCACAAACATGTTAGAAGTTGTTCAGAGCTTATGGTTCTTTTTAGTGTTTAGAAGTCTTATTCTTCATGTCATGCTTGTATTTTGACACTGAGGAAATACAAATGTAGAGTCAAGATTGCCTAATATTCTGTGTTACAACATTTGTAAACCAAGAATATTTATTTCCAAAATCTAATTCTGCTTGCAGGATCCTTTGGAAGTGCACCAAGGAATTTATAAGTGCAGCTGCAGTTCACACAAACCCAGGAGAACTTAGTGATGAACAATGATTAGAGACTACTCCAGTAATCTAATGACCTCCTTGATGCTGGCCGTAAAAGTATTAATAGCAGCAGTGTTAATTATGTGTAATGGACTGTCCTCCTCTTGCTAAATTCAAGCCATCACAAAGCATTGATACATTAAAAAGTGTTAGGAAATAATTAATCCATGGTTGCATGATGGAAGAGATCTAATGGATATTGTGAAAGAAAGGCTAACCTTATCAGAATATTAATGTTTTGCTATTAAAGTATAATATAGCGATTTAATCCACTGGACTACAGTGTTTTTGTTGGCACCAATAGAAATTTACAGTAAATTTTGATTAAGAAAAGATGTTTTTGCTTGTCCAACATTGTCAATTAAAACATGAGTACATTTGAAAAAAGAGCGTAAAACCACAGAGCTTCAGTGTTTAAATAAACTCCATCTTTTTCAGTCATATCAGTGTCTTTATGCAATGCAGTATAAGCTGTATTTTATGTAAATCAGGCTGTATTTGCATCCCCAAAAGCCAAAAGTTAGACCAGTCTTTGAATCTAATCAATTGTTATAAAAGACCTGATTATGTAAATACACAGAAGTCTGAGAAGGGGCACTCTATCTGCACTCTACTGCCGAAACATAGCAACATAGCTTAATTTAAATTGTGATTCCTTCATAGCATCTGTAGAAAAATATGACTAGCATTGTTCTGTTTTAGAAAAATGTCACAACACTGACAGATGATGCTTTCCAGAGTTCACACATATGTTATCTTGGTAGTATTCATGTTTATTTTGTATCAGTCACCATCATTTTACTCAGCAAAGATGCTTCTGTGTGTATGAAAGGAGAACAATAACAAATACATTGTTTCAGGGCATGTAAAATCTGAAGAACTTGCGTGAAGACTTGAAAACACATTTTTTTCCTCCTTTATTTTATTTTTTTAACCAATAAAAATCTTCTAAACCATGAACCATGTAATACTGTAATATCTCACTCAATACAATGTTTTGTCTGCACTGGCCAAAATTTAGAAAGTTGTTTTATTTTACAACTGAAGCAGATCCCAGGTTTCAGAAACCAATAAACACTGGTTTATAGACATCTTAAGTCATCTTAACCTGTCTTAATTGTTGATATAATAACAAAACAAATCAGTGACCATTTGAGTTTGTTATCATTCAGTTGTGCACTTCTTATAATCAGGAGTGAAGTATTTTTGGTTTTATTACATCTCTACTACTTGTTAATTAATACAAGTAGCTATTAGTCTAATCATGCCTCATTTGCACATATAATACATGCAGTCATTCACTTAGTACCATATGGCAACTTGCATCTAACTAACCTACCCTTTGGACTCAAGGTGTACTAATTACAGTTTGCTCTCCAAAGAAAAATGGTGCTTTGGTTGAATTAAAAACCGCCTGCTGGACAACTGAGGAAGCTACTGCCAGTAGTTCCAGAGTATTTAGTCACATACGTGTAAGATGGGAAGAAGAAAGGTTAGAAGCATGACCTAACTAGGAAGAACTTCTAATCAAGTATGAATAGCGAATTTCTATCCAAATTTAAGTTTCAGAGAGTACTAATGGAGACAAAGGGGGAAAAAAAATAACTAATAGCTTGAAAGCCAGCACCAGTGAACTATTAAATTTTAACTTACACATAACCAGGTTTGCATAGTCATCTGAAAGACTCAGTGATTGTACCTGGGAAAGATATTTTGATTAAGTTGATTTTGGCCTCTTTGTGAGAAATGTCTTGGATATTGAGCAAGTATCAGTTCAGTTGTACTATTACTAGTGGCCTGAATGTTCTACTGATAACCATCAGTAGTTCAGGGAATAGAAAAGGCAAGCTAAACCTTGCATATGGCAAAATTTGCACTTTTAAAAGCTGGATATCGTTTATGAAAGGATGACTTGCCTCAAACAAACATGAGCAAACTGTTCATGTCTTTCATCTAGAAGACAACTTCTGATAATAGGAAACTTACATGATAGTGAAGAATGATAAAACCTGTGGAAAACTAAAATTTTGTGACAGTTCAATGCAGTCCTGCCAAAAGTATTGTAACATAATACTGATCTCGTGTAAAGGACCATGATATGTCATAGACTGGTAAAAAGAGGCTTTTTGGTTCACCAAAGCAAGCTTAACAGTCCAGGAAAAACATCTGGAAATCACTGATTTATTGAAATGACAAGTGTTTTAAAAAAAATCTCATACCTGACTTATCTATAAAATTAGATTAAATTTTGTTTTAACCTTATTTACAAGCATTTACTATACTTTTTTTCATTAACTAAAAGCAACAAATGTAATTGGTCAGTAAGAAATCTGACCTCAGTTTAATGGAGATGAGAAACAGGAATGGACAAATAGAAAATGTACTCAAAAATACCAGTTATTCTTCTTCTACATGCTATTTCACACAAAAGCAGGCTTTGAAGTTCCAAGTGGAGTACAGGCCCATGGGTTCTTGCTTCTCAAAGCAAAACCAAACTAAAATTGCAAAATTATATTATGAGTTCATTAAATAGGCTTCACATAAGCTCAGGCAAGTTGTCTCCTTGTGTTCTCAGTAGATTTTTCTCAGCAGCACACTAAATACTCCTTTGGTATATGAAAAGGCAATGATTAATTTATGACTTTTGCATTAAAAAGCTTACTAAAATGTAGTGGCATAATTCTTTCTTCTGCTCATAAAATTTATACAGTAGTCCATATATTTTCATAGTGATAGATTGGGATGCCCTATGTATGTAATGTATGGAGAACAGAAACATTATGATTTCAGAAAAAAAATACACCAAAAAGGGTGTATTTGCAGAATTCTAAGCATTCAGGATTCTTGCACACAAGAAATGAAATGGTAAAAGGAAGTAACTAAATTCATAAACAAGACAAAAGTTAAAAAAAACCCTCAATGAATGGTTCTGATTTCTGTCACCGAATTGTAACTAATATTTTGCTAATTTTCAGTAATTAGTTCTGCTCTATATAGTAGCGTCTTTAATGAGTTCTAATGTGATAGTGTAAATACATTCTCTTGAAGTTTTTATTTCTGTACACAATCTGTGCATTATGAAATCTGGAATGCTGATTTGAAGAGCCAGAATCTCATTCAAATTATTTAAAAAAAAAGAAGTTTAATTGCATGTGTCATTTGTTTGTGCTCTAAACAGATTAAGATGTCCCTTCAGAATTTCTAAATAGACTGAAGGCAGAGATGCTGATATTAACACGAAGAACTTTTTGGACAGGCTGTCTGATATAACAATAAAAGTCAGGGGAATCTCCATCAGAGCCAAGGGATTCACAGTCCTGCAAAACTGATTTGAAAAGAGAATGAAGAGAATGTAGACAATTATCTCTCTGGCATCTTTCCATATATAATTTTTATCCTAGCTCTGCATGAATTATTTTATTCTAAGCTGTGGCTCAATGTATGTTATAGATTGAGATCACAAGAAAATAACAACAGCAGGATATGTACAGGAATATCTACTGCCACTGCCGAAGTCTTCTGTCATGTATCAAACAATTGCTTTTTAGAAGTTTTGTGCCACCTTGTCTCAATTACAAATGCTTGCTCTCTTCTCCTTATCTTCAATTGCCTCTATCCTGTTTTCACCTTTTTTCATGCACAATATAAATACACTGACATTTGTGATGTCACTCAGCTTAAACTTGGAATGTTTACATCAGCATTTGAGTTTGGTTCAAGAGTGTGCTTTTAAAGTAAAATCTCTCTGTATCGTGTTTTTGATCACATCACAGAGCAGCTATAGTATATGCAAGAGACTTCTTGTATAAAACTGAACTGAAAAATTCCCTCCAGCATACTGGTCATTGGGTCCTCGACATCAACTGCTTGTCTCTACACACTCACTGCAATTGGATTGCACTAATTGCTACTACCCGCAGCTACATGCAAGCTAGTAACAGGCCAGAAATACCTCCTGCTTATCAATGTAATCTGTTTCTCCAAGTTTCAAAATTATTTGGACACATAGCTTAATCATTTTGAAATAATGGGACATGATAAAGGGTGCAACCTCTTGAGACAGGAGTCAGAGAGGAGACAGTTTGGGAACATGATGTGAGACAGAAATAGATTTTTCATCCAACTTAGTGTGACAATGCACCCAAGCAAAACATGTAAGACATGCATTGAGGGCAGAGTGAATCCTGTCCATATCTGGAAATACTTTCTCATGTCTCTTTTCTCCCTAGACATACCTTATTTCACCATCCTTTCACCTTATTTTTTAGTGGCAGCCTTTAAAATGAGCTAGTAGTAATAAAGTTGGGGTAGAAATCTCCTGCATCACCAGCCAAAACACAGTGTCTGTGCTTGTTCCCAGTACTAATTTAGAACAAGGCTGAAAGATGGGGATCCTTTCTAGCTGTGACTGGTATGTTGAAATAAAGAAAATTAAGTGACCATATGACTGCTAATTCCAACTGAAGAGATTGTCATTAAGTCATATATCTGGCTAGATGTAATCTAAGCCACTTCTTTTATGTTGCTAATTCCCTGTGTTGGACAGTCTTACCCTAAGGTTACACTGAGGTAGGGACTTCAGCATTATTTCTGCAGGTGCTGTGTTTACATCCATCCATCCTGATGCCCTCACCATTCTCCGAGATTCTTTCTAGTAGAATCTTTGTTTTCTTTTCATTTGCTTGAAGAGTCAGATATGGTTTTGAGCTCACTTTAAGGATGTTAGCAAGTGCTTCAGGGTTAGATGGACTGATTAGAAGATGATTCTGGGAAACAGCAGAGATATCTAAGTGGTGATCTTCAGGCTGAATAGGAGAACTTCAGCTTGAGCTCATCTACAACCTGAGTGAAGCTTACAATTAAAGTCAACATGTCTACCCTTGCTCTTTCAGTGACCTCAGCTCAGATTTCAGACACTTCCCATCATACTGAGTGTACACTCTTGTATTAGCTTACAGTATCTTATGGTATCATATTGTATTGTATTGTGACACATAAACACAAATCTGTGCCTAAGCTCCTACATCAAATATAGCTTGAATTCAATTGACAAAGTGCAGCCTTCAGGAGATGAAAAAAGCCATCAGAGTACATGTCAGGTACCCCAGAGGTCTGGTTAGTATATTGACATCAAATGAGGCCAATAGCTGGTTACAGCTAACTAGGAACATGGTGACTTGGCCCACTTCAATCCCAATATACCTTTTATAATTATTGGTAAAAAATAGCATTAGATCTTCTGCTATCTTACTGCTCCTAAACATGCTACTTTCCCTCTTTCCTTGTGGTCCTGTGGACTAAATTTTCATCTTCCTCCAGCTGCTCACAACTCTTTTGCAGAGAGGCTCATCTGCCTCCTTTAAAACTTCCTTCAATTTCATAAGCATGCCTGGCCATGAACTTTTATATCTGGCTCCCACTTTTCTTCCATCTTGATTAATTTTGGCTTGGTTTCCTCCTCCTGTGCTCTTATTAGCACAAACTTCTCTCCTATGCACTCTAATTGGCCTTGTCCTCTATTTACCCTTGCCTCTTTCTCCAACTCTCTGCATCCTACCTTCTATTTACACTCTTTCAAAAGGAATAGGGTGCTCCTTCCTGTGCTCCAAACATTCTTTCTTCCTACTAGTGCAGCCTTTTGACTGTCGCCTTTCGCAAAACCTTACAGTAATAGATTTCTCCAGCAGTGTTCCTGACCTTTTATTTTCTGAAGAGTTAGTGTGTAAAATTGCTTAGCCAGAGAAAGCTGAAGGATGTTTGCAATGGTAAATTGAAAACCTGAATGCTTGACTACTGGCTGTGTGTAATATTAGCTGTTCTTTCTCCAGCAGGCTTTGACTGGACTGTACAGACCAGTTTTCTTCAAAGCATTCCCACATGATTTTGGCATAATTCATATAAAGATATTATACTGAAAAAGAGTGAGCATGTAACAGGTGCAGTTTTGCCTCGCTCTTTTATACAATTCTCCACCACCCTGACCTTGGCAAGCAGAACACCACAGGGCCTATCATAAACAGCATCAGTACCAGGTGATAAAAACAACCATTTGATGGAATGTAGAACACCCCCTACATTATTTCAAACACTCTGAATATGAAAATAATTGTGGTTTAGGGCTAGAAGAATACCATGTGGGTCAAGTGCTAAATAGTTGCTGTGTTCTAGAATGATCTAGCCTGAAGCAATGTAGACATAGCCCCATCCACACAATTTGGCTTTAAAGTGAGGGATCTTTTCCTGTCCTTTTTATTTCACTGTATATATTCTCCTCCTCCACTCCACCCCTGCTCCCTGTCCTTCCATACAGAATGAACTAGGCACGTATCACTCACAGTGCTTTATAGGCGGAATCTGATCCACCGTGATGGTGTGTTCTTCATCATCATAGGAGTGACACCTCAAGGTACAACTAACACTCAAACAGATACTTCTTTCTTTCATTCAATGCTTAAGGTAGGCCGTACTATATTCCTGCTCAAACCTGTTTGTATAGCATGTGGGTGATAGATGTGCTGAATTTCCAATTGCTCAATTTCCAGTTAAACTTCCTTCTACATGTATAAATTGAAGTTGCTGCTTTATCCAAATGTCCACAAGATTCCTCTCTCTCCTGTTGTTGTTAGGTCATGGTCTGACCTAAGATCCACAGAATATTGCAGGACTGTCCAATTTATTACAAACTAATTGCCAGATTGTATTCTAGTAGTTTATTCATTGACCAGGTGACAAATCCTTAGAGTTTATATGTAAGTGCTACTGGCAGAAAAGAAACAAGATGGAATAGTCTTGCTGGCCTCTAATTGAAAATTCCTGGTTTATATGGCTGTAACTAGATTAGGTCAAAAAAGTCATCTTGTTTTTGCCAAAATCAATGAGGGTCTTCCCATCAGGAGAAGAACTTCTTCAAGGGAGAAGAACTGGGGTTTTTTTAGACCAGTTGATACAGAGGGGGAAAAACAGATGCATTTTTTCATGGATTTTTTAATTTTTTTTTTCAGGTAAGAAATTAGAAAAAACAAACTCCAAACAACTTTTGAAAAAATGCCCTGAGTTAATTTTAATCACATTCATCAATCTGAAAAAAAGGACGTTGTAGTTAGTATTTGTAAAATGGGATGATATGTTGGCAAAGGGAGGAGGAGAAAATAGAATATAGAAAAAGAAGTAATTATCACTGATCTAGTTGGGGTTGCTCAGCCTGGAGAAGAGAAGGCACTGAGGAGATCTTATACTGACCTTCTAGTACCTGAAAGGGGCATACAAGAAAGCTGGGGAGGGACTATTCATAAAGGTTTGTGGTGATAGGATGAGAGGCAATGGATATAAACTGAAGAGGGGCAGTTTTAGGCTTAGTGTAAGGAAGAATTTCTTCACCATGAGAGTGGTGAGACACTAGAACAGGTTGCCCAGGGAAGTTGTGGATGCCCCATCTCTGGAGGTGTTCAAGTCCAGGTTGGGTGGGGCCTTGGAAAGCCTGATCTAGTGGGTCATGTTTCTACCCATGGCAGGGGTTTTGGAACTAGATGATCTTTCAGGTCCCTTCCAACACAAACTATTCTATGATCCTATGATTCTATTTGAAGCTTCCGGTTAGGTAGAAGTTATGAATCTATGAAGTGGTATGTATGTTGAATATTGTGCTTGATGCAACAGATAGCTTATTGCACATTCAAAAGGTAATAAGATAAAATGAAAAGAAATAAAGGAATGGTAAGAAAAGTGAAGAAAGATGAGAACAACTTGGAAAATAGTGGTAAAGGGAAGAGAACCCGACCTTCTGCTCTGTCCCATCAGAGATGAGAGAGCTGGGGTTGTTTAGCCTGGAGAAGAGGAGGCTGAGAGGAGACCTCATTACTCTCTACAACTACCTGAAGGGAGGTTCTAGAGATGAGGGAGCTGGGTTCTTCTCCCAAGTGACAGGGGACAGGACAAGAGGGAATGGCCTCAAGCTCCACCAGGGGAGATTTAGGCTGGAGATTAGGAGGAAGTTCTTCACACAGAGGGTCATTGGGCATTGGAATAGGCTGCCCAGGGAGGTGGTTGATTCACCTTCCCTGGAGGTGTTTAAGACACGGGTGGATGAGGTCTTGAGGGACTTGGTTTAATGTTTGATAGGAATGGTTGGACTAGAAGATCCGATGGGTCCCTTCCAACCAGGTTGTTCTATGATTCTATGAAAAGAAATAAAAACAAAAATAAACCAAAAATAACCACCAGGAAGTTAGACCAAGGAAAAAGATAAGATAGCCAAACTCTTGACCTATAAGTTGAAGATACTGTAAAGGTAAGCCTGGGACCTTGCAAGCAAAGAGCTACAGTTAAGGAATAAACTTTCATGAGTACTCATTAATTATTACCTTTTTAAAAGCAGCAGAGGACATATGGCTTAGAAGACACACATCATTGTGAAAAGGGTAATGAAAAAAAAGGAACAACTTCATTATTTTATTAAGACTAGACAGTTTGTCAAAGTTCAGCTGAAAAGTTGCCCATTTAAAAATGTATACATGCAACCCATGCAGACTAGAGGCAATATACTGCAAAAGCCCCACATTTCCTTCCTTAGTAGTTTTTTAGATTATATTGAATGTCTATATCAAGCACTCTATATTGCTTGCTCATGTATTTGTAGATTATTACTTGTTTACTTGCTTTTTTAATCCTTCTTTCTGAGACAGATCAGAGTGAGTACCTTATCATATCAGTAGTATGTGAATGTAATAATCTGATGGGGGGGTGAATTTAAACTGGCAAAAAAAAAAAAAAAAAGAAAGAAAATAAGGGTAAGCATTGAGTGGCCTTAGTTTGCAGCAGCATCTAGGGTTTTAGCATTATGAAAGCTTAGTGCCCCTTATACGTAAGTAAGAAAGTACTTCCTCTGCGTTTTCTCTCCTGACTAGAACTGCGACTTGATAGAGTTTCTGTGGGTTTCCCTTCACATGTGGTTTATGAAGAGATTTTGTGCTTCTGAGGCTAGAAATATAAGGAAGTATTGGCTACTTAGTGAGAATGTTGCAGAGGGTTATAAAAGCCCACTTGAACTGGAAGCAATGTTGGATGTAAATGAGGGGAAAAGTGAGCTTTTGTTGATTCTCCCAAGCAAAAGTACCCTGGATATCACAGAATATGGGGAAACCCAATTGCTGTACTGGTTTGATGACTGCAAACTTGATCCCCGCTGTTCTTATGCCCTGTGAAATTGTCAACAAGCAATTTTTATTCTCTCATCAAGTATGAGATCAAATTCAGAGTGAAAAAATAGGAGAGAGGGAGAGAGAGAGAGAGTGCACAGTGTTAGACTAATCAAAATAATGTCCTTATTATGATGAGCTTAATAAGCCAGAATCTCATCTTAATTAATTAGCTTTAAATCAGATTCTAAAAAAAAGGATCTTGGTTTTAAGTGGGACCTCAGATTAACTAATTAGTTAATGTTTGCAAAGTGTGGTGAATATGTGGAAAGAGGGAGTTCTTCTGTAATGCAGAATCTGTACTTAGTCTGGGGGAGTGTGGTCCCAGCTGAGATCCCATTTGGAGTCTAGTTTTGCATACAGGAGAGGATCTAAGCTGATGGATATAGCCACCTATTGCCAAGACATCTTGGTTCTATTGACGTACTGTGAATGGGAGCAAGTCCATTTGGTTGCCCTAAAAATAGGAAGGTGTATGGTGGGCTGTGACATAGGAAAGGGCAAAGTGGGTGATAGGTACTTAGTATAATAATTAGTCAGCTCTTCTTTTCTTTGCAAATTAAAACACATTCAAATACATTGCAATTTCCCTGAGAATTACTCAGAAGTAAACAGGGAGGGGAAAATTCATGGGTATTTTAGTGTTATGGAGTAATCTTTGAGCACTCATGAAGGACAGCAGAATGAATTCTCTAGTTGATGCTACTACATAGATCAAAGGCATTATAGAAAAAGTAAGCATGTTCATGTGCCACTAAATTGATTCTTTCTCACCTACAGGTGAAAAGAAGGCAACACTGTATTTTGTACAAAAATTTGTGCTTCTTGTTCTAGTTGCTTTCCCCTTTGATGATCTCCTTCTCTTCCTATCCACTTCTGGAAAACCTGCAAACCTAACTCATCACTGACTGTTCCAGGACTGACCATCCATGTGTCAGGGTTCACAGTGACTTCCTCAGAGCCTGCATCTCTGCCTAGCTGGTAACTCATGCTCCTCATTGCCTTTATATATGAAGTTGGAAACCAGCTATGTGTTAGGCTGCTTCATGGAATTACCAAGCATAACATGAAATACCAATGCCAAAACAGCATTCTGTGATGTTTAACTGATGCTGCCTTTGATTCAAAGAATTCAAGCCACAGCTCACTTCCATGTGCATTTACTTATTTCTTTGTATGCAGTGTTATGCTTTTCTAATTATTAATCTTATTTTCTACTATATGTTGAATTTTCAATATTGCTCAGTTTCATTAAAATGAAGAAAAATTTTATTTCCCTTCTTCAAAATAAAATGTTCATTATTTAAAATTCTTCAGTGTGTTTCCTTTATTAATTATCCCACCAGACTAAATAGCTCCATATTTTTATCTTCCAGTACAAACCCAAAAGTTCTATTACACTTTACCTATTTTTCAAAACCTGATACAATATTCCAAATTGCACCACACACAATTTATTAAGCACAATGACCAATTAATTAATTAATTATAGGACTGTTTCTTTTCATTCTTAGTATTTATCTTTGACTCTTAAGTGCTGTTAAATGCCACTGGAGTCTTTCCTTCATTTGTAGACAATCATTCTTGTGTCAGTGCTTTGGTTTATCATCATTTAGAACTCAACAGTGACTACAAATAGCATCTAACTTGTGTTACTATGAATTTGTCAGCAATTAATTTCACCTTTTTTGATAATGACAATTTATCTACCTTTTCTTCTCAATGGATCTTTAGACCTGATTAATCTAATTACTCCTTTGTCCTACAAAGTTAAGATCAACTTGACTCATCCAAGGAAACCAGGACCACTGGAAAGATAATGTACAATAGAGCTGAGTAGCAGGGAAAACAAATTCAAGTGACTTCAGTATCCTTTCTTTGGAATTCTGCCTTCTTATACTTTTTGTTTTCTAATTTGGTTGTGTTCTGGCATGCACCCAATAGGAAAATTATGCCGTTTTCACAGAAAGTAGTAATTTAGAATTCATAATCATGATGATTCACACTAGAAACATCAGTGAACTAGAGTTACAAAAAAGTATAGCAACATCAGGGTTCCTTACTCTTCTATAACCTAAAAACAAAACACATGAAAATTGTAGTGGTTTTACATGAGTGACATTAGAATTTGACTGTCTCCTTGTATGGATAGAGATGAGGCTGAGTATTTCTTTTGCCTGCCCAGTCTCCTAATTATTAATCTTTTTCTCTTCTTCTAATCTTTGCCCTTTCCTCCTAAATAAAGCTCCTCAATCCCTACACATTTTCTGTCAGTATCTCCATTTATTTCTTTGTCTTGGCATTTGTAACCCTGCCTGTACTCTCCTTTTTCTCAGTTCACCATTAATATGTCTGCGTGCATCCTCTACTTACTTACTTTTCTAAAAAAGGCATACTTACCTATCTTTCCTTTAAAGAGTGTATCACTCCTTTATCGTGTGGCTTGCAGTAACAGCTGGAAGACGTAGAGAATATGACAAACAAAGTCAAACATATGGTATATGAATGACAGATTCTTTTGGTTATCTCCTTTTTAACAGTATTAGGCATTTTTTGAACTAAAGTAGACTTACAAATTTAGAATTTGTAAATTTAGAAATTTAGAAAAAATTTAGAAATTTAGAAAATGGGTTGATTTTTAAATTAGCAATGACCCTTAACATGATTCCAGCTTTTCTTTAAAAGATAATAAAATATTATTAGATCAAACTCTGCTAGTATGAGACATGCTGTCAGGGAACATGACAGTGATATGTTTTGAAGAGAAAGCTCAGATGAAAAGGTTTGATGAAGTAGATCACATTTTCTTTGTTTCTGCCTAATTTGGTTCAGCAGGTTATATAAATATGACTCTCATTATCTATGTTCAAACGAAAAGAGCAAAGCATCTTCCACAAAATAAAACTGAGCTGAGCCAGTACTTCCAAACAGACCTGGAAGTTCTGATAACTGCCTACTTTTTATCTGAAGTATGCTTGTCAACCTTACATTTAGATAAATTTCTTCCCATTTTAGTTTAATGTGATAAGCATGAAATGTTTTTTAGGAAAGATAGAAGTCAGGTTCAGGGCAGTTTCTGCTTTTATCACAGCTAGGAAGTTGGTAGATAATCTCCTGGACATTTTGTCCATAACACAACCACATATTTTTTAAGTGCCTCATAAGGACAGATCCAAGGATAGAACAACAAGAGAACAGTAAGTCAATGCAGATGTTCAATGCTGGCAGCTGCATAGAAAAGAAGACCTGTACAGGCTGGAGGCTGTTGAATTAATTTTTTGACTCTGACACAAAACTGTGATGTTGTCTCCTGTCTCCCATGATAGGAGTTTGATTTAGGGAGTGAAGAATTAATTCTCACTAGCTATCATCTTGAGGTAAAGATTCTCAACAATTCTCAAGTCGATGTCTGGGCAGGAGTAATAATGATGTGTGTTACACTCCAGACAGTGTAATTTAGAACACAGACTGTAAGACCTTTAGAAGATTTTTTAAAATGAAGAAGCATCAATGAACAAAATTTTTAACA
Organism: Coccyzus lansbergi; assembly: GCA_033558105.1. Taxonomy (NCBI): domain Eukaryota; kingdom Metazoa; phylum Chordata; class Aves; order Cuculiformes; family Coccyzidae; genus Coccyzus; species Coccyzus lansbergi. Next base: position 225,047 of record JAUMJK010000211.1, on the reverse strand, counting down.
TCTACTGAAAATATCCACTGAAGCCTGAGGCGTTTTGTAAAATTAGCTGTCAGTGTTTATTACCAACTTGACTGATTAACTATTGATTAAAAAAATCTAGACAGCTAGTAAAAACAACACACTTAGCAGACATGTCAAATATTGCAAACAAGAAAAAAGGGAGCAGTGACTACCTGAAGTACCTGATTCATAGACTATGCATAATATTCAGATCTTCCAGATATATTATTTGCTTGTGGAAGCATGAATAAGTAGTAAAATAAAAATTATATAAAGGGTGAAATTCGTCTTTAATTATGCATGGTTTATGGGCAGGGGAACTATCTTTATGCTTTTTGGTGTTTGCTTCCTTTTATTCTCTTTCTTCATTGTAAAGATTTTAGAGACTTCCTGAGTTAATGCCTTTTTCCAAAAGACCTTTTTCACTTCTCAGCAGGAAGCTAGCAGCTGACTATCAATATCCTGCTTTTTTAATCTTGTTATTTTGAGGGAATCACTGCATTCAAAAACTACCAGATTCGAGCTGAAGTTGTGTTCATCCATGGAAGAGGGTAAACACAGCAGCTTCATAAATTTCTCCTGTAAATCCCATGCTTGAGGGCTCAGTGCAGGAACAAGATGACCTTGTAATCTCCATATGTAAGCATTATTTGGTCCTTTGCTGAGGTTTCCAACAAGCTTGCCAATGAATGCTAGAGGTTAGAGGATAACCTGTCCTCTAGAAACTAGAAACAGAGAGGCAAACATCATTTTATAGAGTTCATTATTGCCCTAACATACCATGCAGCTATGCTGACTGAATATTCCCATATCAGCTCCAAGGCAAAAAAAAAAAAAAATCTCTTTTCCCAGACGAATGTTCTTGAAATGGCACAAAGTAAATGAAAAAAGAAAACCCTCTTGTACCACCTCTTTCATATATAGGAACAATTTACGGATGACATAGAAATTGAGATTAACATGAAACTTCCTTCAAATTGTCTCTGCCTGTTGCTTAATCCCAGCTGAAAAGCCCTGAATCCCCTTTTTACCTTCTGGGGTCCTGCCTACTGGTAATCTGTCTTCTGATGTTGACTACAGCCTTGCAGTGGAAGACCCACTATAACAACTAAGATTGTTAATTTTCTTTGAGGAATCTCTTTAGATTGGCCAGTGAAATGCTAAATAATGCCACGGATGGTCTCTGCAATAAATCACACTGGCTTCACCTAAAGGTTTGGAGAGACAAACTGTCAAAGACTAGACTGTTACTTGTCTTGCTACCTATAGATCCTCAGATCTCCTGAAAAAAGAAGACAAAGAAGCATTCATTGCAAATGAACAAAATAATAGAAGGAATTTAAAAGTAGATACACTGGAGAAAGATTATGGCCTTCTAAATATTAACTGTCTCATGCTTAGAAGGTGGACCCTGAATAAAGAAGGCGTATGACTACATTTTCTGATGAATACATACTTTTTTATTTCATTGCCTGTCTTATGCACCTATTTCTGCATGGTTCATTGCAGCACTGGGCTTTGAGGAGAGGTGAAATGAGGTCTCTTTACTAGGCTAACTTTTGCTACAGCAGCTTCTTGTAGGAAAAATAACAGGCACCAATGTTTGTTTCAGTATGGGATAAAAATAAAACTTTAATTGAAATTTGTATACTAATAACACACATTTTGCCAGCCACAGAGCTCAGTTTTTTAAGAGGCCTTATTCAGCCAGGTACAAATTCAGAAAGGGTTATTAACAATCAGCACACACTAGCTATTGTCACAGTACAGTTTTACATTGTTTTACCTCACAAACCTCAGTTCCATGGAACCTTTCAGCATTCCTGGTGAACTAAAATAAGGAAAGACACCATATTTTTACATCATGAATGGAATCAAAATGAAAAATCAATGACAAATTATTAATATCACCCATAATCCTGTACAGACAAAGTGTTTCTGGTAGAAAATAACAGAATAAAAGAAGACCCAGAAATATGACAGTTGTGAGAGGTCTTTTTTTCAATGAACTTAGTTTTTTTCTACAAGAAATTAATGTTCCGTTATTCCATTTGGAAGTAAATCCTGGATGGAAAGAGCTGCAGATATCAGAATACATTAGCAAATACATTTTTTCAACAATAGGAATTGTACCAGTTTCTGACAACAATGACAACAGTTATACAATTTTCAGGGTATCTTTTGGAGTGTGACTTCATGAAACTTTTTTGCATCAAATTGAAATGTTATATGTCCATTTCCTAAGTCGTTGTGCATTTCATACCTTGAATTGTAAGTTTTCCTGATTTTTTTTTTTTAAACTCTGGTTTTGGTTTAAGCTGTTCTCTTTTATCTTTACTGGTTAGCCCTAACCAAACTTATTTCCTCCTCTTTTCCACCTCTTCCCTTCAAGTATTCTGTCATGCCAGTACACTTTTCTCTACAAATACCTTAAGGTCTCTGAACAGAAAGTTTTTCTCAGCATCCTGGTCTCCGTCTTTACAAATCTAAGTAGTGATATCCATTTTTTCTTCCTTATCCATGGCAAATTTCCCAAAATTTTACTGCATTTTACTTAAGTCCTCTTGAAATTTGAGTTTCTATTATTCTGTCAATAGTCCTCCTCTTTCATTTTAGCTCAGTGTTCCCAAATACAACTTTTGTCCACCTGCAAAAAAGCACTGTATCAATAAAAGCTGAAGCAACTGAAGTATATATACAGAAGGAACATGTGTTTTCATTATGACTTAAAATTCTATGAACTATAGAATTGCTGTGTTATTTTTAAAGAATTTTGTGTATTTCTCTGTCTAGCACAAGCATATGCAGAATAACAGATTCCTAGACATCTTTGCCAAACAAGATAATGAGCCTCAGTAAAATTCAGACTCAATAGTAATTTTTGCCCAGAACTCTCAGGTCTTATGAATGAATCCAAAGGACTAAAGAACTATGTATATTTAGACTGGAGAGGGTGATCAAATACTTGGAACAGACTTCCTAGCGAGGTGGTGTATACCCCAGGCCTGTCAGTGTTTAAGAAGCATTTGGACAATGCCCTGAATAAGTCAGGCAGTTGGACTAGATGATAGCTGTGTGCCCTTTCCAACCGAAACATCCTATGCTATATGATGGTGTGCAATGGTATATGATCCTAAGCTATGCTATGCTATATGTTAAACCAACAGTAGTCTGCTTCCCCCTTCTCAAATGGAAAAGGATGTAAGCCCTTAGGTGAACAAACCCGTGCCGATTCAGATGGTATGATAAGAAAAAGGCTATGTAAGTTTAAAAGCTTATGACTCTGGAAGGAAAATGCAATTTCAACAGTATCCTTAGCTCTATGTTAAGGAGATAACACATTATGCTTACCCTAGTTTTGGCAGGATGACAGGAGTGTGAGTATCACCTATTAAAAGCCAAGGTGTGGTTATCTAATACCTTATACTTGGAAATAAAATGCTAACAGACACTGCAGATCTTAACAGCATAGAGATCGGATTGAACCTACTTTAAATGTGTCTGTCTCTTCAGTAGCAATCCAAGTTTCTTCAAAAGTGAATGAAGAGGGAGAAGCACCTTCAGCAAGTAATTTATCTCATTCTAAAATAACTAAGATAGATGTGATGAATCAATTTCCAGGGGAATTTTCTCCCTTCAATGATTTTAAAAGTCTCCTTGGGTAGTTTGAATTGCTTTAGATTGTAGCAACAAGGCAGGGTGGTTCTTGTTCACTAGGCCTGCGCTTTTGGAAGATGCACTATTCAGTAGGTAAGTATTACATCCTGAAGGTGCACTGATTCTACTTTAGGCTTCTCTATAGCTTAGAAAGACACTGAGAAACTAGAAAGAATCCAGTGGATTGCTATCATGACACCAAAGGGGCTTAAGCACATGACAACATAACATATGGGAAGAAGCGAAGGCAGTTGCATCTGTTCAGTCTGAAGAAGAGAATGTTAAGAAGGGATCTAATTCTAGTCTTCAATTACTAAGTGGGTGGCTAGGAAGAAAATGTATGGGAAAAGCCAGTATCTTCTTAAAGTGCGCAGTGAAAGGAGTAGAAGCAACACTCACAAGCTGCAGAAAGGGAAATTCCAAATAGAAAGAAAAAAAAAATCCTATAAGGAGTGTGCTTGGACACAGGACCTGGATGCACAGAAAGGTTGTGGGATCCCTGTCAATGGACTCCTATCTCCTGTGCACGAGGCCCAAAGCTGCTCTGACTGAGCAGTTACAGTGATGTGAGCAGAAGGTTATGATGCCCTCCAAAAGTTCCTTCCAAGAAAGCCTTTAAAGAGTAATATAGAATAACATCATAGTAGCTGAATGTCATACTAAGTATAGGTGAAATGGCTGAATAAATGAAAAACGAGGTCAAAAGGTATTACAAATTCATGGAACTCTGTAATCACAAACTCTGTCATTTCAGCATGAAAAATTAATTGAATTTACTTCAAAAACTGGGTCAGAAACAAATTGCTTCACAAACAAGACCTGATTTATTCTTCACTGCATCAAAATCAGAAGCTCAGTTTATCTAAATATTTTGGAGAAAAATGTATTTTTGTGCAAACACCACAGTGAGTAAGGATTGGTCTAGAAGACATTCTCTAACGTGCATAAGAACATTTACTGAGCTGGTAAAACATTTATTCAGCCTATGACTTTGACAGTGTTCTGCTTCGAATGCTGTACTTCAGAGATATGGATTTTGTTGAGCAGGTCTAAAAAACCCAAAGGATGAAGACTTGATCAGCCATTATGAAAAGACTGTGAATAGGCAAACAACTTGATACTCAAAATTTTGTATTTGCTGTAATGCAATCACTGTTCACCAGAACCACGGAAAACATTTCCAGTAGTATTGTTAGTTTGCATTACACTTGCATTTACTTACATTCACCATGAACTTAAACATAAAACTTAGTATAAGTAATATTCAATAATGACACAAATGACATCCTACTGAGGAAATCAGAAATGTAGTTTTATTCTGAAAAGAAATGCCATACTCTCATTTAAAGGGTATTTGAATCAGATCATGTTAATTACAGAATATTTTAGAATTTTTTACATTGTGGGAGAAGCTTCAATTAAAATAGCAACAATAAGGAAAAATTAACTATCACTAAATGTCCTGAACAAACATCATTTGTCCAGCCAAGATTTTAATAAGAATGAACACACATAAGAAATAGTATCAATAGACTGAAATTCAATTCAGTGTTTGCCGGTTAAACTGCAGCATTTACAACAGAAATGGCTCACTATAGACAGTCATGATAGATTTATAGATAGATATATACAGGTGTATATATTTAATATACGTATTTGTCTTATACAGTTGCTGTAGTGCAGCATCATTTAGGGTAACATAAGCATAATCACATAACCAACTTTTGTCACACAGAAAAATTTTTTAATATCCTATTCTGTAATTAAGCAAAATTCTGTGTTACTACGTTACCATATGGTTGCCATCAACTATTGTGGCAACAGATTCTGGATCTATTAGTTTCTGAAAATTAGCTTAGATGTCTAACCCATTTTCTCTGGATCATCTGCACCCTTCTCTCTAGGAACTCTAGAAAGAGAAACACAGCATTGTACACTGTAAGTTTGCCACTTTTCCCCATGTTCCTTTTAAGATAATTTTGCTGAGAACCTTACATTTTTCTGCAAAACTCTTTGTAACTATTGTGCCACAGCTACTGTTTCTGACAAATCTCTTCTATAACATTCATTAGCATTCAACAATCATCTTTCTACACTTTAGAAAAGGTGTTCCTTTCCCCTTTGTAATCACCAGGTTTCATACACATAAATTATTTATTCCTTGATTTAATTCAATGCTTTAACTTACGCTTTACACCAAAAAACTGAAGAGCATTAATTTCAGTCACTGTGATTCTCCAATGTGAATTCTCCATAGCAGCTGCATTAAACATTTTATCTAACATTTCTTTTGCATTTAATTTTTCCACAGATTAGTTTTTCTGAGATCAAGAGGGAAAATAGATGTAGTTTGAGCAGGATGAAAAGTGAGTTATTACTACCCGAGATTTATCCTTTTTATAGACTGAGGTGCTCTCTAACTAACTCTACAATACGTTACAACAGCAGAAAACAACCAGTCACAGAAACACTCCGAGGAACTTTAATTCCTTGTGTTGTTGATCAATGATTTTCAAAAACATTAGATCAAGCTCTCCTTAAGAAAAAGAATTTCTTAAAACATTAACTGCAAGTAGGTAGGAACTTCTTGATAAACAGTTTTTACTTCATAATGCAGGAAGACGTCACACACTTGCAATAGAAGACTAAAAGTAAAACACAGATCATCATCTAAATAGTTCATAGAGCTAGCTTTCAGTTTTAAAGTATCCCATAATTTCATTTTTTAAAACATATTTTAAACTTAAAAAAACCCCATTTTGTACAGGTGGAATAAGATACTAATCCCTAAACAACAGAAAAGCACTCAAACAAAACTGATAGCCAGCCCAGAGAGGGACAATGGGAAAAGCAGAAACATCCAAAAAAGATTCCTGAAAAGCAGAAGAAAAATTAGGTCTTTGTCATTCTGTGAGATGAATACATTTTTCAGTGCAATGAATTAATCATATAAATACCTTATGTCCTGACTCTCAAGAACAGTTTTGGTCTTCAGAGAAACAGATTATATTCCGTGGCCTTTCTGTTCTCAGCATCCATTAATTCTATATCCTCTAAAGCTATATTGCTCCATCTAACTCAATCAACTTTAAGGACCAAGACTGCCAGCCTTAACATATATAACCTGGAGATTTTAAATGACATGCATTAGAATTTGTAGATTATCCCTTTGGCAAGTAAAAGCTTACACATCTAAGTAGTAATGAGATTGTCACTAATGCACGTAATTAAAAAAAAAACCTAAATAGCCTTTCAATGATTTTTATCTTTCTGAGGATAAGAAATTGAACCAGAGTCAATATGATAATGTAAAACCTCACATTTATTTTAAGCAGCTCATTTATTATAGTAATCATATAATGGTTGTTATTCCCACTCCAGTATGTTCTCCAAATGGCATGATATATTTCATGCTAGTTTTTATTTACAGAAGAAATGCTATATATTTCAGAAAATTTTGTGGCAGGAGCAAGTGTTTCAGTTATTTGTTTAGTTGTTTTCCTGTGAGGAGATACTACTCTGGCCCCACTGTAAAAAATGTCAAAACTCACAGTAGATTTCAACTATTATTTCTCACACTTGCAACCATTTGAGAAGCGAAAAATGTAACATAGCAACTATTTGTAATATGTTTCTGAAAATATTTAGACAGATGGTATGGCGACAAGATGTTGGTAACTACAGGTTTGAAAGGAAGCATACTTTTAAAATCATCTTAGTCAGTCCACCCATCTACAACAGCAGGTTTGCAAAAATAATGTTGCACATATATATTTGGAAATTGCAGAAAATAAATCGACTTAAAAAAATATCTGCAGAAATTTCCCTAGTATAGCTGAGAGCAGACATTATTAGGCAGTTAGATTAGCCAATACGGGAGTTAATAGGTAGTTAAATTAGGCAAAACGTATTCATAAGATACCTGTATTCTTCTAAAAATAGATTGATATTGCAACAGTGTATAATCCTTATGTTCTAGGATCTAACATTTATGTAGTACTTAGTACTACTGAATTTCATAGATATTAAGAGATTATAGTCTATACCAATCAAAATCTATTATTAAATTTCCCAAGGCTTTCATAGAACACTGGATTTCAATATTGTTTTTTGGAAAGGATCACTGCTGGAAATGTTTGCCATGAAACAAAAAACACTGAAAAAAATGAGAAATTTCCAAAGGTAGATTCATAGAAAACAGACATGATGACCTATAGAAAGCAGAGAGAGCTGAGCTCAATCAAAATTCAACTTCAAAACATTTGCAATACTCTATGAGTAGAAGAAAGTATCTGTAGTATAACTGCAAAATTTTTCGCTGATGTACTAGTATAATTCTAAATATATTTCATTTCAAAATTGTCTTAATTTTTATTTATTTGTTGCTTGAATTTACTCTATAATGTAAGCATACTTATACTGTTATATCAGCAATTCCATATTTACAGTAATGAAATGTTTAACTTAGTAACTCAAGTGTGTTACATTTTTCATACATCCGAGTTCTCCCACAGATATGCACCAATTTGAACTGCAGTTTTGTGAATCAGAGATATGTGGACAAATTATTCATCCTATGTTTGTTTAGTCATATGGTTCAAAAGCTTTCTTTGTCCTAGTGAAAGATGACTGGAATCTCATGAGATAACTGTGTGATAACTACATTACTCAGTGTAGCTTTGAGTTCATTGCAAAGACTGTAACTGAAGTCAAGCTCAGAGTAACTGAAAAAAAACCATGAAATGGAACAGTAAGTAATAGTTAATAAAGTAAGTCTGTATATACAGAATTTCTATTCAGACTATCACCTCACTTTTCATAAATCTAAAGAACTTTATATTTGAATGTTATTTAGTTCATGGTACTGTTTATATTCAAAAAGTTCATTTCTGATGTGCTAATTCCAGAGAAAAAATTTTCTAGGATGGATTCCAGGAGCATGGTTTCAAGCAGAAGCTGTATCAGACAGATAGAATAATATCAAGTAAAACTGCAGGTCAATGAGTACAAAAGAAATGGATACCTTGGAGAGAGAAATTCTGCCAAAAGTGACATGATTCAATCTGAAAGCCACAACTCCTAGCTCCTTATCATGGATCTACTAATATTATCATCAGATTCAGTGATCAGAAAATTACATTTCTCTATCTACTCACTCTTCCATTTCTTTTTGATGCTGCCAGAAAGATTTTCGCACCTGCTGTGCAGGTGACACTGCTTCAGTTACAGCAGCAGTAAGGAATTTAATGTTGCAGACTCCAGTACAACAGCAATTTCAATTTTTTTTTTTTATAGACCCTCAAGGAAAACAAAAGCATGTTCTAGACTGCATATGTGTATTTTCAGGCTTAGTGGCTCTTCCACACAATATAGACAATACTGCAAAGATTTTCATGTATGGCCCATTAGCACGTGTAAACATGTCCTCAAAGAGAGGCAATCTAGGAAAAAGATTAATTGAAAATACATTTAATACTATTTGCAAATACAATGTGTACTTTAGAAAAGTGTAAGTTAAAAAAAAGAAATCATTAAACATCTCCAATATGCATCTTAATATTTACTTTGTTTTTTGAAACTCTGACAATTCTTTCTCCTTCTGCACTTACCTATCCATTCCTAGTGAATTAATTCCAATTGTGAATTCCCTAAAATCTTCTCAGCAGGCCAACAACATCTTCACCTAGCACACTTCAATTACATAGAGCTCATCACTTTGTTGTGAATACATATGCAGCATACTAACTAGTGGAAGAAGATTTCTCGACTCACTGTCTGCTCAGCTGGAAAACACTCTCGGTGTAAACTTTACATCAGGGAAGATCTGCTAGAGGAGCCAGTTCAGTCTCACAAAATAGTTTGGTACTGAGTGCTGACTTAATAGCATCTAAAAGTGGAAAGTACAGAGCCAGCAGGGATGGAAAAGTAAACAGGTGTTGTCACTGCAGGAGAGAGTGATATGCAATGTTATCAGTATTCTTACTGCCTCCATTTCAGGCAGTATAAGCTGACTTATGAAATCGCATGGTAAGGAAGAAAATCAGTGAGGCAGGAAGTAGAAAGGCTTGCTACTCCCTGTTAAGCCTGAATATTAAGATATATCCACTGAGTCACTAAAAGTCAGACAGGTGTCGAGGCCAGACAGGTGGAAGTGCTACAAGATTAATTCCTGGAATGAGCTTAGAATTCTAAGTCTCAGTGCACAAGGCTAGAAGATCTGTATTCTAATATTCCTGAATTGTGAAAGCTTTATTTTGAATATGGTTTTGTGTGGTTTGTATTTATAATATTATCTATGTTGTTTTGCCAAATAGTAAGTGATTCATTTTCCTTCTTAAATTCTAAATGAAAAGTGTTTACTTGTGACTAAGTTGGGAACATGAAGTAGTGCAACAATAGAAGATAAAATAATTTCATCAACTGACTACCTTCTAGAATGGTAAAATTCGGTTTGTTTAAAAAAATGTGCCTATTTTCTTCAGTTAATCAGATGAATAGATTGATTGTTATTTTTTCCAGCTAAATTATTGCTTCCCAACATACATCATAAATGAAATTAAGAACGTCCTATTCATCCTCGCTAACATGAGGTTAGGGAGTATCCTCACTTGCAGTGGTAGAAAATACAATGTTACTTTAAATCTGTTCAGTGTCACAGTCATCTATATATGGAATAATTGATTATTATTTTCCATTTGCTTGAGCTTGTATCAGGTAAATCAATGTAGATTTCTTTGATCCAAATTCTTTCCTGTGATAGACAGTGCTTTGCTTTCTTTTAAGGGCACCTCATTTTCTGTATCAGTCAGTAGCTAATCAATCCATTAAGAAATTTTGCCCAGGGAAAACAATTAAAACAAACTTAATAACTTTTCTGTCCATTTAAAATCTTCTTTAATAAAGTTCTGACTGAGACCCTGAGGTAAAATTCCAACAAAAAGTTTTATTAATGTCATAACTACACTGCTAGAAAATTCTTTAAAGTAAATACCCAGCATCAAGAAGAATGGAGAAGGGAGGACAGGAGGAAGAAGTGAGAAGCCAATACTCAAAAGACATCCAAAGATGCAGAAACCCTGACCTTGAACAAAGTGATTCTGCAATACATTATCAAAGTAGAAATGAAAATACATAGTGCAACTGAGGGAACACAATCCACTGATTTCCTCCTTCACTGTTTAATGTTATTCTACATGTTCTGAAGAAGGAAAACCATGTAAACAACTTTTCTTGAAAAAGTACATGGGACATAATGTAGTTTAGAAATTGAACATATGCCAACAGCAATGTGATTCTGTGAAAAAAATAGGGTGGAATATTATTACCAGTTATTTTCTGTAACACACACAAATCACTTATTACACTCTGCTCAACAGTGGTACAGCCCCAGTTGGTTTATGAGGCTAACTGGTGAGCATTGTATGTAATGTAGAAAAGATGCAGAGCAACTGAAAAGACTGAAAAGAATTCAAAATCATTTGGGATTCTGGTATGATCTACAGGCTATAGTGGAAAGAAATTAGTCTGGTTTACAGGGAGAAAAAAGAGGATATATAAATATATTTATCAAATGCCTAGTGTTTTAGAAAGTAAGGGAAGAAGCATTCTGCCTATCTCAGGGGTGATGGAACTAGATAATCTTTAAGGTCCCTTCCAAGCCAAATGATTCTATGACCCTATGCTTCTATGATTCTATAACTGTGCAAACCCCTGAAGTCTCAAATTCCTGACTTTATGCAGTTAGTGCTCTTTATAAGTTTTATAGACATGACATGAGATAAACATTTCATAATTGCTTTTCAAAATATAGGTATAAAATTCCAGTTATCTGTTTCATTAACATCCATGCCACAGTACATTTAACAACTCCAATACTAACATAAAACTAAGTATGTTCACATATGAAGTGCTAGTCTCACTTTTTGCTTATTTCACCAAGTAATATTATGTCATCAACATTTAAGTATGCTCCCTATTGATTTCAGTCAGAATTTCTGCTTAGTCTAGTAACACAATATAGTCTACTGATATTAAAGGGCATATGCATACACTTTAAAAAGGAACATCAGTATCAATTATCATAACTGTAGTTTTTGTCATGTTGTTTTATTTCAAAGTAGCTAAAACAGGAGAATCATATAAAATGTTTTACCTGGTGATAAAAAAGACTGCAGATCTATGTGAAAAGATGTACTGAATATAAATGCAACACGTCAGTGACAAAAATATTAATTTTAAAAGAGATACTAGTGTATCCTATCCATTCTCCAATATTCTTGGAAGACACTAATTATGTTGATGTTACAGCTTAAACTGCGTGAAAACTTACTTGTCTCAGGATGCTATTTTTATGTAAGCACACTATTGACCACAATATATGATCCTCAAAGATTTGTACACTAGATTTTCAAGCCTTGCAAAACTCTTCAATCCTGTAGTTATACAAGAGCCAATAACTGTTCGGGTTTTAACCCAAGATTGCTAATAATTTGCTTTAGTTCATCATAATTTCTATTGATATTCCTGACTTTTATGAACATCCTGTAGTCATACAAGAGCCTATAACTGTTCAGCTTTTAACCCAAGATTGGTAATAATTTGTTTTAGTTCATCACAATTTCTATTGATGTTCCTGAGTTTTATGAACTTCAGATTAGTAGGAAGATCTTGCTTCAATGAAAAGTTGAATCATAGCTGTGTGGTAAAATAAAAGATCATCTCCAAATTCAAAATATAACACTAACAAACTGTTGTGAGTTAATGGTATTTGTACCATCTGTCAAAAAAACAATTAAACAAACTGAGTCTACTATTTGCACCTAAGAAGCAGATACAGTGTGTGCTGTGATCATCCGTATCTGTCACCTCCTTGGAGTATGTCACACTCCCTGTTGTGACTGCCTTTCCTTTCTGTGGATATCATGGTCACTGGGGCTATATACCAGTTTGTACTTAGATGTGCTTCAATAGCACTCTTAGGCACAATAATATCTACGACACAGATGGAGCTACTAAACCATGAAAAAATTTCAAAGGAAGCTAGTGAAAATTGTTGAAAGGCCAGTCTTTCACTATACCTAAACTTAATTTCTGTTGTTCTGTATCTTAGATTTTTCATTTGTACCAGTGAAAAGCTGAATCAAAATCTACTTTGGACTTACAACTGTAAAAAAGTCCATTCAAGTTATATAAAATTGTTTGTAGAGGTGGTCTAAATGAATCTACACAAGGAATAAATCTTCAAAAACTAGAATTCTCTATAAGATGGACAAAGGACGAACAACAGCCTCAAAATCTGCAACTAAATAATTGAGAGATTCAGATGCAAGATGAAAGGTTTTAATGACAAGGGACTGCTTAGCTATTGCCTCTGAAATCCCAGAAAATCGAAAAGCTGAAATGAGTGTGAAAATCAATCATTCTATTTCAATAGTATTCCGTATTCCATTTGATAACTTATCCCACACAACCACTCACATTCTTTATGGAACAGGGCCCATACTCACCTAAACCTTTCATTTACAGATATCTTTTTCCAGGTGAAATACACAAAAAGGATAAGGAAATTGTATGTACCTTTAGACAGGGAAATACCACTGGCTGGGAAATTCAACCTGGAATTACATCTACTTAAAATACCCCCAACAACAAATTACCAACTTCAATCAATTACTGTTCTGAAGAATAGAAGGTAGACTGTATTTTAAACTTGATTTGCAATGCTTTTATTTATCGGCAAACACTGCCTTTCTGATAGCCATTACTGTGATTCTGGCTGCTTTTGTCCCTGTTAGCCAAGCATTACTCAGCACGGACAAGCAACTTTGTTTAAGAGCTGATTTATCTTTGCAATTCTAGAGGCTTTGGTACGAGGAATCTTCAAGGACATCCAGGCCTAAATGAGCACAGGTGGAGTCACAAAATGAGTAATGTAACAACAAGGATGATAGTCCTGTAAAGTGCAACCTGATGTATACAAGCGTGTGTCAGCTTTTTGCTGAGTTGTGAGGTAATAGTCACAGCTTTTGTTTCATCTAACTTGCTCCTGACATCACTCTGCTTTACTGTACTGGAAGACCTTTGCAAGCACCCTGAAGTCACCTAACTGAGAAACTAGGTGTCTTATATTGTCAACATGCATTTTCTGAAGCATGTAGAATTTTGTATTTTAGAGGAGTTCATCAGTACAGAATTGCCACTGGCAAGGCTTCATATGAATGTGCACCAAAATAAATGTATTTCCTTTACAGGATTACATGACCTGATAGAAATCCACCCTACTTCCATAATTTATTCTCAATAAACCTTTGCAGAGAATGCAAGCCAAATAGTGTGCATGTGCAAAAACACTTCTTAGCTATGGAGTGTTTAAATATCTATGGGCATTAAACAATATGAGTGTTAGCAGAGACATATCTAAGATAAAACAGACACCTATTGTTTCAGTTTCTATTACTTTAACTGGTAAACCTGTACATTTCCCAAAGTTCGCAAATGTGTAATGCAGAACTGAATTAAGTAAATTGCCATGATTAATCGTGAAGATACTTCTCAAGCTATACTTTGGCTGACCTTCGTGATTCAATTGGCACTGCTGTAACATATCCAGTATCAGATACAGAACTGTTGGAATAGTTCCCTACAAGTGTTCGACAAAATTTCCAACCATACATAATTAAGAAGGGAATAAAAAATTGCATCCATATTTGTTCACATACAGGACTATACCACTTATATTTGGATCATATGTTTCAGCTCTTAAACATGGATTTTAGTGTCTTCAGTTAGGCAGTAAGATATAAAAAGTAGCAGTAAATATTTTCCTTTCTTTATTTTTTTGTATTTTTCTTCCAGAATATATTTTCTTTCCCATAATCAAATCCCTAACAAAAAAAGTTACAACAATATGACTTACTGAGTTGCTATGAAGGATATGGGTATTAATGTGCTCTGTAGGAAATGCTGGTACTTCTCATTATAATGCTATTATCATCTTAGAAAAGCTCATCTGGTTTTCAGAAGAAAAATGACTGTCATAATTGAATTTAATCCAAAGGTGCATATCTGTTTCATGACTTGAGATGGGAGGAGAGCATAAATATAGCAAACCTTTCCAGATATAAAAGAACCTAAATGAAGAGGTTGGTGAGAATTTCGCATCTCTACAATTTTATTTTGTCCTTTGTGCATTTCATTTTTAGCAGCAGATATCTCAAAAGCCATAGAAAAATGTCAACTAAAAAGTGCCTTACTAAGTATCAGTAGGTTTCACAACAACAAATAAATAATCAAAATTTATGAAGTTAATTAAACACATTAAAACAGTAACAGATTCTAGGAACAATCTCCTCGCTGTTGTTCTCCTCTAAGTCAACAAAATAGAAACCTCTGCTGAAGTTCCTGAATCACCCTGAGGTTATTTTGAGGCCACAAATCTCCAAAATGAACATTTCTTCAGCCTTCGAGGAACAGCTGCCAGAAAAGACTGTTCTGAAAGAATATATTCAGAAATATTTCTATACTTGCCTGTAAGGTAAGAGGAAGAAAGAATTAAAGTCTTTTACTTTTGAAAGCCATTAGATATGGAGAGATTTAGATGATCTATCACTTCGTAGTGTGAGAGACAGGTTTTTGTTTTCTTGCTGCCTTGATTTCCTATCCAAAACAGATTGGGAGGGAGGGGGAATAAACCAAAAAATACTGAAAAAAAACCAAAACAAAAAAGGAACTAAAAAAACCCGGAAGGGTAGGCCCAGGAAAAAGAGATTTTATACCCCTCTCCTGATTACACTGAATAGTCTTCTCTGACTACTGATGAGAGGCAGGAAGACTGGTAATGTCAAACAAGGCCTCACCATCATTCACTAGACTGATAACTGAAGATGGACATTTCATCATGACACATCCAATTAGTGTGCTAGTGTATCTCTACTTTCCTTACTCCTGAAATCACAGAAGACATTCTATTCACAAATTCAACACCACAATAAGAAATAAGAAAACGGCAACACATTTTTAGGCTTTAGACATCAAGACTTTTGAGATACTTCCTACTTGTGAAGAACCAGCAACTCATAATACTATATTCCATGGAGCCACAAAGGCTTAGATATGATACTAGGATTCTTTGTGAAAATTATTAGGGCAAAGACTAATAATTAATATAGATTACTGTTCTACATGTTGGTACACATATCTCTTTGCGGAGATTTTCTTGTATCCTCTCAGTACTTAAAGGGGGCTTATAAGAAAGATGGAGATAGACATTACCACAGAGCCTGTAGCCAGGCAAGGGATGGTGGTTTCAGACTAAGAAAAGGTAGATTCAGACAAGATATAAGGAAGACATTTTTAAGTAGATGGTTGATAGAACCCTTGAACATGTTTCCCAGAGCTGGTAGAGGTGCCATCCTTAAAAATTTTCAAAGTCAGGTTGGATGACCCTCTGAGAAATGTGATATAGTTGAAGATGTCCTTGCTCGTTGCAGGGGGATAGGACTAGATGATCTTTAAAGATCCCATCCAACCCAAACCATTCTATGATTCTATAATGGTTTTAAAATTTTAAAATACAATGATTTTAACACTCAAAAATGTATTTTAATTCTCTCTGTATGCTTGTGAGACCCCAGTAGATCTACAGATATTTGTAGTAATGTTAAGTCTCTGCCTCATCCTAAATTCCACTGTTTAAACAACAAGAAAGAGAGATCCTTCATCATGACTGACTTTGAAGTCAGGAAACTCTTGCAAGTGAAATTTAGTGATATAAAAAAATCACAATTTCCCAAGTTTTCTCACAAAAAAATGTAGTATTCAATAAAATGGTCCTTCTAGGTGATTAGGCAGTTGGAGTATATGACTTGTGAAAGGAGACTTAGAAAACTGCATTGATGAAGGAGAGGCTTTAATTGCTGTCTTCACCTACTAAAAGGTGTGCTACAGAGAAGACAGGGGCAGTAACTGAACACACTAGAATATGTATCTTCCTCTTTCTTGACATTTAAAAGGATACTGTAGAAAGAGCTGGATTGATTTTATCTCTGATCTTTTAGTAGATGGCAGTCAGAAGGTCCAGGCAAAAACTGTCTCATAAATAACATCTTTACAAGAAAATAATATATCTGTAAGGCCTAATTAATACCTGTTCCTTTTACTGGTTTTCTAGAACATGACGAGGTTTTTTGTTAAGAAATACCACAAAGAGCAAAGTACACCGAGTTATTCCTCTTTTGTTTCGTTTGGTCTACATTGCATGTACACTTGGCAGCTCTGAACCATATGAACTAATTCATTAAAATGGATATGCAAATAATTTTCAACAAACTTATAACAGACGTATTTTCATTTTATTTCTTATTACAATCTAACTTCATCCGTATCTATACACATTAATTACAAACAAATAAATGCTCTAAATTAACAGGTCTTTATCTTTTCCAGTCGATGAATAAGGTCATGGAAAGCCTTCTGAATAGTAAGAAAGCTTCTAGATAATAACATAAGTGGCAATCAACTTACACCAAATTTCTAAGATTTAGTATAGTATTTCATCCATAAACATTTTCTAAGCTTTTCGATGGGGTCGATAGTACATAATTTGAAGGAGTACCTGGTACCATAAACTGTTAAGAAAAATAGACAGAACTCCTAGAGAGTGGTTTTGAAAATCCTCACTAAGCTAGGAAAGAGCTTGGTAGGTTTTCCCGTTCTGTACCTCATTCCCACCACTAGACAACAGCTGTTCTTTACCTGATCCTTGTTATGGGGTTGGCTTCTGTCCTGTTGTTCTTACCTTAAGTTTCTATATCAGCACTTCATGCCTATACTCAAGACTACGATGAGCTGAAATGCTCTCACATTTCCAATACAGTCTAATTCTGCCCCACGACTATCTAACTGTATCCACTATGCCCTGCCAATCTAGCGCAGGTTAAGCTCCAATCATGAGTGGATTTTTTTTTTTTTGTAAGAACTTCAAACTTGCCTTAATTGCAGTGTTTTCTATCTGCCTGCTTAAATCCATCTTGCAGTTATTGCAGCAACTACTTTTTTGTTTTCTCGCAAATATTTAATAGCTCTCCAGAATAGCTGCTATATTTCACCTAGCTCTACTGCCTTTAGTACAGGTAATGCTGATCTCTGCTCACTTCCACTGTATAAATACCTATACTACAGTAAATGTCTTCTCAGTGTAAGCACTTCCAGATCTTTCTGCATGAACTGCTACAAATAAATATAGATTTTTACCAAGTGGATCAAATTCAAATCACACTGCAATTGGGCGATCTACCAGTGCACACTGCAAACATAATTTCTTGCATCATATCTCATAATGACCTCACAATTCAAAAGGAGACTCACAGATTGTGAAATTTTTACTTCTCAGCACTTTAGTTGAATTCATACGCATGTAACTCAAGCAGTTCTTCAACTGAGAGGAAGAATACTGCAATGGCTAAAGAATAAAACAGAAAACTATGTCTTGAAAGAAAAATAAAACTGTAAGATTGTTATCCCTTTTATTTCAGAACATATTTTCAGTTAGGAATAACAGCAAAAAAGGACCAACAACAAAGTGAAGAATATAGACTTTATCAATAGAGCTAATGACACTGCACTGAGACTAAATTATTTAGAATATTTAAAATGCCTGAATGTTTCTGATTAAATTAATTGTAATCATAAAACCCTGGCAAAATAAGTTACATTTCTTCAATAATCTAACTTTAAAAGAAATGTAAACCTAATAAACAGTAAAACCATACTTATTCAAAGAGGAGATGAAGTTGGCAGCAGTTTTACCCATTAATACATCATTTCCTTCATGTATAACCAAGACAGACTTGCTCTCCAATTACAGCAAGGATTAACTACAGAACTCAGGCTCTTGCTCTATGGCATACATACACACATTCATCCAAAGGAAGATTTCAGTCTAGCTGAAGATCTTAACACTGAAGTTACGTATGTCTAGATGTCAATATTTTTTGTCATTTTTTTTAATTTTTACATATTCCGTATTTGTCGTTTCCAGAATCCCTTGCTGTTTGGCTAAGCAATGATAAGGAGGAGAGCTAGCAGCTGCACAATTCATTGTGAAAGAAGCAGCATCAGAAGTAACTGACAGCAGGCATTAAGCTAAGATCAGGCACTTTGGAAAGGTTCACTACAAGATCTCTGAGTCAGACCTGAAAGGAAATGGAGAACAACCGCTGAGGAAGAAACACTCTTCCAAACACATTGTTTGATTAAAAATCCTTCAAAGTGTTGAAGCCATACAGACTGGACAAACTTTCTTAAACAGTATGACATTGCCAAGGTTGTCAATGTGTTCTGCCTTTACTTTTAATATTATTACATTATATTAACTAGTTAGCAAGTATATACAAAGGAAAAAAATAATAATCAAATTCATACTACTACTTGGATACTACTTAAAGCAATTACATATATATTCTGTGGGTTGATTACTTTTTCTCTCCTTGGTTAAGAGCTTTGCTAAAAATAGGAATGGGAAGTACCAGGAAAGTGATTCAGAAAAAAAGAAAATGCCCCTAAAGCTTCACAATTTCTGTGTCAGTTGAGATAAAAGGCTGGAAAAAAACCCCAGCACTCCATAATTCAGTGAATCCAGGTCTACCTAGTCCTTGTCCCCTCCTCTGTCATCTACCAGTCTTTTCTGAGTCCATCCAAATCTCAGGATTTCTGTTAACATATCCTTGATTGTATTTCTACCCTCTCCTTACCACTACACTGATGCTGCTTCTTCTGTCATACTTCCTTCAGCATTATAGCTTCACTGTGTACTACTGTCATTAAAATGGAATTAGAAAAAATTCTATGGGCTATCTTGAACAGCTACAATAATTTCCATTTACCAGAAAAGTCTAAATTTGAATATTGCATTATTTATATTTTTTCCCAGTCTGCTGTTTGTTTGTTTGCATTAAAATGTAGGCTTGAACATTGCAGGTTACTTAAAAAAATGTAAGGAAATTGGGTCACCCATTCAGCTTAAAATAAGGTTATTTCACTGTAAGAAGGATGTAGCTTTCTATGCAAAGACTTTAAGAATTTAACAATAAAAACTTACAGGGAAAGAGCTGTTTCCTTTTTGCTGGTTACATATTATAAAATGGTATTTTACAATTAAGTATATGACCTTGCCATGCAAATGAAAAATAAAATAAATATAGCTGTAGAAATCTATGTAACTTAAAAACTTAATTGTGTAATTCAATAGCTTCCGTAGTAGATATCTGCAAGCTGTTAAAATATAGGTAATTAAAACTTGAAGCTGCTAACAACTACTCCCACAAGATACTGCATATAAGATTATACAGAAAGTTTAAACCTTCTGTTTTATGTAATTGCAAGCATAAAATAGAAAACAGTACATATAGTATATAACTCTCTATGGATTATATCAACTTAACCACTACTATAATACTCAAAATGATTAAAGATTATCCTTTCTACTCCCTACTCTATTTCAGATGAGTGTTATCTATGTTTTCAAGGTATCTGAAAATCAAATGAAAGTGAGCATGGAATCAATGTCTTATAGGTGACTTACCTGGCATTAATGTTTTTTACTTAGTGAGGAAAAACAAGCTAGTGTATGCTTAGCTCCAGGGCTCAATAGGAAATATAAAGATTGACTGAGTGGGATGAGAGCTATCTGCAAGAGAGGATGGGACTGTTGTTAAGAGGTCATGGACTCAGCAGAGAAGGATGGAACAGTAAAATGGATAATTTTGTAGTGACAGTGGGAGACTAGTCAATTTTATTCAGTAGGCAAAATTGGGCTTACTGAGCCATTCACAGCGAGAAATAGCACAGATGGCTTATTGACACTTTTATCAGGCACTCCAGTGATAGGGTAGCAACTTTTATGTAACAATGAAATTTGTGTTTCTGAAAAGTATTTCAGTAGGGATCTATTTAATTTTTACCAAATTAATCCACAAATGTGTGCATACCTGAAACTTGAGTATTACATTGAAAAAATCATCATGTAATAATGACGTAGTAAATTAACTTTCTAGACAAAATCACCCCTGGGGTAAGTTATAGTTTAAGTGATACTAGTGATTATAC
Source organism: Coccyzus lansbergi (assembly GCA_033558105.1). Lineage (NCBI taxonomy): Eukaryota > Metazoa > Chordata > Aves > Cuculiformes > Coccyzidae > Coccyzus > Coccyzus lansbergi. The sequence continues at coordinate 204,287 of JAUMJK010000211.1, read as the reverse complement.
AGAGTGGTTTCTTTCTAATTCTTAGTTAAAATGCCAAAAAATTTTGCACAGCAATGTTGAAGAGATCAGCACAACAGAAGCAGCACAACGTAAGACTGAAACAAGAGGATAGTAGTAAAGAGCTCTCCTGTACTGCAGCACCCTGCTGATTAGTTTATAGTCTTTAAATGTTATTCCCTAGATCAAATGGAACAACTAAGATCAGGAGCAGAAATCTCTCCCTTACACTCAGTCCTGTGTTTTGACTGTATCAGTTTTGTTCACTGAAAATGTTTTCCTCCTACAACGAAAAATATCTATTAGTTTGCTTCTTTAATCTGAATCCTACACAGCTGTGAATTGTTCAGTTATTAAATACATTTTCCATCTTTCATTGAGCATATTTAGAGGTGCTGTTCTTTCAGGAATTAAGTACCAATACCCAACCAGAAAAGATTCTGTCCAAAGAGAGGAAATAACCTGTTTCCAGCATATGTGCCTATAGGACTCCTCAAGGCAGAAAAAATGACCAACATTCTGTCTGTTTTACAAAAGACATCCAAATACTTTGGAAAGTAAGGAGGAATAAAATGCTAGAAAAAAGAAAAATTGGCCTTGGGACAAAGGGGACTGCCATGTTCATAGAGTTGCTTTCACAGACAACTACATCATGCACTATTTGTCATGAGGTGATGACATATCAATTGAAAGTAGTTTGGATTTTCCACCAGTACTCTAATTATTATTGGGAAGCTGTTTTCAATTCTGACCACTCTGACTGTTAACACTGGTGAAGTGTATTTAAGGCAATTTTATGTTTAATTTATCTAGTACTAAAAATGATTTTTAATTTCAATATTTCTTCTAACATTATGGTAGATATTTTCACAGAATCACAGAATCACAGAACAACCAGGTTGGAAGGGACCCATCGGATCTTCTAGTCCAACCATTCCTATCTAACACTAAACCAAGTCCCTCAATACCTCATCCACCCGTGTCTTAAACACCTCCAGGGAAGGTGACTCAACCACCTCCCTGGGCAGCCTATTCCAATGCCCAATGACCCTCTGCGTGAAAAACCTCCTAATCTCCAGCCTAAACCTACCCTGGCAGAGCTTGAGGCCATTCCCTCTCCTCCTGTCCCCTGTCACTTGGGAGAAGAGGCCAGCTCCCTCCTCTCCACAACCACCTTTCAGGTACTTGTAGAGAGCAATGAGGTCTCCTCTCAGCCTCCTCTTCTCCAGGCTAAACAACCCCAGCTCTCTCAGCCGCTCCTCATAGGGTCTGTTCTACAGCCCCCTCACCAGCCTCGTCGCTCTTCTCTGGACTTGCTCCAGAGCCTCAACATCCTTCTTGTGTGGAGGGGCCCAGAACTGGACACAGTATTCAAGGAGCGACCTCACCAGTGCCGAATACAGAGGGAGAATCACCTCCCTGGACCTACTGGTCACACCATTTCTGATACAAGCCAGGATACCATTGGCCTTCTTGGCCACCTGGGCACACTGCTGGATCATGTTCAGTCGGCTGTCGACCAACACCCCCAAGTCCCTCTCCTCCTGGCAGTTTTCCAGCCAGGCTTCTCCCAGTCTGTAGCTCTGCATAGGGTTGTTGTGCCCCAAGTGCAGGACCCGGCATTTGGCCATGTTAAACCTCATGCCATTGGACATTGCCCAGCGGTCCAGCCTGTCCAGGTCCCCCTGCAAAGCCTCCCTACCCTCCAGCAGATCGACACTTGCACACAGCTTTGTGTCATCTGCAAACTTGCTAAGGGTACCCTCAATGCCCTCATCCAGGTCATTGATGAAGACATTGAACAGGACTGGACCTAGCACTGAGCCCTGGGGGACACCACTCGTCACTGGCCTCCAGCTGGACTTAACACCATTTACCACCACTCTCTGGGCCCAGCCATCCAGCCAGTTTTCTACCCAAGAGAGTGTGCGTCTGTCCAGGCCAGAGGTTGACAGTTTCCGTAGTAGCCATTTTTGTTTTCACAACAAAACATTTAGTCTTAGCATATTATGGGAATGAATTTTCTGTGAATTTAAAGCTCTGGATATTCATCTACTTCTCCACCCCCCAAATTAGGATTTTGACCATTTATTTTAACCATACTATGACTTTCTTCTGTGGGACATTCCTGTCTCCAGACAAATTATATGTACAAACAGGATATTGATCTATAAGCTAGAATTAACACTTGTCTGTTCCTCGGTATTTTAGTTAATAAGACACACCAATTTGTAGACTTTTAAAGACTAAATTATTACTTTATTTCAAAAGCATGTCTTTATACTAACCTAAAACAATTCTTACCAACTCTCTGCTGCTCACTCCCTATCCAAGTGAGCCCTAAATTAGTGCAGAGCTGTCATAACTTTTACTGTAATATAATGCAGTTCACATTTGAGTAAAGGCTAAACCAGCCATATTAAAATAAATAAGTGCTCAAGTGTGACAGAGGCAGTCTAGACTCACTCTTTCTGACAATACGTAGTTAACCAGAAGGTTTATTTTCATTCCTTTGCTCCAAGCTAAAGTCACACCATAGAGATGGCTTATCAGCTACTTAACCGAATCTTTCAATTGACTGGATGCCTGCTTATACAAATTCTTTTCCTTTTCTGAAATTCACTCTTTACGTGTGAAATTCTGGCTGTAAGGAGATGTAACGCACAGATCTGAACCTACATATCACAAGTAGGCCTTGTTTATAGAACTGCATAAGACTTAAATAGTGCCTAAGATTTGACATCATTTTTCATGCAGAGTTAATTTAATCCTGAGGGAAAAAAAATCATCTTGTCCCCAAGGCTTTCAGGGACAAAGGGAGCAGGTTTTTGGCAGCGTGTAATACCTCCAAAAAAGGCCTCTGGTTTCAGTTCAGTGCTTCTTGACACATGACTAGTAGTCGTGAATCATGATAGTTAAAACATTGTTACTGACTTAGAATTACATCAGTTAATCATGGCACTTCCAAATCCAAAATAATTTTATTTTATAGCAGTTTTCAACCACAGAATTAAGTTGCACACCTAGATCCAAGGAACTCTTGTATAGGCAGAATTTTTTTATGACAGAATAACATTCAAATAGTCCTCCAATGGACGCTGTTGGAGTGGAGCTATAACTTTTCTGAGTTAGCAACACAGTAACATAATCACAATGTAAATGCTTTTTAACAAAAGTCTAGTATGGTTTAAAAGAGATAGAGCTTATGGAATGTGCCCAGCTTATTGCAGTGTAGTCTGATGATACTGTCTATGTACTATTCAATTATAAATAGATTTATAATTCTCTCTTAAACAATATCAAAGAAACAATGAAACATGCCTGAAGCACTTCTCATATTAAAGGCCTGTCACTGGTGGTTTTACTATTTTTATTAATACTTCTCAAGTAAATTCTGCTGTATTCTACAGTAAGTCCTGTACAATAATTTGTATAGAAGCTAGCCATTTATTACATCACTGAAGTTGCAATATAGAAAAATATGTTTCTTTATATCTAATACTCTGCAAAAAAAAAAAGTCTCAAAGTAGTAGCAGCTATCTTTAAAAGAAAAAGAGATTATGAATACTAAAGTTCAGTAGTATAAAGGACATAGGAACAAAGAAAAAAAAAAGAAAAAAAAAAAACCAAAAGAAAAGACAGACATAAACGGCATATAAATGAGTCCCAAATGTTCTTGACCAAACATTTAGGCTGACACTTTTCAAATCCTAGTGAGTATTTATTGGAAAGGTTATGAACATTGGAAAAAACATTTTTAATAGAAGCTTTACAGTCAACCTTCTTAGCTCCTGTATTCCACTAGTAAGTCACTATGACCCCTTTGATACATCTAATATGGTATTTCCCATCCACCCTTTGCAGAATGGGTGTGACTGGAACTCTACTGGCTGAGTTTCAGATGAACTACCATGTATCCACTGCAACTTCTCCCCAGGTCTTTGCAGCATGAGTCCTCTGTGTAAAGAACAGGAAAATTGCTTTTGACAGTACTGTTCTTACACAACAGATACAGAGTCATTGGGCCAATGACTCCACACTGCTGGTATTCATAGAGTATCTGACCTCCCAGATTTCCATGTAACATTGCTGCCCACAGGTAGGAGAAAACATGATATTGATACTGTCATTAACGGTTGTATTTTTAAGGTTTTTTGAGTCTTTTGGACTTGTTGACCCAGTGGGTCTCTTCCAATGTGGTTGTTCTATAATTCTATACTAATAAAGAGATGACTGGGCAATTTCTATATTCATTGCACACAGTAGGAGAGGTCTGTTTCCATAAAACCTTAAAATCAACTAAGGAGCCAGCCTGTCTACAGGATACAATATTTGGCCTGTGCTATAGAACTGGAGAAGGAAGTTGCTCTTTTTAGTTTTAGAGTTGTCAGTCAGGGGTACCCCTAATAAAGACAGTGTTTTCACAATTTAGGAAGTTTCTGTGAGAACAGAATCTAACTTGGTTGTGCCTGAGCACCACAAACCTTTGTGCTTCCTTACATAAAATCAGCTGCAAGGTCATCAGACAAAATAAAGGAAGATATCATCCACAATTAGTGTATAAGTATCTTGCAGCATTTGCTTTAATTACCTAATTTTTTTTCTGGAAAAAATAATATCTCTCTGAGCTAATATCAAAGGAGTAGGCTTATTCTGCCTATGGGACAGCTTTTATACTGATCAAAACCCTAGTTCCTTTCTGATTCAAGTTTAGAGCAGCTAGGGGACAGTGACAGAATAAAAAACAATGGAGTGAAGTAGTCAGAGCAGTTCAGTCTCAAAATATTTCCAGTTATAAAGTTATGGACAGGAATATTGTAAGAAATGACTGCTCTATCTTGTTCCTGTGTGTAAAGCTTCCAAAGGCAAAATTCATTGTTTTGAGAAGTATAGGTACTTTGGCAATGATTTGGATTACCAGAAATGTGCAAGAAAATAATCACAGAATAGAAAATGGCCTGGTTATGCCCATACTTTCAAACTGAGAGATATTCATGCCATTTACTCAAGATATTTCATTGCAATGAAAAGATTTCCCATCTAAGACTCAGATTCTTTATATCCTAAACTGAAAATTGTTACCATTCATATAAACACTTTCCATTTTTCTGTTGCTAGTTTTGTTCAGACACTGAAAGAATCAAGAAACCAGTGGAAATCCCTGGCAATCCTGCTAACCACTGTGGTGAGAACAACATGCCCTCTCACATTCAACTTGACTAAGTCTTTCATGACAACAGGTATTTATACATCTAGGAATTTATTAGTGCTTTACTCTCTGAATATGATTGCAATGCCTTAGTTTTTAAGATATTTGTGAAAATCTTCAAAGACGGTTTAAATTTTTCCTTCTAAGTTCATAAGTGCCATAACGTATGTATAAATCCTTTTCTCTGGTACTTATGTAGGTCAGAAACCTGTCCCCAAAAAAGTGGAAAAAGCATTCAAAGCTACGCTAAGAATTCAAGGTATTGGAAAGAGACAAAAAATATAGGTAAAGCATTTAATTGTTGGTTCAAAGATATTAGAAGGCTGAGAAATTGTGTTCACCTAATAATAGCTCTAGATTAATGGATCTTCCACTTGATATAGCCATGAAGGAACCACTGATTGTTTTTTCCTGTCATTTCATTCATACACCATCATTTTCATTCTCTCATTTGTTTCAGAAAAACTTTCTCAAAAGATGTAACAGGGCAATCTCCTAAGTAACTGTAAACTATTATTTTTAGTGTATTTTTCTATCTTCAGAAGAAATTGCCATAATAGATTAACATCTTAACCTTCAACTGGGGCTTCCAGCATTTTAATGAAACTACAGCTGTAGGCAAATAAGTATCTCCTAAGTGACATAAACAGCTTTTTTCCCTTGTTTACCCTGTGTCAGTTTACTCTGTGATGTAGAGCAACACCATATTTAACATAAAAATAATTATTTCTACCCCTGACCAGAGCTTCTACTATTTTATGGCTTGCTTTTTCCAAGCTACCGTCCTTGTTCCTTCTATTACTCTTACTATGTGTCTATCCCTTGCGACATAAGCAAAACCTGAAAGTTAGGATTGAAATTTTCAAACAATAGGAATAATATGTTCAGTGCCACAGTTATTGAACATCCAACTTAAGGTTATTCTGGACTGAAAGGTCACAAACTTTGGCTGGAGTTACAGATTTAAATGTCTGTGAAGAATTAGGGTGTAGATATCTTGAGCCAAGTAAACAAGAACTTAGACACCTCAGACCTGTGACCCAAAAGAAAGTGATAAAGTAGAAAAAAGATTTTTAGAGGGTGTATGTACTATTATTGAATGATGAATCCATATTTATACTAGGTGTAGATCTATTAAATTTAATGGCATAGTATCAACTCTGAATTTGACAGGTAACCTCATGTACCACTTAAAAAAACAAAATCTAAGTTTTCTCTAAAAGTTACTGGATGCCTACAGGAAGATAAAGTTGTGAGGATCTCATATAGATTGTTTTGATAATTTCACAGGTATATACAAGGTTACCTCATATATCACAATATGGTGTACTTGGGATCCTAAGACCAAGTATTCTTATTTATATCAATATTAAGGCAGTTATTCAAATTCAAAGTGACACAATGAAAGAATCGTCTTTGTTGTGTGTGTTTTTCCCATCATATAAACTTCATTATAATTAGATAGGTGCAGTAGCAATTTCTCTATTAAAATGATTTTTTTTTTTGCATTTTTCTAAAAGAAGAATATGTAATCCTTTTGGAGTTAAGAATTTATTGTACCTTTTTCCAACTGACACCACAAATCTGTGAACAGAGACATAATTTCTAAGGGAGCTTCAAGTATGTCTGCTACAGTTTCTGAGGCAGAACTGTTGTAACAACTAATTTTTGGTGCATATACTCAGCATAAATCCGTAAAGATGTTAACAATTTTTTTCTCATTATTTTTCATATTGCATATAAAATTCTGGCTACTCAAAATTAGTCATTTTTTCCCGCTATATGCATTAATCTAATATAATCTAATGGGACTTAGCTCTTTTTGATCTCTATAAACACAATGGTAAAATTACAGTTTTGAAGATAATGGAATTTTTGCTTATTTAAGGAAAGAAAAGGTTGATTGATAAATCTGCACTTCTGGTGATACAAAAGATGTAGCTTGCCCTCTTGTCAACAAAAGTATGTCAACACTTAAAAAAAACCCCCAAACTATCCATCTTTCTTCTCTTCCTCTGCTAAAATATGAAATGCACATCCCCTAATTGGTTCATCATCACAGGTCCTGGAGAAGTGTTGTACAGGAACTACAGATGATGTAATCAGGCACATGGGTTTGGCATATTTTCCTCTGGAAAATGTACTGTTGTTATACACTAAAAATTATCAGGCAGAACATCTTAATCACCTGATTCCGGGTTTGATGCATCCTCCTATAAAGTTAAAGAGTATTTCTTTTCCACAGAAGCCAGTAGCCATTTTACCTAAGTGTGGTTTTAATATGTCAGAGAGTATTTCTTTTCTTGATGCAATGGATAGCATCAGGTAAGACAGTTTTCTAAAACTGTTTGTGTTTAAGTTCTGTGACTAGAAACTAGATGATTTCGTTGTAAAATCTTTATTCATGGAATCTGTCACTTTGGGAGTTTGATCTATGAAGCTAATTGAAAGTTCATATTTTCAGTCAAATCTTTGTCTTAAAAGTCCAATGCCAACATTCTTCTTACAGGTTTACAAAAACTATTTCCTTTTAATTTGTGTAATAGTAGAAGTCATAAATCCCAAAGTCAGTCATGTCATTGTGGCAGGCACTGTAGACATTAACTGCCATGGACCTCAGACTTTTAGGATGTGATTCTGCCATTTCTTTTCAAACAGACATAGTATTTTGCAAGAAAATTCTTCCATAAAAAGCATTAGTCAAGAAGCCAAATCATTTGCCTCCATGATATGAAGCAGAATAGATCGTTGCTTGTTGTCCAATGAAGTCTTGGACCCACAGACCAATAGAAGCCTTCAAAAAGCAGTTGCAACATTTTACTGTTCCTTAAAATATTATTGTACATCTGGAATTTGCAGGCAAGAGGCTTCGCTGTTGACAGTACACAGCTGATATTCAAAGGTGTGCAGAGATTACAGTATCTGCAGAAAATATATCAGAGGTTTTAAGATACTAATTGGCTCTGCTGCAATTTGGAAATTCCTGTATGACTAGGAAGATGGCATGAATCATGCTCAGTTTTCTCTGCTGTTGGTACTCAGTAGGAATATTTATGATGCGGCAAGAAGTAAAATCATGAAGGACATGCCATGGTCCTATCCCTGGATGATATATATGTACACATACCATGAAATGTAATACAGTAGTGTATTTATCACTTCCTACAGCTTTGCACCACCCTTTATTAAAGGTAATAAAAGTGAATGCATGTATTTAAATGAGACTCCCTGCAAATTTACAGTCACAGAAAAAATGGTGCAATTAGGCAACTAGATTTACATAATGCTCAGTATATATTCTGATGCAATTTTAGCATAGAATTTTCAGTGAATATTTTAAGAGTTAATTTTCCTTGCATTATTGTTTTATTAAGTTGAAGATGCAGTATTTTTTTTTTGTTTCATAATGGAAATCTTACCTACCAAACAGTGGGTGCTGTCTTGATCATAATTTTTAATCTAAAGGTGAAAAGTTTGCTGCCAGTAGGTCTAGTTCGCATTAATTCCTTAATTAGGTTTACTGTCTTCCACAGATCCCAGAGAAGTAAACATAGTTATTCAACTTACGGACAAGCCTACTGTTTTTGACAGGCTTTGTTTTTTCCCATACATGGAAACTTTGTTCTTATAATACAACTGCTTTTAGAATCAAGCCTGTAAGAACACAAAAGGATTTTTCTTGTGATTTTGTTCATTCCAGACCTATTTCTTCTACTGGCAGAAAAAAAGATGCTTATCTTGGGTGGTATTGTTTTTTTCTCCATGACTTCTCTTCAGAAGTTCAGGCAATATAAAGCAGGGTGAGTAAGAGAACACCGAAAGAGCAGTGTACTGGAAAAGCAATAGAGTAAATATAGCCAGAATCTGAGCCTTCTAACAAAAGATATTTGTTCTTATAGGAGTGCAATTGCTGCAGGCTCTTTATGAAATCAAAGATCTGCAAGTATTCTTAGATTATATTCATTATGCTCTGGAGATACCTCTCTCTACTGACTAGAATAAGGAGAGTTCAAGCTGATTACACTCTGAAGTCTTACACTTGTATTACACACCTAAAGATGGTCCTGGATATATTCAACCTAAGAAATATTTGCCATGCAGGGAGAATGATTACTGGACAAAAAGACTGGGAGTGGCATGAGATGCCTGACAAGTGAAAATTGTACTCTACAAGAGGGTGGGATATGGGAGTTGGAATAGCACATTTGGGCTCAAAAATTATGAAAATAGCAAGCTTAGAGATATCAAATCTGAACAAATTATGAGAAGTAAAACTGCAGCATATTAATTATACGAAACCTAGATTTTCTAATTCTGACACACAAAGATCAAGAGTAAGATTTAAAAGTGTAGTTCTCTTGGAGACTAATGCCAGAATTAAACAGAAGTTTCCAGTTGAGCTATTCAGCCAGGATGGTAGTCCGGCTGGGGACATGCAAGAACAAAACTAAAGGTTTCTGGTGAAGATTCAGGTGCCTGTTGCCTAAATATTAGGAGATTTATTAAACATTAGGCAAGGTTTTTTTTGAAGCACCTTGCTAGATTCAGAGGTCTAATTTAGGTGCCAGTGTCCGTCTGTATAGCTGGGTCTCTTATTCTTCAAATAGGTGGTTTTAAAGGGTGGTGAAATGGACAGGAGTTGTTGTCTTTTCTGGAAGTGTAGTATATACTTTCTTACATAGAGGGTCACATGTTCCATTAGTAAATTATTAATTGCTTTGAGAAAAGATGAGGATAAGGACGTAGCTTTTTCAGGTTATCAACCAAGGGCAGGTGTGCTAGTAGGCAACCTCATCTGTCTATCTGAGATTTGTTTCTATGATTTCTCTCACTGTGGAGCACACATGGTATCACAAATAAAATAAGGAGTTAGAGATTTTCCCTCTAATCTGAAAAAAAAAAGATGCATATATCTACAAGCTTGCAAAGATAATGACAAGAACTTTGTACGTTTGGGATATTCACCTTCACCTTTATTTCAAGTTTGGTTGTGTAACACTGGCATGAATAGGCTCAGATTATATAAGCCTTCATGCCACAGACTGTACAAACCACCAGTCGCTCCACCAGATCCAAGGAAAGACCCTCTGAAAAAAACCAGATCTTGATAGTAAATAACAAGTAGCCTTTTCTTTTTCCACTACAGCATCTCATGAATAAATAGCACATATTACAATCTTTCGAAGGTACACATTCAGGAATATTGCACCAGCTACTCCTGTCAGTTTGGTACATTTAGCCTCCATATCTTGCTACTTGTTAGGTTTTGTGAGTGATTAACCTATAAATCCTAAAGTGCTGTTCATGTTCTACCAAAGTAAAATGGAAACATCACATCCATTTTTCACTAGATATAATAAATTCTGCAAGTTCTGATGGAGAATAATTTAATTGAATTAGATTGGTTTTGCAGTTGCTAACTTGAATAAGATCTATACATGTAGTCATTCTTTTAATATTGCGTTGTAATGTTTAAGTCAAATTAGAAATGTTTCAACTTTTCTCAGAACTCAAAATTCTTTGCATGAATGATTTAACAAACATTTAATACCATTCCTCTAATTTCAGGTATAGATTAATGTATCATTTATATGTGAAGAAGAGAATGAGAGTAGCTAAAAGTCTTTTCCAGTAAAATTGACAGCATTTATTTTGCATTATTTGCCCAGCTTTCTTCAGCGAATGTACTCCAGTCTTCAAAAACAGTCTGTAGACAAGCAGTTTTTAAAGTGGATGGATGAGGACTCTAGAAACTGTTATTCAAATTCAAATCATTAAATCATTAAATTTAACGGAAGAAACTCAAGCTGAGGTATGAACTTCCAGTCATCACAGATTCAAAACCCCAAATACATTCCCACTTGTTCTTGTGCTAGGAGCTTTCTTCATAAATGTGTAAACAGTGACATTGAAATTAATAGCAGAAGAGATATCTGATATATTTGATTATTTTACATAACAGTACAGATTGATGGGAATGGTTGGACTTGATGATACAGTGGGTCTCTTCCAACCTGGTAATTCTGTGTGATTCTATGTGTGATATTTACTTGCAAAATTTTTTTAAAAAAGATTGCCTAGTGGCAAAGCCATAGGACTCCTATAACAGATTACTGAATCTGAGGAAGGTAAGGCGCTCTTCTTTTTTTTTTTCCTTTGATTTATCCTCCATCTTATAATTGCTAATAGTTCTCCTAAGCTCACAATGAATGAAACACACACATTCTTAACATCATAACTTAAAGTTGTAGGTGCTAAAGCCATGCATGCCAGCTGAGCCCATGTGGTTTAAATTATGCTTAATTAATTACGCTTAGCCACCCAGTGTCTCCATGATGTTCACACAATTATCTTTGCATATTAGCACTTTCTAAGTATAGAACTGAAGGATACAGAGCTATCATTGAAGACATAGCTTCAAAGAAGTGCCTGCTTTTAAATGTAATAGCATTTGAGATAAAAAAATACGATCTGTAAAAATGCATTTGAAACAAAACAGAATATTTAAGTAAAAAATTAAAAGTGGGGATTTTGGTATGGAAGCAATGGCAAATTCCATTCTCATCCATGGTTTCAGTAATCCTTATGTGACATTTTCTTTTATTATCAGATGGAAAGAAAGAAAGAAATTGTTATCAAAAGGAATTATCTAAAACCATCATTTTTTTAAATTACGGTGGGTTATTAGCAGCTCTAATAGCTTCTAGTTAGTCTACAATAACATAGTAATAGCACAAGTGCTGCAACAGTTATCCATTAAGCTTAATATAGCCATGATTCGGCCAGCCTCACACATCTCACAGTTAAGGTACTTTTCAAAGTGACTGAAATTCTTGAATCATTTCCTAATTAAACAGAGCAACCCACTCGATAAATAATAGAAACCATGACAGACTTTTCATCTTACTAATAAATAAAGAGTTTGGCTGTTTAGGCCAAAGAGTTTATTATTCATCTCAGAATTCGCTTACTGATAGGAACACACAAATTCTTGCAGAGTTGCAAACAACAGAGCGTTTTCACACACTTACAAGTGACATGTGTTATCATTCCAGGAATATTTTGTAAGCTCTCTGCCTTCAAATTTTGCTTTGATTTTTTTTTTCCATTAAAACAATCTCCCTCAAGCACACTTTAATTAGCAATTTTTCATCTTGACTACTCCCTGTTGGAAGTTGGGCAAATGCTGCCTTTCTTCTCTTTTGCTGTGTATAGAGTTTAGGGCAGGGAAGGAGGAGTCTTTCTGAAGGACAGATGAGTATCTATTCTCATATTTGAAATATCTTCTTTTTGTTAAGTACTACCATTCTATTGATGATTGTGTTGATATACTTTTCAGATATTCTAAAGACTGGTTTCCATCCTCCTTACAACGTCATTAAAAATCTATCCCGTTCTGACCAAGGTTGTATTATTTTAATAAAATTGTACACATTTTAATTTTGCCTACTGTGGAGAATTTAACAAAATTCCCCAATACTCTGCACTGTATACTGGATTTATCGTAAAATATAACTGTACCTTAATACTGTTTACAGTCCCTATCGCTGAGACTAATCTCCATTAGTAAGGGAAAGCAGACAGATGTTTCTTCAGATCTAACAGGAAAATTGTTGCTTATCTGCTGCAAAATTTTACCAGAAAAACAAATTCTAGATCATGGATTTATCAATTTTTCTCCATTTGGTTATAATTTAAATATGAAATTGAACTTTGTGTTTTGATAAGATACAAAAGATAAGGTAAATTCAACATTATGCAATATTTTTGAGTGTGTTTGTGTATATATATATATAATTCTATTTGTCAATACAGCACATTAACTTGTAAAAAAATTGCATATTTTGGGACAATGAATTTAGACTGCACATTTGCCTTCCTAGAGTCACAGCACTCTTGCCATGATCATATATCTAGCTGTCATAAAGTTGTGGTTGCAAAGATGTTCTTTCATTTGTGGAGAGATAGACTGGATGATCTAATAGGTCATTTTCTATTCCTAACTTCTATGGCTCCATGAGCAATAAATAATATTACTATGTATATGTAATGTCTTGTTCCAGTAATAAAATTTGCGCACAAGACAAACATTACTGACATGGTGATATAATTCTTCAAACATACAGACGTAAGATCAATGTATAAAATACAGTATAATTCTTCCATAGCATGGGTGATATTTAACAATGCTGTTACTCAACAAATCAATTTGGGTTTCCCCACAAATTGAAAAAAAAAAGGAAACACGAGCATTATAAATACTATAAAGAGAATCCTATGAACCAGCACTCTACTCAACACCACACTTATTTTCTAGCGTACTTCAGAGAGCATATTACAGATAAGCATCTACAACAATCTCTGCTCTGTATTGATGAAAATAATTTGGTTCTAGCGTGTATATAGTGTTATGGGCAGAATTCACAGTTGCCCAGAATGCAACTAAAATTTTATCTCCTATGATCCGCAGTTGCAGTTTGAGTTTGGATAGCTGCCATAGTGCTGATAAGCTGGAGCAGAAGCAAAGAATAAAAACTACATATTTGAGAACAAGAGAGCCCAATTAGATGGCTACATCATTCAGATAGGCCTTTATGATGATGCTAGGTATTTAATTTCACACAATAAACACCTATTTTACTTATACAGCCCCTCAGATAAATCAGAAATGTAGTATGTCGAGTGCTTTTCTGTAACAGAGACCAGAACAGAATAATCCTCGCAGTCCATACTGTTTAGCAGTTAAATCAGGGATCTGAAATATGCTGGACATGAGGCAAATAAAATATTTTCTCTGTTTTTAAAGGTATAGCACTTGTAATAGGTTGTATGTTATGTCCTATTATCACAGTCAACAAAGATGCCTTTGTAATAATACCTGTTTGAAATCCAAGGAAGATCTGCACTATGTCTTCCACCTCACAGTTCTAGAATTAAATGTAAAACTAGTATTCTGTCAGCACTGTAATCAAGAAGTAGTACAGTACCAGAAGCTTTTTATACCTTCTGGTGCAAGAAAAAGAGTGAATTAGATTCCAGACTTCCAGCGGGTCAAGGTTCCCAGGAAAAAAATATCTTCTTTTTTATGAAATGTACAATAGCAAAACTTCCCTCCGTAGAAAAAATATAATTAAAAAAACAACAACTGTATTTAAGATTTCTTGTAATGAAGCAATTTCAGCCAACTCATTTATTTGCTTTTGCAAATGAATCTCAGTCTATGGTTTGCAATACATAAAGTGATCTGCATATTCCCAAAAAAATGTGATATTTGAAAATGAAGTTATATCATTGTCTGTCTAAATTACCTGATGTTTACATATTTTGAATAGAAAATTTCTTTACCACCTTTTCCCAAACAAAACCTAAATCAAAGAAATTTGGTTTAGTGATTAACCAAATACAAAACAATGAGCTGAAACAGGAAAAACAACAAAATATTGTCATGAATTTGCCTTTAAAATAATGAGAAAGAGATACAAAATGAAAAGCAGATATTTTTAACAATTTAATTATTAATTCACCTCTCCTAATTTTCCAAAGCAAATAGAATAAAGTACTGTTTCTGATTGATGAGAAGCTCACTGTGAGCTGCGCTCGCAGCCCAGAAGGTCAGCCTTACCCCAGGTTGCGTCAAAGTAAGCGTGACCAGCAGATTGAGGGAGGTGATTCTGCCACTCTCTTCCTCTCTTGTGAGACCTCATCTGGAGTATTGTGTCCATTTCTGGAATCCTCAATGTAAAAAGTCTATGGAGCTGTTGGAATGGGTCCAGAGGAGAGCTACAAAGATGATTAGAGGGCTAGAGATCCTCCTACGCAAGGACAGGCTGTGAGAGTTGTGACCTTGCAAGGTCCCAGACTGACCTTCAGCACATGCTGAAGAGATGCCAGCATACAATAAACTACCAGAAAATGAGAGGCAATATGCTCTGTTCACTGATGGGTCCAGTCACATTGCAAGAAAATGTCAAAGCAGATCATTGCTTTTTTCTATTTATCATCATCATCTGCCTGACCAGAATGCAGAACCTCATGAGCTTCACTCAGGCCCAACTCTCCAGCTTGTCCAGAATCTTCTGGATAACATCCCATCCTTCTGACACAACAACTGCACCACATAGCTTGGAGTCATCTGGAAACTTGCTGAGGGTGCACTCAATCTCACTGTCTATATATTTGATGGAAATATTAAATGGCATTGGTCCCAGAACAGACCCCTGAGGGACACCACTTGTCATGAATCTCCATCTGTACATTCAGTCACTGACCATAACTCTCTGAAAGCAACCATCCAACCAATTCCTTATCCAGCAAACAGTCCACCCATCATATACATGTTTTTCCAATTTAGAGAGAACAATTTTGTGGGGTACCACATCATAGGCTTTACAGAAGTCCAGGTAGATTACGTCCGTTGATTTTCCCATGCCCACAGATGTGATCACCCTATCACAGAAAGCCACTAGGTTGTCATACTTGTTATTTCAAATTCTGAATTAGGATAGAAACCCAGTAAAGCAAAGCCATACATGTTACTTGCTTTTCCGTTTCTATTTGTATAAACTCCTTCCTGTCTGGGATTTAAGCTAACTTCTCATCCTTGCATTTCCTGCAACAGACAAAACATCAGTCATGGAAACTGCAGTTTAAGACAAGCCATGCTTTAGAGGACTAGGAGAAAATTACTGTCATAAACTAGACAAGATAAGGAACATTTTGGTTTGTTTACTTATACTACATGCAGAGTCATAAAGCTAAGGAATCTATACTGAAAAATATTATTTTAAAAAATAGATTGTTTCAATCTATAGGAACAAATGTCCACTAGGGCAAAGAACTTGAATTTATGCTCTAAGGAGTTGGTTTGTGGATTTATTTTTTTTTTTACCTATTTGAATTAGCATAGTACTTTGATAGAAAAGCTGAATCCTGCTGCTGAGATAAATTGAAATTGTCTAGCCACCTCAAGGGAAATTTGCTCTTTGAAATCAAAGTAACAATGGTAGTAGCTACCCATTATTCCAAATGTAATAAAATGATTACGCAGCTGCTTTACTGGGGATTTCATTCAGTCACTCATGCTCACTGAATATCCCACAAAAATTATTAGCAGATGGAGGGCTGCTAACTCTGGAGATTTCCACCACATTAACTAGTTTAGATTGAGTTCTGTGGAGAATATGAATAGAACATCTACATAGAGAAGACAATTTCTGTTGGTGAAGCCGTCAGTTATCCTTAACCAATACAGAAAACCATGAAACAGTGGAATGGCAGCTAGGTAACTTGGGAAGCAGATGTCTTATTAGGTGAGGTGCCTGTTGGTGTCTCCAACTTTCAGAACCCATTTTACAAGCTAGCTCTCAGGCCCTTTGAAAACAGAATTGAAATATTGCCAAAAGTTAAAGTATTAAATTCAAACCTCTGTTTAAATAAAATGGACCGGTTTCCACAAGCTCCAATAAAAAAAAAAAAAATGAAAATTTCCTGACAAAATTGAAACACAAAAAAAGAAGAAAATGTTTTATTACAATTTGCCATTCATCTTCACAGGCTGACGCAGAGAGGTCTGAAATATTTTCTTCTGGTTGCTCTTTTTCAGACGTTGAAGCTTCATGTGAATAACTGTGTAATTTCAGAACTATAATAAGATCTTCCCTAAGAGGAACAGACAAGAGTCTCTCAGACTGAAAACTGAACACTTTCATACAGCAACCAAGGAGACGCTCAATGCATACAGCACAGTTAAAGTTACAACTCTCCAGTGTTAAATTCTTACAAGATTAATTCCAAAGGCTAATGCACTCTTATTTGCCAAGAGCTAGGTGATTATTTAATTCTGGAACAGTTACTGGTGAATAAGGAATTAAAGCTGTTGTAAAAACAGTATAGTTATGTGAGAAGATTGTTTCATCTTCGTAATTTTTCAGATTAATTTACTTCGAAAACTGAGTCCTTTTACTGAATGCCCTTATTAATCATAGAAGTTTTTCATCCCTTATCAGATGTCTCTCAAATTCTCTGTATTTAAAAGCATCACTCGGGCTTGTCTTGTTAGTTTTCACAGAATTTTAGGTCTTATCACAAATAGGCTTACTGCCCTTCCAGGAGAGCAAACAAGTATATATATAAAAACCCTACTTCAAAGAACATTTTATTCTTCTCTTTTATTTTTACCTCATATAAAGCAGTAAAAAAAACCCCAAACCTCTGTCAAAATATAGCTGTGAGAAGAGGCCTTAAAAATTAAATTAGTATTTCTGAATTTATTATCTAATTCAAATATCTTTATAGCAAATGTTCATGATGACAATGATGGAGGTTAAAGTACCACATTTTTTCGTTCTAGGTAGGTTTTCTGGAGTTCAGGTTGAAAGTCAAATTGCTGCACAGCCAGTTAATGCTCATGAGCATTATTTTGTTCTACTTAGCAATCTATGAATAACTAAAAATGGCAACACTTCAACCAGAACTGCATCCAGTCTTACCAGTCTGGTATCTACTTCTGCAATCCTGGAAGCATGGTTAAGATAAGGGCAAAAAAACTGGACTTCATATGTAGCTGTTTCACAGAACTCTTAAGGCTGTATTTGCAAACCTAGATGCTAAAGGTGTTATTTCTGGAGCCAAATCTTGGCTATATTATGCCTGACTTCAGTGACCTATTCAGTGTCACTGAAACACAACAGTAATTAGAAATCTTCAAATAACTGCCATGAAACCCATTGACAGGTTTTCATCACTGAATTTTGACATTGCTTAATATATTATCTATAGTATTTCCCTTTGCTATTCTAATCTAGAATTGAAACTGACTTTTCAATCACATTAATAATGTTAAATATCACATAAACTGAGAATTGGGTCGTTTGTCCCAAAGGTTTTTAGCTGTATGCTTTGGTCAAATGAAAGTTATTCTTTCTATTAATACATAAATGGAATCCTTTCCTACTTCTATTTCAAATAAATGGTTACAACAATGTTACTAAAATAAGTCTTTATAGCACTACTGAAATATTTGCTGTTATATTTTGTAGATACTGTACTGATAGGATGAATTTACTACTCATAGTGGAGGATTTAATGAAAATACAATTTGAGTATCTCTTTTGTAAGCTTGCAAAATTCAGAGCTGCTCCACGATGCCCAGAGAATATATGTTTTGCAAATTAACTTAACAGTTGTTGAGATATAACCTGCCCTTCCCAGTAAAGAGAAGAATTTCAGAATCACTTTTTATTCAGTCCACAAGTATCATATGGTCATGGGTGGAAAAGGAAGAAGACATGGAGGGAAAAAAAATAGTTTGTTTCCAGTCAGGGAGCTAGAGCATTTCTGGGGAACACATCAAGTAGTGTCATAAGGCCACTGCTCAAAGATTAAATAGGAAGAGTTTAACATTGCTTCTTTGAGTATGCAGTTCTCTTAAAGAAAATCACACTTCAATCTCAGTAAGACTTAACTGAAGCAATAAGCTGCATCAAGGATTCCCAGAAGATGAATGCAAAGGCCTGTCCTGCTGGTGTCAGGCTGCTGACACTACACCAGGAATGTACAAGAAGTATCAGTGTGAACTTCATGCAAAATGTATGGAATGGATGTGCATTTTCACATGAGTCAATGCTGACATGTCTACTCTTTCCCAGGTAAATTCTAACTTAATCAGGAGTACAAATATTTTGAAAATAGACACCAAGAACAGAAAAGAATACTTGCAAATAGACTTTAAAAAATCATATTTCCACAGCATATATGCATTAATCTTCCGGAAGTGAAATTTCCTTTTTTATCCAAGAGATGTTAAAGAATAATTACCAAAAGAACCAGATGAAAACAAGGCACATATGTGGCACCGCTCTTCTGGATCAACAAAACTAATTTGACCTGAAATACTTCTTACTGTCTCAAGATTCTGCCATTGGTTTATCAATAAAGGAGACATTTTGCATATAACCACGAAGTCAGAGAACAACAAGTGTGTTAACTGGTCTCTAAGTCTTCCAGATTGTAATTGAACTGTCTAGTGTAATGAATGAAGCATACAATAACGTACGTTCAGTTTGTGTTTACTTATTCAACCTGTCAGCCTGGTTTTGGTTCACTTAACATTAAAGAAATGTTTATTAATGTCCATATAGTTTCTTCCAAGTTGCACTCCTTCAGGCACAAGACTCATTACGGTGCTAGAGTAATAATTGAAGTGTTTTTCTTTCTGTCATTGCTCTATCTAAATAAATAACTGGAATAACTTTAAAATGCCATGCTTTAGATATTAGATTAATCACAGTCTCACATGCATGACTGTTTCCTCCTTGCAATAGCTTAGTGTCTTCACTAAATTTAAATATGAAACATCAGCCAACTGCTACTAATTTTTTTTGAATAACAATCATATCGAGTTCTTTGATATCTGAGAAAAAGAGAGAGAATTTTTTTCACTCCTAAGCATTCACTCAAAATGCTTTTGCACTCAATAAATGTTATTCCACCATTTGATTTATTCCACATGCCAACATAAAAAAAATGAAATGTAAGTAAATATTTGTAATAAAATATTTTGTAGTTAAACATATGTAGGTACATGTATGTTTACTAAAGGCATTTCTGGAGTCCAAATATGCTCTTTGTGGACTCCTGTATCACTGGTCCTGTCAAACAGGACAGTATCCAAGAACGCTTGGAGTTTATCAATTTCTATGTGATGTTCAGGTTAATCACAGTCTTCTGAAAATATACAGAGAAGAGAGGGCAGTTTCTAACAACGTTTCATCCCTCACCTTCCCTCTAAGCAGAGCTGCAGGATTTCCAGCTTTTTTCTCTGTTCATGGACAAGTGTAAAAGAAAGGTGTTCAGCCGTGATACAGATGCGTCATTAGATCAAGGTTCCACTTAGAAAGCTCTTCTGGACTGAATGGTCTGGTTCTTAGGTGGCCAAATAAAGTCATGGTTCATATGATTGCTACAGGTGGAGCAGTCAAATTAACATGGAGACAAGGTTGGGTGACAACTTCACAGACAATGCAATGTGTTATCTACCAGAAAAGATCAGAGTGCACTCTAAGATAATCAAAGAGGGATGAGACAATATCCCCTTTAACCTGGAACAGAAAAGATTCTACATTTGATGAGTCCCTTTGATCATAGGCTGACAGTAGAATATATGTCTACCTTAGGGCTGTGCACTGAGTTGCATTATTTACAGTAAGGGTTCTTGATGGCTCAGAAGCACAATTTTGAACTTGGTAGTGCCAGGCAAAATGCAGGAGAATAAGAAAGAAAAAGAACAAGGCAAAATGCCCGTAAAATAAACATCAATAAATGTAATACTTCATTAAATAAGAAATAAGTGGATAAAAGCTGTAGAAGAGTATGTGACTGCTTGTGCAAGACTCATAATTAAAATTATCCAGAAGACTGAAAGAAGCTGGAGGCTTTGGAGATGCACCCTGACATTTCATACCATGCATATTTCACAGGAAGGAAGTAAAATATGAATACCTTGAATATGGTTCACACTAATGATTTGATATGTGACATTGTTATCACTGACTACATGGAAGCAGTGGGATTAATAACTCAGCTTGGTGCTAGTTATATTAAACTGCTAGAGATGACAGCTCTGTATGGTATAATGACCCGACTTCTGGTTTGCAAGAAGACAAATACTATGCAATGCAATTAATAAAAGGAAGCATAAAATTAAGGAAGCCAGTAACCCAACAAGGAAATCTGAATATGCCAGTGGGTATGGGCTCAAGATTCTTCAACTGGAGTAGTTAAAAGTTAGGGACCAACAGGTCTTTTGCCTTATTCCCAACTAAATACATAGTCTCCTTGGACCTACAATCTGATAAAAATAATTAAGCTGTAACCTTAATTGACTATAGCTGCCAACACTTTTGGTACCTTTCACATATTCCAAAGCAAGTTGTGGATGAACCTGTAACCGTCTTAGTATTCTTATTAATGTCGCCTGGATAAATACAGCTGGCAAAGTACAAGAGTGAGTGTAAACAGTTCCAAAAGAAGTACGAATATTTGTAACAGTGGGAGAGACATGTGAACAAAGCAGGTGTCAAAACTTGGTTTTGTCTCATGAGTCATCAAACCTGCATTGTATTCTCCATGTAGGTCAGACAGAATCCAATCATTCCCATCAGATGCTGTAAGCACCCTGGACTTAGATGACAGACAATACAGGGTTCAACTAGCAGAGATCCACAGCTCAGGTGCCCATGTGTTCACCTGTGGTGTGTTCTTTCACCAGTGTGTGTGTTATGGGACTGTAATAAGTGGCACGGGTTCACTTAAAGCTGCAGTAACCACATCTCCAACAGGAGGCTTGTGTAAATAGGGGAACCTGCACTCCAGCAGGGCTAGGTTCACATCATGATAGATGTGGCAGGGATTTGAGCTTTCCAGGATTCAGTATAGAAGGGTGTTTAGAATACTGTACCTGTATTTTAATATTTTTACGTATCTAGTCTTGTGGCTTATCCTTTGCACTACTGATCCTGATTCTGAAGATATGGTTTACTAATTCATTAATTATGTGTTACTAATAAATCAATAAATAGCTTCAGTACTAACTTAAAAGGTTGAAGTTGAACAATTTTGCAAAACGCAGGTGTTATTTCTATAATTCTGACTTCATAGCATTTCTGATGTAAAGATTGCAAATTGCAGAACAGAGACTCAGGCCAAGGATTTTGGGGCAGCAGCAACATTTTGTTCCAGACTTGCTGGTAGTTTATGAGTCCTGAATTGTGAAGAACATGAGAAAATTTAAAGAACTGTTTTCATTATGGGGAACTGGGGAAAGAAACTAAATCTTCTCAAGGTGGCAGGTTCAGTAAAAGTGGAAAGCTGGAAAAACCTGCTACTGTTAACAAAATGATGATACCTGAACTTGATGTACCATTTTTAGTTACAAATGTCAACGTACTTCACAGAGCTAGTTGATTTCACAATTTCCTTTTAAGCAGGGAACACTACATAAATTTGGGATTGTTTCCATCTCCTATGAAACACAGTAATGCAACATCTAGAGGAAAAATTGCCATTAATTCTTGTTCTTTGCCCTCCGTCCAAAAAAAAAAAAGAGGACTGTAAGTCACATGAATTCAGGAAAACATATGAACTAATTAATCAGTTATTCTGCTCATTGTTACAGAACTGGAATAAATATATCTCACTAAATCTTCCCTTAATGCTCACATGTATAGCAGCATACAATTGGCATTTTTATGATTAGATAAGTATGTTTTTTAAAAGCTAGTGAAAGTGTCAGAATGCAAGAAGTAAGCTGACTAGCAGCTGTCAGTTCCAAGGCTTAGTAAAGATCTTAATTTATTAACTAACTATATGTTGAAATACTGGCAAGTGCATTACATTTTATAGATTTATAGAACATCTTCATCATCTGATGTAGTTCCCATTTACAAGAAGGGTAGCAGGGAGGATCCGGGGAACTACAGGCCAGTCAGTCTGACCTCAGTGCCAGGGAAAGTCATGGAACAGGTGATCTTGAGTGCTATCATGAAGCACATGCAAGAGAAGCGGGTGATCAGGCCCAGTCAACATGGGTTTACCAGAGGCAGGTCCTGCCAAACCAACCTGATCACCTTCTATGACAAAGTCACTCGGCTGCTGGATGAAGGAAAGGCTGTGGATGTGGTCTTTCTGGACTTCAGTAAAGCCTTTGACACAGTTTCTCACAGCATTCTGCTGCGGAAACTGTCAGCCTCTGGCCTGGACAGGCACACACTCTCCTGGGTAGAAAACTGGCTAGATGGCCGGGCCCAGAGAGTGGTGGGAAATGGTGTTAAGTCCAGCTGGAGGCCAGTGACAAGCGGTGTTCCCCAGGGCTCAGTGCTAGGTCCAGTCCTGTTCAATGTCTTCATCAATGACCTGGATGAGGGCATTGAGGGTACCCTTAGCAAGTTTGCAGATGACACAAAGCTGTGTGCAAGTGTCGATCTGCTGGAGGGTAGGAAGGCTTTGCAAAGGGACCTGGACAGGCTGGACCGCTGGGCAGTGTCCAACGGCATGAGGTTTAACACGGCCAAATGCCGGGTCCTGCACTTGGGGCACAACAACCCTAAGCAAAGCTACAGACTGGGAGAAGCCTGGCTGGAAAACTGCCAGGAGGAGAGGGACCTGGGGGTGTTGGTCGACAGCCGACTGAACATGAGCCAGCAGTGTGCCCAGGTGGCCAAGAAGGCCAATGGCATCCTGGCTTGTATCAGAAACGGTGTGACCTGCAGGTCCAGGGAGGTGATTCTCCCTCTGTATTCAGCACTAGTGAGGCCGCTCCTTGAATACTGTGTCCAGTTCTGGGCCCCTCAGCACAAGAAGGATGTTGAGGCTCTGGAGCAAGTCCAGAGAAGAGCAACGAGGCTGGTGAAGGGGCTGGAGAACAGACCCTATGAGGATTGGTTGAGAGAGCTGGGGTTGTTCAGCCTGGAGAAGAGGAGGCTGAGAGGAGACCTCATTACTCTCTACAAGTACCTGAAAGGTGGTTGTGGAGAGGAGGGAGCTGGCCTCTTCTCCCAAGTGACAGGGGACAGGACAAGAGGGAATGGCCTCAAGCTCTGCCAGGGTAGGTTTAGGCCGGAGATTAGGAGGTTTTTCACGCACAGGGTCATTGGGCATTGGAACAGGCAGCCCAGGGAGGTGGTTGATTCACCTTCCCTGGAGGTGTTTAAGACACGGGTGGATGAGGTATTGAGGGACTTGGTTTAGTGTTAGATAGGAATAGTTGGACTAGAAGATCCGATGGGTCCCTTCCAACCTGGTTGTTCCGTGATTCTATGATTCTGTTCTTCTGTAAACTCTTAGAATTAATTTTAATCGATAATCTCAGCTACTAGTTGACTTGATGGAACATAATGAAAACTATGTGATTAACTTTATATGCAAGCAACAGTAAATGAGCTGTGCTGAGCTATTCATTCAGACCTAGATGATTACTATAAACAAAATGCAAACTTGAGCAAAAATATTATGAATCAAACGTATACTTTGGCAAAAAATATTTAGACCTCCACTGGGAATTGTACTGGTGACCAAATTAAGAGGAGCACAGTATTCTATCTGTGGCTACTGTAGAATCATACCAAATAATGCAAAGTAGTTGAGCATAATAGAAATGTTTATTGGAACAGAGTGTGTATGTGCATAACAGTTCCTTATCATGGAAGGCAGTGGACATAAAAGAAAAATTATGAATAGAAATATGTTCAATTAAATAAAACAGATTAAATATTTGTAGAAGAATTACATCATGACTAACTTAAATTTGAAGCTTCCTACAAATCTATTTAAATCAGGAGGGAGATTCCTCTCAGCTTCTATAAGCTCTGACTCAAAAGCTTGTGCAGCTTACAAAATGTTTTCTGTGACCTTGCTACTATGAAACACACAAAAAGACAACCATATACCACAATTCCTTTTACTCCTCATCGTAACATAAAACTGATTTTCTACTGCACCAGCCTTTGGCTTATTCCATCTGTTCCATTATACCTGCAAATATGGAATCATCACAGGAGAAAGACTTTCTCAGTCACCAAAATAGCAAAAGGATAAGAAGAAACGTAAGAAAAAGTTGTGCAAGAATGAAAACAATCACCTTACAGGCTTGATACAAAATAGATCTGGACAGCAACAGAATTTCAAGAGGACCTGACTGAAACAGATGCTAGTGGTATCATTAGCAAGGGAAAAAGTGACAGAACTCAGAGCCTGCTAATTGATCCCTGTCAATTATTCACATTAATGTTCTACCATGCCCTACTTTTACACAACTACATTCAAGAACAAGTGATGTCATTTAGTTCTTTCATTTGTTTGTTGTAATTTAGGGCTTAAAGAACAAAATAGAGTTACTTCAGGTCAGTAAAATCAAATATACTCTTTTCTAACCAAAGTGATACTGATAGCACCATAATAGGAAAAAAAATCCTTTTATTAGTACAGTATATTATGTGCAATGCAAAAACCCTCATTTTTTTTTAACAGGACTTGGGGATAACCAATTCTAAAAAGCTAAATTCAAGCTCAAAGAGAACCAGTATATGCTGTCGATCATGCACAACACTGACAAGGGGTATCTCTTTGCTCATTCATATTCTTCCCTTATAGCAATGTCTGTAGAGCTATCTGCCTAAAAAATATTGCAGAATCATTAAGACAGAACAATACAATCAGATGAAATACAGCAACAAATTGCTGGAATTGCCATAAAAATCATTGTTAAAATGTGTTTCCTCCCACTAATCATTGCAAGAGTTGGTAAGAATGAACAGTAGTAGACTTTTCCTGAAAATTTTTAGTGTGTCGTGGCATATCAGACAGAAGGAGAAAGGCACGTACTATGTTTCTTTGAATAATTTAGCAAAAGAGCACTTGTAATAAAGAGAAGGGTGAAGAGAATGAGTAAGAAGGACTGCGAATCCCATCCCAGCCACGAGTATAGCCATGAGAAGGCTAGAGGTTGCATGACAAAACTGAACAGAAAAAAGGACTGGTTTTGTACATCATGTCATCCACTTTTTTTTTTTTTCCCCTACGTGTCAGGAAATCATCTGCTCTCTCAAAGACAACAAGGAATTATCTAGCCTTGGAAACAGAAACTGAAATAAAGCATAACATGGGAGAAGAAACACTGTTCCATTATTGTGACTGTTCTTACTCTGACATTCCCACAGAAGGAATCCCATAGGGTAGTTTAATAAGATGCTTTCAGAGCAGAAGGTAGATTCTCTGTCAAATATGTATAAAGGTTGTATATTTTGAACATGCTTTTACCCATTTATCTTTGCTTTTGGGAGACTACTGGTTCTTTTGACTCCATTCTTGGAATCTTTACGTCAGAAGCACTTGACCTTTCTCTCAAGGTGATGGTGAAGCAACCTGGTTCTCTCTTGTTCCTTTCCCATGGGAATAAATTAGGTCAGCATCTCACGGGAATAGGAATTCAGAGTTTTGAGTGTGTTTAGTGGACATCACAGAAAATTTTTAAACAGAAAGGAT
This sequence comes from Coccyzus lansbergi, assembly GCA_033558105.1. Lineage (NCBI taxonomy): Eukaryota > Metazoa > Chordata > Aves > Cuculiformes > Coccyzidae > Coccyzus > Coccyzus lansbergi. The sequence continues at coordinate 178,045 of JAUMJK010000211.1, read as the reverse complement.
AGAATGAACATGACCCCTTTGCTGCCTATTTCTCTTTTTTACTCTGCTATGTCAATCAAACAAATAAAACCTGAGTGACAATTTGTTGTCCTGATCCTACAGACATTTCAAATATCTGAAATAAATTTTCACCTGATGTCATCTCACAAGGTTAGTGAGACTATCCACAGAGATAAGAAGCTTCCCTTAGCAGTTCATCTGCAAACCTGCATTTGGAAACAGCTGAAAGGAGACAGAAGTAGTATAGTAACAAAGTTTTGCTCTCAGTAACAGCATGGTAAATCATTCTAAAGACTTTAAAATTTCATTGATAGAGAGGGGAACTCCAAATGGAAATCTCTGAACTCTTGGTTAAAAATTATGTTGAGTGTTGGAAGAGGATAATCCATAGGCAATAATTTGCAAAATCTTGTTTTCAAAAGGTAAACTGAAACTTACTGAAAAATCAAGCAAGCTGACCATCAAAAGGTTTATGAATAAACATGCATAACAGGCATCTGCGAATCAATTTTTTTTGTCTAATTCATACTGCTGGTTGAGTAGCTGAGCAGCAGAGATGGACAATTACTGCTTATATGCCTTCCTTATCGATCTTGATTCTCCTCTACTCCCTGATTAGGAAAAAAATCCCAATCAGGCTGAAGTATTCAGCCATTTTCATTGCTTTTGCTTTTTGATTGCAAAATATATTGCTGAAGAAAAGTTCTGATCATCCATGTCAAGGTCATTCAAACAACCAGGTAGAGAAATGCAGAAGTAGAGATTGAGATGCTGTAAATTTTCACAAGAAGCACACATCTTCAACTATGTCTTGTTTAATGTTACAGTTTGTACTGGAATGTATGATTGAGCATTATTACTTCAAAGTATAGTGCTTCCAATAAACCTTTTTATTCCTTCAAAGGATAAGGTTCTTTCTCAATAATAAATGAAATTTTCCTGACAGATGGGTGTGCTAATTATAACAGATTTCTTTAAACTAGACAACTACTGTCAACAACAGAAGCCTCACCTGACTGAGCAAGCAATCTGCAAGGGTGCAGAATGAATCACAGCAAACAAAAAAGAAATAATGGTGGATAATAATACTGGAATATCCCATCAGTACAGCTACGTAGATGACATTATTGCTCTGGGCAAAAGAAGAGACGAAGATTTTTAGAGGTATCTGGTTTTGACATCTGGAGCAGATTCATTCTTAAGACCTTGCAACAAATTTAGGAGTTATTCTCATCAGAATATGAGATGAGGGGTAAAGTAGAGGCACACAACAAATACAGTACAGAAACATGTCTGTCTTGGACAAGGAAGTTTACTGTTAAGATAGCAATGTTAAAGGGACAATAAAATAAAACTTCATAATCTATCACCTGGTAAAATGAGGTGACAGCAACATATATATTCCAAAGGCAGCAAGATTAACAGATACAGTCAGCAAAGAAGAATAAAGGGAAAGGTCAGAACAAAATAAGATTCTTAGTCAGGCTATCTACAAGAGTGACTCATGGCAAATTCTACTGTTTTTAAAATCAGGATTGAAACATCTAGTACTCAGCTGCCAGCATCGCAATGCCCTCTGCTGCAGGGGATCAAAGGGCAGGGCAGTGATCTACAGTATCGTCTGTGCAGCTGGCAGGAGCTGTAATGGTGGGAATGTAAATCAAGAGGAGAGTCTGCAGGATCTGCACAAAATCATCATGCTCACAGAGTGTGTGGTATGACCTACAAACATGATATCTAGCACTTGTTTTATTATGTCAGGACCTTGCTGATTTTCCTCCCCTCACCCCCCAAAAAAAAGATATTCCACAAACATTCGTCAGTTTTTCCTGGGAGAGCAGGGCATCCTAGTCTTAAGTCTTCCTCCCAGATAATTATTAGATCCAAATTGACCAGAGTGGAAATATATCAGCTTCATCTCATTACACAGAAACATTCAGATGCCTTTTCATGCAGTCTTTACTGCTTTTACACCTGGAAAACTATATGCTGTGCAAGTCTCTTCCTCAGGTTCTGCCTAAGTGGTCACAACCTACATTCTCTTACAGATAATAAAAGAGATCATTGCACTATGCTATTCATATATTTCTTTGTCCAGCATGTTGCCATCTGTGCTAGCAACTGCATCTGCTAGATTTGTTAGTACCAGGATATTAACTGCTGGCAATCACAGAATGGGTGGAAACATCATCTTCGTCATCTGGTTACTGAGAAGGGACGCAAGCTCTTACACAGTACAGGGACTTCCTATCTGCCACAGAAAAATATGTTCACCAGGAATAAAACTTCAAGAGGAAATCTAAAAGGAGCGGAGAGAATGATGGTTAAAAGATGGCAAAGAAGAAATTAGTTGGGGAGCAAAAGCAGGGAAGAGGTGAAGGAGCAGTTCATGTAATGGGTACCAAATCGTAAAAGGAAATAAGTTTGGAAAACAGAAATGAATACGCCTACGTCCATTCATCATTCACAGTGTTACCAGTTATCCCTTCCATTGCTTTATACTGTCCTACATGTAGTTTCTGATATTTACAACTGGGCATGCTAAATAACAAAGATATATGTGGTTCACTCATTTGTAGTGAGAAATGACTTTCATATTCCCCAGGTCATGCTGTATGCTTCAAACTCTGGACCATACTTCATGCAGTAGTTATCAAAAAAATACATACTTTTTAGATAACGTACAATACATATTTTTCTGGAATTGTTCAGATAACAGTTTTGAAAAAAAATACCTCCACTGGGCTTGAATACCAAGTTTTTTGAAGCTGAATGTGGTTCCACAGCTGATAGAAGAGAAGCCTATCTGTCTTCCTGCTCTCCTCTGGGTACACAGTTATTTGTAGGTATATATATTTAATAAACAAACCCAGAGATAAGGATAGGGAGTGTAGAGGGAGGACAAAGAGAGTAGCATTGTCATAAAGACATGATTATAGTTTTTATCTTTGTATTCCTGACATTGATACAGGACATCTACAATGTTGATTCTATTCCTTCACCTGTCTGACTCAGAAAGCCAGGAATATGTCTGAAATAAAGGGAGATGAGACTTCAATACAAAATTTTTTTTGTCTTTTTGGGTTGGAAGGAATCTAGTTCAACCCCCCACAATGAACAGAGACATTTCAACTCGAGCAGGTGGCTCAACGCCCCATCCAACCTGACCTAGAATGTTTCCAGGGATTAGGCATCTATGACCACTATCTCTGGGTAACCCGTTCCACTGTTTCACACACACACGCTGTAAAAAAAATTCTTTCTTATATCAAGTCTAAATATATCTTATTTTGGTTTAAAAACAGTACCCCTTATCCTCTTACAACAAGTACTGCTAAAATGTCTGCTTCTATCATTCTTCGAAGTCACCTTTTAAGTAGTGAAAGGCTGCCTTCTCTTCTCCAAGTTAAATAGCCCCAACTCATAAGAGAGTTTCCATCCATTCTCTGACTGCCAACAGTTAATATTCCTCATAAGAGAGGGGTTCCACCCCTCTGATCATTTTTCTGGCCCTCTTCTGAATTCACTCACACAGACCCATGTGTTTCCTGGACTAAGGACTCCAGAGCTGGACACAGTGCTCTAGGTGAGACCTCATGAAAGCAGAGCAGAGGGGCAGAATCACCTCGCTCGTCCTGTAGGCCATGTTTCTTTTGATGCAATCCAGTATGCAGTTGGCTTTCTGGTCTGCAAGAGTACATTGACAGCTCAAATCCAACTTTTGTATATCAGTACCCCAAAGTCCTTATCCACAGGGCTTCTCTCAGCCTAATTACCATCCAGTCTGTACCGATACTGGGCATCAGATTTGGTTTTGAATAAACTACTACAGACAGTTCAGTATTTATTCCAATGCACACCAACAACAAAGGCTATTGAAAATTTGAATAGTTTTTGCACAATAAAGTTAGCATTTTTTATTCTCAAGAGAGCAAGTAACTCATTGAAAAGGAGTAAAAATTATGACAGAGATAAAAGGAGAAGTTTGTGTGAGCCATGTTTATATCCGTTCCTGATTTGATCTAAGATTTTTTAAAAGAACAGCTAGATAAAGCAAGAAGGTTCAAAAACTGACAGTAGAAAAGAAGCAGTCAGAATACAATGAATACAATGAGGCACAAAATGTGTTTTGCTAGACACTAAACAGTGCCGTCTACTCGCAGACAACATAGCCCTGTAGCCATCTATTACCTACCAAAATCTCATACTGGATTCACCGACATATCAGGGAAAAAAACAACTCTTGTGTCTTTTGAAGGTTTTGAGCCTTGTCTCTCTCACCTTCTAGAGTGACAGAACTATTAGGCAGAATCGGAGCCTTCTGGTCTTAGTCTAGATTTTGAGTCTGTAAGACAAGGGTCCTCAAAATACTTTCTGAATCTTCCTAATAGCAGTCTGATTATCATTAGGCAAAAGAATCCTAATAGGAAGCCAGCTTGGAAAAGAAATACAGTCTGTGATAATACATAACATAATGAATGAGCTATTACCATTGTTGTGAGGTGACAAAGTACTTTAATGAAGTACTTTCAAGAATAAAAGACAAAATATGCTAATCACAATTACTCAAAAATCTTGAGAGACCAGAACATATTATTGGATATCATTTGTTGTACCACAATAAAAAGGATGACATATGTTATATATCCCAGAACAAAACATGACAGCAAGTCTGAAGGGACTGAAAGAGAAGTTTAATAAATAGAACTGTTATATTCTGTATTGGTAGACAACAGAAGGAGACAGGAAAAGAAACCACTAGCTTATTAGGAAAAATAGCTCACTCCAAATGTCAAAGATTTTGTTGGTCATTTTCATATAAAAACTTGAGTTCTGTGAAGGTCACATCCTATGTTATGAAAAGATTTTGTGAAAGCTGTATGTCTCAGCCACTTTACTAATGAGTACAAAGTAAATTAGACAGAATCATTCTAGGCACTTAAGTTTTCCACTTGTTCTACTGCAAATAGCGAAGCTTCTTCCCTTTTCACAGTACTTCAACCAATCTAAACAGAATGAGAAAAACAGTATATGAAAAAGAAATGTAAGGTCATATTTAAAGACAAATAGTTACCTGAGCAGTTGAATCAAGAATTACAGACTTCTGATTATTTCCCTTTTCTATCTGCATTCTCTGCTGCCAAGAAAGGTATGAAAATCAGCTGAAACTTTCCTTGTAGTAGAAAAGTTCATGAATCTTTCCCCATGTAGAGGCTTTGTTAAAAAAGCCCAGGTTAACAATTCGTGATCTTGTTCTTCCTACCTTCAAAGCACTTGTTTCTGCTATCCAACCACATTCTAATAAAATTCTAATGAAATTGAATCTCATAGAAAGAAATTACCACTGTTATTGTAGATTTCCCAGTAATTTCAGAAGATCTAAGATAATGCCTGAAAAACTGACAAACAGAAAGCATAATATTTATGTCTTTTACTTTTTGAAACTACTTTCAAAAAAGGACCCTCCCAAAATAGACTTTTTTTAAAAAAAGGGAATTCCCATTCAGGCATGTCCAAGAAATGTGTATTTAATAACTTCTGTGACTCTTCTGATGTTAGTTAAAGTAGCACAGTTGTTCTTTACTTGTGATAATGAGACTGTTTCTAGTTGTTCAGTCTAGTTCATATATCCAGGTCATACAGGTCAGTCTGTCCAGACTGACCCAGAACCTTACTTGTTTCACAGTTTTTAAGTAAAGCAATATCAGGGAATTAGCTTAATATTTCACAGTTAGAGTGTTTCCAGTCTCTGTATTCCAATATCTGTTTTAGTAAGGTCTATTACAGCAGAAACTGAAACATTCAAGTGATATAAATTACTGAGTTAGGATGAAAAAATTAATTGCAACCTACAAAATCTCCCTCTTTATCTTCTAGTAGCATGGCAGTGCTGTTAGTTTGTTTCTATTTAGCGAAACTTAGGAAATAAAGCCTTCAAATTCGTGAAGGTCTCACTGAGATAAAGCAGATCTATGCACCTGAGATACATTGGTCTGACCAGTACAGAAGTGTATCTCTGCATACAGGCAGTATGGAGTCTCTAAGTACTGCACCACACAGCTGGAATAAATTACTATTAAGTGCCTTCTGGTAGCAGAATAATGTGCTCTGTGGGGTCTTTGTACAAGCCACTTCCTTTTCCCAGTGAGTCATGCTTTCAAAAAAATCAATTTCCCTCTTATTTTTTTTGTTTTGTCTTTGGTTTGGGTTTTTTAATGGTATATTTTATCCATCCACAAAGTCACAAAATTTTTTTCAGAAATTTCCCACATGTACTATGGGTAATGATTTAATTTTCTTAAGTACTGCCTATGACCCTTCAGAATTTGCTTACAGATTTCTACAAGTCCATAAAAAACCTACTTATCTCAAACATTCTCGGCATTTTCAAATACTGCATGTGACAAAAGTGTTAACTGTTGAGCCTAGACTGCCAGATAACAAACCTGAGAAGGGACTTAAGTGGAGTGCCCTAAGGAGAAGGCAAATAAACAATTACTCATGTTTGGCAAGTGAAGGGGAACATCTGGAGCTCAGAAGGTCATGTGTTAACAACCAGACTGTACAGTCAGCACAACACAGGATACCTAAGAATGTTTCAAAGGAACTGAATGCAATTAGAGAGGACTAAAGCATGTCTATGTACTGCTGGATAATTACACTTAGCATTTTATTTCAAGCTGTATATAAACTCCAAGCAAATCCCTATGCATACTTTTCTTCTCTTACAGCGGTTCCAGGGAGTATCTAATGATCATTAAATAAACCTTCTGCAATTCTACCCTTGTGTCCCTTTCCTCCTCATTCAACAAAAATCCTAAATCAGTCATGTGACAATATATCAAATAATTTTTTTAGAGTCTGTATTCTGTAACTCCTCTTCAGCCTGAAATGACTATTGTAGCTTCAAGTTTAAGCAGCAATCCCCATTTGCAAGTAGATGGCACATTATCACAGAACATCTGTAAGCAAGACATACTTAAAACATAGCTCTTGGTCACAGAAGAAGAAATCCAAGATCATTCTTTACTGCAAATTAATGATCCAGTTCAAACATACGATCCATTTTAACAGTACTAGCAGTTCCTGGTAGAACAGTTGTACTTAATGTAGCTGTGCTTATTATACTTAGTATAGGAAGTATTATTGCACATCTGTTGCAGAGAATTTTACAAATTATATAATTCAAACACTGAGGTGAAAGTAAATAGATCCTGCCTCTTTTTATACTGTATATAAAAATAAGGATTTGCTTCATTAAAAACAGAACATTTAGCAAGGCATAATCAAAGAGCTTACTCCTTATCACATTAACTCATAAAAAAGCTCAAAAGATTTTAAAATGCTGCTTTTGTATCTCAGTGACATCCAATACATTTCAGTTACATCAACTTAAAACATTGGGCTTTTTTTCCAAACTAGACGCCAATCTGTGCATGCAAGAACAAATGCAAATTTTAGATTATTTGAAACAGAAGAAAGCGATTGGAAGGAGGAAACACATTAAAAATACCAAGTACCAGTTTCATGTATAGAACAGAATCATTTCGGCTGGAAAAGACTTTTAAGATCATTGAGCCTAATCATTAACCTAAAACTGCCAAATTCATCAGATATTATAAAGCAGAATCACATAAATATTTAAAAAAAATCAGTACATTTGCAGGAGTCAAGGAAAACTTTGATCCTATAATGAATGTTTCCGCTTTTGCAGATGTTTTCCTATTGTTTTCCTGAGTGACAATGTCCTTCAGTATTGTCTCTTTTTAACTTTGGTTTAAATCAATTCTTGTAGATTCACTTTCCTCTGTCATTCTATTAGCTAATCACATAGAGACAAACAACTCTCCATCATAGTTAAAGATCCTTGCTTACCTTTTTTTTCTCTGCCCCTCCCCAAAAAGGATTTTATAATCCACCCAGAGTAAGCAAGATTATTCAGTTATTTGACAGCTGTATTGAACACAGTCCAAGTGGTCTAGTTTGGACTAACTCCTATTTCAACTTTTCTGTGCAATAAGGGCTTTTTAATTTAATATTATTGAAGATGTAAGAGCTCATTTTCTTGTTGGGCACCAGTTAGGCTATTGCAAAATTTTCACTGTACACCATATTTTTTAATAGCTTCAAGATGATGTGTATTAAAAATGAAAATATCTGTGGCGGAGACAATGTTGAGAGTCATTAGATAAGTAACCTTTATGGTTTTTAATGTATTTTAAATGTTCTTCTGGTTCTAGGATATGTAATACTAAAACAAGTTCCAGGTCTACAATTATATGCATAGACTTCTATAATCCCATAAAGCCATTATACAACCGATATATAGGAAACACCTAATTAAGATGGAAAGCATTAAGACAATTCCCTGGCTTGATGCAGAACACTACACAGTTGTATTAAAAAGCCAGCCCCTCATTCAGTTCATGATTGTCTGTTCCACGTATTTTTTTTCCATGTGATGCTTTCTATGACCTACTCTTTCAATATTGATATTATGACACCATAACCTCTTTTTATGAGGAATTTCAAAATTATTAATGTTTAAAAAATTATTAATGTTTAAAATTATTAATTATTGATATTGCAAGACATTTTATAATCTCAGCTCTTTTCTAAAGTTAATCAAAAGGAGGAGTCTAGCATCTTGCAGAAAGAAGCCCAAAGCAATGATTTCGTTTCTAGTTGAAGTAATCAAAAAACAATGATGAACAAAGTACAATAAATGGACACTGGGACTAGCTGCAAGAGATATCCTTCATTTTACTATTCCTGCTTTTATTTTCTGTAACTCTGTGTTCTATTAGGCCTTTTGCCACTACAGCCTATTACAAAGCAGGGACAATTGTTTGTTCCTTTGAGTTCACTGATCTTTCCAGAGCCCCAGTTTCACCGTACTTCATGCTTAGACAGATACCATAACATTTCAGACTGTAAACCAAGTTGCTTTGAGTGGGATCCAGTCAAAAATCTTCAGACTGGTGTTTGTAACAAGAAATAGAGTATAATAATAGAAGCGAAATAAATAATTTCCTCTCCTCTTTCTCATCACTGAAAAGCTTTCTGTGCCTTCCATTATCCTGTCATTACTGTTTTCTTGTGCCTTCTTCACTCCTGATAAAGACAGCCCCACTGAAAAGGAGTGGATACAACTATAATATGGACAAAAAAAGCATGCACAGCTTTTCTTTTGCACTATGCCATGAAGAACAAACACATGCAGTTCCAGATGATGCTAATGGCAGTGAGTGTGACTTTCTACACTGGACTTATCTACCTATCATAAATGAAGGGGTGTTAAGGTAATTTTGCTGTACCTTGGCAATACTCAGAGTGCTTCTATTCTGAAACAGCCTCCAAGGGATTAGACTAGATGACTGATAATTGCTCTATGACTAAGGAAAAATAAACTTCTTATTTTCTGCTTTTGCTACCAGCTATTATATGTGCTCCCTCTTTCTATTATTTTGAAGCTGGTTGAAATATTCCTAGTAACGTAGACCTGTTCTTCTGAAATTACCATCAAACTACATGTCCACAAAGAGCATCCTGATATGTAGGGTCTTTTAACCTCTAAGATGGGGGAATGGAAGGTGGCCAGCACCTTGTCCAATTGAGGAGCAACCAAAACCACCCTCCAGATGGCTTGAAGCTGGCAAAACAGCACTAGGACACAAGATTTTGCTAGAAGCTCTTTAACGTGACAGCTGAAACTGGTCTCCCATTTGTTTATTTTTCCTGCAGAAGTGGCCGATTTTCACAAGAAAAAGAGCTACAAACAAATTCTTAGATTCAAAATTTCCACTAAAAATGGAAATATTCTGCTACATGTCTTTTTTATCAGGTAAGCAGACAAGATGCAACCTGTAATTACACTACTAGAACATTAATGAATAGGGAATGTAATAAATATATTTCTGTAAAAAGGATGAAACCATAGATATATGTACAAAATAAAATGTATAATCTATTCAGTAATATGCACAGTTTTACTACAAACCTGGAAAAAATAATTAAGAAGGATATGATTAGCTGAAGGGGCCATCTTTCTTTGCTCATGAAAGCAACTAAATAACTAAAGAAGTAACTGCACAGAAAAGCTAGAAAGATTGAAACTGTTTCATTAGTTCAAATCAGACCTTAGACTAACTAACACATTTCATATCTTTAATGAAAAGTTTGATGACAAAGAACATTGCTTACCTATGACACTCTGAGCAGCAGGAAAAGAAGTGACAAATAACCCACTACATACCTCAGTGCTATAGGCAACTGACCACAGGTGCACCACAGCACCTCTCTAGTGCTCTCCAGTTTACCATGAGTCTGCACCACAGCTCCACCCATTAGTTTGTGATCAGTTACAGCTGTTTACACTTTTAAAATGTGAAGTTCATGCTCATAAACAGGATTCTTAGAAGACTATTTGTTGACCTTATAGGAAACTTATGTTATAGTCTCTTGCAGACCAGGTATTGTAGTTAGTACTTACAATGCTTCTGCATCCTAGGCTCAAAGCAATATTCTCATATATGCTTCAGCAAATTAGGGACTGGGTAATCTTTAAAAATATCTACATGAAAAATATGAGTTTGTAACCTTTTAGATTTTCTCTTTTGACTTCTTGAAAGAGAACATCTGATTTTTTTTTTTTGTCTCTTGTATTTTCCACTGGGACTCTGATTCTTCTACCTCATTGCTTTCCTTTTTGCAACCTACCAGTATAACTTCCCCAGAGGGCTTCATCTATGACTCCATAAGAAAGGTGGTATATACTCTCATTTGACAGAGGAAAACAGGATCATAGGTTTCAGATCACACGGAAATAGAATCCACATTCTCTGAGCCAATGACTACTACTTCATATGGACTCTTAAAATATGATACAGTAGGGAGATGTTTACAGGCACAGCTACAAGGAAAATAATTTGAGACCCTAACACTTAAAAGGAAGGGAGAAAAAAAAATCATGCGGCAAGAGTTAAACAGCTAAAGCAGTGAGAGTGTCCAGACAAAGCTGACACCAAATTAGGCACAGGCAGGCAAGGATGAGGCACACAGTTTGTCTTTCCTTTCATACTGAAACAGGTCTCAATATGAAGGCCCTTGTCTTTTGTTGTTAGGGATCTTTTGCAACTGCTGACAGAAAAATGAGAGGAGACTGGGAACAGCAAAGGTCATGATGTCTTAATAGAAGGAATTCAGCAACACACAGCTGAAATTAATACTAATGTGAAATCTAGATGTGAGGAAATACTAAACCAACTAAGAATACTTACATTAAATGAATAATTAAAAGCAAGCATAATGTGACTATTTATAAAAATTATGATAAACATGCTATGAAAGAGGAAAATAATTGGTGTGTTATGAAGAGGAACGTGTCTAAAAGTAAAAGGATTAAATAAGATAAAGAATACTTAAGTATTCATGTCAGAAACAGATTGCTAATGTTCAGACCTCTTAGGCAGTGTAAGTCTCCCAAAGGAAGGAGTAGAGTTTCACAGCATGAGTCTTTTAGCTGGAATATTAAATTAATTTTAAAATGGTCTTTCAAAATAACCTAGCATATATACTGTATTCTTGTTACTCCCTTAGGGTAATGAATGCTAGAGTCGCATTTATTTCTTCTTGCAGAATACATCCTGTAGATACAGCAATGACATATTTTCTCTTCACTGAATAAAGGTATTAAATTACTTACAGATCTAAAGTGCACAATCTTTTATAGCAAAAGACAGCAAAATAAAAAGTGAAGGTGAAATAAAACCAAAAGTGTCATACTACATTATGGGCACCTCCTTGGTATAGCTGTTTCTAGATGCTAAGGTTCCACAGGGATGCAGTAGAGTTTCCTCACAGAAACACCACTAGCTTTTGGCAATGGAGAGTTGCAAATGTAACAGATCTTTCCCAGCAGCTACCCTACAGCTTCTAGCATCATCAAGCAGACTCAAACTGTTCCCATGTGGGCTTTTAGCACAAAAGCAGCAAGTGCACACCAGTGAATGCTTGATTCCATATTTCTGGTTCTAATCTGTATGTGGATAGTGAAGTTCCTCAAAAAATAAACAGTAAATATCAGACAGATCATATTATCTTTAGGGCATATTTCAAGCACTCAAGCATCTAAAATAATTTACAGCTTCATTTTCTCAGTAACCTTTTAATATTTATGTTCATGTGTGGGTTTCTAGCTCACTAGTCTTTCCATGGACCAACTATATAGTATTCATGTTATTGCAAGGGGTAATAAAATAATCCCACTTGAAACACTGGCCTACAGCAACTTTAGACTCTGAAGATAAAATTATACCACTGAGACTCAGCTGAGACAACACAGAGGAATAATGTGCACCATGGAAACACCTCTAATGGAATCACAGGGGAAAGATGAGGAAGTTACATAGCTTGTTCCTAAGGTCATACATTATGTGACATTCCCTGTTTAACTTCAACTTTATGTCAGTCTTTCCTGCCCTTTCCCATTCTATACCAAATCTATTTCTCTTTGTGAAAACAAAGTACACCACAGTGTTAAGAAGGAATCTAGTAGATTTTGACACACAAATTTTTTACCAGTTAGAAAACTCAGCTTGGGTTAGTGGATTAGCTACATGATTTAATTATTTTTCTGCTCAGTGAGGCTGAGGGTTCATCAGATGACTCCAGAAAGTAAGAAAAGCTCCCATTCCCTTGCAGCATCAAGAAGCACCGTGGGACATCTTTTCTAGTCTTATCCAAATCCATTTCAGAGAATAACATTACCTCAGTTAAATGGAGAAATTTAGGATTCTGTTTACTTCATTTCTAAGTAGACTTTCACTGCGATGGGAGCTGCACTTTTGTGTCCCCTGAATGGCATGAACATTCATATCACACATAATTCAGCCTTTGGCTACCCAGGCACAGACAGCCCCAAGACAATCTAAAACTCCTTTGGAAAACTTTCCAGTGAATTTCATTCTCATCATTAAATGAAAGGAAAAATTTGTGGCCTCCTACTCATCTAGTGAAAGATTAATAACTACTTCACCACAAGATTACAGATTAATTTTAATATAACGATCTATTTAAAATTTTCTCTTAATTGCCACATATTTAATACATCTTTTGAAAGAAATAATCATTAGAATAATTATTTTTGGTATTCCATTACTCATAAATTTTATTATTCAAGAGTCATGAGATAGCAGATTCACTTACAGAAGGTTAATTAACTAAAATGCTCCTTTTACAAAACCATTTCCAACTCATGGGCAGCTACACAGAATGGAAATATTTATTGTAAGATTTCATTTAATTATACAATACCGGAAAGGCAGAAATGGATGGCAGCTTGCCATGTAAGACTATTATTCCATTACTTGTTTAGCTAACACACTTAAAGAGAATTAACAGTGTAATTCAAGGTTCATGCATAGCTTCCCATTACTACCTGATGATGATCCAAATTCTAGATACCTATATCAGCCTAAGTACTTCTGGGCACAACATTCTTTTATTTCCGTTGCATCTTGCATTAAGCCAATCCTAAGCAGGAATCAAAGAGTTTGATTTTATTTACAGCTATTCATGGGGAAATCTAATGAACAACCAACCCTTTTTCCATACTAGCTTTTCTTATTGGTAGCTATTACTATAACATATTCTTATTTCCATCTGTTTTCTATTCTTGCTGCTATGAGAAGGTAAATTAAGACAGAACAACTAAGACGATTACTCATGACATACAGAGGTATTTACAAGGAGACCACTTGGTTCTGTCTTTTCACTGACCTACAGAAAATAAGTCTGACTCAGTTCAGTCTCCAGGAGACAAGCACACTTACTGCAAAACAAAACAAAACAAAATACAACAATGCTGTCATTCTTTTTTATTTGTCTCCTTATTTGTAGGTTTCAGAAAGCATGCATTTAAGGACCAGGGCACCTAGCTAACTTCACCTGGTCCCTGAAGATCTAAGAAACGAGAAATTTCTAGGGCAACTTAAAGAAAGCTTATGATACGCTTGCTTCAACTGTTCTTTTTCCTTATGGTATCCATGAGTACTAATTATGTTACTAATTTTTTAAGAACACATAATGTAGATTTCCAAAAGATATTGTGTTGGCATGAACATTGTGTATAAGAAGTGACTATAAACCTAGCTGATAGTCCATATAATCAACTGTTTAATCCTTCTACAGATCAAAGCTGAAATTTACATGTGTAACAGTGATTCTAAATGGTGATAAGTGGGCAACCTTCTCCCAGACTCTCATTCAAGTCAAATCTTTCTTGGTTTTGGTTTGGGTTTTTTGTCATTTCCAGTTAGTTACTGAAGTCAAGTTAATCATGAGAGAACAGTACATTAGGTCATATATACACCTGAATCCTAGAAAACAGAAGCAAATAAATTCTTTGCCATGACTCAGGGTTTATACTAAGAGAGTAAACAGTGTCTTTGTGACAAACCAGAACAGGAACAAGAGTTGTCAAGGCAATCTTTTATATTCTGCTGTGAAGAAATTCAGAGCCAACCAATGTTTACTATAAGCTGAAAGTGTGCAATCTATCCCTGCTTGCACTAATGCTTGCCAAAGCTGCTAGGGGTTAATGTTATTTTTGGAGATATTTCTTTTCCATTCAAATGAGCTCTTCTATCAGATATTTAGTAGCAGAAGAAGATCAGAAATAACATTGAGGAACATTTGTAAACTATGAGGCAGAGTACTCCTCACATATTTAAGGTAAGAATTCTTGTATTTCTGGATATCTTTTTTTCCTACAGACTAACCTACCTCAAACTAAATCAAGTGGGGTGGGAAAAAATTAGCCATCTAATTACAGGGTCTGGTCTTGAATCACTGGTAAACAATATAGAATATTGCCTGGAGAAGGTAACCTCTCATTTCCCACTGCAATTTTAAGTCATTTTTCTTTTAAAACAAGCAAAAATGGGAAACTCAAGGTTTTCTGGAATTGAGTTGCTGCCTTTTGTAATTTTTTGAATATCAGCTGAAGACCAGCATACTCTAACAACATTAAAATATAGAAGAGAGGTCACATTTGTGACCTGCAGCCAGATGGATAAAAAAGGTGAGGAAGCTTTGTATTCATGGTGTATATGTGCAAAACTATGCATACAAAGCTGCAAAGCCTTATGTCTTTATTTCATTTAGCATAAGTTGTTTGGTGCTTGGAGATGCTCACTAAATGGCCTCTGGTCTGTAACCACCCGTCAATTCCCCCATTTTCTTTTTGAGCAATCCAAGCACCATTGAAAACATTCTTCATAGCTGCATCAATCATCCATCTCACACAGGACAAAATACATGGTATCACACTTTGAAATTACCAAAATGACAATCAAAATAAGCAAACCTTGCTTTAACAGTTCTTTAAGCCATAGCACTAAGTCCTTGTCCTAAAGGGACTTTGATTCCAAAGATCCTCAGGTAAATCTACCTGTTTGCCAGCTTAGTGGACATTTGAGATTGAAAGGTCCCAGAGATGTATTTCTAATATTAATCAAATTTACTTTGTAAGTCTTACAAACGTTTGAAGTACTTCAAACACACACACCCCCACACACACATTCCAGCAAAATCCTCACATCCATGACCATGAGCCAATAATAAAAGATCTATAGCTGCACGATTTTACAGTGTGGCATGCCTAATGCTATCTACATCATTGGCAAGCTCGTATAAAATCTGTGAGGTTCGATTCATCCGTTTACCTGTCCAGCAAGCTAAAGTATGCAATGAACTAAGTGCTTTCATGCTCATTATTTGAGGAAAAAAAGAGAGAACCAACTATAGACAAAACTCGACCTCATAAGACTACATTATCATCACAAGTTGTCATCAGTTGGAGGTGGGATCGTCTTTTTCTAACCACTCTTTTGTTAAGTTCTTTAAGAATTTGCATGTGTTTCTTTCGAGGCATCAGAAAACTCAATTTACTGATATAACAAGACCCTCCAAAAGGCAAAGCAGGTATTTCAGGCCATGCTCCATCTCCACAAATTAAAAAGTATCCAGGTGGAAGTACCTTTGGTTTAGTGTCATGGTAAGGTATGTGAGGGGAAGATCCATTACAATAAGATTCATCCTGATACCATATTCTTCAGGGTGTCACATAGGTTTCATCCCCGATAGACAGAGTACCAAAATACCAGCATCCTCGGGATGAATCCGACCCTAGTAAGTCCAATTCCTGTGGGGGCAACATTGTCTCATTTACATTTTTCTCTATCAGAGCCATGGCAGTGGAGTCATAACCCCACCTCATTGTTGTAGCAGTCTTAGAAATAGTTGTTTTCATCAACCAATGGTTTACTTTGGTCCAATTTTGAAAGTCTGCCAGATTCAAATATGGTATCCCTATCAGACAAGTTCTAAAAGGGTGTCCTACTTGCTGTAATGACAAACAAAAGTCAGTTATGTTGGCTTTATAAGCCCAAGAGACCCACACATTCGGTGAATTTTGTGACAGGGCCATATCGATTGTGACCAATCAAACTCTTGTCATTAACCACAACAGGTCACAAGAGAGAATGATGATTAAGGATCTCATTTTAGATTCTTTTTCCTGTCAAAATGTTTTTCACAATATTTTACAAGCCTGTTCCATCTACTACTAGCTACTGTCCAAATCTGAGGAACTAAAATGTTATGACAACAAACTATTCTTAGCATACAAACTGATTCTTTAGCTATTTCTTCTTGCCACTTGGCCTGCTGCATAAAAAAGCGATAGTTAAAAGTTGGTCCATGGCCAGTAATCACTGCTATTTCAGCTGCTAGAGAGGTTATATCATATTGCTTTCAGAGGCAATGTTCACACCATCTACTAGTAAACACAGATTTTTGAAAACAGCAATAATCACATTCTACACAAAGAACCTCTACCCACGGTATGCACTTCATACACACAGTACAAATTATGAGTCCATTATTCACTTCTCTCGGGTAGGTTGTTCTTCTGTAATCACCTCCTTCTGGATCAGATTGAGATCCTCGGTGTCCGTTGTCCGTGGTTCCTTCCAGGGTTTAACCCACTTCTGTGGTACCCAGTATCCTGTATCTGTTAAAACACAAACATAACCTCTTCCAGTCATTTTAAGTTCAACAGGTCCTTTCCATTCACCTGAATCCCAATCTTTGTATTGTACTTTGATGCCTTGCTGATCCTGGCTATTCAGTCCTGACTCCAGTGATCGATGAGGAATTACAATAGGAGGATTTATCCTGGTTCCAGTTAAACACAAAAAATTTAATACATACGTCACTTTTGCAAGTCATTCACTAGGGGGCAATACACTACCTCCCCCTTTCTGTTTTAGCAAAAGGGACTTCAAGGTTGCATGAGAACGTTCAATGATTGCCTGATCCGTTGGAGAATGTGGGATACCCGTGTTGTGATGGATTCCCGATTGGACACAAAAATGTTTAAATTTGTGAGAGACATAAGCTGGCCCATTATCAGTTTTTACCATTTGAGGTATCCCTAATGCCATTATAGCAGCATACATATGTTTTATCACATGTTTTGCAGATTCCCTGGTCTGTGCTGTGGCCCACATGGCCATAGAAAAGGTATCTACTGAGACAGGTATATATTTCAATCACCCAAACTCTGGAATATGAGTAACATCCATTTGCCATAATTGTAAAGCATGAAGCCCCATCAAGGAAGTAAGAGTGGTCCATGTGACTGCACAGGATTCTAGTTGCTGTGTCTCATAGCACTTCCCAAACTTATTAAACAATGCACTTGCAATCCTTTAAAATGTGTCTGCAAAGTGATATAGGTTTTGGTAATTGCCATAAGCAGTTAAAGAAGTAGAAAACACCAATTCTACTCTTTAAGTTAATAGGGAGGAAATGGGACCAGGGTGTCACTGAAGCATTTTAAAGACAAGCATGTTGCACTGACATGTTAAAATTGCTGCTCACAAAGCTAATGATCAGTTCATCGTTGCCTGATGCTCTTTTCAGGTTTATTGCTGTTGTTAAATCTACTAGTTAGGGTTGTTTGTTGGGGGCAGGTGTTGGTTGGACACACACTTTGTTTTGTGGTGACTGTCCTGCATCCACTAAGTAGTATGTTTAATATATCACATATCAAGCTTTCTAATTCATATAGCAGCAGTCTACCCACATGCAGGGTCACAGAACAGGATAGCGGGATTCTGCCCTCACTCTGGAAGCTTGTCTCACTGCTACAATATTCCTTTACAAGTTCATTTGGTATCCCTTAATAAGACCATTTTTTCTACTCTCAGTGACATATTAATACACAACAGATTTCACATTTTTATTATTTTCCCTTCAGCATTTTTTATCAGTATGGTAGTTTATACACTCTTAACAATATTTGTTTTACAGCTGCCTCAAACAAGTCTCTGACACTTGAATATGTTATGCAGGGGTCCTCCCTATAGGCTTTCCATGTAGAAAACTACTGTTGAACTGGAGTTGTTTTACAAGGACTGAGAGAAGGGCAGCACTGAACGAAGCGTTTGGAGGAAAAATTACTATATGTAGTCATTTTTTAAAAAAAAAATAAATCAGGATAATAAGACATGGAGGACTAGTCTTCCCCCCTTGATGTGTCTCAAAAGACTGCAGACAAGTCTATGTCTTCAGTCACCATTGAACAAGTGTTCTGGATCTGGTTTGGATCTGAAATCCCCAGAGAAGACTGCAGTTTCTGTTCACTGACTGGAGGCATTTTGCTGAAAGCAAACAAATAGTTTGCAATTCACAGTCAGAAGCAAAACCAGCTGGTAAAATTCCACATAGCCACATTCTCCTGAAGGTACAGGCTCTGTTGTTTCATGTTTGCTTTATTTTTTTTTCTGTTCTGCATTCTGTACCTTCTCGATGCAAAGGAACAATGCTGATCTCTAAGAAAAAAGAACAAGCTTACCATCTATTAAACACCGAAAAATGGAATTACAGGAAAATTGAAATAGGTAGATGTAGTTTTAGATTCTTTGCAGTTTTCTAACTATTCTGTATTCTATTCTGTCAGAATTCTCAAATACCAACATACAACAATTTACTGCCAACATGGTCTGTAAATCTGCAGTGAGCAGGGAATATTTGTGCAACAGAAACTGACAGTATGAACAAAGGCCTGGCAAGGTCCTGTCCTTAAAACCTCCTAAGCAACAGGAAACAAAGACCTATTCCAGGACCCTGAAGGGCAACCATGAGCATGAAGAGCAATCTACAGTGCTCCTTTGAGACATGGACCAAGGATGCAGTGTAAACTGCTGGGTTCTACTTTGTATTTCTGGGTTTGAAATCTGCAGTACTGTTGATCCTTCTTTGTAGCTAGAAAGGTTCTAATTTAACATGTTACCATGGGGATTTCTGGCTATCAGCATGTAAGCTGTGGCCTGAAACTGGTTTCTCATTGATGAAATGTGTGTACACGTTGCAACTTAAGTGTATTGTTACATCATAACTACTAGGAGAATTGCCTACAGTAAGAAAAGGGGAAAAGCCTTTAAAATTATTGAAATTTTAAAAACTGTTAGGTTTTCCACTAAGGAACGACTTCTGTGTTTATACAACAACTTACTTTGCTTCTAGAGGCTGACATCCACTGGAGCCCTGTGTTCAACCACTGATTGAAGGTTATAAAACTCTCTCCTGAATACCCACCCCAAGGAAAGTAGCAGCATCAATATACAGAGTTGTAGACACAGTATTCACTGCCTTATCAATATGATGAAGATTAATGTTCATTGTTTTTTTTTTCCCAAAGGACCCAACCTTTTAACTATAAAGCGGTTTTGTTATTTTAAGTGAAAAGTAGAAATTTTTCTCATTTTGAAATTGAGCATGCCTTCAACATATTTGCTATATCTTATAAGGATAAAAATTTCCACCACAGTTTTAATCTGTTCAAAACTGTGTTCTGGATCTCAAAAGTACAAGTTAATGCATGATCATCATCAAGTCTTGTGTTCCCCTGGCTTAAGTTTCTCATTCTAGGAAGATATTTTTCAATAAACATATACCCTGCTTTGCATCTGACTATGTTGCACATTTCTAATTTTGAAGTTCTGTGCTTTGTGCATGGTGACTGTGGGGTTTTTTGCAATATTTTGGTTTGGTTTTGTCAGAGATGGCCTCTTTTCAGTTACAGTATGGAGATTTTTGTTCATTTGCCTATGCACCTATAGCTTCTGGATAGAAAATGCAATGGTGTATATTACTGTTAATTATTACCAATTGCAAAATAAGAACCACAACTGGTCCATTTAAAATTAAATAAAGCTGAAAAAAAATACAATTTTTTTTCATTACTTAGTGAGCTGAACAATTGAAGCTACTATGTAACTACTGCTTATTTACTTTATAGGAGTACAAAAGGTCATGTGTCCTTAAAACCTATTGCATTTTAACGCTTTTTGAAAATAAGGTCTGCCAGATGTCCTAAAAACTTAGAAACATAAAGGAAATGTGCAGAGGCATGAGTTACAAATGTAGTGAAGTATTCATGTGAGAACAGAGAACATTTCTCTTCGGAAGATACCTAAATAGCTATAAATGTTTGTCATCACCTTTGAGCAGTATTAAAATCTGTAAACAAAGACTCCCTCCAGAAACTAGCTGTTGATGTCCTTCCATCTATATTAGGGCTGTTGTCTCCTTTGAATGCCTAATACCAGAAAGCCACATTCTTGATCAGCCCTTGCACACTACAGTAAGGAATCCAGTTAAAAATATGCTTCCAAACAAAATGATACTTCAACTCACTGCTGTAAAATTACAGTGCAAGTAAATGGAAAGAAAGTTATTGAAGTACATCTAGAAAAAGTTTCTTTCACTAATGATAAATTTCCTTGGGCTGCCATAAATAAAGACTCGTCTGAAATTCTTGTAAAGTATTGACATCTTTAAATTGAAGTGAAGGAACGTCATCAACATCAGCATCATTGGCACTTGGTTTCATTCAGAAATCCCAGAATTCTCAACACTTGCATGAGATAAACCACGATAATAAAATATTTTGCAAAAGAGCCAAATGGGAGCTCAAATGAAAGCTTATTGGAACAAGACTATTCCTCTTATATTGTTAAGGATAAATACTTCCTTACTGTACACTGTCCACCAGTACACATATTCCAGCAAATTCTGTCATTAAACTTCAGCCAGCTAGTCTGCTGTAGTCTGGGAAAACAATCCTGCACACAATAGCTTTCATGTCTTTTAGCTTCTTCCAACATTCAGCTTTTCTTTCCTTAACAATTTTAGGGGAAAGTAAGACCTCTCCAGTTACATCCAAGTTTTTCTGGTGGTAAGTTCCACTCTGCTGTTTACATTTTCTCCATAGGCTTTTTTGCATAACCTGATGGTTCTGTACTCCTAAAGAAATAAAGGTCCTAAACAAATAAAAAAAATGACTAGATAAATAGCTCTATCATCCATGTCAGTGGCTGGAAAAGCTGTAACAAAGTGGTTCTGTGTTCACAGTGACTTGGAGCAAAAATTAAACTACCCGTTCTTTCATCTGAAGGACTCAGGGGACAGAGTCCAAAATGACAGCACTCACACCATTACAACCAACAGGGGAATAAGCCAAACAAACCAGAGCAGTGATAAATGTTCCTTAGCTGTTTCCCAAGATGAGAAACAGAAGACCAACTGCCTCGAGTGTATGTATACCAGTGCATGCATCCTAGGAAACAAACAAGAGGAACTGAAGCTCTATTCCCAGTCGGAAAGTTGTGACATAATACAAATAACTGAAACATGGTAGGACAACTCACATAACTGGAGAATCATGATGAATGGATATAAACAGTTCCTTAATACAGGCAGGGAAGAAGAGGAAGAGAAGGAGTCACATTCTGTGTTAGGAAGAATCTTGAATACAAAAAGGCCAACTTCAGTGATCATGGAAGCCACATTAAATGCATCTGGGTAAAGACCAGAGGGGTAGTCTCCAAGGGAAATCTTATAATAGGCATTTACTACGAACCTCCAAACAAAGACAAATAAGGGCAGCAAAACAATAATTGTGCCACTTAAGCAAGCTTCAGGTCAATAGAACCTAGTTCTTAGGGTGACTACAACTACCTAAATATTTACAGCAGCTAACGTGATCCATCAAGTTCCTGGGATGCATAGAGGACTTCTTCCTCATGCAACTGTTTAATATGCCAACCAGGAATGAGGCACTGCAGGACTTGCTACTCATAAACCAAGAAAACCTGCTTTAGTTAGTGTTAGTGGTTAGTGGTAGTCTTGGCTGCAATGATGAAGATATTGTGGAGTTTGGGATCCTGCTGATTATGCTGGAGGTTAGAACTAAGGCAGATTTCAGAAGAGCAATCTTTACCTTGCTCAGAGCTCAGATGGGATGGACTCTGTGGGAAGTTTCCATGAAGGATAAAGGAGCTAGTGGGTACTGGGAGATTTACAAGAAAGCTCTCCTGTGAACAAAAAAAACCCAATTCATCCCTTTTAAAGATAAGGAAAACAGGAAGATCAAGAGAGTCCCTTGGTTTAACCGTGTGCTTCCGAGTCTGCTCAGAAACAAAAGACAAGTGTATCAGAAATGGAAAAGTGGATGGATACATGTTGAGAACTACAAGGACATTGCCAGGGCATGCAGAGATGCAGTTAGAAAAGCAAAAGCAGAGCTTAAACTGAAATTGGCCAGAGATATCAAAAACTACAGGATAGAGTTCTTCAGGTATGTAACGATCAACAGAAACATGAAAAATATATTGGCTTGCCATTTAACCAGAGAGGTGAATTAGACACCAATAATGCTGAAAAGGCCAAGGTTCGCAACACTTTATTCATCTATGGCCTTACCAGTACTGTTGGGCCTCAGGACTTGAAAGCAAAAGCCCAAGTTGGTGTAAATAAGACCCACTACCAGCAAAGGAGGAGTTAGTATGTGAACCCTTATAGGAGCTTATCTGCCTATCAATATGACTTCAGCCTCTGCGAAAGTTATGGAATGATTCCTCCTGGGGGCTATCACAAGTCACACGAAGAACAATTGGGAAATGCCAGCACAGACACTAAGGGTAAATCATGCTTGACCAACACGATCACTTTCTACAACAAAGGAATCTACTCAGTCATTATAGGGTGAGCAGCGGACATTGTCTGCCTGTATTTCTTCAAGGCTTTTGACACAGTGTCCCACAGCCTTTTCCTAGAGAAACTGATGTGTTATAGTCTAGACCAAGGGTCTGTGCCATGGGTGGGGAACTGGTTGACAGGCTGCAGCCAGAGAGTGGTAGTAAATAGCAATTTATCAAACACGCATCTTGTCACAAGTGGGGTCCCCCAATGACCAATATTGGGCCCAATGCTGTTTAATATCTTCATAAGTGATCTGGATGATGGGATCAAGTGCATCTTTATGTAGTTTGCCAACGATATTTAAGCTTCAATACATCTTAGAAGAACTATGACATTGTTAATTTGGCTGTATTCTGCCTATTCTCAGATTCCAATTTGGGTGTTTTAAAATGAAAACAGTTACTTTAAAATATTTTCAAGCATTTCTAAGAAAGCAATTTGACAAAATTAAAAATCTTTATTCATAATGTAAAATCTTTAAAATATTTTGGCAGTATCTTCCAAAACAGCAAATCTTGTCGATTATTTTAAGAATGTCTTGGATTACTTCATAGAATCATAGGATGACAGAATAGTCTGGGTTGGAAAGGACCTTAAAGATCACCTAGTTGCAAATCCCTAGAATGGGCAAGGACATGTCCAACTGTGAACTGACTATAGAGTGGTTGCTGCCTGTTGCCACTTAATATCCACTTATCCCATTTAAAAACACATTCTTGAAGCAACTCATTGTCTGGAGAATTGAATTATCATGGTAAAGAGTAAAGACCTGTATCACTCCGTGGTGAAATGAGAGGACTTTCCATGTCGAGCTTCTGAGCAGTATTATTTGATACCATTTGTTTCAAAAATATTATGTTGGCCCTGATTACAATGTGACTCCTAATGCATCTGATTCTACTGAGATAACAACCGTATTCTTCTGACAGAAGACTTCCCTCAATTTTCTGACAATGCAGGAAACTGCTTTAAAAAATAAGTATGTATTTAGAAGTATTGGAGTCTTTGGACCACCTCATGGTCCAAAGACTCCAATGGAATATTAGCTTTACCATCAAAAGGCAGCAAAAGAAACAAATTATTTAAATGCAAGCCACACAAACGGCCTTGATGCTGCAATCAGGCACAACATAAAATCACTGATGAATCATGGAGGTAGGTATCACATTCAAGGGTGCTTCCTCTTCAGAATGGATTATTGTTACTGTAACTTTTTAATAAGTAAAAATACATCTTAGACTATAGGAGAAAAAAAGAACTTTTCCATTTATACAACATGTTGGTTTTACAAACAACAGAGACAGAAAAATCACTACTAATAATCCACCCTTGTTTTGCTCCCCAAACATAGATATCTATTTGCTATAAAAGGTTCTTAAAAATTATTTTTGCAGACATTTTCGAAATACTTTATCATTTTATACCAAAAACTATTTAATAGTAATTTTCTAGGACCTAATAAAAGTCTAAGTACCATAGGTTAATACCTTGTTTCACAAGCCAATAAACAATGGATTTTACAAACTAAGCCTTTAAAACCTGTTTAAGAAGAGCTTGTCTTATTACTTACTGGCTGAAAAACAAGCTCATCATAGGGAAATATAAGAATTCTCTGGCTTAGATTTCAATATTCTTAAGTACAACCACAACTCTATCTCTTTACTTGCACTTTCTCACAGGTGCTATTCTGCTAACAGTTGCACTGAAAATAATGTATTAAGGCATCCATAAATGTCAAAAATAGTCTATTTTTTATTTAAAATCAGAGATGAAGTCAAATGGGGACTAAAGACATTGACAAGAAGTGCATGACTGCCAACTGCATTTGTGCACAGAAGATAGCATACTTGTGTGAAAATATTTTAAAATTAAGACCAGCTTTTAAAAATTATTCTGAATCTGTTCATTTTTTGCTAAAATTTACTGTTATTTGAGTATATTTAATGCATTTCAGTCTGGACTATTACAAAGAGGACAATTATGCAGGGTGTTTCCACAGTCCTGTTTCTTCATAGTGATTACCAATGTTTTGCTTCTTCATAATTTAACATGTTTGACCTCATGGGATCCAGTCCTATTCCATAGCTAAATAACATCCTTTTATATTTTCTTCCTGAATCAGCTTGGCTCCTGCAGCAAGGAAGACATTAATTTAGCAACCGTCTACTTTGGCTTTTTTGGCCATTAAATGGTTTTGACTTTGCCTCAAAGATAATTTTACTCAGACATTTTAAACTCAGACATATTCAGATGGTATTCATGGAACTGCTAATAAACTGCTTAATAAAGAGCCATCTGAGGTTTTGATTGAGATGAATCATGACATGACTTTATTTCAGAAAAGGAATTTAACTGCATGACATTTTGTTAGTTCTGAAGTATTCTCTGTTCCTCTTCTCTATTGCAGGAGTTGTCTCTTTTTACTCTCACTGCTATTTAATATATGTCATTACCCCACAATGTAGGAAACAATCAAGTGCAGTTGCAAACTCAAAGACAGCCTGAGTGGGAGAGAGTGTAAAATGTTTCAAGAAACACCTGGACTCACTGCAGGAACAGTCTATTTCAAGGACATACAGAAGGAATGATAGAAAATTAATCTAACCATATTCTCTAGGAAAATAGCGCACTCAGAATACCGAAGTTCCACAATAAACTAATATTTTAAAATGAATCTCCAGATACATTTAGGAAAACTCTGATAATAGCTCACTGTAGGGATATACTCAGGAATGCAGCAATGTAATTTGACACCTAAAGGTGATAATACACAAACTCTACCAAAAACCAGCAGAGGTGGGCAAAAGGATGAAACACAGGAGTTAACACAAATTCCTACCTCTGTCTTCTTAAATTACTTACTTAAGATATATTCAAGAGAACTCCACTACAGGAGCCTAAATTTTTGATAAACAATTGAAACAGTTCAACACCTTCAAAGAGTGATTTGTTTACTAAGTTAGAATCTTAGAGCTGAACAGTATAAATAATCCCCTCACAGAACATTAAAACTTGTGAGAAAGAATCCTCTTATACGTGGAGACTGTACAGAGAAAGCAAATCAATCACGTGAAAGAGCTGCCATTTTTTTGTTCTTGCTTTTGAGCAGAACTCCATTCCAATGAGGAGATGGTCTGTCTGCAGAAATACGTCAGACAGCACAGCTGAGAGAAAGGCAGTAGGGTGAGAAGGAGAAACAGAGAACCCATCTGGATTATAGCTGCCTGCTTCAGAATTCAGCTCTATTAATCAAGGCTGCAAGGGATCTTTCAGCTGGGAACAAAGAGGAAATCCACAAGGGAAAGTGTCAGGAAAAATCTGATTTTGATTAAACTCCCTTCACATAAAGCAACACCAGCGGCTCAGAGCAGAACACTGAAACTGGATTCTGAATTTCCCAGTTCAGTTTCCCTTTTCTTCTTTTAACAGGCTCTCTTGTTTTATATTCCATATAAAACGGCTACTTATATGCAAGATATAGAACCATTGTCATTTTTACAACAGTTTTGCAAGGAACTGCAAGTTAAATGTCAGCTGCTTTTACGTGGTTTACATTTCAGATTGTTTATGAAGCACACAAATCCTAGGGCTTTCACAACTCAGTTCAATTTTGAACAAACTCATCACGTAGTCAGTCAAGAGCTATTGTGAGTACCAAAGAAATTGCAAGCGCACACAGGTGGGAGTGGCAGAGGAGGCATAGGACCAACTTTGCCAAAATATCAAGCTGTGCCCTTAGGGCACCAAAGATGCTGACATAGATGCACATCATTAGAGGGTCCAATTTAATCACATTTGCAAGTTATCTCTCTCCCTCACTCCACCAGTAACAACAAAAAAAAAGCATTATGTCATAGTACGTCTGAAAGTAATTTTATTATATTAATAGATATTAGGAAACGTATAGTTTGTCAAATGAAAAATCTGTCTTAGTACATGAAGCTTTCTTTGGTATTTAGAGTAGTTTTCATCTTTGACTACAAATTCACTTGGTTCTAAGCAGCTGGGTTTTCTTTCTTCCCCAGACTCACTGAATTGATTTTATATACATTACCTTTTTTAATGAGTTAGTCAATCATTTCGCTCAAAACTGTGAAGCTCTAGCTATCACGTCAATTTTTTTTTGCCCGAGTCCTTTCAAAAATAAAACAGAATCAAAGCAAAGACAACACATTCCATATCACATCTTTCCATTTCCAGATATCCCTAAGGCAATGAGAAAGCTGTTACAATGCAATAACTTTGTGTGCAAGTATGAAAGTGATGATACACCTTGCAATAGTTTATGCACAAAATTGGATAAGGTTTTACAGTATATGTTAGAGGGAAATAAAGTCAGTATACAGATTCTTAAACAATTATTCTGAGTCTCACCAGCGATCCTGAACATCCTTTTCGGTTGTAGAATAAATGATATGTTCAGATGTCCCAAGTATGATTATAAAGCTGTCTGTGTTTAAGTGAAAATAGCTTGAAAATACCTAGTGACACTGAATTAAATCTTCAGGAAGTAAAATAGTCTTCTGTACATTAGGTAGTCTTTACTTATTTAATAAAAGATGGGGCAGTATTCTGATTTTCACTCTGTCAAGCAATGCCTGTTGTAGCAGTATTCAGGCCTCCTGTTTAGAGGATGGCATCTAATCCTGCAGCTGGTGCCCACTAGCGTACCAACAGAGCAGCAGGGCAGAGAATTGCTATGTGAGTTCTGAGTCTGGAAACATTCTAGTCAGTTCACTGGGTCTGATTTAGACCGGATCAAAGTAGTCATTTGGCATATGTTAATAAGGCCAAATTGTACTTTACACATTTATGCAAGCAAGTGCTATTGTAAGAGTCATCCAAAGTGGAGGGAGGAACTGAAGGCAGAGAAAGGGAAGTGGAGAACATCCTTATGACTTTGAATAGTTACAGTTAAAAACACTATCATATCAGGATACAAGGAAAATCAAACAAGTTCTAAATGCAATTAAATTTTCTCCTTTATCTCAAAATTATCTGTGGTATATTACAGATTTTTGAATATTGTTTAGTGTCTGCACAAGCTCAGGCACAAAGAGCCGCAACTGACAATAGTAAAATACTGATCTCCAGCAGTCATTAGAGAATGAGGGGATAGCTCCTGTAAGAATAATCTTTTTACCCTGCAAACATGTCCAATAACATCATGTTAGGTACAGCCACACTTCCACAAGATATGCCATATCTCTACCAAAATAACCTGCACCACAATCACTTTTATTTGGTCTCTTAAAAATATTCACCTATTAAGCTGCACTGCTCTTGAACAGCTGTTCAGCTGCTGTCTCATGCTGAGAAATGTTCTCCAAACACACTAGTTCCGCACTGGCACATTACACAAATCAGGCTCCTCCCATCTATA
The DNA here is from genome assembly GCA_033558105.1 of Coccyzus lansbergi. Taxonomy (NCBI): domain Eukaryota; kingdom Metazoa; phylum Chordata; class Aves; order Cuculiformes; family Coccyzidae; genus Coccyzus; species Coccyzus lansbergi. The sequence goes on along the minus strand of JAUMJK010000211.1, from coordinate 149,550 downwards.
GATACAACAGCGCTGTGCCTAGCTTGTTTCACATAAATTACATCATTTACCATCTTTAACCTCTCTGCTATTTTGCACTGAATGTAGACTAAATATGAATTTACCAGCAGGGACAGGTGTTTATTTCTTCTCATAAGCCCTGCCCAGCACAGCACATTGTCGTATGATATGAGACCTGTTTGAAACACAACAGCTGCATAATACCTCTTTTTTTAAATTCTTCTCTAGAGAAGGTTTCTATGGCTGAATCCTCCATTTAGTCCTGTATTTTATGCTTCAGACAGACAGTAGCTCAATTGCTTAATATAAAATAAGGGGGAGACCTCATTGTTCTCTAGCTACCTGGGGGGGGGGGGGTGTTGTGGAGAGGGGGGAGCCGGGCTCTTCTGCCGGGTGGCAGGGGACAGGACAGGGGGGAGTGGCCTCGGGCTCCACCAGGGGAGGCTTAGGCTGGACATTGGGAAAAAATTTTCATGGAAATGGTCATTGGGCATTGGAACAGGCTGCCCAGGGAGGTGGTTGATTCACCTTCCCTGGAGGTGTTTGGGGTGTGGGTGGACGAGGTGCTGGGGGGCATGGTTTGGTGTTTGGTGGGAATGGTTGGACTCAGTGATCCGGTGGGTCTCTTCCAACCTGGTGATTCTATGATTCTATGATTCTTCAGTTTCATGGTATCTGCAATATAATTCATATTCTCTTTAATGTGACATCTACCATATAGGTATGCTCTGACATTATAGCTTCTGTAGTGCCACTCCCAAATCTTAGTGACCTACAAAGCATTCTTCTCAGATAGCGCTCTGTTTCATATTCCCCTCTGTTGTTTTGCTTGTAATATACCACCAGATCTTATATGCGATTTCTTACAGATGGTTGTGCTGAAAAGTTTGTCTGTCTTCTCTTCTTTGCTTTTGGGAATAAAACTTTACAATATATTGTGCAACAGCAGATAGCAAGAAAGATTATATTTCCTGTGTGAAGTGCCACCAAATGAGAATTACAACTTTTTCTAACATGAAAAGAAGAAAATCTAAGAAATCTGAATACAGTGATCCTCACTAGAAAAGATTGTGTGCATACGTGTTTATATTGCTTCCTCCATTTTGAATGTCAAATAACAAGAACTGAAAAGAGCTGCACATGGAAGAAATCTGGTGCCATATATTTATTTTCATTAAAACAGATAGAACCACTAAGCTCTATGTCTATTGCAGAGAAAATTCAGCCTATTAAACAGGTTCTTTTTCCATGTTAAATGGCTCATAACATAAATTGATGCTGAAACCATGTATGTACAGGCATTAATTACTATTTATTGGAGCCACAAAAATTTCTATCAGTATCTCTCTTCATTCCATATGTATGAAGTTATTAATAAATTATTAGTTTAATTAAAAGCATGGAATGATATATGTAAGGAAAGATCTTGCAGAACAAATTTGCATTCATTCAGATTAGAGAAATAAATCCTTAGATATAGTGTAAGTTAGATCTTCTCAGTCTGACTGCTCTATTACTTGTGTGACATTAAGAAAAAAATGGCTCTGATTTTCAAAAAAATGCTGTTTTCATATGGAAATAATTATACTACTATTTATTATAATTAGAGCTGCTTGATCAATGTGAAATTTTCCTAGATCTAAATTTATAAATTGCTTAGATCTAGCATGCCATAGAAATTTTAATACCAGTACATTTTAGAACTAAGTTTTATTAATACGGAGAGAGTTCATGTCTTGTTTAAAGAGTATAAGGTTCATTGAACTCTAGTTTAGCATTCAGTGTTATACTATAAAACAAAAATAGCTTTATAAATCACGACAAGAAATACTTCAGCTCACTTCAGACATAATGCACTCCAGTAAAATTTGTAGTTATTTTTCCTTAGTTTCCAAAAAAAAAGCCAGCCTATTTAATGCTTTTATGTGGAAGTTAGGAAAATGTTGTTCTCACCTTTTCACTGACCATAGAGAAATTTGCTTCTTCTTTAATTATTCCACTCATTTTTCAAGGAAAACCTGGGGGGTGTTGGGTGGGTGGGAAGGGATGGCAAAACCCAGTAGTTCACTCAATTAAGCATGAATTTAACAATCTCGGAGAGATGAAAGACAAGGGAAAATCAAGTTAACATTGCTGTAACATTTGTTTTAAAGTTAGCTGAAGAAAAGTAGTCCTCCCTGTTAGGAGTTTTCTATTCCATACACCTTACCATTAACAGTTAAGAACACTAAAATTCTGTTAGAAGTGGTGTATTCCTGTTATCTTCCATTGTTGACAAATAAACAAAAGTACCCTAAAATACACTGGGCAAAATCTACCAGATTCCTAAGAGACCATTTCAAACAAGGCTTGCTCAAGAGTAGTCAAGAATCTGCAAAACATTCCAATACTAATGTGTCTATTAACATGCCTGTCAGAGGGTACAATAATAGGTAGATTTTTTGCAGTTCTAGTAAGGATATAGGGAGAAAGAACTGAAGTTCTATATATTTTTATATTAGTTAGATTATTTCAGTAGGTATGCTTATTAATAGAGATACAGAAGCATAGACCTTAACAAAGATGCAGATCTTCTGTGAAAAAATGCTATACTAGTGTTGATCAAATCTTTTCTAAAAAGAAAAAGCACTAGCAATGTAAGCACTCAATTCTGTAAACACTGTGACCGCAACAAGGAAGAATACAAAGGAAAAGGAAGTATATTTGTGTTGTATTAGGCATGAAGTATCAATTTCAATGGAAGAATTTGTGCCTGAAGGCAATTATTTCTTGTGAATATAAGGTCTATGTTCCATCTTCTAATTTAGCCATCAGGTCTAGGAAAAGGATTCAGAAACTTAGGAACAGGAGATGCAGGATAACGAAGACTTATTCTTCTAATTCTTGTTCTGCCTTCTGGTAAACTAATCCAATACACTTTTTTTTTTTTTTCATTTAATCTCCAATTAGAATGCCCCTCTTTCACTCCAGACACAAATTATCGAAGCTTCAGTATGTTTGCATCCAGATCCTACTCACTACAGAACTAAAAGGCAGGAGGTGAACTCAAAGGTCATCATCTCAACCTTTCTGTATGAAACACTTAGTCACTATATTTAATATACTTTCTCACCAGGGAATAAATATTTAGCAAAGCACTGAAAACACATGCTTAATTTGAGGCTCAAGTTGGTATGACAAACCAACTTGTTTAAAAACAAACATTTGTTACAGCACATGTTGAAAAGTTTTGCCTGCATAGGTCCTCTAGTGAAAAAGAGAAAAAATCCATCACTTGCTGAGCCAGAGAAGGAGAGCCCAAGCTAGGCTAAAAAAACCTGCATGATTTTGAGAAGTAAGTGGAAAGAAATGATTCTTTATATGATGATCTCATTCAATATTCTTACTTTCTAGAGTTTTTTAATGGTGAAAAATCAATGTCCTGATTGATTTTCCAATTATCTTTCATTTTCGTATGTAGGCAGAAGATTAATATTGAACTGCTCTGTGGAAAGACTTTGATCTATTAGTGTACTACATTGCTGTACAGTTAGAAGCTTCTTCACTTACCCCTTTATTTCATAACCTACTATATTCTGGACAGTTAAAAATGCCTAGTTTGCCAGATATGCCATTAACTTTTTCTTTTAAATGAGGGTCATGAACTTTTCATACTTGTATCTTACTAATCATGTAATTTTTATATCTTTTTATATTGCTGTGTAATTGCATTTAAGAAGACAGAGCAAGTTCAGTGCTGAATCTAAGGGATACAAGATCACTATCAATAACCTCTTCTTCTGACCTCTCTATTTTTTCTTTCATGTACTCCCTGTATTAAATTAGCCCCTGCTGTAACAACATGGAAATAAAACAGGATTGTAGCAGGATGAGGCTGATGGACGCAGTGTTTAATTCTTTAACTTCAGGAGTGCTACATGCAGGTAAGGATACAGGATAGATAACTACTCTCTCTCCTGGATAGGTTTGTGCTGCTTTTGTCCCCAGTAAGCAGTCCCCAGTCTTACAGTAGTCAAAATTATGCTCAACGGTGTCCTGAAAGCAATCTCAGCAGTGAGATTTTTTTTTTTTTTATTGTGCCATAAAAGCAAGGTGGAGATAGATAAATTCAAAAGCATTAAGCAGCCTAGGGATTCTCTACACTGAAGGGATGTCTTACTGAACCACATTTTTATATATTCTGTTAGAAAAATTAGCACAAATTTGGAGGCTCAATGACTCACTTGAAACTATTATATTGATAAGCAATGTGCACACGTCTTGGCCCTCTGAGCATTATACTGCAGGAGCAAGCTATTAAACAGGACTGGAGGTGCCAGTGCTGCCTTGCTGTTGCCACCCTACACTCCACACTAGTTTGGGCAGCTGCTAGTGCAGCTTGGTGTTTTCTTGGGTGAAATTAGAAAAAAAAGGAAGATTTATAGGCTCTGGAAGGGGGGACAGGCCTCTTGGAGGGACTACAGGAGGGAAGCGAGGCTATGTAGGGAAAAAATCAGAGGGGCTAAGGCTCAACTAGAGATCAGATTAGCTAAGTCTGCAAAAGACAATAAAAAAACTTTTTATAAGTATATTAACAGTAAAAGGAGGACAAGGGAGACCATACAGTCCCTTTTGGACTCAGAGGGAACAGCAGTGACAGGGGATGAGGAGAAGGCTGAGGTACTTAATGCCTTCTTTACCTCAGTCTTTCACTGTAAAGAAAGCTGTTCCCTTGGTGTAGATACCCCGGAATCAGAGGAGCAATACGAGGCTCCCATAGTCCAAGAGGAGGTGGTCAGAGCCCTGCTTGGCCAGCTGGACACCCACAAGTCCATGGGGCCAGATGGGATACATCCTAGGGTTTTGAGGGAGCTGGTGGATGTATTGGCCAAACCCCTTTCCATCATCTTCCAGCAGTCCTGGAAGACTGGGGAGGTACCACTGGACTGGAGATTGGCTGATGTAGTTCCCATTTACAAGAAGGGTAGCAGGGAGGATCCGGGGAACTACAGGTCAGTCAGTCTGACCTCAGTGCCAGGGAAAGTCATGGAACAGGTGATCTTGAGTGCTATCATGAAGCACTTACAAGAGAACCGGGTGATCAGGCCCAGTCAACATGGGTTTACCAGAGGCAGGTCCTGCCAAACCAACCTGATCGCCTTCTATGACAAAGTCACTCGGCTGCTGGATGAAGGAAAGGCTGTGGATGTGGTCTTTCTGGACTTCAGTAAAGCCTTTGACACAGTTTCTCACAGCATTCTGCTGCGGAAACTGTCAGCCTCTGGCCTGGACAGACGCACACTCTCTTGGGTAGAAAACTGGCTGGATGGCCGGGCCCAGAGAGTGGTGGGAAATGGTGTTAAGTCCAGCTGGAGGCCAGTGACAAGCGGTGTTCCCCAGGGCTCAGTGCTAGGTCCAGTCCTGTTGAATGTCTTCATCAATGACCTGGATGAGGGCATTGAGGGTACCCTTAGCAAGTTTGCAGATGACACAAAGCTGTGTGCAAATGTTGATCTGCTGGAGGGTAGGGAGGCTTTGCAGGGGGACCTGGACAGGCTGGACCGCTGGGCAATGTCCAACTGCATGAGGTTTAACACGGCCAAATGCCGGGTCCTGCACTTGGGGCACAACAACCCTATGCAGAGCTACAGACTGGGAGAAGCCTGGCTGGAAAACTGCCAGGAGGAGAGGGACCTGGGGGTGTTGGTCGACAGCCGACTGAATATGAGCCAGCAGTGTGCCCAGGTGGCCAAGAAGGCCAATGGCATCCTGGCTTGTATCAGAAACGGTGTGACCAGCAGGTCCAGAGAGGTGATTCTCCCATTGTACTTGGCACTGGTGAGGCCGCTCCTTGAATACTGTGTCCAGTTCTGGGCCCCTCAGCACAAGAAGGATGTTGAGGCTCTGGAGCAAGTCCAGAGAAGAGCAACGAGGCTGGTGAAGGGGCTGGAGAACAGACCCTATGAGGAGCGGCTGAGAGAGCTGGGGTTGTTTAGCCTGGAGAAGAGGAGGCTGAGAGGAGACCTCATTACTCTCTAAAAGTACCTGAAAGGTACTTGTGGAGAGGAGGGAGTTGACCTCTTCTGCCAAGTGACAGGGGACAGGACGAGAGGGAATGGGCCTCAAGCTCCTCCAGGGGAGATTTAGGCTGGAGATTAGGAGGAGGTTTTTCACACAGAGGGTCATTGGGCATTGGAATAGACTGCCCAGGGAGGTGGTTGAGTCACCTTCCCTGGAGGTGTTTAAGACACGGGTGGATGAGGTATTGAGGGACTTGGTTTAGTGTTAGATAGGAATGGTTGGACTAGAAGATCCGATGGGTCCCTTCCAACCTGGTTGTTCTGTGATTCTGTGATTCTGTGACTTGGTTTAATGTTTGATAGGAATGGTTGGACTAGAAGATCCGATGGGTCCCTTCCAACCTGGTTGCTCTACGATTCTACGATTCTAGTGCAATGGAACTTCACCTGGAAGGGCTTAGGTATTAAGGGACTGTCTACCCGTCTGAGCATCAAACTTAAAGGTTCAACCTATATGTTGAAAGTATGAAGAAGGGGAAATTACTCTTCCTCTCATTTTCTCCTGAGGTAAAAGATCTTATTGATAATTTCCCAGTTGATCTTGCCATCTATCCTCTACCCTTCAGTCTGCTGTATTTGTATTTCTCACCCATTCTTGGTCTAAGTACTCCTCAGAACACCTATTAACAGCTGGAATAACTCCCCAGGAAACTTGTATCATCTCACTATATTCCTCCTTCAATATCTTTTAGTAAAGGGCATATATTTCTCGTTCTAAAGTCTTGAAATCCACACAGAATATCGAAGGTTTCACTTTTCTTGCAGGTATATAATGTTCTCATATCAGAATTTGTAGAATTATGAAGACCCCTTGGGAACAAAGGAAAGGAGTTTAGTTTAAGACATCACAGGGGGAACATTTCTCCAAAAGTTAATTAAACCCTTCATGTAAGAGGATCTAAATTAAATATGAGTAATAGAAATGATCATCCAAGCAGGAACAGCGGAGAGTGACAGGAGTCATTCTTCTTCCTTGCATGCTCACATGCTGAGCATAAAGTAACATGGAGCATCAGGCATACAGCAAAAATAAAACAGAAAATAGAAAGAGAGAAAACAGAATGACAGAAAACAGAAGGCAGAAATAGGTGAAGAGGTAAAAGAAAAGAAAGGAGAGAATAAAGATAATAGTAAAACAGATAAAAGCTGAGAAATTATTTCACATATAAAAATAGTGGATTATGTGCACTTGGATATACTCTGCAGGTATCTGATACTACAGTAGTATCCTTCTAGTAATCTGGCATTGTGCCCTATCTGCAGAACCAGAACACCTCCTGTATCCTGCCTCTGCTTAAAGTCGCAGCTACTGCTTGTCACAAATACAAGATTCTTTACCAGATTAAACTCAAACAATGCAATATTCAGTTCCCTCCTTTCTCCCTTACACATTTTTATTGGTATTTTCAAGAAGTCTAGATGTGCAGCTGGGAAGAGAGACATGTCCTTTTTCAATAGACATTCCAATCTTCCAGGCCCATGGAGTATGTTTCTTCCAAATGACAAAAGCAGCCCTTAAGAATAACGCTGTATGTTAACATAAAAGTATAACAAAGGTAAAACAAAAAATGTCTCTATATTGCCCTCCACTTTCTGATGGTGAGAAGACTGGAGGGTCAATGAGTAAATAAATATATATTCCCATTCAGTGCATTACCAAACACCAATGTAGTGTATTCATTAGCTGACCTGGGAGAAAAAGATCTTATGAGAACACTAACATTTTTTAAAGTTTGGTTGGGAGAAAAAAATGGTGATTATTTCTCTGCTGCATTCAAGTTCTCTTTCTGCAACAAACATGAACATTCACTTATGTCAGAAAGTGAATTCTTAATTTACTGATATGTTAATTTATCAATACAGTGATAAATTAGTTATATAGGGCAACAGTTACTTGTGCCTAACTTCATATTTTTCTTTCCCATTCTTTTTTTTTTTGCAGAAAAAAAAGAAATGGAAATTGCACCTTCAGTGAAGAATTCTCTGGGTTTTTTATACAGTGTTGATTTATACTTTTCTTATCCCAGCAAAAATGGTGATTGAATAAAAAGATGGCTTTGGTACACTCAGTGAACCATAACTTGATATACCATAATTTATGCCTGGTATAAACACATATTATTTTCTTTTCCCAGCCTGCCAAGTGCAAATGTTTAGAACTTGAAGGTCAAAATCTGCATTGTCATATCAATCACATCTAAACTTATCCAACATTTTGCTTCTAAACTTTTGTTCATTTGTACAATTTTGTATTTTGTGCACAGCTAATGAATAAAATACTTCAATACTCCAAGCTGCATCCTTACAAGACATTTTTATGCTCTGTTCAGATCCTGGGGCGTTATATGCATGGACACTTTGTTGCATTAGATAATAATTCTGTTAAATCAATCCTAGGTTTGCTCTTGCTTTTTAAGAAACTTTCCTGTCGCAATAATGTAATTGGCAGGAATACATTTTACAGTTTAGTATTAAACAACATGTGAGATTTCAGATCAGAATATACTTATGAATTCCAATATTCTTTACAACTTTTCTATTCAAAGGCTGTAGATAAGCTTTATGGTTCTTGTTACTTTGTTTCATGTGCTAAGGGCATTTTTATGCTATTTTAGAGGAAGAAAAATATTTAATTTTAAAAGGTCCATAGTGATTTGTTTAAAATATACTAACATTCTGCTTTCCAAAATCAATTTGTGTCAAATGTATTAGTCTTTTATAATTTTAACCAAGACATTTCAATATTCTTAATGTGCATTTTCACTTCCCTACAGTTGATTGGAAGCCAAAATAAGACATGAAAGTGAGTTTTCACCTTTATGAACATTTGTGTATCCAGGCACAACACTTCCCCTCCAGACTGGGCAAACATTAACACACCGTCTATCATACATAAGGTTTTTCACAAGGCAAATATTTAGTAGGAAGGACAAAGGCAACTGCAACTTTTGCAAAACACAGCCTACTTTGCAGTCTCCTGCAGTATCAGCAGAGGTCGCGCAGCTGCACAGACCCTCCTTTCCACTGCTGCATTCAGATCACACCTGCACTTTGCCCTGCAGTGGCTCCTATGTATATTAATAGTGAAAGGCTAAATCCTCCTTAAGTTGCCCTGCCGGTGCTAGAGGAAACACTTCTGTAGAGTCAGTTGCCTTCCTAGACCTTGTTTCATCCATCCTTTAAATCCAAACAAGTATACAATATGAGTAAGTAAGTGACTAGAAAGCGAAGTACAAAGATAGAAGAGAAAGGCAACCATCCTTCCCTCAGTGCAAGTGGAGTGGGATGGAGGATGTGTTGGGGGCCACTGGTCTGGTGGCTGTCAGCTGTTAGCAGTTGGCCATCAACCACCAGCTGCTGACCATCAGCCATTGGCCTTCAGCTGTTGGCCACTCAATATAGGAAGGCTGGGGGAGGTGTGAGCAGTGCTACATCCTTCCTAAGAGCTGAAAACGAGGAGGCCACAGTCACCCAGCACCTCCTAACTCCTCCAGTTTTACATTGAAATGTTGTAATTAGACACCTTAGGAGTCTGCCATTGTAGACTTCCTTATTCACCATGACAGCCCATAGTCCTGGGTTAATTCTGAGCCTGTGTGAGGGGATTTCAAATTATCAGCTTCCCTTGGTAAAGGGAATAGGATGATTAAAAAGTCAGTAACAGGACAGTGCCAAAAAATATAAATCATAGAAAAAAAAATTTCTCTGCCTACAACCCTCTGCTTTGCAACTTTCTGTGCTAGTTTGTAAGTGTAAAGGAGCACTAGCTGAACCACTCTGTGATACAGATAATCTCAAAGCTGGGATCATTTTTTGCAGTTTGAGGTTTATGTAGCTGAGGGAAGCCAACCTTGCCAGCAAGGTCCACAAAAGAAAAAAAAAAGCATTATGACTTGTGCCCTTTTCTCTGTGAATGTGAAAGTGAATCAATACTTCTAATTGTGAACCTATCTGTGCCCGTAGCTGGAGATGATGGAGTTCTGTACCTCAGAGTTCCATAGATAGCACACAATAGTACTCACTTGCCTCAGAAGGTTGTTGTCAGGTTATGTTCATTAATTTTTGTATGAGTCACACTGTTACTAAATTGACAGAGCTACATAAGAGCCAGCCAGTGAACAAAAATAAATAAGAACATTTCTTCTCCCTAACTCACCATCTGCCACAAGCTTATGACACCTTCAAATTAGTTCAGGTAGTTAAGGCATATTTCTATAGACCTAGCCTCACAGTTTCCATTAATTTTCCTCGGAAAGTGCAGGCAGTGAACATTCCATTAATACAGTCCTGGGCAGCCATCCTCTTTTTTGGCCCAGTCAGCCACTTCTGTGGGGTTTTCTAACTGTATTCAAAAAAATAATGAACTCAGTATCAACATGGACTTGCTAACAAAAAATGTTTAGATTTGAGTACTACTAGTAGGTATTCTCTAAATTGGTACTTAGTGTGAATAGTGTAATTACATAAAGACAGAGCAAATCCAAGACTATCTCCAAGGGAGACCAAAAGCAGGTGTCTAGGGAGCAGAATAACAAGCCAAGCCAATATGTGACTTCTCGGCATTGCTTCTCCATCCTTTAGACAATTGCAGCTCAGGGACTGTCTTTATATTTATAGTAGCCATTGATTTCTCATCCATGAACTTGACCGATCCTATAAATCCATACAGGCTTTTACCAGCTACACACACTCCAACACTACGGCTCAGATATCCACTGCAAAAAAGAAAAAAGTCGCAAGTAACCTTTTGTGTGTGGAAACTGATTTGTATCTGCTTCTTTTCATGTCCTTATTTTTTGTACAGAAGTGGTATGTAGTTATATAAAATTTCTATGCTGCTCATAATCTTTCAGTTGTATTGTTTAGTCATTTTCAATATGTTTCAATATACTCTTCTATATGTTGTTCTTGTTGCCCTTCTTCAGATCTTGTTGCCCCTCTTCAGAGGGAAAGAGGGGAATACCTTACAGGATTAGAGATGCAAGCATACCAAGTATGTACACAGCATCAGAAACACATTAGTAAAAATTTCTGGTGTTTGATTTGCTCTTTTGATTGATAAGTGCACTGATCAGATATTGTCTTGGAATACTCTTTCAAAACCCATAGATCCGGCTCCTGAAAGGCAAAGGTTAGCTCAGAGCCCATCACTTCATATGTGAAATCAAAATTTTTTTCCATGGTAATCAGTTTATATTTTTTTCTACTGGATTTTATCTGATGTGCCTACTAGTTCTAGCAATTGCAAGAAAATAAGCTAACCACAGCTCTGAAACTTAGATACCTAAGTTAATGTAAAACCAATCTGTAGAAATAGTAGCCAAAACAGTGGCTACATATTTTTGCACATCTGAAGTGCTGATTTAGGTTTTATGTTGCAAAAGCAGTAATGCTCCATCACAGAGGTGCTTTGACCAGGCTAACTCTTCTTCCTGACACAAAAAGCGTGTAGTGTTCCCTGACTAATACTAGTTTATTAACTAAGCTGTTTTATTTGTAGTTACTGGAAAAAATGTCATTGATGTATTTTGCCCAAAAAAATGAGACTTCACTCATGCAATAGCAAATATTGGGCTTAAATCTTGAGTCTATGGAATTTTCAATAACTGTATAAATCGACTATCAGTAGAGTATAAAAATAAAAAAAAAAACTTTTGCAGATTTATCTTTGATTTAAATGCAAATAAAACACATCTGGAGTGGATGTCCCAAGTCTGTGAAGCTGGAACAGGTGTGAGATACATTACAAGAGATAAGCCTCAACAGTTATATAATCTTGTGTTTTGGAAATACACTGTTGATGAGTTGATCAATAAAAAACTAGATTAAACATATTACAAACTGCAAAAGCGATGCAAATTTCCAGCTGTCTGTAATCTGTATTTTGTTGATTGGAGTTGTTCTGCCATAATATAAACAGGTTCTGCCATAAACAAACACGTTACATCACTTTTCTGTAGTATTAACCAAGATTTTAAATTGGTTTTATTTAAATGTTTAATCAGTTGGGAATAAGTAGATTTGTTGAGGATTATGCAAGTTTGCAGGAAACAAATGCTTAGCATTTTCACATTTTAGCTCTTATACCTTCTCCCTTTGCAATAAATTCATAATACATTTGGCCCAGACCTATCTACTTTATTGCTCTTTTTCCATTCTAGTCTTCTCAGTTGTCATTCCTTGTTCTCATGAGTTTCAAAATGGGCAGCTCATTTTCTGGCAGCTTCCCTTTTTAGTAGCCAGTTACAGTAAATGAGACAGATAATCTTTTAGAATTGTAGATGCTTTAGGCCAAATGTTCTCTTCCAATTTTATAATATCAGCAGTGAATTTGGACTTGTACTATTTGGGTATACAGAATGAAGGAAATACTTAGGCTAGACTAGGTGCTGAAACAAATCTACAAATTATTATCTGTTACTTCATTCTTAAGAAGTCATTGCTTATTGTGTAGTCTTCCTATATATATATACTTTTTCATATTGCTGAAAATGAACAAGAAAAAAAAATATTTAATGTTATTACAAAAATTGATGGGTTTTCACTTCTTAAAAATACTGTCTAGTGAAACAGTCGAATAGCTTAACCAAGATTGCAATTGCACTATGCATTCCCACATTGAATAAATGATGAAAGATGTTATTCTGTGTTTTCTGATTCTCGTGGCTGGGCTTATCTCATCAGAAAGTAACACAATCTGTCCTAGGTTTACAGTACTCTCATCCATATTCATAATCCGAATTGCTGGATTAGGTGAGATCCATGACCCTAGTGAGGGGTATAGTCTTCAGATTTGGTTTGTACCTCACCATGCTATTTGTAGGGAATTTACCCATTCTGTCACTGGTCCTAAACTAGCCATCTAAGTCTTGCTAGAACCTGGAACAAAATGCGAGTCTTAGCACAATACTCAGACAGAAACTTTCCCTTAACCAAAGTCTAACAATAGGTAGCTGTCCCAGGGCACTGGTAAATTGCTGACAGTAGCTCATAATCTGGCTCAGTGAGCCTTAAAAAAACCTGTAAGAATTCTTATGAGTTGCATTAAGCACATCTCTGGCTGTACAAGTAGCACAGACTTCAACAACGCCCTACTAGTTTCTCAGGACCATATCTACACCCTGGAAAGGCTGGTAGGTTCCCAGTCTTAGGTTCCTTATTCCATCTTGACCTATCTTAGACCACTTAGACCACACTTAATATAGTGTTACCTCCAAACATAAAGCATTTGTCCAAGCAGTTAACAGTGTCATTTCTCATTGTTTTCCTATGTGTCTTGCAGGATTTAATGACTAACCTTAGCCTTATCCCCAGTATTAATCAGGAAGCAATTGTCTTGCTGGCTTCAGCATCTTTGTGTCTTGCAATGTTCAACTATAATAATAAATTCTTCAGTGCCCTCTGTTCTAAACCCCAACACTTAGCCTTGCATGTAGCCTACTACACCAGATACCTGCCCAGTGCAGAAAAAGATTTACTACTGCTGGACAATCGCCATCCTTTTAGAGAACACTTAACCTTTAATTCCTTGTTCATCTCATGCTATAAGAAGTATGTACTCTTTACATTGCCTTGCAACTGAAATTTGGACTAAAACAATTTGCTGTCATCAGACTTAAGTGCTGTCATTCTGAATACTACAGCATCTAGCTAGGATTTATTTATACAGTGTACAGGGTAGTTCAAGGTAGTAACTTGTAGAAATATTAGCTCTGCATAACCAGTGCAGAGAAGAACTACCTGTGTCAGTCACGGGTGTAGTGATTGCCACTGCAACGGTTCTGGGTCACTGTCTGCTGCCTGCATGGCTTGAATGAGAAAGCCAGCAGCAATTAAAAGTGTGACTAATTGAGATCATAGACAAAACTTGTAGGGGTCAGAGTGAGACAGATGTGAGGATTTTGAAGTAAAGCAGGTGTTCACTGTGTTGAAAGAAACATGACTTTATGCAAGTAAATAAAATTAGAACAGAGGCTATGACAAGCTTAACAGTCTACATTTTAATTCTAGTGGGACAACTGAAGTCAATAGGTTTGAATCACATGCTAAAAGCAGGTACCAATTTGCAAGTATTTACCTGATTAATGATCCCTACTTTTTAAATGAGAATTTCTCAAAGCACTGAAAGAACTGAGGAAAAAAAAGAAAATCAGTAACTGCCTGCATTTCTTGTCAATCAATAACAGCTAAGAAAACCTGTGGTCTAGATATTATAAGTATTGTACTCTGGTTTGGATTTATGCATATTAGTCTTTCTGAAGACAACAGAATTTTGTATTTCAGAATTTCTTGTCTAATAATATCAGGAAAAAAACCCATTTTGCTGAGCAACACAACACAATAATATCCTAAGCAAATAAATTCTACTGGTTAGTGTGGATATGAGACTTAAAAAAGATCCTGATCCTACTGCAGATGCGTGGTCCATTTCTACTATGAAGTTGAAATACAAAAATAATGGATATTCTGCCTCCACTAGGCAAATGGAATTCTATAAAATTCATGCCTAATGTATAAAGAAATATCCACTGAGATCACAGTGAGAAAAACAGTCTCTTCATAGCTTTTAACTAGTGTTGAGAGGTATATAGATCCAGAAAGCAGAAAATAAAATAGGGGCATTGCAAACCTGAATTCTGTTCCAAATTCTCATGTAAATCTTCTGTAAAATTCTGGATAACTCACACCACATGGTTTTCATTCCCTTATGAATATTTTGCCTGTTGTATGTAGTTATAAAGCAACCCCTGTGAAACAAAACCTTCTATTGTGTGTTTGTATAGCACATAGCACAACAATGTCAGGGCTTAAATTAAAACCTCTAGGCGTGATAAATAAACCATGTCCAGCAAAAATAAGATAAACAACAAATTAGATTGTACATGACAGTGGCATCCAACAAAGAAAATGGACTGTTTGGATTTGACTCTATCTAGGTAGAGGTATGTGGCAAAGTTTCAATTCTTGCTATTGATACCGAAGCAAAGCTAGAAGACAAGTTCAAGATTTTTGTAAGGCAAATCCTAGCTCACAAAACATAATTGAATCTGTTGTAGCAATTACTCTTAAATGAAGAGTCACAATTTTCTTTTTGATAATCATGTTACAGAGTTTGAAAGAGATTTGAATGGCAATGTCCCTAGTTGTCCTTTCACACAAGTGAAAGGTCCCAGTAACACTGATTAAGTTACATGAGTGAAAGCTGAAAACTCAGGCCATGTGACATACAGCAGTTCCAGCACTTAGTTATTACCTGCTACTCCTCCTCTTAAACTTACCTGGTTTATTAAGCTGTCCTTTTAGAAACAATAGGAAGATGGTTCCTCAGACAGCTCAAGACGTATAAGCTTTAACTTTTTTGAAGACAGATTCATTTCATCAAAGGAGTACTCTTAGTTTTGTTTTTTGTAATTGTTGATCTCTTAAGTTTCCTGGACTCTAGTTATGAAACACTTGAAAGTAATAATTTGACCTTGTTTTTATGCCCTTAGATGAAAGCCTAGGCAATGAACAACAAATCTGAAGAGTTCATGGTAATCTGTGTTGCTTAGGAGAAATAGTGCACTTCTGCTGGAACAGACTGATTTTCCTGTGTACTTAAAGTTTCTTGCTCATTATACCTCAAGAGATGTAACAAAGACATGAGTAACTCAAGCCAGGTTATTACTTCAGGGTGAGAAAAGTCTCCTAGCCCACAAGAATTCCCATTAAGTGTTACTCACCGCTGCTCAGAGTTTTGGATGCTTGCAAAGACTCTCATAATTCAAAGATAAATAATTCAAATGTGGGTGTAAACCTTTAACCAAAGCAGACTGCATTGCATCTTCTCCAAAATGGATTCCTACAAGTTTCATCTTTACCTTGCTTTTCCTCAGATTTTAAAGAAGCTATTTATTCTATAAAGAACAGACCTTTTTCAGGCACAGAGCCATCCCACTAACAGTACTGTGTATAGTTTAAGACAGGAAGCATAGAAGGCAAACATTTTCTTACTGATGGTGTTCCAGATCTTGTCACCCCTTTAATTTACTGGAAGCATGTAGAACTTGCCTAGGACTAGCAAACAAGTGATCACAGTGAGATTTCGTAATTAAAACATCTGTTAGTAAAGAAGAAGTTTCTCATTACTGTTCTTCAGGTGTATCCATTCGGGAAAGATCCAAATAATTTACGGGCAGCATATATTTTAGCTATCACAGTTGCTAAGTATATCCAACTCACTAACACTTAGAGCTTAACATTAAAATGAAAACTTTAAATCTTTTTAAATTTTAATGAAATCATTTTAATTCCATCAATAAGTAGTCCTCAAAAATAGTGAAAATTTTCCCATATCTGACTGATGATCTGGCTACAAATTCTCTGAGTACCAGGGGGTTTAGTAGAGGGAAGCTGCTTTACAGAAAAAGACATGTGCGTCCCAGGTAGCAAAGACCCAACAGTATCCTGCACTACATTAGAAGGAACATTGCTAGCAGAGTGAGGGAGGTGATCCTCTATACTCTGCACTGGTGATGTCATACATGGAGTACTGTGTCGAGTTTGGGCTCCCTGTTACAAGAGAAAGATGGAGTTACTGGAGAAAGTCAAGCAAAGGACGATGAAATTGGTTAAGGAAACAGAGCATTCATCCTATGAGGAATGGCTGAGAGAGCTGGCACTGTTCAGCCAGGAGAAGAGAAGGTTTTTTTGGGACCTCATTAATGTGTACAAATATCTGAAGACAGAGCCAGACTACTTCCAGTGGTGTTCAGTGTCAGGACCAGAGACAATGAGCACAAGCCAAAACACTGGAGGTTCCATCAGAACATCAGGAACCACTTTTTTACTGTGCAGGTGATTGAGCACTGGCACAAGCATTGGTTACTCAAAGGTGGTGGACTCTCTCTCTCTCTCCTTGGAGATACTCATAAGCTGCCTGGACTGGGTCCTGGGCAGCCTCCCCCAGGTTGCCATGTCTGAGCATGAAGGCTGGACAAGATGACCTCCTGAGATACCTTCCAACCTCAACCATTCTGTAATTCTATGAGTGCTCTGAATCATTAATGTTGATATTTTGCAATTCTTGGAACCCAGGCAAAATTCTATACAATGAAATTTGTGCTATGACAATATTAAAAACACCTATTAGAGGCTATCAGTCTGACATCAGTCTTGGCCAAAACACTAGAATGGCTGGAAAGGACTCTATTAGTGAGGTATGAAAGGTGACAGTGTAAGTACAGCTAAGCAGCACAGGTACAAAAAGATGGGTATTTTCATTAACTTGGTTGTTTAATAGCTTTGCAGTTTGATGTGCAAATACACTTTAAAGCCAGGATACAGGAGTCACACTTATAATTAATATCAGGTTTTCATCCATCACTCTAAATAATAAACTCTGATAATGAAAGAAAATATAAAATCACAAGTAAGTTTTACAAGTGAGATTGGAGAGGTACAAAGTCATCAAAAGGAGAGATTACTGACAATAGTCAGACCAGGTTACTGGGTAACTGCCCATAAGTGAGGAAAAAGATAAGCAAGGAAATAAACAGCCCATAATCACCAAGAAAATATGGAATGTTTTACTTATGAGACAGAAGACAATGTGCTATGTCTTAAAAAGATTACGTTCCATAATGTATGGACAGATCAATATGAGCATGCTCTTTGTGAAGCATCAAGGAAATGATGCATATTCTGCTCAGAACTCAAGATTGCATAGGTTAAAAAATTACTACTTTTTCTATCCATGTTGATACTGCGGCAGTGATGTGTTCAGTTCCAAGGCCTAAGCCTCAAAAAGAGGAGGAAAAAAAAAATATGAAAGATTTAGAGAAAATTAATCATGGGGATGACAAAGATGTGGAAATTGTTCCTTACGATGGAGGATTTTCAACTTCTTCCAAAAAGCCGACCACCTTATTCAAAGCATAAATCTCTCTTCATTATATAGTGGTGAAAATGTCATCATATCTCTGAGATGACAGTATCTTCAATCCAATAAGGTCTAGTTGAATGCTGGAACATGCTTAAGTACAGCATCAACCACATTTAATCAGGTTTTATGTTCCCCTAATTCTCCAGTCCACCCTTTCAAGAAAAAACTGCTAGAGATCTTCTTAAGACCTCCCAGTGGCTGATGACTCACACAGTAAAATGACTCTGTGCAGCGGAAACATAATATATGCAGATAGCTTTTCAATTGCCTCAGAGAGTCTCTTTGGCTCATCTTACTGATTCAGTGCACATATTTGAAACTATGTGCTTTGAATTATACCTTTTTTCACTTTAGAATGAAAATATTACTAATTAGTCAATGGAAGACTTGACATTTATCCTCTCAAAAATATTTGTAACTTTAAACTTCACCAGCCTTTTGTTTGAAACTACTGCTTATCTCTATTTTTCTGTCTTTTTCAATTGCTGTAGCAATGCTCAGGTCATTACTTCAGGCAGGAAATATCCATGAGGATATTAGCTGAATGCTAATGAAATGATCAAATATACAGTGAATTTCTTTAGTAATAACAAGTGTGGAATGCCATTGCAGCAGAACCATTCCAGCTTATTACTTTTATAAAGTTTCTTGAAGAATCAAGTGTTCAAACGGTAAATGACACAGGCATATAGTAACAGGTTCTTTTTTTGCAGAAAGAAGTTAACAGCAATACTAGCAATACTATCATAATCCAGCAATATACCTTCAAAGTTAACAAAAGAAACAACCACTGAGATTAAAGGATTAGCCAAAATCTGTATACGACAAGTAAATCAACTACCACTTTGATTTGTATCTGTGCAGCTAAATCCATCTAATATCAAGACCAGCAGCAAGAGTCGGGTTTCTGATATAGCCTTTGGCTATATGTCTGGGTGAAGCCAGAGAGAAAGTTAAAAGTTTAACACCATATCTCAACATTTAATGAAGCCAAGTAAGATATTTTGAAGACAATGATTTAGCCAAGGTATTCTGAAACTATAATCACATAAAAGACTTAATCCAAGTGTTTGAATTCGTGTTCACAAAACAAGAAGTGTTACTTCCAAGCTTCATCCTCCCTTGATTAATGTTTTTTAACAAAACCAGACACTGTAAAAACAGTTCCTCCAAATTCTTGCCATTTTCTCAGCTTGTTTGCTTCCTGCAGCATCAGTCATGCATGACTGATTCTGACAGACAGGCTTGTGATGAAGGCACAAACTTAATTCATCATCACGGAAGAGGCTGAATCACTATCCCTAGAGTGTAGATATGGTGTTTACAGACATGGTTTAGGAATGGACTTGGTTGTGTCAGGTTTATGATTGGTCTTGGTGATCTTAAGGTCTTTTCCAAAACAAACGGTTCTGTGATTCTATGATCTTAAATCAGTGATACTTACCTATCCCAATGCCAAGTGAAGTAGATAATAAAGTTCTGATCAAATAGCACTTTTTAAACTTGCCTGCCATAGATAAAAATGAGAATGTAAACTGACACAAATGTTTGTAGCTTTAGTAGGAAAATCAAGTTACTTCAGAGAATGAATTAGCATGGATTCTTATTTAAAATATGCTTGCTTGCTACCATATTGTAAAAAGAAATGTCACCTGTGTATGTGTCAAGCTGTTAATGCATCTTATTTCTTCTTAGCACTGCAGTATACCAGAGACAAATTCTAAGTTTGTAAACACAAAAGAATTAATGTCAATACTTCATGTAGGAATCAATTTCATTTTTAGATTAGCCACAAGTTGTACCGATTTTCCACAGAGATATTAAAACAGAAACATTCTCTTGTAAAGGAAATATGTGACTCTTCATATGATGACAGTCATTGATCTCAGACTGTTGTTATCTGTCTCATTCTTTTAATTTAAACCAGTGATGTCTGGAAATATGTTTTCTTTGCATATGCAGACAGCAGAAAAATGCTAGGCTTCATTGAAGTGATGTTAAATTCTGTTAACTGTATGACCATTTGCAAGAATTTTTTAAAAGTATTCACCCCTTCAGTGTTTTGTAGCAAAGCGTGCCATGATTTGTAGCTTTTCCTAATGGGTATGAACCTTTCTTCAACAGCAATGAGGAAACACTCCCAGCGCTGGTCATTTGATTCAGCATCATCTCTGTAATTAGTCATGATTGAGCCCTTTCCCAGACTTCTCCTTAATAGGTCTTGTTTCATAATATGTCTGTGACAAAGTCTTTCTGCTTCTGCATCACCCATCCAGGCCTTCTTCATCTTCTGTTTTATGTACTGCAGCCTCCTCTTTTTATACTTTCACAAACACATTTCACTCCACTCTCGTGCATTCAAAACGCTGAGGGAAGTTCAGTTCCCTATCTCCCTCTTCACTAAAATAGAGAACTTGATTTCTCTTTTGAGTAGCAGAAGAGTTAATCTCCAGCACTGAAACATAGACATCTGCCAATAACTGCAGTTATTTACTTAACTTACTAAACAACTCAGTATTAACTGATCTTACCTGGAAACTTGTGGATAGAATGCTGAATTATTTCACTCTGGATTAAGTAATTCCTATAAAATGTTTTATTTTATTTTAATGTCTCTACTAGATAAATGGTTTTGAAAAGACCAAATAAGAAGTATAAGGAAGTTGGTTGTTCTGCGTTTTGAGGTTTTATTATGGTTTGGCAGTATATAACACTTCCTATATGGAAATAGAAGTCCTTTTTCAGTTTGGGTTGACTGTACAGTGAGGAAGAGTCCTCCAGTCGGGGAAAGACAATTTAACTCTGAGGTCTGAGGTATTTGGTATCTCTGATAATTAAAGATTTTCTCTGCACATACTTCCTATAAAATTAGGTCAAATTCTAATATCAGTTTGGAAGTATAAGTCAGAGTAACTTCATTGTCTTCACACTTGAGACCTAGAGAGTTCTAGTGCTTATCTAATTTCATGTTTTCTACTGTCATCAAGGTGGCAGTCTTCCCAAAATTTATATGGATGACAAAATTATGTCTCCAGTTACTTCCTCAAAATAATGATATTGATTAGTATAATAGCTTTTGGCACGGTGCCCAGAATTGTCTTTAATGAATAGTTTTCCTACTCTCTAAAGATTTTTTCTGTCTTGAATTTACATTGTTTTTACAACAAGTCTCTTTGATTAAAAGCACTATTAAATATGGTTAAGAATGAATGGAACCAAATTTAAGCAATTCATCATTTTCAATTCCACAAGCCAATATTGGTAAGTATAGAATGGCTCTGGCTGTCCTCCACTGAGATACAAGCAATTTTTCAAAATATGATGCCTGTCCAACCTGGAAAACAGCCACAGGATATCTTATAAAAATTCCGTTCACCTAGCATTGTTGCAGCTATGATTCTCAATAAGACTCTGCAGAGGTTGTTGACTGGTCTCTGTAGAGTTTACAACTCTTCCAGACTGTAAGTGAAAAGTTTACTATGGCTTCCTCTAACTGACCTTGTCATACTTGCATTCTTATCAGTAGCAGTTATTAGATTTTCTTTTTCAAGGTTGGTATTCCAAAACTCAGACACAAAATGGAACTGAATGCTTTTTAGGGATGAGTATCTGCATATTCATGTGTGTGGTCTGCAGACTCAGAGAAGACAATTTGTTCTTCTTCTATCATCACCATTTTGCCTTACGTAACCCAGCTGTGTTTATCTGTTTTTATTCTTTGCTTGCGGGTATTCTCTGAATGGTATTAGGAATTAAAGCTAAAGGATTCCTAAGAGATGGATAGATTGGCAGACAAACAATGATGTCTGTGGTGGGTTTATCCCAGCTGACAGGTAAGCCCCAACCCAGTCATCCCCTCACTTCTCCTAGTGGGTCTGGAGATATAATCAGAAAGGAAAAGGGAATTGAAAAAATCTCATAGTCTCATAGGCCAAGATAACGACAGTTTAATAAGGGAAGGAGAAAAAATATATAAACCCCAAGTAATACAAAAGGAAGTATTTGCCACTAGAAGACCAATGCCCAGACAATCACCACACAACATCTGTTTCATAAATACTCTCCCCTGTTTTACTGCAGAGTATGAAGTTGTACAGTCTGGAACATCCCTTTGGTCAGTTGAGATTGGTTGTTTCAGGTCCCTGTTCCTTCCCAACCTCTTCTCCACCCCCAGCCTGCTCACTCGGACAGCAGAGAATCAGAGAACGTCTTGAGGCTGTACAACACTATTTTGGTGAAGTGCTACTAAGCACAGTCTAAGAACTTCAGTTTTTGGGAGCAATCATCCAGATATATAAAAGAAGATTTGTTAATATTACAGAATAGAAAGAAAATGCACATGGAGATCATTAAAGTACTTTGCAAAATGGAGCTGAAAAATACAAGTACTACTCCTTGTCACATCAATCTATCTGCTCACTGAAGAACTGCAGCATAGCTGGATTGTGCTCATTTGCAGACACAACTTGGCTAAGTCTGACTAGCTCCTTCTTCCAAGAAAGTAGATGTGCAGCCTCTCTTCTATATTTGTAGGTAATACAAAGCCGGTACATTGTTCATTGGCCTTGAAGCCAAGTGGCCTGAGCTACATTTCCACTGACTAGAACCTGACCCATATTCTCCTGTATGTTCTATATGAAGTGTTTTTCAGTTCTCAGGGGTTACACCACCGTACCTCAGAAAGGTGATTTTGTAGGATGACACAAAATGTTATTTGAATCAGAAATACAAAATGCAAATATTAGAAACATTGCACAGAACTGCAAGTTCACACCAGTATACCGTATCTACAAAATTAAAGAGAAGTATTTTGCATGCTAAAGATCACTGTTGTTGGAGAACTCTTTGAGTAGTTCATACAAGTGTCCTCTTCCAAGCAATGGAGCTAGGGTCAAGGAAAATTAAGATGCTGTACAAGTTAACATCTATGCTATATATGGTGGTTGTAATGAGTAATTTCTTGTTAATGCTTGTACGGTTTTATGGATTGTGAAATACCTCGGGAAATGTTCTAGTGATATGTTACAGGGTTGTGCTTATTTTTTTAGACTCCAAGTGTGAGTGGACTGCCAGTCTGCAAGGGTTACAGTATGCCAAATTAATTTTATAGATTGTGTTGGTAAAGGTCAATTCATTTAGCAAATAAAATATCAGTTAATTGTATCTTTCTGCTCGCTCATTTGGGACATCGGGTGCCATTTAATTGGTTCATGTAAATTGCTTAAGCTTTTGTGTATGTCTCTGCACATTTTAATAAAATCTTTTTTGCAGATCACTTTCTTCATTTAAAGCACTGAGAATATGTGTTTGAACGTGATAACTTAGGAAAATACTCACAATGGGTAAATGTACTTCAATAGCTAAGCAAGGTTCAACTCATAATTCTGAAATCTATCAGATCAATACTGAATTCAGTAGAAAGGGAAATTTTGTGTTCTGCTGGGGGTGTATGACAATTACTCTACATCTCTTTCTCAATACTGGATTTTCAGCATCACCTAGCCCAAGGTGGTCACTCTCCGCATAAAAAGAAACTAGAAAAAATAAAATTCAAGCACTAAACACAGTACTGCTTCATAAATGTAACAACCTTACTGCTTTGTAGGCTAGTTGGGAGTTGTTGCCCAAGATCAGGTGTGGGAGCACAGTCAATCACATAGTCAATTTGCACAAAGAGGCTTTGCTGGACTACTGTTTAGTGTCTTTTGTCTATCATGATTGTTCATTTGGCACTGCTACCCAGACATATGAATGTGCAGCTTAGTGAAATTGTGTTATGAAGATTAATTGTTCTCTTCCTGAGGCCAAAATTATAGTGCTTGGCCTATTCTATTTATCTGTTTACCAAACTATATGTATTCCTCTCTGTGCAATTACCTGCATAGGAATGCCTCCTATAACAGGTATTAGCCAGCCGTTAGGAATCAGCAGGTCTCTTGGATACCTTGTAAGAAAAATGAGGGGTTAAATTCTGAATAAGGCTGACTAAAAAGCCATCCATCATCCACTAAGCAGATTGACAGAATGGTCAGAAAGCACAGAATTAAGGAGCTGTAGGGGTAACGAAGGCTGGGGCAGGGGTCACTTGTACTCGAGGCTGTCACTTGCATCTTCATGACAATCTTATTGCAAGCTGAACACATAGAGTGGCCAGAAACAAGAGACTGGCATGTAATTGAGGTTTGAGGAAAAAGCCTTGGGATGGAGCCTGAAATGCCATTATTGGCATACGTTAAGTGGAATCCAGTCTGTTCCAATAAAAATGTGACTTTGAGTTTGAAAATAACCTCATAAAAACTTACAAATAAATTCTGTAGAGAAGTAACTACAGCAGCTCCCAACTCTTTGATCATGCTGCTATGATGAGGGTGAAGAGATGAATGCTCTGAAAGGTTACATATTTTAAATGGAATAACAGTAACTGGTATGATATTGTAAATATTTATTACTCTCTATGTGGTAAAAAATTTGAATTCCCTTCTGATTTGGTGAACATTATTTTGTCTACAGTTCTGTGAAATACAATTGGAATCAAGTTCACTTTAGCTAACATAAGGACATCTCTCTGTCCTACAGTTCAGTCTGTTGTCAGTAGTCAACTATATATAGGAAGAACCTTACTGGAGCAAATTTCTCGTGAGTCAAGTAGACCCCTGATTTGCATTTGTGAAAGTAACTTGAGGGTTCAGAACCAAAGTAAGGTAAAACCTCAATAAAGGTACGCTACTACTGTGAACAAGAGAAGAATCAGTATAGGTATTGCTCAGTGTCTTATGCTCTTGAGAGGGTCCTAAATCAGGATCCTAAATCCAACTGATCCTCAGTTACACTGCCTTGATATTTAGCATGGCATTGCAACTGTTCTAATACCCCACAAACAGAAATGGGATGATTAATTCAAGAACTTTCTTTTATTAGTGACCTAGATATTTAATCAGCAGCTGTTTACTTCTTCTACCTTTCAGCTATTTAAAGACATTCTTCTTGCTTTGAAGTTCCTTGTTTACCCCTTATTGACTGTGTGACAAGTTTTGACTTACTGTGTTAATTGAATTTTGTTTTTCAAGTCTGTGGCATGAGAGCAGATCTAAAAGCTGTTTCTCACTGTAATTTTATATTCTTATAGCTGAGACACAATCATAGATTCTTCCAAAAGCTCTGGAGGTTGTAGTGCTGCAACTAGAAAGAAGATGGAGCATTGCTGTTTCCCAGACAGTGCAGAATCTGCACATGGACTACATCATAACAATCTATAGATAGGAGCTACATGAGGCAGCATGATAAACCCTCCACCTCGCTTTCCTGATATGAATTGCCCTGACAGGTGCTTGAAACACAGTCATAATATCATCAAATAGCACTGCATGTGTACTGAAACTGCTTAATAAACCTTACATTAGACTGGTCACTGGAGGCAAGAAGACCTGCAGCTGATGGTTTAACCACATTTATTTGATGAGGAATGGTGAACTGTTGCTGCTATGAAGAACAACAATTCTACTGGTGGTGATATTTGTTAATAAATCAGTTTGGAAAATCTGGATTAGCGAGAGGAGAGCTAATGACAGCCTCTGTAGTGTGGAAACACAGAGCAGATATTTCTTGATGTAGATAGAAAGGATAACACTAAGTTTCCCTGGTGGATGAATTCTACTGACACTACAATTCATTTTTTATACATTGTACTCTGGGATGAAAATGTAACTGGTTTGTTTTATAAAAAAATGCTATCTGAAAACCAGCAATTTTGCTTTTTATAACAAATTACCGGTTATATAGATGAGTGACATACTTCAATAGCGTTGACACCTGGAGTATGTTAGTTAGATGTATATCAGCAGTACCCTTGTAACACGAGTGCAACATTTGTTTGTTTCTGTCTTGCATGGCAGTGGAATATACATGAAGGCAGAAATATTTTTCAATCTTAGAAGAATGCATTCAAGCATTAACCTTCAGAGCATCAGTCATCTGTGATTAATGACCAACTGGTAACAAACAGATCAAGCAAAGATAAAACGCATGTTGTGGCCAAACATCAGCAGATAAAATTTATCTGAGCAGCTGCATTTCTGAATCAACTGTCACTTAAATGTCACATAATCCATATCATATTATGAAACAGATATTCTACTCAAAAGAGGATCAACTGATAAGTATGCCATATTGTTAAACTGGAATTAGGCTTCACCTATGGGGACTTTTTTCTTATGTTGACGAGTATCTGGCCTGCTAGTGAACCCAAGCTGAAGTGTTTTCTTTTTTCTGTGGATGACAGTTCAGACATCAGGCATTCCTGAAATACATAAAGAAACCTAGAATGCAAAAACCTCATTGTTATACCTTCTTTCTTTCTACAACAGTTTAAACGCAGTGTGCTGACACAGAATACTAGCATGTTTTTCGTAAGAAAACAGGGAGCAAAAAAGTAAATTTCACATGATTCATTTTTATAGTTTCCCTAAGAAACATACTAGAGGGAGAGGCCGATGCAACTGAAGAATATTAAAGATTTCTGAAATTCTGCATTTCACAATATTTTACTTCCTTTATTCTCTAAACCCCAGCTAATATATTTGAGGTTATTTTTGTAAGCACAAACACAAGAAGTCATTTTCTTAGGTACGTAAAGGAAGCTGCCGATATTTTGGGTGATGTGACTGATACTAAGATTTTAGAAAATTATCTTCAAAATCTACGAAATGTAAGCTTTTTTCCAGAGCTCCTAATTTATATGAAAGCCACCATCAAAGGATGCAAACAATAAATCACACGCATGCAGGCTTACATGACAGGAAAGCTACTATGCTGTGCTACTGCCTAGAAATGAGTTCCAGCAGCACCTTGTTGCAAGTTACTGACGAAGTTCATACAGTGCTTGTGTAAGTTATTCATACTTGAAGGGTATGAGAAAAGGTGTTACACAGAGCAAATCTAGCATTCAGAATAAGCAACCTTTCGGACTCACTTGAACCTTCTGCATGTATTTCTGTTCTGACTCATTTCCACAAGCGCAGAGATTTTCCTCATAATGAAATAGATGTAGCCCATTCTGGTACCATCATTCCACAGGCTGCAAATAAAATAAGGAATGTTGTCAACAAAGCCTACTTTGTGGTATGACACATACTGTGAAAGATCTTGCTATGGTTACATTGCCTAAAACTGCAATGTCTATACCAGTGAAACACGTCTTCACAGGTAGTTAAACTCTATATGCTACTATAGAGCAAAGTTAATTTGTATGGCTTGAACTACCAATCAATAATTTTTCCATTAACTTTGCAGTAATGAAATGTACTGGAGTGAAACTATTGGTATATTCAGTAGCTAATTCCCAAATAATAGTTTTGGAAAAGATTTGAGCTGACATAATTTATCATCTATAAGAAAGGTTTAAGTTTCCAATATTTTGTCACCTATCAAAGTTACAAAACAAGTCCCTTACCCTTCAGCATGTATTCAGCCATACTGGTTTCTCTGTTGTTACTGAGTCTTCACTATGCTCCTAATCTGCCAAGGTTTTCTCTTCATCTTTTCCAATTTTTCTTTACTAGTGAAAGTTTAGGTTTTGATTATGTGCAGACTAGAGTAATAAAATCTATTGCCTGAAAGAAATTAGAGCAAAACCACTAGCATGTGATTTCATAGATTCCTGAAAAGGGATCAGATAATGTCTTTCAGAAGAGATCTAAGACCTGATCCTGGAGTCCTTATCCAAATATTCCACTGACTTCGGTGAGAGTTTGAGGAGAATAATTGCAAATGGATGAACCACTCTGAAAGAGAGAGCTGGGGTTGTTTAGCCTGGAGAAGAGGAGGCTGAGAGGAGACCTCATTGCTCTCTATAACTACCTGAAAGGAGGTTGTAGAGAGGAGGGAGCTGGCCTCTTCTCGCAAGTGACAGGGGACAGGACGAGAGGGAATGGCCTGAAGCTCCACCAGGGAAGGTTTAGGTTGAACATTAGGAAAAAAATTTTCACAGAAAGGGTCATTGGGCACTGGAACAAGCTGCCCAGGGAGGTGGTTGATTCACCTTCCCTGAAGGTGTTTAAGGTACAGGTGGACGAGGTCCTGAGGACATGGTTTAGTGTTTGATAGGAATGGTTGGACTCAATAATCCAGTGGGTGTCTTCCAACCTGGTTATTCTATGATTCTATGAAAGGACAGGCTACCTCCTCGTTGTTAGGGTTCTTAGTGTTTTATTCATGAACGACTTTCCTCTTCTTTCTGGCTGCTAGTATTGTTCCACTGAACAGAACACGGAATCTCACTTTTTCAGGATATTCAAGTTTTTCATCCCACCTAAAAGCAATCTGAAAACACAAACTGACAAATCTTAACCCCTTTCCACACTCAGGTAAAGATGATGAGCAGACTCATCTTTGGATTCGGTCCCACAGGACAAAGGATGAATTTTCCGATGATCCAGAAAAGGGATATTGACACATCCTGCTTTTTACTCCAACCTGCACCACATGATCATATCTATGTTTTTTGACATGTCTCCTGATTTTGTCAACTAAGAGAATCAGTTTCAGCTACATACAGTTCATCTTATAAAAACTCTGGCAAAAAGATACTACCAAAGGTGGCTGCCCCAACAGCTTTTCTCTGCTTCAAGAACTGTGAGAGGCCTTTAGTTTCTACCCAAACGTCACAGTAGAACTATTAGATCATTCCTGAAGGTTAAAAATTCAAGACTTTCCCAGGCTTAGTAAAATCTAATCATATTTGAGAACTGCAATTGAACCCTAAGAGTAGAATTAATCTGATTGCAAAGGTGCAGCATTAATTTTCAAATTACACCAATTGCAAGGGTCTTTTACCAAAATTAATTTCTGTGATATGAAAGGAAGAAAACAGCAAACAAAACAGTTGAGTTAATATCCTTTTACTTCAATTTTAACTGATTCTGAATTACCGTTTAATAAATGCTATTATAAATGGCCACTCCCACATCTCAGGATGAAAACGCTTAATGGACAGCAATGCATAGCACATTAAAAAACCAAACCAAAACAAAAACAAAAACAGAAAGGGGAAATAGAAAGCAAATCAATTAATCTACATACAGGATCAGATTTACTGCAGAGTAGAATTCAAAATGAAACCAATGTGCTGATTCTCCCGTGGATTGCCTTCATCATTACAAAACCACCTTATGAAGACTGCAGATTATTACTATACTTCAGTAAGGTTCCAACCTGCCTGGCTTTTTCCAGTAAGTTAAGAAGAGTTTGGGCAAACTGAATGCTTATGCAATATTTAAAAGAAATTCAGTACCTTCTAAACAGGTAGACCTCAGTCTTGTGTATTTACTTCATATTATCCCTCTACCTACTCTTGAGAATCCAGAACTTGAAATTACTTCTGATAATGAAAGCTCCCAGCAATCTCAAATCCCAAGCTCAAGCATTTTCTCATTATATGCATACCATTCTCATAGTGAAAACCACAGCAGAAAATAAGTAAAAGGGAAGACAATCACCAGCAAAAGACAGCATGCAAGCTAATCTCTGCATATGTCTTGCTCAAGAAGTCATGAAAACATTGGAAAAGAAGGTGACCACACTGGAAATTGTTGGAAAAGAAGGCATTCCTCAGAAATGAGAAAAAATATCCCTGAAATGCCCTGCAAGTCACAGTGCACTGCAGAAGTTCATATTCAAATTAAACATTCGTCTAAGTTGCAGCAGGGATCTTGAAGTTGGCAAATGTTTCATACAATCATAGAACAACCAGGTTGGAAGAGACCCATCGGATCATCGAGTCCAACCATTCCTATCAAACAATAAACCATGCCTCTTAGCACCTCATCTACCCGTGCCCTAAACACCTCCAGGGAAGGTGAATCAACCACCTCCCTGGGCAGCCTGTTCCAATGCCCAATGACCCTTTCCGTGAAACTTTTTTTCCTAATGTCTAGACTAAATCTCCCCTGGTGCAGCTTGAGGCCATTTCCTCTTGTCCTGTACCCTGTCACTTGGGAGAAGAGGTCAGCTCCCTCCTCTCCACAACCTCCTTTCAGGTAGTGGTAGAGAGCAATGAGGTCTCCCCTCAGCCACCTCTTCTCCAGGCTAAACAACTCCAGCTCTCTCAGCCATTCCTCATAAGGCCTGTTCTCCAGCCCTCTCACCAGCTTCATTGCTTTTCTCTAGACATGCTCCAGAGCCTCAACATCGTTTTTTTGGTGTGGGGCCCAGAACTGAACACAGGATTCGAGGTGCGGTCTCACCAGTGCCAAGTACAGAGGGAGAATAACCTCCCTGATCCTACTGGTCACACCGTTTCTGATACAAGCCAGGATGCCATTGGCTTTTTTGACCACCTGGGCACACTGCTGGCTCATGTTCAGTTGGCTATCAACCAACACCAACAGACATCTGAAGTAACATCTGAAAACACATATTGAGATACTGTAGGGAGCCTACACCTCTCTATCTACAAATTTATATAAAAATCCTTGTTATCTGTCCTCCACAGGCCATTTGGTTTAGTCATTTACAAGCAGAGTTCCTAACATCCTTTGCATGTTCTGTTAAATATGGGGTCCTAGATAACAAAAGCTTCTTGAAGGAGGCACTGATTTGTAGTCTGACCTGACCTTCATCTTTGCTTCAAGGTTCAAGGTACAAAAGAGACTGGTATGTACAGAATGTAGTCAGACAGACATCTTGATTTTTTCCTCTCCCAGTCCCTATCTTGGACACCAGTATTTAAAAGTAAAGTGTCTGTATGCAATATAACAGTATTATACACAGAGCAACAGTATCAAAAAATGCCTCCACACAATTGCATTGCTGCTTATGTGTGCACCAAATGCTGGGACTTGTACGCATCAGTGCATGTACACAGACACAGACACACACACAGAGCAGTTATCTACATAGTTCTTAGTTGTCTCCCCTCTAAAATTCACTGTCTGTCCTCGAGGTTTCTGTAACTATGAATAACACCATAGTGATGGTTCTAAAACTTTAGTCCAATGTGCCATCTAGTGACAGCGCAGATGATCCTGAAAATCAGGATTTTCGGATTCTTTCTACCATTTTACTTGAACCAGAAATCACTGGCTTTTGCCACATGAGTCCATTTTGGTTTGGAAGACATTTGTGTTTTCAGGTTTTCACTTTGTGCTGCAGGAGAAGCTTTGAACTATAATCATGAGTTTCCATACAAACTTGTGTGCTTGTTTTGAAACAATGATTAGCCAACAATGGACAACTTTGTTGACGCTCCAGCATCTCAAGCTGCATTTACTGCCCACATTCTTAGAAAATCCTCCCCTACAGCGCTACAAAAACCTCCTACGTATTCAAGACAATATACTGAAGCATATAGCCCTTTCCTTTTTTTTTTTACTGCTCTTTCCTGTCTACAGTTAGAACAGCTTGATTAGTTTATAATGGGGTTCATTTATATTTGAAAATGGTCAATTGCCTGGAAATTACTATAGGAAAAGCAGATGAGGTAAGAGACATTAACATTTTATTCTGAAAAATGCCTTTAATTTAAATACTAACAAGAGGTGATCATTCAGCAGAGCAATATCATCATCTGCACTGCAACCATACCTGAAAGACAAAGAAGAAATTTCAGGAAGCCGACAGGAGACCTTGGGTTTAAATTTGCATTTTTATGATTTACATGGGTCTTTGTTTTAAATAAAACATTTCTTAATCTAGTTACATATGGGTTATGCATACATATCTATATATGTATATAAATGTTTAAAAATAGACACCTGTCAAATTAATACCCGAAGATTAATTACTCCCAAGAATTCTTGAGTGGAGGGTTCTAATGTTGAACACAAGGGACAGAGGCAGAAAACAACAGTAAAATGTACATACCTGTACAAGGTAGCTGACGTGGGTCAGAACTGGGATGATAAAACATCAAAACTGTCTTCCAGTAGAAGACTTAGATAAAACTCTTTTGAAGACACTCTAAAGCATGAATAAAAGTCAGGAAAAGGAATTAACTGTTCTTAATCATTTTGTAAGAGGAAGATAATCACTCTTCAAACTTAGAAAAAATAATTTATTTGTAGTTACTCATTCAGTTGCTGCAAAAGTGGGAGAAGATCAGAAGAGCAGATCCAAGCTGAAAAGTACTTGAGGACTTCAAAAGCGAAAGAGACAATTAACAAGAGAAACAATTCACGGAGAAAAATGTCCAGGCAATTCTCAAATAGAAGTCACCACTGTCGTAGTAATGCAGTTGTCATTCTAGAAGTTGTTTTACCAAAAGAACAAATTAATTTACCTTGGCTAATGTCAGTCATGTTCTAGAGCCAAGATGTGTACAGCAGTGACCTTTATAACTGTTTCTAGTGGCACAAAGGTTTTAAAGTGGTGAGTTTGGTTGCCTCTAATTTTGGCATCAAAAGACCCCAGTTTGCAGGATGAGCTGCACAGAGGATAACTGAACGAACCTTAGCCTTGTTATTTTTTTAAATTTCACCATAGAACTCTACAGCTGTACTAGACCCAGCAATTACACTTTTCCCACTAGACCTTGGTTACTGCTTTGAGAAACCAGAATTAGGTTAGGCGCCAATTCTAAACAGCTCAAAGACTGTTGATTCCAGAGTAATGTACTGATCAACTCCATTTAAAATGCCAGTTTCCCCTACAGCCAAAATTTAGCTCTGAATATGCTCAACAATCCCATCTTTGTAAATACATTGTCCATTAATCATGTATCTAACAAAACCAGCAAAAGAATTTGCAAATCTCCAAGTCATTACAAAAAACACTACACGTAACTTGTAAAAATGCACCCGATAAATTTATGTATGTCTACGACAAACTTCATGAGTCAGACTAGTCTGCTTTGTCTGCTGCATTTTGCTATCATTTCTCAGTTGATACTATCAAACTTAAAAAAATAAGGTGCAGAGTTCTGTTTGGGATGACAAGTGATGCCAGTTCCAAGCCTGCAGTTAGACAAGTAGTACATTAAAAATAAAGAATGTGTCTCAAGTTTTCATGGGTACAACATTGACAAAAGAAGAAGATATATTGTTTCATCTTCTGAATTGAAGTTTCTGCACAGAGGATATTTAGTAGTCGAGATACAGAAAGATACCTATAGTTAACAAAATCAGTGTTCTATTCCCAAGGATGACTCAAATTTCTAAAAGGGCACTATAACGACTCAGTCTCTGGTTTGTGTACTTCAGTTGCAGGTTATGCAGCTTTACAGATATGCTAGGTCTACTTCTTCCAGAGCCATGAGCAGAAAAACAGGCAGAAATTGTCACAACAGCAATTTCCTAATCAAGTATGTATACACCATGACTTCTTTTGGGACTGTGAAAGTCCAGCTCAGCATGAAATCATCTCTTCTTGCTCTATGACCATCTAGAGCTAGCATCAAGACAGAGCCCATTGTCTCAGCTAGGTCTTTTGCAGGAACTCGGACCTAATAGTGAACCAGACCCCTCCTCTGACTTTCTTCACAAAAGTTTATTCTCTTAAGGACTGATAGGATGGAACTGAGCGGCAACATCAAGTTACTAAATCTGACTCTAGCAGCATGCAAGCAATATAGCTCATCATAACTGGTATCTCTCCTGGAAAGAATCATAGAATTGTAGAATAACCAGGTGGGAAGACACCCACCAGATCATTGAGTCCAGCCATTCCTATCAAACACTAAACCATGCCCCTTAGCACCTTGTCCACCCATGCCTTAAACACCTCCATGGAATGTGAATCAACCACCTCCCTGGGCAGCCTGTTCCAATGCCCAATGACCCTTTCCGTGAATTTTTTTTTCCTAATGTCTAGCCTAAATCTCCCCTGTCAGATCTTGAGGCCATTCCCTCTTGTCCTGTCCCCTGTCACTTGGGAGAAGAGGCCAGCTCCCTCCTCTCCACAACCTCCTTTTAGGTAGTTATAGAGGGCAATGAGATCTCCTCTCAACCTACTCTCCTCCCTAGGCTAAACACCCCCAGCTCTCTCAGCCGTTCCTCATAAGGCCTGTTCTCCAGCCTCTTCACCAGGTTCGTTGCTCTTCTCTGGACAAAAGAATGTAAGACTGAAAATTTACAGCTGCAGGCGAATTTCAGACATTTTGACAGAAAACAGCAGTTATATCAATGAAAGAGCTACAAATCCTGCCACATAACTGTATGCAGATAGACAACAGCAGAGGCCAGATTTCCTTCTCTTGTATATTATCTTTGTTTCCACTTGGGAAATGCCTTTTTCAATAGCATAAGTTCAAGTACTAACACCACATTCTCATGAGAAGCTAAGTGTAAAATCTGCATTCCAAGTAAACCTGTGGCTCAATTTGTAGTTCTCTGGTTTACTCTGCTCCAGAAGATGAAGTAAAGCACTCCAAGAAGCATCTTGAGACATTGAGGTTATCCTGGATCAGACTTGAGGAGCCTGGTTAGATCCCGCTCAGGTTGCCCCCCATGATTTCTCTTGCCCCAAACTACAAAACTATCAATGCAATGTAGAAAGAAGCACAGGGCTCCTGCTGAATTCAGCTGGAGTCTAACAGAGATGTTTGGAGTAATTTGTATGTCTGATGGGGTTTAGATAGCTCCATGATAGCAGAAAGAAAGGTAATAATAGAAGCTACAGACTGAGCCAGGACATCAGTAAAACTGAGAGAAAGTCATGCAGTGCAAGTCCCCAGCTACCCTAAATCACACAGGCCTGGAGTATCCTTGAAGGGTATTTTTTGCTGTATGTTACTCTGACAGGCAGCAATCCACAAGGCAGAGAAGCCAGGCAGCAGGCAGACACTGGGAACCTGGAAAATTACCAACTCCCTGTTTCTATTTCTGCCCACGGTAGTTAGTGAAAGGAGCTGAGTGGGCAGGCAGAGAAGAGCTTGCATGCCAGCTGTGGTGAAGGAGCAGCTTCAACCCCACAGCATCCAGTACCCTTTACTGGATGCTTTTACTTCCCTTCTTATATAGCTCCGCTTTCCTCCCCCTGTACCTCTTATATTATGTAGGAATGGTAGTGCAAGGAACATTCTACATTGTATATACTTCTCCTTCAGTCCCCTTCCTACTGTCATATAGCAGCTATAAGCCCAAAGGACCCTTTACTCCACACCTGCTGCACCATCCTACCAGAGTCTCTAGTGGCTGAAAAACACAGCACTTCAATTTTGCTGCATAACAAGCAGCTTCAATGCCTTTTAAATGCAAGACTTTTTTAAAAAATTGTGATGTTTGTTCAAGTCAAGCAAGAAAATGTTATCGTTTCTAAAAGCCTAGAACAATCCAGCTACCAACAGCAAAACAAGGCTGAGGCATTCACTGTATTGGTTATATTTAGAAATAATTCTTTGTGAATATACATAGGATAAAGCAGAGTTCAGCCATTTACCACACAGCTGGATGGCTTGTGCCATACAGTGGCTGATTTGAAGCTTGACAGGCGTAGCTTTCATGAAAAAAATAAAGGGAGAGACAGGGAGAAAGGAATAAGTATCAGTGCAGAAGCATAAAATCCCCACAGTCTTTTCTAGTTCATGTTTGCTTTTCTGTTTCCCTCCTTCCAGGTGCTCATCCAGCAGTATAGCTGGTGCTTCTAATGTGTAAGACTTCTGTGCTGGCTTATTGAGCTCTTCAGTGAGAAACAAGGATCTGTGTTGGTGAGATGCACATAATGGAGAGGACAGAGACCTGTCAGCTATCACCACGTTCTGTTCACTCCCTCTTTTTTCACAATATTTTAGTCCTCAATATGTTTGCATTGCAAAGAAAATAATTGTAGAGACAATTCAATCAATATACATGTATTACAACATCTGATCTGATCTGTCTATATTCTTTCCCAAGAGAGCAGCACCTTAGTTTGTCATCTGGTGATATGCAGTAGGTGAACAGAAGAGCTGAGTTGAGGCAGAAAGATTTCTAGAAAAAATAGTTGCTCAACAACAATAGTTGAACAGAAATCCTGATCATCTGCTCTTGTTTTCTTAGGCTTCCCCTCTTGCTGGGCTGGACATGATTGAGAAGCAAGAGACATCCAAGTGTCTGTGCCAGAAATCATGGCAGCAATTGACTCAAGATCTATACATGGTAAATAGCCAGGATAACCTTACAAATATTTAGAAAAAAGTCCAGTATGAACATAGGTTGACATGGACAACATTTTGGGTTGATACAGTGTAGTGCAGGCACTCAATCTAGA
This sequence comes from Coccyzus lansbergi, assembly GCA_033558105.1. Classification (NCBI taxonomy): domain Eukaryota; kingdom Metazoa; phylum Chordata; class Aves; order Cuculiformes; family Coccyzidae; genus Coccyzus; species Coccyzus lansbergi. Next base: position 113,391 of record JAUMJK010000211.1, on the reverse strand, counting down.
ATAATCGAGCTGATTTTCAGCAGTGCTAATTACCTATACACCTTGTAATGAAGTGAGTGTCAGTGAAGGGTAAACAGCTGAAATGGAGGAGTGTGAACCCTTGGTTTAAGTACTAGAAGGTAAATCAATATAATACAAATCTTTCTAAACACTGTGTACTTCATTTGGTGTCTCAGCATAGTCTCCAGAGAAGAGTAGGACTTAAAGGGAAACAAAAAAATTAAGAAAAAAGATGAAATTGTACAAATTCTTTGCATCTGAAAAATCTAGAATTATTATTTCATATCATATCTGAAATCATTATTTTAAACTTTATTTAACATCTTTTCTCCTGATCACATATGCCATAGAAGTTTATAGAATAAAAACATAAACCTTTAAATCACTAACTCAGAAGTGCAGTGAGCTCATTTCACTTCCAGGTGCTGATCACATCTTGATATACTGAAAAACTACAAATTGAGCCACAGCTTTACTGGGAATGCAGATTTTACAGTTATATTCTCATAAAAGTGTGCTGTTGCTACATGAAGCTATAAATCTGGAATTTGTTATGCCCGATTTCTTTTCAAAGTTAGCAGAAGTCTTGTTTCCTTCCTTAGCACAAGAAATACATATGTATATATGGTTTGTGATTCAAGTTCACATGACAAATTATTAACAAAGTTCATCAGTAAAGCTGCAGGGAGTTAGTTGCAAGATGGTATCTAGTTGTTTTAAGTGTTTCACTACAAATTCATCCTATTAATGAAAAAAATCATAAAGCATAAAGCAAATAGCCATACATAACATAAAAAAGAAACAGTATGAAAGATGAAAGAGGTTTAGGTTCCCCATTCCTTAACAGACTGATTCTTAATTGCACAGATTTGAAGAAATTCACAGTATATACAGGAAGCAGGTCTGAATACAAAGCAAAGTAAATTAATGCTTTTGTCAGTTTACCTTGCATGCCCAAAGGAATATGATAGCCAAAATTTGCAGGCACAGACATCAATTATTTTTATGTCAGCAATTTACATAACCTCCCCAGTAATTATCTTTGTCTGAATTGCTATATTTGCTTGTGCAGTTGAGACAAGGGAGAGGAAATTTAGCAGGAGCTATTGCACATTGCACTGAAAATCACCAGGTGGTTTTAACGCTGTTGAGAAAAGCCATGTTGTAGCTTGAACTTTAATTTGATAAAACTAACTGTACTCCATGACTAATGCTGAAATCCTAAGGGCTCCTTCTCAGGGTCTCAAGCTTAATTCAGTAATGATCAATTATCATGTTATCCTCTCTTGTCTGTCATTTTTCAAATATGCATGGGGAATGTAAGCATTTCAAAAGCAGATTTAATCCTGTTGTTGTATGATGGAAAATCTACAGTCTTATAACAAAAACTTCATAGCTTTCTTACAAACCACTTCATCAGAATCTTTTCTCCAAGGTCAGTAAAGTGTCATGAGATAGAAGAAGTGAAGTACCATGTAGATGATGAAAGGATAATATCCAAAATCAGATAGTAAACTTACTTGTATCGTATTGTTCTGAAGTGTAAATATGAATGGCTGGAATCAAAGACCACAGATATCCAGATTATAGATGTAACAGCCTTGGTTTCATTTCTCTGACATCAAAGGAGCCCTTTTTAGGTGAAGTAAAGCCAGACTAGGAGATTGACCCAGTATTCTCATCTTCTCATATAAAACAATATCCCTTATTCTCAGACCATCATGATCAGACAGTCTTGGTAAACAAGCTATGACATACGTAGGACCATTCTACACATGCTGAAATGTGAAAGAAATTGCCAGGGCTTAAGGTTGGGTCTAAAAAGAAAATGTTACATATGGAACAAGAAAAAGAGTAGTAAAAGCTGACATTTCTTTCTGTCTCAAGATTGGAGACATTGTTTGCTTTACAGTTTTTACCTTTTCATTTCATGGAAAACGTGTATCCTGCCTGCTTGCAGCAGGCTTATTTCAAGATCTTCCAGTTTAAAGTTCTTCCTCCTCCTTCTCCTCTCCAAACTGCACAAAAACACAGCAATCTACAGTGCCAGGAGATTTCTTATTTGACTTAGCTGGTGATGGCCAGCCTACCTGGCAAAGCCTGGCTTCTGCTGCAGCTATTCTTCCCTGAGTGAGCTAGGCTTGTTTCAGTCCTTACTAGCTGTTTGTTTACAGAAGCTGCTCTCCAAAGCTCCACAGAAATCAGGAAGAGTTGTTCAGCCACCATGAGCATCTGGCTGTAGCAATAATAACAGTGCTATATAAGTACCTAATGCAGAATCTCTTCATGCGTTCCAGTGCTGAGATTACATAGCAGAAATTGCTTATTTATAGCAGTTTATTAAAGCTATCTGAAGCTAATTTAAATTAATTCTGCTTGGTCATTTCTTACCTCATAGCTATTTTTCATCAGTGTTTAAGTAACTCACACTCCTGAAGGTAGCCAAATGTGGTGGTCTACCCTTTTCATTTACAAAATTTTTGAAAACTCAGTTATACATCATTGATTCCCCTTTTGATGTAAATAATAATACATGTTGCCGAGAGCATGACAAATCTGGAAACCACAGTAAGTATCAAGTAACATTTTGCAGAAAAGGGTTAGCTTCTCAACATAAGCACTTAATTACACTGCTCAGCATGGTTTGCATGTATTAATTCTTATTGATATTCCCCTGGAAAACATTATAGTGAATTAGGGAATAAGTACAGGCACAAAATTATCAGGCTGAAATATTGCTTTTGCTTCTTGTGCGCTGTCAGTGGGACAGAGTCACTGTAATTGTACCTGTGTAATGGATGCAGTGACAGACAAAACGGTTTGATCTTGTGGCAAATGTGTCAGGTATAGAAACAACCTACAAACAGATTAAATGAGTCAAATAAGAAAGGCTTTGAGTTATCCACCTGTTGGTTGTTTTGTTTTAATGTTTCAATGTCCTATTTCCATTACTATTCTGGTCAACTCCATAAGAAGACTGGCTGCACATACCAGATAACAAAGTCAGGAGAGCCCTGGATGCTCATGATTGATCTTAGACTCATAACAAAACTGACAAAATTCAGATAGTTTTTATCATGTTGAGGGAGAGCAGATGTAGGAGTGTCTGTTCAATGGACCTAGCATTGTCTTTGATGAAACAGCCTTTCCTGACCTTCTGTAGAAGGTGGCACATCCCAGATGCTCCACACCTTACTTGGAACCTTTACAGCTTCTGTTCTGTTTCTGTATGGATGAAATTAAGATCAGTGGGTACTTCAGCTTCCTGAGATGTCACAGTAATCTTGTATATTTAGTCCAGAAGCAAAAAAATAACCAATTTATTCAATTTAATTTGTAAGAGCAGAGGTCAGTCTGGTAAACACATGCTCAGCTATGAATATTTGCCTCTGATTTGAGATGTAGTGAACTTACAGGATTCATTATACACGCTAATGGAATTCTTTGCCTGTTAAGCAATTCCAAAATGTTAAATATCCTTGACAGGACGAATCACTTTTCTGACTCCGCAGAAAGGTGTCCACCACACAGCTGGCAGACACATCCAGAATTTGAGGACAGCAGAATTGAGTTACATCCATCTCTATCCTGTAGATAAGAGTTGATTTCTTTTGTATTCTTCTTTAGAAAGAGTTTTTAAAACACCCAAATGGAAACATGTGATTCTGCTTTGATCTTCAGAAAACTGCTGGATAATGAAAGAAATATAAATCACCAATCTGTGATAGGCTAAGCTTTGATTTATAAGATCTTGTGAGTCTTTTAAGACAGGTTTTGGGTTTAGTCATAAGTTCTTCCCGTTACAAAAGACAGGATTTATTAATTACTGTAGAGCTAGGTAAAAAATAGTATATAAAGATACAACTGTCAGTGAAAAACTGGTCAAACTAATGTAACAGAGACAGGATTTTTTTGCTGATGTAGTGTGCAATGCAGACCTTTATTGTTCATTTACCCTGCAGCTATGGTGCTTCATCACTAGAGAGCAGCTGCTTGATACTACTTTCCTCTGAATATATGTCTCTTGAAAGTAACTCATTTGCAGAGAAACTATTTGTATCCACATCTTAAATAGCTCCTGGTGCTGCACTCCACCCACCAAGCACATTGGTGTCCTTTTTTACTGCTTTTGTGTATAATGTTATTAGTCACTGTGCGATCATTTCTCTGCAAAAAGGTGATCAAAATTTGTTATAGTGTTTGGGGAAAAAAAGAAGTGTTGAGCATAGGAAGACAGTGGAGGTCCTGAGAGGCCCATATATACGATTGTTTGGTCTTCAAACACCTCTTGAGATGGTGACATTCCTTTGAACCCAGTGTCATACAGGACTGGAATGTCATGGTTAACAGAGTATGAGCAGCAATTTTTTTGAACAATCCTATCATGGATAAGGACCGAGGAATCAGTCTAATCCAGATCTGTGTAGGCCATGGAAAACTTATTTGCTCAACTATAATGATAGTATTAGGGATTTGATAGCCAGATTATCAGCTTTATTTTTGCTTGTATTTTCTGTAAAACACATTAGGAATTCTTTTTCACCAAGAACTTCCTTTGTAAAAATGGGGGAAAAAATCAGAACAAGCAGCCGAGAGAGGAAGGGAAGGGAAACCGTAGCATACAGAAATCTTTCTCTCTTGCTCACCGGGACAGTAATAAACCCCTATAATCCAATTTTCTGGTGGGAGAGGAGAGGTTGCTTATTTCCACTGTCTTCTGTCTGGGTCAAGGGCAGCCAAACACTTGATGAGCAACCATCAATCACATAAGCATGTCTGGTAACACGTCCCTGTTGAGGTGATCTCATTGGCTTTCACTGTGCTGCTTCAGTAGCAGTGGCAGCTCTTCAAAACTCTTCCTTTATGCTGTGATTTATCTCCATACACTCAGCTGGACAATGAAGATGCTGCTGCACAGAGCTACAATGTGAGCATTAATTCCTCAGAGTGCCGTATGTGAGGGCACCAACAGATAAGGCAATCTCCAACATGTATTAGTAACAGCTTGTACAGCGGTCTTTCCAAGTGATAAGAGTTGGAAAATGTTAATTCATAGATCACTAATTTTTCTTCTGAAAAATCTGTCAGCAGACAGAAAAAAAGCACTTACAGAAAATAGGAAATGGCCAGAGTTATTTTCTTTGTTAAGCATGTGTAGGTTATGTGCTAACATGGAGGGGATAAAAATATTCCAGTTATCCAAGTTCTCTGTAAGTCAAAACCAGAAATAGAAATGGTAAGCTAGTAAATGTGTAAGTTTAGCCAGAATGGTTCAGACTATAGTTTTGATATGAGAGCTTCATCTCTTTAATAAAAAATGTTGAGATACTTTGAAATGCAGGAGGGTTTTAAATTTTAAGGATATGATTATTTTTGCTTGGATCATATATAAAGGGGAATTTCCATGCAGGAAATATTCAAAACACCTTTTCATTAATTTTTATCCAATTACTTCTCGTAATTAAACCCTGACTAGCACTCTTCTAACTCAGTTAATAAGATGTCTTGCCCTAAGTTCAGGGTCCAGCTTTCTGATTTTTAATATCTTGACTTCCCAGTCATTTTCTCTGTCACCAAGCAGAAGCAGCTCGGTTTCTCCAGCTGTCAGCATTATTTGTTCATCCAGCTAACTCCTGGTACTTCCCCTCCCCCCCATCCCAACTTTTCTTGATTCTGTGGATCCTACTAACTTGTCAAATGTTTTTATTTTTTAACATTCCAGATTTAGTAACAAATCCAGACTGGTTCTGGTATCTCGTTGTAGCAATGGCCCTTTCCTCCCCTCTTTCATATTTTTTGAACTGGTCTGAGGGATTTCATAAAGCCCCTGAGGTATTTTCTTTAGCTACTTTAAGCAATCCTGTCTTAGGACCACCATCCCATAGACCTATCATTTAACGGAACATCTGCCCTTGTTTTTGCATTACCACAAGTTTCACTCACTCTAGGAAACAGACATAAGCATTTACTCAAGATTTTAGTGTTCAAAATGTAATGAACGAGGTCATCACCCTCTTTTTATCCCATACATTACTCATAGAGGAAGTCCTGCTTTCCAGAGTCCTTGCTAGCATTTCTTTCTTCTTCTGTGTCTCCTGGAAGGACTGCCCTTATCCCATGAGTGATGTATTCCACACCCGCTCTGACTGCCTCCACTGTCCCTGTGCCCAAGGTCTGCTGAACTGCAGGAACTGCTCTGCCAGCTGTTAGCTCCTGTAGTCCTTCTTCCCAAGTTAGAACATCAATGGGTTAGAAAAGCACAGCATGCCCACTTACCAAGTCCTCCTCGGTGAGGAAAGAGACTCTTCCAGATAGCCTGGTTTTGCATCCAAGCAATCAAATTGCACAGGAAGCATCAGCACTCTGTTTCTTTGCAATATGACCTAATAGTTGGCAGAATTCAGATATGGAAAGTTGTAGCTGGGTTTGCAGGTTTACCTGAAAATATGATAGAGGTTGGGACAATTGAAGATTTTTTTTTCCTCAGTTCTTTCTGGTAAACTTAAACCCAATAAAAAGGTTGTAGAGAGGAGGGAGCTGGCCTCTTCTCCCAAGTGACAGGGGACAGGACAAGAGGGAATGGCCTCAAGATCCAACAGGGGAGATTTAGGCTAGACATTAGGAGGAAGTTTTTCACACAGAGGGTCATTGGGCATTGGAATAGGCTGCCCAGGGAGGTGGTTGATTCACCTTCCCCGGAGGTGTTTAAGGCACGGGTGGATGAGGTCCTGAAGGACATGGTTTAGTGTTTGATAGCAATGGTTGCACTCGATGATCCAAATGGGCTCTTCCAACCTGGTTGTTCTATGATTCTATGATTCTATGAAAAAATGTTTTCCGAGAATTCTTCCCCATTTATTTTTGTATTTGTTTGAGGAATTTCTAGTCCAAGTGGTAATGCACTTCTAAGAGGTTTGATTCTGGTGAGACGATGCATTATTTATTGTAGCTTGGTCCAGCAGGAGGACCAGGCCACAATTTCTTTCCTTAGAAGCTCTGCTGCTATGAATATCAGCACTGCTTTGTCTTTATTAGCCACTCATTGGATTTCAGTGCACTGGTTTCTATCAGACAGAAAATCAGTGAGGCAAATCTTGTATATTCCTTTGTGAAACTTATAGGAAAGCCAGAGTGCAGGCTCAGACAGAGCCAGGAGGGGTCAGAGAGAACTTCACTGTCTTAAATTGATCCCTGTCTCTCCTTCTCTCTGGTTTCACCTTTGATAGTGATTCCAAAACAACTGCTACAGTACATGGGATTATCCACTTAGCCCTTCCAGACCCCAGACTAAAATGAAAACTTGACCTGCAGTCCTTTCTGGTTTGTCATTAATTTTGTACAATCCAGTGGTATCTGTGACAAAGCAATTAGGAAACTTGATCATCTTTCAATTAGCCATGGGGCCTTTCTCAAGAAACTTAAACATTTGAATTCTTCATAAAATGGCTGTTTAACCAGAAAATTTTAGAAGTTTCAAGGTTTGATTTTTTTCTTCCAGATGCTATCATGTGCTCAACAAGGTACATGACCATATGTTTTTTTCCCTGAAAAACCTGACAGACAGGAGAATGTCTTTAGAACTTTTCTGAACTGAATATATTCCAAATACTAATATTATTTTTGGTACCACGATCCTGTGGACATTTAATATACATCAATAATACAAATGTAATCAGTAGCTGAGGCTTCAGACCCAGGCATTTCCACAGAACCTTCAAGAAACACTGGGGGTCTACTGCTGCATACTGTCCTACAGGGAAACTGCTTTGTAATTGAGTAGAAGTACAAAATATCGTTTCTCTTATATTGCTGGTAATTTTGGGGCTATTTAACCAAATGCAGTTGCTTAGATGCCATTCACTCTGGGTTCTGCACACATTTAGAAATGGAATCTTTCAGTAGAAAAGTAAAACAAATGGTTACATCAGTGCTTCTTCAGTGCTGCAAAACTGGCAGCAAATCTAAAGCCCCAAGTGGCTGAAAAGTTTTGTTGATATGATCTGTTAATCCATTATATCTTGAGATAAAAAATTGGACACTCTTAAATATATGCACATAAACAAAGATGATTTGCATGGAGAATCAGAGTATTTCAACCATAGGCAGGCCATATTAATTCAAATAAAACTGATACACTTCATTGCATTCAGCATTGTCTAATGGACAGAAATAGGAATAAATCATTAAAAGAAATTTTTAAGAGGCCTTTGAAAATTTTGGGATATGTACAGCACTAAGGATTATATGTGTGATGACACTTTGCTTAACAGAAAGAAGAGACTATTTCAAAATTGCTCCAACCGCTGGAAGGCTGCCAAGACAGATACTTACATCTCAGAAGCTTCAAATATGCCAGCAAGGAGCACTCTTAGAACTACCAACAGGGGAAACAGAGAGAGAAGTGAGTAAAATTGATCTGGCTGGAAAGGCGCAGGTCATTGGCTCTGTCAAATCCACTTGGGAGTCAGGGATAACTTCGATATTAAAAAGTGAGCACTGTCAGACCAAACGGTGCATTATTACTACTGTCAGGCTGTACATTGTCACTAACTGAAATATAACTTGTGGCAAAGCCTTGCCTCATCACTTTCAAGACAGAAAATACACTATGGTTTTTCTCAGTCTATTTTCCCAACTGTAGGACCAGGATGAAACTGTTTCCTCATAGATATTTTATAACAGAACAGATGTCTGTGCAGTGCTTGAAAGATATCAGAAGAAAGGCATCACTGGAGGGTAAAATCTTGTAACTGTTTCTTTGACTTCAGTACTGCTGTTTGTAAAATTATCTGTGCCGGTCCACAGTGCTGCTGTCTGGGAGGCTCCAATAACTGGCAAGAGCGGTTCATTGATCTGCAGTGATTCTCCAAAACTCATTTAGCTTCAAGCTTTTCACTGTGTCTCCTGGGAGAAAATCCGTAATTCGAAATTTCCTTCAGCTATGCTTTTTAATCATACTTATTGCTGTATAGATTTTTTCGACTATCTTACGCTTTCCACTTTTCAGTTTACTGCATTTTAAGCAGTGAGACAAGTTCCAGCATGCTTCCTCATCTGGTGAAATTTAAATATCAATTAAAAGAAACCATTGATGTCAGCCAGGATGATTTTTTTCCCACTGATTTTAAAACTGTTGCTTTTGCAAAAAAGCTTATCATCAACTCTTTTCTGAATTTTACAAAGCTACATAGAAGAAAACCCCAAGATGTATTAATCTGGTTTTGCATTTGGTTAAGCAAGCATTTAACTTCAGCTATATGAACCTTTCCATTGACTTCATGGAGACCAGCTTAACTTGTAATTCAATGCTGGAGAATTAGAGAAAAAATGTATGATTTTATTGAACACTTTTCTTCCAGTTGCATAAAATCCATATACTTTCCAAACAAAATAACTTCCTCATTAAAAACTACATGATAGCCTCCTAAGCCAATGTCACTTTGGACTTTGAAAAACTCTTGAATTGGCCAAAGTCAGAAATTTAGCTACTCAAACAGACTGGAAGCCTTAAAATACACTCTCAAAAACTCCAAGCAGCAAATGCTGTGTCCACAAAAGAGCAAACCTTGCTCATGTAGATTGAAGCACAGCACCTCTCCTAAGTTCAGTATGTCTAGTGCTACTGTCAGTGCTGAGATAAGCCATTAAGCTGTGTTTTCAGATTTGTATTTGAAGTTCTGCTGCCCTTGGATTAATAACTTCAGCAAAGCAAAGATGTGACTTCTAATGAAAATCAGCATGTTTAAATGTGCAAAGGTGTTAGCGAGGAGCTATCTTTGAGGCAGTTCTACGTTTAGGAAATCTACTCAAGTAATCACTAAAGCAACATTTTTTCCTGAGACTTGCAATGTGAAGAGAATAACATGTAAGGGGTTAAGAACATTGCATAAATTGCATTAAAAAATTTGATATCTGTAAATGACTGTTTTATTAGCCAGCCATAGTACTAACAGCAGCAATAACAAGAGGAGCTTGGTTAGCATAAATCCTTGCATGTTTAGAAACAAAGAGACAAGGAAAGTGTGTTGTGCAGTCCATTTATGATACTACCTGAGTTCTCAAATGTGCAAGTAATAAGATCACAATATTATGCGGTTCCACTTTACTCACTTAAATAAATTTCATCTGTGAGGAAAAGAGCATAAACAAAACTGCACTGGAGGGCATGAAGTTGTTTGGATATTTTATTTCCATTGTATGGAAATAGCTTTCTATTGTTTTAGTCAGTTTATCCTAGAAACTCCAGCTATTCTGCAGACTGAAAAATGATGTGATTACTAACACATATAATTACTCCTAAGTAATTCCAGCTACCACCCTCTGCCAAGGGGTAGGGAAGCTGCAGTCTTTCTTGGACCAGAGGCACTTCTTGGACTTAAAAGTGTGTGTCCCTGCACATCTTCAGAACAGCTCTGAAAGCACCATTCTTGTGGCCAAATTCGTATGTGCCATTTGCATCTCCCAGCACTCCTTTGCACTAAAATTGCCTAGAATTAACGGCACCACTCAGTAACGCCTACTACCCTTACTACTCAGTATTCTCTCCCCATCACTACTAACCTCTCTTCATCTATCTTTCAATTTTATTTTAGTCTCTTCTCAAGGTTTGCTTAGTTTTTTGCACTGCATTGAGTCTCCTAATCCAACAATGTTTGTTGAGAACATGGTATTTTGCCTGCCCTTTTATTAATCAGTTGTCATACTGGGAAATATAATTGTTGTAATTTTCTCCTACATATTTATTAAGGTAATTCATTTTTTAATATTTTTTAAATCTCCAGAATTATCTGCAGTCATCTCTCTCACCTCTCAAGAAAATCAGTCACAGATAACTAGAACCACAACCCACATCCACATCTACATTACTTCCTCAATGAATTTCTCTTAAATTATAAATTAAATTATTAAATTATAAAGAGATGAGGGAATAAAACATTAACTCACCCAAAGACTTTTTAGAAGTTTATATATATAATCCTTGTTCTTTGTGCCCAGTTTCTTATAGACCCCTGTGTGCATCAATAGACACACAGAGCTTAGAAACTTGATGTTGCACATTAAAATCCTTATTATTTCAGCTTTTTCTGTTAAGAAAGACCAGTTTGCTTGAAAGGTAAGTCATGCTGCTGCTAAACTCTTATTTTTTAGTGTAATATAAAGACATTTAGAGTCCTGATAGTGCTTTTAGCTACTTCATAGGAGCACAAAACCTTATAAATTATAAACATGTTCATTAATATTTAAAACAGGTCTAAAAATGCTAGCCCTAAGGAACTGATAAGACTAGTGCAACAGAACTTAGAAAGGATATGTGTTTATTGATAAGTGAAACTGTAGGGTTTGCCCCTGAAATGAAAAAATCTCTATCCCCTTACTCCACCCCTAAAGCCCTAGTAAATATTTTTTGCCAGTGTTAACTTTTGAAAGTATTACTCGCCATTCCCATGAGGGTATTCAATAACTACAAACTCCTGTTTTGATACAGCCTCTCCAAAGAGGGTATTTTGTAACATCTTGTCATTTTAAGAGCTCTCTGCAAATGCAAAGTATGAACATTAACATCTCACAAAATAATAGCAGCTCATGAAATTGTTAGTGAGACAAAGCGAGTACTGTGTTTACTTTTTCACTATTAACTCTTGTCTTGTTGGGACAGGTGAAGATAAGACCTTTGACAGCAGGCTTCCGGTTACTTTTCCCACTTTAAAGTAGTTCCAGGGCTGCATAATCCCCCTTGTTTGCTAACTACATATTTAATTCCAGCAATACATGAATAGCAAGAAGAGAATCGGAAAAGGAAATGCCTTGCTCTGCAACCATTTCTCTGTTGGTTGTCACTTACAGGAACAGCACTGGGTAAGGCTTACCAAATTGGAAACAAAAATTGTTTTTATAGGATTACTGAGCTAGTGGAGCTGAAAATGCTATTCCTTAGCATAAGGCAACTCTCCCACAGCAATATTGCCAAGACCAATATTTTGGATGTATTTAATATCTGGCAAGCATGGCTTAACTATCAGGACTGTAAACCTGTCAGCATTTACAGATGTGCTCTTCTTGATGTCAAAGATGACATTCTTTCACTTTAAAACTCTAATTATTCAAGATGAAGCGACACAACTTGTATGATGAGTGTCTAAGTTTCTTTGCAATTCTCTTTAGACACAGAAGATCTAATGGTATAAAATCTCCTTGGTGTGTAGGGAGTGGCCTCCTTTTACTGTACCCATTATTTCACAAAATGCTTTCTGCATTAACTGTAGATCTTTTCTACGCTTGAAATCTTTCCAGTTAAAATTACAACAACCTTCCAGCAGGCATTGATTGAAATCCAGTTTTCAGTATGAAGCAGCATTGTCTTCTGAGACTGAAGTACCCATTGCTTTCAGTATAACATACATGCTGTGAATCATCATTTTGCTGTTATGAGGTCAGGCACACAAATTATAGCCTTAGCTTTATTCCTGTGTGCTACAACTAGACATGAGTGTCAGTAGAAGCATTTATTGAGTGTATAATTAGAACAGTGCATGTAGCTAAGGGAGGAATCAACAGTGTTGATTAGAAACGTCTTGAACTCTGCTATCTCTACATCACAAGTCAGACCCACTCACGGATGTCAAAAGGAAGCTGGATTTCCTAAGTACTTCTGAAAAACATTTCTGCATAACCTTGTCTCGAAGTATACTGGGTAGATGAAACTATTACATGGGGAAAAAACCCACTATCACTTACAGAAGTGGGGCTCTGTGCAGGAGAATATTTACCCAGAAGTGCATTCCTCCTACTCCTACAAAGACAGAGGGACACTGGCAACAAGTGAGGAAACAGTAGCAGCCAACAAAGGTGAGGAATATGAGAAAGTCCTGAGCACTTGGAAAGCCCTTCTAACATTTTTCATGTCTTTGACTATACCAAGCTAGCATCTTTGAACATCAGTAAAAATATCCTGCCCTTCTAATCAGAGTGTGTTCTTGAGTGTTACCGTGTGTCATTAGCGCAGTCTTAATGCCATCAGACTGGAACTACAAAGGAGAAACAGATGCACAGAAGCAACACCAGAGCTGTCTGCTGCCAAGTTATAGCAAAGTTTGCCAACACTGGAATGTGTAAGCTTGGAAGGAACTTCTGGAGCTTAATATTAAGCTCACAGCTTTGCTCTTGCATGAAGCCAGCTACAGAAGAGGAAATTTAGTGTCTTGCGGGAAAGTACATCTGGAGCTGAAGCTGGGACAGAAAAAAACCCGCACACCAGCCCGGAGCAAAATCAGAATGTTCAAGAATGTTTCTAATATACGAAGGAAAAGGAAAGTAGTCTGAAAGGTATCTCCTGTTGCACCACACAAGTGCATTCAAACTTATTTACTTTCATTCTACAAAGGGAACACAGTCACTATTTGGTGACTGGATTATTTTTGCCTCTAGCTTTGCACACAAAAATCAATTCAAGTGTGGAAATAAACCTGAGCATGGGAAAGGGAGCCAATACTGTCAGCACAGAATAAATAATGCAGCAGCAGCAATAATATAAATTTTTCCAGAGAAAATATGTTTGTGGAGAAAATGTCATTTTCTATTTCAGTAAAAGTAAGTTAGAGTTCAGGAAGACTGTGTGAACTTCCCAGCTCTCAATGATACACTCACACATTTGTAAAGTTCCAGAAACACTTTATTTAAAAATGGAGTTGTAAATGCATATAACAAAATAACATACATAATAAATGTAACAAAAATAAATAAGGAGAACATGTTCATACAAAATAAGAACAGAGTAATGCAAAATGCTTATTACAGAACGTAAATGGTATAAAAGCCTGAAAGAACACAATCAATCTCACATGAAGAGCCCACACCTTTTATCCTTCCAAGCTATTTCCTACTTTCCACTTAAGCCTGTGAAAAAATTATGTTCCAAAGCATTGAACAAAAGAAGGAATTATGGTGATGGTTTGGTACACTTGGTGTCAACACCTAGCTCAGGTTTCAATTTATTTTTGCCCTTCTGTACCTTCTAAAACTTTCCTTGTAGCCTCTGCATCTAGTGTAGTTCAGGCTTCCACAGTTAGCTGGAATAGAGCATATTGAGTCATACATGAAGGTTGTTTGCTTATAATTTTTTTAAAGAAAATATGAAATCCATTATACAACAGATTAGTGGTTTTGTTTTTACATCTCTACAAAAAAAGTTTTTGCATTTTTATTAACTGGTCCAACTTTTACCAACTTCTGAAAGCCTGTACAATTTAAAAGTGTACAGAAAGTAGTTTTTTTAAACAAATGTCATATAGGATTATTGCTGAAATATTAAAGACCATTTCATAAAAGCTGCAAAACCGTATCTTTAACCTTAATATATAGAGACTGATGCAAACATAGGAAAATTCCAGTCTGTTAGTTACATTTAACAGAAATAACATTCCTCCAAAGTACAGTGTTCTGGAAAAACAAAGAAATTTACTCATTTTTTATTATTCTTTCCAAATGTTAAGTTACTGGGACAACTTATAAGGAAAATAGGCTTATATAGGAAACTTTAAATAGACTTGCTTTTCAGTGGTAGAAGCAAAATGTCTATGTTAGCAGTCACCTTCCAGAATCCTTTTAAATACGTAAGACAGAAACAGCTTTACTAGCAAGACTACAGGAAAACATACAGAAGCAAATAAAATCATTTGCTTGGGAGTGCCTCTATCAATCAAGCAAATTATGACGTCTCTATTTCCAAGTCCTCTAAAGAAAAATTTACAACTAATGACCAAGGAACAGTAATTTCTTCCGTAAGCTTATGTGCATTTGAATTGGTGAGAGCCCATTTGCCTCAATACACTTTAAGATGTCCCACATTGCAGTATGTTTAAATTTAATTCCTAGTTTAAACAAACATTTGGACAAAAATGAGATATGAAATACTTCTACTTTCATTAACACCAAAAAAAGATTTGAAGAAGATTCAAAAAGTGCCAAATAGTCCCTTCCAGAATGTGGATTAGAACACTGCAATGATAATACCAGTACAGTATTATCAGTTTTTATGTACACCAAAACACTCCTTGCTGTTTAATGATATCGATATGTTCGCCTATCACTCCCAGCAAATCTTAGTGCAAACATAATATGTGAACTTTGTAAACCCCAAGACAATTTACGCAGCAACATGGTTATATAAATCACAGAACTAGTTGAGATTTTCAGTACACAAGAATGAATGCTTTCTGAAATCTGTCTTACCTTTTGCAGTAATGTGTCGTTGTAGTCAAACATAATGTTTCCTATATAAATCATCTAATTCAGAATTAAATGTAACTGTTCCACAGTTCTCTATGAAATTTAGTGGAGGAAGTCCATTCATTAGAGCAGCTTGGCAAAGAGATTGGGGTTTCAGAAACATTAAATGTTAAACCGCTTGCATGGCTTTTAAAAAGAAATAAATCTATTAAGGGAAAACTGCTGATATAATAATTCTTTTGCAAAGCACACAACCACAAAGGGCAAACTTGCCACAATCTGCTTTCCTACACTGGTATCTATGCATATCTTTATGATTTGAAAAGGATTTGTGTGACAATCAAAGCATCACAGCTAAAGAAAACTGATTTAATAAAACAACTGCTGTTTGACCAAGCCTTTTTTTTAAAAATTATAAAACCAATATTATGATTTTGTCTTTTTCATAAACATTCCACATGAGAGGGTTTGTATCAACACTCAGATTTCACTCACGCAGGGTGGCATCCTCCTCTTCCCCATCTGGGTTAAACCTATTGAACTGTATGCTGAAATCTGACTCAGATTCGGCATTCTCAAATTCAGCTGCAACAGGGACAGCAGCGGGTCGAAGAGCCCGAGCTTCAGGCTGGCAGTTTGGCTGCACTTGAGGGCGGGTATTTTGAGAAACAGGACTGGACTTCAGCTTCGGCTGAGCTGGTAAGACAGGGCTGGCGAATCCCAAGTTGCTCAGAGCATCCAGGGTACCATCAGGGTCAATCATAGCATTAATTGCTAAGCAATCAAGAAAAGATAAGAAGGATAAGGAAGAAACCATAACAAAATTATTTTCTGTTACCATAAAAAATTCAAAAATCCTATTCTAACATTTATTTTTATGATGACAGGCATAATCTTCTATGTATGTTGCCCACTACAAAGGAGTGGTGTGTCCAAAATACATGTAGCTGACACATACATTTAAAAATATTTACATGTATTAAAACTTCAGATGACATGAAACTGCACAAACTAAGCACTGCCTGATATGTGGACACGAAAAGAAGAGATGACAGATCACCTACTATTAGCTTATAGGGACTGAAAGATGGGATTTTTAGTTATTTTTAAGGGTTTTTCTCTCTAATACTACCATTATATTATGCTTTATTCAACCTGATGCCTCCAGATATCCATAGCTGCTAATTCCATGACTGGATGAAATTTGTAGGAAATAGCCATCTTCTATCTGTTTCATTGCATATCGACAGACGTATTGTTCCTCTCCCTCCACAGTGAGAGCAAACTGAAGCAGCTAGTACAATTTAGTTTTACTATACTATTAACACATTGACATATTTAACAGAAGCTCCCTCTTTTTTATCTCTAGAACTGTACTGACATCTATTCAAACACCACTGCATACAGAAGGAAATGATCTGGCCTCTTTCTCTGGGCCTTATTATTTTCTTATGTTCTCTAAACAATATAATTTGTAATAAATCAACATTTTTAATTGTAGCTAAGCATAAAACAAATACTAATTTGTCTATAAAAGTGACTAATGATTCCTCCTAGAGCATTCTTTCTTAAAATATATTTTATTACAGGATTAAATCTGAATACTAAAAATATCAAATAAAGGAAATTTACAACAAATACAATAACGCTGATATATAAGCATGGACCACTAAACCATGTGGGTCCTCAAAACTGAACAACAATATAAGCATAACAATACACAAATATTGCAAATTCTTTTCAAAATAGACTCAGTTTTTAACTTGTTTTGATAAATAGGATATATGTCTTAATAGCAGACTATGTGAGTATAACATACATCTTTCTATTCTATACACAGGTAAGTAACTTTTCTATTTTATAGTCTGCGGGCTTTACAATTACAAAGACAGAATTCAATAATGTTAAGGGAAGTTGTCAGGATCCAACCCTAAGTTTTTCTTTTGTTTTTTTTTGCCTAATCTCAGGATTCTCTATCACCCACAGTTCAATACTTACTCACAAATTTATTTCTATTAAGAATATTTCACAAATAATTACTTTGGGATTCTCTGGACTATTTAATTTTTAGTTCAGCCTTTCTCACGCATATAAAAAGATGTCACTCTTCTTTTTAAAAATAAGTCAGTGATGTTTCTTTACCAAATGTGACAGCAATCTTATGATATAAATGTATGTAATTGATACTGTGAATACATTTTATTAAAAAGTCATAACTTTGTTTTGTGAGAGATATATATATAATATATATAAATTTAAGGCAAGCAACAATGAAAAAAAAAAGTGAAAAACAATTTGTACCTTGCAGCTGTTTCTCAACTCGTTTCAGTTCCTGTAAGATTGATGATATTTCCTAGGAAAGAAACAAACATGTTTTACTAAAGAAAAAGAGACTCAAAGTACATTTTGTTAGTAATCAATCCCCTTCCCCAACCTTTGTAATATGCTATGTGGGTTGCCCCTCTTGGTATTAACAACAGTACTGCTGGTGGTGGCCCAGTCATGTCCACCATGCGTGCTGGGAAGCAGTGCTTGAGGCTGGCCAGTTGTGGCCTATTCAGAAATCAAAGGCTCCTCCAACACTGGCTGATTGCTACAGTCAACAAAACCTAACTCTCTCCCTTGTTCCTATACCCGTGCAGCTACTTTTCAAGCAAAGAGTCGTAGACGCCATGGTTTGGTAGAAATAGGCAAAGTAACAGCAAATCTTAAAAGGAAAGTTACAGTATAAGCCTACTGTAGACTACTGCTCTATAAGATAGTAAATCTTAGTAATTATTAAAGATTAAATTTATTCTTGAAATAAAATGAGCACCTAAACAAAACTTTTAATATATTTTTGCCTTTATATAATTGAAAATAACACATTCCTCCACTGATTATTAAGAAATTAGATAAGAGGCTCAAAGACAACCATTCATACCATGCTGCTTGTTTTCACAATAGGAACTTCGCTTTCAGCTCGCAACTTGTTTTCAATTTCTTCCCAATTTCTATCTTTGTCCTTAAATAATATTCTAGAAGAAAAAAATTCAAGAACAGTATGTTTAGAATAGACAAAATAAACAAACTGAAGCCAAGAGGTTGCATACATGCTAGGAGAAGCAGTGGATAAAAATAAAATCTGAAATACTGAAAACTGACGTAATCCAATCCTACAGTTTAAATTTTCATGGAATCACAAATGGTTTCAGCATCATCATTATTGACATTAAGAAGACAGTTCTGTGGCTAAATACCTGCTTATGGTGTTGAAAAGACAGATCATTCTCTCTCCCAACACTGAAATATTTTTTTTAAAAATCTAACTATCTTACAGTAGTCAAAGAATTACCTGTTTACACTGCATTTTGCAACAACTGCAAAACAGAAGAGAAAGACTAATAACAGTAAATGAATGCAACTCTTAAATTTGTATTTTATATTAATTTGATGAAAAATAAATCACCTCAGAAAATTAAAAGAAAAATGCTTTTCATAGAAGACGTTTTCATTGAAAAGTCTCATCACACAAATTCAATATAAATTATTTAGTAATGCATCACTTGTATTACATGTTTAAAGAGTTCACTTCTATTATTTGTAGAACTCCAGGGTATACTGTGAGATATCCCTTTTTTATGTTTTGTTTTTCTGCTGTGATAATTTTTATTGTCATTGTCATATCATAAACACCATTTAACCTGTCCACATTTGCACAATTAAAGAAAAAGACATGTGGGGATATTTATGGAGGTTTTTTGGGGGGTTTTTTAAGTGACACAGTGATGGCATAGGGGAGTCCAAATCCAATAGGTATTTTGAGTTACAAGTACAAGAACAGCTGCAGTAAAACTGCTAAGCAAACAAACCAATTTAAGATTATGACTGAAAATAAGTGCATTTTAGAGAGGTAATTAGTGTAGGAAGGTCTCTGAGGAAATAATTTTTAAGACAGAAGTTCATGATACCTTGCATCTCATAAAGATTGTGAATTTTAAAGAAAGCTATGAGACTTAATACTACACTTCTGCTAATCCTTCTTCAGTTATTTATACTCTATGGAATCCCTGCTCTCTACTATTATCCTTTCAAGAAAGATTAGTTTCAAGAAACATGTACCCTGTATTATTTTCTCAGTACACAGATGTCTGCAGACAGCCCATCCAGAAGCTGCTTTAACTACTCTTCTGAGGTCTCCGCTCACTGCTGCTTCAGAAAATGGTTTTGTCAGATGTTTTGCTGACAAAAAGCACTAGTCTCATGACAAAATGTCGTGGAATTGAAGCAAATGACAACTTTTGCAAGTGACATTAAGTGTGTTAATGTATGAAGCATACAAAGAGTAAACATTAATATACTTCTTGGGGAAGGAAAAAATGATCTCAAGTACAGCAAAGAAAACACAAAACACTTTACAGCCTCAAGTAACGTCATGATCCTGTAACAAAGCTGATCATCACAGACCTGACAAGACTGCTTTTATGTTCCAGAAGGGAGTGTCAAGCTTGCAAACCTGGATACTAGAAAGTCCAAGTACAATGGAAAGTGTAGGACTTGCCTAACACTGAAGAGTTTAAACAACAACAAAAAAAAAAGCAAAGACAATTAAATCCCTTATGGGATCTCCTTATGGCAACTCCTACAAATCCTTTGATTAAGTAAACAGAGAATCCTACACAGCTAACCTTTCCATACTTTTAGTGTATTTATATCACTCTGAAAATCAGCAGGAACATAGAAAATAAGGCTTTTTTAAACAGTAAACAGCACTAGTAGGGATAATATAGAAGCTATGGTGACACCACTTTATTTTCAATTTATTTCTTGCTCATGTTATATTAAAATACTGTTGTTAAGTATACAATTAATACCTTTGCTTGCTTTCAGCCTTATAACCTCTTAATGTTCCTACTTCTCTTCTAGAACTTGAAAGTTTTCCTTTTCACAGGTCATTTTATTAAAAAAAGAGAAAAGGAAAACAATAATTTAAAATGAAGTTATTATTTCCATTATAAAGTGGACAGGCCAATGTGGTTTTTGCTATCATTTTAGGAAGCCTATTTCCTTTCAGCAGCTTTTTCAGTTCTTCATTTAATCTAGTGAGGGTCTGCACCTCTGTGTCCTTTGCTCTTCCTCCTTCTAAGCATACTCTTTACATTAAAATATGTATTTATAAATGTCTGCCCCCTCCTGCTCTTGCCTTTCCCAGTCCTACTTTCTGGGCAAATCTGCCCAAAATTTCTTGTTTGCCTGTGCTCAGTCATTTTTATTTCATTACACTTTGCAGGATACACAGCAAACTGCAGAGACTGACAAAGCAGTACCTGCACTGATTTGAATGCTTTGCCTAGATTAAGCCTGACAGAAGTTCTTTCCCTGCTACAAAGTAAGCCGGTAACACTGCATTGACACTATAAAGCACTGATACCAAGTAGGTCTTCTCACTGCAAAGCCTACGTTACCTCTTTCCTCTACAACATCTGAAAATTCCTGCAAACTCATTACAATATATAAAAGACAGAAGAGCAAACAAGCTTCCTGAAACAAACCCGCAATAACTTGTTAGAACAGGATATAGGATACATGGCAAGAATGCTGCAGAATTTGTATATGTAATGCAGTTTTCTGTACATCAGCAGATAAGAACACAATTGATAATACAAAGTAATGAACAAAAATAAATTATAAAAAGTAACTTAACAATACCTAAGCCACAACCTTATCCTATATTAAAAAAATATAGAGGGTTTGATGAAAAGAAAGAATCAGGCACCTGAATCTGTTTCTATCTGAACACCAGTCTGGAAGTGGCAAAGAAACTAGTCACGAAAAAAAAACTGATTTCCTTTTATCCTCATATTAATTTATTTTCATGATTGATTTCAGCTCACTTTAATTTCTGAAAGACCTGCTTGTCAAGAAAGACTGAAACTATTTATGTTCCGTACACTCTGGCCAAAGTGAAACCGATCTCTTTGTAAAGCCAGATATTGCAACTAAAATATAACCGAAAGAAGAGCGCTCACATTCACAGGAAGCACATCTTCCTCCATTTGGACCTACATAGGAAGTATGCAATCTTTTAATGTGTATGAAACAATTTGTAAGGATCATAATTGCCCTATACTGTCTCTGCTCTTGAGAAATAGGTTTACATTGGTGAACAAGAAAAACTGAGGGACAACTTTCAAAACACAGTGAGTCTTACTGGCTTACTCTTCTTGCTGCCCCTAGACACTTCTCCTTTCAGGTTCAAGTACTTTAGAAAATATTCAGCTGCTGGCTTGACAAACCCTAGTTGATTCTCATTGTACCTGTTTCGGGCAGAAATTTTCACTGTCTTAATTCCAGTAAAAGGAACAGAAGCAAACCAGTTGGTTGAACTCATGTACATTAAAACAAAACTAAGTAAGACCTGTAATAGGTCCTAGCTACCTTATGTGCTCTCTGAAAACAATTCTAAACTACTGTTGTTTTTCTGATTCAAAATACTAATCACATAATGAACTACATTATATTACTCAAACTCATTCGGAGTTGCAGGAACAGGAAGTTTTGATCATAGCTCTGGGGAATACCCTAAATAATTACTTATTAATTAAAATTTCTCCAGTGTATTTTTACAGATATATACAATGCCACTCACTTTAATGTATATAAAATGCTTATATATATGCTTATATTTTTATCATCACACATGATCAAATCATTGTTTTATTAATTCCAATGTAGGTGACTTACCTATTAAGCCCAGAAAACTAATTAAGATCTGCTCTTCTCAGAATGAATTTGTATACAAAAAAATTGTTTTAACTCACTGTACTGAACTCAGATTTTTGCATTAAGGAAACTACAGCTGTGCTAGCAACATATTTACAAATCAGAAACTGCCAACCATCATGACAAATCATCACAATGAAAGAAGCAGAGTACCTACTACCTACTGCATCTGAGGAATTTAAGATACAAATCATCCCAGATGCCTACCACAAGTCAGTCAGTCAATAAACAATAGTCTTGTTCCAATGATGCAGCTTTAAAAGGGAAAAAAAAATACTGGTAATCAGAGCTCCTTATGGACATCACAGTATTTTCCCAGAGGATTATGTGCAAAAAAATGAACAAAATGCTTTGGTTTAATTTCCAAATTTCAAATGCCTTTTAAAATAACCTTTAAAGAATGGTCACAGTTAAGTATCTGTTTGCATGTATTTATTTACTTGCTTGTATTTTTGAGGTCAGTTACTAAAGTAAATGATAGCATGTACTCAGAAGTTGATTAAACTTGAACAAATTGTGAACTTGGGCATAATTTGTAATAAATTCTGCATAATGAAGTTGAACGTTGTTAATTTGGCACAGCTTTTGCAAGTAAATGTATTGTATATGTGAATTTCAGACTCATTTGTATCTAGGGAAACCAAAGAGGGAAAGGCAGCAAATGGCATACTTCCAATATTAGAATCTTGCAGCCCCCAAACAGTGAGTTGGAATAAGATAAATGAGATGAGTATCAGTCCAGGAACATGTGGAAAATAAAGTACTCACAAATGTTAATCGTAACCAGCAGTAAAAACAACACACAAAACCCCCGTAGAACTGAAAAAAAACAGAAAAAGGCTGCAGACTTCTAAGGACCTGATTCTTCACTCAGTGATAGTCTTTCTACTAGAAATAGCAGGACTAGAAACGGCAAATAACCTATGGATTTTACCAGTTTACATAGATTTTCTTTTTTTCTTCTTAGTTTCTATGGTGAAGCCCTTTTCCATTCTCATAAGAATACAGCCTTCAGATACGCTAGTATTTTGCTGCTTTTACTGGTTACATCCACCTGTGCTGAAATAGATTTGTGATTTTGTGATTAGTCTGTCATCCATCTAAGATTTTAATACCTGACACTTCCTAGACAAATTGATCAATTACAATATTTCCTTACATTCAGAAAATGATATATGAAATTGAGTCAATCAACTTTCTTATTTTTAAATTATTAACTACACAAAGACATAAACCCACTGATGATTGGGAATGGTGACTTCGTATCAACAGATGAGGAGAAGGCTGTTACTCAACAACTATTTTTGCCTCAGTCTTCATCGATAACTGCTCTCATCACCCCTCCTGGGTCATAGGGGAAGCAAGATGGGGACCAGGGGGTAAAGCCCCTCCCACTACAGAGGAGGATCAGGTTCATAATCACCTGAGGAACCTGAACATTTATAAGTCTATGGGACCTGATACGATACATCCCAGAGTCCTGAGGGAACTAGCAGATGTGCTTGCCAAGCCACCCTCCATGATATTTGAAAGGTCATGGCAATGGGGAGAAGTCTTTGGTGACTAGAAGAAGGGTAACATTGTGCCCATTTTTAACAAAGGCAGAAAATGACCCTGGAACTATCGACCTGTCAGCCTCACTTCTGTGCCTGAGAGGATCATAGAACAGACCCTCCTAGAAGATGTGTTAAAGCACATGGAGGACTTGGAGTTGATTAACAGCAGCCAGCACGGCTTCACCAGAGGCAAATCCTGTATGACCAACTTAGTGGCTTTCTATGACTGGGTAACCACAGCAGTGGACATGGGTAAACTGAAAGATGCGACCTATCTAGACTTCTGTAAAGCCTTTGATGTGTCCTCCACAACATCCTCCTCTCTAAACTAGAGAGATATGGATTTAATGTGTGGACTATTTGGTGGATAAGAAACTGGTTGGATGGTTGTATTCAAAGAGTAGTAGTCAATGGCTCAAAGCCCAGATGGAAATCCATGACTAGTGGTGTACTTCAGGTGTCTGTACTGGGAATGGTGCTATTTAATACTTTCGTCAATGATATTGACAGTGAGATTGAGTGTACCCTCAGCAAATTTGCAGATGACACCAAGCTGAGTGGTGTAATTGCCACATCAGAAGGATGCGATGTCATCTACAGGGACTTGGACAGGATGGAGAAATAGGGTTGTGAGAACCTCATGAGGTTCAACAAAGCCAAGTGCAAGGCTCTACACCTGGGTCGGGGCAATCCCTGTTTTCGGTACATGATAGGGGATGACGTCATTAAGTGCTGCCCTGCAGAGAAGGACTTGGGGGTGCTGGTCGACGAGAAGCTTGACAGGAGACAGCAGTGTGCACTTGCAGCCCAGGTGGTCAACCGTATCCTGGGCTGCATCAAAAGAAATGTGGCCAGCAGGTCGAGGGAAGTGATTCTGCTCCTTTATTCCTCTCTTGTGAGACCTCATCTGGAGTACTGTGTCCAGTTCTGGAACCCTCGACATAAGAAGGAAATGGAGCTGTCAGAATGGGTCCAGAGGAGGGCTAAAAAGATAATCAGAGGGCTGGAGCACCTTCCCTATGAGGACAGTCTGAGAAAGTTTGGTTTGTTCAGCCTGGAGAAGAGAAGGCTTTGAGGAGATCTTATAGTGACATTCCAGTACTTGAAAGGAGCCTACAAGAAAGCTGGAGAGGGACTGTTTATAAAAGCTTGTGGTGATAGGGGAATGGGGGATGGATATAAGCTGTAGAAGGGCAGATTTAGACTAGAGATAAGGAAGAATTTCTTCACCATGAGTGTAGTGAGACACTGGAACAAGGGAGGTTGTGGCTGCCCCATCCCTGGAGGTGTTCAAGGCCAGGTTGGATGGGGCCTTGGGTATACTGATCAGGTGGGAAGTCCCTGAACACAGCAGGGGGGTTGGAACTAGATGATCTTTTAGGTCCCTTCCAATCCTAATTATTCTATGAAGAAGGACACATTAATTATACAGTCCTGAACTTCGCAGTTATAATTTTCATTTATTCTTGTCAACCAAAGTGGTCACCAAAAAGCTGTACACTCAGAGCAACGAAGCTGGTGAAGGGACTGGAGAACAGGCCCTACAAGGAGCGGCTGAGAGAGCTGGGGTTGTTTAGCCTGGAGAAGACGAGGCTGAGAGGAGACCTCATTACTCTCTACAAGTACCTGAAAGGAGGTTGTAGAGAGGAGGGAGCTGGGCTCTTCTCCCAAGTGACAGGGGACAGGACAAGAGGGAATGGCCTCAAGATCCGACAGGGGAGATTTAGGCTAGAGATTAGGAGGAAGTTTTTTACACAGAGGGTCATTGGGCATTGGAATAGGCTGCCCAGGGAGGTGGTTGATTCACCTTCCCTGGAGGTGTTTAAGGCACGGGTGGATGAGGTCCTGAGGGACTTGGTTTAGTGTTTGATAGGAATGGTTGGACTCGATGATCCGATGGGTCTCTTCCCGTCATGGAATCATGGAATCATGGAACAACCAGGTTGGAGGGGACCCACTGGATCTTCTAGTCCAGCCATTCCTATCAAATGCCACAGCTGGGAGTGAGGAAAGGTGTAAATGCAGGGATTCCACGTGGGGAGAGAGCGCAGGAGTTGGGTGGGAGCAGAGCACCCTCTCACGCACAGCGCGGGTAGGACAGTGCCCAGGGCTCTCTACGGGGATGACACCATCTCCATTATCCCCTTCCTTTCTGCCTTTGCCCACAGTGTGAATCAAAGATCTTGATCTGTCAAATCAGCTTATTCCCTTGTTATGACTTTTATTAATGAGTGCTTATGTAATTTATAATTGCAGCACATGGTAAAGATCTTTGGGTTTAGGCTATATTCTGCTCTGAAGGGTGGCTGCCAGGATGCCGACAGGCAAACATCATTATCTTTATGAGAAAAGAAGAAAACTGCTACAATTCAGCAGGTCCTGTAGCTATCGGGTGCCAAAATTGAGAGGAGAATGATCACACATCACTCCTCAGTCTGCAAGCAAAGCAGAGGAAAGTTTTCTTTCTTGGATGCACGAAAAAGAGGCATATCTTAGAGTTGCATGTGTAGGAAGAGAGGACATATACTTTTCTTACACAGAGTGATAATCTAGAAGCAAACTCATTGGCCCTAGGGCTTGTGTATGCTCATGGAAATGAGCTTGAGCTAATTTAGTTAAAACTATCCAGGTACAACTACTTGTGTAAATGGCTTCTATTAATGTAATAGAACTTAAACATCTTAATATAAACATTAATGCATTAAATATTAGAATATATTAACTTCACACCCATGCAGGCTGCTTCCTAATGTAAAATAAATACCTTTTAAACCACTTTTAGACTGTCCTGGCTGAGAACTTAAGCTCTATTAAACCTCAGTAGTAGGACAGAAGCAAATCCCCATATTGACAGAACCCCAGGATGATTCCATCCTATTGAATTATTCCCACTTATGCTTAGGAGGAAAATCTCCCTGGTTTCATCTAGCAGGAGGTGGTGGTTTGTGTAATACAGGTCTGGGAGGGGGTGTTAGACCAGGGCTCCCCTGCAGCAGAGCCCAGGAGCCCCCCAGAAGGGTTGGGGTGTGATGCACTGGCTGCGGGAGCAGGATGAGCCTTGCTGGCATGGAGAGGCATCACCTGCACTGATCCTTTCCTGGGGGTTTAATTAGGCTTATGCAAGATGTGCAAAACAGAGGAGTCTGATTTCAAGGCAAACGCAAGCACAAAATGTGGCTGGTGGTTGGATTTTCTATAGAGAATTCTACCTGAGGAAGGGAGTGTGTATCAGAGCAAGCAGGGGTTGCTCTCTGGTTATTATTATATAGGTGAGCATGATGGACATGGCATCATGAGGAACGGTTGAGAGAGCTGGGGGGGTTCAACCTGGAGAAGAGGAGGCTGAGGGGAGACCTCATTGCTCTCTACAACTACCTGAGAGGAGGTTGTAGAGAGGAGGGAGCTAGCCTCTTCTCCCAAGGGACAGGGGACAGAACAAGAGGGAATGGCCTCAAGCTCCACCAGGTGAGGTTTAGGCTGAATATTAGGAAAAATTTTTTCACAGAAAGGGTCACTGGGCAGTGGCAGAGGCTGCCCAGGGAAGAGGTTGAGTCACCTTTCCTGGAGGGGTTTAAGGGACGGGTGGACGAGGTGCTGAGGGACATGGGTTAGTGATTGATGGGAATGGTTGGACTTGATGATCCGGTGGGTCTCTTCCAACCTGGTGATTCTATGATTCTATGATTCTATGATTCCCACCCGGTTGTTCGATGATTCTATGATTCAAGTTAAATAGCACTGTTAATAGAGCAATATTTTAACATTTTTGACCTGTCTTTACTACCTGTTAGCTACTGTGACATTTTATGCAAGAATATAAGTATCTAAGCAGGGATTTTCAATTAAAAATAACAGATGGGTACATCTGTTATTTTAGACTTACAAGCCAATAGTGACCACATTGTGGCCAGAGCAATTTTTTTTTTTCCATTTACTGAAGCTGCTCTCCTCTATACCATTTTTTTTTATTCCTAAAACATGCCATCCCTATAACTATTTGGCAAACAGACTGGGCCTAGTTTTACAGTTCAGCAACATTTTAACCTTGTCTTTTAAGAAATGGAGTTTTACAAGACTTGCATTGAGGTCATGCAGATTTTGCACAGCATTTCATGTGTTGGAATAGCTTCTCTGCTGATACTTATCTCCATATAATGTGAAGTACACACAAGTAAAAATAGAAAAATTCTTTGTCCCAAATCTTTCTGAATGCTGGAAAAGTTGTAGGCAACATGTTTTTTCAAAAACTCGAGTTGCTACTAAATACATTGGCTCTCTATGTATTATATATCTCTCCTACTAGTTGGAATGTCAATAAGAGCAGAATATTTTCAGTAGTAACATTTTTTCAAAACCCACCTGATTTTGCCAGCTGTTTTGTCTATGGATTGCCTTATCTTGCGAGAAAACTGGAAGACTGAGGACAACAACAAACTGTCCCCCATTACCTAGAACAAGTTTTTAGTGAAAAAGATATTATTAGTTTAATGTTAATTAAATATAAACAATTCCATGCATCTTGAAATACTTATTTAACTTTCAAAACACCATTCTTCAATTCTAATTAATATGATGTACAATAATATTAGAACATTTTAAAAGTTAAATAATCACAAGTATTTTTTTTTCCAGCATTAATGCCACCTGCAGCAGGTAGGAAAGAAAGGATAGTGGGGAGACAAATTTAAAGGCTTAAAATAGACACATTTCTGGAGAGAATCCTGTTGTATACTCACTTCATCTCTGCTCCAAGTCCTTCTCCGGGTAATTGTTGGGGGATCGAGGGCATCTGTTAGCTGAGGTCGTGCATCATTAGGCCGACCATTCCCCTCCGGTGGTTTGGCATGCACCAGTGGAGGGATTTTTCTAAAATTCAGACTTTCATCAAATACTCGGTCAACCAACTAGGGGGTGAAAGAAAAATACAGTTTATGAAACCTACTGCACTGAAGATCAGATTAATATTTTTTTCCTTCTGAAACAGTTTACAAGAAGCCTATCAGATTAAAATCAGTCTATTGTCTTGCATAGGACAAAATGATGCACCTCTTATGTAACAATACCTTGTAAGGTCTTTTTCTCAAATACCAGACATACGTGGCAAAATTAGACCCCAAAGAAATTTGTTCTTATAAGCAGGTAACATCATAATTGCCTGCAAACTGGCTTTGAAAAACGTATTCCTTCAATTCATGAAATATATCTGTGGAATTAAGTACAGTACTACCAAATTTAGATTTTATTTTTTTTTTCCAGATTAGTCACAGTGTTACAGAAACCCCTATACCTACTTAAAGGAGACACTGCCACCTGCAGTAGTATGTACACACTGTAACACTTTTTTAAGAAGAAAATAATTATTTAGCAATACAAATATCAGAGTGATCTAACTAGATCTGAGAAAATGAGTGAGGACTTTATTTCCTTAAAGGTTAGCCATAAGTCCATGAGAATTAAAAGCAGTTACAATTTTTCTAAGCACACAACTCACAAAGTTCTCATCAATGTTTATATCTTTTTTTCCACATAAAAAGACAGTATTATACTAAACACAGTGAACTAATGTATCAACCAAACTTTATGAACACAAAAATGAATAAACATATTTTGAAAGGAATACTATGAAGGAAAAAAAAAAGCAAAAAATGCAACATATTAGGGTGAATCGCAATTTGGTAGAAAGTAATGATTTAAGTTCAGATTAACATGTTTACTAGCATTAGACCTGCAGTGGTTGCTAGAACAAGTTAGTCAATATATTCATAGAGGAGAACATCAGAGACAGTCAGAGAAAATTAGAATTATTAGAAGCACAACACAAATTTATTGCAAGGCAGTTTGTGATGATGTTAGTAAAAAAGAAGACCTAATGTTACCGTTACATGATGGAACTGAAGTATTTCAGTATTTAGAAAATGAAACTTTAATGTCACCTGTGAAAAGAGCGACTTTTTGTCTTTAATTGGTATGTAAGGTATTACATGTATACATGTATATTTATTTGTGGATACACACTAATATATTTAAATGCACTTAGATACTATGCAGTGGTATCTAAGGCTACAGACAAGCAAGAAACAAGTAACTATCTTGTCCTATGTTTCGTGGAAAAAAAGACACAGATAGTATGCATCCTTTTGACAAGCTCTGTTCATAGGATAATTTCTGTGTTGTCTGTTGAAAAATAAAGGAATTGTAAATCAAAATCAATACAGAGATCATGCATACGGGCTGAGTGGAAATAACTGAAAAAGGCTATGCAAAATGCTAAAAGCAAAAGAAATAAAGAAAAGGAAGAACCTTATGCATTTCTCCATGAAGATCTCCTACCTCTTCTCTAGTGTCTATGGCAGAGCCAGGGGTGGTGGCAGCAGTGCTTACTGTGGTACTGGGGGCAGTGCCTGATGAAGTCACTGAATCTATCTCTCCTGCTACATCGTTGATCTCCCGTGCGATGAGAGCCAGATCTTGACTGATCCTAGTAATAAAGACAGTGTTACATTCTACCCTAGGAGATACTTCTGGATCAGTAAAGTCCAGCCTTTAGTCTTTGAGTTTCTGAGTTCTAGTTCCTGATAACTGTGCTATGAAAATGGGTATACCCTTATAAACTGAAAGCTTATTTGTAGACCCATAAAAGTCAAAAATTTCTAAGTGAGGCAGTTAATCACATGCCTTTCTAGAGGAAGAAGGTAGAAGGCAATTTCAAAAGACAGAGCATCCTTGTTTTCTCTCTGGGATTCCCGGGCAGAGATATGTGCTACATGCACAGAGGGGATGCACCAGAAATATGCTGAACATAGTCCGCAGATGTACATGCTGGAAAACTGAAATGTCCAGAATATTTAATTTATACCTCAGTTTGCTCAGATCAAGCTTATGTGTCAGAAATTCCAAACTAGTACCCTAAATCCTCGTAGTTAATCAAGGCAAGCATTCTAGTTTGAAAAACAGATGTCTGTAAAAACCTGGCTGTGATAGCACTACACAAATACATTTGACTTCTCAGCTGAAGATTCCTTTTCCTTTCTTCTGATCCATTGCATCACATAATATTCTGTATTCTGCTCAGCAGAGAGAGAAAATTTGTCCACCTCTGCCTGTGCTACTCCTCCCCAGGAAAACTCAAAAGAATGAGGGGAAAAAACCAGACCAACAAAGTAAAAAGCCCCTTACTAACTATCGCACTCTGAGACTCCAGCTTGGATCAGTCAGATCAGAAGACCTAAAATACAGAGCAGCCCACCAAATAATCCTCTTTCATCCTTCTGTGTGAGAGCAGAGAAGGCATAGAAGTCAATAGTGCTAATTCTACACCACCAAGGACTCTGAACAGCAGCACCTGCCATTTAAGTGGAAAGGAGTTGCACAGTGACATGACAATGATGCCCACTGTGCTGGCCAACGCTTGTTAAAGGGGAACTTCTGTCTGCTAATTTTCACTTTGTCTTCAAGTTAAAAATAGCGGACACCACTGACCTAGAGATAGTTTAAGACTGAGTGAGCAAAATTTAAACTAGGAAGGCAGACACAATTAGAGAAATTTCCAGTCAAATTCTAACACTGGATTCAGGGCACCAATCATCCACAAAAAAGTGCAACTTTGCACACAGCACAGATACACATACATACAATTGGGATAAGGTTGCAGAAGAATATGCAATAACTACCCGTGACCACTCAAGACAGTATTTCTGAATTCCAACTATCAAAGACTGGAACACTAAAAGAGAAACTAAGTCAATTTCTAATTTTAATAAAATAAATATGGTAAGTGCTTATAATTGCATTAATTAATTTAACTTAATTAGTAATGTCTTGTGTTGATATATATATATATATATATATATATATATATATATATATACACACATACACACACCCCCATTAAAACTGCAAGGTTTGAGCTAATATTCTAAGCAGTAGAGATTCCAGAGCATCTACTTCTGTTGTTTCACACAAACATATAACTTTTTTTTTCTTAAACAGAGAAGTTGTTAATAATCATGTTTGCATTTCTGGGGCAAATTTTGGTATTTAATAAAAATTTGTAAAGAAAATAAAACCAAGGAAATTTCAATTACGAGTATATCCTCCAGAATATCATTATATAAATATCATTAAATACCATAATAAAGGTAGTATCAATTGCCTAAGATTTAATTCTCCGAAGAAGTCAACAATGCTTCAACATGCCACTGCTATTTCAATCAAGTTCTTATCAAGCAATCAAAATCATATAAAACATAAGATGTTTACATAAAAATGAATTCAAATGAATCCTGAACGTATCACAAAAACCTATTCTGTCATGGATAGAAAGCACCTTATTAGACCATCATCACAGACAAACAATGGTCAGGTGAACAAAACCCGGAATTCATTTCAATGTGATAGTAAGCTGTAGCCAGTATTCACTAAAATTTCTGTGCAGACAGCATTATGAAAAAGAGAATCAGAAACTAGCTCATACCTGGATCTGACTTCTTAAATAAAGTTTTCAAAACATTTTACATTAACTTTTGGAAACAGAAAGTACTGCTTAATATAAGGAATGTTTTGTATAATCAATGACAAGTGGCTTGGGTATTAGGTACACACTATTTACTGTGCTGCAACTGTAGTCTCCTGTTACTCTGAGGGTGTATATTCCCACCAGGCAGAAGTGGTTTTAGATCAAATTTAGTTACCTCATTAAGCTGTTTTTTAAAATATATCTTTCCAACTTTTATTTTATTAATG
Source organism: Coccyzus lansbergi (assembly GCA_033558105.1). Lineage (NCBI taxonomy): Eukaryota > Metazoa > Chordata > Aves > Cuculiformes > Coccyzidae > Coccyzus > Coccyzus lansbergi. Next base: position 81,106 of record JAUMJK010000211.1, on the reverse strand, counting down.
TCTTAAAACTGTAGAGTCTGAAACTATGTCATTCTTGAAAGACCAGCTGAAATACAATATGATGTAACTTGGATGCAGTGAAATGTTTGTCACAAGTCTCCACACTAATTTCATCTGCACCTTATTTCACACGATATTTAGCTTTACATCTGCCTAATTTGAAGAGTTACTCAACAACAACAAAAATTAATTAACCAATTTTAGTAAGAACAGATACCAATCCATTTCTTTGTAAAAAACTGAGCAGAGTCAAAGGGGCTCTGATCATGGAGGTTGGACTGAGGGCTGGGAAGGAAAAATAAGAGCTGACAATGATAGAGGGGAGACAATGGTTAGCAAGGCAAGTGAGCAAAGACTAAAATTATCTTATAAAGGACAGAAGTCAAAGCCAGCAGAGCAATACTGTGAATCAGTACAAATAGATAGGGAGGCACAGAAAGGATCAACCAGTGACCTAGAGCAGGGGGACTCAGCAGAAGTTAACCAAGGAAACTGGTGTTGGAAGCAATGACAACAGATGACAGCAGTCTGACATTACTCAGCTGCTGAGTACTAGCTTTCTTGGCCTTAAATATGCTCATTTAATGATGTTTGTGTGAAACTTCTATTCAAAATCTCAAATTTGGCAATACTGATTTGAGCCTCTCATCATTTCCACTGGAAAAATAAAGAAACTGAAAAAGGTAGGGTAGACTTGAAACCAAGTGTAAAACTAGTACCTAAATCAAGAAAATGCTGGCAAGCTGAAAGAAAAAGCCAACAAACCTATAGGTTTAGACCGAACTGTCAATTGCTTCCAGGGTCTGTCTCTCCTAGATTAGCAAAACGTACCAATAAGTTTCACTGAATGAGAGGTTCAGTGGTACTTTTTATTAGAAGGAAGTAATATGCTATGGCTATCCTCTACTCTTTTCCCCAAATACAGACATTCCTCCTTAACTTCAGATTCTTGGGAAGCAAAAGATGTTTTAAGAAGGTGCCTTTGCAGACATTTATTTCATGGTTTATCAAGATGCTGTTGGGCTCCCTTAAGTATTTTACCTTTGCATAGGCCACACTAGAAAAATAAATGGTGAGAAATATTTCCAAGAAGAGGAAACAAAAAATAATTAATCACATCAAGCAAAAAAAAATCCTGCTTTGCATCTGTGAGATCACAGCATTAAGACTAATTTTAAAAAATTTAAAAAAATTTTTTTTCCTTGTTTAAGCTCCCTAATTACGTTTTGTGAATAGGTTCTTAAGTTGAATACCGGTAAACATTTATATATTTACATAGTTTTATTTATTCAGTGTAAGCTATTTGAAGTTTTCACTGCCTGGGTACTGCATATGGGAATAAATTCACAGAATCACAGAACAACCAGGTTGGAAGGGACCCATCGGATCTTCTAGTCCAACCATTCCTATCTAACACTAAACCAAGTCCCTCAATACCTCATCCACCCGTTAATAGAATATAGAACTGACTACCTTTTCCTTGGTTCACTTGAAGCAGAGTGCTATTAGTAGTAACAGAGAAATTGCTTCACTCATCTCAGGGACTTGCAACAAAATAAATTACTTTTTGATGAATATATATGATTTAAATCAGAAAATATCTAACATAAAATAACGTCTAGATAAAAAAAAAATAAAATGAGAACATGGTCTCTCATACTGGCGAAATCACTTCTTCGTCTCTCTGTCATCTATGCAATGATCTGGAACTTTACCTCAATGTTAACATAAAGGTAGTGCAAAATCAGATGTACTTCAGCCTTAGGAAATACACCATTAGCAACTAAAAGTTCAACAAAAAATACCTCTGCAAGTCCCACTAAAACAACTAGAATTTCATATTCTGGGATCTCGTTATCCCAGTCAAAAATTACTATCATTTCCCATTAGAAAGAGGTGTACTTATAGCATGACTGCTGTGTCTGCTAGTCTCATAAGAACAATTTCAAATTATCCATTCAGTTAGTGAATGAATATGGTAAGTAAAATGATACAGAAAACCAATCAGCTCTCTTTCTCCTATATGTGTACTGGTTGGGTTGTTTCTTGTTTTAGAGGCACTCCTTTAAAACCAACCTTGCTATTTCTTCTCGGTGAGCAGTCCAGTCACGAATGTAGTCTTCCTGTTCCTTTATTCTGTGCTTGAATGTATTGCTACTTTGAGATGCTGTCCCAGAGCTCTGCAGTCGCGTGGTTTTCAGGGCTGGAGAGGTACGTAGACGGGTATGTTTAGGGGAATTACGGTTTGATCCAAATTCATCTTCTGAGGTGGAAGCATAATCTGTAGGAAAGCGCCTCCATCTTGCACTTACTAAATTAGTTCAATTATTAAAAAAGAATTATTATTCCATCTTTAATAAGAAAAAACAATATTATTTCAGTAACTTCATAAAAATACACAACTACTCGTTATCAATCCCCAGATACCTCACAAGAGGTTTTACTACATCTTAGAAACAAAGCTACAAAATTTGTGTTAAATAACAAACATTGATTAATAAAAACTTAAAACGGATGCTCTTTGTATAATGATGAGTGAAATCAGATGTAAAAGCCAGTAATTGTATATGAGTTGAAGCAAGCTATATTACAAAATAAGGGCCCAATTCATGCACATTTAAGTATATAGTCAGATTGTACTTTTTCTGCAGATTTTTTTCCCAAATTTTATTCAAGGTTTCCGTGACACAGAAAAAAATGAAGAGACGTGAAAGAAGGACGGAACTGGCACAAAGCCTGGAATGCATGCTTACATTAGGAAAGCATAAAAATCCCAGATGATGCATTATGTATTTAGCACAGAATAAATATGTTGAAATTAATACTGTGTTATAAAAATCAGCAGCACATCTACAAAAGCTGCAGCCTCTGAGCAAAAAGCATATATTCTCACACGTAGCACATAAAGCCACGTTGCTGAAAAGAGTCTGAAGTATAAGAGAACTGCAACTAGATAGGAGAGTCTTGTGGCCCCACAAATTACTAAAATCCAGAAAATGCATTTCAGATTTGCTGTCCTCAAACATTCCCAGCAGGAAGACATTTTACTGTAAAGGAATGCTCATCACAACAACCTGCTATATTTCTGCAGTGGATTTAGTCTCCCAAACTCACTGATATTCATGAGACTCTGTAATTACTGTGGAAATTTTAAAAAGTGTGTTATCACCTCTTGGTAATTTAAAAATAATATTTAAGTACTGCATATTTGGTTTAGTATAAGAAAAATGCAATAAGGAGTAACGATTTGTCCTGAAACATTTAAAGAAACATTACACATGAAGTATACATCAATATGAATTTAAGTAACAAATAATGAAAGTCATTTTCAGTTGAGAAAACATCTGTGTAATGCCCTAATATTATAGTATGAAGAATACAACATTGGTGTATAAGCTTGCATCCCTTCTCTCATGTAATTTTTAATCACTGAAAACCAGAATAAGCTTGCGCAAATTTTTTAAGGTTTAAATGTGGACATCAAATCCTGCCCAGTTCTAATACTTCTTTTTAACGATCAAATTTTATTGAAAAAACCGAAAATGTCTGTTCAGTCACTTACTGTTATCTTTTTTGAGGTTTGAAACATCTTTTGATGTTAGGGAAGCAGAACATAAGCAGAAAAAGCACATTTCCCCACAAATAGCATGCAAGAAACGTGTGACCAAAGTCCAAATAGCTTTATGAGTTGGGCCCAGATTTTATCATAATTTTTTGGTTAATTTCTTTGTCCTGGTTCCAATTATATGCATCAAAATATAAAATTTGTCTTAAAAACCTCTCAAGTAAACTAGCCCAGCAACTCAGCACTGTACAATGAGCATATGCAATCATATATTTAAAAACTAAAAATTGAATGAGAAGTGAAGTATCAGAAACAGATTTGATTTCTAGTACTCTACCACTGTAAGTTTCAACATCAGGATCTGGGTCTGGGAGAAGCTTGGATTTCTCTGTGTACAAAATAGTGTTTTATCACGTTAATGGTATTAAAACATCAGGTTAGAAGCATCTGCTTAAATAAAATAGATTGATGAGATTAGCCTTAGGTCCTCTTTTCACCCATACTTTTTAGGAAAAGATTCTTAACTGATACATTTAGTCAAAAATAGTGAATTTAGGAAAAGCTTAAACATTTCAGAGATAGTAACTGAAATGACAACCTGTAACAACTGCCTACATAGTGTCATAAACCCCCTTTATGGTTTTTAATAACATTATATGTTAAAGTCTTAAAATATTGGGTTTTTATATGTTATCAGTGGGTTTCTCATTCATATAGGGAAAAAGTTATTGCAGGTTATACATTAAAAATCTAAAAAGTTCTATGATGTATGACAAGCAATGTCCAAGCATGTTTCCCATTAGGATTGCTATACATTTGCACATACGTGCTTTAAATACTATTTATAAATTATGCAGTCCCAAAATGTCATTGTACTTTATTTAGATTTCTAAAAGCTATTGTGCAATTGGTTATCTCAGACACCAAAGACTGCGAATATCAGTACCAATAACTAGAAAATCCTCCTTTTAACTGGTATATATGTCTGAACACACAAAAAGACTTGAGAAATGCAGAAATAATTTCTCTTTGGTAGTCTGGATTTAAGAATCAAGATTCTGTTGCTAGTGTTTAGTGACCTACAATATGGTAACATTATAACTGGACTCTAATGAGAAGACTCATGGAACATTTTTAATACTTCGACAGCAACTAGGCTTCTGGTATAAGAAAAAAAAAAAAAAAACCCAAACTAAAGCCTACATAATAATGATCATTCATTTTCTAGTTCTTCTAGGTCCAGGGAGAGATAAAATTATAAAAATACTATTAATAACTAGATGCCCTGGGTAGTTATTAGCCTCATTTTATAAGATGCAAATGGGAAAATAGGGATGTACTGAGTAATGGTCCATATATAATAGGAAATACATATATACGTGCACTCCTATAGATACTGTAATAGAAGATTACACTACTTTTAAAGCAATTCAGATTATCCTAAAACTCTAAATAGTCCAGTAAAAAAAATTTATATAATAAACATACTGATACAGACAAAATCCGAAAACCCAAATCTGAAACAGTTTTCATTCATATAGTAACGACTGATTTATTAAGTCATGATTTTGTTTTGAATGTATCTGACTGCTTTATTAATAGCTTTCAGACTTCCACCTATTGATAGAGGCTTCTCCCCAATTTTGATATATAAACTGATAGAGCTTTGTATGAGAGAAGCTACTTCTACTGTAGATTTTTCTAATGATGATCTTTTCAAAATACCTAACTTATTATATTGGGGTAATTCATGAGAAAATGGTATTATTTCTGTCTTGAAAATCAGCATCTTACAAAAGCTGCACTAAATCTTGATTGTATAATGCAAGTAAATTAAATTAATGTTAAACAAAGATGACTGTAAGAGACTAGAAGACTGATAAGAGTATACTCGCTCCTTTGAACAGGAACAGCAAACTACTACAATGCAGCAATCTGGAAAAAATTTAGGAAGCATGCAATAGTTCACAAGGACACCAAACTCAAAATCCATACATAGTTTTGCGAAAACACAAGCAGCAGCAAAGTGACAAGTAAGATCTAGGGTTTACATTTTAAAAAATGTGGTATTAATTATTAAACTAAACATATAAAAGCAGTCTTAACTGGCACTCTTTCCTGACCTAAAGTTGCTACTTTTCAGGCTGCACGTGTTAATTTAGAACTTAGATTAAAATTGAAAACACACTACTTTTCAAATGATGTCTTACAAGAAAAATTGTGGGTTTCCTCTGAGGTTTCACCTTTTTTTTTTTTAAATCTTTGTAGACACCTGCCATAATATTAAGCAGATTCAATTTTATAGTTCAGTGAATACCTGATTTGTATCTCTACAGAAATTTCTGTACAGCTAATAAATGACACAGACAACACCCTACCTGTGTGGGGAATAAACACTGCTAAGAATCCTAAGATGGTACACTTATGATGTACAACTAGCAAAAGGGCAGTGGAAAACTTATCGTATTGCAGCTTAAAATTGAAGCTGTTTATATCAACTCTTACTAGAAAGCAGTAAAGGAGGCTGTAAACTAAGTAGCAACACACAACACTGGAAGCTATTCTATTTATTTTTTCTTGGTTTCTGGATTGGCTTGAATTAAGATCAAGTTGGTAGTGTAACAACTAAAAAAGGAAGAGAATATCAATTTTAGATATTAATTTCATATAAAAGTTCACTTATTTAGAATGAATACATTTTAATTTTGGTTGATGTAATATTGCTGTTGGAAAAAAACTAACAGCCTTTCACACTGCTTGCATTTAAAGTGTTATATAGCTTCTAACAGAATAGTGGGTTAAAATTAATCAACTGTACAGATTTTTCCTTCCATACCTGAGATAAAATACTATAATAAAGAAACAGCTACACAAGAGAAGATCAGCAAGATTTTAAAATCATGATGAAACCATAAAATATCATGATTTAGAACAAAAAACAGAAACCACTCCAAGGCAAAGTAACAATTTTAATATAAAATGCTTAACTCTGCAATATTTAGTGAGGTAATGTTTGCATTTAATTTTCCCATTTGTTAATTCATTGTTGTCATTCTCATCAAGCAAACCTCACCTTTGTAGTTCTATAGGCCAATATTAAATTATAAATACAATTATCCTACAGATGCTCACGGTATACCTCAGGGAACATTTGCTATTCTGCATATTTACAAACCTACCAGACAAAAAAATATTCTGTCTTCTACGTAGTAAATAGTGCTGCTGGCCTTCTGAACTTCTACTACCATGACCTGAGCAAAGAGATCTCTGTGTTTGTACCAATGCTGTCATATCTGAATGCCACAATGCAACTCTCTGTTACTGGTTTCAAATTAAAATAAAAAAAAAATCCAAATACTTACAGGATTAAAATTAATTTTCTTTAAGTAAGAAACATCCACAAGCCTGGTTAAGGAAGTATCTTACTCCAAAGAAAAAGACTGCAATAACTAAAACTTGAAAAGTGTTTCACAAGAACTGTTCCTTAAAAAAAAAATAAAATCCACATATGAAACCCATCTAGTATTGTACAAGACTAGTTCAAATAATCTTACATACCTGAAGGAGAATTATGAGCTGAAGCCAAAGATTTGGATTTTGAATCTGAAAGTCGAGAAATGCTATTAGCTCGAGTTCTAGCAGAAACCTTAATACTATCTCCTGTTGATGTTAACCTTGCACCACTTCTGATAACAGCTTCTGGGTTACGAGACGAGGTAGTGCTTCTAGTCATTGTTGCTTCAGAATCACTACGTGCTGATAAAGAGCCAAGTCGAGTTCTACGAGGTTGAGCAAGTAAGTCTATTCTGGAAATACTTCTCCTCCCTGATGGAGGTTTTGATGTGGAACTTGTAGTGGACACTTCGGAAGCCACTGAAGCCTTATCAGCATCAGCAAGCTCGCTATCTGAAGCCTCCCCAAGCCGTGCTCGGCGCAAGAGAGAAGTCCTTGTAGGACGAGGTCTTGGAAGAGTGGTAGATTTACTAGATTGGCCAAGTGCAACAGGAGATGTTTTTGATTTAGCTGACTTTCCTTCCATCTTGGAATGTAAAAGTTCATCTGCTGAGGAAAAAGGAACTCTTCCATGTGATTTGCCAGAATAGGTCTCCTGGTCAGATGACAAGATATCAGAAATGGCAGAATGAGGTACGCTAGATGTTTGGTCATCATCTGTCAAATCTACTGATGGTTGTCTCATTCTTCCACTGGATTGCACAGTTTTGCGAGCATCAGCTCTAGACCCACCATCTGAAGACCGACTTTTAGTCTTCTTTTCCATCTTTTCTCTGGCACTTGTTGCAGAGGATTTTAAAACATCTTTTGAAGGGGAACCAGAGGAACATCTATCTTTATATAAGGTTGTAAAGCTCTTCCGCTTCTGTGTGGATTTTCTTTCAGTGTCACCAGTAGCAAGACTGATTGTGCTGGCTGTATCTACATCTGATTCTGGTGATATGGAATTATCTCTGTTATAGCTAGGAGTCTCAGGACCCTCATCAGTTTTATTTTCTTCACGCAATTTAGCTTCAAGGAAAGCCATTACAGCTTCAGTGTCTTTTAAAATAAGTGTCGTATCTAGACTCGAATCCATGTCCATTGAATCACTTCTATCACGTATCCTGTTTACAGATACTAAAGGGGCAGCAGATCCACTTTGCTTATTAATGTGAGGAATAAGTTCTATAGGTATATTTGTGCTAGGCTTATCAATAGTAAAGCTACCTTGCCTCACTAATGGTTTTGAAGATTCCTTTTTTTCTCCTCCAGATGTTTTAGGGCTTTGTCCTTTAATACTTTCATCATTTTTCCTTCTCTTTCCCTCACTCTGTACCAATTTCATTTCTGCTTTATCTGCAACATGCACAGATGCTTTGTCTTGATTATCCAAAGTTTTGGGTGACACAGCAATCTCCTCTCTACCTTTCTCGACATGGTTTGCAGTGGATTTTGTAGAGGATAATTTTGGGGGTGTCCAGTGTCCTTGCTCCTTCCTTTCTTGTTGCTGAATTTTTGCTAAAGCTTGTTTCACCACAGAAGTTTCTCTGCCAGTTTCAGCTCTCTCTTTACCAGAAGAACTAGGGAAAGAAAAAACTTTGTCTCCAGTAGCTTTAGGCGAAAGACCATTCATTGTCCTGCCTGACTTAACTATACTTCTGCTCTCAGCATCTGAGGCACGAACTGGAGTTTCCTTCTCCTGAAGTTCAGTGTCTTGCTTTTCACCTATTTCTGATCTCTGATGAGATGTTGCTTTAGCTTTTGAGCTTTCACTCACTTTCTCCTCTTTGGGAAGCTGTGGAAGTGTTCTCCTCTTTCGCTCACTTTGGCTGTTGATAGAAGCAGCTGAACCAGTGCTTCTAATGGAAATACCAGACTCACTGATGTCTGTGTCTAAAAATCAAGAAGAAAAAAAAATATCTGAGAAGTCATTCAAGGTAAATGGAAACATTACAATCTTAAGACTGTGTAAGACTAATAAAATAACATAAAACAGAACCGAAAAAAGACATTAGCCCATCCCTCTGCTCAACTATACTTAGACAAATAAATGTTTAAAACCATTTAACAGTTCCTTAAAACTCTCACTCAATGGAGATTTGACCATCTCTATAAGCTATTTCAGTAGATAACTCTTAAAATAATTTTCTTAATCTTTGACAAGAGTTGGACTACAATTTAATCCATTATTGCTTCTACTATTCTCACTAGGCATCATTTCCTCTTTACAGGAAAGAATGGAAACACTCATCTTCTTACAGAGTAGAAACTGTGAATTACGTTAACTATGTCTGAACTAGATTTTGTAAGTTGTATATAACTAATGATATTATTTCATTTCACTGTTGTAATACGTTTTGTAATATAAGATATCTGTATACAGATTTAGATCTCTATAAAGAGCATATAATGTATCTGAATTAATTTAGAAGTGTTATCTAAAAACTGAGGGCAGTAAAATAAATCTATCACAAATCCACTTAAGAAATGCATATATTAGTTTCAATGAAGAGAAGGTGTTCTAAGAGAAACTGAAGGAATCTCAAAGAAAAAAAAATTAATTGTCACCTACTATGGGATTCAAAACTGAGCAGTTCAGAAAATGGTTCGGTTCATCTAACCTGGGCCAGGAAGAAAGGGAGCTAACCTAAACTTAACAAGGAAGCTAAAATTTGGGCAGAAAAATATAGACAATATCATTATTGGAGGGGAAATATCAATACCTTTGGAGGGGAAAACAAAAAAAATATTAAAAGTAGTGCATATAGAGAAGTATTTCTAATTCTAAAATACATTTTTTCTCCTAATTTTAAACTTTGTTTTGACAATGAAAATTTCAAAGTCAGCTGGAAGTAGAGGAAATGTTAGAATTGCAGGACAAAAACGTATCTCGGGCAGACTGATAATTAGTCGCTTCACTAAAGAGCATAACACTTTCAGAAAATGAAGCATTCATTAACATGACATCCATCCCTCAGTAGTCAGCAGTGAACTTTGTAATGAAGAGCTACACTAACTTTACCGCAATGCACAAGTTTCAGCATAAAAATTACCCAAATTCTGTGCTAAATCATCATCTCTAAAAATTGAGAGGAAGAAAACATGAAACAAACGACGTAAGGTATGTAACTCCTTTATAATCAAGAGTGTAGATCACAAAGAATAAACTATTTAAAAGAGAAATGAGAATAGTTTCAGTATGAGACATAGCCTGAATATCTAGCCCTCACAAGAAAGGGTGATAAAGTTCTTCATTGCTGAGGAGAAAGTGTCTACAGTTTTTAAGAAACAGAATGTTTTCTGTGTTTCCAAGATAAGGAACTGTGCTACACTTCAGTTGAACAATGAACGCTACACTTCAGCTGAATAATGACTGTTCAGTGATCAATCCACCAAGTACAATTTTGGGCCAGTAGTGAGCGAGATATATCGAAAGAAACACTATGCAGACCAACACAAACTGTATTCAAATGAACGTTTCTTTAATATTTCACAGCTCTGTTTTTTGTTTTAGTAGCACCCAGATTATTACTGACAGTCTTCTGCTGTGCCAAACAACACTACTGTTGAGGTTGTTTTTATGGTGTTACCTCTCAGCGACACAAAAGAATTTCAGGTGAAGATGTGGTACTAGGAGCAATTCAGCTGCTTATGCAGGTACATAATAACTCTTTCCTCCTTTTCAGCATAAATTATGACAACAGAAACAGTTTTTAATACCATTTTCTAATGCAGTGGGCACAGATGATTCCAATCTGATGTCATCTTGGTCATGATGTGTGTGATTAGCAGCCAAACTGGCCCACTGTGATACCCAACGTTTACTTCCAGGGGCAGCAGAACTTTCCTAAGGAAGAAAAAAAGTAGAAGAAAAATTACAACTGTCTGATAAAAAGTATGCCTTCTTTCTAGGTATTTCCTAAATCATCAGACACTGTTTTCCCAGAGGAAATTGAAAAGAGAGTTTACATCAATAACTTTCACAGTTTCAAGATCTAGAATGGCAAACAAACAAAACCTATATAGTCGCAGAATCAGCACAGAATAAACAGCATTTCCTAGTGCAGTGAATTTATAAACATCAGAGGCTATATAAAATATATTAGAACATATGCTAGCTTTAAAGGCAGGCTATTTCAGTCCTCAGCGCAGGAGAGCAGGAAAGAAACAAAGGCTGTATATGTGTGTGCATGTTCAAAAATTAAAAACGTGCTTCAGGAAGACAAGAAAGTAACATTTTACCAGTTTCAAAGACACTCTTGTCAGACATGAAATGTTGTATTTACTTCACTAAAGAAAGACTATCTTAAGGAGCAAGATATCTTAAGACAGAAAGGAAAGGAACATCAGATTATTTGGTTGGCCTAAACAAAAGAGCAATAAATATTAGCTCTAAACCATTCTACTGGGTTACAGTGAGGTGTCAATGTAATGAGCACCTGATAATTTTTTGGCAGCTGACCTAGGAAGGAAACGATTTACTTTGTTGATGGTAAGCCTTTTGAAACACTGCAAAATTCAAAAATGTAAAAAAAGTAAATATAAAATTAAATCATCTTATTATGTTGTGTTGTTATAGTATCTTAAGACAAATCACTGCAAATGACAGAAGTCTCTGATCACAAGTCTAAAGGAGTTACCATACGCAAGTCAAATGAGAAACCACAATTCAAGATCAACAGAAGAGATGGGAAAGACATGAAGATATCACTAACTTGCTTAGTAAGGACATGTGCAGGAACTATTTCAAAGGCTAGCTGAAGCTCTGCTGCCTGTTCAAATCTTGGTACATCTATTCAAAACATTAATTTTTGCTTAATGTCCTGGCCACTCTGGGATTCCAGTCTTTGAACAGGAATCAAGTCTATAAATATTATGAAATTTAATTAGAAGTTGAATGGTGAACAATGTCATCTAGAGTATGATGACTTCTTTTCAAATTAGAAGTTACTTAGACATTTGAGAAGACTTGAATATATCATCTTGAATGTCTCCTGATTAAATGAGTGACCCTAATCAATGTAAACAAGTGCAATATGATGAATTTTTCAGACTATTATGAATGTAATGAGTCAGAGATGCACTAAATCATTTGTTTGAACTACTATACAAACCTCCACATTGTGAATTCATTCCTTAGAATCAAAATGTTATAAAATTCAAGCCTAATAAAAGCAAAGGAAAGCAATCTCATGTTTCTGTTACTTATGGGTATTTCTGTACACAATGCAAGGAAAAGGGTGTCAGAAAGAATATTAAAAAAATATGTAAAAATGTGCAGCATTTATGCACTGACCTAATGCTGAAGTCTTGTTTTTCTTTCATATCTCCAAACTTTCTTTTCTCCATTTCCTGTCCATCCTAGTCTTTAATAAATCAATACATTATAGCCAAAGCCAAATATGATAGATGACCCAACTATCTTTGCTACAGAAAACTCCAACTAGTTGCTTGTGTACCAACATGTCCAACTCCAGAGATACATACATGACATGTATTGGAAGTCTGAATTCCACTTCAAAACAGAGAAATACATTAAGACTTTGCAGATTCACAGTAGTAAAGAAACATGATAGACTACTTTTCTCTGAAAGTAATCATATTGCCAAAAAAATGTTTTCCACGTAGCAGTGAATACAAATGTGTGTTCAACCAACTCTGTATATACAAGTGCAAAGAACAAAGCTATGCAAAGCTGTTTTTTATAGCAGTTTAAGAAGATTCAGAAGGTGAAAGGTTTATAAAACACACATTAAAAATGTCACATTTAGTTATACTAATGTTCTTCCTATAAACTAGAACAATTTGCATCTTACAGGCTCTCAAGTAAGCAGTCCTCCAAATCTTCTCTTGAATACCACAAGGAATTCCATAGTCTTTCAGAAAAGCCAGTTCTACATAAGATACACAGTTTTTTAACTTTGTATTAAGTCTGCTTTCCCTTAAACTTACACATATATAAACTAAATTGGAGTAAAAGATCTTCATAAAATGTTCCAATAGACTTCTGTGGCCTTAGTATTGAGCCTGAAGATTTAGGGCTTCAGACTGTGCATGTGAAAAAATGGCACAGCACACACGACATCTGGAAACACTTCTGATACCTGGTATTTCAAAGCAGAATAATATCTATTTTTTTATAACTTCAACAAGCTGAATCAAAAAAAGTGTTTTCAGACACATATTCAAGTCAGTCCACATTGCAAGAATCATATTATGTCATGCTTTCATAAACTTAAGTCCTATCTTGAAAGCAATTCTTTTAGTCCCTCCCCACTTTGTCTGCTTCAGAACCATATTCCTACAGAGGTGATGATCTTTTTTCAGATTTCCATACTCAATTTATTTACAGCTAATATCTTCACATTTGTTCCTGGAACAACATTGAAATCTATCTCAAACAGCAATTTTTCCTTCCGTTGTATTTACTCCACTTACACAGCAAAAACCAGCAACTGCACCAATCTCAGCTAAAGTAGACTACATAACTTTCCTAGACTAAATGAATTGTATCAATCTGTTCTCCTAAAGTAAATCTCCATTGCCTTAGTAATCTGAGGGGACACCTTTGTATTTTCTCTATTCTTGTATTGACCCTTCTTCACCAGGAATGGTAACAATTCTAGCATTAGTATTTCAAAGGAAGTTTCACCAAGACTTCCTACATGGAGAGAACACTGTCATTGTCTACTGACAATACATTTTCCACAGTATCCAGCGGTCATATTTGGTTTTTTGCAGCCATATGACATTGGTGACACAATCATCCCATGTTCCTGTATAGCATCTCTATTCAATCAAAAAGTGTCAAACTTCAGACTGAATGGTTTGCTCTAGAGAAGGACACCAAATTACCATAATTAGGACAAACAAAAGGAAATACAGCCTCTAAATACACAAAACAGCTCACCACTTCTAAGAAGCAATATAGCAAACATTTACAGTATTATTTATTTCATCTTCAGTAGGGGAGACATGAAATGGGCATTCAAAACATGAAAAGGAACTTTGAAGTCAGTGGCACTGATGACCCTGCAGATGCAGAATGAGTTTTCTACTGTGCTGTAGATTTAAGAAAAAAAATATTTAAAAACCCACAAACTAAACAAAAAACAGGTATGCCCTTAAGAACCACTTCAAAGACAACGTTGATAAACCATGTACATTATTTAAGAACTGTGTCTTGCATAGATAAATGGCCACTGAAAATTAAATGGAAGCCAGATAGTTACATCATAGCCCAAAGGTCTAGCGCATTTTTATTAATCAAGCTCATATAATATGAAGAAATAATAAGAACAATAAAAATATTATCTTCGTTCTCTACTGTATTTAATTTTTGCTGTTAAATCACACTTACCTTGGTTGGCAAGTGGCAGCTTATAACATAGAAAATAAAAACATTTAAATATTTTAAATAAATGGATTTAGTATTTTTACTGCCTATCTGTAATCACTGAAAAGACAAGAACCAGTGCATGCAAGCTAAGTTCATCTGTGTCTGACATTCTCACTCTATTTTATTTAGTTTCAAGACATCCACTACTTCAAAGTACTAAAGCTTGTCATATCAAAGGAAAAGCTGAGAATTTCTTTACAGGAAAAACAGATTTTAAGTCCTTTCCAAGCATGTTATTCACAGTACTTTCAAAGCCCTGTAAAATTAAGAGAATAATCCTTCCTCCCCAAAATAATTTTTATAAATCTTTAAAATTTTCCAGGTCACCTCTTCCAACTTTCTGAATGGAAATAACTTAAATTTTTATTCTCTGTTTTCTCTGTGTCAATCATGTTCTGAATTCACACCATTTTGTAAATCATCTACAGGTACAACTTTGATGGGCAACTGGAACAAGGACCACTCACAATCTGAGAAGAAGCAAACCTGGAAACATGGAATTAGCCCGAGGTTATCTGAGTATTTAGCCAAGATCTTCAATAAGGTTTATCAGCTTATGATCTGCAGCTCAGTAACACAGTAAGTCTTCCAAAAACCACAAGCAGAAAAGTTTGTACATAATGTGAACATGATACCACATACTTTACAAATCAAATACATTTGCCTCTTCCTTTGCTAATGGTAAAACAGAGTGTAGGCTTTGGTAGTAAGACTTTAAATACTACAATCTTCTCTCAATAGTTATCCTCATGGTTGTCTTCCTGTTATGATACTATAAAATGCCTCTTTTTCTGAAGTAGTTTCTCTTTTACTTTTACAGGCATATCAGCCAACTTCTATTTTTAACTTTCTCTGGTAAGCATCTTTCCATCCTCATCAATCCTCAGCTTTTCTTATACTAATTCTTGCTGTATCCACATTGCTTATGTCAGTTTTGCTCCAATACTTACCCATTTTTAGTTTTTCTGTAATATGCCTTCTAATACTCTCGTAAATTTAGACCATGACAAATAACCTATTCCCTTCCCAATATACAAGGACCATTTCATTGAGCAAAGCACCCACAGTATTAAAAAGGCATTGTTCTTGCAACTTCAACCTAAATCAAACCAAGTTTCAATATGCCACTGTCGGAAGGATTCTTACATCAGCTTTATGATTGCAGTAGTTGTCTGTCTTCTAAAATCAAACCCTGCTATTTGCAAAATATGATATCTGGAAAACTCACTTATGTTCATAAAATAAATCATGCATTCTTCTACTGCTTATAAAATTATAGAAATGGAAAAATATGGATACTTTTAATAATTTGGAAAGCTGATAAGGACAAACGAGCTGAATGCTGTAACAGGCAAGAAAAAGAAGACAAAGATTATGGTTGTAGATTCACAAAAAGAAGAAAGGTGAAGTTCTTCAAATTCTCCCACATGATATGCCCATGCTGTATGGTAGTAACTTATTTGAAGTAGCTACCTTAGAAAAACTATTCAAAGATACTAATCTAGATATAGTAACATACTTAGTGTATCAAGATTGCACAGTAGCTAAAACAGAACCATGATAAAGCACAACCTAAGTGAAAGAAATTCCTAGATACTAAAAATGATACATTTGTATGGCAGGCACACAAAGTCATACTTTAAGCTCTATACAGTCCATGCTTATTTATACATGCTTATTTATAACATCGGCTAATTTACAGAATCATACTTCAGAAAGTTTGCCCTGGCAAGCAGAAGTAACTGTGGTATGCTTCATTACTGTTACGAGATTAATTCAGCTCAAATATGAGCCCGTTCTGTTCCCAACACATTTCAAGTTATAGTTTAGCCATCACAATGATATCAGAATTTCTCTGAAGGTTTGCATATTCTGAGTCACATATAAAGAATAAGCATTTTCCTTTGCCTAGTCTTTCAGCAACTGTTTAAACTTCTGAGGTAACTCACTTCTGCTTCTGAGGTAACTAACATAAGTGATTTCTCATTAGTAGCAGCTCACTTAAGAACTCAAACCTTGAATGTTTTTCTGAAGCCTGAAGTCCTCTGGCTTCAGAAAAAAAAAATATGAAATGTATTATCCACCATTTTTTTCCTAGTTGACTTTGTATCACACATTAATGCATCAATCTTATTACTGAATTTTAATATAGTTACTTGTTTGGGCTATAAAACAAACAGGTTTTCCTCAGTTCTGCTGCAATACTTACAAGAAGTTTAGACTGTGCAAATGCCTGTTGCAAATGAAATGTTGCAAAGTTCCAATAGGCTGGTGTTAGTGCACATGGAAAGGTAACAAAGTTTAAAACACCTTCAGGGAGCCTGACTCTGACAGAGAAGTTTTGATAAAGCAATAGAGGTCTAAGAAAAATAAAATAATTCTAGATCTGACCTAATGTTTTCTAGACAGGGTTTTGTTTGCTGTTTTACACTTACTGGTCAGTTAATTAGTGCTCTCTCTTACTGGAAGAAGAAAGAAGACCATCAAAAATTAAATTCTACCTCTGTGTCAAGAAATCCAGTTGTACTCAGTGGTCTTTTTTCTTCCAGCACTACTGCAGCAGAATTTATAGCCCAATCTTTTACTAAATCTTTCTGGTTCTCGTTGATAACAGGCCTATTATAATCCTGGCTGTCATCCACTCCAAATACCTGAAAATGAAACAAACCATTACATACATTAACCCAATACCATCCTTATATAATGGTTAATGTTAATGGATGGATGGTGGCATGCTGAAGAGTGAGTTTCAACAGGTTTTGTTGTATTATGCTTATCTGTTATCTTGGTGAAATCTACAAAGTAAATAAAAGAAATAGCTACAGCAATTTAAAACAAGAGTAGATGTTTATGTCAACATTGTGAAAATTCAAGGAATTGCTACTTGAAATGGTCAGATATGAAAAAATGACACTTTGATGAAAGAGACAAAAGGTAAGGGCAAAATCATCACAAAAAACATTTTATGGTCCATTTTCCAATTAAGGAAAAAAATTATCTAGAATCACAAAGAAACAAGAAGTACAAATGCTTACATCTGCTAATAATACACTTACTCAATTATTTCTCTAACACAAATAAAATTTCAGTTTTTCATTTGTTAGGGACTTCAGTAAATCTTAGAAGTCCAACAGGTCTCATGTGGATTCATCTCATTCAAGATGTGACTTGCCATGGTTCTACTACGTTGCTTCCTACTAACCCATATTAATTGTTTCCACTTGTGACAGAATAATTTGCTCATGACACTTTAAAACATTACTCAGAGACAAACACTAAAAAAATGTTATTACCAAGGCAATTTAGTAATAAAGACTTGAGCAAGAAAGTCAGCATACTGCTGTCAAATTTCTCAAGTCACAGATAGTAAGGAAGAATTGCTTTCAGAATTAATGTATACGTTGAAGATATTTTAGACTGTATATTGTACCTTGGAAACATATAATTTTTTAAATTGATAAATTTCTGCCTAAGAAATAAATTCACTGTTTCACTACTAAGGACTTAGACATTAAAAAAAATTTACAGATTAACCACACACAAACATTAAAATTGGCTACTAGAAAGAAATGGTTAACAACAAAAATTTTCTTGTCTTAAAGAAAGACAAAGAAAAGGCAAGAGGGAAATTACCTTCACGGATGTTATACTCCTGTAAAAAACATTACTAGTGCAAAAGAGAAAAGAATACACAGAATTATTTTTCCCCCCAAACCTATTTTCTAATTCAGTTTTGCACAGCAAAGCTAGGGGACTGGTTTACTAAAATTCTGAACAAGGTTAGAGTATTTAAAATTGATTCACCACTAGATGGCCACAAACCATAATAATTTTTTTGTGCCTGAGAAGCAGCTGAATTAAAATCAGGCACACTGTCATTGAACTCCTGCTTCTGCTCTTCTAAGTGTTCAGAGAGATGCTGCTATGGCATTTATACATTTACAATTCAGGAAGCTTTATCAAATGCTTTGGGCTTGTATTGTGCTTTCATGTGAAAAGCTTGCTTTCTACAATTCATTTCACAGTTTTCAGTTAATGCCTAAATCATGTCTAGATACACTTATGTACCAGTTGCTAAAGAGTATTTCGTAAATGCTTGTTTTTAGAAAAAAGCGTGATATAACTTTTCTCCTTTGATTTGCATAGCTGTAGTAGTTTTTGAAGGTAAAAACCAGTTACCATCCACTCTCTCCTTTCTTTGAATATATTGCTATTCTGCAACTACTTTTCTATTTGTTTAATGCAGTTCCACTTAGCCTTACATGGTCTTTTAAATGAAAGGAAATTCTGATTTTATCACATAAGCACCTGAAGAAAAATATCAATTCAACACTTCCATATTTAATCAGGACTACAGGAGTAAATTGCTGCCTGCAAATCACTTCATATTTACTGGAAGCAAATTTCATTTACTATGTCAAATTTCTTTACTTGTATTGCAAATGGCAGCACCTAAGGCTCTGTTCATTCAGTCTTACCTTTTATAGTACCAAAGACCTATTCAAGCAAATTTTATTATTCTATTACTGAAAGTACTGCAAATCCGTATTTGGATGTTGGCTATGTTTTCTGTGAAAGGCAATATGGGTAGCAACAAGACCCAGTAAAAGCTAATACTACTCCTAATGCTCCCCCTGTATGTATAGTGTGGATATCATAGATCATAAAAGATAAGCAAAATACTTGGAGGTAGTATTATTAGAAGGAAGGGAAAGCATCTTTTTCAATAAATGTATATTTTTGCACTACACATTCATTCTACATCTAGGAGTACTGGTATGTGCATGCACCTGCCTTGTCCAAGTTCCACCGCTATAAAACAGTAAAGCTCCTCTTCTCAGTGAGAAAGAAGAGATTGACATAAGTGTGATCTAGCCCAAAGAACAAATTTCAGAACTGTCATATATAAATACCCATTGAAAACAATGACATTAATAAATGAATGACTTCAAACATGGAAACTATGTAAAAGATAAAGCAAGTCATTTGTCTAGTATTTGACAAAATTCAGAACATCACTTACACACTTGTCAAATACCTGCAAAAAAATAATACTGGGCTGTTGCGATTGAGGCCTGAACAGTCTTGTATTTTCTGACAAAGACAGAAAGATTCTTCAAAGCTTCTAGTTCTTCAGATATTTGTTTTCTTTCAACAGCTTTATAATTTCAAAGTCATTTAAGAGAAGTCTAGGAGAAAATTTAACCAAACAAAAAAAAAAATCCAGAGGCAACGTTGATGACACTCATAGCTGCTTCTCTTATCTATCTATACAAAAAGACTGAAGTTACTTTCTGTAGAAGTTGTGTTCATCAGAAGCAGCAGTTACAGTTTTAAACAGAAACAACTAACATCTGTATTTTGATTAAGTGTGTTTTGAAGAAGAAAACCATGAAGCTAGATTCCACGATACAGGTTTGAACATGGGGAGGTGTTTGTAAAAATGAGAAGCATGCCTTTTTTTTTTTTTTTTGGTTTTGATAGGTAAAGGGAGTCTATGCATTCATTTACGTCTTCGAGAACCTTCCAAACCACCTCAAATTACTTGTATCCAGTACATAGCTGTCAACAAAAAGAAAAGACGTTACCTACATCTTTGACACTTAATATCACCACAAACAATGAGGACTTTCACAAAATCATTATCTTGCATTTTTTGAGAGAGTCTGAGGTACAGGGAGTAATACATTTATTTTTCAACTTAGGCAGCTGGATGTACCATGAAGGGAAAAAATGCTCAGAAATCTTTCTTTTTTTTTTTTTTTTTGTTTTTTAAAGAAACAAAGATATAATACTGTGTTTTAAACAGATGTCACTTAAAGATGAAGGTACCAGAGAAAGACATTTCCAAGCTAATAGCTTCCTATAAGCAACTATTATGGAAAGTTTTCTGCCCTATTCTGTCCAGTTACTGTTTATTTTTATTAAATTGTATTTTAGGAGAAAGACTAGTTTATTTCTTTCTGAACACCTCAAGTGTCATCAAGTTGCAAAACAAAAAAACAGGTAAATTTTCACAGAATCTCCAAAATCTGACAGGAAAAATCTAGGCACTGCACGAATCTGCATCATTACATGGGGTTCCTGCAGGTTCCTCGGGATCCAACTGGGCTGTAATAGAGGAACTGACACACCATATAAACTGTGTTGGTGCTATTTAAAATCAACTAAATTGTTTCATACTTGATAACAATAATTTCCATTGCCAATTAGGGCATTTTGATGACAAGGGAATGACCAAAACAACACTAAGTCAAGCCCTATTTATGAAATGTAGTCAAACATGATTTTGCTTAATTTGCAATCCAGTTACCTCTTAATCTAATGGATTAACATGCGACAGTCAGACTGCATCCAGTTTTGGTACCCCAACATGAGAGACATAGCCTAACTGGAGGGTGTTCAACAGAGGCCATCAAGATGGCTGGAGGACTTTCCCTGTGAGGAGAAACTGGAGAAGCTGGGAATGATTAATTTGGAGAAAGGAGGGCTTTTGGGGGTGCCTAACAGCAACACGCCCAGTACCTATGGGGAGTGCATCAAAATGACAGGCAGACTCTTCATAGCACATGCAGGACAATAAGGGATAATTCACATAAGTTGAAACAAGAGTGGTTCAGACAGAATACAAAGGGAAGATTTTTCATTCTGAGGACAGCCAAACATG
Organism: Coccyzus lansbergi; assembly: GCA_033558105.1. Taxonomy (NCBI): domain Eukaryota; kingdom Metazoa; phylum Chordata; class Aves; order Cuculiformes; family Coccyzidae; genus Coccyzus; species Coccyzus lansbergi. The sequence goes on along the minus strand of JAUMJK010000211.1, from coordinate 59,980 downwards.
GCTGCCTAGTCTCCATCCTTGCATGTTGCAAGGACCCAAATGGATGATGGCCTGCAAAATGTGTCTGGCCTCAAAGCTTTGAGCAGGGCCTTGAGATAGAGACACGTGGTCCTTTTCAGCTTATGATCCTATGCTCCACAATAACAGTGATCCCAGATAATAACTTAGCATCTCCAGTCAGCCTTCTAGTTCAGAGTCACTCTAGAGAAAGTCCAAAGGGAAATCTAGTAATCTCTCAATTGCACAACTGTCAATGCTATGGCTGACATACAATAGTCTCCCACAATGAGCAGGAGAAAAGGGATTTCTTGAAACATAATTTTCAATTTGCAAACTGTACCCTGGGCTGCATCAAAAGAAGTGTAGCCAGCAGGTTGAGAGAGGCAATTCTGCTCCTCTTCTCTCATGAGACCATACCAGGAATACTGCATCCAGCTCTGGAATCCTCAAAGACATGAACCTCTGGGAGTGGGTCCAGAGGAGGACCAGAAAAATTATCAAAGGCCTGGAATACCTCCCCTACAAAGAGAGGCTGAAAGAGTTGGGGTGGTTTAGCTTGGAGAAAAGACTCCAAGGAGACCTTATTGTAGCCTTCCAATACTTATAAGAAAGATGGGAAAAAAACTTTCTAGCAGGGCCTGTAGCAACAGAACAAATGGTTATGGTTTTAAACTGAAAGACGTTTAGACTAGTTATTAGGGGAAAAAAAATGTATGCTGAGAACAGTGAAACACCGGAACAGGTTGCCCAGAGAGGTAGTACCTGTCCCATCCCTGGAAACATTCAAGGTCAGGTTGGATGGGCCTCTGAGCAACCCAATCTAGTTCAAGATGTCCCTCCTCACTGCAGGGAGGTTGGACTAGATGACCTTCCCAGTCCCTTCCAACTCAGACTATTCTACGGATCTAATTTTAAAGGAATGAATGGTAAGCTCTCCAAAGATCCTCCTGCAATATTCCATTTATACCCTGCAGTTCCACCAGTAAAACCAAGGGACAAAACAGCAGGCTAAAAATATAACAAGTCCCAAGGCATCATGCTGTTACTTGCTGAAATGCAAACTCAGCCTGACAAGTACAGAGGTGAAGTACGAAATAACTAATGGTAAAACAATTGCACCTTGATGTAGATATTAATAATCACCTTAGCTCTGCAACAGCTTTTCTGACATTGCAACTCAGAATAAAACTTTACATAAACCAGTTATTTCTAAAGTTCTTTATCCAATTACAAACAAGAATTAAGAAAATCAATGTAACACAATACAAAAAAGTCACAATCATTGCAAGAAGTAGTGGTGTACTTCTGGAAACAGATGAGTTACAGAACCAAGTCTGAGCATATGCCTTGTCCTTTTCTGCAAGGGCTAATTTTGTAGAAAGCAGAGTAATCTCTTTTGGCAGGCCATATGCATTTCCCTGTGAAAACAGCTCATGACTCAGAGCACACCTGCCTGTCACAATAGCTGAAGCGCAGCTTTAACACAAGCTAGCTTCAGTGATCAGGAATTGGTCTTGTTAACTAGCCCTTCCCCTCCCATCTGCCCCCCCCCCCCAATGAATTAATATCTTATGACCCAGAGATGAACTACAACAGAGTCAGTATAATGACTTCAGGATTAATTACCTGAAGTGATGATCCTTTACAACCATCAAAGCTATTTTTCTTTATTGACAAGTATGAGAGACATACAAATTCAAATAAGAAAAAAATTAAAAATCATCAAGTTTGATGGCAACAGGAACCACTTTTTTGAATCAAAAGGAAAAAAAAAAAGCAACAAAAATCCCCATGGCAAATATAGCCCACTTGCAGATTTCCTTATGTGCTTTTTATAAACTTTGAAGTTTTCTTAAAGTAAGAAAAACCTTTTTCTATTTGTATCTCATTTACATGCCTTTCAGAGTTCCTAACATCGGGACTTCATGCTTACTCTTATTTAAGTTCAAGATGTCAATTTTATGCTTTATGATGATCACACTGCAGTTCCACAATATTACAATTATTTAGTATCTGATGGGCACAGATCTAGTTCCTCATCCAAACCATTACAGAAGAAACTTATATAAATAGAAAAAATATCTTATTTGGGATCCTAGTAGGTATGTTCACTCAGTTTTATAGCAAATTATGTATATTTGAATTGGGATTCTATTGTTCTGCATACATATTAACTACATAAAGTATTAGAAAGCATTTCTAAGAGTACTAGTACAAACTAAGAGCAAAAATTTTATTCAAAATACAAATCTGAAGAATCCTAGTTTTATTATTTTGAGTTTCTAATGTTCCCCCAATAGTCTTACTACTGCAGTCTTAACATAAAGGATATGCAGTAATTACTAACAATATCAATAAGATTAACAGAAAAACATCAAATAAAGACTCTATCTGTAATTCAGAGAGTTATAACTAGGAACCTATCCATTAACGACAGTATTTGTAAACTAGAAGTATTTGGATGATTCCTCTTTTATTCTTTCAGATCCTAACAACAGCTACAGCCACTACCTGGAGAGGTATGCTATTAATTTTGGTGAGGGTAATCTGAATATAACAAGCAGAACAAAACCCAAAGGCAAAAAATGTGTAAAAGGGAATTCAAAGATGACTGATTAAAAAAGTGAACTAAATTGAAGTGCAACACACATAAGGGACAAGGGGCTGTGCTGCACAGTTTATTAAAGACAGGACCATGACTTTTTAGGGGAAGGAAGATGATGAGTATATTTGATTATCAGGGAAACAAAATAGAAGTAAATTTCAGAAACTGAGCTGTGAACTAAATACAGTTAGACCAGTAAGAAGAAAAAAAAGGGGGGAGGGGAGGGGGGGGAGGGGAAGAGGGAAGAGAAATTAATTTGGAAACACAAGCATGATTTGGACACAGTTTGGACCTACTAAGCAGGAAGAAGAAAGTGTAAATAAGTTGCACTCAGAGGATGCTTGATTGATAGGAAGAAAGGATTTCAGAAAGCAGTGAAAGGGAAGATGCTTCAGATCCATTTTGCAGATCATCCTGGCAATGCTGTGCTTAGTGTACAGACTGCGTTTCTCATGATTCTTCCAAAGAAGGTAGTCCAGACATTCATAGTATATAGTAGATTGGTTAAGTGTTACTGATCAGATACAAAAGACAAAAGGCAAGCATTTTCTTCTCACCTTTGAGAAAGTGTGATGAGCCAGGGTACAATGCCTAAGTTTACTTTGTGTTTAGTTACTGCATGAACTGTATTTAATCATGTTCCTTCTGCAAAACTTGATTTTAACAGTTTTTGCTTGTTGCTGGCAGCTATCTTAGCCACTCTAGGTGAACAGACTGTTATGTGCAGGGCATACCTCATGAAAAGCCATGGATTTTCACTGAAGTGGTTTATCTTATTTTAACTGTATATTGAAGACATAGAATCAGATGCAAGATTCCTTGGTATAAAGAGTTCCATAATGGAATTAAAAGGATCAACACGACAAGTCTAATAACTTCCTCCTACCAGATGCCAGTTACATATTCACACACATACATATTTTTTACCTATTTGCTACACTGAAGAATTAATTTTTCTTGGAATTCCAAATCAAAAAGGAAACAAGTTTAGAGAATATAAGGCTCCTCCCCTCTGAAGAAAAAAAGATTACAAACATCCTCTGAACTCTTGACAAAATTTACACGCGCAGATGATTTAATAGGCTTCAACTGTTCTACTGCTTTTACAGTATTGTGTTCATAAAGCAGTCTTTCTGCAGCCAAGATGCTCCATGGGGCTAAAAGGCATTCCTTCCAGAAGAAATTGCTGAAGCAATTGTAAGAGCATTTGAGCACAGAGGGTGTGAAAAGACAGAAGGTCTGGAAGTCATTTTCTGAAAGTAGGCATTTCTGTCTTGGTTCCTTAAACAATCATTGAAATATGCTGAGATTCCTTTGTCCTCCTAACTTACTCCCTGTTCATGGTTTTCAGGTGGATTGTCATTCATAATATTGCAAAAATTGGCCAGGAAGAGTTCCATAGCATGTATGTTAACTCCATAGGAAGAGGAGTAATAACAATATGTATATTAAGTATTGTGATGAAAACGTTCCCCCCTCCCCACTCCAACTGCACTGTAAACGTAAGTTTTTGGATGAAGACAGCTTTAGTAAAAGCATTCAGAATATACATTTTCTAATAAGCCTTGCAAATCTTAAAAAAAATATTTTGATTTGGTATCTAAAATCAGGCCCTGCTGTGCACTATTTGTAATTGATGATCTTAGAGGTCTTTTCCAACATTAATTGTTCTTCTTACTAATGACGAAAAATATCTGATTTGGTCTACACTTCTGGTAGAACTCGACTGATCTAGATAAATGTATGTATTATGAGTTTGTCAGTTTTACTTTCAAATATTTACAATAACATTAATCTTACACTTGCCAGTCCATAATGCTTTATACAACAGTTACTTTATGCTGAATACAATGTTCCATGTTATCTGCAGGATTATTGATAAAACTTCAAGGTTTGCAATATAGAAGACAAGGTCTGGTAAACCAACTTTATGAATATTCAAAGCAAACCCAACAAAAATCATTCAGAAGTCCTTGAAGAAACATTAGCCAGTAATAATATGCTATGAGGAGACACATGCTGGGAGTACAGAGATTCCATTCTATCACAATTACCTTTGAGGACAGATTCTCATTGACATAAATTAGAAAAGAAAAATCAAAACATACTGAAATTTAAGTATTATTGTGAGCAGAAAGATGTAGAAAATGAAAATGGAAAACCTGGTGCCTATATGAACACCCACACAGCTTTTCCTCAAAAATTATTAGTTATTCCATATTTTAAAAGAGGAAAAAAGAATATCTCTGAAAATTGCATCAAGAGAATAATATTTTATGCATATTCTTTCCATAGTACATAATCAAGTAAAATTAAAGATGGTACATTAAAAACAAAGTCACTACTATTGTGGCCTGTCTATCTATGATAGTTAACAAAGACTTTAAAACAGCATCCTTTTTCAATTTAAAATAAATTGGAATATGATCTAAAATATGAACATTGCACGGAAAACAAAATCATTTGTGCAAATGTTTTAGAAAGTTATCGTTGCTAGTTCTAGGGCACTGTCATCCCAATCATAGCAAATGCAGTTCTTGAATTTCAGTTTCTCTTTTGACCCAAAAAGACATTTCTAAATGAAATTCAATTGAGCAGGCATCATAACTGCTCAGAAAAAGGACTGACTTGCCAACAAAGAAAGAGAGGTTATACTGGAATTACTGATCAAATGTATACCCATAATTCTTTTAAATCCTCAGTAAAGCCGCGCAGCAGTAAACAGGACAACAAAAGTCCTTGTTAGGATGGAAGCAAAGCTGAGCTCAACTCGAGGAAGACATTTTGGCTTCCATTTGGTTTTGATTTTCTTCACTGGTTGTTTTTTCGGCACTTCATAAAAATAAGATCATGCTTCTTTCATATTATGAAATCAATTAAGGACTGTGTAGCAGGATTCTTCAAAGTGTGCGTAAAATGCACTCTTCATAAAACTTCAGTACAGCTACTAAGTGAAAAGATACAGAAGACCTCAATGAAAAAAAACATCACTGCCTTACTTCCTAAGAAATCTTTAGGTTCTAGTGATGACATTTTTAGGTTAGCAGTAAGGTGTATTTATGATATCAAAATGCTTTTTATACAACACTAAGAATATTGACAAATACTTCACCACCACACCCTAATGTTTACATTCACCTCCTGTTCCTGAATCTATCCGGTAAAAGAGATTAGTTTTGAATTAAAAATTGGCTGTGGATATCCTGAAAGGATATTAAACACCACAAATAATCTGAAATCTTATTAAACATTAGATATTATTAATGTTCTTATAAAATACATAAATCGTCTATTTCCAAATATTACTATTTTTTTGTATTTTCTAAGTAAACCCTGTTGCACTACAGTTGGCAAAACCAGGACTTACACATTTTCTAATGTAACTTAAGATTAATAACTTACAAATAAATGTAGATATATGTAGTCACAAAGCAATGATGCTTGTAATGTTCACTTGTTCCTCGATAATTTGGATGGAATCATTTTATATACTGATATCTTCAGAGACTGTAGGATTTTAAGAACACGTGTATTTCCACAAGGACATAAAAATTCAAATCTGCCAGTCAATTGAGTTGTATAGCCTAGTATTCTTACAATACTTAAATCTTTTGAACAACTACCAAAATAAAATAACAGAACTACAAAACAGGAATAGTTTTTAGCCAAATGCCTGCAGCTGCTTTTATGACATTAAATATTTCATCACTATAGACTGGCTTAAAAGCTTGCATTATTGCAACAGTTGTAACAAGTAGAACTGAAGTGGTAGATTGTTGCTCACACATTACATACCACTTTAACATCAGTAAACATTTTAGGTTTCTCACCTTGTCAATCATTTTACGGGCTTCCATTTCTTCAGAATTGGGATTTTCCAACTCAATTGTGTAAGTACCTTTGTCACTCTGGTCATCCTCATTGTCCTTTTCAGTAGCAGCAGAATGTTGGCTTTTCAACTTTTTGTCCATCTCTTGGTTCTGACTAGGCCTGTGGCCAAGGCTTCCGGAACTCCTTAACAATGCAGCCTGTAAAACAGGTAATGCAGCAGAGGGTTCTTCTGATTTTTGTTTTAGAAGTTTTGCATGAACACCATGTACTGCTCTATGATGCAATGAGCTAGCTTGCACAGATGAAGGGACTCCTTTCTCTCCTGATGCCGGTTTCACTCTTTCAGTTCGTGCATGAGGTGTTGGAGATGGAGATTCCGAGGACAGAGCTCCTACATTCTGAGAAAAAGAGTAAGAACGTCTCTTTCGAGGATGATCTTCATCAAAAAACTCAATCATAAAGGCAGTCTGACTCAAACCAGCTTGCTCTTGCTGCTTTTCTGTGGAATTGACCTTCTGGTGTGACTTTTTCAGCTCTGTATGATGATGCCTTAAGTGTTCTTCAAGTGCTGCCCGCTTACTGTAATGCCGGTGTGCACCAGCATTTTCTGAATCACTTTGCGTACCATCATCATGCTTATTCCCTACAAGCAAAGCAAAAGAATATGTAGCGCAATGAAACAAACAGGAAAAAAAAATCCCATCCCAAACCATATAAAATAAACCGGCAAGCTAAGAAAGAATGGATTTGAAATTACTTTTCTGCTTAGTCCAACTTTCAGTACTTGGCTTCGCAAATTTTGTACAGCTCCTAGTAACAGATTCAGTTTTCTATGAGTCAAATAATGAAACACTTCAAAAGCTGATTTGTAACAGCAGTGCACTTGAATTACCCTTTCAACCAATATTCTTGTCTGTGAATACTTACCACTGACTTCTAAAAGCCAGTATTTTACCAGCTGTACTATAGCACGTTTTTGAATTATATTAATTTTTTTACATAGCCAGTTGACTACTGAAACATTCTGGCCAGGACTAAGAGGAAAAAGAATATCCTGTAATAGTCCTTCCACTAGATAAAAATACCCATTGAGAGCCACAGGTCATACTGCTGGATTCTTCACACATTTACAACACTTTATCAAGAGAAGAGTCTACTAAAAATTGGAATGAATTCTTTATTACTCTTTCCAAGAAATACAATGAGGTTTTCTATCGCTCACTCCCCTCAGCCTCTGGCATATGCATGTAAAATGGTTATTACTTATTCATTCCACAAACTACTTTGTGATCTATGAATAAGGATTATATATTCAATAAATCATATATATGCCTATAAATATACTTTGCGATGATACCTGAAAAAGCATGCAAGGCTGAATACTCATGCACAAAATATCACATTTAACATAGAACAATTTCATGTACAATGGAAGTGTTTGTATTTTTAAGTTTTATCTCAGTTTCTGGGAAGGAATAGTTTTACCTTCTTTGAACTCTTTTGGATCAAGTCTTATGTATACATAAAATATTTTTTTTAATTTTTATTTTCAAGAGAATACCTTTTTTTAAGGTTTTCCTAGCTTGTATTCCTGTTTGCTAGTTATTTGTACAATGCCTAAGAAAAGGATGTGATGGCTCATTTACTTCCAAATAATAACAATAAATATCAACACCACCGTGAAAGTTATAATTTTAGCAGTGTGAATTCAGTACAGGACATTGTAAGAAAAGGCTGAGGAGAAAAAAACAAGAGTTGTGGGGATTTTTTTTAAAATAAAAGTTTTGTAGTGGGTAGATATATTCTCTACATTTATGATTTCAAAAGGTACAAGTAATGAGTCTGAATACAAACAGATTACAGAAGATTACAAACTCAGATATTTATTATGGTTGTATGCACCCTATGAGTTACACTTATATCAGATGAAAATTTATCAAACTTCAAAAAGTTTCTGCCAGGAAAAGGCTAAGACCTTGTAAACAAAGCCCTTCCTATTTATCAAAGTGGCATGGCTAGTATCTTAAAGAAGGTTCATGAATATAATACAGTATTGTTAAGACCAAAGAATGCTTTGTACCACAATCTAGAAAAAAATATTATCCTATTACCTTAATGCAAGCACATACTTAATTCTGTTTTCAAATTTTCATCTTTTAACTTAATTTGGAAAAGTCAGCCTTCAAAAGCTGACTTTTGATCAGCAAGACAAAGCTTGTACCTACTCCCCATTAGTTTAAGAGGTAGACATGATAATGTTGCAGAAGCAAGAAAAACAGGAATTGCAAGGTTAAGCCACTGAAAATAAAAAGAGAGACTTGAAAAAGCTCTTCAGAAGTTTTTGTTCTGAAAGTTTGAACGTGACTGAGATCTTCATCTGAACATCAAAACTACTTAATCTATTCTGCTAAGTGGCATCCAAAAGAAAGTATACTTATGCTTAGCGTTTGATTTAACTTTATTTGAAGTGTCACTGTCTGCAGTAAATGAGCATATATAAACACCTGGAGCTCCACTCAATAGGAGCATTTTTATAAATACAATATTCTGCAAGCTTAGTAAACAAAATATGAAGGTCTCCATCTGTTTCAGATTCCTGACTCAAACTTGACTTTGTCATACGTGATTGATTTAAGCAGAATAACTGTATGATGCATTTCTTGCCATAAAATTATTTTCGTAGAGAATAAGATGATTGACAGAAAATACACTATTGGAAGACTTGCTAAAAGCATAAATTGAACTTCAGAGCTTTGATTCTAAAAAGCAATTCAGCTTTTCAAAGTAATGCATAGGAAAAAGTGAAGCACATAAGATTTAAGTGAAGTTTGAGGTTTTTTTCCTTTTCCCTTTCCAGATCAATGTTTTAAATGCCTGATGTTTTCAGTTGCATTAGAATATTTCAAATTCGTATACTTATTCCAAGATGATTTAGGATTTTATTTCCTATCCTCTTTTTAAGACTTAATACTGCAATAGAATTTCCCAGCACAGACGCTTGAGGGCATGTGGAGAACCTGTGATTTCAACTGAACTCCGCAAAGGCTCAGCAAACCACTCACTGGATGCTGGTGAGGAATCACTGCTCTCAAAAATAAGCATAGCAGGAATTATTCACGTTACCTTTCAGTCTCTTCAAGTACACTGGAACATCACTCTTAATACTTTTGGAATCCTCCTCTGTTGGTTCCCATATCATTCTAGGAGGATTATTCTGTGCAAGCCAATCTGCTACTTTGCTCTCTGCAGCCATCATCACAGTCTGAAGCCCCGGCAGGTCCTGACCACTGGAGGAAGGCTTTTTTGACTTGTGACGCTGTTCCGATGTGAATTTTGTCACGTGATCTTTGATTGTTACTTTTCCTGGAGTGTTGTCATCAAATTCAATGGTAAAGGAAGCATGCCCTGCAGCTGCTGCAGGGGAAGTCTGGGTGTCTTTTGTTGGAATTTCATGAATAGTGCTCTCTGCTACCTGTGAAGGTTGCTGGAATTCTTTTGTAGGTATTTCAAAATAGCTTGGCTCCCTACAGAAAGGATAAAGTTCTTCACTTGCAGCTGCAGATTGCTCCTCAGCTTGCTTGGTATCTGTGCTGCATCCTATTAAGAAAAATGAAAAATAGATTTCACAATACTTGTGAACTTCAGGTTCTTCAAGAAGTTTCCGAACTCCTGTAAAGGCCATTTGAATAATTTCTGGAATAAACAGTAAGATTGTGGAGAAGATTGAGCAACAGTTCTGGAAAAATAATTACGGAATTACCTATAAAAAGTACTACTGAAAAGACAGTTTGAGTTTTGGCTGTAAGGAGCATGAAATGGCAAAAAGATCACTTAGAATTTGTCAAAAGAAATTTGCATTCCAAAAATTTTTAGATGATGCAGAGGTTAGCTGATTTATTAGCACATGGACAAGAGGTAAATCACATTAGGGAAATAGTTGAGATGATCGTTATTGCAATACAATTTATCAGAAAAACATCAAATCAAGGTGGCTCTGAAACAAGTGCTACCCATCTGGCTTTCACCTCCCGCAGTGGACAGATGGCATGATTTTGCTTGGCAAAAATCTTCGGAAAAACAATTCACACATTAATGAAAGGTAAATCCTAATTCTGGCTTGGAAAGTTTAACACTAATAAGCATTGGGAAACGTTGTGGAATTCAAACATTTTTTGTTTCTATGAAAGATAAAACCAAAGAATTGAGCTAAATCCTAGCATCATCTGCTCCTACCTTACTTGTTTCCATCATCTGTAGGTGAACAGAAAAAGTAACAATAGCATGCAGAATGTTACCAAACTATGCTCAAACTGGGTACAAAAAGCAAAATGAGGAAAAAGTACGGGGTAGTAATTGAAAGTCCCACTGTATAGCCTGATTGAAGGTTACAGTTTCTTGTGTTTGCAACAAAGCTACCAATATGCATTAATGAAATTAAACCTTCTGGTTACATATTATGAACTAGTAAGCTAGTCAAAATATCTGGTTCAGAGATGTGCTATAGGCAACAGATACTTGAGATGCTTGCAGCAATGGTAAGCTACCTTCCAGCAATAGAATTCTGAATACCTCCTATGAGATTTATCATAAACCATATTAAGTTGTTTAAGAAATCATTTTAGGTTGTAAAGCAAAAGAATATGAATGCAATTAACAGATTTCTGGTGCTAAAAATAGCCACACATTATCAGCTGAAGCAATTAGCATTTGTGGATGAAACTACACAATTATTATGCAATAAGGTAGCAACAGAAACATTTGAATCAGGAGTTTAAAGGGGAGAGGATGCAGGATGCCATTATGTGCCTATGCTGTCTTCACAAACGCATGCTTCTGTGAAGATTTAGGACAAAGTTAAAAATTAAAAATAAAAAAGGATAGCAATCTGATATGGAGAAACAGAACTAATTAAAGGACAGCATAATAGATAGAAAAGTTAAAAAAAATGTATGGAGCGATAACAAGAATAGTACACAATCACTGTTGTCACGCTTGGATACCAACAGGATAAAATAACTCTACAACAGCTGTGTTACCTGCATCAATTTCTTTTATCTACAAGTAGCTGTTGCAAATACAAAAGTTGCTCTGAATTCAGTCATTTTTTATATCGTGCCGCTGTATTCCAAGAATACCCTGGCTAACGGACTGTCAGCTACCCCATATCTGTGGGGTAGTTTTCAGGCACTGCAACAGCAACTCACTACTCCCCTCACATGGAAAGAAATGCCTCTCTAGTCCCTTTCTTGAAGACACTTAATGCCAGCAGCCAAACAATGTAGAATTTTACTGCTGCAAAGCTCATTAAAAATGCTTCTATGTTTAGACAGAAAATATACAGAAATAACAAACCCCACACATTTTAGGTACAAAATTTTAGGTGAACTACCATCATTTTCTGTTCGTTTCACCCAGCTAACAAGCTGGAATGGATCAAGATCTAACAGGATCAAATTTAGAACCAGGACCCTTACAGTATGCAACACTTTTACTGAACAGGAGTAAAACACCAGGAAGTTAGTTCATATGTACCTTATTTCCCTCCCCCCCCTTTCTATTCAGAGCTTCAAGTCTATAATATCATCCAAATCCTGTAAAGTAATTAAGCAGGAATAGTGTTCAATGCTTCTTCAAAAGGTAACTGCCTAATAGAGTATGCTTACTACGTTTGGGCCAGGCAAGACCAATCCACTGGTTACAGTTAACAATGTTTTTCAGCAAACAGAAAATAACTGCCTCATCACTATCTTCTAAGTCTGTAGTCAAACTGCATCAGATGTATGGTAGGCTTAGGATGAGAGGATCTATAACTTCACTAAAAAAAAAATACCTATGAAACAGGCCTGCGCCAAATTTAACACCAGAAATCAACTGTTTATACTGTAACAATTTGCACAGTGTTTGATTCTAATATTTTGTAATCAAATGGGTGCTATAATATGGTTTGAATCTAAATTATGATAGAATTAATTTAATCAAAAGAAGTGAGAATCTGAACTACAACTAAATTGTAAATTTTTCTAAACTAGAAAAGTTCTTAGAAATAGTCTAATTAAAAACATCTGGATTACAAGTTAATTTTAATTACTTAAAACTCCTACTTTGTGCTAGAAGTACATGCGTTTTCAGAAGAGTTAAACACATCAGATTTGATTGCAATAAGGAATTGAAAACAATGAGGAAACAGAAATTTAATATATGTCTTGATGTGAACCACCCTTAAGAAGTTTTCATCCAAATTCTAAATGCAAGTCCTCACAACTTTCTAAATATTACAAGGAATGTTCTATAAAATAATCCTACCTTTGAACTCCTATTATAAAAAGTCATCTGCAAAGATGAAGAAATTACATATCAGACTAAATATAGACATCTGTAAGAGAAAACCCTCAAGCAAACACTAGCGATATTGGTCATAAGCTCCCTATGTTGGTTTTTTTTTAAAAAAAACAAGAAAAACAAGTATGGCAGCCACACAGCAAACAAGTCAATTGTGTAAAACTGAAAGCGTGTTTCGGGAAAATGAGGGGATGGAAGGGTTTTGAACTGCAATCTCTCCAGTGACTGAAGAGGTTTCTGAACTGACGAGTGAAAGGCAAGGCACAAAATCTGTAAAGAAGGAGCTCTCATTCAAGAAGACAATTGTGCAACAGTTTCTCCAAGGCAAGCAAGGAAGCAATAACTGTAGTGCCTACACAGGTGTAGTGAGGCTATTAGCGAGTCTAGGAGAGGTTAAGCGGGAAACTATGAAATATTTGGAAAATCATAGGCTTAACCAAACGGAGACTCAGAGGTTCTTTTCTAAAATAATGTCAGAAATGATCAGAAAAGCAACATTCACTGTGACAATAGCAGAACTGACTACGCTTTGTAAGACTTTTGGGGTTTTGGGGGGTTGGTTTTTTTTGGATTTTATTTCTTAAGTTACACATACAAACAGTCAGAATCCTAAAATTTTACTTGCCAACCCAGACAAGAAATACTATAGGTTTTCTGCACTATTCAGTACAGTCGTATGTGCAAAAAATTGTCTGCATATATAAATAGATTATCATTTGCAAAGACAGGGTGAAACCTCAGAAAATATTCTGCAAAATATTCAGTTATTTTAGAAATACTGTTTCCCCATCCCCCACCCCAACTTCCAAATGCGAATTATCTGGAATTTACAAAGCACTTCTTGAACAAAGAGTCTGTGAGCCTGGAGCAAAATTTATTTGCAAAAGGTATAAGAAGCAGCCAAAACATCATATTTATACAATACCCCAAAATATTTTTTGTATGTTAGCTTTATATTTGGTACTGTACAATAAATATAATAAAGAGAAGTTAAACACAGTGCTTTCAAAGGCTTAATATAATTTTATACCTTTCCTCTTTCTTTCCATATTACCACTTTAGATTTTTGACTTAGGTTTCAGGGGTTTTTTGCTTTATGGCTGAATCATATTTTTCACTTGTTATTTAAGGACAAGATTGAAAAAAGATAATGATTCATTTAGCATTAAATAAAATCTCTTTCCTTTAATGTTGTCATAGCCTGTCTTAGGAAATAATATCAAAATTGCCTTCCCTAAATAAAAATACTAAAATAGTATTCTAGAGAGATCCCCACCTCACATAACAGATCATTTAAACGTGTGCTTTAAAGAAGCTTGGATGATCAGATGATAAAAGCGGGAAATTAATTTTAAATACACTGCTATGATGGCTCTAAAAATTTCTGTTAGCTTCCCATGACACACCACAAACATTTGCTGCTATAGCTTTTGCAAAGCAAGTCTTGCACATGCAGCACTGGAAAATACTCCAGCCAAAACTAAGCAAAATTCTGGAACAAACATCCGTGTTAATGCTAGTGATTAAACATATGCATGTAATCTCCTACACATACTGATTATACTGGTATTTCTAAAACAATTCTCAGCCCACTTTACATTAAAATGACACTGTTTCTTAAAAGTAAGGAACATAGAATCTGATACATCGTTATGTAATGCTGGAATTAAAAAAATACTTCATGCAAAATGGAACATATTATTTCAGATTCTTAAAACCTCTTTAAAAATTTAACTTCTATCTTTTCTTAGTCTTCTGGCAAAGGCATGTAAAAATCTATAACTACCAGCAGAGAATGCAGTTTTTGCTTTTCCAGAAAGCAGAGGACCAACACATAGCAATAGTAATAACTATATTCCCAGCAACCTTGGCAATAACATGCAAGTTTAACAGCTGTAGCATAAAGTCACACCATAGGTGTATATGCAACATTTTAATATGGACTAGTAGATTTGAGGATTGTTAAAACAGGGTAACATGCATGTATGAAAAAAAACAGAAAGGATTTTTCTTTTTAAAGTTTTCCAGGCTGTTCTGCTCTGTTTGCAAGTGATTTCCATTAGCGAGTTGCCATTGTGATACAAATACAGTAACACTGAAATAATCTTGTTAACTTGAGACTGTAAAGACTAATTGTCTATAGTTGGCTTAGCAGAAACAAATCTTCCATTTCAATCTCCTCATTAAACCTCACCTCATCTGTTATAATTCATGCCTTCATTTCTATTCAGTGAATAGTCATGCACGAAATCATTAAAGCATGAGGCAGATTCTTCATAGGATTAATTTGTTATGAATGATATCAGATTTTATCAACTTGAGTTCCTGAAAAGTTTAAGAATTTATGTACATAAATTCACCTATTATGTACTTACTTTTAGGCAGTTTATATTAAAGAAATAGGTTCCAAATTTTTTTTAAATACTTAATACAACTTAGCCCATGAAAGAACAAATACTGTGCCAGTCTTGAACATTTCTTTATTAGTTTGTTTCTATTCAAAAACTATCCAAACAATCTTGTAAAGTTTCAATTTGTTTTAATAAAAGTTTCTCTTTACATTGATTTCCAGTCTGCTGAAGGGAGGGAGGCTCTCCCTTTTAGGGATCTAAACAGGTTGGACCGCTGGGCTGAGTCCAACGGCATGAGGTTTAACAAGGGCAAATGCCAGGTCCTGCACTTGGGGAACAACAACCCTATGCAGAGCTACAGGCTGGGAGAAGTCTGTCTAGAAAGCTGCCTGGCAGAGAAGGACCTGGGGGTGTTGGTTGACAGCAACTGAATGCGAGCCAGCAGTGTGCCCAGGTGGCCAAGAAGGCCAATGGCATCTTGGCTTGTATCAGAAACAGCGTGACCAACAGGTCCACAGAGGTTATTCTCCCTCTGTACTCGGCACTGGTGAGACCGCACCTCGAATACTGTATTCAGGTCTTCTTCTCCCAAGTGACAGGGGACAGGACAAGAGGGAATGGCCTCAAGCTCTGCCAGGGGAGGTTCAGACTAGATACGAGAAAGAAATTTTTCACCAAAAGCATCATTGGGCACTGGTAGAGGCTGCCCAGGGAGGTGTTGAGTGACCATCCCTGGAAGTTTTTAAAAGACAAGTGGATGAGGTGCTCAGGGACATGGTTTAGAGGTTGATAGGAATGGTTGGGCTCAATGATCCTTGAGGTCTCTTCCAACCTGGTGATTCTATGATTATATTAATCTATGTTACACAGAATCTGAGTGCACAAAGAAAATACACACTAACATTCTGGAAATCAATTTAATGTTTTCATGGAATGCATTTGTAGGCCAAAGTGGCCCCAAAAGCTTGTCTCTTTATCTTAGAATTGTATGAAATCATTCAGGATACTATTTTGTACAGTGCTACACAGACATAGTCTTCCGAGACTGAGGAAATGTGTCTATAGATGTAAATGTCAACTCTTATCTAGTTTGTCTCCTCAAGCTCTCTGGCAACACTATTAAAACATACCTACAACAGTCAAAAAAAAAAAAAAAAAAAAAAGACTAGTAAAACATAAGACTAATGTCTACTCAGATATTAAGTGATCAAGACTAAAAAACCCACACGTTTATACAATTTTTAGTTCCACATCCTTCCAAATTGAACTGTTTTGCAAAAATATCAGCTTTTGATTTTTTTTCCCAGCAGTGTCTTTCTGTAATATTTGACATGAGCTTTTGTTTTGCATGGGTTTCATTAAACTGAATTCCAATCCTGCAGATTCATTACTCTCTCAAGTTTTTCAGAAACATAAAATGGCCCTACACTCAGAATAATTCTATTCATAGGAAATAAATTCAAGATTAAGCAACAGCAACAAACAAAAATGATCTCCAGCAGTCAGTTTTTTATTAAAAAAAATGTTGTATTTGCCAAGAAGATACTGTGCCCTAATTATATTTTTATTTATTGTGTGTATACAGAAAACAAACAAAATCAATTAAACACTGTAGAAAATACTATTCTATTTTCTTTATTTGTCATTCACATTATGATGACTTCACCAAGGCAAAGCACATCAAAAATATCCCCATTACCATAGTTTTGCCTAGAACAAACTTATTTTCAACTACTACTGAAATAAGCTACAGCTCCTTGATTATTATGAGAGGAATTTTGAATCTTATTTTAGTTTGAATTTGAGATCTAAAAAAGATGTACTGATCACTTGCTGAAAAATTTCTCAATAAAATAAACATAAGATTATGTAAACCATTTGATGCAAAATTGTTTTTGAAAAAGCAATTTCAAATTATTAAAAACAATAAGAACTGGCATGCTACCAAATAGAAGCTGGAATCTTGTGTCAAACCTTGTTAATGGCATAACATCAAACCCACAGAGTTCAGGATATTACTTTTAATAATCCCATATGTAATGAGGGCAAACAAAAATGTGTGGGGTTTTTTAACTAAAACAATGTAGATAAATACACATGAGTGTAAAGCGCTTGATGAATTAATATTTTTGTTATATTAGTTTGCTACAGACATTGGTGTCTAAGCAATAAGAAAACAGATACTCCATATTTTACTATCCCTGCTTTGGCATATATAGCAAAATAGAGTCACAGTTTTCATAGCGAAGAGTTAATGCTCACTACAATCTGGAAAGCAATGAGAAACATGTGACCAGCAAGTCTATCAATGGCAGGACTCAAAGGCAAAGATTTAACTTCTTTTCTTTGCAACTGGTAACACATGTACTTGTCCTTTTTGTTAAGAAAAATGGTGTGGCACAACATCTAAAAATCATTGTCTCTCATTATAATTGCTATTAAGATTTATATTCCTTAGGAATGCTTTAAGGTGTTTGAAGAACATATTTCTAGACAAGACTTGAACTGTAGAGTTATATAATACTTATAGTTTACTAATGCAAACTACTAAACCTGTAGTTAAACAGCTTCCATAGGAGCAAACAATAGCATACGCTACTCTTGCTGTATCCTGTAGAGATATTTTTAGAAAAAGAAAAACAACAACCCAAACAAAGTGTTCTATAACTGCACTGCATCAGGATGCAGGTTTTTTTATATACAACAAAGTAGTTAAAGTTGCACAAAACCAGTTTATTAATTTAAATGTTTTCACCAGGTTTCTTTCTACTTGTCCAAATCATAAGGGGCTTTTTCTTTGAGCCATGACAACTTTAGACTAATACTGAAAAGCTCATTACATGACAAAAAGTTAACTCCAAAGTCATTGACTTCATCACACTGAAGTGTTAGTTGAGTTTGAATTTACATATCTTGAGAGTTTACTCCAACTCCTGCAAAACAGGATCCATGATAACCAAAACAACTACTATTACAGGAAGAGAGATACTGCTACCTCAGTTAAAGCACTTTAAAAGCAGGCTTAAAACTGCTAGGCCTTAAATGTGCGCCTAAAGAGCTAAACAAACACAGTTTAATTTTATCCTAACTTGACTAAGTTTTATGGTTATTATCTTTTCTCAGAATGTCACGCCTGGTGATAGCTTTAGAAGCCTAACTACGGATCTTGAGATTTAAGAAGACATATTGTATATAGACAGGCTAGCTAAAAAATACCTGTATTGTGAAGGAATAAAGGTTACCAGTTTAAACTACACACATCTTTACTGCCAGAAATATGAAATGCAATTACTATTAATGCAGCATTATTGAATTACAGGCAAGAATGTTAGCGTAGATCAACTTACATAGTTATGCAGAATATAAAAATAATATTGCACCATTTATTTTCAGAAATTATTTCAATTAATATCTCTAAACTTAAGCATATAAAGTGATAGATATGAAATAAGTTGATCAGTAAGACACACTGATTAAGGTAATGTTATTTTCAATATTTACTGATGATAAATAGTATTATATGCTAGAAAACCAATACATTATACATGAAATCCATCTCTGAAATGCAATTTCTCATAGATTAAATTTCTTAAACTAACTTAATTTTAGTAGGCCTTCATCTATGCAAGGTGTCTACAAAACCTCCAAATATTAATATCTGTTTAGTTCCCTAATTAAGAGGGAACTTACATGTACTTTACTGAAGAGAAAAACAGCCCACAAAAATAAGATTATAGATTTACCTGAAGCACCTGTCTCATGTATTTTTTCTTCATGCTTGCTGTCTGGCTTACAACCACGTTTTTCATCAGCTTCATCATCACCCCACCAGGCCGGCTGTCCATACAAAGGTGTCCCACGAGGCATGGCAGAAAGATCTACAAAATCAGGCCAAAGCAGAAAAGACTACTTTTCTCTGTAGTTGTGATATTTAGGTTAAAAAACATGGAGAGAGATTCATTTGCTTGAATTGTTTCTCCTGGAGGCTGAAGTGAATTGGTTGGACGAATTTGTGTAAATACAAAACAAACTTGGAGGTGGGATAACTGATCTGGGTTCTAAATATAAAAGCTTACTAACAACCAGATCAAAACTTCTGGCACAGATGTTTATGCAAAAGCAGATGACTTCTCTTATTGTTACACTCGAGTATCTGCAAACAAACTGAAGGCACAAAATAATGAACTCATCAGCACAGCAGTACATTCCTAAAAGCTGTCTCTTGCTATTTCTAAGACAAAATTCTCACTTTTGCCCACACTGACCTTTCAATGAAATTTGAACTCACTGCCTGAAAAAGTGACTAAATTTTGCAGTGCTGCCAAGTTCCAAATGGCTGACAGCAACTATAGAGTGCTGAAATTATCTTGTGTAAAACATTACTGAACACAATCATTTTCAAAATTTTTTTGAGGGCAACAGCTAAATAACAGTACAATTAAAAATGCAATACAATTTAAAAAATTAAAATTAAAAGGATGTATACACATTTAAATGTAAAAATTAAATATAAAAACCTTCTGATATAATTACAATTGCAACCCTGATGATAAATTGACTTGATTTGTTTTGACCTCACTTCTTGGAAGAATACTTAACCCTACTTAGATTTAAATATTCTAGTATCATATAGATGTGCTGAAGATATTTTAAATGTACTTAATATAAAATAACATTATCTGTTCAAATCCAGCTTAGTTGCCTTTATTTTCCTTTGTCTATATTGAATGTCAATATTTTTACTCAATGTTTTATTCACTGCCATTCCAATGATGACATTCCATGAAGCACATGCAAGAGAAAGGGGTGATCAGGTTCAGTTGACAAGAGTTCATGAAAGGCATGTCATAATCATAGAACAACCAGGTTGGAAGGGACCCATCGGATCTTCTTTTGTCTTGCCAAACTAATCTGATCACCTTCTATGATAAACTGACTTGCCTACAGGATGAGGGAAAGGCTACAGACATAGTCTTCTTGGACTTCAGTAAAGCCTTTGACACAGTTTCTCACAGCATTCTGCTTCAGAAACTGTCAGTATTTGCACTGGATAGGTGAATGCCCTCCTGGATGGAAAACTGGTTGGATGGCCGGGCCCAGAAGAGTGGTGATAAATGGAGTTAACTCCAGCTGGAGGCCAGTGACAAGTGGGGTTCCCCAGGGCTCGGTGCTGGGTCCAGCCCTGTTCAATATCTTCATCAATGACCTGGATGAAGGCATTGAGTGCACCCTTAGCAAGTTTGCAGATGACACTAAGCTGGGTGGAAGTGTGGATCTGCTGGAGGGTAGGCAAGCTCTGCAAAGGGATCTGAACAGGTTGAACCACTGGGCTGAGTCCAACGGCATGAGGTTTAACAAGGACAAATGCTGGGTCCTGCACTTGGGGAACAACGACCCTATGCAGCGCTACAGGCTGGGAGAAGTTTGTCTAGAAAGCTGCCTGGAGGAGAAGGACCTGGGGGTGTTGGTTGACAGCAACTGAACACAAGCCAGCAGTGTGCCCAGGTGGCCAAGAAGGCCAGTGGCATCCTGGCTTGTATCAGAAATGGGGTGACAAAGCAGGCCAGGGAGGTGATTCTCCCTCTGTACTCAGCACTGGTGAGGTCGCTCCTTGAATCCTGTGTTCAGTTCTGGGCCCCTCAGCACAAGAAGGATGTTGAGGCCCTGTACCAAGTCCAGAGAAGAGCGATGAGAACCAAGTGAAGGGGCCGGAGAACAAGTCTTATGATACGCAGCCGAGGGAGCTGTGATTATTTAGCCTGAAGAGAACGCTGAGAGGAGACCTTATTGCTCTCTACAACTACCTGAAAGGAGGTTGTAGAGAGGAAGGTGCTGGCCTCTTCTCCCAAGTGACGGGGGACAGAACAAGAGGGAGCCTCAAGCTCCACCAAGGGAGGTTCAGGCTGGACATCAGAAAAAAAAATTTCACAGAAAAGGTCATTAGACACTAGAACAGGTTGCCCAGGGAGGTGGTTGAGTCAGGATCCCCGGAGGTGTTTAAAGGACTGGTGAATGAGGTGCTGAGGTGCATGGTTTAGAAATTGATAGGAATAGTTGAACTCGATTATCCTTGAGGTCTTTTCCAACTTAGTGATTCTATGATAACCATGCCAGAAGTTTCAGTGTGATTTTAATTTACTAAGCACTACTGCTTTAAAACAAGATTACACTTTCGACAATACTGAATTGTTTTTATAAACTTGATGGTTGATGTTTGTGCTCTGAATTAGCATAGTAAACAACTATGCATATATACAGCATCTGCAAGAGAATCAATCCCCAAAAAGCTTCTCAGACTTGTACTCAAATATAAATCCCTACCATTGACTGACTGTCATTTTTGGAAAAGCGAAAAGAAAAATGGAAGATGAGGATAAAAACCCCCACTGTGCTACTTCATGAAAATTCAAGAAAACTCAAATGCTGAAAAGCCATAGTGGTTAGCAACACAGAAGTAATGGATAGGCTTTATATAACCTTAATGGGATGCTGAATCAGCCAACAAAACAAACAGCTCTACTAGGCTACTATAAGACAAAATAAACTTTATCAAGCTTCACACTGAAGTTAAAGACACCCACAGCAGAATCAGTATGTCACAATAAATAAATATGAAAGATGATGTAGAAAAAAGACAAAAGCTACAGTTTCTACAATTTTTTTAAACCACAATAGAACACGTGGGTGCTCATTCAAGCAATGAATGTTAATAGACAAAATAAATCCAAAAAGCCCCCGAATTTAAAAAAAAACCTTGACAATGGTGGTAGTAAAAAGTACAAACTGTTCCTGAACAAATACTTTCAGTTAAACTGCAAAAGACAGCATTTTCCTGCCATGAATGATGAAAGTTTGTGGTTTTGGGAGAGAGAAATGCAAAAATTGGATAAATGTTTATTAAATGTCCCTTTATGAATTTTCTTATTACGGATGCTACCGTAAGAAAAGCAGAAAATTTCAGTTCTGAAAGACAGTTACACTTAAAATACAACTAAAATTTCACATGTAGAGTTGTTACTACCTACAGACTTTTACAAGCATCCTACCAAAGCTAATGAATATTCTTTCCAAGTTTGTGTGCTTCTGCTGCAAAAATGAACCTTACCCATTGATTTCTCTTCAGATTTCAGTGCTTCTGTAGTTTTGTGGTGCACTTCAGCTGTAGAGTCTGTTACCTTAGACTCTGAGTTTTTGGAGCTGGTTTGCTTCGATCCTTCTGCCTCTGAAGATTTTTGGGATAACTGGAGTTGGCTTGTGAATTTTTCATGCTATATGACATTAAATAGAGAAAAAAAAACCATTCTCAGAGAGTGGGAAAAAACCTCTATGTTACCAACAACTAAAAAATAACTGAGGAACAATCTAGGAATTGCATGTTGTTACCTTAAGTGCTTCTTCAGGGACTCTCATCTCTCCCCTGACAACAGTAAACAGATTAGTATGTAGGAAATGCTAAGGAAACTATTTGAAAGATTTCTCAATTCACAAGAGGACTTCACAATTCAGCAGCCTATTCTGAGATTGGAAGGTGGACACTTCTACTAATACGTCACTATTGCAACTAGCATGTACGATGGTACTCATCAAAGCTAACACATAATACAATTACTTGGTATTTGTAAAAAGAACATTGAGTAGACATCTTAATGTTGTAATAACACAAGTTCTCTTTTTTCATTAGATGGTCTGCTGAGCAATTATTTGTAATCTTCTCTACTTGAATATAATCTCATATGATACAAATACTTAGAATCACAGACTCACCAGGTTGGAAGAGACCCCTCAGATCATCAAGTCCAACCATTCCTATCTAACACTAAACCATGTCCCTCAGGACCTCATTCACCAGTCCTTTAAACACCTCCAGGGAAGGTGAATCAACCACCTCCCTGGGCAGCCTGTTCCAATGCCCAATGACCCTTTCCGTGAAAAACTTCTCCTAATGTTTAGCCTAAATCTCCCCTGGTGCAGCTTGAGTCCATTCCCTCGTCCTCTCCCCTGTCACTTGGGAGAAGACGCCAGCTCCCTCCTCTCTATAGCCTCCTTTCAGGTAGTTGTAGAGAGCAATGAGGTCTCCTCTCAGCCTCCTCTTCTCCAGGCTAAACAACACCAGCTCTCTCAGCCATTCCTCATAGGGCCTGGTCTCCAGCCCCTTCACCAGCCTCGTTGCTCTTCTCTGGACTTGCTCTAGAGACTCAACATCCTTCTTGTGCTGAGGGGCCCGAACTGAACACAGGATTCAAGGAGTGGTCTCACCAGTGTGGAGTACAGAGGGAGAATCACCTCCTTGGACCTGCTGGTCACACCATTTCTGATACAAGCCAGGATGCCACTGGCCTTCTTGGTCACCTGGGCACACTGCTGGTTCATGTTCAGTCAGCTGTCAACCAACACCCCCAGGTCCCTCTCCTCCAGGCAGCTTTCTAGACAAACTTCCCCTAGTCTGTAGCTCTGCATAGGGTTGTTGTGCCCCAAGTGCAGGACCCAGCAGTTGGCCTTGTTAATCCTCATGCCATTGGACTCAGCCTAACGGTCCAGCCTGTTCAGATCCCTTTGCAGAGCCTCCCTACCCTCCAGCAGATCAACACTTCCACCCAGCTTAGTGTCATCTGCAAACTTGCTAAGGGTGACTTCAATGCCTTCATCCAGGTCATTGATGAAGACACTGAACAGGGCTGGACCCAGCACTGAGCCCTGGGGAACCCCACTTGTCACTGGCCTCCAGCTGGATGTAACACCATCTACCACCACTCTCTGGACCTGGCCAGCCAACCAGTTTTCTACCCAGGAGAGTGTGCGCCTGTCCAGGCCAGGGACTGACAGTTTGCGTAGCAGAATGCTGTGAGAAACTGTGTCAAAGGCTTTACTGAAGTCCGGGAAGACCACATCCAGCCATTCCCTCGTCCAGCAGCCAAGTCACTTGGTCATAGAAGGCGATCAGGTTAGTTTGGCAGGACCTGCCTTTTGTGAACCTATGCTGGCTGGGCCTGATCACCTGGTTCTCTTGCAAGTGCTTCATAATAGCACTCAAGATCACCTGTTTCATGACTTTCCCTGGCACTGAGGTCAGACTGACAGGCCTGTAGTTCCCCGGATCCTCCCTGCGACCCTTCTTGTAGATGGGCACTACATCAGCCAGCCTCCAGTCCAGTGGAACCTCCCCAGTCTTCCAGGACTGTTGAAAGATGATGGAAAGGGGTTTGGCCAGTACATCCGCCAGCTCCTTCAAAACCCTAGGGTGAATCCTGTCTGGACCCATAGACTTGTGGGTGTCCAGTTGGGCAAGCAAGGTTCTGACCACCTCCTCTTGGACCACGGGAACCTCGTATTGCTCCTCTAGTTCCGGGGTTTGTACACAGAGGGAACAACTTTCTTTACAATTAAAGACTGAGGCAAAGAAGGCATTAAGTACCTCAGCCTTCTCCTCATCCCCTGTCACTGTTCCTTCTGAGTCCAAAAGGGACTGTATGGTCCCCCTAGTTCTCCTTTTGTTATTTATATATTTATAGAAAGATTTTTTTATTATCTTTCACAGACTTTGCGTCAACGTGATTTCTAGTTGAGCCTTAGCCCTTCTGATTTTTTCCCTACAAAAACTCACTCCCCTCCTGTAGTCCACCCAAGAGGTCTGTCCCCTCTTACAGAGCCCATAAACATTTCTCTTCTTCTTAATGTCACTTGAGATCTCTCTGCTCAGTCAAGCTGGTTTTTTCCCCTCTCAGCTTTTTTTCCGGAACACGGGGATGGCTTTCTCCTGAGCTGCTAGGATCTCCTTTTTGAAGAGCTCCCAACCCTCACAGGCTCCCTTGCCCTTAAGTACTGTCTCCCATGAGACTTTGCCAACCAGCCTTCTAAAGAGTTTAAAGTCTGCCTTCTGGAAATTTAATGCTATTGTCCTGCTTAGCATACTCTTCACTTTGCCTAGAACAGAAAACCCTATCATCTCATGATCGCTTAGTCCTAGGCGTCCTCCTACTGCCATGTCCCCCACCAGGCCTTCTTTATTCACAAACAGCAAGTCCAGGAGGGCACCTTCCCTCGTTGGTACATTCACCAGCTGCACAAGGAAGTTGTCTTCCATGCACTCCAGGAACCTCCTAGACTGCTTCCTTTCTGCTGTATTGTACTTCCAGCAGATATCAGGGAGATTGAAGTCTCCCACAAGAACAAGTGGCATTAATCAAGAGATTAACCCCAGCTGTTTATAGAAGAGTTCATCAGCTGCTTCTCCTTGGCTGGGTGGCCTGTAACAGACTCCCATTACAAAATCTAGCTTCTTATGGGCTCCTCTGATTTTAACCCACAGGCACTCAATCTCCTCATCACCACAATCCAATACTTGTTAATCTGCCTCAAAGAAAAGTAATATTTCTTAGAAATACAGAATACATACATTAAATTTTAAATAGTAGTTGGAAGTTGATGTTTCTTGCAGTGAGAAACAATGAGTTGTAATTTTCCAATAGTTCTGATCAAGGTGCAGTATGCTAAACCCTCACCATTTTCTCTAACACAGGCATTTTTGTGGTAATGAGAGAAGCAAGTATTTCAAAGTTAATTCTCAAGTTGTATGAGAACCATTTATTTAACACAACCATGCTTTAAACAAGAAAAGTATGTTCCAACACTTAGTATTTTTATGACAAGGATATCATATCCAAATCTCAATTTATCTTCTAACTTCAGAGTGATGTATGTCTGTTCTGGAATCCTCACATCATTCACAAAGGTCTACAGGAATAAAAGACAGAAAGAGATATTATTAAAATCCAAAATTATAAAATGACAAATCATTTGAATAATTTTATAAGTAAGTTTTCATCAGCATAAATTTTCTACTAGTGATTCACTGGGGAATTAAATGCTCACATTGCCACCTGCTTCACAAAATATTTCAAAAGAAAAGTTACCTCGCTGACCAAGTGGCTGACATCACATTGGCCTTGAAAAGTTTCTTACATGTTTAATTTTCTTAGCAGTATTTACTGAATTGTTGATTAATGCTCCCTCACATTACTGCCTCCACCTATTATTTTCCTTGTAGTTTGCCTTTTCAATCCCAATTAGCTGTCAGAAATGATTTATCGTCACATTTGTACAGCATTTAACATTGGAAATGAGAGTTCAGAGGTAGTTTAGGATTTCTAAATTCTGACAAAGGATTTAAAGGCAAAATGGACCAAACTAGTGCAACCGAGTAACTGTAAATAGCAATGATAAAGAATTCAGTATATTGCTACTCCTGAAAGAATAGGTATAACAACATATGCGAGCAGAAACAATATTATTATACCAGCTATCAGCAAAACAGAGCAAATTCCATAGGCTTGACAATACCTTTTGAAAATTCAGTTACTGTACAATAAGTAATCCTCTCCTTCTTAAAATCACCATTGAGATATAACTGGAGAAATGAAACCACTATTCAGTAATTTTGATAAGGATCTATGTACCTAAAAGTTTTTCCAATTTCACCAGCCATATCATTTGGCTGATAGAGGCAGTACAGATTACCAAGCACTCAAATTTCAAGGTCCAGAATAAACCTAACAGAAAAAAATCACAAGGATTTTGCAAAAATGTGCTGGTATAAATGTCAAGAGAACACCCGAGATGCATACAGTGCCTAACTGAAGAGGCAGCAAGGAGGAAGAAGAGAAGTTCAAGTTAAAGTAGATCTCCGAGATGAAATTTAGAAAAAACTAGAAAACAATGCCATCACTGTGGGGGAAAAAATAAATGAACATAAATAGAGCTTGAAGTTGCATTATTCAAGCCCTAAAAAAAAAAATTCTAGAAAGTCACCTACATAGAATTCTAAGCCAGATACAAGCCTTTGTAAGAACCATAAGGGTGGAAAAGTTTATTCCTTCATGGCAGCTGATGTGCATCATTAAAGACTGATTTACAGTCTTAGGAATGTAGGCTGTCAGCATCAAGCAAGTTGCCCACGTTACTAACATCACCCAAACTTGAAGTTGCATGTGGTGGCGTCAGACATCAGAAATCAAGGATGATAAAACACTAAGACATGAGATGGTGTCAGGAGCTGAGAGCGTTCTCTCAACTTGCCCTTTTGCCATTGGAGGGCATGCTTAAACTTGAAGGTGGAGACTTGTTCCAGAACCTGCCACCTCCAGATGTCAGCTCCCAAATTGACCATTCTGGTCATCTCAAGTCATCTCTGCTGTTCTCTTAGAACTCTCCAAATTAGGCTGAATCTCTAATTGTGAAAGCGAACTGAATTTTTTACCTTCAGAGTAAACACTAAATAGTGTCAGTATCTTCCAAATTCATTCAGCAATAGAGAAATATAAAAGGCTGAAGCTGTGTTTAGTCTAGCAGAACAGACTAAGCTCTCAATTACAGAAAACTAGATATTTGTCTACAGAGAAGGAATAAAACAGTAAATGTAACTCTGCATAATATTTTAGACTCTTTCAGAGTTCTAGACCCTTGAAGAATCCTTTTTACAGCACGAGCTGACAATTTTCTGCACAGCATCTTGCCTTAAACTATTCCTTATGGCTCAATTCAAATTTGCATTAAGAAGCTAAAATTTACACTCCAAGTTCCTCTCCCCTATATTTCCCCCTGGCTTTCTTGACATCTTCCTTCCCCTTTTACCTGAAAAGATTGCAGCATGTTCCTTGCAAGAAATCAGCTACATGTGAAAAGTGCTTGGTGTTACAACCTTCATCTTGTTTTACAATACAAAATGAAGACTTAATTTAGGGCAAATTCAAGGCAAATAAAATATTAATGGATTAGCTGGTATGAGACTTGCATTATTTTATGAATTATTTATCGGTTGTATATTTTCTGACACCTTAAAAATGTACAGCTTCTTGCTCATTTTCACTTTTTGCAACAGCTACATGTTAATAATATCCAGGGTACTTTTCTGAAACAAATTTACTATTATTTTGTGTCAGTTTGGGGGACTCAGAATATCGCAACCCCACAGGATCATCCTACTTATAATTTAAGAATTCTATAAAAATGGGTACACTTTTCTAAGGAATTTAGCTATTGAAATATGCCATTTTTAAGCACTTTGAAGTTAGGGGTACACACACACACAAAAAACCCCAAACCCTCCTTCAATAATTAAGTCAAGAACCTGAATCTTTGAATGCTTGTGTTGCTCATCCACGTCTAGTATTAGATAAAGTCTGGAAGGACATAAGATGTTCTTCCCCAAAATAGTAAAGGTCCTTCTCTATTTTTATTTTACTTCTAAATGAAAATAATGTTTATTTCATTATTTAAAAAATTGCTTGCCTATTTCATAGAAAATATCTTCCATGAGAAATAAGAATTAAAGTGAAATTATTTATTAGTTTGTATGCATGAAATTGTGAGTACTGTTAAATACACATCTGTTGCATTTTAAAATTGTGAGACTCAGGAGTGAAAACCTATGTGAAGGATATCCTCAAGGCAGCCTGAGTTTTAGTGAATATAAAATTTAGGCCTTGTTGTGGACGCATATGTGTGTATGTACACACAAGCACTTTTCTTTCTCGGTCAGAGTTCTGAAATTCATACGTATGCACTATACTCAACCCAGAGAACTCTGAAGGTAGTTTGTGCAATCTATAGACATCTTCATGACTGAACTGATGGTATACGATGGCCAAGCCTTAGATGCTTTGTCACTAGAGTTTTAAAATCTCACAACAAGCTTTGGGATGCAAGACAAGGACTGAAAAAGCTAGTTTCTATGTAAGTAAGAATTCCTTTCCCCCTTTAAATCACTCTATACACATTTTCCTATATTCACAGGATTTCCAGACCTTTAATCTTCACATAGTGAGTCAGCTGTTTTGAAGCCTTCAGGAAGTTTGCTGAGCATTTCACAATACAGTCCTAAAACACCAGTGCAAAAAGCACTTAATTAGCCTGAGAAGTATGTTATTCAACATAGTAATGGATGCTTGATAATTTTTTTGGTATGTTTTCAAGGCCACAAGTCAAAGGAGAAAGTAAAGTTGAACTCTGTTTACACTGGTAAAATAACAGATTATATCTTAGCAACTGTGCACATTTTCTTCAGAAAAGAGAAACATTTTGTGTGAAATAAAAGTTGAGCAGGAATGACTATAAGGAGTCATTATGGATTATTAAAAAAAAAAAAACTTTACATTCTGCCGATCCAATTAAAATTTACTTGTGCTTTATTTTCAGATGTAGAGGTACTAAATCCAGGATGAAGACTGCTGTAACCTTTTCACTGAACTGAGTGTGAATCAACCACACAGATAAGAATACTTGGGTATTAGGGTATCAGCTGCAATTGCAGTTAATCTTGTGAAATTATTTGCGGCTCATAAAACTTGAAGCCCTGTATGTTGGCAGTAGCCCTCTTCCCTTAAACTCTGAATTATCTTGAATGGTTAATGTATATTATACCAGGAATGGAGTAGGTCTGTATATAAAGAAAAGTAAATAACTGTTCCCCAAAGAAATGGACAACTGGAGAGACTCAAAATAAATATTTGCCCTTGATGAAGCAAACAAAGTAAAAATTAATAGAAGCTAATGAAGGACTGAAAGAGGTACTCCATGTTAAGGAGGTGGTGTTCTCAGTGCAAACAGACTAATAATTATTGCCTAGTTAGTAGTTCTCAGCATGGCATTGCACATTTTCTGCCACACAATTAAGTATAGTGTTTCAAAATTACGTTTTTTCTTTTGATCTGAGACCAGGTAGGCAGAGGTATGGAAGAAAAGCACAGTTGGAAAGAGACAGCTGCAAAGACAAACAGGAAGGACCAAACTCCTAAGATTTAATATTCCCTGCCCCAAAACTGCAGGAAGAAAGAGTTCCTTTGATGTCTCTGGGTAAAACAGAGCAAGTGACACCTCAAACTTAAGAATGAATCAGATCAAGTAAAGCAAATGATTGAAACCTCTTTAACAGAGGCAAAAATAGGAGTTGAATGAAGGCTTTTAAACATGTATTTTTATTAAATTCAAAGGTAATTTAATTAACAAGGCAATGAAAATCTGAAGGTACACCTACAGGAGTAACACAGAATTAGAGAATAAAATGGCTCAGCAAAAAACCTACTATATGCTGAATTAATTTTTGATCACTGTCTTGAAACAGTGTACTGACTTTGCAAATAGAAAGGTATATTAAATATTTAAGAAGCAAACTTCATATGCAACTGTTCAAAGGACATAACCCTTCAGGTTACATCGGTTTCATATGGAGTTGAGACAATCTTTGGGAGGCTAAGTTAGTCACCTTAAAATACAGAAAAGCTGACAGAAATAGGCTAACAGGGGTTTTATTTTCAAATGTACTTCAAGATCAAACACCAAAACCTGCAACAATGTTAACAGGCAGTAACTTAAATTTTCTTCTTCGTATGCTACTTTGTTTTAAACTTTTGGCAAAGCTATTCACTACCAGAAGCTTTCTAAGCATTAATTCCAATAAGCAATCACAGATCAATTTTTATTTTATTCTTTACATGTTCGTGACACAGCCAAAACATTAAAATAACATAAAAACTATAACTAGTGTGTATAAATAGCTCATGAAGAAGTATCTAAAGAGCTAACAATATATGATAAAGCCACTAAGTTTTTAATAATCTACTGTAATATTCAAAGCATTTATAAAAGGTGAAGCTTACCTAGAAAACCTCATACGCAATTCCTAGAAAACCCGTAAAGTGTCAAATGAAACTTAGTTTTGCTTGTAACTTTGCATTTTTCCTATATTAGTTTTTAATAACATGACACGCATTGTTCATAGACATTTTGACAAAAAGGACACTGAAAATCTAAATGCAAATATAGAATTAAACAGGTTTATATATAACATGGTTATTACATACTTTAATTTTTTCCCTACATATGAAGTACAGTTTAACATTCTTTTCTGGACGAAAAAAGGAGAAAAAAGGAATACCATATAAAATAAAAAAAAAAAAATGTTTCTTTAACACACCGGATTTTTTTTCATAATATAATCAAGATTTTTTTTTCCTCCCCCCTACATTTCTGAAATATAGCAACAGTAACATAATCCCCTTTATTCTTTGGATTTTTTTTCCTACTGCCAAAGTCCTCTTATGAATGGAATCTATTGCAGTCCTTTAAATAACATGCAGTTGAACACATTCCCCATATAACACATTTTCCTTTTGCATTGTTCCCCCCATTTACACTAAGAAGATATTAATGTACACTTGTTAAGTCACATTCTCTTTGCTCAAAAAAAATCCAAAATAAATAAACATAAAAAAGACTATAGGGAACCACCCATTTCTAATGTTGACTTACCCCATTCAGGCTGCCCAAATCCTTCACCAAGTGTTCATCTGTGGAGGCATCATAGTTAAGTACAGCATGTTGTTTGTCCACACTTCGTGACTAAAATATATTAAAACAATGTATAAAACAAGAGAATATATTTAAAAACCAGGTCAATACAGTATTAACGACTATTTCTTAAAGTAGCACGATTATTTTCTTTCTACAAAAGATATTTATTAAAATAATATAAAAAAAGTCAGTCCCACATGCAAAATATCTCAGTTTCTAACCATACCCAACTGTGGCCCCGGATACCAATAACAGAATCCTAAAATTAATTCAGAAGAACTATTTTCCTAATGTTTCCCAACATGTCAGATCTGGCCATATCTGATCCAGTTCAGTTTGCTCAGTTTACTGCAGTATTACTGATGTTCAATCTAACATCATCAACTTCACCTTTATTTCTCTCTAACTCCTTAACTAGATGCATCTTTCAAAACATGAAAGTGATTCCATGGTGCTGCATTTCTCTCAGAAACAGTTT
Source organism: Coccyzus lansbergi (assembly GCA_033558105.1). Lineage (NCBI taxonomy): Eukaryota > Metazoa > Chordata > Aves > Cuculiformes > Coccyzidae > Coccyzus > Coccyzus lansbergi. The sequence continues at coordinate 28,032 of JAUMJK010000211.1, read as the reverse complement.
CCTGTCATGCATCAGTGAATCTTCCATTATGTTGCCTGGGATATTTACCATACTATACAGTGATTCAAATTGTTTCTCCTTGATCTCCATTTCCTAAGCAAATTAGTTGTAGCCTCTTCCCTAAATGTCTGAACATTTCCTGAATTACTATTCCCATCAGTTCTGATCCTCTGCATCAGTCCTTCCTTAAGTATTTCAGCATTTTTTTTATTTAATGAATTATTTATTTTTACATTCAGACGTCAATCCATAGATCTGAAACAACCCATGTTACTATTTCCTCTGAGAACACCACATCCCTAACATCAAGTGCTTGCAGCCTGAGGTGTTAACTAAAGGCAAGGAAGAGGTGGGGCTCAACGTAGACCTTGTTCATGCATGCACATGGGCAGCACCTTGACTTCTACAAGTTCCCAATAGGACACAGCCCACAGCTCATCTTCCCCTGCTGTGCACACTTGATATCAGTCTGTTTGGTGCTAATTCTGCTAGTGCAGCACCATGACATGATCATGTAGCAGCAAATTTCTTAAAACAGCATTCTTTCCAGTTCCAGGTTTGCACCTTCTGTCCTTGCTACTCATTGTTCAGGACTCTAGAGCATCAAGAACAGTAAACTTCTGCCAACAACTGCTGAATCTGCAGTCTGTCAGTTCAAGGCATCAGAACACAAAATAATGACTCCTAAGGAAAGGCTTTCTCTTGTCAGAATCCCACATGTATCACCTAATTCCTTCAGCATTTCTCAAGACTTGCTGCTTTTATCTTCCACCGTTCTTTTCAATTTAGTTCCTTATTCTTTCCTTCCATGCCATCTTTTGACTACTTTGTTTCTCCTCAAAGAAGTTAAATCAGTCATCTTCTGCTCATACTTAATATTTCATTTTTAGACTTTTCATTTGAGTCTATTTTCTCTGAAATCTCCAAGGGCATAGAAGGGGGCCACATGATAGAATAGGAGAGGGGAAAATTAAGGAAGAGACAAATGAACAACAAGGTCCATGCCAATAAAAGCTGCACTAGTGTACTACATCAGTTAAGTGTTCTTAGTAGTACACGAAGATATACCAGCATAGTTACTTTTCTACTAACTTAGTAACTTTTCTTCAAGTGAAAACAAGCTATCTCAATAAAATAAAAATCACTGATTGTGGATGTTCTGCTGAGCCTACACTATCAAGCAGAGATTACGCTTTTCCACACTCATGTGATTGCAGTAATACAAGCACAAGAATTACACTATCTTTACAGAGGTTATAGGAAAACTTTCCAGACTTCATTCAATTATTTTATTCAAATGCATATTATATTAGAAATCAATTATTTTATTATCTTCATGTGCTCTGTACTATTAAAAATAAGTTAAAAAAGGAAGTAGGCAAAAAGGCCCTTAAAGTTTCATGATTTCACATCTGAAATGGTAAGAATGATTACTCAATTCTGTGGCTTTTAGAGAAACACCTGAAATTCTGCAGAACCTGAATGTTCTCAGGCTCAGACTTCTGACATGTAACTGAATACATTGATATTCACGGCAGAGGATCTTTACAGGTTTGAAGACTATGCAAACCTTCCAAATCCCATTTGCCCTCCTGATTTGTTACTGCAGCCTTCCATTCAAATTTAACTGCTCTCAAAATTACTTTTTATATAAGACTGCCATGCCCTAGATGGCAGCGAAGCACTACACAACCATTCATTCACTCCCCCTTGCTTCAATTGGATGGGGCACAGATAGGGCAGGGAGAGCAAAAGCAGGAAAACTCACGGGTCAACTTAAAGATCATTTAAGCAGCAAAGGAGAGAGGAAGAAACAGGAAATAAAATACATCAAATGAGGCAAAGGTCATCACTCGCCACCTCCCACTAGCAGACCAATGCCCAACCAGCCTTTGAGAAGTGGTTTCCTTCCCTAAAGGCCCCTCACTCAGTTTTTATTGGTAAGTATGACATTTTATGGTACAGAATACCCCTTTGGTCATTTTGGGTCAGCTGTTCTGGCTGTCTTCCCTCTCAACTTCTGCACCCCCACAGTCACGTGTGTGTAGGAGAAGCAGTGTGAGAAAGAAGGCCTTGAAACTGCACATACAGTCCAGCCGCAGCAGAAATATTGGTATGTTATCAACAGTGTTTTGGTCATAAATCCAAAACACAGGACCAATATGGGCTTCTATAAAGAAGTTACAGCCAGTAAAAAGATTTACATATGACTGCATAAATAATAAGAATCACATAATAGCTATCTGAATAGAAAGAGGAAGACTCCATTCTCAAACAAAATAAATTTTATTTTAGACAAAGACTCTTAAATTTAATCCAGACTACTAATAAAATTTCCAGAGTATGGAAAATAAAAGTAGTCTCCTTTGGAAATAATTGTCATAGTATGAATAATGTAGATTTTTTTGCACTGAAAATGATCTCCCCATCACAATTCAAGAAGTTTTCTAAACATAATGGTTAAAGAAGGGGAAAATGTGGTATTTTTCCATAAGCAGGGTATGCATTGGAAGCAGCTAGCTAAATACAAAGACTAAATATGCTCAAAACCAGCGCTAACAAAATAATACAGTTAAAGCAAATCTCTATTCCCAGATATGAACAAAACCTCTTAGAGGAACTTAAGTTACAGATCTGTGGTCTGTCAAGCATGCAATAGAGTTTGAAATGCTTTTCAATAAGACATTTATAACATGTTTTCTGTCAAGAGATTATGAATACAAGCATTAAATTCTGTTTGCGTTATCGTGCATTGTCCACATGCTTTGCAGTAAGACAACAACCTAGTTGTCGAGAGTGGAAAGGAAGGTCCTACACAAAGAGCTATACATACAGAACAAGAAGACATTATTAGCTTCTCTCTTTTGGTGCATGCCTCCCCCGAAACAGTATGTGGTGTTACAGTCATGCTGGCATGTAGAACTAACATATCAGCAGGCTAAAGAGAATATTTTTGAAAGTCACTAGGCTAGTTTTGAAGGTGATGATGACTGAAGTGTTGTAACATAAAATAATAAATGCCTGAGTATTCAACTTCACTCTAAAGACTCATCAACCATGGACAGGATATGGCATAGTGGAGAGAGCAGAAAGAAAAGGCTCCCTTATTTAGAGACAACAACCCATTATGACAAGCTAGTGGTAAAATAAAAGCATTTTATAGTGTATAACCTTATGGGCAGGAAACAATGACGTGGGAATTTTTGTTTGTCGTTGTTTTATTTTGGTCATTATTTGTTTGTTGCTTTTGTTTAGGTTTTTTAAGTATTTCCCACATAAATCACCAAGACATTACATTACCTATCTTTGAAGAGAAATGAAAGGGTATTTTCAACCTCTTCCTAACAGTACAAAGTATTTTCATCACCAATAAAACTTTTGGATGCCTTTTTAGATTGAGAGCCAAATTCATTTTACTTAGAGATATTATATTCTGAGCACTACACAAAAAACTTTCTTGGTACTTCATTTGCAAGTGATATTCTAATTTGGCCATTAATAGTTGCATACACAACTCTTGAGAACAAAAAAATCCAAAAGAAAGTATTTTATTGAATGGTAGGAAAGTTTGAGAGTGTTAGTTTTCAAGTTCAATCTTCTGAAGAGCTCTACAGTAAACAAAGACAAGAATTCAAGAAGAAACTCCCAAAATATTGCCGTTAAATCTAAATCTAAATTATGTATACTACAAAGAAGCAGCTTAGAAGACTACAGATTTTATGGGGCAAAGTGCATGCAATATGGCTACATAATGCCTCTAAGAGTTCTGCATGGTGACCCTCAAAGTTGAGGAAGCTACTCAAGTATGAAACTATTTTGACCAAGACTTGTATATTTACAGTTCCGCTGAAACCATTACTGCAATTCAGTCATTCAACTTCCTTAGAGACAGGGAAATACTGTTCTGTTGTACTTTGTACAAGATCAGCACATGTGGATAGAGTTACATCAAATCATGTGACTAAATTAGATTACAAGTTGCAGAAGAAAAGATCTTTTCAAAAGCATTCAGTGCACTTTCTATTATCACACACAGTACACTTACTTTACTGATCATATTGCACAATTTATTTCATCTTCTATTCTTCCTTTCTGCATGTAATTTATATGAAGAAAACGTGATCCTCTGCATTTAAAAAGTAACTGTATGATTGATGGCAATATACTTAAACCCTCTTTTTTCTATGAACACAATAGATTAATCAGAACAGCCACTCTCCCAACATCTGTAGAATTCAATTTTCAAAAGGAATATGAAACTGGTGCATTGAGTTCACGATTTGAGCAGATGTACGTGGAAGGCTGATGTAATTACCTGTAACATCAGCTCACAGTCATCTCTTCCAACAAAAATCATTTCTCGTGGCAGCCTATGGCGGGTGCCTCCACTGCTCACCAAAAACCAGGATGTTAAGCTCATTTTCTGCTTAGCTGATAAAACCTTGGCAAAGCTACGTCATCCTGCAGTGAGAAAAAGAGACAGAAATTCATTTTAGTTATTTTTAGCTACAGTTTCTGCTCAGCAAACACTGTGAGCAGAATATAAAATGCCTCTGAAAATACAGCATTTTCAATAGCATGTACTGAATCCAGCAATCACAGGAAGTGACAGGCTCCAGATTTACATAGTCTGAGGCTCTGCTTCATGTAACTAGGCAAATTTAATTGGAGGTAAGCTTCCTCAAAATGGCATTAACTAGCTGCCTGTTCAAAGTCATACACCAAGCTGTCAGAAAGCTTTTAACATTTCACTGCTTATTATCAAGATAATTAGTACATTACCACTTCACTATCACAACCAATAAACAACATGGCAAATGTTCCCAAAACATAACAAGTTACTTGCATGTATGTCATTACATTTTTCTGCAGAAAATAAACACCTTATTTGGTCTTAAGCTCACCTCATGCGTAAAGTACCAAGTGAAAGCTGAATTTAATGTTTCGCTTCATATTTAACCTTAGATTTTCTAAAAAAAGTTTATGTCTTGGAAATTTAACAGTATAAATTCAGAACTGTAAACAAGGCAGAGCAAAATGAACAATTTAGAAGTTATCTGTAAGTAATAAAACTGAAAATAGTATTCCTACAAAACTCTACCTTAATTTTCAAAACAACTCAACATGACATACATAAAAAGAAGAAAACCCATAGCTATTTAAAATGCCATAAAATACAAAAGAAAAGGCAACTTGTAAACTGGATAAGAGCTTTCACAGAAAACTTACCTACCATAGTCTACTTGAAAATGGACAAAAATATGATTAAATACACTTTCCAGAATACTTCAGTGGTTCATACTTAGAAAAATCTTTAAGTACTCCAAACCTTTCTTTAAGAAAAAAGTAAGCCAAAGTAAACACTCAATTTATTCATTACCACTCTGCATTCACTAAAAGAGAAGTTTAAGAAAATGAAAAGCTATCAGTCTTCACACCTCTCAGTATCAAATAGCTGGCATGTCTTATCTTTTATTTTTATGTCATTTACTGAAATTATGCATTGGAGTCAAACATACTTACTGTAAGTAGACATAAGCTTGTAGTGGACTTGAGAACAATCTGCATAATAGTAAGAATGCAGTGATGTTCTCAAAATCAAGATTATCACATAAACATCAAGACAGCAGTGCCAGCACTGCTCCATCAGGAAAACTACAATCAAGGAGAGACACCACAAAGTATGAAAACGTATAAAGAGAACTCAATTGAGTCAAAACTGTATCTGAAAATGCCAAAATAGACATTTATAAAGCAGAACATCAAAAGCATACCGTGTCAGGTGCTAAAATGAACCAGCAGAGTTGTCAACGCAGTTTTAATAAATTAATGCAACCGATATAAAAGAAAGTAGAAAGATTTAATGTGCTAAAGGTTTACTAAATAAGAAAGTAAATACATATTGCAACAAAGTGTTTTCTTAGACAGTGACATTTACATAGGATAATCTTTCCACAACTTTCTCACCACACATTCTTGAAGTAAATTTACGTCCACTTAATGTTTTCCAATGCAAAAGAAGTCATGGAGCATGTCTATTGTGCTTTACAATCTACTACATTTACATCTACAATAATAACTAGTTGAAGTCAAACTTAAAGGCATCTGGTTCCCAAATAAATGTTTTAATAATTAAAAGTTAATTTCCTTCAAAGGTGCTGAATAAACATTTGTAATTTTAATTTAACCTAGTTTAAAACCTGAAGATAAACTAGGTCAGGTAAATGACATTTTCTCATTTCTTTTAAGAAAGGAAAAGAAGGTATCAAATATGGCCAACCTAGGTTCCAGCTTTTTACACATAAATTAAACGTATGTTTGACAGCAAGCATGCTGTTCACTATCAAAGCTCCTCAATCTGTTTATATTTTACTGCCTTTTAGATCTCCCATCTGCTTATCTTAACATCATTTACACTATTTGGTCTTCCTGCTCTAATTGGCAATTTATGTGAAAACCTCCACGAGGATATAAACTACTAGAAAAAGCTCCTAGTCAAATACTACATCTTAGTTTACAGAGGTATACTGTCAATATAGGAGAAAAACTACTTTATTTATAGACCAGTCAAGTAGGTCAACAAGTAGACCTAGGAAAAAAACCTCCAAACTCCCCACAAATGATAAAGCCTGACAACAAACAGATTAAATTAAGCCATCTGAAATATTTTTTAAAATTCTATTATATACTGCAATCACACAATTTGGCAGCACATTTGTTGTTAAAAGCCCGTCACTATTTCTATCAAACTTAATAATGTTTTTTTCAAGCATTGCTGTCTCAAGTGCGACGAATCATCAACCTAGATACATATTTTATTTTAAAGTAGTCTTCAGAATAAATCCATGCCTTTGATCAAAGCTGCATTGAAATTCTGCATAGCAAAACTGGCTGAAAGCAGGATACAGCAGCAACAGTTAATATCAGGAGGAAAAAGGTGCATGAAAAACTTGATACAAAACTGCATACTTTTTACATACACAGTATATGAACTATTACACTGTATCCTGAAAACTTCACTAAAGCTAACAATATTTTAATACACTGCTGTGTTAAGTACTCTGGCTGTAATATTCTGAACAATACAAGCATAAAAGATTGCTCACTGTCTAGGACACACCAAATTAAATCATTATATGACGGGTGCAAAATCATCACAAGAAGTGGCTCCTTACAGAGTGTAAATTTAGGTCATGATAATTCTTGCAGTGAAAAGTTATGGATACTAAAAGGTTACACTGGGTTCAAAAAGCAATAAGTATTCATGGGAAAAAAATTACATCTGTTAAATGCAATGACCCTACTTACAGCTCAGGAACTGCATGTGCTGAGCATTTTGAGGAGCTGGGAGCATGCTGTAGTGTGGCTTCACTCACTGCAGTCCTCCTCTCTTCCTTATCTAGCCTCTCTTTATGCAGAACAGGATACTGTCCTGATGGACCTGTCTTATTATGGTACACACTGCACTTTCTAGATGAAGTATTTACCAGAAATTCTATTACTTTTACAGTAGAAAAATGAATTTTAAGTACTTTGTTGAAGCATTTTGTTTTACTAGTCTTTCCTAATACGGCAGCATTGTGTTAGAATCTTGACATCCACTAGTAAATATTTCTTCATCATACAAAGCAATAATTCATTCTAGATACCTTTGTCATTCTAGATACCTGAGATGTCTACTGCAACTGCAAAGTATCCTCTTGTCTGCAGAAGAAACAGCATTTTATGGTGAAGGCCTATGAATTTCAAAAGGCAGTAACCAGTGCTCAAGAAGGAACACATGGGTAATAAGTCATTTGAAACAGATGATGCAACAACAGAGAAATTGGCTGCATCATTCCTGTAAACATAATTCAGTCCGAAGAACTGAAGCTATGCATTATGTAGCCAAACGATGGGTGTAACCAATTTCAAATATGTCTAGAGAAACACTGCCAAGATTATAGTTTGATACAGTAATGTTATTGCAAGAAAAATCCTTAATAATCTCACATTTGAGCAATCTACGATCTGAATTTTTGTATTTGCCTGTAACTGAAAGGAGCCAACTGTTTGCTCCAACCAAACTATTAACAAGTTCCAAGACACGGATCCTACAGAGAAACAAAAAGCTATGTTTAAACTAAACTAGATATATGCCTGTAATTCTAGCCTTTAAGCACTGTAGTCCTCAATATTAAGACTGAAAATAGTATAATATGGTACACAACTATGCTATTACTGTACAACAAATTTTATTTAAGATTATTTTTTAAAAAAAATTTAAAAAAACCCCTGCATTAAGGTGAGGCACAGTATTGACAAAACCGCTAGCCTTGTGTTGACCTTTATTTCCCCAGATAAGTTCAAATTTTCGGCTGCTAAATTTTTTGCTAAAATTAAATTTAACTTCCCATAAAATTGCCACATATATTTAGAGAATTTTCAGAAGAAACAACCTGATGTTTCCAAAGCAAAGTTAGAGGAAAATATTCTGTTACTACCTTTAAGAAACATTATGCAAATTGGTAACTGAAAGGCCTTACTATCAATTTGTACCTTTTACTATTGCTCTCGTGTAAATATATTCAAATGCAGACAAGCACAGACTTTTGAAAACTTTCCATATAGTAGTTCAAAAAGCACACAGGTATGCAGTTCAGAATGGGTTGTACCTGGCTGGAGACCAGCAATGTGAAGAAGGACCTGGGGGACTTAGTGGACAACAGTCTCAACATGAGTGAACAAAGCAAAGGCAGCCAATAGGACAATGGAGTGCACCAAGAAAGGCATCATCAGCAGAGATAAAGAAGTCCCACTCACACCTGGAGAACTGTGTTCAATTTTGATCCCTGCTACATAAAAAAGATGCAGACAGGATGGAGAGGGTCCAGAGAAGGGCCACTAAGGTGACCAGAGGACTAGGAAACCTACCATACAGAGTAAGGCTGAGAGAATGACAATGAGACAGTGATGACAACGGAGGTGACCTGAAGTTGAAGCTGATTCCCAAGTCACAAAGAAATGCTGTAAGCAAACAATACCCACTGGAAAGGTGCCAGCTGGGACTGCTTTATTGACTATTCGATGTAATTAAGGACACTGGTGCCAGCAGTACTATTTTTGACTGAAAAGGAGAAAATCATGCTATAGAAAGCAAAGAGCAGAATGAAGATAATTTCAACCCTGAGAAGAGTACTGTATCAATGCAATTAATATTAAAAAGTAATCTAGAAAGATAATTGATTTATGTCTAGGAAATTGTAAGTGGAAAATACCACAACAATATTGCCTACTCTGTAAAACACTATGAAGTTGGGCAGTATCACAAGCAGTGTTCCACAGGCAACCATAATTAAGCTACTTACATAAACACACTAGAAAATAGCCTCTAACCTCATCACCACATAATATTTTAACCAGGACTCTAGCTTACTCAAATTAAATCAAAAAGACTTTATAGTCAGTTAACTGGTATTTTTTCGTCTTCTCCTCATCAGTTGATTAACCTCTACTTCTTGCACATCATTAAAAACTTTTTGAGAATTATTAACTTCATGCTGATTTTATCTGCCAGTCTCATCATAAGGAATTCATTAACATTTACAGTAAAATATCCACAAATATCTCTATAAACGGTTTATTATAAATGGGGAACTGTAAGGAGCACTTTTTAATACAGGAGTATCTTAATCTTGAGTATTTAAATTCCAAAACCATCAGCATTTTGTCTTAATATACAAACACAAAACAGTAGTTTTACACAATACTACAGGTGTTCTAATAGTCTAATTTATTTCTGTTATAAACACAGAATGCTTACTTGCAAGTAAGGTTAAAGCCACATATAGGGTGGCTAGAAAAATCAAGATCATTTTTTTTAAAGTATGGCTCATCTAAAGGGAATATAAATACAAGGAAATAATACATACTCTAGAGTAGATTCTAAATGTTGTAGTCATGAAAGTATCCTTGGTGCTTTCATAATGCCCTGCTTCTTTCACTGTCATCCCAGAAGGGACTACAGCCTCCTAGCTGAAACTATTCTCACCAATTCCTATGGCTACTCTCCATCAAGTGAATTTGTTAATAAAACAATTATCTTGTGTGGGGGGTGGGGAAGAATCTTTCATTGGGAACTGAAATTTAATCTACGTAAGCCATGCCAGAGTAGTGTGCAATGTTGTTCCTCAAAACCCATAAATAAATAAATAAACACCCATCTAAATTAAAACCATTTAGGCTACTTATCAATAAAAATATTTCTTGAAGAATTCATGGACCTTCTGAATCCACCATGTACTTCTTAAGGTGAAGCAAAAAAAATTCAGTGTTGGCGACTGCTCAACTAGCTACATGGGCTGCAGCTATGAAGCTTAGCACAGTGAAAAGACAATATTCAAGTAAAGTCTAATCAAGTTGGATCAAGTCATCAAGTGACAATACTGCCTCCCGGCAAGGCTTGTGTTAATGCCATGGCAGTATCCATAAAGGATAATAAAATATAAGCTTTAAAGGCTGTAGAAAAAAGACAACAACAGAAAAAAAAAAAAACAATGGAAGCATAAATAAGGTAAATTACATTTCAAAATATTAAAACTCTTCATCAACATCCCCCAGAAAAGAAGAGCGAGCATACTCTGGAACACCGACCAAACAATCCCAGTTTTTCAAGCAGTTGTCCAACAAGCTAAAATTGCTATTATTGAATATTTAAGTAGAAAATTCACCTGAACACATCCCTCCAAAAACATTCAAATGCTATATACGACCTTGAACAAGAAGTTCACCCATTCACACTGATATAATGAAATATGGCTACTAGTTATAAAGTTAATGAAAATTTTACACAATCACTCACAAATTACAATGACATAACAGTAGAACTGGATGGCAAGCATGCAAATAAGTAAAGTAGAAGAAAATGGGAAATGCAAAGGAACAAAAGTGAAGCATTCATTCAGTTAAACTTCCTTGCTCAAACAGGAAACAGGAGTATACTTAGGAAGACTTCCCCACCACTAAACCAACACACTTCACAAAATTCACAGTCCTCTTAGGTCTGTTGGCTTATCTCTGAAACTTACTGAGGTTTAGCTGACAAGGCCCTTGAATGATAGCCTTGGGTATTCATTCTGTTTTTTAAGTATTTGATCTATTCCACCCTAGCTCAAATATCCAAATTTTGCCACAATTTCTATAAAAACAGATTAGAAAATCATACTGAAGTCTTATACTATGTCTAAAATACGTAATTTTCAGTCTCCATTGGAAGATGTAGCCACGACCAAATTCTACACAACAAGGTATGCCCTCTGAGAACAAAGAAACCCTCTTCACCACCACCCTGCAAAACTATTCTCTTTTTACCCTACCCCTGCCCTTTATTTTTTTGCCTGTACACAGAGATGGAGAAGGAAAGAAGGTGAAATAAAGAGCATGTAAACCTCCTTGAATCTTAGTCTACAAGATACCTAGGCCTTCAATTTACAGAGAAAAAACTGTTTACTTGCAACACCTGCTACATCCAGTATTTTAAAATAAATACATACATAAATAAATTTAAATTTAAATAAATTTAAAAGTAATGTTAAGCTTACGAAGTAAGTACAAGCAAAAATAAGACCAAGAAAATGCACTTATAAAGCATCAGGAGATGCTTTATAAAGAGACATTATTGTTCTTTATAACTACCTGAAGTAGGTTGTAGAGAGCAGGGTGCTGGCCTCTTCTCCCAAGTGACAGGGGACAGGACAAGAGGGAATGGCCTCAAGCTCCACCAGGGGAGGTTCAGGCTGAATATCAGAAAAAGAAATTTCACTGAAAGGGTCACTGGGCACTGGAACAGGCTGCTCATGGAGGTGGCCGAGTCCCTATCCCTGGAGGTATTTAAAAGACGTGTAGATGAGGTGCTGAGGAGCATGGTTTAGTGGTTGATACAAATGGTTGGACTCCATGATCCTGGGGGTCCTTTCCAACGCTCCCCGCTTTCTCTTTTTATTTCAACACATCCAACACAGTTAGATACACACATTACCTGTTACCTATCATAAAATAGTAATTGAAACAGAAAGGGTTCTATCAAATCAGTACAGCCACAGCCATGTATTTCTCAGTGTGAGCCTGGCTAGGAGAGAAAGGAAGAGGAATTACAATCAAACCAAAAAAAATAGGAGGGAGGGAGGGAGGTGGTTCCAGGAAGACAGCCTGCCAGCCACACCTTCAGCTTTACAGTGATGCAGCTGGAGAGTAGAGTTTGGCCTTAGGGTCAGATTATATCAGCAGACTCCTCAGCAGTATTTGTGGGAAGAAGTAATTCTTCCTCATATTTTAAGTACAAAAAGGCACAAAAGCCTTCTAGCTCAGAATGTTACTAAGGATGGAGAGAGATTTTCCTCCCATATTCAAAGTGTTTGAGATCTCCCCAGAGAAGACACAGATACTCTTCTTGCCCTACAGGTTGCCCCATGCATCTGATGGAGTTAAGAACAAGCAAACGGCTGAGGAGGCTGTTGCCCTCTGTTAGTCAGCAAATTTGTGCTGTAATGAAGCTACAGCTCTGGGACTGCACAAGCATCCTCACCCTCTGACCCAGGTCAGAATTAGATCTGTGTCTATTTCAATGCTGTGACACAAGAAGAATAGCTGTTAGAACAGCAACTGAAAGAAACCCCTTGTACTGCCAACAGTGCAACTGCATGGGAAGTTGCCTGAGGTTCTGATTTTCAGTGACAATAACTTAAAAGACCATATACTACTTCATTTTTCGATGTAACAATGACCAAAAAAAGGGCCAAAGATATTTTCCTTTCCCATCCTATCAATATAAACACACAAACACTGAAAAAAAATGTACAGAAATAAGGCTTACCTGATGACTAGCAATAATTTGTGTGTCACAGTACGCAAAAAGATATTATTTGCATGAATAAACAATCAAAATATCTACAACAAATATGAAGTCCAACATTAAGACATTCTAGCAAGTCTAAACAAACTCAGATAACTGAAACGAAATAATCTCCCATTTAAAGTATCTAGGAAAGGGAAATTAATCAGCAACAAAACAAAAAAGAGGGATTGAGAAGCTACTAAAAAACCCCAAACACAACAATTCCTAGCAGAAGCTAGGAGATCAAATTATATTACGATCAGCAGATAGAAACAAAAGACCTCAGTAAGCTGACAAAAAAAAAATTAAAAATGCATTATCTTTACAGACAACACTGGTAAACAGGCGAGTTATTAAAAAACTGATTAGAGAACTTTGCATGAGACTGGTACTATACACAGAAATAGTCTCACACAACAATCATAAGCCTTTTTTTGCCAATATTATTGTTACAGTAATCAGGAGTATCTGAAAGTTATCTTTTAAACTTTAAGATATTCTCAGACTAAATACTAGATTTCAGACTGTTAAGAGCATACGCAATTATTAGCCACTAGGATAAAGCCATTACGACTCCAAAAAAGTGATCCCATTTTATCCTTTGATAACAGACAATATGGATATTTTGCATATACTAAACAAACAGCTTATTTTGCATTCCTAATTTTACATTCATTAACAAAATATCATTTCTCATTAATGTTCTTATTTGCAGCCTTCCTACACTGAAAGGTAACACTTTTCAAAAGCTGCAAGCTGCTTTCAGTAAACAGATAAAAAAAAGGGTAATGACTGTTCATAAGAGAAGCTAAACTTATGATCAAACAATCAAATTCTTGGGTTTTGTCCATCACTCTGATTCAGATTGAGGAAATGAATACAGAAAAAAAAATTCAGTTTTACTATTTCACCACAATCATACAAGGTCATCTACAGAGAGATTAGCATACTGGGTATGCTAATAAAACAGTACATCTAGGGTAAGTAGCATTTTAGAAATCATTGTGGCAAGCAGGCTAAAGAAACAGTAACCAAACTGTCTCTTGAAAGTTTCCCTTAATGAAAGCTACAGAAATACCTTCCTTCCCCCAGCTCTGTATCAGATTATACTGCTGCCAATATAAGCAAACATGAAAATAAATAAATAAAAAAAAAATCAGGCCTTGCATTCAGGCAGAATGTAATCTTGAAGAAGCAGTCAAGTCTTCCTCCTCCACTTCCTATTCTTACTGCTTCCATTGTGGCATATTCCAAGTTATTTTGTAGGCTGTGGACGATGAGGAGGTTTTATTTGCATTGGCTAAATACCGACCACAGCCCTGAACACTACTAAAAAGAAAAACACCACTTTGCAAATAAAATTGGACTTCTTAACCTCCCAAGGGTGATGATTTCACTTTCCCCAAAATTGTGAAATATATGGAGTTTATTCAATGTCCCAAGATACTTACTTAGATTAAATTACACTAAAGGCAATGCAAATTTGCTCTTCTTTAATACAGGGGATTACCTACTTTGTGTGTATGAAGTGTACTCTCTGAAGAAAAACATGTATTTAAATAATTTTAACCTCTCTCTTTCAGTTCTCAGTTCCTTTTTTGTTCTTCACATAATGCACTAGTACACAGAACATGAAAGCAGAAGTGATAGAGGACTATCAGTGAAATCAATGTTACTGATCTCCATATCCATTCACAGTTTACAGATACATAACTTGAAAATGTTAGTCCATTAATATTCTTTGCTACATCTCCACTTTTATATGAAAAACATATTTATCATTCCAAGGAGGGTCCACACAAAATATTTTATATATTCTACCCTCTCCTTTATGGAATGCTTTGAAGCTTTTCAGAATTATTCTCAAGAGCCAAGTCTACAGATGTATTTTTCTTGGAAATACACTAAGTTGTTTGTTCCAAGATCAGTAACACAGGACCTACAACACACACACACACAAAAGTTGGATGTACTTATTTTACAAAACAACCAAAAGCTCAAAATTTGCCTTGAAGTTGTAAGTGATGTTTGCTCCAGGCAATCTTCACTGTCTGAAGACAGGGAGAGTTTGTGCATGTGCACTATTGTAACAAAAGCTCATTGGTTCTGTGTCATAATTACATTGCAATACATCAGTATTCTACAAAGTATTTAACATCAGGGCAAGCTTAAAATCAAAATTCTTCAAAAATTAATATGGTAGCTATGATGTGAAGACAGCAGTTCTTTTCATATTCAGCATTTTCCAATCTCAGACAAAACCAAAGGGCTTGATATTTAAGATCTCTACCTGATGGCAAGACAGTCCTCCTCCTGCAGATTCATACAGAAATAGAGGAGAACAAGGCTTAAATGTCTTATATTTTAATTATTTGTTCATTTCTTTACTCACACTCCAAACTATTCAGCAGAAATCTAGCCTTGCAGTTTAGAGTATAGTGCTTCTTTAATGTCTACATCATTTCCATCTCTCCTTCCTATGAAATGAAACTGAAAGGTAATGAACATAACACAAACACTATCAATGTATATGTGAACAAAGCTACCAAAAAATCCCAGTATTAAGAGGTATTAAGAGTTTAGCAAGACACAAAGCAGGGTAAGACATCTGTGCAAACAATATGAATACCCCTGGTTTTACTGGCTAACATTATATACTGCGAAGATTTTAAACCAGTCTGTAATTAGTATCTAACAAACTGCTTCCCTGCAGAGAAGCTATTCCACATTTGCTTGCAGTGCTTACTCACTCCTTTCTTTCTTGCCAACAGGAATAAAGCCACTAGCATGTGAAGTCTTAATTCTATTTCTTATACCACCTCTAATTTAATAAATGTGATCAATCACACATGAAACTGTCACTATAGACTTTTAGAATTAACACATACAGTGAATACACAGTTTGATGTTTCTATGCAAGGACTTGTTTGAGCAGATATATTACAACTCCTCAACTAAATCACCATCAGAAGTGCTCATTGCTGTGTAAGCAAAATATTTTCAGGAGAACCTTCATAAGCTTTTTTTAAGAATGACTGGTGATCTAAATCTGATTTAGCATAACATTAGGATATGTTTTGCATAATGCTACAATGTAAAATCTGGCTAACTTCAGAACACTTGGAGACCACTAGAAAATGCTCTTACTAGTATCAGACTATAGATATTTGTAAAGGCTATTAAATGAATGCAAGCATGTCTTCCAATAGACAGAAATCTAAATCAAGTATTTCTGTGGGAGGAAACCAATATAGCTTTCCTTTTGTTAAGTTCAATAAGTTTGTTTCCTTAAAAAAAAAATAAATAAAAGGAGGAGTTGTGAAAGGGAAGGCTAAATGGGAAGAGCTCTGAACTCCACGCGAACTGCTTCAGGCAGCAAAGCAAACAAGAGGAAGTGGTTCTATAACCCCATCCACAAAAGTGACTGAGTCATCCCTTTGACTGGCACTTCAGTGAACAAGATTGGAGGTCTGGTTTTTGTTTTTTTAAGTACTACCCACAGTTACTACAGTTGTTACTCATTTTATATCTCCTCCAAAAAGATTTTATAGGGAAATTAGTGCTCCACTGCATAAGATATAAAAGGTATATTGAGCAACACTGTGCAAGCTGCTGCAATAGTCTTCTGGTTTACAAAAAATATTTTAAATTATTTTAATGTGGAACTAAACATGGTCAAAAGCACAAGAAGTTGATTAAGACAGATCATCACCAGTTCCCTTTTTTAAGGCTGGAACAATTCACATCCTATGGTCTTAAATTTATGTTTCTGTGGTACAGAAGTTATGATCGTTATTGGTACCCACTGAGCACTGCTTCTGATAATAATAAATAACATTTAACAACTTAGAGTAAACTGGTGTTGCATTTCTATATTTGTTTATTTTGTCTTGGGCCTTCCTGGACTTCATTTCTTGAATATTTCCTATTGAAAAGATGGTAAATGTTTATCATAGAATCACAGAATCATAGAATAACCAGGTTGGCACAGACCCACCGGATCATTGAGTCCAAGCATTCCTATCAAACACTAAACCACGCCCCTTAGCACCTTGTCCACCTGTGCCTTAAACACCTCCAGGGAAGGTGAATCAACCACCTCCCTGGGCAGCCTGTTCCAGTGCCCAATGACCCCTTCTGTGAAAAATTTCTTCCTAATGTCCAGCGTAAATCCCCCCTGGTGGAGCTTGAGGTCATATTTAGTATACATTTCACATACAAAACTCACACTATCTCTTGCTCAATCTAAAATATATCAGTTGCTGTTTTCATTGTATTTCCCCAGACATATTTTTAAAATGTGTATTTCTTACTTCAAGCAAGTGGTGATGTTCTTATACAAATTCTTTGTTAACTGTATTCTCCTTCTGCCACACAGTTATTAAAACTTACTGAACCATTTTAGTTACATAAGGAAGTTGGGCTCAAGTAGTGACTTTTCCTGCTAATCACAACTTCTAACAGTAAGCTTTAGAGAGCTGGAGATTTCAGATATAAAGCTCTTAAAAGTTTTGGAAGAGCAGAGAGTTGAGTAGAACAAGTTCAAAAGAACAACTCCATCATCCCACTGGCAGAAACACTTTGCTACAAGTACCACACGTCCCAGCTCTTTACAGCCTGCTAACCAACCTGCACTTGCAAGGCTCCTCTGTACTCCAGCCTTCACAGTGTATTGGCCTTTCAGGTTATTTTCCCCGCAAAATACTGCTGTTTCCCACCCAAGTGGGCAACTGTGAGCCCATGTGCATGTTGAGCTTCAGCAGTTTGGGATACAGAACACATCCCAGAGAAATTGGACATCACTTATTCACCAGAATATTTTTTTCCTCTCCATTTTATCTGAATAGGATTGCTCTACTCCGAATCAAAAGCAAACACCTTTCACAATGTTTTCAGATAACGTTAAGTGCTTTTTTCTTTTTGCTGTACCTGCTATGCACATGTTGGAAGGAGGGAGAGAGAAAACAGAAACATATTCTCTGTACTTCGTCTACAAGATGAACAGGTTGAGGGGCCATCCCACCCAGGCACACAAGCATTTTTAACAGAATGGGTGCATTCTCATGTTATTGCAAGTATAAACACAGAATCACCATAACTGATTAATCAGAAGATGTTTCAATAACAAAGGTCCAAACACGTCAGCTAATACATCCACAAAAGCCAAGCTCTACAGTTAAAAACAGTTGCTGCAGAATATACCAGTAACTACTGATTTGCAAACTTCTGCAGACAGAAAGGCAGTTGACATTTAAAATAACTCTGAATAACCATGACAAAACAATCATCCTTTATTATTTGTACTTTAACTCTATGTAGTAAGAAAAACTCTATAAGCAGAGCTCCAAAGACTGACTTTTATTCCCACGTTCTCCTCAAGTTCAAAGTGCTTTACAGATGTTCTTGTTAGTCTGGTTCAGAGAGAAAGAAAACATATTTTATTTTCAAATCCTCCACAACTTTTAATAACTGAGAAGATGACAAAATTCCAGTGTGTACATTGTATTCAAGATTTATAATGAGATTGAAGCAGCCTCTGCACAAAGATTTACTGGCTGAAATGCAGAAGTGAGCAGCTTAGTAAAATTTAAAGATCTAAATACAGGAACAGTTTTTCTGAAGACAGCAGTATGGGATGTCAATTTCTAGTGTGGCACCTCGTCCTTATTAGCTGCCCCTGTGGACACACGTCCACTGCAGCAAATCTCAAGCTGCCTACTTTATGCCAACAGCCTTGTATGCCTTTTATGTACTACACAGCAGGAGTTACTACGGAAAGTCAGTACATATAAAGCTTAACACATATATGTCATAAGTTGCTTGTACATCCAGAACTTCACTGTATTGTTTTACTTTCAACCTTAGCATTGAAGACCCAACTGACAGGCAAGTGAACAGTTTTAACCTTCATCATATAAATGTCTAACCAAAGCTGTGGTTCCACATCAGCCATATCTAATCTCACTGCTGTCAGGATCTCAACCTCCTCACACTGCGCTAGCCACCAAGTCCCAACTACTCCCTTTCTCTTGGCTGCAGGACTCAAGTGGCCATGCAGCTGTGCTGAGCTATTTCAGCATGTTCAACTGGCAACAGACTAACTCTTCTACACTCCCATAAACAAACCACCATTCCCAGAAGCTAACACCCAGCAACCTAGCACCAAAGCAAAAGGAGCGAATTTGTGCAGCTCCAGGTTGGAGGAAAGGGAAGCATAGGGCAGGACCAGGGCAGCCAGCAGCTAGTTCTGCTTAGGTCAATGACACCAAATCAACCTAAGTCTCAAAGATGGGTCTATAGTAACTGCAAGAAATTTTAATAATAATTCAAATATAGTTTTTCATATGTACCCATTGAAAACTTACAGATTAAAACTATATACTTTTCAAAAAGTTTCAGTGTGTATTTCTATTCTCTGTTCAACTTGCCTCAGATGTTTTCTATAACATCACAATCCAATGATCAAATGTTTAGTCTCTCACCACATGATACACTAATGCAGCCTTTTTTCTAAATCTGTCTTAGATTAGTAACCCCAAATGTGAATAAATATCTTGAAAAAAAGAAAGAAAGAATTCTTGTGGAAATCACTACACAAATAAAACAATACACAGCCATTTCCAAATACTTTTTTTCTTAAAGGCCATGGCAGTGTCCCCCCAAAAGCACAATAGATAAAAATAGAAAGGCATAATGTTCTTCATGGTTTTGGAATAAAACTGCACCAAGGGAAAGACCCACAAAATTAGGGAACTCAAGAATCTCAATGTCCTAAATCCAGTCTTCTCCAAAACTGCCATTTGAAGTAATGAATTGCACTAAAAATAATGGTATGGTTGTTTATTTTTCTTACTAAGTCAAAGGTTTAAATTTGACTCAACTGGGCAAGAAGTGACTTGGGACTTCCTGGTTCACTGTCATGTCCTGATATTGATGTTTCAAGGTTGGGGTTTTTTTACTGCTCTGTTACGAAGGACTCTGCTATGAGCTATAGGTGGTCCAGACAACATACAAATAAAAATTAATTAATCTTGTCAGACACTGGACCAATTGAAAATGGTTAATATGTAGCATATATAAACAAGGTAAATGGAATTAGAGACCATGAAAGCAACACCAGCAGTTATAGGAGTGGAAAAAAAAAAAAAACAAAACACCTTCTGCTTCTTAACAAATTAAAGCACAAAGCACGCTGAATAAAAACTTTTAAAAACTTCCATGTGCAGATGCTGAAATGTGATCAAGACATCAGGAACTGAAGTTCTTAGATAATTTTGTTCCTGGTTCTGTTACAAACACTGACCTCCTCAAAGCAAGTAACCAGGTGGCACTGTGAAACAATCCACTTGCAATGATAATCAATACCAACCAGATTCTGGAATATCACCCTGCCTTAAAAGGGGAAGTTGAATGTTGCTATTTGCAGTTTCCATGGTACAATACCTGAGCACAATGAACTTTGACAGCTGAAGTTGCAAGTATAGTGTGCTAAACAAAATGCAATCAGGCAACAAAAATGAAAAATGCAAGGATGTCTGTTTATTTAGGTAAAGCTAAAAAAAACTCTCTATGTAATTTAGAAGTTGCAAATACCGAGGAAAGAAATATTTATTCTAGGAAAAAAGAGAAAGACACTACTGGATACTGCTAAGTAATAAAGTTGCTATAGCAAGCTAAAGCGCGTAACACAACAGCATTATATTTGGACTTGCACTGTTGCGTAAAAACAGATCCTGCCATACACAATTAAACTTAAAGAAGTCACAAATAAAAATTTGAATATGAGAAAGAGGCAATGAAACAAAGCATTAAGATTCAGCACAAAATAAATTCCATGTGGCAAGCCGCAATTAAGGGAAACAACAATTATTTTCTCTGATGGCTAACTTGTTTCAAATATTGATACTGTCAGACTTCAAAAGAGAAAAAGAAAGTTTGGGACTTCTCTGGACTTTCAAGTGACTGACTCAAGCTATGCCCAAACTTAAGTTCAGCCTGGCATTCTTTTTTATAAATACATTTTTCCATCACTCATTCTTGTATTTTTTAATTTTAAAAAATATTTATTCTTTTTTTCCAATATATCTACTGACTATATCCAGCTACTTTTAAATAATTCCAGTCCACAATATTTCAACTCACAATTCAGACCTTTATGAATCTGTACCTCTTCTTGACATGCAACTTAAGATCTATCTGTAGGACTGATAATCTGGCATGCAATTGCACCTCCCAAAAGAGTACTCAGCAAGAAAAAGCTACATATAGTATTTCTTGAAATATATTAGGACTGCAGCTGGTCTAAAAAGAGACCACAAAGTGTATTTAGAAGCTGAATAATTTAAATTTTAATTAAATTTAAAATGTTACAAAATTTGTGGCCCAAACGGTGGTAGTTGAAACTAAAAACATTTATGTTAACAAAAAGTCATGAATTATGACAGACCTGGAATTAATTAATTTCAGTAATGCTGAAGATTCAAGTTAGTGGAGACTTCAACAAAAATAAATGCAATACCAAGTTATCTCCAACATGGTCCAATAAAATAATCAGCATTGTTATTTAAAGGAGTATTAGAAACTAATGGCCGAGACACTTTTAGAAGAATAATATTTTTCTAGCAAGACCTTTTATTATGTTTATCAGCAAGAACTGTAATAGTAACAAACATAAAAATCCCAAAGAGGTCTTGCTTCTTTGTTATCTGTCTCTTGGCACCAGGTTATAGTTATTCCTGGAGAAAAGATACGGGGTTGGAGTCAGACCAAAGGCCCATCTATGCGGCCATTCTTAGCAAAATGAAGCAGAACTACAATATTACACAGTGTCTTCTGTGTAGTAAATTAAATTATAAAATTAAGTAGAACAATTCTTGACATCAAGGTTCCTGCAATGATCTACTTCCACAAAAAAAATCAGGTGAGTCATGGGGGGCAGGGGTAGAAGGCAAAATTAATGAAAGCAAGAGAAATATATGTCATGAGAAAATAGAAAAGATATCAAAACATCCCAACTTTATGCTTTTTTCTTCCTTATCCTGAAAGCTAATGCCCAATAAGAAGACAAATAAGACATTATTGAAAAGGCTTTGGTTTCTAACACAAAACATAATGCATACTTAGATGGCCAAATACTTGCAAGCCAATGGAAAGACCATCAACACAATTATTTTAGCTTGTAATTTTGAGGGAAAAATTATAAGTACATCTGATTTAATGCACTCAGTGTATTACTGCTTTCAGACCATAATGGTTAGCTAATGGATCAATTACCAGTTCTTCATGCAATACCACAGCCGAAGACAAACAAAATACCCTGTGCGCAAAAAAACCTCTTTGAAATGCTAGGGAGTGGCACCACTTCTGTTATTATTGTTCTGAAACGCTCAATAACTGCAGTTCCTCCTAGTAAGAAACAAAATGAGCAGAATCAGAATCTCATTTGGAATGAGGTACAAAATGAGACGAGATGAGATCTGGAAAGCTCATCACACAGACTTCAGAAGATTGAGCTGTTTGTCAAGGGAGGTATCCTCTTAGTTTCATGGAAAAGATCAAAATATAGAACATTTTAGTTCACAAGAATGGAAACAAATAAACAGAAGACCTTATCACAAAAATGCCAATGCTTGCAATAAACACAACAGAACAAACTGAAGAAGCTAGACCTCAAGAGGGCTGCAGTTGTTGGAGCTTCATCAACTGACAAGGCCTACCAGTAGATTATGTTGCTGCTCTAAAAAGCACCTAGCTACAGGAAGGTCTCTTCTTCAATAACAATTTCTAACAGGACAAAAACAGAAGGAGAAACAAAGTTGACAAATGTCTGGCTCACAGGGAAAAAAAAATTATCGTATCTTATTGAATACTTTATTTAAAAGATGAAATGGGAGAAGATACTTCATATCAGAGTTCTGAATGAATAAAAAAAAATTCTTTAAACATCTATCAAACATCACCTTTCTACAGTTCACAGAGGTCGTACACTTCAAAACTAGTAAGTAAGGAAGAAAAAATTATGAAAATTTTTGAAAACTAGCAGGCTTAAATCCTGCAAAAGAGAAGATAGAGATATTGGCCTGGCACAAAAATCCTTCTTTTCCTTGCACAAGGCTATACCACTTAATAGAACTATTCCTCCTCTCTCCATTCATACCTGCTTTGCAGAGAAACATTTTTTTCATCCACTGATATGTTCTAAACATTTAGTCTGTGACTGTGGACATTTTGCATATCAAGGACTGTAAGTAAAGCTCAGTATCTTAATTATTTTGGGGTTTGTGTGTTTTGTTTTGTTTTTTTGTTTTTTTGGTTTTTTTTTATTTATACATAACCCACCCCCTTTCTGACCACAGTAGTCTACAACAGCACAGGGGACAGCCAGATAGGACATCTAAGCAGACCAAATAAATCTCTACTGTTAGAAAAGGGAGTACTGGCTTCTTCCAAGCTTGACACTGCTGTTCCCATTCTGTGGTCATGTTCTGGCACTCCTCTGACCACAAAATAAGATAATTCAATTTGCCAACCCAAGGTGGGGGGAAGGAGGGAGGTGGGAATCAAACAAACCAAAAAGAAAAGAAATTGGTTTCTGCTGCATTAGTCAAGTGCATTAACTTCTCATGTACTTAGAAAAGCAGTGCAACAGAGCAGTACAGTCATGCTGTACCAAAACCAAGGAGTTAGTAACTAGGAATACTCTAGGCAGAAGCATTAAGGTATGAGAACTACTAGTCAGTCTCTTCAACATACACCTACTACCAGACTTCTTATCCACCATAAGAAGTGCCTGCACGACAAGTTCCAACGTCAGTGATGTAGTATAGAATACTTTCCCAAACACAGATCTTCCTCTCTGAAATCTAATTATGTCAGCAATCTACTAAAACATTTTTGTGGGTTTTATTTGAAACTTGTATGACAAGCTGCTTTTGACATTATACATGATAAAAATAACATACATTTAATTTAAAATATATGGGTTTTTTAAAGATCAAACAAAAATTTAATTAAAAAGGCCACTCTAAATATAAATGCACCTGTAAAATCAAAACAGACTTTCAGCTTTTCGGAGATGCACTGGGAGAAACTAAACTACAAGAGTGAACAAAGTATCCACAATTTCTTTCAGTATTTCTATAAATGCATGTATTCTACATATGCACGTATAACTGTACAACAGACATTCACAAAATTGTTGCTTTAACAAGTAGACTGTATTCTCTTTCTACCCTAATTTGCCTGTGTTACATTACAGTTTAAGTCACATGTTCACATACTATTTTTCCCCAGGACATCTGTTTCATTCACCACACTGGATGGATTGACCCAGGGAAACATTAGCATCGTGCATTGAAGGAAGCTGCTCTCTGTAGACTGGTCCATTGAAAATGCAGAAATACACAATGATCAATATTGGAACGGAAGAAATGGAGGCATTCCATAAGACCATTATAAACCTAACAGACAACAGAAGATCCCAGAGGTTCACTCAGCACACTGAAGATGCACGCTGCAGAAAAGATAAGCGTATCTAATGCCA
The DNA here is from genome assembly GCA_033558105.1 of Coccyzus lansbergi. Taxonomy (NCBI): domain Eukaryota; kingdom Metazoa; phylum Chordata; class Aves; order Cuculiformes; family Coccyzidae; genus Coccyzus; species Coccyzus lansbergi. Next base: position 3,619 of record JAUMJK010000211.1, on the reverse strand, counting down.
GCTCCCAGTCACCAAATTTGAAGCTCTATCCCCTAGTAACAAAGGACTTCTTTTTCTTAAATTTCAGTTTTCTCATTAGAACCATATCAATTTTTACTACATTATGCAGCACGTGCTTTAAAGAAGGGAAGTGCATGCCATTGTGTCCTTTTACAATCTCACAAGTGTTAGAAGATATGGGAATTTCTGCAAGTAAATGCTGCTATCTGCACAAATTTAGTGTCTGACTCCCCTCTTCAAAATTTTCTAATGGAAGAATAGAATTGCACAGATTTTCTTGGCTTTCTCACTAAAGTAAAAACAATCTGGCTTGCCTCAGTTCCTTTTTAACAGCAAACCTAAGAAATGCAACACTGACAAGCAAACTGTCTTTTTAGGAGACTCAAGGAGATACTACGGTATCAATGTACACTATTTATATTTTTCCTGCATTTGCAGGAACTGGAAATAGTACTTCAAAATCAATTTCTACAGGTACTCATGCCTCAGATTTCATTCCAGTCCCTCAAGGAAGCTTCCTAGCTCCTACCTAGTTAACATACGTTTTTCCAGTTCACTTTCATAATCTAGTCCTTTTCTGACTTGTATGTTACCAACAGAATTGTTAAAAAATTCTGTCAGTCAAGTCTGTTACAGCTGATGAAGCATAATATTGCAAGAGCAAGTTCTTTGCAAAAGTCAATTACAATAGAAATGGGAAGTTGTCACCTGTCAAAAAAAAACCCCATAGTACCGTGATGAAGTCTTCAAGGCCACTTCTAGCTCAAATCATTCTAGAATTCTATGAAACTAAGTCAGGTAACAACTTTTATGTCTGCTTGTTTCTCTTTAAAGGAATTAAAGAAAACATTTTTAGCTGATCCATTACAAATAACTTCTAGATTCTCGAGATTTTGACAAAATTCCGTGTATCCTCAGCTACACTATTCTCTCTATTCAGTCAGTTCTCCTGACTTCCTTCAGGAAAAAAAAAACAAACAACAAAGGACAATAACAAAACATTTACATGAAAGCAACAGTGTTTAAAAACAATAACAATCAGAAAGTGGAGGAAGATTCTTTGTAGTACTTATGTTTACCTTTTTCCTCCTTTAAATTCACTTACATTTGAGGAGCTTCCATGCTAACAGAGTCGATTCTAACTAAGAAGTAAGACTAAGAAGTGCTGCAGTTCCAGTAAGACAGGCTTTCAGCATCTGGACATAAAGTAATTCCCAGAGGAAATTATTCATAGGAAATCACAGCATATTTAATCATGTCTTCATTCAGCCTACAAAAACTGTCCCGTCCCATATATCATTTTACAAAGGCAAACCCAGGGCCAAGAGCACCGCCACAATGTCTTGAATGGCATTTCAAAGAAGAAAAGATGATCATCCCGGTGCTAGAACAGGCTTTATTCTTTCAAAGCAATTAAATATTTCATGACTACCTTTACTTTCACAGGGAAGAAAATAATTTCTTCAAAGTGCAGATCAATGGGTGTTACATGTAACTTCTTGTCACAAGAACATAATTCTTAACACTATTTTCAACTCCTCAGCACAGCATCATTGAGAGCAGCCCCGCAGAGAAGGACTTTGGGGTGCTGATGGACGAAGAGCTTAACATGAGCCAGCAAAGGCCAACTGTATCCTGGGTTGCAGCAAAAGAAATGTGGCCAGCAGGGCAAGGGAGGTGATTCTGCCACTCTATTCCTCTCTTGTGAGACCTCATCTGGAATACTGTGTCCAGTTCTGGAATTCTTAACATAAGGATATGGAACTGTTGGAACAGGTCCAGAGGAGGGCTAGAAAGATCATGAGAGGGCTGGAGCAACCTCCCTATGAGGACAGGCTGAAAGAGTTGGGCTTGTTCAACCTGGATAAGAGAAGGCTCCGAGGAGACCCTACAGCAACCTTTCAGTACCTGAAGGGGCTACAGGAAAGCTGAGGAGGGACTGCTTACCAAGGCTTCTAGTGATAGGACCATGAGCAATGGGTATAAACTGGACAGGGGCAGATTTAGACTACACATTAGGAAGAATTTCTTCACCATAAGAGCAGTGAGGCACTGGCACAGGTTACCCAGGGAAGCTGTGGATGCCCCACCCCTGGAGGTGTTCAAGGCCAGGTTGGACAGGGCCTTGAACAGCCTGGTGTAGGGGAGGTGTTGCTGTCCATGGCAGGGGTGTTGGAACTGGATGATCTTGAAGATGCCTTCCAATCCAAACTATTCTATTATCTACATCTCATTTGCCCTGTAAAGCTGCTAAGAACAGATGGGTTCATGGCCAAGCCACCCAAAACAATGCCCCAGAGGCTGGCTACTGCATCACCCCAGTCAGGTCCGTACCCCCTGCCCCGAGGTTGGTACCCAAAACACCACTGCCATCCTGGGCTGGCGGAAGCCATGGGAGGAGTCCCCAAGAATGATGCCCCATCACTCCATGCACCAGGAGTGGCGGGATGCTGCGGGAAGCCAGTCCAAGCAGCTGCCCCTCCCGCCCACCTCGACGCCAGCTTCCTTTGCTGCAAGACGCTTTCTGCTCAAACACCGCCATTGGGTTTTTGTTAGCTTAGGAACCCGGTCGCTTCCACGCCGGAAAGACAAAGTGGGGCCTGGAGCTACTTCTGGAAACCAGGAACAAAACAGGGTTATTTTGTGTTTTTCCCCCGCAAGGAGCCTCCAAGGAAGACAAGATCATGCCTTCAGGAGAGTATTTCTGAATGCAGAAGACACGCCTCGTTGGGTGAAAATACGCAATAAAAGGCGAAACCAACGGATTTGCTCCACCATCCTTTCCAGAAAATGGGGAGAGGGAAGAGACAGGGAGAAGAGACAGGGGGGAGAGAAACACGCACGACAAATGAACAGCATCCCTGATTTTTAGATCTGGAGGCACACGCCTGCCTCCAGCCCCGGGGCAGCTGGATAAATAATGACAACCGAATAGAAAAAAAAAAAATAAAATAAAAGAACAAAAACCCCAAACCAAATCCTGAACCCATGGCAACGTCGGCTGGAACCACGGATACTGTCCCGCCGGCGGCAGCCTCGCTGCTCCCCCGGGGGTGCGTCTGTGTGTGCGGGTCCGTGGCCGGCCGGGCGCCCCGCAGGCGGGAAGGGGCAGCGAGGACGCGGGGGGCGGGCGGCTCCGCATCCCGGGCGGAAAGGCGGGCGGGGGCGGCGGCAGCGCGCGGTGCACGGACCGCTGCTTCCTCCCCTCCTCATCCCCCAACCTACCTCCCGCCGCCTCCCGGGGCGGGTAAACGGCGCGAACGCGGCCCCTTCCCGCCCGCACGACCCTCGGCCAGGGCGGCGGCGTGTCCACTCACCCCTTTCGAAGAGGCTCGCCGCGCCGGGGGAAGGGAGTCCCGTCAGTGGTGCCGGCGGCGGTGCTCACTGAGCCGGCATCCCCGCGGGGCGGGGGGGGGCGGCGCTCCGGTCGGTGTCCCTCTGGGCAGCGGCTCCAACCTTATTCCCTGCACATAGCGGGTAACGGGCAGAGCGGGGACGCGGCACTGCGCATGTGCTGCTCCGGCTCACACAATGCTGCGGGGGGGGGCGGGGGGGTGGGGGGGCAGAGGAGAAGGGGCAGACTGCGCATGCGCTACTCCGGATCCCAAAAAAAGCGGGG